>JAVQMG010000133.1:29765000-31147500 GCA_032878915.1 Castanopsis chinensis | reverse complement strand
TATTTGGCTTAAATATCAATTTAACAATGAAATAGAATTGATGTGTACATTATGAGGCAAAACAAGAAACTTCCATGATTGCAAGTTTGTTTTCTAGGAGATGTGAGAGTTATATGATGTAACTTTTTAGGTGATAGTCACTTTCAAACTTATGTGATGAATTCTATAGAAAATGTGATTGATTACTATCTTCTTATGACCTCACATGTATCTCATGCTTTTTCTAGTTGCACACATTGCACAAGTTATTCCTTTCTAAACTTAGTACATGATATTGTGAGTGAATATGTTTTGGCCATCCAAGATTATATGTATCTTGATTTTAATGCAAAATGTGTTTAATGTTTGAGTTTTGGGAGCAAAATTATGTAAAAATCTTGTTTTTGGAGGATCTGGATTAACTTCAAGCGTTTTTGAAAAGTTTTTAATCTTATACTCATGCATTTTATTCATGAAATTTTGTGCTTTGAGGAATTTCCGCATAAAATTGCTCTGTTTTTCAAAAATTTGTTTTTTTCCAGATTTTCGTTCGATTGAACCTGTTTTTCGACCGATCGAAATTGAAACAAATTTTTTGGTTTGAATATGTCTGGCTCAATTGATACTCAATTGATCAAATTTAACTTTCGATCGATTGATCGAAGCTAATTTTCGACCGATCGAAAATCGATCAGTGAGTGTTTTAGAAAGGAATTTTTCTCACTCGTTCATCACTTTACTCAAACACTCTTTTCACTATTCCTCCTTGACCGATCCAATCTAGGAGTTTTTTTCGTTTTCTTCCTTAAATCTTTAAGGGTTTTTGTCCTCAAGTGTAGGTAAGACCTATATACTCTTCCTTTTTCATTAAAATCTCATTTTTCATGCATTTTACTTGGTATTTTTGAACATATGATTTTTGGGGATTTTAATGTTTGGCTTGTTTTTATTCAATTTCAATCACTGGGTTTTTGTTCCTAGACCATATACATGTGATTCTCACGCTTTAATTTGGTTAATTTGGTGTTTTATGAACAATTGAAATTTCTAAGGCTTGAAATTTGGTGAAATTGGGGATTTTGTTCAATTGAGCTACAATTGATGAAATTGACTTGTGTTATTGATTGTTTATATCATTATATGATGTTTTCTAACTAGTGTAATGATTAATTGATCAATTTGGTTTAATTTTTGAAAAAGGCCTTTTCAAAATTTGGGGTTTTTAAACTCTGTGTTCAAGTCAATTGATGGTTTATAAAATAAAGTTGAACAAATTTCAATGCATTAGAGCGTGCGTCATATGTGCATTCATTACATGCATCATGTAGATTGTTATTTATTGAGATTTTTGTGCTCTAATTCTGTCTAATGCAATCTGCCCTTGTGTTTCTTTCTGTTTTTCTGTTTTCCTTTTTGTCACTCTCTTAGCATCATGGTTAGTAAAACTAGAGCAAACAAGAAACCACCACCCCCTCTATCCTTGTTTTTTAGAGTGATAGGTCTAGAACCGAGAAAAACCAAGAAACCTATAAGAAGCTTAACATTTATAGGTCGATTTGGGATGAATGTAAGGTGATTCTAGATGAGCTTAATGGGGAGATTAGGAGGAACTTTGAGAGTCAGGGTTGGTTACCTCTTTTAGATGTAAAGCATCCACCTCCTGCTGCCTTGATTAGAGAGTTCTATTTGAACCTCTCTGTCCACTCGGATGATTCCAATACTCAGTTTACGAGGAGTTGGATAAGGGATGAAGATTATGTCATTACACCCCAGGTAGTGGCGTCGACTCTTGGAATACCTTTGATATGGCAGCCTGTGTATCCTTACACTGAGACCCCTCCGCTTGATGATATTATGTCCTTACTCACCAATACTACCATTAGATGGGGTACTGATCCTCGAATCACCTCTCATGTGCTTATTGAGCTCAATTATCTATTTTTCCAGATATCTTGTCATTCCATTTGGCCTATCTCTCATTTACACACTATTCCTCTTGAGAGATGTGCATTTTTGTACGGTTTCATCAATTATGCTCCTATGAGTTTTCCTACTCTTTTCATTCGTTCTTTGGTTGAGATTCATAGGAGTAGTGCAAAATCTCATGGTCTTTTCTTTCCTGTTTACATTCATAAGATTTTATTAGACTTAGGTTTAGAGGATTTTCCTGCATCCAAGCCTGTCCATATTATTGCTCCCATAGGTGCCACCTTTCTTAGGCAAAGAGTGGCTTAGATGAAAGCTAGCTCTAAATGCCCTAGAGTAGAGTCTTCCACAGGTGATGCATCTAGGCCCCCTTCTTCAAGCAATCCTTCTGCTGAGGAGTATGTCGATCCTACCGCCGCTGTTGATCCTCCACCTTCTTCTTCAAGTAAGTCCTCTCTTCAGAGTATGTTGGATACTGTCATGACTGTTTAGGTGGCGCATGGACAGTTTTAATGGATGTGCTCACGAAGCTTCAGGCTTTGCTTGCTGATTTGGCTAGTGTTTGCTAGTCTTCTCCACCACCTCCTTTTGATGATAAGTCCTGATTGCCCTTTGGAAATTCATCACAAAAAGGGGGAGTACATATTGTTTTATGCATGGAGATAAGGGGAGTTTTTGTTAGATTATATCTAGGAGCTTCATGATGTATATTTTATTTTTGCTCATGATGTATTTGTTTTGGTGATGACGTACTTTCTTTTTTATGAGTTGTATATGTTAGGGGGAGACACTATGCTTTATGCTATATTTTTTTTTTATTGTTTCTTGTTTCACATATGCTACTTTGGTTATTGATTTATATTATGAGGTTATTCTATTATATGTCATTTATTTTATGTTTTGTAAAATCAAGAATTTATTGATTTACTTGTATTTTTCACACATACGTTTATATGTTTGTGGAGTGTTTTAGGAATATAAAGGTTAATTCAGTCGTGGCTGCTGTCTACACTAGTAACTAATAGATAGTAGTTAGGTTGAATAGTAATTAGGGCTTTTTAAATCTAATTGGACTTTTTTATAACTTTGAGCATTTCATGTTTGTGATGTGTTTTGTCATGGATTGCCAAAGGGGGAGATTGTTAGGTTCTAAGACCTTAGGGACTAATGTATTAGAACTTCAAAATGTATTGTGTTTGCAAACTGAAAGCTCGGATTTGTGTTAAAAACACAAGAGTTGTTGAGACCCCAAATTAAAAAATACAGCTCTGTTGATTTTACTTTAACTTAAACTAAGTGTAGAATAAAGTAAATGCGAGCGAACAAATAATACAACTACTCTAAGCCATATTCATTAAAACACAACAGTAAAATGAAAGTTAAAAGAGTAGGGAAGAGAGATGCAAACACAAGATAACACTTCGATCTGTTATCGAAGAGGAAACCAAAGAACTTGGCGAAAAACCTCTCTGCCGCCCTTCCAAGCGGTAAATCGATCCACTAGACAATAAGTTAGGATACACGAATATCAAAAGACCCTCCAAGCCTAGTCTACCCAGTGCACCTAAGCCCTCGAAGCTCTTACTCCAACAAGGCTTCTCGGAACCGTGTCTTATCTAGCTTTCCGGATCTTGAAATGCGCTCGATTGCATCCGCCAAAGCTTGGCTTCTTCCAATACTTCCTAGTAGTGTCACAAACCTCACTAGACACTCAATATGGGTGTGGTAAGTGTTTGGGCTATCAACCTCTCAAGGATTTGGAAATGGAGAAGTAGGAGTAGAGGAAAATCACAATAGATGGTGTAGAGAATTGTGGGTATGACAATCTCACACTCTTAAGGGCTTGAGGTTAGGGTTTTCTCTTCTAAAAAACTCTCTACTCAATATGTGGGTAATGATAGAATATATAGTGTGTATGAGGATGTAGTAGAGCAGATAGGACAAAATAGCAGAACATACTACTTTGCAGGTATCTCGTGGGAAGGCCTTACCCGCGAGACACTCGCTAAAACTAGTTGTCACCATCTATTATGACTCTTCGCATTCTAGTCATGTGCAAGGCACATGCTTCACTTCGCGAGATGGCTAGTCGAGAGCTACACTCGAAACTCCTTTAGTCTTCAAAAGATGCCTTGAGTCTTCACACACAACTCTTACAAATAAATCCCACATAAAATATAGGGTACAAAGATTGAACAAAAATAAAATCAAATTTGGCACGGAATTAAAGTCAACACAAATAGTTGTAAATCACAACTTTACAATGTCCCCTATTGGCTATTCCATGACAAAACACCTTATAACAAACTCTAGACTTAAATGTGAGTTTGGGAACAATGGCAAAACTCACTCACACCTAATCTAGAAGCTGTGAAGCATTTGCAGGAATACACCTGTATCCTAAAACACTCACACACAAACAAAACTTTCATTAAGCTCATGACAAGTTAAATATAAGGTACGTATAGGAGCAAGTATACTACGATCAAGATAAACATCAAGATATAAACAGTGAAGCATAACTTGATCATACAAGAACAGTCATTACGGAATGACTACAATGATCATTTAACTAGTAAACGATCATCCGGACACACAACGCAATTAATTGCAAAGCAAGAATCAATTGTATGTCCAAAACACTCAACCAAATTATTAGATTCATTGAGCTTAGCAATCAAATCATCCTTTTCACAATGAAATTTGCTCAAATTCTTATGAAACTTTTTAGCTTCTTTCTTCAAGAATTTGATGTTTGGAATATTAACAACACCACCCATAGATTCATGCAACAAGTCATCATAATTTTGAGGATTAACACTCATAGAGGCATTTTCACAAACACATGGCATGTTACAATCAACAACATCCATAGAAGCATACAAAACACTATCCATGGCAATACACACAAAGGGGTCAAGGATCACACTTAGGTAATAAAATCAAAACAAGTGTACCCACTCTGATACCAATTGAAAGCTCGGATTTGTGTGAAAAACACAACTGTTTAGACCCTAAATTAAAAAATACGACTCGATTGATTTTACTTTAACTTAAGTGCGGAATAGAGTAAATGCAAGCGAACAAACAATACAACTATTCTAAGCCATATTCATTAAAACACAATAGTAAAATGAAAGCTAAAAGATTAGGAAAGAGAGATGAAAACACAAGATAACACTCCGATATGTTATCGAAGAGGAAACCAAAGAACTCAGAAAAAAAAACCTCTCTACCACCCTCCAAGAGGTAAATTGATCCACTAGACAATAAGTTGGGATACACGAAGAGCAAAAGACCCTCAAAGCCTAGTATACCTAGTGCACCTAAGTCCTCCAAGCTCCTACTCCAACAAGGCTTCTCGAAACCGTGTCTTGTCTAGCTTTCTGGATCCCTTAATGCGCCAAATTACATCCACCAAAGCTTGGCTTCTTCCATGTGTTCATGCATTGCCCACATGTATAGAAAAGTGTTGCATGCTAAGTGTTTGAAAAATGTTTAAATGACATTTTTGTATGGAATTGGACTCAAATGAGTTTCAATGTTTGGGTTTACCATTGATTGAACATGCTTGACATATTTTGATCATTGGGTGTGTGTTTTACACACTTTGTCCACTTCGTGCCTCTATGCCATGCCATGTATCACCTAGGCACACACTAGGCATACACTAGGCACACTCCTTGCATCACTTTGTGCACACACATGCACAATTGATAATTTTCTGTACTTTCTTAGTGTTTACATGGTTTAAAGCATAAAGCATGTAGTTTTAACACTGTTTTGTTATGTTTTAAGTATTTGTACTTATTTGTTTTGGACTAACTTGAATCTAATCAAGTGTTGTGGTCTGTTTTGCGTTTTTGTTTTCTTTTTGTGCTTTATGTTTGTTTATACAGATGTCACCCTTCAAGAAACTAGCTGTCAAAGGGGGAAAGTAGCAAAGGAAAAGAACCAGTGATAGATCTTAATAGTTTTGCCCTGAAGCCAAAGAGGACCCAATATTCAATAGGGCTATATGATGTTGTCAAATTTAGGTCATACGCCGCATCTCAAGATTATGAGAAATATTTCAAAAATGCCCCTTTATTGGTTGGAAAGTATAAGAAGCTTGCTGAAAATTCTCTTGAAAGGCTGAAAGATTTTGAATGTTTGAATATAGACTTGGATGCTAAACTTTTTTTTTTTTTTTCTAACAAACTAATTGATGACCTTAAATGTGAAAATGAATCTGTTAAGATGCTTGCCAAGTGTTTGATTGCTGAACTGAGTGTTAAAAATGATGAAAATATTTGTTGCAATCATGTTGTGGTACTTGATTTTGTGCCTATTGTGTGTTCTACCTCAAAGGACAAATTGGGGTACATTGTAACATTCCTCCACACAAAAGAAATCAAAAGGTGGAGAGAAAGGCTCTTAAGCCAAAGCCTCTATTTAGGTCTCGACCTAAGGTTTTAGATGGATCTAACTTCGTTCCAACTTGCCTCCATTGCGATGTGATCGGTCATGTAAGACCTCAGTGTCCCAAGTTGAAGAGAGAACAAAACTATGTTGCTGAGAGAACAAAACTATGTTGCTAGATCCCTCCCCAAAAAGCCTAGTGTATCTAAACACATTGTTTGTCATCATTGTGGTGCCTTTGGTCATCTAAGACCTCATTACTCCAAGTTCCAAGCTCTTAAAAGAATAAAAAGAAAAGAGAAACTTGAGCTTCTTGGAAGTTGTGCTTTGCAAGCAAAACCGGATTTGGGGGAAAATGATAAGTTGTTGAAGAAAGTTTTTAATGTTCTTACCTCCTTGTCTATGTGCATCTCTGGTTCTCATTCTTCCAACCCTCGTCACACTTCTTATGATACACTCATTCCAAACAATTGTTTCGTTTGGATGAGAAAGTCTTCTTATGGTTGAGATTTTGCTCTTTTGGTCCTTGATCTAATTCTTTTGATCTTTGTAGGACTCTTCATTGATTAGATGCTTCGTTGTCATGCATTTGTGCATCATGCATCCCTTTAGATGCATTGTTTTTGTTGTTTTTTCATTTAATCTCACTTTTATGCTTTTGTTTTTGTGTGTGTAAAAATCCAAAAACACATAAAAAGTGAAAATTTTAAAAAGTTTGATTGTATATGTTTAAGCACATATCACATGTGAGTTTGGCCTAGTACCTTCGTACTAATGACGTAGTGCATTTACGAGCTAAGCTTGTTTTGTATGCACATCTATTTTTGTGGGAAAAATCTTGAAATCTATGTGTGATTGTTGTAAATCTTTGTGGGAAATCATATATGTTCATTTCTATAATTGAGATAGTCCACTTGACTTAGTACTAGTTATGTATGACTTGATTGAATTGATCATTGAAACTTTACTTTAGACTAAGGACTATTCCACATTTGATATTCATACACAACACACAAAACTTTGTTCAATGAATGCTTATTTCATTTGTGTGATTGTACATGTTAAAATGTAATGTGTGTGTGCTCGACCATATGTGGATCAAATCAAAAAGATTTTTGTTCTTTTCATTTGCTTTTGGAAGCGATTTGTATCACTCATGTTTTTCAAAGTTTTTCAACTTATTTTTGTGTGAAAAACATGTTTTTAGGCTGTTTTCGTGACCTATTTCATGTGTAGGCTCAACTGGGAGTTAAATGGTCCAATTCTCAAGTTTTTTAGCTTTGGACAGAAAGTTTCGTGACTATTTCGTGAGTAAAGCTTACCAAAGAAATACCAGCAAGATACTAGCGATATTTTGCGGGTATGTAACTAGCAAAACTTATCACGAAAATTTTCAGATTAGCTTTTATAGGGCATTTCGTGGGTCATTTGTTTTAAACTTCTCCCGTCTTCTCCTAAACCCCTGTTCTAATGTTTCTACATCAAAACCCAAGTAAATTCAAGTGTTTTTCATTCCATTAACATCTCTAAGGTAATCTTTAACTCTTTTCATTGATTTTGATCCTTAAATTATGTTTTTGAGAGTTTTATGTTCATAGTTGGGATTTTTTCAAATGGGAGTTGGAAAACTTAATTTTTGTCAATCTTTTTTATTGGGCTTTGTTTTAAATGGTGATTTTCTTTGGATGTTAGCCCCTTATGGCAAAAATAACATGTATCTAGGCAAGTTTTTCATATGTTCTTGCATTGTTTAACATACATGTGTAGTGTGTACACTCTAAGTGTTTGATAAAATGCCCAAATGACATTTTCTCATTGCTTTGAACTCCGATGACTACCAACTTTTGGGAATCACCATAATTATTCATGTTTATCATATTTTAATCATTGGTGGTGTGTTTTATTGTGAGAGACCGTGCCCCCGGCCCGTTTTATTAGGAGTTGGGCCAAACCCACGTGAATGGGTAGAGTCGTGTTATTGCCTCTCAAAATGGAGGTTCGACTAGTTATATTTTTCCCTTTAGATTAAGGGTTTTACAATGGAGTCGCCACTTATTTAATTATTGGAAAAATAAGAAAACCAAAATTGAAAAATTCATCATTTTATTAATTTTCAATTGAATTTACATTGGTCATAGGAAAATTACATGGCTTTGGTCCTAAATACAATCTAAGAAAAAGTACATGGTTTTATTTCCTAGTTACAATCTAAAAATTGAAAATTACATGGACAAGCATTTGATCTACTAACCCTTGATCTAAGTTCAGAGGCTATGTTACAAGGTGGGAAGGTGTTAGGCACCCACCTTGCCCAGTGAAATCAGTTTTCTAGACTATGGTGGCCAACATTCATATCACATCATTCAATATGTCAATCAATTTGCATGTTGAATTTAAGGTGTGTGCATGTGATAAATCCTAATTCAATTTATTAAGCATTGCATTGGGATTGAAGAATGAATTTTAGTGAATGTGTGTGTATAGTGATATCCTAGATTCAAGGATTTGAAAGAATTATGAAACAAACATGTTTTTTTATATCTTTGATGTGGATTTTAGATCAAAACTAGTACTTATGCATGAATATGTGATGAACAATAAGAACATATGAAGAACGCATAAGAACATTCAAACATATTCAAGAGAATTTAAATAATTACTATCATGCTTTAATCCTAAATTCTTATCATGGCAACACAAAAAAATAAGTTGGGAAAAGAGATTATACCTTCATGCAAGATCCATATGGTGGATGAGGAGACTCTTGAGGGAGGTCCTATGGGTAGAGGAAAAGAAGAGTTAGGAGTGGAAGAGTGAGTCTCACTCAATACCTTGAGTCTCAAGAAGACCAAGATATGACAAGACTACTCAACTTCCTAGAACTCAAGAGAGGAGAAGAGAGGGGGGTTTTTTCTTCGTGTCTTGGAATGAAGGAGAGGGGGGTTTATATAGTAGTAGTGGAGGAAATATGAATGGAAGGCCATTAATGAGGGTTGACAAAGAATCATGAACCTAGACCCCATTTTAGCCTTTGGGGAGATTTGGTGCATTAAATGGAAAGATTGGTGGGAATAAGGAGTAAGCCAAAATTCGATTTTCCCGTAGCTGTTGTAACAGCTTGTAGAGCCAATTTTGAAAAATCATATCTGACTCAATTCTGATCGGAATTGTCTCGTTCTTGTACTCAAATTGAAGCCCCGGATGTCTAGTTTCTGGAAAAATTAACCTCATTTACAGATTCAAAATATTCGGAGAGATATCAATGAAATAGTGAGCAGAGGTCATTTCTTATAAAAATGGTTTCAGCACAATTAACATTAATAGGTCCCAAATTAGTTTCTAATTAACATTAATAGGATCCAATCACTCCCATTTCAGACCTAATTAGTTCCAAATTTACCCTCATTAAAAGATAATTGCACAAATTACTCATTGAATAATTAATGTTTAACTATTTAATTAATTAGGTGTATACAACTTTACCATAAAATGTAGTCCTAACCAATCAAATTATGATACATCATTAATTTCAAATTGATTATAATTATAACCAATTGGAATCAATTGTTCATAATCACATAAGGTTGGACTCAATTTGTGATAGTGCATCTCGGCCATTAAAACTTGATTTGATGATAACTTTCAATTTGATGGTCCGATTAGGGCTTATAACTAATCGATTTGATCGTTACACCATCAAGATCATTTTGGTGAAATGAAATTAAGGATGTAATGACCAAAATCAAGATGCATATTTCCAAGGTGAAATTACCCTTTTCCCCTCCAAGTGAAGTTAAATGCGGGTTACAAAATGAGGTGTCAACATTTATAAATTTCCCCCATAAGTGCTCATTCATGCATTGGTCATGCATCTCACATGCACACTAGATGCACCTTTGCTGCACACACTCTAACACATGACATGTTTTGCACTTCACTCATACTAGTTAACTCTTTTTAGACCTTTTTAGCACATATAACATGTTCTTGTGTCTATATCATGCCTAGGTCTATATCATGTTTCATTATCTTTAGCATGTCATGTTTACTTTATGCTTTGTAGCATTGTCTTCCTAAGATGATTTTCCTTTTGTTTGAGCTTCATTTTCTCATACATCATGCACCCTTCATGCATCTTATCCTTGTTCATATCTTCGTTTCTTTCCCTCCTTCCTCTTGCTTCATTTGTCTATTCGTGACAAAAAGGAGGAGTGTATACCGAAAAGTATACCGGTGTGTTTCGTCATTTCTATATGACTCATGTGCACATTCTAAGTGGAAGAAAATTTACCCCGTGCACATTCGTAAGGGGAGAAAGCCATAGGAGAGATGCATATACCAAGGGGGAGAAGACATCTTTTTGAGAAGACCTTGTTTTGCTTTGTTTTATATTATGCTTGTTTTCTCGTCGCTTTATGGTGCTTTGTGTTACTTTTAGTATCTACATTTGGTTGCTCTCATTGCATCGTGTTTTTGTGTTAGAACATACTTGTACCCTTGTTGGATCTTGTACCCTTAATGCAAATACTTTGGTGTTTTGCATTGGTTGTGTGTTGGAAATGCATACATCCTTATGTTATTGTGCTTTATTGATTGCATGTTCGGATGATCATTTGCTTTGCTATATGATCATTGTAGTCATTTCTATGTGACTATTTTGGTGTATGATCAAGTTGCTCATATGTTTCACATCATGTTTACTTGATCGCATTTTACTTATTACATTATACTTGTCCTTTTATTACTTGCTTTACTTTGAGGGTCTAATGTATTTTGTGCAAGTGTTTCAGGTTACAGGTATATATGTTCCAAGTGCTTCACAGCTTTTAGATTTAGGTGTGAGTGATTTGTGATTTTTGCCATTGTTTTCAAACTCACGTTTAAGTCTAGAGTCTGTTATAGGGTGTTTTGTAACAAAATAGCCAAAGGAGAAGATTGTAAAGTTGTGATTTATAACTATGTTTAATGTTGGCTTTATTCCATGACAAAAAGTGTTGTATTTGCTTTAATTTGTTCATTGTATTTTGTGGGATTTTATTATATTGGGTTTAGTATTAAGTTGGTGAAGAATCGAGCATAAAATGAATCAGTGGATTTCGCGACTATCTCGCTAGAAGTTAACCCGTGAAAGAGCCACGTGAGAAACATATGCTGGAAGCTGAAGAGTTGTGTCAACTTGGAGGATTTCGCGAGTGTCTCGCGGGCAAGGCCTTCCCGTAAGATACCCGCGAAACCCTCTGTTTAGAGGATTTTTAAGTGTGACTTTTTTACCTTTCTCCTATACTATATATACCCTCATTACCCGCAAAAAGATAAGGAGACCATTTAGAGAGAAAAACCCTAGATAGATTTTCAACTACACTCACACCCATCTTTTAGAGAGAGAGCTATGAATCCTTAGTGAGAAATCATCCTAGCCTCTTCTTCTTCCTCTCCCATTGTCATACCTTAAGAGGAAATTTGTACCCAAATATAACCCACACCTTTTCACAGTGTATAGAGTGTTTTGGAAGTTGGGAAACTTTGGGGATTTGCCAAAAGAAACCAGTGAGGCTTTTGGTGGATGCAATCGGGCGTATTACAGGATCCGGAAAGCTAGAAAGGACATGACTCCGAGAAGTTCGCTGATAGCAAGAGCTTGGAGGGCTTAAGTACACTGGGTAGGCTAGGCTTGGAGGGTCTTTTGTTATTCATGTACTCCAACTTTATTCTCTAGTGGATCGATTTACTGCTTGGAGGGCGGCAAAGAGGTTTTTTACTGAGTTCTTCGGTTTCCTCTTCGATAACACATTGCTGTGTTATCTTGTGTTTGCATCTCTTTTCCCTTACTCTTGTGCTTTACTTTTATTGTTTGTTATTTATGTTTATGCACTAGAGTAGTATCGGTTGTTTGCACTTCATTTACTCTTGTTTCCGCACTTAGATAAGTTAGAGTAAAATCAACCGAGCCGTAATTATCAATTTGGGGCCTAAATAAGCTCTTGTGTTTTGATACAAATCCGAGCTTTCACAAACCATGATTAAAACGTAGAGTATAGGTTTAGGCTTGCTCAAAGTATGTTTTATTGTAAAGTTAGAATTGAGTGACTACAGAATTTATTGGATTATATCTGCAAGGCTCAATCGATCAAAAATTAGACTCGATCAATCGAACCACATACAGATTATTTTTCTGCGAAATTTCCAACTCAGCCCAAGCCTGTTTGACGTGTAGGGTTTTATGTTTTACTTCACATATAAAAAGAAAAACCCTAGCTATGTTTCAGAAGTCTTTTGATGTGCTGTGTGTTGAATCTCTTGTAAGATCTAGAGGTGTTTACCTTCACTCACACTTGGGGTTATCAAGATCTAGATTCATGTCAAGAACTTGGTAATCGTTTCAGTTGCTGCATAAAGAACAATAAAGAAGATCAAGATTCATAAGTAGGAGAACTTATGGTTGCTGTGAATCAAAGGAATGAAGTAGTCCGTGGACTCAGAGCTGTCACATGGTCGTGGTAGTAAGTTTTCTACTCGAGGTAGGAATAGGATGTTAGTGGTCTAAGTCTTATTGTACAAACTTCAATTCTTTCATAGTGGATCTATTTTACCTTGAGAATAGGTTAAATCCTCCCTAGGTTTTTTACGGGTTTGATTTTCCTAGGTCATCAGATCTTTTTGTTTTTTATATTTCCGCATTATATTTGTTCTATACATATTGGCTTAACCTAGTTCTAATTAACAAACTTGTTAATCAACTTGGCTTAATATTAGGTTAAACATATTGTGTTAAGGAGTCTAAAACTTTCAAGACAAATAAAAGATAAAAAATGTAAAATTGAAAGATGATACAAAAGTTATGCCATACCCTAAGATATTTGGGATGAAAGAAAAGAGGTTCTCACATATAAGAGGTGATAGGCCAAGAATGTATTGACCTCTTGTAATGAATTAATTGATTAATTAGCCAAGTTTATTAATTAATCAAATTAGCATGCAATATACGTGGCAGCACAAACAAATCACCAATTAAAATAAAATGCAGTGGAAAATAAAGTTGACAAGGTGATTTATTTTCGAATGGGGAAAACCTCCGAGGCAAAAACTCCACCGGATGATTTTAAGATCACCACTCTTGAGAATTCACTATTATCACAAGCGGTTACAAGTAAAGGAATCTCAGTACCTTATAACAACTTATAGTTTAATCCTGACCCCAATACCCAATTGGACTTGTTCTGTAATGACAATCTCTCCTTTTAATGCACGACTCCCAGTGCGTGACTAACCAATAGATGCGCGGATCCTAAAATGCGACCTAATCACCAACTTGAGAAGGATGTTGGCTGCAAAGTTCTTCAGTTCATCACACGATAAAGATCATGAAGTTGCTTGGTCACAAAATCCTATGATGTATAAACACAGTAACTTCTTCAAGATGAACTGGGGCAAAGTAGATTTCCGGTCACAATTTGCATGAACAATTATTTGCTTCACACTTGTGCAACTTGAGCAACCTGTGATGGCCCTTAAAACAATCCTCACATATGTTTAGGGTTGTGAGAAAAGAAGGCCTAAACATACATTCACATGGATTGGAATGAAATCAGATCCGAAAAACTGATTTTTATAAATCTTGACAAATATCCTATCTATTGAGCAGCTATCAAGCCTCAGGCTGAAATAGATTTTTTAAGCCTTAATAGATACTAGCTATCAAGCTAACTGTCGAGTTTTAATGAACAGAACTTCTTCACTTGTTTCTTGAGCAGACTTGCATGGCTTTAACACTCTATCTTGAAACCTTGTTTCTTGAATCATTAAACACATCCTAGATCTACCCAATTACAAGTAAAGTGTGTTTTATCAAAGGATTATCCAAATACATAAAATATTGACATATATTCCTAACATGAATCACATATGTCCTAACAATCTCCCCCTTTGGCAATCCGTGACAAAACCACATTAAAAAAATGAACATATGAAAAAAGTCATAAATCACTCAACTCATATTTACTTGTTGAATACAATAAAATCTATCCTAACACAAACTATTGAAAAACTTTGTAAGAAGAGAGTTCATGGCAAGGAAGACTTTGACAACCTGTATTTCTAAAACACATTAAACAAAACTTATCAAGGCATCTTAGTGTGAGATAGAAATAAAAGATTGCATACAATATAAGAAGCATGCGCATAAAAAAAGAAAAGAAACAACACATGTAAAAATAGGTGAAAGTGTAATAACAACCTCATCATATATATATATATATATATATATATATATCAATAAAGAATACAAGGTTTGCTATCACAAAGTGGTCACAAGACCAAAGATACATAAACAATGTATCTAAAAGAGAAAGGAAAGAAAAAGATACATAAGTCCTTACTACATCCCTCAAAATATAGACACTCCCCTGAACAAAAATCTCCTATACTAACTCTCCTTCTATGAGTATGACTACTCTCATATCTAAAACTACTCTCTCTTTTTGTCATGAGTGACAAAGGGTAAGTATATCAAGTAGACATCTTCTCATCACTAGGTGAGCTAGCACCATCGTCCTCATCAGCATTATCACTACCGAAGCAAACATCACTCTCATCCTCTGAAGCTAATGGAGATGGAGAAGAAGTTGCAGTGAAACCACCCATGACAGCCTGTCATCAAGCAATACAACTAACACGGGTGTTCACTTGACACAACTCATCACTGAGAGTATCAAAGCGAGCATCCATACACACAAGCTGTGCCATGATGGCCTTGAGAGTCAGTCCACCCGTGGAAGAAGGAGGCTCAGAGGTGGATGGAGATGAAGAAGCTAAAGGAGTTGTCGTCTCAGTTTAAGTCCACTTCGAATGAAGCTAAGCATCACTCCGTCTAACGGTAGCTGCGTCAATGGCACCCATGACGAAGAAAGGATTAGACGGAGGAAAGGAGACAAAAAAATGGAAAAGGATCCTCGTGATAGCCAAAGGAAAAATGAGCTTATCATAGATCGTTATATCCCTATAAACATTTATAAGGGATAGAATGAAGTGAGAAGGGAAGTCAATAGAAAGGTCCTCAATGAGGGATAACAAAAACCGAGCACGAGGCTCTGTAATAGAGTTATAGTGAGACAATGGATGAAGAACAAATGTCATCACCATGTTAAGGAATCTCAGGCCTTTAGCAAAGGTTGAGCATCGAGTGTTCTGATTATCACCCCAAGAAGAAGGTCGCTCACAAAACAAAGACATGAGCTCATCTTTAGACACAGTCTTAAGACAATCACAGTCAAGGTAGTCAAGATGTGCTACCCTCGAGATGTGTAGCACCTTGGATACAATATCTGGAGTGACCACAATGTGCATACCTCGAAATGAGTGAAGAAATGAGGCACAGAGTAATCGAATCTGTGCATGTTGGAGTAGAACTTATGTATGATCACGGAAGGACAAGTGACCGGGACGCCACACAGTGACTTCCAACCCCTACTGTGAATGACAGTGGGTAGGTCAGTATCGAAAAAATCCAATAAGATGACCTGGCATTCCGAATGAATGCTTCGTCTAGAGAAGTTCTCTGAAAAGTCCTTTCGGGCTTTATCATCACGAAATCAAATGTGAGAAGGAGTAGGATCAGAAGAAAGGGATGCCCTAGTACTCGACTTAATCACCAACTTAAGAAGGATGTTGGCTGCAAAGTTTTTCAGTTTATCACACAATGAAGATCACGAAATTTCTTGGTCACAAAATCTTATGTTGTACAAACACAGCAGCTTCTTCAAGATGAACTAGGGCAAACTAGGTTTCCAGTCACAATTTGCATGAGCAACTCTTTGCTTCACCCTTGTGCAACTTGAGCAACCTATGATGGCCCTTAAAACAATCCTTATATATGTATAGTGTTGTGAGAAAAGAAGGCCCAAACGTAAATTCACGGATTGGAATGAAATCAGATCTGAAAAATTGATTTTTTTTTTAAATCTCAACAGATACCCTATCTATCAAGCAGCTGTCGGGCCTTGGGCTGAAATAGCTTTTTTAAGCCTCGATAGATACTAGCTGTTGAGCTTTAATGAACAACACTTTTTCACTTCTTTCTTGAGGAGACTTGCATGGCTTTAACTCTCGATCTTGAAACCTTCTTTCTTGAATCATTAAACACATCCTAAATCTACCCAATTCTAAGTAAAGTGCGTTTTGTCAAAGGATTAGCCAATTACATAAAATATTGACATATGTTCCTAACATCAATCACATATGTCCTAACAAGAGGCTTATCCCAAAATTCAAAGGTATATCTTAACTTGAAAGGTTCATAAGACCATAGCCTAATTGCTATCATAAGCCCAAATCAAAAGGCCTTTTGAGAAAAAAGAACCTTGGACTTAAGGTAACAAGTATGCTATGAACTTAGCATCCAAACATCCTACAAGTCAATATGAAATTCTTTAATCTTAGGCCTTCTTGTTAAATGCCTAGGCCTAAAATGATGAGAAATTCATGGACTTTGAAGGAAGGGCTACAATATATTCTAGCTAAAGGGCTATTTCGGAAAAAAAAAAATGAAGATAATGAAATGAAAAAAGAAGAGCCCAAAGGTGAGGAATACATTGTAAGCTTATATTTGAGACAAAGGCTTGAAAATCTCTAAGTACATTCTAATAAAAGCCCACGAGAATAAGATGAGAGCTTTACTATAAATGGACTAAAACCCAAACTAAACAAGATGCAAAGTTCATGAGAGGAAAGTGAGTGATTTTGTAAATGGCCCTTCATTAAAACGGACTTAAATACTTTCTAAGAACATCTAAAGTTAAAAAGGATCTTTCAATTGGGACATGGGCTTAATAAAGATGGGACTTCTTTTCAACTACCATTGCACCACCAAGATCAAGAAAACACATTGCCATTCCTATTTGGGTTAGAAAGAAGCACAGTCAATGCTTGGTTAAGATTGAGGACAAACGTCAAGAAAAAGTCATAATGGCCACTCCCATTGATGATGAGACTGTACAAAGTATATTTAAGGTGATGGAAGAACAAAGTAATGTTCTCAAAAAGATAGGGAATTGCCTCACCAAACTAGAAGAAGTCAAGCTAATAGGCCAAAAATGTATTGACCCCTTGTGATGTATTAATTGATTAACTATCCAAGTTTATTAATTAATCAAATTAACATGCAATGTGACAGGCCACAAACGCGTTGACCCCTTGTGATAATTTAGATTAATTAAATTAGCCCAGTTATTAATTAATCAAATTAACATGCAAATTTACGTGGCAGCACAAACAAATCACCAAACTAAGATATGCAGCGGAAAATAAATAACACGGTGATTTGTTCACGAATGGGGAAAACCCTAAGTCAAAAACCCCACCGGGTGATTTAAGGTCACCACTCCCGAAACTCCACTATTATCACAACAAGCAGTTACAAGTAAGGAATCCCAGTACCTCACCAACCTACAGTTGAACTCTTACCCCAATACCCAATTGGACTTGTTCTGTAGTGACAATTTCTCCTTTTCAATGCACGGCTCCCAGTACGTGACTAACCAATGTGATGCGCGGATCCCAGTACGCGGCTTACTCCTTTTGCACGAATCCAAGTACGTGACTCACTCACCAACTTGAGGAAGAAGAATGTTGGCTGCAAAGTTCTTCAAATCATCAGAGATGAACTAGGGCACGAACTTTGTCTCACAAATCACAATTTGCATGAATAGAGAAGAAGCAACTTGTGTCTTGTGATTTCTGCTTGTTGCTTTCTTTGACGGCCCTTAAAATAATCCTTTTATATGTCTAGGGTTAGGAGAAAAGAAGTCCCAAAGACACACACACGGATTGGACTTGAAACAGACTTGGAATTCTGTTTTCTTTAAATCTCGACAGATAGAGGTGTCGAGAGGTGTCGAGCCAGCTGTCGAGGCTCGGGCAAAACAGCTTCTTTAAATCTCGATAGATGTATCTGTCGAGGTAGGTGTCGAGATTTAAAAACCAGCACTTCCTTGCTTGTATCTTGGACAGACTTTGACGGCTTCAACACTTAATCTTGAACCACTGTTTCTTGAAGTGTTTAACCCATCCTAGATCTACCCAATTACAAGTAAAGTGCGTTTTGTCTAAGGATAAGCCAACTACATAAAATAGTGACATATGTTCACAAGCTTGAACAACTACATATGTCCTAACAATCTCCCCCTTTGGCAATCCGTGACAAAACCACAACATACAAATGACGATATGAGAGAAGTCATAAATCACTCAACTCATACTCACTTGTTACATACAGTAAAATCTATCCTAACACAAACTCTTGAAAAACTTTGCAAGAAGAGAGTTTATGGCAAGAAGACTTTGACAACCTGTATTTCTGAAACACTTATAAACAAAACACATCAAGGCATCTTTGTGTGAAACAGAAATAATAGATTGCATACAAGTAAAGGAACATGTGTATAAAGACAGAAAAGAAACAACACATGAAAGGTAGGTGAAAGAAACAACATACATCATCATATAGAGAAAGAGAATAAGTACAATGTATGTAAGTACATGATCAATGTATCTCTAAAAGATAAGAAAAGAAAAAAATACATAGATCACCTCACTACATCCCTCAATCCACACTCCCCCTAACAAAAATGTCCTATGTCCTATGCTAACACTCCCCCTAAGTATGACTACTCTCATACTAAACTACTCCCCCTTTTTGTCACGAGTGACAAAGGGTAGAGTGTCAAGTAGACATCTCATCCGATGAGCTAGCATCTCCATCATCATCATCGTCTGAAGCATCATCATCATCGCCATCATCATCGGCCTCGGTCTCAGTCGACACATGAGGTGGCGGAGGAGAGACCTCTGATGCAAAGCCGCCCATGGTCGCCTGTCGCCTGGCGATGCGACCAACACGGACATTCACCTGATACAACTCGGTGGTGAGTGTATCGAGGCGAGCGTCCATGCGCTGTAACTGCGCCATGACGTCGCTCAAGGTGACGTCGCTAGAGGAGGAAGAAGCAGACGCACGAGCTGATCTGGAGGTGGTCGGACGAGTGGAAGGAGTGGCATCACCCGGCTGTCGCAATCGGAACTGTGCCTCGCTACGTTTTACGGTAGCAGCGTCTATGGCAGACATGACGCGGTAAGGATCGGACGAAGGGAAGGGAACGGAAAAACGACCCAGAATCCTCGTGATAGCAGAAGGGAAAATGAGCTTATCACGGGTGGCCGTATCTCTATAGACATCTATGATGGAACAGATAAAGTGAGAAGGAAAGTCTATAGAGAGATCCTCAAGGAGGGACAACAAGAACCGAGCACGAGGCTCTGTGATCGAGTTGTAGTGAGACAGTGGGTGCAAAACAAAGGTCATCACCATGTTAAGAAATCTATGACCTTTAGCAAAAGGTCGACATGGTGTGTACATGTGATCTCCCCAAAGGGTAGGACGTTCACAGAACGCCGAGATCATCTCGTCTTTGGACACAGTCCAGAGACGCTCACAGCTAGGGTAATCGGGATGATCCACCCTAGGGACATGGAGAACCTCAGAGACAAGCTCTGGGGTGACACAAAAGCGCGTACCTCTAACGCAAGAATAGAAGGAAGGTATTGAAGAATCTATCCCGTGGATGTTGGAGTAAAACTCCTAAATCAACACGAGAGGAGATGTGACCGGGACGTCACACAGTGACTCCCAACCCCGAGTGTGAATGACATCGGGAAGGTCAGTGTCGGCAAAGTCTGCCAGGACGACGTGGCGTTCCGAATGAACACCGCGTTTAGAAAAGTTCTCCGAGAAGTCCTTATGGGCTTTCTCATCACGGAACCGAACAGACACAGGGGTAGAATCAGAAGAAGACTGCCCCTTAGAACGCACGGGGTTCCTAGGAGGAATAGACTTACGTTTAGGAGCCATAGACGCTACTAACGTAAACATAGAAGAGGGGAAAGAAGAGACAAACAGAAAAGTCCCAAACAATTCAATATTGGCAGAAAGAAATATTGAAATGAAAAGAACGTATGCATGAAAATGCATGAGCATGTGACATGCAACAATAAACACATCATGGGCTCAGCCCAATCCAAACCTAACAGCACACAATAGGTAGGCACACATCTAAATGCATGAAAATACAATTAGAATGCTAATGTGATGCAATGCATGTGGTTTTGAAGATCAAAACTCAATAACCAACCCAAAAATTTCATGAAAACCCAACAATTTTGAAAACTCCCAAAAATTTTTCAAAAACACAAACCTAGGGTTTTGAAAACAATGCAATGCATGAAATGAGGGATAAAAGGCTTACCAAATGATGAAGAATATGAAGAACCACTTGAGAAAGCCTTGAGAGAGGTTTGGAGGGAGAGGGAAGTGTTTTTGAGAGAGATCCGAGAGATTTCGAGCGAGAGAGATCGAGAGAATGAGCAGAAAAATCGCGAAGGTCCAATATATAGCGCTTCAGTAATTCTCGACAGCTGTAGGTATCGAGAGCTGTCGAAGTAGCTGTCGAGGGAAGCTATCGAGAAATGCACGTGGACAGATGCAGCTATCGAGGTCAGCTATCGAGGTAGAAGAAACAAGCAAGAGGGAACCTCGATCGATCCAGAAGCTATCGAGGAGCTATCGAGCAAACAGAAAGTTTCTCGATCGATCCAGCTGCTATCGAGGTATCTGTCGAGACTGCGATAAGAAAGAGTCTGAGGATCTCGACAGATAGCTATGTATCGAGAGGTATCGAGGAGGTGTCGAGATGCCTTTCAAAGCAGTTTTTCAAAAAAAGGAAAAACACAGACATGAATGCAATCATGCATGCAACTCAACCAAAGATACAACCAACACATTAAGCTCTCAAAAACATCTCTCAACAAGAAATATGATGCACATGTATCTCAAAACACGCACACACACACTAAATAAGTTTACCCAATTTTATTTTTCAAAAACAAGTCAAGACAGTTTAGTGAACATACATTAAAGCATGTAATCCTTGTGATGGCCAAATCACATTGTACCTGCACATGTATCAAGAATAGCAAAGAGTATTGCGTGTTGTGTGTGAAAACATCGCAAGATTGCATAAGTGTCTCAATGTTATGATGATTTGAGATATGAGAAAATCACTTTAACTCACACACAATCATAACTATTTGATGGGGACTATCACCTTTGAGGTACATCCTATAACTCCCACATCTCCTAGAAAACAAGCTTGTAACCATATTTTAAAGCATTTTGATCTTTTTGCTTTTAATTTCTTTGCATATTTTCTTTTAATAAGCATATCATACATGGGCATACAAGAGAAAGAAAAAAAATACCCAATGATGTTAAGCTTTTGACACTGCACTTTTGCTATGCCGAAGCATACAGGTGTCCTTGACATTGCACTTTTGCTATGCCGAAGCATACAGATGTCATATTATGATTGGCGAGTAACAGTGGTGAGATGGTTATTTATGCCTTTCTCTTAGGATTTTCTAGTTCAACCCGTCAAAAAGAGTGATACGAGTGTTAAGAAGAAGAGATCACTTAACCTTACTCATCATAAACAAAGAGCTACAGAGCTCACTCGCTTAGTTGTGCAGAAGAGTGCTCATCTAAGCTATAGATGATACAAAGTTTAGAAAACTCTGTTTCAATGGCCATTACAAAAGTTCACATGAACTAATGCACACAAACACACACTGTTTTTGTATTTTTCAATTTTTCAATTTTTTTTTATTTTTTATTTTTATTAGAGAAGCAAAAATAAAACACAAAACTGAAAACACACAAACAAAAACATGTAAAGCAAAACAATGCATAAAACTAGACTGACTCAAAACAGTAAAGAAACACACAAGTAATGCAACACACAAAATAAGAGAGAGAAGAAGAAGTGACTAAAATCACTTGGAACCCTTTGGCTTCCACACCTTGGAAGATCCTTTCCTTTTGGTTGACTCTTGAACCGGTGTAGGGGGAGAAGAATATGAACCGTTCAAGTTCGAAAGGAACATGAGGGCTTTTAGAATATCTCCAAGAGGAGCGAGAGATGACTGAAGCTGATTCTGGCTCCCAGATGCTATTTCGCCATTGCTCTTTTGAGTGGCAAGCCACTTGTAGCAATTTGGTCGAGTGTGACCGGCGAGACCACAATGATAACAGAGATGCGACTTCTTCTGTTTGGCCTTTTGAGAGTTATCCTTCTTATTCCTAGGGTTTCTAGATTCCCTTTTCTCAATTTTAGGGGGTGCTCCTAGGATGGATTTGCCCTTGCCTATGTTCTCACTAGCTAAATCAGTTTTAACATTATTTTCCTTAGTTCTAATGTTATTAGCCGGTGGAACAAAAACAGTAGTACTAGCAGAAGGAGTATTAGAGATAGAGAATTCATACCTCAATCCAGTACGATCTGAAGAGTATCTCTGAGCACTCAGCATCTCGTCCAGTTTAGTACTTGACGTCCTCTCCAGTTGTGCTCTGACTTGAAACAGCTCTGCTTCAAGCTTCTTGGTCCTCTCAGCCAAGAAATTGTTCTCGAACCTCAGTGCTCCAATGGTTTGATTCGCTTGATCAACCTTTGTGGACAGTTCCTCACGGTCAAGTTCCACATCACTGAGTTTCTTGGTGGCCAGCCTATAGAGCTTCTCATGCTTCTCCGAGAGCTTGTATAGCTTCTCATAGGCAGTGTGGATATCATCTTGATCATCCATGATCTCACACTTAGATTCCACCAACTCTTCTTCTTCATCCGCTTTCTCGGTAACCCCATCAGTAGGATTAACAGTGGCAGTGAAGGCATTTAAGATTCCGTCGTCTTCATCTTCGGAATCGTCCTCTGGCTCTGTGTCGCTTAAGGTAACAGCAAGTGCCTTGCTCTTCCCTATGCTCTTTAAGTACGTAGGACACTCTTGTTTCATGTGTCCAAAGCCTTGACACCCAAAGCACTTTGGTCCTGTGGGAACAGTGTACTGACCGCCATCCTTGACATCCTTCTTCATTTTCTCCGGATTCCTGAATTGTGAAGAACTGGACTGTCTACGGTCTTTGTTGAAACCCTTTCCATTGGCATTCTTCATAAACTTCTTGAATTGCCTTGTGATGTAGGATTTCATCTTGGAATCTTTATCATCTGACGAGTCATCCGTATCACTGCTTTTGGCCTTCAGTGCCAAACTCTTGCCCTTGGTTGACTTGCCCAATCTGGTCAGCCCTAACTCATATGTTTGCAAGTTTCCAACCAGCTCAGTCAAAGGAATTCTGTCAATATCCTTCGACTCTTCGATCGCCGTGATCTTAGCATGGAATCTTTCTGGCAGCGATCTGAGCACCTTCCTTACAATCTTGGGTTCTGGGATGGTTTCCCCAAGATTGAAGGCTGAGTTCACTATGTCCTTGAGCTTGGCATAGAACTCATCAAACGACTCATCCTCCTCCATCTTTATTTCTTCAAAGCGTGTGGTGAGCCTTTGCAGCTTTGAATCTTTGACAGCCTTAGTGCCCTCATAGGTTGTCTGGAGGATGGTCCATGCTTCCTTAGCAGTTTCTGTTGAGGATATTTTCTTAAACTCCTCATTGGTGACTGCACTGAATAAGGCATTCAATGCTCTGCTGTTGAAGTTTGCCGCCTTGATCTTAGCATCATCCCAATTGGCCGGCGCTTCTGTAGGCTTGGTCCAGCCTATCTCCACAGCTTGCCACACTTTCTCATCTAAAGACTGCAAGAAAGCTCTCATGCGTACTTTCCAGTATGCATAGTTAGTGCCATCAAATAAAGGAGGTATAATTAGAGATTGTCCTCTATCCATGACAGCAGGGGTCAGTGGATCACACACAATAGATTAAACCCTAATCAGAGTGGGCTTGCTCTGATACCACTTGACAGGCCACAAACGCGTTGACCCCTTGTGATAATTTAGATTAATTAAATTAGCCCAGTTATTAATTAATCAAATTAACATGAAAATTTACATGGCAGCACAAACAAATCACCAAACTAAGATATGCAGCGGAAAATAAATAACACGGTGATTTGTTCACGAATGGGGAAAACCTTAAGGCAAAAACCCCACCGAGTGATTTAAGGTCACCACTCCCGAAACTCCACTATTATCACAACAAGCAGTTACAAGTAAGGAATCCCAGTACCTCACCAACCTACAGTTGAACTCTTACCCCAATACCCAATTGGACTTGTTCTGTAGTGACAATTTCTCCTTTTCAATGCACGGCTCCCAGTACGTGACTAACCAATGTGATGCGCGGATCCCAGTACGCGGCTTACTCCTTTTGCACGAATCCAAGTACGTGACTCACTCACCAACTTGAGGAAGAAAGAATGTTGGCTGCAAAGTTCTTCAAATCATCAGAGATGAACTAGGGCACGAACTTTGTCTCACAAATCACAATTTGCATGAATAGAGAAGAAGCAACTTGTGTCTTGTGATTTCTACTTGTTGCTTTCTTTGACGGCCCTTAAAATAATCCTTTTATATGTCTAGGGTTAGGAGAAAAGAAGTCCCAAAGACACACACACGGATTGGACTTGAAACAGACTTGGAATTCTGTTTTCTTTAAATCTCGACAGATAGAGGTGTCGAGAGGTGTCGAGCCAGCTGTCGAGGCTCGGGCAAAACAGCTTCTTTAAATCTCGATAGATGTATCTGTCGAGGTAGGTGTCGAGATTTAAAAACCAGCACTTCCTTGCTTGTATCTTGGACAGACTTTGACGGCTTCAACACTTAATCTTGAACCACTGTTTCTTGAAGTGTTTAACCCATCCTAGATCTACCCAATTACAAGTAAAGTGCGTTTTGTCTAAGGATAAGCCAACTACATAAAATAGTGACATATGTTCACAAGCTTGAACAACTACATATGTCCTAACACAATGTACATGGTAGCATAAACAAATCACCAACTAAAATAAAATGCAGTGAAAAATAAAGTTGACACAATGATTTGTTTACGAATGGGGAAAACCTCCGAGACAAAAACTCCACCGGGTGATTTTAAGGTCACCACTCCCGAGAATTCAAGATTATCACAACAAGCGGTTACAAGTAAAGGAATTCTAGTACCTTATATCAACCTACAGTTGAACCCTTACTCCAATACACAATCGGACTTGCAATGTAATGACAATCTCTCCTTTGAATGCATGACTCCCAGTACATGACTAACCAATCAATGCGAGGATCCCAGTACGTAGATGACTCCTTTGCACGAATCCCAGTACATGACTAACACCATAGCAACCCTTTGATTGTTGTAGTTGATTTGTAGTAGTTTCACATAGAAACACCAATAAGATCATCAATGTTGGTGCAAGAGACTTTGTTTGGTTACAAGAAACGCAGCAAGAACTCTTTCTTCTGTGGGAGGAGGCTAGGGTTTCAAAAAGAAAACCTTATGAAGCTCTCTAGGGTTAGGTTTTTCTTTTTCCACCTCTTTTAAATAGGAACTTAATGGGCTCTCCTATTTCAAATAGGTTTACACAAACCTTAGGCTTTCCTAATCCAATAAGAATTATACAAACCCATAAACATTGGGTTTTCCTAGTCCTATGAGTATAATACAAACCTATAAACAAATAGTCTTTTAGAATAGAAACGTTGCTGGTTATAAAATGAATCCCGTAAGCTTGATAGATCGAGACATGTGTCAAGATTTAATGAATCTCGATAGATTGAGCTTCTGTCGAGTAGGTATTGAGACCTGCAGACTACACTTTTCTTGAGTAGATCTTGAGTAATCTTCATGTCTTCAATTTAACCACCTGTAATTATCATCTTGAACCTACTTAGATTTACCCAAATACAAGTAAAGTGCATTTTTTCAAAGGATATACCAATTACATAAAAATATGTCCCTAACACAAGCTAACAAAGACCGCACATGTGGAAATTACTAATGATAACGAAGGGGAAGGTTGGGATGAAAGAGATAAGGTTGATTATGAAAGGAACAAGCAATTTGGGAAGCTCACCGTAGATACTGTGGCCATGAAAGAAAAGATGGAGAAGATGTAATTAGCTTTTTGCAAGGCCCAAAGGAGGGATGATTGCCTCTATAACATGGGAGGCATAAGTTCAAAAACTTCCAATGCATTGCTCCAAAATTCAAGATTTCTAATGCGGAAAAATTTGATGGAACTAGAGACCCAAAACAACATGTTAAGAGGTATCTAAGCATTGCTGAAATGAAGGGATTGGATGAGAAACAAACTTTGCATGCATTTCCTCTCTCACTCACGAGAGGTGCATCGAGGTGGTACTATAGCTTAGATCCAAACAAGACCAAGGTGTGGAATAAATTAGTGGAGTTGTTTGTGGACCGATTCATCTTCAACAACATGATTGATGTGAGTCTAAAGGACTTGGAGATCACTAAGCAAGAAGTGGGGGAGACATTATCCGAATATATGACAAGGTGGAAAGGAAAGGAGTTAAGGATGGCTAATAGGCCAAATGAGAAAGACCAAATCAACATGATTCTCAAGAATTTACTTTCGGCATATAATAGTGGACTCTTGTCATCACCTATTAATTCATTTGGAGAATTGTGTGATTGCAAAACTAGGATTGAAGATAATATTAACAATGGAAAATTGGAGAAAGGTAAGAGCAAACCTCCGATCAAGAGGGCATATGGGCGAGGAGTAGCTACTTCTAAAGCACCTAATCCCATGAATGTAAGTGTCATTATACCTCAATAAACCTTAGCTTACCTAAGCTTCACAAAGAAAGCCCGCTGAGAATTTTCCGACCTAGGAATGACCCTCACCTAAGCATATGAAAATTTTTCCTCCAAAGGATTCATCAAACCTCTAGATCCCATACTTATACCCAATCCTGTACCTCCCACTTGTAACCTCAATGAATATTGCCACTTCAGCCAAAAATCCGGCCATAAAACCAACAATTGTTTCCACCTCAAGCATGAAATACAAGACCTCATAGATAATGGAACTCTTCCTAATCCCAGCATCATCACCAAGCCTAACATTAGGAAGAACTCCTTGCCCAATTATCATCAAGCTCCTCCTCCATAGCAAAATTTGGTGCAAATAGATGAGATTGAATGGGATTTTCCAAAGTTGATAGAAACCATAGAAATTAATGCAATAGAAGTCCAAGGATAAGGGATGAGATTTTGAAGAATGTGGTGGCTGTGTGGGAGATACTCCTCAAAGGGATAACTAAATTAAAGAAAATGATCGTGGAGGACAATGTGGCAAACTTTACTAGGAGTGGTTTGTTAGGATGTGTGCCCTTAAATCCTATTGTATGATGCTATGTATGACATTATGTATGACTTAATGTTATGATAAACAAAGTTGTTTTATTATTATTTAAAATAATGGTAACATGAATATTAGGACATTATCATATAGTCCATGAGATGCATAGTATGTGATATATGTGAAAAGTCACAGAAGATATAAATCACAAGTTCTTTGTAAACTCAGAATTTATAGTTCATAGTCGGTGATGAAATTTGGCATTTCATTTATGAAAACTATAACGTATGAACTAAGATGATTTTTCTTAATCATGGAAGTGGAGACTTCTAGTTGATATATTGATATGTTTTAAGAGTTAAGACATATTGAACTGGACTGCTATGAGATTTATTATTCTCCTAACGACTGTTAAATGAATAATAAATCTCACAACTTCTATTTGCATGAACTCTTAATCCTGAGAGAATAATGGACCTGATCATGACGTGTAGGTTACTTTGATATATCAAGAGTGAGATCTAAAGTAACGGTCAAAACCTCAGTATGTTGGGCAGCCACATTTAGTGTTGATAGAACATATATTCTCAAGATGGAATTCATAATCTCTTGATGGAGATATAAAATATTCCCTTGAGATCAGTTTAATGGGTTCAGTTATTCAGAGAGTTAAGCCTAATTACTTTAGTAAGAAATTACTAAAGTATATATTTATGAAATTGGATTTCATAAATATATAATGAATAACTTTAAAGGATTAAACCGGGTACTCAAGGATAAGATGTAGTAATTTTCAAAGTGGAAGTCTATATTCATGACTTTGTATTACTTTGTATTACTACCAATATCTTATGAAGGGGTTACATGTATAATAAAGTTTTGGGATATAATTTATTAATAAGGCCTAGAGTGCAATTATATTTATATAGTGGTATTAAATATAATTAATAGTAACTTTGGACTTGTCAAGAGGACAGAAAAACCCAAGGCCCATTGGAGCTAGTGTCTTATTGGTCCTTTTTGGTCCCACTCCAAGCCACACACTAAAGCCCAACTGGAAAGGCCCAATAGTCTAGCCCAATTAGATAATCAGTTAGTTATAAAAAATGAAATATACTGATTTTTTTTAAGAAGCGTAGAGAAAAAGAAAAAGAGAGAGTGTGAGACACACTTTCATTCTCCCTTGGAAACTGATTGAGAGACCATACTTCTTGGGCGTAAAGTGGAATTGGAGTGAAGATTAAAAGTGTTCCCAAGTGCTTTTAATCTTTTTTTTGAATTTCTCCACACCAAGGTACGCTATCTTGTTCTTAAATTCTGAAATTTACATAGTTCATGTTGTCAATCATGAATGAAATAGATCTTTCTTTGTTGCTTCCGCTATGTGTATTGTATGAAATACAAAACCAGATTTTTTCCAACATGGTTAGCACTCCAATCCATCCTTTTTGGAGAAGGATCATCCTGGTAGGGACATAGGAGAAGGGTCCAAGCTCAAGGAGCCTAAAGGGAAGGAAGAAAAAGAGGAAGAAGATGGAATTCTAACCCAATTAAAGAAGACCCAAGCTCATGTATCTGTATGGAGCTTACTAATGGCTTCTCACAAGCATCGTAGTGTTCTCTTGGACGCCTTAAATGGAAAGGAAGTATCTATAGAAACTACATTGCAAGAAGTGCTATCTCTCATGGGAGTTGAAGACCTATCTCATCCCCTCCTTGCCTTTTCCGACAAAGAACTTCCTCCCGAAAGAGCCACTCACAGTAGGCCATTTTAAATCACCATTAAGTGTATGGGTGCTAAGTTTCCAATGGTATTTATTGATAATGGGTATGCATTGAATATATGCCCTTTTAGGACCACTCTCACCATTGGCCTAGATTTGGAGACGATCATCCCCTCTCCTTTGACCGTTAGGGTATATGATAATACTTCAAGGAAAGGTATAGGAATTTTCAAAATTTCTTGCAAGATTGGTCCATTAGAGGCAATTATGGAATTCCATGTGATGGACATCACCCCTAAATACAACCTTCTCTTGGGAAGGGCATGGCTTCATCCCACTGGGGCTATTCCTTCTTCTCTACACTAAAAGATGAAAATCCCATGGAAGGGAGGTATTGTTGTGATAATTGGTGAGTGAAATCCTAGCTCCCGTCTATGGACTTGAAGAGGGAGGAAGTGAGCTTTAAATGAGTAGTTTTGTGTTTGTGAACATGGCTGACTATGGATTGAAAGATGAAAGGTACACTACGAACTTTCTATCCCATAGTTAAAGTTTGTAATACCTATAGTGAGCAGAGGGTTTTAGATGGTATAAATGCATGAACTAGTTCAATATAATCATGTCTCCTTCATGGATGGATACCCAGATTGACATGAAACTAATTATCGTCCTCCAAGAGTTTGGCATAAGTTGGCCCAAGGCAATTTTAGGTAAAAAGGAGCTCCATAATGAAGGGATAAACAGGGAATCGTGGACCACACAGAAAGAAAGCTTCATAAAAACATACCTCACTATAGGCAAAGGCACAAGCTTTTTCATTTGAGCAAGGTAATCTAAGAATGGTTCCCGTCAGGAATTGGAATCTTTTCCTAAAATTATTAAGATGACTTTCCTTCAAAGTGCACACCTCGAAAAGAGCATGAAGGGGTTCGAGCGTAGAAGATGAAGATGGTTAGGATGTATCAGTGTCAATTTCTTTACCCATGGGCTCAATTCTCAGGTGAGAAATGAGCTCCATAATGAAGGGATGAATAGGGAATCACAAACCACACAAAAAGAAAGCTTCATAAAAACATACCTTACCATGGGCAAAGGCACAAGCTTTCTCATTTTAGCGAGGTAATCTAAGAATGGTGCCTGTTGGGAATTAGAATCATTTCCTAAAATTATTAAGATGGCTTTCCTTCAAAGTGCACACCTAAGCAAGAGCATGGAGGGGTTTAGGCACAGAAGATGAAGATGGTTAGGACACAACAGTGTCAATTTCTTTACCCATGGGTTCATCACTAGATGAAAAACCTTTGTCTAGATCATTCAATCTGATTTCAGCAACAATTTTAGTGGCTAGGTGGTATAGGATCAACGATTGGCAGATCAAAGGGTAAAGCTTGAACAATACAAGCCTAAGGGCACAAACATGAGATGCAAACAAACTGGCTTGGGGACATCAACCACAAGAATACTCAAGGAAGACTCCTAGTTTAGCAAAGAAAAAAGATATAGAAGGAGCTTCTTGCCTAATAAAAGAATAATCAACCATTAAAAAGTTTGAGAAGAAGAAAACTTACCAAGAAAGTTTGTAAAGTCTCAAACTTGAAGATGAAACAATGAAGAAGAAAAGTAAGCAAAGCAACTTCTAAAAGGAAAAAGGGTGAAAATCAAGATACGGGAAAACTGAATAGTATGTTCTCACGCTCCTCCCATGGACAAAAGACACATGTCAAAGACAGGTAAGAGTCTGTCTTTCGTATGAAAAATTGTCAAAATTTTACATATAAAATCGTTAAAAATGAGAAACATACAGATGCTCCATGGACCATAGTGCATGCTTTGTAATTTCAGTCCATTGTTGATTTCTGGTCTCCACGCATTGTAGTAAAAATTTTGCATCATTTTCTATACTCAAGCATGAATTCAATTACTCCCTTAAGAGATAAAAGAGTGAACCTCCTGAAGTGCAGGCCATAGTCTGAAGCTCTCCCAAATCTAACAGATTGTATGACATGCCGAAAAGATAACCAAGAATAGATTACTATAGAAACAACGTAAAGAATATGTGTATTAGTATAGAGAGAAAGCAACTATTCCATTGCAATGACCACCATTAACTTCTTCAACATATTTTTACACCTTTAAAGTAAAAGCAACAAAATTAAATGAAACCTTGGTTATATAAGGGAGTCAAGTCTATCATTAACACGTATTCGTCATGTGTAACATTGGAACTATCAAATGACATATTCATTTACTTTTCTTTGTGTGATGGCAGAGCATATTCCGATAGCTAATTAATAGCATAAAATCTGAGTGATGAGATCTGAGTTAAAGGTAAGGAAACATGTCTATGCAATAATAGGCAACTTCTGAATTTAGATTAAACTATAATTATTACACGCGTAACTTGTCCAAGTAATAGACAAACAAATGTGCATTTAAGTGCAAACTTATAGTTTCAAAAACTTTAACAACAAACCAAAAAAAACAAAAGGCACAATAATAGGGTCTCACATGCAACCTCACTAAAAAAAACACCATCAAATCAACCACAAGAATAATATTTCCCTAACCCCATATATTATGACGGTAGAGGGAGGCTGGACTGAAGGTGGGAGATAGTCTGACATGACTGTGGTCCTTGGATCTCTCTCTGCCATTGATAAAGAGCGCTCAAGGGTTAGGGTTTTGGGGTTTTAAGAGTGGTTGAGAGAACAGCTTAGGCAATTAGGCTGCATCTAAACCCCTACGAAAAGAGAGATTCAATCAACCCATGAGAATAGGAGAGAAGAACAAGCTTTTGTGTTTGGGTTTCTACATAATAGCTTGCGTAAAGAAGAGGAACGTTTTATCTTTATCAGGTTTTAGAAAAGTTTAAATTGAGGAAGGAGTATTATCAGGTTTATTTAGAATTTAGGTTTTTGTATTATCGGGTTTTAGAATAAAAATCGGAATTTTTTTTTTTTTTAAAATAATGCTATGCACGGGAACTTAGACTAAAATAATTTTATAAAATCTTAAATTAATTAAGAAACTACACCATTACATGATTTTCTCTTGAATGACTTCAATTTGTGTTAGAATTTGATGAAGAAGCCATTGCTTAAATGTGCAATGGCTTACAAAAAAATTGTCAGACAATTTCAGATACTGCAAAAAATAATTCAAAAATTCAAATATTAAAACTTCTGAAAGACCAAAAAATATTAAAGAATCAAATAACTCACTGCTTATAAATTATTGAAACAAAACAAAATATATATAATTAAAAATTAGAAAAGTATAAGAAAAAGACTGGGTTACATTCAAAAGAATAATCTATAGCTATAAGTTTGCACCCTATCATAAAATATCATGTTGGTGAAGTAGAGAGATGATGATGATGATGATAATAATAATAATAATAATAATAATAATAATAATAATAATAATAATAATAATAATAATAATAATAATAATAACGTTTGAGTTTAAGTTTAAGTTGGATGCGTTAGAGAGATAGAATTTCACTCTTTTTTGAGTTTGGATTAAATAAAAATAATTTTTTTTTAAAAAAATGATGAGTTTGAGTTTAAATTGAACTTATTAGATAAATAGAATTTCACTTCTTGTTAAGTTTAAACTAAATAAAAATAATTTTATTTAAATAAAATGATAATTTTTTTTTAATATTGTGCTGATGTAAAAAATTGTGAGAATTTCAGAAGTTTAGGCTATATATATATATATATATATATATATATATATATATATATATATATATATAAAAGAAAGGAATTTCAAGCGTCAGAAACAAGGTTGAAATTGTCCAACTAATACTATTCGCTCTTTTGTTCAAGGAATCTCAAGTGTCAGAAATAAGGTGGAATTTGTCCAACTAATACTATTCGCTCGCTTGTTCGAAAATACAACGAATGAATAGAGTGGGCAACTTATGAGTATAGCATTAATGGTTGTCCAATACTTATGTATGACGTTACCCGCATTTATGTTTGGGAACAACTCCATTGTAACCAACAGCTGGGAAATAGCCGCGAGAGCATTACAAATGTCTAAATAAGCCTTCAATAGCCATTAGCAGATTACACAAGTGATAACACCAGAAAGGCAAAGGCTATCAGCATTTATGTGGAACAGACCTATAAAAGGCTAGAATTGACAAAAGATACAAACAATCTCAAATTATCTAACTTAAGCATCGGAGGGTACTTCGGCAAAAACCACGCCGGTGTTACATGAATCTATTTTTTTCTTCTTAATAGGAGATAGTCCCGTCCATCCAGCCTTGACAAGGAATAGACTGATGATATAATCCGTACATCATCACCTTTCATTCCCAATTTTTTTCCCGATATAAATTTGGTATTAGAGCTATGGTTCAATGGTTGATTGCTGTCAACATGTAAGAACCATAATTTTGAAACCCGGACCGGACCATACGGCCCGACCGAAAAAACCGTGAACCTTTCAATTTTGCGATTTTTTTAGCATCAAGAACCGTTCAATAGGAAGAAATTAGGGACTCGTGCGAACCGTGGTCGGACCGTACGGTTCTGAGAACCATGACCGGTTTTTGAGGTTCGAACGGTTTCTTTTTGTTTCAGCTTTTCCGGTGAATTTTGGCCAGTACACCGGTACGAAGTTATGATCAGATCTAGAAGAAATGAAAAAGAAATGAACAAACACAAAGAAGAACAAAGATGAGAAGGAGATCTGATAATTTCAGATCTTGAATAAAGGGATTTGTAAGGAAAAAAAAAAGAACCAAAGAGAAGAAAACAAGTTCCTCAAAAAAAAAAAAAAAAAAAAAAAAGAGAGAAGAATACAACGAAGCAGGAGCAGGATCTGCACCTAGTTGAAGACTTGAAGCAGCAACTTGCAAGTTGCCAATCACGCCTTCGTCTTCTACTGGTGCTTCTTCTTCCTTTTTTTTTTTTTCCTTTCTTTTTTCCGTTGATGGTGCTCTGTGTTTCTCTTTCCTTCTTTATTTAGTCTTTTGCTACTTTTTTTACTTATTTTGAATTCCAAAATCCTAAGTCCCTCACGTGGCTAACATGGGAAATGATGAAAGCTTTTAATTTTTTAATAAAAGCAAAAACATTTCAGCCATACATTTAGTTCTTTTGCCACCTGCCCAAGATGTAACATGACTTGACAAGTGCTTAAATATTTTAAGTACTTTTAAGAGTAATGTAGTACCACTATCACAATATTTTATACAATTTTTTGCAATAATTGACACATGGCAAAGTTTAAGTAATGAAAAAAAAAATTATGGGTCTACATCTCTACCACTCATATTTGTGGCAAATTATGATAAAATTTGTATAAAATATTATGGTGCTATTATTGCTCTAATTATAATTAATATTTATAGTTAAGTATATAATAATTATTTCAATTTAAAATTATTAAATAATTTAATTTATTTTATTTGAGTGTCTTTCTAATTATTATTATTATTATTACAAGTTTAGCTAATCAATATATGAATAAATAAATAGATATTACATTTAAATTTGCTTAAGATTTGATATTTCTTATTTGTCTTGTAAAAGTTATGATATGAAAATATATATTTGAAATATAGATATTTATATTTAATTGGATTATTTTAGTTAATTTTTTTATTTATACTAATTTAATGTATTTATTTATATTTAAATAATTATTAAATTAACTATGATGTCATCACGGTTCGATCTCGGTTCGACCTCGGTCTGACCTTAAAAATCTTGAACCTCTTTCATTTACAGTTCATTAAACGGTCCGGGTTTGAAAACCATTGTAAGAACATGGGGGAAGCATCTTAACCCGAGAAAAATGGGCTTCATTTCGAAATGGAAGATTTGATGAGACAAAAAAAGGTACACACAATCTCAGATAAAATACATAATTGAGATTTCCTTAGAGAGATAATTTAACTAAAGCACCGGAGGGTCCTTAGCAGGAATCACCTCGATGTTACTTGAATCTATTTCTTTATTCTTAACAATCTATTTCTTTATTCTTAACCCGAGAAATATGGGCTTGATTTCGAAATGGAAGATTTGATGAGACAACTTCAAAACCACCAATAGTGTCTGGAGTGTTATGAAAATCAAGGACGTTAGGACGAAGATGATGTAAATTTGTTTTACAGCCAAGGATTTGGTGACCATACCCCACCCCCCATCTTTAAATGTTGAGATACTTCAATTCTCTGTTTGACTATAGCATAAGGGTGGACATCCAGAAGTTTGAAGGGAAATTGCAGCCTGAAGAATTCATTAATTGGTTTCATTGTTGAGTGTATGTTTACTTTTGACTATAAAAAGGTACTAAAGTATCGCAAAGTGAAGCTGGTTGCTATCAAATTGAAGATCGAAGCAAGGTTTAATTTGGTGGGAGCATATTAAGAGGCAACAAGACCGAGAAGGAAGAACCCGCATAGTTACCTGGTCCAAGATGAAAAGAAAGCTAAAAGGGATGGAGAACATATCGAAAATAGTGTAAAAATGACCTAAACACATAACATACTTTTCACTCTTGGATCTTAGAAGAATTCATGATTTTGGAGCGATGTTTGGACGTATATGTGAAACCATGAAAGGAATGCTAATGCAAATCTACATGAAAAGGAAGCATCTGAAAGTTTTGCAAAGTATTTTTAAGACGTGGAAGAAAATGATTAACAAACGTGGCAACAAACATGGTTTACATAACCATTGAATGGCTGATTTAAATGCACGCGGAAAACAAATACTATATGAAATGGGCTGAAGGTTATGTAAATAATAAAGGGTTCTACTTCTACCTCATTTTCACAATACTTTTACAATAGATCGTAGGTGTTAAATTGTTATTGGTTTTAATTTGAATTTTCAACTTAAATTACTTTTTTGACCACCATAACAACTAATAACAACCTACCATTTCAAATTTGTTGTAAAATTATTATGAATATAGCATTTTTTTGAATAAAAACATCAAATATTCATCTAAAAAAAGATAATAATATCAAATAATGATGCTTCCAGCATTTTTCTCATGCATTTTTTAAACCTACTTTTTCTCAAGCCAATATGAATATCCATGTTTGTCAAATTATCAACCAATAATCAAATCATTATAACCAATGTCTAATTTTTAAAACCAAATATCAAAAATCCATTACAAACAACAATTCAAAAGGTTGGGAGACACTTATGCTATGGGAGTTTTTCAATTGCCATTAAAGTTGTGTGGTGAGCTAAATGCTTTGTGTGCAAAATTTTGGTGGGGTCAAGTGGGGGATAAGAGGAAAGTTCATTGGAAGAGTTGGGATGAGATTTAGGGATTTGAGAAGCTTCAATCTTGCTATGCTAGCTAAGCAAGGGTGGAGACTACTGCATGACCATGATTCACTGCTTTTTCAGTGTTTCAAAGCTAGGTACTTTCCAAGGTGTCATTTCCTAGATGCTGTGGACTCGCCTAATAGTTCTTATGTGTGGAGAAGTATGGTGGCTGCACTACCAATTTTGAAGAGTGGCTGTTGTTGGAGGGTAGGGAATGGTGTGTCCATTAGAGTGCATAAAGATAAATGGATTCCTAACTATCCAGCTAATAAAATTCTTCACCCAGCTCAGGAGGAAAGTGAGGACTGGCTGGTGTCCGAGCTTATTGATTCAGTATCACACTGTTGGAGGCGTGATATTATCATGTCTAGTTTCCATAGGGAGGATGCTGAAGCTATTTGCAAAATTCATTTGAGCCATAGACAAGTATCTGATTCTGTGGTGTGGCTGCACAATAGAAAGGGAGTGTATTCAGTCAGGTCCGGGTATTATATAGCAAGAATAGTGATGCAAAAGAGGATTGGGCAGAAAGTTCAAGGGGTCCTGGTGGTTTGCAGATTTGGAAGAAGTTGTGGAAGCTACGGGTGCCTAATAAAATTAAGGTTTTTGGATGGAGGACCTGCCATGAAATTCTACCAACTCGTGTCAACCTTACTCGTAGAAAAATTATATTAGATCCGATGTGTCATTGTTGCAAATATTTTCCAGAATCTACTGTTTATGCTATATGGGAGTGTGAAACTGCTCAAGATGTGTGGGCAGGAAGCTCAATCAATCTGCAAAAGTGCTCAACTAACTAATGTGATATTATTCAGCTATTTGAATTTCTTTTCGACAGTTTATCTGATGCAGATTTTGAGTTGTTTCTTATTCAATCATGGCTTTTATGGAATCAAAGAGATAAGGTGGTGCATGGAGGACAGATGATGGATCCAAGGGGTTTGAACAAAGGAGCACTAGACTACCTCAATGAGTACAAATAATCACAGGTTCAGCTAGCTGCTAGAATTTCTAGGAAACCACCACCTACATTAGTATACAAGCTGAACTTTGATGCAGCAATTTTTTCTGATCTGAACTGCTCTAGATTTGGGGCAATTATCCACAATGAAGAGGGTGAAGTGATGGCTGGGATGTCGGTCAAGGGTCCTTTGGTTCATAACAGTGCACAAGCTGAAGCTTTGGCGTGTAGGAGAGCCATTCAGTTCTCCATTGAAGCTGTTTTTTCAAGATTGGTCATTGAAGGGGATAATGCATTGACGATGAATGCAATATCATGCTCTACAGAAAACAACTCCTTGCTGGGACACATCTTTGAAGACATCCATCACCTTGTTTCGTGGGCTGCAATGTGCTTCAATCAGCTGCATTAAAAGGGGTGGTAATATGGTTGCACACTCGTTAGCTCGACATGCTAGGACAATTAGTGATGAAATGAATTGGATGGAAGACTCTCCACCACCTTCTCCAGCACCTGCTGTGGATGTTTTGTATCAAGATTTTTCACATATTAATGAATGAATGAATTGTTTGATTTCAAAAAAAAAAAAAGTTGGGAGATAATCCCCCACCCACCACCCCAACCCAAAAAAAAAAAAAAAAACTAAGAACTAAAATTTGAAGAAAAATCGAAGGTTGCATTTGGATGCAAAGATTTAGATTTGGATTAGATTTAAAATGCCTTGATTCTAAATCCGTTAATTTTAAAATTTATTGTTTGGGTATTTTTATGCATTGAATGATTTGAAATTCATTATTTTAAAATCTATTGTGATTTGAATTTGAATTTTAAATCAATAGAACAATTTTTAAAAAACCTTTAGCGTTTTAATTCTGGTGTAGTTCTTATTACACACAAGTAGGGGATGGAGAAACTCGTTGACATCCCAATTGAACAAGTTAGATTCACGGTTCCAACTATTGGATTGTAATGACAATTGCACATCTTTCATCACAGCCAACTAAAAAAAATGTTATGCCAACTGTTAGAGAGAGAGAGAGAGAGGGAGCCCAAAATACATGGGTTTTTTTTTTTTTTTTAAACAAAATTTAAAAGCTTAAACTAAAAAAATTGTTTCAAAAATCTTAACATCTAAAAAGTTCTATATCAAAAGAGAAGATAGAAAAATGACGATTGAATATCTTCCATTATGGCCGACTAAAAAACTGTCATGTCAGCTCTTAACCACTAAAATGTTCTATATTAAAAAAGAGCCACATACAATTACGAGGTGCAGGAAACCCCAAATCAAATACCAAGTGAACTGATTGCTTTTGCTACCTATCCTACCAAATTTCTGCACACAATTTATAAAAAATGCTGGTCATTTGGGTTGATGAAAAGGTTATCCTTGTATCTAACCTAAGATTCGTTCATGTGCAACCTCTGTTCAAATATAGCATGATTGCAAATTCCTTAACATCTAAAAAGTCAAATTTATAACTATGATTATTATTATTATTCAGTCATTGGAATTAAAGATTAGAATCCATATTACACAATTCATCAAAAAAAAAATCCATATTACACATTGTACACGAAGTTCATTCTATTTTAGAGTGAAGAAACAAAATTTCCCTTGAAATGGAGTCTCCTATCATAATTAATGTAAACTAGGAGGTGGCCAAAATTAGAGGCCAAACTTTCTCTTTACACTTCAATGCATGCTTAAATTTTCAGTTTAATTCACAGTTAAAAAAATTTTAGCTTAGCGGTTCTTAAGGCCTCATGATATTCATGAGATTATAGGTTTTGAAACTTTTTGCTAGCACCTTGGGGCCACTCTCATGAGATTTTTCACTGTAATAACCTGATATGTGTGGAACAGAGGATTGCACATGTCCAAGGGAATAATTAGATACTCGAAGATGTCTGAATATCCTTGTTTATAAAAGAAAAAAGTTTCAGTTTAATAACTTCTAACAATAACAGGTTTTTAAGGTCCCTTTGAGTTATAGTTTGTTTCTCAAAAAAAAAAAAAAATAAAGTGGGTGTTGTCCCATATCACTTGAGTGTAACTCTTTCCTATTACTTAAAACTCCACCCTACTATTATAAAAATTAAACCTCAATGTAGTGGTTCTTTGGGTTAAGTAATGTGTTTAAGTTTAGTGAGAAAGTGTAATTAAGTGTGTTTAGCAGTTAGTTTGTTTCTAACTACAGGAAGTCATTCTTTTTTAAAATGCTATCTATTTTTAATACCTCAATCTAGGGCTGTCCAAACATATCCAATGACCCGACCCACTCGGAGACCCGATCGGAACCGATCCGAAACCGGCCAACCCGACCTACTCCGGTAGTCGACGACGGATTTTCTCCACCAAAAACCGACTCCGGCGGGTCGGTTTTGGTTTCTCTCCCCCAAAAACCCAAAAAACCTTAACCGACTAGCAAAAACCTATAATTCGGCAAAAAACCCAGATTCCAGCGAGAAACCTAGATTCCAGTGAGAAAATTCCAGATTCTGGCCATAAAAAACCCAGATCTTGGCGAAAAAACCTGGATTTAGGTGCTATTTCATGTAGATCCTACGAGATTTTAACCAGATCTAGCGAAATCTCATCGAATCTGGTGAGATTATTGTCGGATCTGGCAAAATCTCATAGATTCTGATGAGATTTTCGCCGAATTTGGGTTTTTCTCACATTTTCTCGCCGTTTTCTAAGATCTTTGACACCGACCAAACCGTTCGCCACCCGTTGAAGATCTAATCCACCCGACCCCTTTACTCCGACGGTCGGCGGCGGGTGAGTTTTCCAAAAACCCAATTCAGTCGGGTCAGTTTCGGATTGGGCACAAACCTAACCTGAACCGACCCGTGGACAGCCCTACCTCAATCAATAAAAACCAACTCGAGCAGGTACTACATAGTCAAAAATCTGAACAAAAACCTGCTCACAGAGGTATTTCATCTAAGTTCTAGGCCTGCATCAATCATCATCCCCGTAAACCATCATCTAAGAGAACCGCTAATTGCTAAAGCAACCCATATCACCAATCCTCATATTCTGGACTCCATTGCCACTCCAATAGATATAAACCCCATGTAGACAAATCCAAACAAAACCCACACAATCTCTAGTCTCTACTACTATTTCCTGGGCAAAGTAGTGTCCAGTTAGCCCCAAAATCCCGAGTGAAACCTATTACCGGAAGACCAATCAATTGGTATAGGTCTCAGAACATGTTTGGAATTAAATTATGTAAATGTGTTACACGTTCGTACGATACAACTTGCACAAAATCTGCCTTTAACTTTTCACCCTGGCACAGTGTTCCCTTAGTGGGCTTTGTAAACACCAAAACACAAGTAGGTTGTTCCAGCAGTAGCAAGATCCTAAAATGGTTGATATATTGCAAGATGTAACTAAAAAATATTCTGGAATGAAAGGGTTATATTGACTATTGAGGGAACATATACAATCTCGCAAAATTGCACAAACCAGATCCATCAGTTATAGGCCACTTTTCAAATGCGATATTTGATTCTCAAACATGGGGCAGACAAAGCCAGGAACTGATTCATTAAAAAGAGAAGCGCCTTAAAAAAAGAAAAAAGAAAAAAAAAAGTGATGATTAACGTATTGCATAAGTACAAACAAAAACAATATTACTTAACTGTGCTCAACCAAACATTTCAGTCCACGTTTAGTTTTTTGGTCATTAATTCTATCTTATGTATGAAATCACACTCTCATCACTTCTTTATTTAAAATATATCTGTTTACTACCAAGGGAGAGCTAGGATTTTTGTTTGGGGGGCCAAATTTTGGTACTATAGTAGTCACAAGTCAAGATAAATCATCACATACATGTGCATATACACATCTATAAACAATTATATTTTGGTATTAGAGTTGGTCATAGTTTATAAAATATATTGTGTATATAAAATTAACAACTTTCGCATATGTATCTTCGAAAGATAATTTTTAAGGGAACTTATCATCTTTTAAGTTCCAATGAGAATACAAAAGTTGTCTAGTTTGATATTAAAAAAAAAAAAAAAAAAGAGGAATTTGTGAAAACAAAAACTACTTTGTTTCTATAATTACTAGATCAATTGACAAATTCTATTGGTTTTAATGAGCATCATTGGACTAACTCAAACATTTGGGGAGGCTAAATTCTATTCTTGTAGCTAAATATTTAAAGTTTTTAGTACATATACATAATATAAAAGTATGGGGAGGAGGGGGGGATGTTGCTATAGCTCCACCCCAGTTTACTACTTCTATCATCTTAGATCTCTCTTATATCTTGTCAAACTAAATTACTATTTTTCACCTTAATTAATAGTCACAATGGTGTGTCCGGTTTCTAAATCGAACCATCAGATCAAAAAATATCTCATGATCAAGTTTGTACGGTTAACATGCATTGTGTTTAGGAAAAGTCGACCACGCACAATTAATTTAAATTAATTTTGATTGGTTAAACAATTAAAATTAATTAAATAATTTTGTGATTGGTTGATAATAAGTGTCTAAAATATGATTGCATGCATAGGAATAAAAGGGATGATTGGATAATAATAAAATTGTGGATAATCTGAATTTTATCAATATTTATTTTAAGGAATCTATCTACAAAATAATTGTTCCTAAAAAGTCTGAATTATCCAGAAAAAAGATAAAAAAAAAAAAAATCATAGACTAATGATGAAAAAAAAAATCATAGACTAATGATGAAAACACGTCTAGGTACAAGGACTGAATCAAAGAACCCCAGAAAGAGAGTCCAAAACACACCTGAACACGAAAGTGTGTTCGGCATCCAAGAGCACCATTCGACACTTTTGGAGTGCCAAACGGCACTTTAAAAGTACCGAATTGACTTCGTTTGGGCTTTAGCCCAACTCCCTTCGGGTGATGATAAGGCACACCCTTTTCGATCTTTTCAAAGAAGGATGAGTCCCGATTTGTGTTCTACAAGTCGGAGCTATTTTTTAGAGTCTTCTAGCCCCTATAAATAGAGACTAGATCTCATAATTCAGGGACTTTTTTTTTGTGCTCTAAGAGACATACGTTTTTAAGCTCTCAAATTGCTCATATTTGTTGATCCTCTCTGATATTTACTGTTAAAATTAGGGCTTTTAGGTTTCAAAGATAATTGAATAAAGTCCTTTGAACCCTAAAACATCCTCTCAAGAACAAAAAGTGCTCCATGCAAGAGGTTGTTTTCAATCACCCTATTCTTTTTTTTTTTTCTTTTTCTTTTTTTTTTTTTTTTTTTTTTTTTTTTTGTTTATGATGATGCATGTTTTCCTTTATCTATAACATGAATTGTTAATCATTGTTTTGTTAAAGCATGATCTTGATTTTTTTTATATAATTGTTGTGATCTCTTTCTTAGTTCCAATAATCTACATATAATCAATGCTTTTTTCTTAAAATAAAAATAGATCCACATCTTTCTTAGATGTAGATCTGATTTTTTTTTTTTTTTAAATTAAAACATATTTGCACATTTCTTGGATGTAGATTTGAATTTTTTTTTTCTTAATAAAAAACGGATCTGCATCTTTATTAGATGCAGATCTGAATTTTTCTTAAATTAAAAACTGATTTGTATCTTTCTTACATATAGATCTGATTTTTCTTTAACATATGTAGATTTTGAAACAAAGAAGAAGATTAAGCATGATTGTGTTTATGGTTATTTTGTTTTGTTTGGTTCATATAGCATAAATTTATGTTATCGGTGAAATTCTCTTCATAAAAAAAAAAAAAACTTTTTCATTTTTTTAAAAAAAAGAACATATAAAAACAGATTTGATTTTTTTTTTTTTTGTTATCAAAAATGTTAGGACATATGTAGTTCAAGTCTGTGAACATATGTCGCTATTTGATGTAATTGGCTTATCCTTAGACAAAACGCACTTTACTTGTAATTGGGTAGATTTAGGATGAGTTTAACACTTCAAGAAACAGTGGTTCAAGGTTAAGTATTAAAGCCGTCAAAGTCTGTCCAAGAAACAAGCTAGGAAGTGCAAGTTTTTAAAGCTCGACACATACCTCGACAGATGCATCTATCGAGCTTTAAAGGAGCTGTTTTGCCCGAGCCTCGACAGCTATCTCGACACCTCTCGACACCTCTATCTGTCGAGAATTAAAGAAAACAGATTTCCAGGTCTGTTTCAAGTCTAATCCGTGAGTGTGTCTTTGGGACTTCTTTTCTCCTAACCCTGACATATAAAAGGATTATTTTAAGGGCCGTCAAAAAGGAGATCACAAGATACAAGTTGCACATTCTTTGAGAACTTGTTGTTCATGCAATTTGTGATCTGACAGACAAAGTTCGTGCCCTAGTTCATTCTTGATGATTTGAAGAACTTTGCAGCCAACTCTCTCTCTCTCTAGTTGGTATTTGAAGTCGCGTACTGGGATCCGCGCATCTAGTTAGTCACGTACTTGGGAGCCGTGCATTGAAAGGAGAAACTGTCACTACAGAACAAGTCCAATTGGGTATTGGGGTAAGAGTTCAACTGTAGGTTGGTGAGGTATTTGGGATTCCTTACTTGTAACTGCTTGTTATGATAATAGTGGAGTTTCGGGAGTGATGACCTTAAATCACCCGGTGGGGTTTTTACCGTAAGGTTTTCCCCATTCGTGAATAAATCACCATGTTATTTATTTTCTGCTGCATAACTTAGTTTCGGTGATTTGTTTGTGCTGCCACGTGATATTGCATGTTAATTTGATTAATTAAAAATTGGGCTAATTAATTAATCTAAGTTATCACAAGGGGTCAACGCATTTGTGGCCTGTCAAAAAACCATTTTTTTTTTATCACCACAAAACAGATCTTCTCCTTTACAAACTTAAAACCATTTTTCTACATGTTTAAATAGATCTGATTTTTTTACAAACTAAAATCAAATTTTTTTTAATCACCAAAACAGATTTGAGTTTTCCTCTCCAAAAAAACCACTTTATTTATTACCAAACAAATCTGGCATTTTTGACAAACCAAAATCAATTTTTTTTATCACTAAAACAGATCTGAAATTTTTTAAACAAAGAAGAGAATTCATTCATATATAAATTTGTCTGATTTAATTTTGTTCATATATACAACATATCATTCATAGCATGCATAAAGGGTACATTGGTCACAAGAGTCTAGAAGACCAAACTCTGCTTGTGCAGAATGAGTGTCTAACACCTTCCTATCCCGTAATCTAGCCGCCGAATTTAGGTTTTTGGATAAGTAAATCTAAATCTTGTCTTTATTTTTTATTTTGGATAGAATGTAACTAGGACAAAAAGCCATGAAATTATTTGGTAGTTTGTAACTAGGACCTAAAGCCATGAAATTTTCAATTTTTCAAACATGTATTTTTTTTATTCAATCAATGAGAAGTGTAAAGTTGTTATTTACAATTATTTTGTGTTAACTTTAATTCTGTGCCAAATTTTATTGTAATTTTCTTCAATCATGCTTATCCTATATTTTATATGGGATTTCATTGTATGGGTTGTGTATGAGAGAAAGTGTGAAGACTTAAGCTTGTATTGAACAAATAGTAGTTTTTGCGGGTATTTCGCAAGTAATCTTCCCGTGAACTAAGCTACGTGAAGAGCACATGACTGGAATGTGAAAAGTCATGACAATCTAGTGACAACTAGTTTTCATGACTATCTCCCAAGTAAGGTCTTCCCGCAAGATACCCGCAAAACATTCTGTTCTGCTATTTTGGCTTATCTACTCCACCATGCATTCACCCATACTATATAGACCCACATACCCACATATTGTGAGGAGTGCTTTTCAGAGAGAAAACCCTAGCAAACACACTTAAGAGTTAAAGATTGTATACCCACAATCATCTACACAATCCTTTGTAGTTTTCCTCATAATCCTACCTCTCCATATCCATATCCTTGAAAGGTTGATAGCCTAAACACTTACCACGCCCAATCTAAATGTCAAGTGAGGTTTTGGTGCTGTTAAGAAGTATTGGAAGAAGCCAAATTTTGGCAGATGCAATCGAGCACATTGCGGGATCCAGAAAGCTAAACAACACATGATTCTAAGAAGCCTTGTTAGAGTAGGAGCTTGGAGGGCTTAGGTGCACTGAGTAGATTACGCTTAGAGAGTCTCTTGCTATTCGTGTATCCCAAATTATTGTCTAGTGAATCAATTTACCGCTTAGAGGGCGGTGGAGATTATATTCGCCGAGTTCTTCGATTTCCTCTTTAATAATACATCAGCATGTTATCTTGTGTTTTCATTTCCCTTCCCTACTCTTTTAGCTTTCTTTATATTGCTATGATACGATGAATATGGCTTAAAGTAGTTTTATTGTTTATTCGCTCACATTTACTCTTTTTTGCACTTAATTTAAGATAGTGTAAAATCAACCGAGCCGTAATCTTCTAATTTGGGGTCTGAACAGCTCTTATGTTTTTAACATAAATCTGAGCTGTCAAGAAGGACACTATTCTGTCATGTATTTTATATTTATTTTTTCTAATTTTTTTGTATAAAAAATAAGTGGCGACTCCAAGAGAAGTGGCCTAAAAAGTACCCAAATTTATTTTTTGAGAGGCACCCCCAATTTGGCAGTCTCTCACAGCTACTTTAGGTTTTTTTTTTTTTTAATAAAGTATCATGCATACTACTGGGTAAGAACAAAATTAATTTGTTTAAAATTTTTTTAAAGTATAGTTTGTTTGTTTTGGGTAAAATTGGTTGATTGGGCTTTTTTTTTTTTTTTTTTTGCTATTGGTAATTTTTGTTGCTAGATCTATAAATTTTTTTATATTGATCTAAAAATTTAGAGTTACAAACATTTTTATATATTGATCATGTTAGTGGTTATTGCTATGTAAAAAAATGATGTAAGTGGTAGACCCAAATGCAAACTAATAAGAATTTGTTACCTCAACAGCTTGTAAAAATTTTGTAGAAAAATTTTGTAGTTGTAGCATTACTCTAAAAAAAATTAAAGATACTGTTAAGGGAAAAAATATAACTTTATTGAGCAAAATTACTAAAATTAATACTTATATATATACTAATGATTTTAAAATTAAAAAAAAAAAAAAAACATTTGGGGTCATTGCCCCCCATTGTCCAATGGTGGCTCTGTCCTTGGCTCCTAACCCTATTCAAATGGATGATTACATATAAAAATAAACTTATTAGGTGCATATAAAATTTTATATACCTAAGTTGAATTCTACTGATTGTTCATTGTTTAAAATTTTTTCAACTCTTTAAAAAAGTCTTTATAAGTTTATTATTTAGTATAAAACTCTAATGGTACATTCTTGGGTTTTTTTTTTTCTTTCTTTAAAAGTATAGTTTGTTACTTTCTTACTTAATTTTTGAAATAATGCTAGTACCACAACAAACCCACAAATTTGTTCATTTTTGTTGTGGTAGCATTATTCTAATTTTTAATATTGTGATGCAATAGTTTTATTTCATATTTACATTTTACAAATAAGTTATGAACATGGTAAAATTTTTCATTGAAATTTATGTTTGAACTAATAATAAATTTTTTAAAGAAAATTTGGATTAGTTTTAAATTGATTGAAAGTGGTTTTAGATGAAATTTAAATAGGATAGGCTAGAACTAGTTTTAGATAACTTAAGATGAATTTAAATGGGTTAAAAGTAATACACGTTCAAAGTATCACATAGAAGTATAATAGATTTTGTATCTAAAAAGAAAAGGTATAATAAATTTTAATTTAGTCTCTTTATGCTTGTTAAGTTTATATTCATGAATTTACAAGTTGTTGAGGTCTAAAATATCACAAGTATTGTGTTGAGACCTAAAAACATCGCAAATATTGAAATCTAAAACCCAAGGGGGGTCCTCAAAGAAAGGCAAGGCCTAATCCGTCAACCAAGACCCACTTAAAATAAACAAGAGGAGGCCCAAAGCCATGAATGGGTAAGCTTTGGGCCTTAAGATAGAAAGGAAAGGGAAAAGGAAAAAGGACGCTCAACCTAGCCTTTGTGAGAAAAATTTCCTGGGGAGCCTAAAAAGTGACTGAACTAGGATACCTTAGGACTCCTAAAAACTGGGATCCTCTGGAAATGCAGAAAGGGATCAACTAGGATTGGGACAACTCAAGGAAGAATGCTCATGGACACAAGGAAGGAAGATAGGTATGTCCCATCAACCTCCTATTGTTCAGAAAAAGGCTGATGACTTAGGAATCAGCACTTCATAAAAAGAAGCTTGGTACCTCGGGGAATGCAGGAAGGTGGACCATAAAGGAAGGTGGCTGGGGATCTTTCAGCCTAACAGAAAGGAATTTGCCCATTTAGAGAAAATGACAAAAGGTGAAGCAGCCAAAAAGGTGAGTCTAAAAAGGAGCATCTAGAAGCTTTGGGAAGAGAAAATTAAAAGTCCGCATTTAGGACCCCCCCCCAAAAGAGGAAAATCAGCTGGGAACTTATTGGGGGTAAGCCTCAAAAGGAGAATATAGTGAGAAAATAAGGAAGGAACCAGCCACCAATGTTGCTGACATAACATTAGTTCTAATACCCAAGAAAGCAATTGAAGGGAATCAGTGGTACACCAAAAATCCTAGGAAGGTACTATAAAAGAGGGTGAAGTCATCAGCTAAAATCATTCAACAATAGAGAATTAGAGCAAAAAGATCCTTTGAAAAACTTCTTTAAAGTTGAAAAAATGAGAAAATAGGGAAAACACTTTGTAGGATCCTAAGATAGGCACTAGAGGATAAACTTGGATTCAAAGGGATTCAAACCTCACAAATCTTAGAAGCCTACAAAGAACTATCTAAATCTGTGACTTTTAAACTCATTTGGACCTTGTGACATATTCCAGTGGAAGAAGGATCCAATGTACTAAAACTCAAAAATAATGAAATATCATTTATCTTTCTGGAGATCCATGACGTCTTATTTACCTTTTAATCATTCCTTACTGTTCTTTACCATACAATACGTATATGTTTTGTATGTATAAGTGTGTATGTGTTATAGGAATCATGTTTTGTACGCAACTTGATTCGTAATCTGTCCAAAGTAGTTGTGGTGAACCAAGCCCATTCCACCAAATAACAAGTACAAGGCCCAGGATCCTTGTTCCTACCTTGGGCCTGGGTATTGTCCAAAAAAAAACCCACACAAGTAAAGACACTTGACACAAAATTAGAAATGAAATGACACTTGGCACAAAATTGAAGAACACTTAAAATTTAAAAACAATTGGCATAAAGACACTTGACACAAAATTAGAAATGAAATGACACTTAGTACAAAATTGAAGAGCAATTAAATTTAAAAACAGTTGGCATCAAATTAAAGGGCAATTTAAAAGGACACTTGGAGCAAATTTAGAATTCAATTAGAATCTAATTTGGATTCTTGATTGAGCTTCTACTTTAATGTATTATATATGATGAACTGTCTAAACATTTTTAATATATTTTTATTTTTAAAAAACTCATCAATCAACAAGATCAAATAAAGAACACATATCATGAATTTTTTGAGTTAAATTTTAACTAAAAATGAATGTTTAAACAATGTTATTAACTAATAGATTTAGATAGAAGGACTAAATTGAATCATTTTGATAGAGTGAGAGATTAAATGTTTTATAAAAAAAATTAAGGAATTAATATGACATTTAAAATAAAACTCAAGTGACTGCATTATTGAATTTTAGCTATTAAAACCCTCAGGGAACTTTCATTTCTTTGGATCCTTTGTCTTGCATTGTCCTCTACCCCCACAACAGGGCTTGAGGCTCAGTGAAAGTTTGTTAAATTATACAAACCACTTTATTGATTTATTTTGGGGTATTAATATGATGTTCAGTGAGAAGTTTGATAAATTTAGAATTATATTCATTGGGTTCCTAAAATCAAGTTTTTGGCTTAAAGGTCACATGTGTGGGGCGATAATGGTGAAAATTTTGGTAAAACTACAAAAATCCATGAAAATTATATATATTTAAATTTCTATAATATATTTTAAGACCATATTGGGGTTAGTATTAGAATTATAATAATTTTTCTATTAAGACTTTATGTCGTATTTGAGTTTGTCATACTATGAGATTCTTAATAAATTGTAGATGAAAACTCACTTAGTGCATAAAACACTTGTGAATATTTAGACTCCCAAAAACAAAATATCCAATACAAGCTTATATTTAAACAATATATGTGCGGAATATGAAATATAAGCAATACCCAATTTGGCAAACTACTTTAACACATAATTAATCACAAGGACAATAGCAATTAATGGTTAAAGAGTTAGAGAAGAGAGATTCAAACACAAGATAATATCGGCACGTATTATCGAAGAAGAAGCCGAAGAACTCAGCAAAAAATCTCTCTGCCGTCCTCCAAGCGATAAATGATCTACTAAAAAATTTGTTGGGATACATGAATAACAATAGACCCTCCAAGCCTAATCTACTCAATGCACCTAATTCCTTCAAGCTTCTTGCTCCAACAAGGTTATGCCAAACCGTGTCTTCTCTAACTTCCGGATCCTGCAATAAGCTCTATATTGCATCCGCCATCCTTAGCATCTTCCAATGCTTCCCAAGCTTCAAAAACACTCTCAACACTTTGAATGGGTGTGGGTAGTGTTTGGGTAAAAATCTCCTCTCAATGGGTATAATAATGGGAGAGAGAAGAAAAAGAGACTATAAAGATTTCTCTCTAAGAATGAGTAGCTCTCTCTAAGAATGAGTAGCTCTCTCTAACAAAGTGGGTGTGTTGTGGAAACCTCTCTTAGAGTTTTTCTCTCAATAGGCTCCTCTCAATTTTTGTGGGTAATGAGGGTATATATAATAAGCGTGAAGCGAATACAAAAAGTCACAATTTTCAATAAAACAGGGGCACTTTGCGGGTCACTCACGACTGGTGCAAGTCGCAAGTTGCCCTCCTAGACAGGCTGTACTGAGTTGGACACCTAGCTTGATTGTTCACCTTCCTGCATGTGCTTCTCATGTGACCTTCAGCTGTCTTAATCAAATCTTCACCACTTAATACTAAGCCCATTACAAATAAATCTCACAAAAATACAAGAAAATAAATTAATTAAATTACAACACATTTTTGTCATGGAATAAGTCAATACAAATGTTATGAGAAAAATCATAACTTAACAGTAGAGAAGTGACTTTGAGTTGAAATTTTGTGTATGATTGGCATGTATACTATTTGATTGGATTTTATTGTGCATTGCCTCAAGGGAAAAAAAAATTTCTTACTACCCAAGTTTTTAATAATTCCTAATTTCCTGAATGATGTGTGTGACATTCCTTTGTTAAATGAATGTTCTTTAGTATTGCATTAAAATGTTTGATGTATATAAGTTTCTTTTTGGGGAACCTCCTTGAGGTAGGTTAGGAATTCCTTGAGTTTTATGAGTGTCTAAGGTTGAGATTTTATGTTCATTTATATATATATATATATATATATATATATATATATATATATATATCAATGAATTGATTTTAATTAGATTCAATATTTGTTTAGGTGTCATGAGTACCTAGGTTTGAGCTCCTTCAAGTTTAGGCTCTTGTTTCTTCTACTTCTAGGTAAGGAAAAATATGTTTTAAAATGCTTGATTAGTCATAACATAATTTAAAAAGCTTATATTTCGTCATAATGTTTTAATAAGAACATTATGTACATAGTTATGTTTTACACAGTTATACTAGTGGATATGTGATTTTACATCTAAAATTTATGAAAAATGAGAGTTTGATAAGCAAGATTTTTTTTTTTTTTGGGTGGTCAAGTCATATGGTATGTTCCAAACTTGTCCAGTAGGGTAACAATATTGGCTTTCTATGGAATATGGTATTGGCCAATTTGTAAGATGAATGTTGTACCCGACCCTTATTGGATCAAGACCAACTTGGCTAGATGTCGATCATTAAGGTCCTGTTTGGATTGAGGGAAAAGCGAGAGGGAATGGAGGGAGAGTAGAATAGATTAAAGTTAATTTATGATTGATTAATCGATAAAGTATAATTAAAAATTTCATAAAATTTAAATAATTCAAAGTATTGCATCATCAAATCTTCATAGATAAGAAAACTATAAGGTGCAATAAGTAAAAAAGGAATTTATAAATATTTCAGTTTAAATTAATTATGTGTGAAATTACATGGATTCTTTCAATCATTTACATGCTTCTAAAATTCTTCTTGACAACTTCTTTGTTTTATCAGAAAATGCCCTTACAAAGCCAGAAATGACATTGAATAACCTTTAGAAATAGTGAATGGAAACTGAAATTCATATTCCTCTTAACCAAAAAAGAAAAAAAAAACTTTGTTATTTATAACATAATCATTTTTTAACCATTAGTTAGTCTTTAAGGTTGAAAAAATTAAAACCAAACGCAACATCTAATTAAAAAAGATTGGAAAAAAATTTTATGATTAGGGAATGACAGAGAAAGACTAGAAACATAATAGAAGAAAAACTGCATTTAAGCAAAAAAAAAAAAAAAAAAGGTTTGTGATTAGGAAATGAGAGGGAAAGAAGTACAAACATAATAAAAGAGAAGTTTTGTTTAGGAAATAGGCATGTATATGTTTATCGAAATAGAAGATGAAAATGTCTAAGAGAAGACATTTAATTATTTTTCCACTACCAGAACTTTATGGAGAGAAAATTATTGGTTCCAATAATAGGTAACTCAAATGAGAAAGAGAATTAGAATATAATGGATAGAAAACAAAAAGTTGCAAAAGAAGAAATATAACTCCTTTTCACTACTTTGGCTACCAAAACGTGCATGTATGAGGAGAAATTTATTGTCCTAAAATGTTTATGAAAGAAATTTATGTCATTCAAAATTTTTTAATTAGATCCGAATTTTAACAAATTCATCATTAAATTATATTTTCTTTATATATTCTTCATACTTGCAAAATTTTAAGATAATCAAAGATTAATAACCATATCATCAATTAATTATTTAAATTTAAGTTTTTGTAGTTTAAAATAATGCATAAAAGATGATTTTATGAATCGAATAGTAAATAACATCTAATTGACATAAATATTAAGACCATATAGAACATGTAATTCAACTGTAGAATTTTTAAAATACGAATTTTATAATTAATTATTAAATAATGTAATATTACTTAGAATTACACTATATATAACTTGAGGTACAAGTCTTGACTAAACTTTAATATCTCGGGTAAACGTTCTGTTTACTCTCGTCTTTAATTTGTTTAAGTCATTTTTTGAGCCGAATACGCCAGATTCACCAAACTCTGCAACAATGGTAAGAGAAACATTTTTCCTCGATTACTGGTGATGAATGGATGGATGCCAGGGTGTATTATCTGTGTGCTAAAGTAGATTAACTTTTTATTGAATTGGACAATTAGAGGCAATTCTTTGTCAAGCTTGTCTGGTATATGGTCTTTCTTTATTTTGCTTTTAAGACGATCTTTGTCTTATTGTTGATATTTCCACTTACTTTCTGTAATGGTTCTGAACGATGTTAAATCAAATTATTGAGATAGAGTGTTGATTGGTCTTGGCCGGGAGAGTTTTCTTTTATTTTGGCTTTATTTTCTTTCTTTGTTTTAATTGTGAGATTTAAATTTATGGCATTATCAACATGATGCAGATTATATATTCAAAGTTTTTTCTTCTTCTTTTTTTGGCGAAACAAGTTTTTTACCTCTTCAGAGATCTATGCTGATAAATAATAATAAAATTATTGTTAAGAATAAAATTTTGAATTAATTGAATTGAATAATTTTTATTTTATTAACTTATAAAAATTAAATTTTTTAACCTTGTATTGTTAAAAGGCATATATAATTTGTACCACAAAATAAGCTATTTATATTATTAATAAAAAATGTGATATATTATGAACTTTTTTACATTCATATAAACATAATATTATATATAGTCAATTTGAGGTTCATTTTACTAGAGTGATCATGAACACATTATTATGTTTATATTTGAACTACGTTTCAAGTCTAAGCCTAGTTAGGTGTTGGAGCATCTTAATATTAAATAATTAAAATGAATAAATATTACAACATAAATATAAAGATGTGAGGGTGAATATGAAAGATGAGGAGTTAGTAAAAATGTTTAATCCCACATTGAAAATGAGAAAGACTATTTTATTCTTTTTAATTGTGGTGATTAATGAGCTAATATGAATTGAATCAGATATTGAGCTAGATACGTCTGCAAGGGGGAGGTGAAAGGTAAAGGTGAAAAGTGGAGGTAATATTAAAAATCTTTTCTCCATTTTTTTTTTTTTTTTTGAAAGGGGAAATTCATTCAATTAAAGAGATGAAAAATCATGATGCAATGTAGCCATTGCTAGTGGGGGAGAGTCATCCATCCAGTACAAATCCTCATCTAATGTGTTTTTAGCATATTGAGCCAAAGCATGTGCTACTTTATTCTCACCCCTCCTAATACAGCAAACATTAGCCCATTGCAATCCCCTTAACAAATGTTGAATATCATCCACAACATTACCAAATAATGAAGTGTTTTCCATCGAGGAAGAAATGGCTTGAATAACATTGGTGTTGTCACCCTTAATTATCATCCTTGAAAATCCAACATCTACAGAAAATTATTTGCATGTTCGACAAGCAAGTAACTCAGCTTCATCACTTATGCGCACCTTCGGTCCACTAGCAGTCATAGCAACCATAACTTCTCCCTTTTCATTTCAAATAATTGCACCATACCCTGACCTTCCTACATCTGAAAAAATGGCTGCATCAAAGTTAAGTTTATACTCTTCTGGTGGCGGAGGTTGGCATACATTGCCCCTTTATTGCTGCATGCTCTGAACATTCAGTTGAGTTTACGATTTGAAGTCTTTAACATAGTCCTCTGCTTTTTTATTCAAGCTAGTTGGGCTCTTCATTATTCCTCCATGTAGCAAGCTGTTTCTCTAATATCAAATCAGCCATGCTTGGGTACAAAACAATTCCAACTCCTCTAAGGTTAGGCACTCCAACAATTCTTCCATCAAGTGCATCATATCGGGCTGTCCATGCTTGCATTTCTGCAGTTTTCGAACACTTCCAACCCAAATGTCTTGAGCCGCTGCACAGTTCCATAGTGCGTGAATGGTAGACTCTATTTCCCTTGTATAAATCAAGCATTTGTCATCATTGATAATCTTGAGTCTTGTCAGATTTGCTACTGCTGGTAATATCTCATGGCAATCTCTCCATTCAAATAATTTGATTTTATTTGGAAGCTGAAGTTTCCATATTGCAGCCCATACATTTTTAGCCACACAGCCCGTAGATGTCCCAGCCCGATTCCCTTCAGTTAAAAACTTCCTAGCCACATGATAAGCGGATTTGACAGTGAATGCACCCCTTGAATTATGCAACCAAAATATAGTATCAAAACATTCCTTCGGCTCAATGGAATTTGGCATATAACTTCAGCTTCATCCCTATGAAATATAGCCATAATGTCTTCCTTTCTCCATGTATTCGATTCCAGATTAATCAAATTAGAAACCATCAGTTCACCCCCATTTCCGGATTTAGGACTTTGTTTGTTGGGAAGTTAGAAAGCCATCAATCCTTCAAGGCATTGATTGAAGTACCATTACCAACCCTCCAACAATGGCTGGATTGAAGGATTGGTTGTGTAGCCATTAAGCTTCTCCACACATAGGAGCAATTTGGTGATTCTTTAGCTTCTAAGAATGATGATCTCGGAAAGTACCTTGCTTTAAAGCATTGATAGAGTAGCGAATCATTTCCTTGAACCATCCTCAAACCTTGCTTGGCTAGCATAGCGATATTAAAGGCTCTCAGATCTCAAAAACTCATTCCACCTTCTTTCATTGAAATAGTCAGTTTATCCCAACTCTTCCAATGGATTTTTTGTTCATTGCCAACTTGACCCCACAAGAATTTTGCTCACAATGCATCCAATTCATCACATAATTTCAAAGGAATTTGGAAAACACTCATAGTGTATGTAGGTATGGACTATGCCACAGCCTTGATGAGGATTTCTATGCCAAAGAACCCTTCTTCCCCTTTTTTTGGAGTGCATGGTATGAAGTGTCTCATAGGCCACCATCACATTATCAGTTACCAATCTCCCTGGTATAAAAGCACTTTGAGTGGGTGAAAAAATATTGGGTAATACCTGTTTCAATTTGTTTGCCAAAACCTTGGAAATTATTTTGTAAATGACAATGCACAAGCTTGTAGGTCTAAACTCAGACATTCTCTCCAGATTTTTAACTTTAGGGATAAGCACAATGTTTGTATGGTTAATATCAAGTAACATATTACCATTATTTAAGAAATCCAAAATAGCTAAGACAACAAAATCACCCACCACATGCCATAATTTTTGATAGAAAAGTGCATTCATACCATTAGGTCTTGGAGCTTATGTTGGTCCCATTTGAAATAGAGTCATCCTCACTTCTTTAGCTGTAAATTCAGTGGACAGAAATTTCCACATGTCATCAGTCACCTTACTCTGCACTGCATTCAGGCATTCCTCCATCTGATCTCCCATTCCTGCATGAAAAAGGTTATCAAAGTATGCTGAAGCTACCTTAACTACCTCATCCAACTCCTCCACCCACTACCCTTGTGTATTCTAGATACCACTTATATGATTTTTCCTTCTTCTTTGTATTGGTTTGGCATGAAAAAATTTTGTATTCTTATTCTCATGTTTTAACCAATTTATTCTAGACTGCTAGTCCCAATATATTTCTTGCTTTTGTAGAAGTTCATCCAACCTTTTACTCAAACTCAAAAATTCAGCTTTGGAATCTTCATTAAATTTGGCCTCATTCAATCTGTCTAACTGCTTCTAAATTTCCTTGATGGCAATGGTATTTGAACTAGTTATTGGAGAACCCCAAGCCATTATTTCCACTCCATAAGCCTTTATTTTTTCCTGTACTGCTGCCAACCCGACTCTATCCTCTCCTGCCTTCCCTTAAGTCTCTTGAATAACATCTTCACATTCAGCCCGAAGCAGCCATGATTCTTCAAACTTGAAGCTTCTCACACATTGTTGCCTTCCCTGGGAAAAAGATTGAACATGTATTAAAATTGGAAGGTGATCCGATGCATGGGTTGACAAATGCCATTCTTTATTGGCAACACCCCTATCAAGCCAAATCTTAGTATTAGCTTCCCCAGGTCTCTTGTTGCTCCAAATGGAAGGGTACCCTGTAAATCCAAGGTCCCGAAGGTGACAAAAATTCAACGCCTCCCTAAAAGCTTCAAGCTATGAAAATTGTGGTTGCCTTGCACTCTTCTTCTTCGGAGCGTGTAAATATGCATTAAAATCTCCAATTACCACCCAAGGTCCCACTACAAAGATTTGTAGATATTTTTATAACCTCCATGATTTTTCTTTCTACTGTGCCTCCTGCCACCCATAGAAACCAGTCAGGTACCAAACAAAACCATCATCTTCCATGACTTTAGCCAAAATATGGTTAACAGTGAAATTAATAACCTCCAAGCTAACATCATTCTTCCACAAAAAGGCTAATCCTCCCCCAGAATCCGGGTGTTTAACAATAAGCTTATTATGAAATGTTAAATTTCTATACAACATTTCAAAGCCTTCCTTATCAAGTCTCGTCTCCATTAGAAAACATACTGTGGGAACTTGGTCCCTCACAATCTTGCAAAGGCTTCGACCTGTCCAAGGGTTCCCAAGCCCTTGGCAGTTTCAACTTAACAGCCTCATTGCTTTTTGGCAAGGGTGCCTCCCCCCCCCCCCCCCCGATCCATGGTCTTCGCTTTCCTCATCATAAGTCAATTTTCCTTTCTTAAGAATCTGCTCCTCACTCTACCCTCCTTGTACTTCACTTGTTTCTCTTTTGCCCAGAGTAGGTAACATGATGGCCTTGGTGAAACCACTTAAACCAAAATTCATTCTGTTAATACGAGTCCATGTTCCTTTAGGCTTGTAATTATTAAGCCTAATCCAATCCGGGGTTAAAGTATCTGTTTCATGACTTGGGCATTCTAGTGATATAACATCCGTGTGGCCCTGACAATATATATTAGGAAACAAACCCTTGTCAAAATCTTGTTTTAGTCTCATGATGTGCTGTTCAAATTGCTTAATTTCCGAACCAAATTCACCTCTATCAGAATTTGCATCCTTCACGTCTGCATGGCAATAATTATTCACGCTATCAACTTATGTGATTTCAGCATCATTTTCTTAAATCACGGTCTCATCCTTCCTTTTCTTCCACTCCATGTCCTCAACCTCACCCAATCGACTGCCAAATGGTACACCCCATATTTGGACCCAAAGAGATGCAGACTCCATTCTGATATTTCCCATCATCATGCCCTTCTTCCATCGTTGTAGTAATAGCAATTGATTACCAAAGGACTAGGGGCCACCTCTCAAGATCCGATCCAAATCAAATTCTAATTGGAATCTGCACTAACTCATTCAATCCCCATGCTCTCCTTATTGTATTCTTCGTTGCCAATTTATTGAAGGACTTACATGTGAGGAATTTTCCAATCAAACTCAGATTGCAACTCTCAATGGCTTCCAACCTTCCATCATCCGAAATAGCAATGGTTTCCTCCTTTTCAGTTGTTAACTTCATCTTGTCAAGACTATCACACACAACATCCTCCATTCTTTTTTAGAAAAACTGGAAAGAATTGCCCTTCTCTCATAGCCAAGGGAGGGAGTACTCGTACTAGTACGAGAAGGAGAGAAGTTATTCATAAACAACTTTGTTCATATATAGTTCTAATTTTTATTAATACTTTTGGTTGCCACTTCAAGGAGTTATTTTAAAGGTAAAACTTAGATACAGTATTTAGATGTTATTTCTAAGGTTTTCTTCTTGAAATTCAGCCATGCAGTTACTTAACTAAAAATATACTTTCATATTATGAGAAAAAAAGCCACATGACTGAATTTTAAAAGGAACAACACTTAAAATACTATACCAAGTTTTGTCCTTATTTTAAATGGCATTTGATAAAATCGTTCCCATTTATTTTAGACATCATGTTTATTTTTTTATTAAAACTTAATTTTTTATGTATGTATATAATTACATGACATCGCAAGCATATTGTATATTTATGAAAAATTAAATCTTCACCACTAAATGGTTTATTTATAAAAACAAAATGAATATGATTCTAATAAGACGGATAATGCGTATAGATATTCCAAGAGCCTTAGAAATACTTTTTTTTTTTTTTTATGGGAAAATAAATATATACTTACTAAAAAAAATGAAAAAAAACAAAAAAAAAAACAAACAAATGCAACATTAAAGTTTAACTAGGACGAGGTTAAGATTCTGAATTAGGGGGAGTTGGAGTATAAGAAAAACAAAATGTAATTTTAAATATGTAGTTATTTATAGTATTAACAAACTATCAACAAGGACAAAGATACAAAATTATTATTTTGTAATACATTACAAAATTATTCCAAATATACCTACTTTTTTTTCCCCTTAAAGTTGACGAACCCAGCCCTATGTGGACCCTCACCTAACTTTGTCCCCGAGTTTAACTACATGTGACCTCATCTTGCAAGGCCAAAATCCTAGTTTGGCACCACTAGAAGGATTTCATATCTCCTTTCGTGGGAAACAAAAAAGAAGACAACTATTCTAGTTAGAGAAATGACCTGTCCACAATATTTTTATAATAAATCTTAAGTGACAGGTTGTTATTGTTGGGGCAAAAAAGTCATCTCAGTGTTAGATTCAAATTTGAACTAATAACAACTAACCACCTGTGATTTGTTGTAAAAATATTGTAAAAATGTTGTGGACGTAGTATCTCTCATTATGGAGGCACTTGGATAGTGGGCTTAATGGACTTAAAGTATTTGTCATAAATGTGGAGACCCCAAATTTCATCCACTATACTATTAGTTCATGGGGTTTTGAGGGTGTTTCATGGACTAGGAGTAAAATAGTTTGACCATCGAATGGGACACCACTTCGTTATTTTTATGTAACTTTTTTTTCAAAGAAAAGAATTCAATGAAAATAAGGTAATACCAAATTTAATTGTGAATATTGATATAACATAATGTGCAATCAGCCTTTTTTTTTTTTTTTAATAACATAAATACATACCAAATTGTAAATATTGATATAACATAAATATATACCAGTTATTTTTATTAGTTATATTCCGTCACTCCAATCAGCCTAACTAGTTCAGCCCACTTAGTAATTACCCAATCCAAAAACTTAAGCAAAAAAAAACTTAAAAAATAAAAATAAAATAAAAGTGCTAGCCAGCCCAATATGAAGAAACAATATTATTTTGTGTTTTTTTTTTTTTTTTTCATCTTTATTGGTAGATGATTTCATCTTAATGTATTAAGAAACAATGATTTTATGTGTTGTCTTGGTTTATAATTTGTTAATACTATATGAATAGCTATTTAGGACGGCTCCACATTGAAGGTAGGGTGGTCACAGGATGACCTTGGTTTGGAAAAAAATAATTATTATATATAAAATTTAAAAATTTTTATTTTGTCTTACCCTTTAAAAAAATTTAGGGTGGTCACAAATTTATGAACAAAGTTTGAACAAATTAAACTTTGAACAAAGTTTGTCAACAAATTTGATTGTAAATTAAGGTTACAATTACACCCAATATATTTTTTTATTAGATGCGAATTTTGAAATATTTACCATTGGATTACATTTTCTTTTTATGTCCCCTATACTTGCAGAATTTCAAGAAGAACCAAAATCAATGGTTATATCATCAATCAATTATTTAAATTTCAAGTTTTTGTAGTCTAAAATTATACATAAAAAATAAGTTTATGGATTGAATAGTAAATAACATCTGATTGATACAAAATTTGACATATGTTTTAAGAACATAAAAAACAAGCAATTCAATAATTAGATTTTAAAAATATGTAGTCATGTTAATTTGTTTAGTGAAAGTTGTAGTGATAGGCTATAACTAAGTCTGTGGTCAAACTTTTTCTTTAAACTTTATTCCCTTAATAATATTGTAAGGTTGCGATTTGTGCCCAGGCCCAACAAGAAGGTGGGTATATGCCCAAAGAGTCCAATACAATAAATTTATAGAGTGTGGGTCAAGAATCTTGTTCTTAATGAGCTTAAATGATAACAGCCTTGACCTAAGATTCTAAAACAACAAGAATGAACAAGTATATAATGATGAAACGTCTTCTCAGACTCAAGCCGAGGACCAAATACTTATACTTCTTCTTTCCTAAAGGTTAATTACAAATTTCTAGTCTATAGTGTTTTTCTCCCTCTTTTTCCCGATCCCCTTTTTTACAGGACCTTCCTCCTTCTTATAGTCCCTCTTCATCTTCGTTCTTGCTTTCCACATGTAGATTCCTATTGCCCCTCTTGATATTTGTCCTATCAACCTCTTCATAAAGTCCATAGGTAATAGCTGTAAGGCTGAAAATTACTGTTCAGATATCACTTCTTTATAAATGTGACTAGAGACTTAGGTATAGAACATTCAATGCAGTGGTAGCAACTTTCTCTGAGATATTTCTTAACCGTTCTTACTTCCTGTGCCCTTATACAACATATCTTCATCCCCAAGATCCTCTAAAATATTATTCTAATTAATATAACATACCCCCTGATCTTCATTGCATTTAGCCAAAGAAGCACTCTTCCTCGAACTATATACATTCATCTTGTCTACCACATTTGTTGTTGGATATGCAAGTTGGATATCATTATTACTACCAACCTATCCTCGGACAAGTAAGCGTCCTCGGATCAAGCCTATGATCCATAAACATATTTTGAGCCTTTTATCCTCACAAATATATTAAGCCCTTAAAAATAAAAAGAACAAGCTCAAGAAAATTTTTATTGAACTAAAATTTTGAAAGAGAAGTAGCTCACGGTATTAATAACAAGAGTATCATACAACGATTTCAAAATAAGGAAATTTGTAGACGAAAATTGTAAGACTTATGTATCTGATTTTTTTTTTTTTTTTTTTTTTTTTGCCAGTATATGGTCTTTTTTATTAGATTTTGTAAAATTTAAGTTTTTTAATGACGACTCAAAAAAAAAAAAATTCTAAAGCTACCATTGTATCTATTTCCAATTTTATTTTATTTTATTTTTTATTTTTTTTTGCTTATACTCCAATCCCCTTGACTTGAAAGCTGGATTCGTCTCTACCCCCACCAATACAAACATAAAACACCTAGTAGGTGAATTTTCTATTAGACAGTGATACTCTTAGTGTGCATTTGGCTACGAATTAAAAAGCCAAATTATTTACTATTCAGCTCATTTTTGTTACTATTCATGGATTTCACTGTATTTTTTGATACTATTCATAAGTCTCACTATACTATTTCAGCTAACTTTCAGCAAAAAGTTTTCAATTTCAATAAAATAAGCAAATTCTAAACAGACGCTTAGACTGTTTTTATATTATTATCTATTTTTATGAAAATTCCGTATTTACCAAAAAGAGAGTAAATATTTCTACACTAATTGTGAATATTGATATAACATAATAAATATAAAGGGATAATTACAGTAAACCTACCTGTGGTATGACCCGTTTTCACTTTGCCTACATGTGGTTTAATCATTTACACTTTGCCTACTTGTGCTTCAATCTGTTAGCTTTCCATAACCCACTTCTCCGTTTGCCGTTAGAAAAACACATTTTTAAGCAAAAACAGACATAACAAGAATCAAAAAGCTAAGATTTTTCATTGCTCATGAACTTCAATGAGAGTGGAGGGATTCAAAGTGGGTTTGAAGATGGAATTGGGGTGGGTTTGCTACTGCAGTTATTTCCTTCTCTTTAATTTAAACTTTAAATCCTATTTTCTGGTCAAACTCACCTGCCAATTGCCAAGTCAAAAAAGGTTCCTATTGAAGATTCAAATTCTGTTCATTTCTCATTGTTTCTCACCAACAAAAACAAAAAACACTAATATTAACAAACTTTTCAAATACCCAGAACTTGATCCTTTATCATTATTTTGAGAACACTTGAAATAGTTTACACCTATAAAATATTACACTTTCTATTCAAAAAAAAAAAAAAAAACCCCAAAGTTGTAGTAATAATATTGCCATTAATCACAACCCCACCTCAATCATCATCCCCTGATGATAAAGAAATTGAATTTGATGATGGCAATGATGAAGACAAAATGTGCCAACAAATCCACAGTCTCAATCATTCTATCCAACACAAAATGCGCCAACAAATCCACAATCTCAACCAAATTCTCTTTGCACAAGAACTCATCGCTGCAAATCCTCTCAACCTCTCTATCAAAATCGTGGACAAAAACATGGGTCTTAGAGTTGGAGTTTGACCCATCGACCTTCTTCTCTCTTAAATCTCAAACCAAAACCAAAACCAAAGCAAACCCTCTTCAAAACCCAGATCCACCACACCTAGCAACACAAACACAGACCCACTACACCCACAAACACAGATCAGTCAGCCATCCTTACTCTCTGTGCTTCTCTTTGAGCACGAAGCTCTTCAATGGAGGCGGAGGCTGAGGCTCCTCATCAACACCGTCGTAGTCGAATGAGAAGCAGAAGGCATCGCTCCACGGCTAGATCGAAGTCGCAGCGTCGCTCCACAGCTAGATCGAGGTCGCAGCATCGCTCCTTCAGTTGGATCAAGGTCGCGGCGTCGTTCCTTCAGCTGGATCGAGGTCGCGGCATCGCTCCTTCAGTTGGAACGAGGTCGCGGCATTGCTCCTTCAGCTGGATCGAGGTCGCGGCGTCGCTCCATGTATTTTGTGGGTGATGCCGTGAGTGGGTTGGGTTTGAAGAGAGGGAGAAGTCAGAGAGATAGTGATGAAGCGGGAGAACTCTAACCGGACTTCTAAGAGGGAGAAGTCTCACGGAAGAAGATGAAGAAGTTCTTCCGATTGATTTATGGGTTGGGTTTGTGGATTTTTTTATTTATATTTGATTTGTATTCCTCCAATTTATTCACATAGAAGTTCTTCATCAATAAAAAATTTTAGCTTTTTGATTTTTGTTATGTTTGTTTTTGCCTAAAAATATATTTTTCTAACGGCAAACCGAAAGGTGGGCTATGGAAAGCTAACGAATTGAAGCACAGGTGAGCAAAGTGTAAATTATTAAATCACAGGTAAGTAAAGTAAAAACAAACCATACTACAGATAAGTTTACTGTAATTATCCCAAATATAAATGAATGTAAGATAATATTTTTCCATTCGTTATAAAGGGAGTCGAGAAACAATTTTGAACGCTGGTTTAGGAATTCTGTGGAACGGATTAAAATTATTCATCAAAACAGTAAGCGGTGGGCGTGGGACCCTGTTTTCTTAAAACTTGTACTTAACACAATATGTTTACGTTTGCTGTGAGTACTCTTGACTTGAAAGCGAGGTAGTTTTAATTTCAACTGTCCTCAGTCACCCTTCTATGTTTCCTTTCAGGATGAAAGCTGTTAGCAGTATCCACAGTGTCTGTATTATGTGTCAGAGAGAGAGAGAGAGAGAGGAAGGCAAAGATCTTTGCCTTCCTCTCTCTCTCTCTCTCTCTCTCTCTCTCTCCTTTCCTGGTGGGAATGGGATTAGGAATGTAGAGAGAATGTATGCAATACAAAAGGAAACAAAGTAAAGCTTGCACGTGAAGTAGGAATCCAAGGCTTAAATAAATGGCATCTTTTGAAAAGGAGTTTATTCTATAGCTAATAGCTTGCTCCTTCTACTAAGGTCTAAGGACTAAGGAGGGAGCGTATCAAAAGTCGAAATCCCATTAAGACTTTTGATTAGATTAGGTAGCTAAAATGCCAATCTTTTTCCATTTCTTAGCGACCTTTTTAGGAGAATGATCCTAATTCCAGTGAAATTTGACCTGTCTTTTTTTAAAATTAATTTGAACCCAACCCCACCCACACATCGTTACAAATATATTCATTTCATCAACGTTAACCAAGGTAGTTTGAGTGTGAATTTGGCATGAATTATTTTTGCTAATTTATTTTATTATTTAATTTATTTTTTATATTATTTATGGGACTCACCAACTTTTTTTATATTATTTATGGAGTCTCAGCATACTATTTCGGCTAACTTTTACCTTTATCTACAGTATTTTCAGTAAAAAGTTTTCAGTTTTAGCAAAATAAACGAATTCTTTTATCTACAATACTTTCAACAAAAAATTTCAGTTTCAGCAAAATAAGCAAATTTCAAAAAATTTTCAATTTTAGCTTATTTTCCTAAAACTAAAAATTTTATGCTAAAAGTATTGTAGATAAAGGTAAAAATTAGCTGAAATAGTACCATAGAACTCATAAATAGTACCAAAAAATGTTGTGAGGCCCATAAATAATAAGAAGAATAAGTTAAATAGTAAAATAAACTGGCTTTTTAGGCAGAAGCCAAACGCACAATTATAAATATAGTTATTTTTAAGTTTTCAACTTATAACTAGTTTTATAAAGTGTGGCTTGATTTAAATTTGTTAACTTGAACATGATAGGATCCATCAGCAAGTGCATTCCACAATAATTTGATGTTTCCTAAGAGGCACCAATTAAGGTTATTGAAACTTATGTGAACAAAATTGATACTTCACTTTTTTAAGTGTTTTATTTATACTTCCTAAACTACACTATTATATATGATTTTTTTTTCTTTATAAAATAACTAAAATTTAAAAGGTGACATACGATTTTTTTTTTTTCATTATAAAATAACTAAAATTTAAAAGGAAAAATCATATGCATAACATGTTGCAATTGACGAACTATAAATTAAATGCTACCAAGCCGATACATGAGAGAATAATATGTTAAGGACCAACATTGAGGTTGAAGTGGTGACCGAATTCTCTGTATTATGTTGAGAATCATAGTAGATGGGAGAAGGAGAATTTTAATTTATTATTATTATTATTATTTATTTTTTTGGTGGGAGTGGAGGGGGATGGGGGTGTTGGGGTTGAGTGGATTAGGGAATAGGGAGTGTCAACTATTTTGAAGGCTTCATAATGCTTTCTTTTTTGGATGGACAGACCCAAAGACAAAATCATGTGGGTTGTACAGATGATTCAAAACACTGGCTCTTTTCTCCATTCAAAACACACAACTGGGTGAAAAAGAACAATTATTTCCTACTCATTTGGGCATCCCCTTAGTGCATTTCTTCATTAGGATTACGGTCAACTTCTCTTTAACCCCACTTGTTTGAATCCCTTTTTGACTAGCTTGGAAATTTCCTTTGCTGATTGATAATATTTATTGGTTTTGTTGATCAAGGAAGGAGGAGTTACAGGAGCCAAATGCAATCCAAGTGAGCAATGCTACAGAGTACAGTCACAGAAAATTTCACATTCTTCACAAAATTTAATTGGCAAGGTTTTACTTGTCTTCATCTGGACTAATTATTGATATTATTAGTTTTTTAATATTTTTTTTTTACATATTATTAACAATCTCCACGTCCGCAAGTGCCAAATTTTTGTGTGTTAAATTTTCTCAATCCAAGTGCATGAAAGGAGCCAAAAGGTTGTAGTACTTAAAAGTTTGAATTGGACAGGAAATGACATCCATATCTATGTCAAGCAGTCTCTTCCTAAAAATAAGAATCCACCAAATTGAAGACTTATTGGCCCGCGGATGCGAAGAGAAGCGACAACTATAAATAAATGTACCCAATTACTCTAGGCGCATTGACACATTAGATTGAAATTAGGTACAATAACTAAAATATTACGCTTGATGCAATAGATATCAATCATTGGGGTTGAAAGTTGAAATTAAAAAAAAAAAAAATTTAATCTCAACCATTAAATAAAAAAATGTGAAAAAATTAAAAACTAAAAATGGTAAAAATATTTTGTGAGTGGAAAGAAGGTAACTGCAACGGGTGCATGCAATACCTACCCAATCCAAGTCCTTGAGTCTAATATCATGCTCAGTGAACATTAGCAGATAATCACTAGTGCCAATTTCAGATTTTTATCTTCCTATTCTCAACTAATTAGTGGCTTGTTCTTGTACCAATTACGCAATGCAATTATCCAAGTAGAACTTACCCACTTTGAGTTAATTATTAAGTATTTATAAAGTATAGAAAATATAGTATTTTATTTTTTATATGAATATTGGATCTCGTCGTGAATTTAATTAATATAATTTATTATTATATGAGGAGAGTGAGTAACACATTACTCGGTTTCTAAAATAATGAATTATTACTAAAAGGGAGGAGAGAAATGTTCTAAACCCCTCAAAACTTCCATGCCTTTGTGGTGGGAGAAAATGGGCATTTGCCCCTAATTTACAAATTATACAGTAAAATGCCCATATTTTGAAACTATTTAGTAAAATGTCTCTATTTTCAAAACTCGATTTTAACAAAATCAAGTTACAAATGGAACTCGATATTAGCAATATTAAGTTCTATGTGTATTTTGCCACTTAAATTTTTTTGAAAATTGAAGTGAAAATCGACATTGCTAATATCAAGTTCTACTTAAAAATATACATATAACTTAATTTTGAGAATATCGAATTTTACACAACACAATTTTGTTAAAATCAAGTTAAAAAAAAAAAAAAGAGGCATTTTACTAAATAGTTTCAAAATATGGGCATTTTGATGTACTATTCACCCCTTATAATATGATGGGACGAGAGTATCCCCTTAACTACCTTTTTAGATTCTTTGAATACTTACATTCATCACACCACGTACGTGTTAACAATATTTCTCAAATATTAAAACTCTTAAAAGATGTATTTTTCTTTCAAATATTGGATATATATTTTCTAGGAGAAAACTGGTTTTAAAATTTTTTTTTTCCCCTTTTCAAATTTTTAGTTATGTTTCTTCACTAAATTTTCCAACTTTCAATCCTATAAGTATTCCCTTTGTCTCTCTTCACTAACATCTTTGTTGTTGTTCCTCGTTTCTCCCTTTCTAGCTAACATTCACCTGCTTAATATAAGATTTAAAAAAAAAAAAAAAAAGATTTTGAAAATATTCTCTTTTTTATAAGTACAGGTCCTACAACCCTCTATTTGTTTTGGCTAAAGACATATCCCTTAAAAATATTTCGCATTTTCTAGTGTTTTACCTATAGAAAATCTTGGTTAACGGAAATCATTTTTCAAAGTAGACGGATATAACCTAAAGGAAGCGGAAAAGGTTTTCACCTTTAAAGTGAAAAATGTTTTCCTTCATTCTCCCATGCCTTATCCCCTGAATTCCTTAGTACTTCTACCACCACCATGTCATTTTCACCACTATTATCACTATTGTAACAACCACCGTTTCCACCATTGCCGCCACACCTCCATCACTAGTACATCTTTGTCAGTCATTAGCACCTCCACTTTCATTCCTATTAGTACCATGATCACCACACCACTTTGGCCATTGCTACTTCGATCATCATTATCCCACTTACATGTAATATCACTGATTTCCACTATAAACCAAAAGGACAAAATGTTTTTGAGGATCACTTTCAAATTTTCAACCAATTAAAGAACATTATTTTTCTAGAATATATTTTCAATTAAAACATCCAAATAAATGGAACTTTAATAAAAGTTTGGATATTTATGAACACTCAACTCGTACACACTACACAAGAAAGATTAATAAAAATTATACTTATTTCACAAGATTCAAGTACTAGTATGTAATGAGTTTTAATCAGCTCAACTAGTAAAATCTCTTATAGTTGAATAAGAGACTTGAGATTCAACTTTCGTCTATACCAAAAACTGATTGGTATCTTGATTTGATGTAAATAGTTATCATTAAGAGCAAATGCTATAAATTGTAACTCTCTCCCAAAAAAAAAAAAAAATAATAATAATAATAATAATACTAATATATACACTTCATCACACCTACAAACCTCATTAAGATTCAAGTAGTGACAAACCTCATTAAAAAATAGAGCGGTAATGACAATACATGCCATTCCTTTTCTTTCTTAAAAAAAAAAAAAAAAAGGCATGTACATCTAATGTCGACCTATCAGGTAACTAGTGAAGAAAATTAGAGTTTTGTGCTAAGTTTTTCCTCTTATTGCCTTCGGAGTTGGTATCACATAGAGCCACTGTGAAAAATCCCTTCGGGTGACCAAAAACCAGCTCAAAGAACCAAGCACATACCTAAATTATCCTTAATTTTTTTGGATGTGAAGACAAATATTCTTAAAGTTAATATAGCTTTATTAAGCTAATCCAACCTTAATTAATTAATTTTTTTTTAATTTTCTGGTCATAAACAACGTCCATCCGATTCCGATTAACTTTAATTTCATTGATGATCATGGAAAAAGCAGTCGGCAATCGGTCCAAAGAAACGTTTGAAACATCAAGTCAACTGAAATTGTGGGGTCTACATTGCACGTGCACCTATGTACAATTTACATAAGCTATAATCAGGGGGTGCATAAATTAGTAGTTTGATAGAGTGGGACCCAAGACTCCAATTTGGTGTAACACATGCACACGATAACTCTGTCTTGTAGAATAAAGCTTTACCCTCTGTTCTTCATCAGATGGCAATAAATGTGATCTCACTAGATATTTAGGACCCACAAACATATATACCACGAACATATTTTTTATATATATATATATATATATATAGTCGACAGCGACTGAGAGAGAGTGCAGCTTTTGCTTTTTAAAGTTTGCTGCTTTTGATTGTTTATTGGATGGACTGTCTATCGAATGTGGAGACAGTGGGAGTGTTTTAGAATCAATAAAGCAAACCCAAATAGGATTATTGTTTTCGAGCCCAAATAAATAAATAAATAAAACTAAGATTATTGTTGGAGAAATATTATGAAGAAAAATTTGAGGACCATAATCTTTTTTTTAACTAGAATTTTACCCCCTCAAAAAAAAAAAAAAAAAAAAAACTAGAATTTTACCACAATTTTGATGATTAAATTGTGAGTGATTGTCTAAAAGGTAGTGAGTTTATATGAAAGTGATGACCATTTATTTACAATTTACTACATCAGAGTTGTGACAAAAAATGAGTTATAGTCCTAAAGTTATTTCACTAACATTTTCACTTTGGCTCAACCAACAAATTTTGAGCCAATCCTCAAAGAAATTGAACTGAAGATTACTCCTAGTATGAATTCAGAATTGACCCAAGAATTTACCGAAGGAGAGGTAGAGATTTGAAATAAATGAAGTCATTACCAGCACCCGGACCGAATGGTATGTCACCAATTTTTTATAAGTCTTGTTGGAATTTTATTGGACAGGATGTCATTGCAACCACTCTCTCTGTTCTTAATTTAGGTAACATGCCAGAAAACCTAAACGACACTTTCAACTCCCTCGTCCCAAAAACAAAATCACCAAAAAAAGCCAAAGATTTTAGACCCATAAGCCTTTGTAATGTCCTATATAAAATTGTTTCCAAAACCATTGCAAACCAATTTTTTTTAAAAAAAAATCCTTCCTAAACTAGTCTATGAAACACATAGTGCTTTCATGTCTGATAAACTGATTTCAAATAATATCCTAGTGGCTTTTAAGACTCTCCACCATCTAAAAAATAAAAGGAAATGGAAAACAAGTTTTATGGCTCTAAAACTTCAAATGAGTAAAGAATACAACATAGTAGAATGAGTCTTTCTAGAAAACTTGATGGAGAAATTGGGTTTTGAAAATAGGTTTGTTTTTATTATGTGCAGAAGATCTACATTCTCTTATACAACAAGCAAAGGATTCCAAGTCACTCCATGGTGTCTCTCTATGTAGAGTCAGTTCGAAGGTGTCTCAACTATTTTTTTGTAGATGACAGTTTGCTATTTTGGAAAGCATCACAACATGACTGCAACACAATCCTGGAATTTCTACAACTTTATGAGTCAGCCTGAGGTCAACAAATAAACATGGACTTAGCTGTTCTTTAGTTCTAACACAAGTCAAGACATGCAAGCCCAAATAAAAACAGCACTGGAGTTTTGGCTACCACACACATTGAGTCTTACCTTGGCGTTCATTCATTTGTGGGAAGAGCAAAAAAACAAAGCTTCAATTATATAAGGGAGAGGATTTGGCACAAGATGCAAAAATGGAAGGAAAAACTTCTATCATAGGGTGGTAGAGAAATTCTGATAAAAGCAGTTCTTCAAGCCACGCCAACTTACACCATGCGTTGTTTTTTGTTACCAAAATCCTTATGCAACGATATTGAGTCCCTAATCCTCAAGTTTTGCTAGGGTTATAAGGAGTAAGCTTAGGAAATTCATTGGATAGCATGGAAAAAACTTTGTTTGTCAAAGTGCAATAGAGGTTTGGGTTTCAAGGACATTGAGAATTTTAATATTGCTTTCTTGGGAAAACAGGTGTGGAGGCTTCTTCACAACACTGACTCCCTACTTTACAAAGTTTTCAAACCAAAATACTTCCCTAATTGCTTGATTTTGGATGAGGAAGTGAAGACAAAAGGGTTGTATGCTTGGCAAAGTATTATAAAAGCTAGGTAGGTGGTGAGGTTGGGGTCAAGGTGGAGGATTGGCAATGAGAATTCGGTTTTTATCAAGAAGGACAAGTGGCTCCCAACCCAACATGCCAGTTGCATCATCTCACCACAAAGAAATTTCCCAAACAATACTCAGGTATATGCTCTGATTGATGAAGAAAATTCTTACTAGTTAGAGGACCGGGTCCGAATTGAGTTTTTACCTCATGAAGCAAGCGTAATCCTAGGTTTGCCTCTCAACCATAGCAACTCAGCTGATAAATTGATATGGTCTGCCTCGAAGAATGGTATGTACTCCACAAAAACAGCTTACCAGGTGCTCATTGATGAGGAAGCAAAGGCTAACTCGGTGTTAGGATATATGCCCTTAAATCCTATTGAATGATGTTATGTATGACATTATGTATGACTTAATGTTGTGTTTAATAAAGTTATTTATTTCTTATTTAAAATAATGGTAACATGAATATTTGGACATTATCATATAGTTCATGAGATGCATAGTATGTGATTTATGTGAAAAGTCACAGAAGATATAAATCACAAGTTTTTTGTAAACTCAGAATTTATAGTTCGTAATCGGTGATGAAATTGGACATTTCATCTGCGAAGACTATAACGTATCAACTAAGATGATTTGTCTTGATCATGGAAGTGGTGACTTCTAGTTGATATGTTCATATGTTTTAAGAGTTAAGACATATTGAACTGGACCGCTGTGAGATTTATTATTTTCCTAACGACTGTCAAATGAATAATAAATCTCACGACTTCTATTTGCATGAACTCTTAATCCTGAGAGAATAATGGACCTGATCATGAGATGTAGGTTGCTTTGATATATCAGGAGTGAGATCTAAAGTAACGGTCAAAACCTCAGTATGTTGGGTAGCCACATTTAGTGTTGATAGAACATATATTCTCAAGATAGAATTCATAGTCTCTTAACAGAGATATAAAATATTCCCTTGAGATAAGTTTAATGGGTTTGGTTATTCAGAGAGTTAGGCCTAACCACTTTGGTAAGAAATTACTAAAGTATATATTTATGAAATTGGATTTCATAAATATATGATGAATAACTTTAAAGGATTAAACCGGGTACTCAAGGATAAGATGTAGTAATTTACAAAGTGGCAGTCTATATTTATGACTTTGTATTACTACGAATATTTTATGAAGGAGTTGCATGTAAAATAAAGTCTTGGGATATAATTTATTAATAAGACCTAGAGTGCAATTATATTTATATAGTGGTATTAAATATAATTAATGGTAACTTTGGACTTGTCAAGAGTTGACGGAAAAGCCCAAGGCCCATTGGAGCTAGTGTCTTATTAGTCCCTTTTGGTCCCATTCCAAGCTACACATTAAAGCCCAATTGGAAAGGCCCAATAAGCCGGCCCAATTAGATAATCAGTTGGTTATAAAGGGAGAAACATACAGAATTTTTTATGAGATTTTAAAAGAAAAGAATTGAAAAGAAAAAGAAAGAGTGTGAGACACACTTTCATTCTCCCTTTGGAAACTGATTGAGAGACCACACATCTTGGGCATAAAGTAGAATTGGAGTGAAGATTAAAAGTTTTTCCAAGTGCTTCTAATCTTTGTTTTGAATTTCTCCACACCAAAGTACGCTATCTTGTTTTTAAATTCTGAAATTTACATAGTACATGCTGTCAATCATGAATGAAATAGATCCTTGTTTGTTGCTTCCGCTATGTGTTTTGTATGAGATACAAAACCAGATTTTATCCAACACTCGGGTCCTTCAAACCGAAATGCGCACAAAATTTTCTAGCAGCAAGTTTGGTCTCTCAATGTTCCAATACGATTTGACACGTCATCTGGTGTGCTTGCATTGCTTCCCTTCTAACAAAACAAAATTTATTCAAGCACTTATCCATCCCAAATGCATTCTGTGAGTGGTGTGGCAGTGAGGTGGAAGATATATCACATGCTTCATGGGGGTGTCAAATGCTGAAGGAGATTTGGTGGGAAATAGTGGCATGCTAAGCCTTTTAGTCGGAATAGTTTGCAAATAGGGATTGGTTTTCACGGCATTTTGCTCCTCAAAGACTCAAACCTTCCTGAAACTGTGGCATACATAGTGTGGAGTATTTGGTTTAATCGAAATGTAGCTAAAGTGGGCAAACCATCGTTGCCATGATCACAGATTTATTGGGATGCTTTAGAGCGACTCATTGAATTTCAGACAGCCACACTTTCACCGCTACACAATACTATAACAACTCACCCAACCCATTGGCTCCCACCTCCACTGCTTCAGCTCAAAGCCAACTATGATGGAGCAATCTTCCATGGCTTGAACTGTGCAGGCCTGGAAATTATAATCCGAAATTTCAAAGGTTTGGTGATTGCAACATTGTCAGAAAAGGTACCCTTGCCTCCATCAATGGATGATTTAGAGGCAATTGCATGGAACCTTTGCCATCGAAATTGGTCTTCAGGATGTGATTTTTAGGGAGACTCTGAAGTTGTTTACAAGCATCTCTCAGCAAATTTGTCAAGTTTTGCTTCCTTTGGACACATAATTGATGGGAGTCGACGTTTAGGCCCCGTTTGGTACACCTACTCAAATACATGTTTTCAGTTTTAAAACAATATTACATGTATTTTCATATACTTTTTCACCCACACGTATTTCTACACATATTTTCAATCTTTAAGTACATGTACCAAACACCCCCTTAGTTTCTAATTTTCGTTTTGCTTCTTTTTCACATGTAAAATGTAGCGGTAATGCAGTAGCGGATAAGCTTGCCAAAAATTCTTCAAATCCTCAGATATGGATTGAAAATATTCAATGTGAGGCTAACAGTTTTGTTTTTCACCCACACGTATTTTCACACATATTTTCAATCTTTAAGTGTATGTACCAAACACCCCCTTAATTTCTAATTTTCGTTTTGCTTCTTTTTCACATGTAAAATGTAGTGGTAATGCAGTAGTGGATAAGCTTGCCAAAAATTCTTCAGATTCTCAGATATGGATTGAAAATATTTACTGTGAGGCTAACAGTTTTGTAACACTGGACAAAATGTTTCTCTCTTTCTAATAAAAAGCTTCCGGTGGTTTCTTCTAAAAAGAAAAAAACTATCTGTGCACTTTTATATCACAACTCTAAATTAGTCGATCATGATCGGTGAAGAAAATCAAAGGCTATTGTGAAAGTGATTATTCACATTTGCAGCTCACCAATACATGAAGTCGTAGTTGTGACAATGGTGTGGTGATAAAACTTTAAAAAAAAAATTATTTTTGGGGATAAGGACAAAATTGTTATATATATATATATATCAAATTTGTGAGAAATAAATCAAAATAATTGGCACAATAGAAAGATCTCACGGGTACCAATTGGATCACCAATCCCAACCACAATTCCTCGAGATTCTCAAAACTTAATAGAAACCAAAATAAAAACAGAAGGAATATGGAATTTGGCACTTAATAAAATGGGCAAATTCAGGGAATGTTGGATTCTCAGTGGCCACAGTAGAAGCTTAGCAAAACAAAGCAATCCCAACACAAGTTTTAAACTCTCGTGTCTGGGTCTGGCTGACAGCAAAAACTCTAGACTGTTTGACCTACAAAGTAATTTTCTTTTATTAAGTGGTTTTAACATAAATTTGTGAGTGCTTAGTAGTTAATACTTAAATTATCTCTACTTTTTAAATTAAGACAATGGTGAATAGAAAATTCCCTAGTGCCTTTTTCTTTTTCATTAAAAATAATGCATGATTGAAGGTCTTTTCTCTTACCAATCATCTTTTGCGTTCATCTAGATTTGCCTAATGTGGCTCTTAGCTTTTATATATTCTTTTCTTTGCTGAACCAGTGGCACGCATATTAGTTCTCTTTACTCTTCACATTACCAAACCTCTCTGATTTTGGGTGTGACTAAGTGGCTTGCAGTACCATGAGAAGCGTAAGCAATTGTGTTGGTTAGCTTCTGATGTAAATATTACATGCAGCAAAAACGAAACCAGTTGAAGATTGGTTGTGCTTAATTTTTCAAACTTCAAACTACTCCTACCAGCTTTTTACTTGATTGCTTTCATAAAAAATATAAAAAAAAGAAGGAAAAGCTGATTTTGGCATCTGGGCTCCTAGTCTTCTGAACTTTCAATTCAATGGAAAAGAGAGCGGAGGTTGTTTTGTGCTGTGTAGCTTTGTTATGCTTATGGAGCTCAGCAACTGGTTTGCTTTCTTCCAAAGGTATCAACTATGAAGGTAACTGAAACTCCTCCTCATGGTGCTTTAAAGCTTGGGTGTTTGCTTAATATTTACATCAGTGTGAGATTGAATGGTTATTTTTTTTAAAAATATTTCTTATAAACCATGTAGTGCAAGCTTTGATAAGCATTCAAGCTCTTCTGACTGATCCTCATAATGTTCTTGAGAATTGGGATGAGAATGCCGTGGATCCATGTAGCTGGGCTATGATCACTTGTTCTCCTGATGGTTTTGTCATCAGCCTGTAAGTAGAAATATATATACATATCAACCCAAGAAAATGGAAATTCTTCCTGCTATGAAATCTAAAACAAAATATTATGTGTGATTTAGTTGAAATGGTTTTGCTGCAGAGGAATTCCAAGCGGGAACTTCTCCGGTTCTCTGTCACCAAGCATCAGCAACTTGACCAATCTCCAGACTGTGTAAGAAAACCAACATAATAGGAAAGTATTATGATAAGTTCTGCATGAATATGAAGCACCTTATTAGAGGAGTTGTTTTTGCAGGCTCCTGCAGAATAACAATATATCAGGACCAATTCCCTCTGAGCTTGGGAGACTCCAAAAGCTTCGGACACTAGATCTTTCAGCTAACAATTTCACCGGACAACTTCCCAGTACTCTATCCCACCTGAAAAGCCTCCAATACATGTAAGTTGAATTGTAAAATTTTTGTCCTTAAACATGACTACTTCTACATAAGAAGTTTTGGAAATAATGGTGAGTAACATAGCTTCAACTGTCTCTTACTGGGATTGGGATTTGAATTCTGATCAGGCGGCTAAACAATAATAGTCTGTCCGGACCAATTCCTTCAGCTCTGGCCAACATGAGCCAGCTTACTTTTCTGTAATTCTCTTCAAACCTTACCCTTCTTCAATAATAATAATTATATTTTTGTCTTGAAATTTATTTAGTTTCTTATCTGAATAATGTTTAAATGGATTGTTAATGTTTTAGGGATCTGTCTTATAACAATTTAAGTGGTCCTGTACCAAGGTTTCAAAATAAGACATTCAAGTAAGTCACTCCTAAAATGGTTTTTTTTTCCCCCCCTTCAAAACATTCTACTTTTTCTTTGTCTAATTATGCTCTCATCTTTTGACTGACACAGTGTTATTGGAAACCCTTCGATATGCGCCACCGGTAGAGAAAATGATTGTTTTGGAACGACAACACTATCACCTTATTTTGCCTTGAACAATTCACAAAGTAATTGGAGTTCCCGCTTGTTTCAAGTTTGTTCAATTTATTCAAACCTTTAAATTATAATACAAACACGTTTCCCTGTACTTCTATGTTTTATTGCATCTTTTTCTTTCTCACTAATCATTTCTGGTTTGACTAAGTTCTAAGTTCATGATGGAGTTACCTACCAATGAGTTATAACTCAATTGGTACTTTCTCCTCCCATAATAATAAGATGGAGGTTGAGGTCTTGAGTTCAAGACCCACGGGGTGCATGTGTAACTTACAATTAAAAAAAAAAAAAATCATGATGGAGTTGCCTTCTTTAATTTATATATGCATGATCCCCTGCTTTAAGATAATATTATTTAAATTTAGTTTCTCACAAACAGTTTCTTGCAATTATCATGACCTGTTTTTCTCCTCGTTTCTTTTAGGTTCTCAACCTTCTGGAACAACCAAGAGCCACAAAATTGCCTTAGCCTTTGGTTCAAGCCTAGGTAGTATCTGCCTATTAATTCTTGGGTTTGGTTTCCTTCTTTGGTGGAGGCAGAGACACAACAAGCAAATATTCTTCGATGTTAATGGTTAGTAAAATAAATATTCTTTCAGAAAAATTAGTAAAGCACTTAGAACCAAATGAGTTTGTTCTGATTAATGGACTCTCTCAAATTTCAGAACAACATCATGAAGAACTTTGCCTTGGAAACTTAAAGAAATTTCAGTTTAGAGAACTACAAATTGCTACAAACAATTTCAGCAGCAAGAACCTGATTGGAAAGGGCGGCTTCGGTAATGTCTATAAAGGTTATCTTCATGATGGAACACTAGTAGCTGTGAAGAGACTCAAAGATGGAAATGCCATTGGGGGTGAGATCCAATTTCAAACAGAAGTTGAGATGATCAGTCTAGCAGTGCACCGAAATCTCCTCCGTCTTTATGGATTTTGTATGACAAGCACAGAGAGGCTTTTGGTTTACCCTTACATGTCAAATGGGAGTGTTGCTTCCCGTCTCAAAGGTAAGGGGGACTATAACCTAGGATTATACCATAGTTACGTCCCTTTGTTTGGGACAATTTGCTGAGCAAGATGTTAAAGCGTAATTCAGTTGCAAATTCTGCACTAATATATTAACTTTGTTTCACTATCTTCTTTTCTTCATTGTAGCAAAACCAGCCTTGGATTGGGGTACAAGGAAAAGAATTGCCTTGGGAGCTGCAAGGGGGTTATTATACTTACATGAGCAGTGTGATCCCAAGATAATTCACAGGGATGTGAAAGCTGCAAATATATTGCTTGACGACTACTGCGAGGCAGTGGTAGGAGATTTTGGACTGGCAAAGCTGTTGGATCACCGTGATTCACATGTGACTACAGCGGTGAGAGGCACCGTGGGGCACATAGCTCCTGAGTATCTCTCAACAGGCCAGTCCTCTGAGAAGACAGATGTTTTTGGTTTTGGGATCCTTCTACTTGAACTAATATCTGGGCTAAGGGCTCTAGAGTTTGGGAAAGCTGCAAACCAAAAAGGAGCCATGCTTGACTGGGTAAGACAAACACATTGTGAACATCACAAGGTCAACTTAAAACTCCATCTGCCTTCGTAAAAGATATATCTAATTCATGACAGTATAATTTCAGGTGAGGAAAATTCATCAGGAAAAGAAGCTTGATATGCTGGTTGACAAGGACTTGAAAAACAACTATGATCGGATAGAGCTCGAAGAAATGGTTCGAGTAGCTTTAATATGTACTCAATACCTTCCAAGTCACAGGCCAAAGATGTCTGAAGTGGTCCGAATGCTTGAAGGAGATGGGCTTGCTGAGAAATGGGAGGCTTCTCAAAGAGCTGAATCAACCAGGTCCAGAGCCAATGAATTCTCCTCTTCAGAGCGATACTCAGATCTTACTGACGACTCTTCTTTGCTTGCCCAAGCAATGGAGCTCTCTGGACCCAGGTGACAAGGTTGTGAAAATGGAAACAAAGTTAAAATTACGAAAGGAAAAATCAGTAATACAATCAGATAACAAGAATCTGAGTCCAAAATCCCAGTTGAAATGAGTTTGTTGTATATTAGAATCATATTGAAGCCCCAAAGATTTGTGTTAATTTATGACTGTACAGAATCTGATTTAAGAAATAGGCGTTTGGGTTAAGTGTTACATGTGCTTTGGTTTCCGCTGAGTGAAGAAATTTTTTCAGATAAATGTCATACTAAGGGTCCTGAAGTTGTAAGAATAATCTTCTTGGGATGAGTTTCGTTTGTTTTAATAGCATGTTGAATCGGGAAAGAGATTCATTACTCTGTTAACACTGGAATTGTGATGCTTATTTTTTGTCCTAAAAGCCAATATCAACTTCCACGATTTGTTTTCAAAACTTCCATAAAAGCAAGAAAACATGAACAATATCTCAGTTCTTTACTGCAGAGAATAGACATGTATTATTATGTAAGATGCATTCATGGTCCACGCTATTCTTTATTGAAATTGATAGTGACGATGACAAGATTGTTCGGTCTAATATTGGATAGCTGGCTGGAAGTGAGGGAATTGGCATCTATCATCCTTTTAACCTCTTGTGAAAGATAAGATCAGATTCTCAAAAGTGAAACATAGATTTGGAAAATAGCGAGATGTGGTTCATCCACTAATTGAACACTAGAAGGCATAAAAAATGGTTCAAAATGCATCTTCAACCCAAAATATTCATGGAGGCCATTCCACATCAACTCAAATTATTGTCCCCAATTACACAGTGTCACAAGAATATTTTGACTGCCTCTTCTTGACTTGATTCAAATTGCAGCGCTTTTAATTTTGAAGTGCAAATTAGTTACAGGAGATCAAAATAAAGTTGTTCAAGGGTGATATTCCGTTCTACCAAATATTGGGTGGTCCTAGTAATGCACCAACAAAAGGTGGGGATATTGGAGATTCCAGGGCTGCCTAATGGCCAGTAAATAGAAATTCTAAAGAATCTAACAAAAGAAATATAAATAAAGACGTGCACACTGCACAGTTCTACTTGTTGCAAGATAAGTAAGGGCAAAAATCTGTATAACTTATCTTCAGAGCTGTTAGATTTAACTTTCTCTTCGACAGCAACAATTATGCAATGTATGGTTGATGATTTAATTGGATCTAAGAATATTAACGTTTTTATTTCGATGATAAAGTTACACAAATGTAATTGGGAATCAACTCTGCCGAAGAGATTGAATGAGAAACCAAAGAAGCATTACATGAGAAAACCATGATTAATTCTGGATGAATAGAATTTCTGCTCTAGGAGAAGCCCGCCGAAACCTCACCAACTCAATCAACATATTCAGTCTTCCCTCTGTAAAAGATGAACAAGGTGCAATGCTCATGACCTCAAGCACTGGAGAATTTTCAAGCAAAAACTTGATGAATTCCATCTCATGAGGTACGCCAGACATCTCTGTCATCTTTACAACTTTAAGTCTCCCAAATATGCAATGTGAAGGACATTCTTTCTCCCAAAAATCCAAATCAGTTGCTTCCATAGCAGCTAGTGTGTTTGAGGAGCTCTAATAGAAATTAATGTATAAAAAAACATGTTAGTCATAACAAAAACTATTAACAAATGTTTCACAAAACAAATACTAAGACATTCACCAAATAAAGCCTCAAAACGTTCAACATAGCTTACCGAGATTTGAAGTTCCTTCAAGTTAGGAGAGTTTGTAATCAAGCGAAGAACAACTAGTATCTCTTTCATATCTTCAAAACTTACTTGATATAATTCAATAATCTTCAAATTGATATATTTGATTGGAAGTCTTCCTGGGTCATCACCTACAGTCAAGTACTAGAGATGGGAAATAAGAAATCATTAAGATAGTTTCGTATAAAAACTCTAATTGTCCCTAATAATAAATCCAACTCAAAAGAAAGTAACGGAAGACACACTAGACAAATAAAAACATAACATAGTGCTACCTTTGTGAAGTAGATACGCCCAATGAGCCTCTCAAGATGTGGTGCACCACCAAGAAACTTGATAAAATTACAACTGGAACTTTGTTCCATGTGTTCAACAATGTCCTCAGTCATATACATAGCAACAGACATTGCGATCAGAAGAGGAGTATTTTCGAGACAAATGTCTTTGAATTCACCTTCAAGGCACAAGTATTTGAGATTTGGGGAACGAATATTAAGCGTTAAACTATCAATGTATGATAATGACAGACTCTCAAGAAGAGGGCAACTAATGATAACACTTTCAATTGCATCAGAGGCAACATAAACTTGGTAAAGCTTAAGGCTCTTCAAAAAAGAGAATCCCTTAAAAGTGGGAGGAGGATCCAGCTCACAACGAGACAGCTCCAAACGGGTTAATTTTTTACAATTAAAAAGACATGAAGGTACCCTAATCCACTCATTTTCATCCAATTCAAGAACCAATTCTTTGATATCTTTCCTTGACAGGAAAAGTATCCATTGATCTATATCTGGGCAGCTAGTCAAGAATGAAGTACAAAGCTGGAACTTGTGAATTGGTCCATGATGGAGAAATAGAGCCCGAGTAATAAAGTTTATAAGCTTGTTCTCAACAAGAGTTCGGTCATTAGTTGAAGTTACACATTTTTCGTCGAATGCAAGATGAGTTAGTGTAGCCCATCTATACCTCCATTTACTTGACAAAATGCTTGTCCTTACTGCCTCTACTATTGGTAGCCGAGTGAGAATACTCTCTATAATGCTTTGAGGTAAATCACTAATCAAATCCAAATCCGGAGAATCACCCATTTGTGTGTCTCAGCCAAAATGACAATCGAGCAATGCCAACAAAACCTATAAGCAATTGAAAAAAATTTAACTCAAAAATCAACTGCCACACTGCTATGCTTTCATTATATTCCATCAAAATCAATAATTTAATAAATAAAATAAAAAATCATTTCATATCAAAATCATAATGCAATATATCTTCTACTATTCCATCATTAGAATCTGAGGAAACAAATACCCACTACTCAGATGTCTCCAATATGAAAATATTTCTTTGTTATATAAGCAATTGGCAACCAAATTCATCGAGAGCACGAAATTAATAACGTTCTAATTCTATAGTATAAGTGCTAATGAATTTGAAAATCAAATTCAGCCCCATAAAGAAAACAAAAAACCGAATACAAAAAGAATTAGATCTTACACAAGAACGAATCATTAAAGAGAAAAGAAACCAACATTTAGACGAATGCGAAATAAACATTTCCGTAGATTAAAAAAAAAAAAAAATTAATTAAAAACATTTGATATAAAAAAAGAAAAAAAAAAAAAACAAAAGATTACCGAGATTGGAAGAAGAATGTCAAATTTTGCTATGTGAAGACAACCGAAAGTTTGTAGTTTGGAATTAACGCGGAAAGAAGGAGAAGCGACGGTGTGGATTGTGGAACGGAAGAAACACATTTCAGTACTTTTACTTTTAGGCCCCACGTTCAGGTACGTTTACTTTTCTTTGGACCTGAAGGTTTTTTTTTTTTTTTTTTTTTTTTTTTTTTTAACGTGATTTAATCTAATTTTTAATCTAATTTTTACATAATAATAATATAAATAATAATATAAATTTCTATAAATGATGTGATAAATTTTATATTATGTAACAAGTAGAAATAAATTTATTTTTTACATATTATATAATCAAGGTATAATAGTCAATTTATATAAATTACATTTTTCATCCTTCTATTTTTCTCTCCAACCAAACAAAAGAGTTTTTCACTCTCTTACTTTTTCACATTTCCAACCGAACACACAAGATGGAAAACTAAAATATTTTCCACTCCTCCAACCAAACAAACCCTTAAGTTAGGCCCAAATGCAAAAACAACCTTCTGATATGGATTTTTTTTTTTTTAGTTTTTTTTTTTTATTTTGTATAAAAACACATGTTTCAATTATTTTTTTAATTTAATTAAGTTTTTATTCTTCTCAAAAAAATATTTGAAGGTTTTATATTCCCCAAGTTGACCCTGTAAGTAACTTTTGTTATCCTTTTTGGATATATAAAAAATAAAAAATTACATGATCATCACATGAATAACAAAAATAAGTTAGTACTCATTTGTTAAGAGCTGAAGTTAGTTAATGGATTGTTAGGATGAGCTAAACCAATTTTGTTATGGCTGTTATTGGTAGTTAGTTAGCTGATACAGCTCGTGTTGACATGGAAACAGTTGGTAGTTAGGCATTGTAGCTTCATTGTAACTACTTTTGGCATTGCAAGTGTATATAAAGAAGATTATAGTCATTGTAAAGGAATTATCTAGAATATTAATAAAAAAACTTCTCTCTATTCAATTTTTCAATTTCTCTTACCCTTTAATTCTCTAGTAGGCCTAGTTCCCTCAAAGAACTACTCATCTTTCTCTTTAATTCACAAGACTTGGTTGGTCTTATTAATTGGTATCAGAGCCAATTCTATCACTATGACAGAAACCCGATATTTATTTCCTCTCAATGAAAAAATCAACACTTAGCCATTGCAATAGGGCAACATGATCAGGAATTTTGCAATGTTCATAAGAGGTCAGATGTAGTCACTAGTATTTTGCAAACTCTATTAGACACTGTGCCAAGGACTCATTGAAGTTGGGAATGGATGGCAGCAAAGAACTGCATCCCCACCAAGAACTTCATCACTAATGGTGACAATTCATCAAGAATCTCCCTTAATAGCAATTTCCAAGGTAGTGAGATTAGAGTTTTCACAATTTAAGGGTGAGAATCCATTGGGTTGGGTCTATAAGGCTCATTAATTTTTTCAATTATACAACACCCTGATCAATTAGAAGATACTCTTAGCCTCATATCATATGGAAAATAAAGCTTTGATTTGGTTTCAAAATGCATAAGAGGTTCGCCAATTCACTAGTTAGGAGGCTTTTGTTAGATTATTACATGTGAGATTTGGTTCTTCTACCTATGGTGATCCTATGCAAGCTCTAACAAAACTAAAGCAAGTAGGTTCAGTGTCTACCTACAAAGGGCAATTAGAAGCTTGGTCTAATCGAATTAAAGAACTATTTGAAAATCCTTAGAACTTAAGTGTAGCATTTGGACTAGCAAAGATCCAAAAAGAACATCTTCAAGCTAGTAAGGGCGTTAAATTATAGAATGAAAGTCCAAGGGCATCAATTCTTGGTCCACCACCAATGATCAAGAACGATGATAGAAGTGCCAAATTACCAATTCAGAAGCTAGCCCAATCCCAAGTGGAAAAAAGGAAGAAGGGTTTGTCTTTTCACGGTCATAATAAGTGGTTTGAAGGTCATCAATGTAAAACCCCTAAAGTTTTCTTATTGGAAGGGTTATAGCAATAATTAACCAGTTCATTTAAGGAAGAAACAAAGGATGAGTAAATAGAAGAAGCTATTGCTCATTTGGAGAGTCAACAAGCCATGGTAGAAGGGATTACTGAGATCACTCTTTATACTTTGTTCGGTAGCCCATCTCCAAGTACAATGAGAGTGTGGGGCAAAATTAACAATCAAGAGATGATAATCTTGATTGATTTAGGTAATACTCATAACTTCTTGGATGTGTATGTGTGGTTGCCCTTATCTGCTGAAGACAGTTTTGAGGTAAAGGTGGCTAATACGACTATTTTGAGAGCAAAAAGAGCTTGTCAAAAAAGTTCCTTTGAAGATACAAGGCGCTAATTTTGTGGTGGATTTGAATATGTTAGCTTTAGGAGATTGTGATGTAGTTTTAGGAACCCAATGGTTATACATTGAGCCTAATTCAATAGGATTTCAAGAAGTTAACAATGGAGTTTATTTAGAATGGGAAACAAGTTTTGCTTCAAGGGTTAAGGCCTCTTTGGTTGGCTATTCAGGATGCTGATAATTTCTTCAAGCCTACCATCAAGAAAGGCTTATTACTATATATTATCAACTGCAACCCTTTTGCAAAATCAGTTTAGAAACATGCAGTGATTGACTTTTAATTGAAAGAATTCAACAAGGTCTTTGTTTTGCCTACTAATCTACCACCTTATAGAGGATATGAACATCAAATTATATGAGAGGGCACTCAACTCGTTTGTGAAATACCTTACAGTTATCCATTCTATCAGAAATATGAAATAGAAAAATTGTGCATGATTTACTTGAAGTTGGATCTATTAGATAGAGTTAAAATCCATTTTCTTCTTATGTTTTGTTGGTGATAAAGGTAGAAAGTAGTTGGAGAATGTGTATTGACTATAGGTCTCTAGATCAGGCTACTTTTAAGGATAGATACTCTATTCCAGTTATAAATAAATTACTTGATGAACTATGTGGTACTAAAATCTTTTCTAATTGGACTCTAGGTTTGGTTACCACCACATAAGAATGAAGGATTCTGATATTCCTAAGACATCATTTAGAACTCATGAAAGGCACAATGAATTTTTGGCGGTGAGTAGCAAATTGGTTGTATGCAAAGAGTAGCAAATGTGTCTTTGGTGGTGAAGAGGTAGAGTACTTAGGCCATATCATTTCATGATAAGGGATCAAAACTAATCCTAAGAAAACTAAAGCCATGTTACAATGGCCTATTCCAAATTCTGTGAAGGAATTAAGGGGTTTCTTGGGGTTAAATGGGTATTATAGAAAATCTATTAGAGGTTTTGATGTGATAGTAGCCCCTTTAAATGCTTTATAAAAGAAAGATGCATTCCAATGGACTCCACAAGCTGATTCAGCTTTTCATGCTCTCAAGTTAGCTATTTCGAATCCTCTAATTCTGGCTTTGGCTAATTTCTTAAAGTTTTTTGTGGTGGAATGTGATGTCTATGGTATAGGATTAGGTGTTGTTATTTTGCAAGAAGGGTGGTCATTAGCTTTTCATAGTGAAGCTCTTAAGGCAGAGCTTTGCACCTGCCTACCTATGAGAAGGAGTTCCTAACTTTGGTGAAAGTAGTAAAAAAATGGAGGCCTTACTTGGTAGGGAAACCATTCATCATCAAAATTGATCAACAAATTTTGAAATTTCTTATTGAGCAGAGGGTGGGTACACTTGCTCAACATAAATGGATTACTAAACTCTTGGGGCATTCTTTTGTGGTTGAATACAAGGGTAGGGATGTACGGTTGCTGATGCCTTATCTAGAAGAATGGAGGGTGTTCTTAACTACATGGTTTCAATTTCTACTGTTAATCTAATGATGATAGTGAATTTGGGTTTAATTATTAAACAACTATCTTGTTGTTAATTTCTTTTCATTGTCTTTTATGGTTGAGCATTCTCCAAGATAGTTATCTCCATGAGGAGGAATACTAGAAGTTTCTTGCTTCTCTCACTAGCAATTATCCACCTACAAGGTTTTCCTTTCACAATGGTGTTATCTTGTACAAAGATAAGGTCTTTTTGAGTACTCATTCCCCTTTAAAGCCTCTAGTTTGGTAGCACATGCATGACTCACCTATTAGAGGTCACTTAGGTTATCTAAAAACTTTACATAGGGTGAAACAAGATTTTTTCTAAAGGCGTATGAAAATTAATGTCAAGTCTCATATCAATTGTTGTGAGACATGTCAAAGAATCAAGGTGGACACATCCAAACCTGCTAAGTTGTTATAGCCATTCTTTATTCCTGTGAAGCCTTGGCTTTGACATTAGTATGGATTTTGTAGAAGGCCTACCTAAATTGATGGAGGTATGAGGTTGTTTTTGTAGTGGTTGATAAATAAACCAAATATGTGCATTTCTTATTTTATCCCAACCTTACCTTGCTGCTAAGGTAGCTAATGTGTTCATAAAGGAAGTTTTTAGATATGCATGGCATTCCTGTATCTAAAGTAAGTGACAGGGATGCAGCCTTTTCAACTCAATTTTGGAAGGAGTTGTTTAGATTGCAGGGCATTGAATTGGCCATGCCCTTAACTTACCATCCACAATTTGATAGATAGACTAAGGTGGTGAATAGAAAGCTTGGAAGAATACCTCATGGCCTTTGTTAATGATAACTCTCATACTTTGGTCAATTCGTTACATCTGGCAAAACATTGGTTCAATACCAACTTCCACACTTCCACTAAGATGACACCTATTGAGGCTCTCTGTGGTTACCTTCCTCCAAAGATGTTAGACTATGTTCTTGGAACTACACAAGTGGCAATAATGGACTAATTATTGTAGACTAAATAGCAGTTGTTATCACTTTTGAAGCATAATTTGGAGACAGCCCATACAGAATGAAGGCTTAGGCCAATCAACACAAGACTAACAAGGCTTTCTCAACTAGTGATTAGATTTATCTTAAACTTCAACTTATAGGCTATCTTTTAGGTCAAAACACTTTAACAAGCTTTCTCCCTAATATTATAGGCTTTTTTCAAAATTTTGAAGAGGATTGGTCAAGTGGCTTATAAGCTTGATTTACCTATTGGCTGCTTAATTCACCCAATCCTCCATGTTTCTTTGTTTGAAGCTCGAATTGGGGGACATATTAATTCTTATTCCTGCTTTACCATCTGTTAATGATGAAGAGTTGTTCAATCTTGTACCTATTGCTATCCTTTAAACTAGATTTGAATAGTAGAGGACTAGAACCATTACCAAGGTTCTGGTTTAGTGGCAAGGCCAACTTCCAAAAAGATGCCACGTAGGAGTCCTTATAAACCCTTCAGGATAAGTTTCCTCACCCAAAATGGGTAAGGTCCTTTGAAGGGGGGGGGGGGGGTCAAAGCTGGACTTGGAATTCTGCAGTTGGTGTGGTGGAGTTGCAATGGTGTAGCTGTTGGAATTATGTTTTGCATTATGTAGTGTGTTGTGTTTTGCTTTTAGAATACACTAGTCGCAGACCCGCGCGATGTGCGTGATAATTTTTTAAATAAAATACTATTTTAGTCCCTAGACTTTATAAAGAGTTTTTAAAAAAAAAAAAAAATAGTTTTATCATATTTTTCATAATCTTATCTATAACATTTTTTACCATTATCATATATTTATTGGTTGATGATTTGTATAAAATAGACATTAAATAAGAGGTAGAACTATTCAATAATTTTTTTTAAGTCATGGTGTATGAATATTATGATTATATATACATATATATATATATATATATAATTTCCCTAGTTAGAGTTTGATTAGTTTTAAGTTTAAATTTTATATTATTATATTTAATTGTTTATTTTATTGCACTATAAAGTTTTTAATGTCCTTTGTATAGCCATTTCTATTTTATTTCTTACTCCACTTTACCACCTTTTTATTTTCCAAATAACAGTTATTAATTGACATTTGATTTCATTTCTTTTTTTCTTCCTTCATTTATTCTTTATTACTTTGTATGTTCCCTTGCTAGTTGTAAATTTTATGGTTATTAATAAGAAATAGATATCATGGATGGCTTAAATAGTTATAGATGTAGTTATGTTAGTGGTATGTCAAAGTTTTTTTTTTTTTTTTTTTTTTTTTTTTTTTTTTTTTTTTTTATGGGTGATGTGGCTGAATTTAAATGTCAAATAAAATTATCTAAGAAAAAAAAATTCATAACAATAAACACTAACTTATCCAAATAATTCTATGTAATATAATAATAGTACATTCTTATATACTATTTTTAATTATTTATAATGCAATATGATAATATTTAACAATCAAAGTCATAAAAAAAAAAAAAACTTAAAGCACAAAACTAAATCCCATCAACCAAAATAGAGTTCTAAAAAATACAAAACTTTATCAAGCTAAAATAGAGATGCAAGCAAAATAAAAATAAAAATCCACCAGAAAATTGAGAGAGAAAGAGTGGGAAATAACTACTTTTTTGTGAGAGAAAATTATGTAAAGAATGAAAGAGTGAATGACAAATTTATACTAAGAGGATGATAATAAAAAGAAACAAAATAAAGGAAGATAAAAAGAAAGAGGAAGAGTGGTATCAAGGTAGAATGTTTGGGGAGATGAAAGGGTAAAGAGAAGAAGAAAGGTTGGAGAAAATGTAAATGTTAAAAAAAATTAGTACAATTTGATGAGCACAATAAAAAATTACATTTTTAATTTTTTAAAACAAAAAGATAAAGAAAATATAAATAATTTAATGATAAGGAGGATGTGGTTGAATTTCAATATTGAGTAAAATAGAAGAGGAGAAAAAGAAATAATAATTAAAGATATAACAATAAACACTAATTTATCCAAATTATGGTATGTAATGGAATACTATTTTATTTTTATCTACTATCTTTGATTTTTTATAATGTAATCGGATAAAATTTAACAATCAAAGAGAAAAATAATAATGATAATAATAACTTAAAACACAAAAATAAATCATATTAACCTAAATTAGAATTCTTAAAAATACAAAAATTTATCAACCTAAAGCGAAGATGCAATAAAAAATAAAAATCCACCAAAACATTGAGAGAGAGAGAGAGAGAGAGAGAGAGAGAGAGAGAGAAAACTATGCAAAGAATGGAAAAGAATGACAAATTTATAGTAAGAGGGAAGGGATGAGAAGAGACAAATAAAGGAAGATGAAGGGAAAGATGAATAGCAACATTAAAGTAGAGGGTAGTGGGGAGATGAAAAGGTAAAAAAAGAAAAAATGTTGAAGAAAGTCCAAATATTTATAAATAAGTGAATGTAAAAAAAAAAATTATAGGGAAATTAGAAATAAAAAAGAAATATATATATATATATAGAGAGAGAGAGAGAGAGAGAGAGAGAGAGAGAGAGAGAGAGAGATGTTATAACCGACAAAAATGAATATGTAAAGTCATTAATTTATTTATATAAACTTTTTTTGTAAAAATAATAATAATAATTATGTGAAAAATGACGTAGCGATGAGGTGGCGCAACAAGAGTTCAGTAGCAATAAATGCCACGCTTCAGCTTTTAGTAATATATAGATATAAATTGTTTGGCTTACAGCTACTAGGATGGTCTTGCCTTAACCTAGTGGATAAGATCTTTCTTATGGGGAAGGAATGTTAGGAGCTAAATTCAATTAATGGATTGTTAGGATGAGTTGGACCAAGTTTGTTATAATTTTTATTGGTAGTTAAGTTAGTTGATACAATTGGTTCTAACATGGAAATAGTTGGTAGTTAGGCATTGTGGCTTCATTGTAACTGATTTTGGCATTGTAGGTTTATATAAAGAAGATTACACTATTGTAAAGGAATCATCTAGAATGCCAACTTCTCTCCATTCAAATGTTCTCTCTCTCTTACCCTTTAATTCTATAGGAGGCCTAGTTCCCTCGAAGAACTACTCATCTTTCTCTTTAATTCACAAGACTTAGTTGGTCTTATCATCGTCTTCTTAATGTGATCACATGATAATCACGTGATTTTTTTTTTTTTTTTTTTTGGGTTGAAGAAAGCTAACAAAAGTTAGTGTCATTAGTCAATTTGGCAAATATGAAAACCTCAAGGAGTTTTAAGGAAGAATTGAAACCCCATATAGTGTTTTTGTAACTGACCCAAAATGTTTTTGTTTTTTTCCCTTTTAATTTAAGATCTACCAACAAAAGACTTTTTTTGTGTTTTGTGTTTTTACTTTTGTTTGTTTGTTTTTGTTTTTGTTTTTTTTTTCTTTTTGTAAAAAATATAAAATAATTATTGTTTTAATTGGAAATAAAAAATTCCTGAACCCAGAAATGAAATTGATCCTTTACTACCTAGAAGGACAAAAAAAAGGCAATTATATGCAAATACGTGAATTATTTTAATAAAATATTTATTTTTAAAGTGAAAATTCACTAAAAAAAAAGATATTTAAAATTCCATTTTAATTTTTGTTCACCTTCTTCTCTTTTGATTTTGTTCAGGGGAGAAGAATAAGATAAAAGAGAATGGAAGAAAACATAAATTTTAAATAGTATTCTTTCCATTGTGGTTCACAACTTACAAGTTTATAATCTCATTTTTTAATTCTATTATTCTCCTTTATAAGCCCATCTTTAATTCGTGTCAAAGTGCGAGGAATTGGAGGATATAAATATATTCTAACGGATTTTTATTGAACTCCCCATAGTACTCTTTTTTTCCCTCTCTTAAATGCCTTTATTCACATTTTTATTAAATAAATGATATAATAGTAGTATTGTTATAAAATATTCGTTTTCATTCTTTTCACTAAACTCCAAACCAATGTTGATTTCCATTCAATTCATTAACTTTCAAACATGCAAACAAAAAATAGATATATATTTAATTTATTTACATTATCTTTTAGGGTAAATTAAAAATTACACCCCTAAAGTTTGAGGGTGTTTGGATTTTACACTAATATTTTAGAATTTGGATTTTAACCCCTATATTTTAGGGGTGTTTGGATTTTATTCCCTAAAGTTTGAGAGTATTTGAATTTTACACTCTGATGTTTTAGAATTTGGATTTTACTCCTTAAAATTTGAGAGAGTTTGGATTTTACACTTCCAAATTCTGAAATTTTTGGGTGTAAAATCCAAACACCCCCAAACTTCAGGGGGTAAAATCCAAATTCTGAAACTTCAGGGTATAAAATTCAAACACCTCTAAATTTTAGGGATACAATTTGCATTTTACCCTATTTTCCATTATATGCATTCTACTTCTTGCATTTTCATTTTATTCATAAACTACCAAACATGGTGTTAATAGCATAGCCCAACTCCACTCCCTCTCATCACTCTACCAAGAATATTTTTTCACCAATTCACTCATAATCTCTAGTAAACGAATAGTTATTTATGTATAATTGTTATTTAGTTATTTGTTTGCATATTATTATTCAAAATTGTTATTACCCAAGAATAGCTATTCCTTAAATTGAGGAATAACTATTCCTATCTAAAATGGATATCCTTATAATAACTATTGTTTAGTACATATAATAAATTTTAAAATTAATATATTTTCAAAAAGACAAATTTTCCTTACACTATGATTTCATATGTAACAATCAAACTTATGCATTTGAGAACTACTAATAGAGCCAGGAGTGTCATGAGGCTAGCTCCAATAATTATGATTATTAAACCCAAATTAATAATATTATAATTCTAAAAAATAATAACAAAGCTAACTTGCATTAAATCTTATAAATTAAAATTCAGAGTTAAATTATTAATTTGATTCCAAAAAAAAATCTTCTCTTATAAATTAAAATTCAGAGTTAAATTATTAATTTGATTCAAAAAAAAAATCTTCTAAATATTGATGAGGCTAGTACATGTAATAATCAATAATAGTTAGGGGTGTCCAACCAAACCTATTACCCAACTACCCACCTAACCTAATTGAGCCAACTCGAAAACCAGCGGACTTGACATTGATGACAGTTGGTAGCAAGTCTCTGTCCCCATCACTAAGACCGGTGAGTCGGTTGGCAGGTCTGAGCATGAAAATCCTTAACTGACTCGATTGCCTATACACTAGGAAGTCATCGTTCTCCATTGAGACGAGTGGCTCGCCGGTCTTTTTGTCGATTTTTCTAGTTCTAGCAAGATTCGGCCTGATCTCTTTGAGATCTGGCTTGATCCCTTTGAGATTTGGCCAGATCTGGGTTAAATCTGATAGATTTCAGCAAGATCCGACAGTGTTTCACCCAACCCGACTCAACTGAGGATTGATCGGGAGGTCCGACCACCCAAATTGACTCCTTTAACCGATTGGCGGTAGGTCCAGATATGGAAGACCCAAAGTGATTGAGTCAGTTCTGGGTTGGGCACAAACCTGACACATGGACAACCCTAATAATAGTATCCAAACATTACTAATTTCACTTGCTCTCGGATAAATTCTTTCACTTCTTATGCACAGATATGCTACATGAACATTACTAATTTCACTTGTTCTTGGATAAATTCTTTCATTATAGGGTCCTAGTAGTATTGATAATGAGACTATTATGCAATGATTTTAAAATATGAAAATTCGTAGAATGAAATTGTAAACTTTATGTATTTACATGCTTTTTTTTTTTTTTTGTCAATATATAAATTTCTCTTTTTATTAAATTGTGTAATTTATGTTTCTTAAGGAACATCCTGAGAAAAATTTCCAAAGCCGTCATTGATTAAAAGACTAGGAGCCTTTAGCTATAATCTCGTCCATATCACTCCTTCTCAAAGATGGCCATGTATTGGTTGTTTCACTTGAGCAGCACCACAATTATCTGACAGTAGCTTTAAAAGCTTTCTTATTGTAATCCTTATTGATCTGAAGTTTTACTAGAACACTAAACTGAGCAAGCTTTTGGGAGTATGCAAATTCCTTTGATTTAATCACCATTTCAATTCCCTCCTCTTCCGATAAATGGAACCTCTTCCACATTTCCTCCACATCTGATTCCATTAAAAAATACTGGTAGAAAACTATCCACCAAAATAAAATACCCCAGACACAAGGTAGGACTCAGAAAGTAGAAAAAGAAAAAGCAAGAAAAACCTATACCATGGCTTGATTGACAGACCTGGAAAGGTTAGAATCTTGTAAGAAACAAGTTTGAAGCTTCTACATGCTCTAGGCTATAGAGAGACCCAGAGTGAACGAGAAGTTTGTTAAATTTTTTTAAAAAATTACCCTTCAAATTAGAGATAAATGAGAATTTTGTAATGATTAAATTTTAGGTAGTTTCGTGAAGGTGGTGTAAAACTTATGGTTTTTTTTTATAGGTAAAACTTACGGGTTGAATAGGGTTTTTTAAATTTAGAGAAGGAGAAGAGATAAGAATGTAGTGCAAAGTGATAAGGTATAAGGTTTAAATTTTCTAAAAGAATGTCTAAAGTAAATTTCCTTATATGCCCTTAATTTTTTTAAGAGTAGTTTTTAAATATTCTGTAGAGATTTTAGTTTTCATATGAGGGGTACTTTTTTTGGATGAGTTTTAAAAAGAAAACCCGAAAACTTTTCCAAAATGAAATATTAGTCCCAGTCAAATTTAACATTAAAAGAATCTTGTTTTGTTTGGTTTTGTTTTTAAGAAAAGATAATGTTGTCTACATTTTGGATAAAGCCCAAAATTTGTGTTAGAAGGTTGTGTAAGTGTAATTGCCAAGTAGTGGAGTTGAATGTGGGATTTGAATTTTTTTTTATATATAAATATTTTTGAATTTAGTAAATGAATTTTCTTATATACCCATTATATATAGTGTAATGATAATATAATATATTAGGGGTATTTTAGTCAATAGAGTTAGAAGTAACTAACTTTCTAGGTGGAAAGTTTGACTAGGACTCGAATAAGGTTTTTTTTTTTTTTTTTTTTTTTTTTTTCAACTAGTTTGGAGAGAAACTCTTCAAACTCCTTTTATATCGTTTTATTAGGTGTGTATTTTAAAAATCTAATTGTTGAATTGAATGTTCCTTATATTATTAACATGCATATCAAATTTTGTTCAATTCAGCTGTTATATACTATTTGATCAATAAACTTATTTTTTATACACAATTTTAGATAATAAAAACTTGAAATTTAAATATTTAATTGATGACATAACAATTGATCTTTAATATTCTTGAAATTTTACAAGCATAAAGGATATAATAAGAATATGCAATCTAACAGTTAAATTTTTAAACTAGTTTAGACTTTTGAGAGAAACCTTGTTCGTAGGACTCTAGTGGGAAGTTATAGGAAGATTTATTTGGTAGTTTCTAGGTTTTTTGAATTTTTTGAATTACAGTTATAACCTTAGTTTTTAATTATTTTTTTTAAGAATAAGGACTATCTAATTAGATTAAGGGTATGTTTGACAATTTTTGAAGTGATAATTAATTTTTTGAATCCTCTTTTTTTTTTTTTTTTTTGTTGGCAAAGACAATCAAGAATTTTATTGTGTCAACATAAATCTTATGTCAGACATTACAATATTGGTAGCATCACTGTGGATGTCTTCTAACCAAATCTAAGGATGCTTAACCAACTTGGCAAGTGATGAGAATCAACAAGCACCATTAAAGAATCCATTGCATGTTCCAGTTGGGCCTATTACTAGAGTAAGATCCAAGAAGATCAAAGAAACACTTAATGGCCTGATTCAAGAGATTTAGGCTGATTCTAACATAGGACATTCCAAGCTTGGCCCAAAGGAATATGAAGGCATAATAAATTTAATCCACGCTACTGATAGGGCTAATCTGGCTTAATTGAGCATGATTTATGGTGTGGAATAATGGCTGATTGACTTTTCAGCTCCATATCAATTAATAGCTATTTTTCCTATTCTAGAGCTACTAATTTCATACCAAATCCACTTTAATTTTAGGCCTCTATTATTTAGTAATCTTTTTTATAGCTATTTCCCTATTTTAGAGCTGCTAATTTCAGACCAAATCAACGTTAATTTAAGCTTCTATTATTTAGTACGTTCTTTATTTTTTCCTATTTTCAGTCATGTCTTATAAATATAATGCACTCATTGTAATAGAGGATGATAGTATAAAAATCAGAAAAACATGAGGTTTTTGCTTCTTCTTTTGGTTCTTCAAGAATTGTGAACTTATCAGGGATTCTTTCTTGTGACGTTCAAATTTTATACCTTTGGTTCATGATTCAATTATAATCATTGGGTCGAGGTCTGTTACTTATACCTTTGGTTCGCATTTCAGTTATAAACGTTGGGTTGGTGTTTCTATCAAAATCTCAATTTTAGCTTGCTTAGGGAAGTATTTCAATATTATTTGTTGGGTCTCAAAGCATATCAATTGAGGTTCGCATTAGCAAGCTTATCTACTACAATATTACCCCTACGTTTAACATGGAAAAAGGAAATAGTTCTGAAACTAGAAGCAGTTAACCAAATGTCGTGGACAATATGACCAAACGTTGCTAAACAAGCAGAATCATATTGGAGGTGTCGAATTACTACTTCAGAGTCCCCCTCCACAACTACCTCCAAGAATCCAATCTCTAGAGCAAATGAGATGGCTCTTCTACAAGCCAAGGCTTCAACGGCATCCATAGATGGAGGCAAAGTAATTTTCTCTGGAAGAGCGGCAACCACTAAGCCCTCTGAATCTCGAATAACCACCATGATGCCACCCAAATACAAGTATTGGAATACAGCACCGTCGAAATTCACCTTGTAATGGGGATTCAAAGGAGGAAGCCAATGAGCTGGATTGGTGGCCGAAGAGCTTGGAAGTGGAGGATCATGAGCCATGTGAAATTCTTGGAGGCGTTCCATAGAATCACTGTAAACTTTGAGGCAGCAGGACATTACCTTTGGGCATTTCAATTAGACCAAATGCTCCATGCAATATATGCAAAACTTTCTGCCAAGTTTGGTCGCTTGTAGAGTAACATACCTTGGAAAAGATCTTTGAAACTTGCATATCGATCAGTCAAATGGTTTCTGCAGGTAGCTTCTTCCCGCCAAATATCCTTTAAAACCTGGCACCCCCATAAAGCATGGAACGAGTCTTCAACCTCACAATAGCAACAGTAACAAGTAGCATTTGGGGTTACTTTCCTTTTAAAAAGATTCTTTGTTGGTAGAGAATCATTACATGCTCTCCATAAGAAGTGTTTAATATTATTTGGAACATTGAAGCTCCAAATATCTTTCCAAAAACCATCATGAGTTGCTGGATTTGAAGGCCCTGGATGAGAGACCGTGGACTCTTCAGCACGAAAGTAATAAGCTGATTTGGTTGTATAGATCCCATTTTTTGTTCCTCTCTAGATTAGGATGTCCTCAGTGGGATGCTTAGGATGGACCTGGCTTCATGGGGAAATAATTCATTGGGAACACGATCTTCTCTCCAAATAAAGCTGCCTTCATCAATGAGAGAACAAACCCGTGTATTACTGGAAAAATTCTTGAGTGGTGAAATAATTCGGCCAGGGTGCATATCAGGTAGCCATTAATCCCCTCTAATAAACACTCGCTTACCAGGACGGAACCAAGATTTGGAGATAGGAGGGCAGAAGTATAAACAAATAAAAAAAAGATTGAAACTTCAAATAAACATTCATTTAATAAACCATCAACAAAGAAAAATACATAAAATTATTGTTTTTTTATGAAAATGGAACTCGCCGTCTTTTTAAATCTTTGAAATCATCTATAATTGAATCCATACTAATTGTCGCAACAATGTCCCTTTCAATGAATAACATCATAGCGTCTGACAAAAAAACACCTTTCATTTTGTTGCGAAGGTTAGTTCTGATGACATTTATAGCTGAAAATGCACACCCTGTAGTTGCTGTGGAAATAGGAACAGTAAGTACAAGCTTGACCACTCTATAAATAAGTAGATAATATTCTGATTTTCTAGTTCTTACCATCCATTGGCACAATTTAGAAATATTTTTCAAATTCTTGAACCTTGAATGCTGAACTACATCATACTTATAAATATCAAATTCCTTTTTCAAATCATTCTTTTCATCATTTGTGAAGTCTAATGGATAAAAATTATCTACCAATGAACAAATATCACTGACTCGAAAACATTCATATGCCTCTTGAGGGTCTAGAGCTGAGCTAAGCGTAAGTAACTCCATGGCATGCTCACTAAACCAATGATTTAGTTCCTGTAATTGAGAATCTATTCCTACGTTAAAAATATCTACTTTATAACAATGCTCATTTCTAAAGTCCTCTTGTTGATGGAGATATCGACCAAATCTTGCAACAAAACGAGCATTCATAATGATGATGCTTAAAATCGTCAGTAAGCCACACGGTCCTCACGTACTCCTGATAATGTACCTGCACAATGCAAAAGCTGAAGACCTTAGAAAGGGCACCGGTGTGGTATCGGCCAAATACCTTCCGACGGTCAAGTTAAAGAAATCTCTTGTTCACAACTCTAAAGTGCTAAAGCTGAGGTGAATTATGCGTACCTTGCTTTGAGAGGGCTTTGGGGTATTTATAGTAGCGTAGGGCCGAAATTTATGCCTTGGTCAAGAAGTTCTTTTCCTTCAAGGAGAGTAACTCTTGGATTTCACGTATCTCCTTGAATCCTTGTCCTTATAGGAGTCTTCTTAATTTGAGTTAGACGTGTCGTGCAAGAATCCTTTTTGTATGCGTGTCGGTCAAGTAAGGTTGTGGACGGGACCAAGACTAACTTCTTCAGCCTTTTCTCGTCAGCTCGACTATACATACTTCTAAGGTGGTTGGCTTGTAGGTGGAGGTTGTCAGCTTCATAACTCCCCAACTTTGGGGTCGTCAGCTTCAAGGTCGTCAGCCTTGGGCTCGTCAGCTTTGGATTATAAAAATAACCCTTATCAGCTGTCCCCTACCCCATAGCCTCGTCAGTCTTTCCTGATGAGTTATGGAGTATGTATTTTAAAGAAGTTATGACGTTTACAGATGAACTCTATTAAATGCTAGGACACGTGGCTTAAACTGATTTGCCTCGATCTTGGACGAGCATGTCGCTTCGTCTTCCGTGCCCTTTTCCCCTATATATATCTCCTATTCCCCTCATTTCAAACTTTCCAACATTTGTTGCTTTTTGAGAGCCAAAGCGTCACATCCACGACTCCTGTCCGTCTACTTGCTAGCTTCGTCCACTCTGCAGCCGTCAACCTTTTGGGATTGTCATCTCACGTTAAACGACCTTTTATTTGTAAGTTCTCTTCTTTCAAATCTTTTTATCTTCTACCCAGTACCCTTTAATGAGGTCATTGGCCTAGGTTCTTAGAATAAAACTGTCGTTTGTAGGTAGTCAGATGTCGAGTGAGCAATCGTCAGTCTGTGAGGGAGCGGGTTATGACGAGGTCTTTCCATCAGGTTGTGAGCCCGAGGAGAGGGGTTCTGAATCCTCCTAAGATAAGTCTTTCGAGCTTTCTTCGATGACCCAGCGGCCGCGGTGCCCCCCACAATCATCCTTGTATCACCTAGGGGCTGTCTGGGGCGTTCGTTCTCCTGTCGGGGAGCTTGGTCTTGCGGCGGATCTATCCTCTCTTTGCTAACAAACCTCTACAGCTTCCCTTGCCTGATTAGAGCTTCTATTTGCTGCTTTAAGTAGTAGCAATCAGCCGTATCGTGTCCATGGTCTCGATGGAAGCGACAATATTTGTCCCTTAGTCTCTTGTTGGGATCTCCCTTCATCTTGCCGGGAAAAGTCAAGGCCCCTTCGTCCTTGATCTGTATTAGGACCTGATCGATAAGGGCGGTCAGTGGTGTGAAGCTCGTGAATCTCCCCGCGGGCGGCTTGGAGTGGCGATCGTCCCGTCGGTCTTCGGTCCTAGCCTTCTTTTGCCCCCTATCCGTCCATGTGTCTTCCTGCATTTCCCTTTTCTTAGGCCTTTCTTCTCGAGCCATCAGAGCGTCTTCCACGTTCATATACTTGGTCACCCTATAGAGCACGTCTGACATGGTTTTCGGGTCGTTCTTGTATAAGGAAAATAAGAACTTACCCTTCCGTAACCCATTAGTGAATGCTGCCACGAGTATTTTGTCGTCCGCCTCATCGATCGAGAGAGCCTCCTTGTTAAACCGTGTTATATACGACCTACGTGTTTTGTCCTCCCTTTGTCTTATACTCATTAAACATGCTGTGGACTTTTTGTATCGGTGACTCCCGATGAAATGTGAAACGAATTGAGCACCTAACTCCTTAAACGTGCTAATCGAATTAGGTGTCAACCTGCTATACCAGACCCTCGCGGATCCCTTCAGTGTAGTAGGGAAAGCCCTACACATGATCTCATCTGGCACTCCTTAAAGGTGCATTATAGTCTTAAAGGATTCCAAGTGATCTAGGGGGTCCTTAGACCCATCATAGCTTTCTACCTGAGGCATGCGAAATTTTGGAGGAAGAGGACAAGAAGTGACGTGTGCCATGAAAGGTGAATCAGTCCAATGAACTAGGTCGTCAAGGTCGCTGGATACCCTTCCTCTGAGTGCGTTCATCATCACGTCCATTCGCTCTCGCATCTCCTGCATCTCTGCGGCAATGTGAGGTGGCAGTACGTCAGAGATAGCTGGCCGACTGATGTCTTGCCGCTCCGATCTGCTTGGAGCGTTGCTACCCTCGGGTCCCTCCTGGTTCCTTCTTTCGGCGCTTGTTCCTTCCTGGTCTTCTTCTTGCGTGCTAGGATGTGTAGTCCTCTAACATAACTGTTCCTCCAAGTCGTGATTTTGTTTGGTTAGGCGTTCAACCGCCGCTGCATGCGTTTGGACTTGTCTTTCCAGTGCTGTGGTGTGTGGTTCATCGCCCAAGTTGTTGGTTATTGCCATCGATCTGGTAAGTACCATGCAGCTTTTTGTCTCAGGAATAAGGTAATGGCTGATCACTCGATTCCCACAGACGGTGCCAAATGATGATGCTCAAAATCGTCAGTAAACCACACAGTCCTCACGTGCTCCTGATGACATACCTGCACAATGCAAAAGCTGAAGACCTTAGAAAGGGCACTGATGTGCTACTGACCAATACCCTCCGACGGTCAAGTTAGAGAAATCTCTTGTCCACAACTCTAAAGTGCTAGAACTGAGGTGAATTATGCGTACCTTGCTTTGAGAGGGCTTTGGGGTATTTATAGTAGCATAGGACCGAAATTTATGCCTTGGTCAAGAAGTTCTTTTCCTTCAAGGAGAGTAACTCTTGGATTTCACGTATCTCCTTGAATCCTTGTCCTTACAGGAGTCTTCTTAATTTGAGTTAGACGTGTCGTACAAGAATCCTTTTTGTATGCGTGTCGGTCAAGTAAGGTTATGGACGGGACCAAGACTAACTTCTTCAGCCTTTTCCCGTCAGCTCGACTATACATACTTCTAAGGTGGTTGGCTTGTAGGTGGAGGTCGTCAGCTTCATAACTCCCCAGCTTTGGGGTCGTCAGCTTTGGGGTCGTCAGCCTTGGGCTTGTTAGCTTTGGATTATGAAAATAACCCTTATCACATATCAGGGACATCTATACCCTGTTCCTTACAAAATGATATCACAATAGCTAGTAAGTCATCCCATTTCTCATCTCTAAATTGTTGAATTAGTTTTTTAGTGGATGAAACTAAATGCGTAGTATTTAAAATGTCTTGCAATTGGTTTTGCAAAGCTTGACAAAGTTTATCAGTGATCCCCATAATTTCATTAACAAAATGCAAGATGAAGACAAATTCAAATGAAATTAATACCTCATAAGCGGACTTTGCTTCTACTTTTTGTGAAGAATTTCCTTCAGCCATGATTTTCAATAGAACTTCACATGTTGGACTAAACAATTTTATCAAGTTAGAAACCGATTTATAATGAGAACCCTAATGAGTATCTCCAGGTTGCTGTAAAGTGACCATCTAATTAAGTCCTTTCCCAGTCTCATGCTTTTCAATAACAATCAAACATGCAAAGCCAGAAGCTCTAGAAATATTTAATTGCTCAATACGTTTGCATGAAGCACGAATATTGTTGATAACTAAAATCAATTTAGTGAAAAATCTATTAAGAGGAACAACTGCTTTTGATGCTCCTACTAATGCCAATTGTAAGCGATGTGCAAAACAATGTATGTAGTAAGCATATGGACAATCATTCAAAATCAAAACTTGTAATCCATTCCACTCACCCCGCATGTTGCTTGCACCATCATATCCTTGCCCCCAAATGTTTTGGATATCTAAGCAATGATTAGAGAACAAATAATATATCTCCTTTTTAAGGGTCACTGCTGCAGTGTCAACAACATGAACAATCCCATAAAATCATTCTCACACAAAGCCATCTGTATCAACATATCTTAAAACCATAGCCATTTGCTCTTTCATGGACTTATCACGAGTTTCATCAACCAATATGCACAACTTTGCATCACCAATTTCTTCCCTAATTGCCTTCTTCACTTTGGTTGAAATAACATGTAGAATTTCTTTTTAAATCTGAGGTGATGTGTAGGTGGCATTTTTTGGAGCTTTTGCCATTATTTCAACAACATTATTATTATAGCCCACCATCAAATCCAATGTCGTAAGAAAGTTTCCCCGATTGGTTGAAGTAGAGCTTTCATCTCGACCTCTAAAACTTGTTGAACAACATCAATTGAAGCCTTCAATTGTACCGATTATATGCAATTTGTTCTGAAGTGAAATTGCCCACTACCCTGTCTATGTGTTGAGACTGGTTCATCAAATCTTGACATACTTCATGGGCAAATCTATGAGTGGAGTCAAAATCTTTCCCCATATGAAGACTAAAAGAACAACTTTCACCATTTCTAACTTTCTTACAACTCTTAATTCCATTAACTGTGAATGCATTTTGTCTACCATGCCCAGTTGGCTTATGAAAGAGAAAGAATGGTTGACAAAAAGCGGCATCTTTTTTAGGAGAATATTCAAGCCATGACTTAAAGCAATCATCCTCATACCAAGAACCTTGAAAGCTTCAACCCTTCTCAAATTTTTAATTTTTTTTTAAACGAGGCTGGTATGGATCCAACTTAATTTAACGTCGCCGGATCTCATCTTGTTGATCAACATGATAAGTAATATGTAACAGTTTGATACATTTTTATCTACGGTTTCATCTTCTTTCCCAGGTTCATCTTGAAGGGAAATATGTTGTTGACATTGATAAAAATATCGATATCGCCAAGATAACTCCATCAACTTTGATTGCTCTCCGTAATGACAGTTTTGTGCTTCATTTAATCTTGCCAAGCAAAGTTGATCCATTGGTCAACCTCATGAAAGTTGAAAAGGTTCTAGATTCCACATATGACATGATTGGTGGTGTTAACCAACAAATTAAAGAGATAAAAAGGTTTGTCTCGTGTACCCTTTTACTTTCTGCATTGAAACTCCAATGCTTATTGTGTCTCCTTATTACCTTCATCATTAGGGAGGCATATTAGGTGGTTGGTTGATATAATAGTAATTCATGTATGTGTAATTTGTTAAATGATGATTAATTTTAATTGCTTCTGTAGTTATTGTAAATACTTTTCGACAAGAGGGTCTTGAGGCTTGGATGGAGGCCTGTTCTCGTGAATGCTTCAGGTTACAATTTCCTTAGCTCTGGCTGTTCTCCATATCTATTGTACATTTTCTTTGAAACACTAGCTTTTATGGCTTAAGGGCAACCTATTTATCTATTACCATTTGTTATTTATAAAACTCACCTGATTTGAGTATATGATTTGGTGTTTTGATATTCTTGTATTTCTATGTTAAGTTTCACTAGTTTCTTAATCTTTGCCTGATACTAAGTTTTTTATTTATTTATTTATTTATTTTTTATTTTTTTTTTATGCTTGAAGAAAACACAGAGAAGCTCTAAAACACACACACCACAGATTGTAACTAATGCAGGAGGAAGAGAGAGAAAATCTTCTAACAGAAAAATGTATTTCATCAAGAATCAAGATTGATACAATTACAAAGAGCAATCCCTAATATATACCCAAATATAGAGGTGGGAAAGTTAGTTACAAGATAAATACCTCACACACGTGTAAACGTGCCAACACTTAAAATAAATAAAGCTAAATGACATCGTGTTGCTTATGGCTATATGGAAACGACATCGTCTAGTGGCTTGCCCTATTTCTTGACTAGTGGTACAGGACTTGACTCATCTTCAAGTTCTTCAATTACACAACTGCTGCTACTGCTTTCATCCCCCCTCAAGCAAAAGGGGAATTTCCACATGAGTTTGGAAGTTAACCAATGAAATCGAGAGGAAGGCAATCCTTTAGTAAAATTATCAGCGAGTTAATCATTGGAGGTAATGTATTTCACCAGAAGATCCTTCCTAAGAACTTTCTCATGCACAAAATGATAGTCCACCTCGATATGCTTGGTACGAGCATGGAAGACAGGATTAGATGTAATAGCCAAAGCACTCACATTATCACACCATAACAAAGGAGGAGTGGAAAGAAATATGCCCAAATCACGAAGAAGCATCCTTAGCAAAAAAAAAAAACTCAATAGCTGTAGAAGCCAATGCTCTATATTTGGCTTCAGTGGAGGATCTAGAAACTATTGATTGTTTCTTAGCTGACCAAGTAATAGGACAATTGCCAAAGAAAACCACAATACTAGAAATAGACCTAAGATCAACTGGATCACCGGCCCAGTCAGCATCATAAAAGGTACACAAAGAAGGAAAACCATGAGTAAAAGCTAAGCCATAGTGCAAGGTACCCCTAAGATATCTGAGGATACGTTTAGAAGCTTGCAAATGATTCACAGTAGTTTCACTCATAAATTGACAAGCTTGTTGGACAGCAAAAGACAAGTCAGGTCTCGTAAATGTAAGGTATTGAAGGGCACTTACAAGGCTTCTATAAGAAGTAGCATCAGATAAAGAAGGACTATCATGAGGCATAAGATGATGATTAGGAGAGCAAGGGGTCTTGCAAGGCTTACAATTAGACATAGTAAACTTAGACAGCAAATCAGTGGCATACTTTGTCTGATGAACAAAAAGACCTGAATCAGTATATTCAATTTGTAGTCCTAGAAAATAATGGAGTAGACCAAGATCTTTAAGATCAAAGGTAGAACTTAAGAGCTGAATAATGGAAGCAGGAAAGACTTTATCATTCCCAATAAGGATAATATCATCTACATAAAGCAAGACCAAATGACAACCATGCCTATAGATGAACAAATTCCCATCAGCACCAGAAGCAAAAAAGCCAATATAAAACAAATGGGAGGTAAACCTCTAAAACAAGGCCCTAGGTGCCTGCTTGAGACCATAGAGAGCCTTGCGAAGGAGACAAACATGATAAGGAAACTTAGGATCAACAAAGCCCTGAGGCTGTTTCATAGAAACTTCTTCCTTTAAGATGCCATGAAGAAAGGCATTACTGATATCCAGTTGCCTCAACTCCTAACCATTGTTTACAGCCAAAGCCAAAAGAAGCCTCACAATAGTAGGCTTAACCATAGGGCTGAATGTCTCATCATAATCAAGCCCAAATTGATGAAGGTAACCCCTAGCCACCAACTAGGCTTTGTACCTAGCAATAAACCCGTCAGCATGCCTTTTCAATTTATAACCCATTTACAAGTGACCACATTCTTGTTAGCAGGCAAGGAAACCAAGGACCAATTTTTCTGTTTCTTAAAGACTGAAACTCAGAGTCCATAGCAGCCACCCATTGAGAGTGCTTAGCAGCAATAGCATAGGAAGGAGGTTTAGACTTTGTATAATCATGTTGAACTGATAAAACTTTAGGCTTATAAATCCCATGTTTAGATCTTGTGACCATAGGGTGAGAATTATGAGAAATAGGATTGGAAGAAGAAATAGGAGCAGGTTCAAATGCAGAAGGAATAGCAGAAGATGATATAGGAAAAGAAGAAGTAGTAGGAGCAGTAACATTGGAAAGGGAAGAAGGAAGACCAGAAGGAGGTGGAGGTGGAACCATAGGAATAGGAGTAGAAGTATGAAGCAAAGAGGGCAACAAAGAAGAAGTGGAATCCAAAGAAGAGGAAAAAGGACCAAAATTAGAAGTGGAAAGAGGAACAGATGTAGAGGAAGAACCAAAAGAATCAAAAGAAGAACCTAAAGTGGAATTGGGAAACCAAAGAGAGACAGTAGTACTAAAAGGAGTATTAGGATTAGTAGAAAAAGATGACTGAGCAAAAGGGAACAAGGATTCAATGAACATAGCATGACAGGCAATGTAAATCTTATTGCAAGTAGGATCAAGACAGATGTAGCCCTTTGACAAAGGAGGGTAACCTAGGAAAATACATTGTTGAGCCTAGGTTGAAGTTTATTTTTATTATAGGGCCTAAGATAGGGATAACAAGCACAACCAAAAGCCTTAAAGGCTTGAAGAGGAGGTGGTTTAGAGTATAGAAGTTCCCAAGGTGATTTAAAGTTCAAAACAGAAGAAGCTAATCTGTTAATAAGAAAAACAGCTATGGCAAAAGCATAAGACCAGTAATTGTAAGGTAAATGAGACGTATAGAGAAGAGTAAGACCTGTTTCAATAATATGCCTATGCTTCCTCTTAGAAACACCATTCTATGAAGGAGAATGTAGGCAAGAGGTTTGATGCAAAATGCCATTGGAAGAGCAGAAGGCTTGAAAAGCAGTGTTGGTATATTCAGAACCATTATCTGTCCTAAGTACTTTAATTTTAGTGGAAAACTGATTCTCAACAAGTGCCTTAAAGTGCTTAACACAGATAAAACCTCATGCTTATGCTTGAGCAAAAATAACCAAGTAAATCTAGAGTAATCATCCACAAAGATTACATAATATGCAAAACCAAGAACAAAAGATAAAGGAGCTGGTCCCATACATCACTATGAACCAAAGCAAGCACAAATTTAGACACAATAGGAGATTTATTCAAAGGGTACTTGTGCATCATAGCACTTATACAATATTCACAAGAAGAGCAATAAGCTTCAATTTGAGACAATGAAACAGACTCAAAGAAAGATTTAAAAGCAGAATATAAAAGCCTAGAACTAGGATGACCAAGCTTGTAATGCCAAAGCAGGAGAGCATCAGACTTGATGGATTAAGAAGCAGACACAATTGAAGTAGAGTTGAAAGTAGTGGAAGATGAGAGTAAGGAAGATGATGGAATAGGATCAACACCATCCTTACTCAACCCTTTGTAGAGGATCTTCCCCAAAGGTAAATCCTGAATTAAGAACTTGTGAGCATCTAAATAACAAAAAGCATTATTTTGGAGACACAACTTATGAACAGACAAAAGATTAGAGGCAAGATCAGGAACTCTAAGGATATTATTAAGCCTAAAGTTATGAGTAGAAGTCTTAAGCTCACCATGACCAACATGTGTGACTGGAAGTTCCTGTCCATTGCCTACTCTAACAGTTTCATTGCCCACCACAGGTTGTTGATGAAAAGCCAATTAAGACAGATTGGGAGTAACATGGTCTGAACAACCTGTGTCAGTCAACCAATCATTGTAGCCTTGCACCTAAGAAGGATTAGCTACCATTAAAGCCAGCTTAGCAGGTGGATGTCTTCCTTGGTATGCAAAATCCATTCTATGATAACAATCAAGAGCTAAATGACCTCCTTTACCACAAATTTGACAAGACACCCTATTAGATGAAAACTGACTTGGAGATCCTTGTGAACCTTGTGGCTTAGAGTACTATCCAGGATTACCAGAATTAGTAAATCCTCCATTGTAGTTGTTAAAACCATTATGATTTTTGTAGTTTCCTCCTCCACCTCTTCCTCTTTGATTAGAATACCTACCTCCTCTACCTCTTTGATTAGAAAAAACGATGATTTTGAGATTGAAAATTCACATTCGTAGTCATTGAAGGAGAAGAACCATTATTAATCCTTTTCTTAATCACTCTCTCCTCTGCATTAAGTAGAGTATTCAACTCTTCAACAGAAAAAACATCACTCCGAGTCCTAATTGCAAAACTAAAAGAATCATACTCTGAGAGCAAACCATCAAGAGCAATGTGAAGAAGCTCTTCATCATCCAAAACAATAGAAACAGTAGCCAATTTGTTACAAATCTGCTTAATCTTTTGGAAATAAGAATAAATTGTATCAATACCTTTCTTCACTGCACTCAGTTCATTTTGAAGAATCATCACATGAGACCTTGAAACTGAGGCAAACCTCTTTTCTAACACCTTCCACACTCTCTTAGCAGATCTTTTCCCAACAGTAAGAGCAAGAATAGATGGAGACAAAGTAGAATTGATAAAAGCGAACATTGCTTGTTCACAATTATTCCAAGAAATAAAAGTAGGGTTAATCTCAGTAGTGAGATTACCAGAAGAATCCTTTAGAAAATGATCTGGAGTAGTAATTGAAACATCTAGGATATCAATCATTGAGTAGGTTTCAAGAATTACCTCAATCTGATGCTTCCAAACAGTGTAATTGCCATAGTTAAGCTTAACAGTCATCATTGAAGACATATTGGATAAGAGAAGTAACGAAGTATTTGTAGGTAAAGCTATATTAGTCACAATAAGAGTTGAACCAGAGGTTGAAGATGAAGTGGAAGCCATTGATAAGGATCAATTCTCTGATACCATGAAGAAAACATAGAGAAGCTCTTAAACACACACACCACAGATTGTAACTAACACAGGAGGAAGAGAGAGAAAATCTTCTAACAGAAAAATGTATTTCGTCAAGAATCAAGATTGATACAATTATAGAAGATCAATCCCTAATATATACCCAAATACAGAGGTGAGAAAATTAGTTACAAGATTGATCTATTCTAACTACCTCACACACGTGCGCATGTGCCAACACTTAAAATAAATAAAGCTAAACGACATCATGTTCCTTATGGCTATATGGAAACAACATCGTCTGGTGGCTTGCCCGATTTCTTAACTGTTGGTACAGGACTTGAATCATCTTCAAGTTCTTCAATTACACAATTGCTGCTACTGCTTTCAATGCTTTGTTCAGTTATTAATAAGGAGTGATTGCACTTCTGAGGAAGCTATAATGATTCTTCTCAAAGCTTCCACCAATTCAAGGTGATTTATGCTTTATAAGCATTTTTAAAAAAATTTATCATGATAAATGAGATCTTATTATGATTTTATATTGTAACACCTTTTATATGATATATTTGAGGACTCTAATTCTAATTTTGATTTTGTTTTTTGTTTTTTGTTTTTTGTTTTTGGTTTAATTGTTTGTTGGACCCACTTTATTTTGTGAACCCTGAAGTAATATAAAATTCCTTGATTCCTACCTTTTCTAGTGCAACTCCAATAGCTTGAAGCAACTCTACATAGTTTGCTTGCGTGTGACTGAACATTTGACATAGCAGGTCTAAGTTTTGTGTGTGTGTGTGCATGTGAGAGAGAAAGAGAGAGAGAGAGAGAGAGAGCTGATAGTTGAGAAAAAATTGCGATTTAACCTATGGTTTGATACGAATAGGTGGAGCAATTGTGCAATGGAGATCCCAAGATTTAAACCAATATCTGTAAAGAAAAACAACACATACACAAAAGAAAAAAAATAATATATTCTTTTTTCTTGAGCATAATTGAAGTATTCTGGCAGTACAGATACTGAAACACGTGTTAAGGGCCTCAAGAGAAGACTCAAATTGGTAGAAGGCCCTGTTGAAATAGGGAGGCTTTTGGAATCTTACAAGGTTCGTAATCCTTTGTTGCACTGAGCATGCATTTGTGCATTGGTTTCCTATCATCAGCATTAAATGGTTTAATCTTCTCATGGGAAAAAAAGATTGAATAAAATGGAAAGAAAAAATATGTAGGTAACTTTTTCAAATGTTTACTCTGCTAAGTACAAATCATTCATATCTAATACTATATATAAAAGCAAAAGCTTTTAAGGAAGTGCTGCCACGTTAGGAAAAATGATCCTTTAAAATTTTGTCATGTATAAATTAAAAAATGATAAATTATGTTGGTTGGCAATCTACACACCGTTTAAAAGCCTCTCATTATAAATAACAAAAAAAAAATAATCAGTTAAAATTAAAGGATACACGAAAATACAAATAGAGGGGTGATGAAAGAGAGACGACGAGGAATAGGGGAAAGAAGCAGATAAGGAGAAAAAAGAAAAGAAAAAAAAGCTTGCGATACGGAGATGAGAAGGAGACAAAGTTCGTATGGCCGGCTAGCTATCACCTTCATTTTCTCACCACCATTCGTCCCTTACTGGACTTAGGCTACTGGAATCGGCACCGATAACCTAAAGGTGCAAGCCGACATACAGACATAAAGTGAGAGAGCTACTACTGGTAAGTTTTTTTTTTTCATTCTTTCTTAGATCTGGGCATGAAATATGAATTAGTTTTGAGAAATTTGGTTGGATTGATTTCTATTTAGGTATTTGGGTTACATTAGGTTTGATTTGAGCCGATTTAGCTTCTCAGTATACTAGAAACTTTTTGGAGTATTTGGATTCAATTAATTTTGTGTTTGATTTTGTTTTAATTTTAGGGTATCTATAATTGGCTTTGCATAATCAAGGTTTAGAGGCCAAAAGTCTGAGAATGGTAGAGAGAAAGTCTATTAGACACAGGGTGCAGAGAGATCAACCAATTGGAGATTTTTTTGGAAGAAGAGGAAGAATAATCGTTAGACTATTAAGTTAATGCCCCATGGATTCAAAGAGGAGCACCACCACAAGTTTTGTCATCACCGTAAGCCTCCACCCACTATTAGACTTCCAGAATTGCTACCAGTAAAGTTCTGTTTTAAACTAAAAAATTAAGGGTATTTTCGTTTTTATTTGGATAATCAATTGGGCGTTAATTATGATTTAAATTAGTATTTTGGGGTAAGGTTTGGTTTTGATTAAGGGATTTAGGTTCGAAGAAGTTTTGTTTTTAGGGTATTTGGCTTGGCTCAATGTTTTGGGTATTTAGAATTGATTTTGAAAATTTGGGTTTTTTTGATTTTGAGTTCACATAATATGCAGATTTGATTTGTTACTCAAAGTGCAAACCTTTGAACAATCAAAACTACACTAAATTTTTATTTTAAATTTTAAACTTTTTGTGTTTGTTGTTTCTGAATGGTCCTTTTTTAAAGCCACTGGAACTATGTAGATTAATCTTGAATCACTGTGAGTATTGTTAAGAATCTACCTTCATTTGAAATTGAAATTGAAAAGAGAGAAATAAATTAGAGAAGAAGATAACTATTTGAAGTGGTAATTCTAGATCTAACTCTGTCCAAGTTGCATTGGCAAGTGTATCTGTTGTATAGATATAGTTGTATTCCTAACTTATTGTAGAGAAACTTAGTACAAATTATATTTGCTATGATTAATTGCACCACTTTCATTTAACAGCTCCTTATGGTGATTGTTGGGATTTATTATCTAGGACATTAAGTGAACTACCCTGTTTCTTAAATCTTTCTCCTACTACTTTTTTTCTCTGCCACATATCTCTGCTTTATTCATTATATGCATGTACATTTTAAAAGCGAAAGGCTACACTAGTTTTGTGAATCTTAATACACCGTTAAGACTTTCTCTTAATACAGCCTTAATACACCAGTTTTGGTGAGATTTTGCTTATTTATATTTAACTCACATTATTGTCGGTGGAGGAAGTCACATTATTTATACATTAATTTTTTCGTCTTTGTTGTCTTTCAAAATTTTAATTTATTCTTCACATTTTAGGGAAAAATAAGATAGAAGGATAGGAAAAAAATGCCGTTTCTTCTCCTGCAAAAATTTGAGTTGGATCATATGTTGTTCCTTAGAATCAAATTTTGGCTTGGAATTATACTTTGCTATATAATTTGCCATTGATTATACTACTAATATTTGTAGTCCAACTTGCAATTGAGTCTGAATGTAAAGCTTGACATCAAATGAATTCAGTGGTCTACAATTTGTGGTTGGATTGTCATCTCTTTTACCTCATGGAATGTTAGATGTTGTAGGTTGTTTCTATTGTCATGATCCAAGGGGAAATGGTGTTTATCATCATCCCAGATTATTGTCTACAATAACCAACGCTTTAGTGCATAGCATATGAAAAGATTCCAACCTCATCACCCCTAAGTGTTTGTGATGATACCTAAGCCAAATTGAAGTGTTTCAATTATAGGAGAGAGTCCCTTTTTTTCCGACTCTTATTTTTTTGAGTTTGGGTTGCAAGGAATGATGATAATGCCAATTATTCACTCCCACCGCTAAGTGAAACCTAGCAGAGGGTGTGGTTGCCTCCAAAGAGAAGTGATCCTTTGTCATCTATTGGACAAGTTGCGCATTATGTAATTATGTTTATATTTTAATCTAAAGTCAAAGTTGCCTATTATTTCATAGACATGTTTCCTTACCTTCAACGCAGATCTCGCTATAATGCTATTAATAAGCTATCAGAATATGCTCTGCCATCACACAAAGAAAAGTAAATGAATATGTCATCTGATAGTTCCAATGTTACACTTGACAAATATGGGTTAATAATAGACCTGACTTGACTACCTTATATAATAAAGGTTTCATTTAATTTTGTTGTTTTTAATTTAAAGGTGAAAATATGTTGAAGAAGTTAATGGTGATCATTGCAATGGAATGGTACGTTGATTTCTCTCTAAACTAATAAACATGTTTGTTACGTTGTTTCTATATTATTCTATTCTTAGTTGGTTATCTTTTTGGCATGTTATACAATCTGTTAGATTTGGGAGAGTTGCAGACTATGGCCTAGACTTCAGGAGGTTTACTCTTTATTTCTCAAGGGAGTAATTGAATTCATGTTTGAGTAAAGCAAATGACAAAAATTTGTACTGCAATGCGTGGAGAATTTGGCAACCAAAAATCAATTGGACTAAAATTGCAGAGCATCCACTATGGTCCATGGAGCATCTCACTGTGGGCACAAGAATACTTGATTGAGTACACTAGATTAAGAAACATAGCAAATTGGATTTATGATTTTTTTTTTTTTTTTTTTGGGGTTTAGTTTCTGTGAAAGCCAATAAAATACAGAGTAATTGGGTGTGATGTAGATGTACGGAAATCATATTGACAGTAAAGTTGTGTTATTTTATATTTATTTTGTTACAATTTTAATTATTTCTCATTACTAGAATTTTGCCTGTTTGATTTCTTAACTAATTATATATGCTCTCTATTTGTTCTTTATTCTAGATTTGTTCCCTTTTTTTTTCTTGCAATAATGTTCTTGGTTCTATTGTGGTGTAAAAGAATTTTGTTATTATATCTAATTTTAATTTTCTCTTTTTACATGGTTGTAGTTCCGATTTTATGTGATACACTACAATTGCGGGGCTAAATTTTACTCAAGATAATATAAAATAGTTGTCATCTATCTTAACATTTACCAAGGAATTGTATTTGTGTAATAGCCTGTTATGATTATGTAATATATTACTATATAAAATTTGAATGTTTCTCATTTTTAACGATGTTTAAAATTTTAACAATTTGTCATACTTGATGTTTAATTACTTTCAATCCATTTCATATGGGAGATGATTTAACTTTAAAATAGTCGAAATTAGATAAATATTTAAACTTGGACATGTTAACAATTTGATATAGATGCAACTATGGAAAAAAAAATTGCAATGGTGTTGGTAGTGAATATGAGTTTAGCATGGCATAAAAAAAAATGCGACACTCTTGATGTATGCTAAACTCATTCATTTAATTATGTTCAGGTTTTATATCATAACGCCTACCTTCAAAGACTATTTCAACGTGACTGTGATTTGTTTGGCTCTAAGTAATTGTGAAAAGGCATGTCTGTTTTGTTTTAATGTAATTTGTTAGGCTTCTCCATAAATACTACCAAAGTTTTGGTTGTGATAACTGAGAGTGAAGTTGTTAGCCTTGGAGCCAGCCCAAGCAAAGATCGGCACTCAAAAGGAAAATCTTTATTGATAATGCAAATCTTTATGTTCGTAACCAAATTTCAACATGTATACTTTAGAATGTATAGTAATAATAATTTTTTTGTAAATGGAATTATGAAAATTTTTGGATTAATTTCTACATTTTAAAATAATAAACAAACAGATTGATAACTAACGTATCTTACACACTTCTTACAAATTTTTTCTTTATCGATTGATGCCACGTTATCTGTCTTTTAGAAGAACACCTGCACATTAACATCATTATTTGAACAACTAACCATCCACCCCCTTCCCTATTTTACCATCACATTAAGTATAATATATTAAGTTGATTGTTTTCTAATTCATAAAATGATCCTGCACATTGCGCGGGTTAAACACTAGTTTTTATTAATAGCCAAACTTGCTTTCAAGTACCAATTACTAGAGGTAAAACTGACTGAGAAACCCAAGAAAGCAGCATTTGTGAGCAAAGTCTATTATAAACTTTGAAAATCTAGAAGTCCAACTCTATAACATTGTCATAGTCAAAAAGTACGCAAATTTTGACATAAATAAGTTGTCTTGTTGGGAAATTTAGACCCCAATTGATAGAATTAACAAGTTTTAAACCCAAGTTGTTAATCAGATTTATTATGAATAAACCTGGTTAAAACAAACTAATATCAATATCATATCAATATCATGCAACGAAAAAATAAATAAGACAAGATATGATAACCTAGGAAAACCAATGAAACAAACTAGTTTCACTGTAAAAAAAATGGGGGGAAACCTTCTTGAAAAGCAATTCACTATAGTAAAGAGAATTTTCAGATCTAGTACATAACCTTTGTCCCTAGACTCTACAATCCCCATAAATGAATTCACAACAGAAACCTTCTACCGCTTCAAAACCTCTGAACTCTTCATTATATGAATGCCACCCTTTGATGCACGGATCCCAATACGTGACTCACTCACCAACTTAAGGAAGAAGAATGTTGGCTGTAAAGTTCTTCACTTCATCAACAATGAAGATCAAGAAGCACTTGGTTACAAACCCTAAGGTGCAAAAATACAGTAGCTTCTTTCAGAGAGAATAAGGCATCGATCACCTTTTGCATGTGTTCTCCTTATATGCTCATATGTGACAGCCTCTAAAATAAGCCTTATATATGTCTAGGGTTGTAAGAAAATAAACCCTACACAAATACATAATCATGGGTCGAAAATCAGATCTGAAAAATTGATTTTCGTAATTCTCGATAGATAGCTATCTGTTAAGACCTGTTGTGAGTTATCGAGAGCTATCGAGCTATCTGTTGCGAGCTATCGAGAGATATAGAGAAGTTATCGAGCATCTAGAAGGTTTCTCGATTGATCGAAGTAGCTATCGAAAGCTATCGAGATTACGATAAAGAAAAGCTGAAAACTCTCGATAGATAGCCTAGCTGTCGAGAGCTATCGAGGAGCTATTGTGATTTAATAAATCATCACTTCTTCACTTGTTTCTTAGACAGACTTGCATGGCTTTAAAACTTGAACTTGAAACCTTATTTCTTGAAGTATTAAACACATCTTAGATCTATCCAAATACAAGTAAAGTGCGTTTTGTCAAAGGATTGTCAATTACATAAAATTGACATATGTTTCTAACATGATTCACATATGTCCTAACAATCTCCCCCTTTGGCAATCCATGACAAAGCCACAACAAACAAATAAACATATGAGAGAAGTCATAAATCACTCAACTCATATTCACTTGTTGAATACAATAAAATATATCCTAACACAAACTCTTGAAAAACTTTGCAAGAAGAAAGTTCATGGAAAGGAAGACTTTGACAACCTGTATTTCTGAAACACTTTAAACAAAACTCATTAAGGCATCTTGGTGTGAAACAGAAATAAAAGATTGCATATAAATAAAGAGGAAACATGTGTATAAAGATAAAAAAATAAACAACACATGTAGAAGTAGGTGAAAAAAACATACATCATCACACATACACACACACACACCCACACACACACACACACACACACATATATCAAAGATAAGCACAATGTATGCAAACATGGTTACAAGACCAGTGTACAAGAAGAAGAAACTAAAAGTAGCTCCTACAACAACAAGGAGGTAATCACTCCCTGAACAAGATGAAACACATCTCCCCCTTACAAAGGCATGTATTTCTCCCCCTAACTTCTAGAATCTTAAAAAGAAACCACAATTTCTCCACAATTTCAACCCCTTCTTGTCATGCTTGACAAAGGGTATAGGAAGCTAGAAAGCTTCAACCAAGAAACATAAGATGATCAAGGATGATTAAGGGGCAAAAGAAATCCATATAAATGCATGAATGTAACGAAACAAGATGCTATGGATGATAAGATAATAGAAAGATGCAAAACATGTGAAAAACAATGCATGCAAGAGGATCTCGAAAGATCGACAAGAAGAAAGAGGGGCTTGATAGATAGCAATCTATCAAGAGGTGTCCAAAAGCTGTCAAGAAGCTTTAAAAACAGTTTTTCAAAGAGGAGAAAAACACAGATATGAATGCAATCAAGCATGCTACTCAACCAAAGATCCAAACAATATTTTAAGCTCTCAAAAACATCTCTCAACACGAAAAATGTTAAGCACATAGATCCTAAAACACACACACACTAAACAAATCTAACCAATTTTATATTTCAAAAACAAGTTAAGACAGCTTAGTGAGCATACATTAGCCCATCTAAACTTTGTGATGGCCAAATCACAGTGTACCTACACATGTATCAAAAATAGCAAAGAATATTGCGTGTTGTATGTGAAAACATCACAAGATTGCAAAAGTGTCTCTATATTATAATGATTTGATATTAACTCACACAAGATCATAACTGTTTGATGGGGACTATCATCTTTAAGGTACATCCTATAACTCCCACATCTCCTAAAATACACGCTTGCAATCATATATAAAACATTTTGATCTTTTTGCTTTTATTGTCTTTTTGTGTATTTTTCTTTTATTAAGCATATCATGCATGGGCATACAAAAGAGAGAAAAGAAATACCCAATTATGTTAAGCTTTTTGACATTGCACTTTTGCTATGCCAAAGCATACAGATTTCATTTCATGATTAGTGGGCAACAGTGGTGAGATAGTTATTTATGTCTTTCTCTTAGGATTTTTTAGTCCTTCCCGTCAAAAAAATGATACAAGTGTTAAGTACAAAAAATTACTTAATCTTACTCATCACAAACAACGAGCCACAAAGCTCATTTACTTAGTTGTGCATAAAGATGTTCATCTAAGCTACAAGAGATACAAAGTTTAGAAAACTTTGTTTTATTAGCCATTCAATGTACACAAGTACCAATGTACACAAACACCAATGTACACAAACACACTGTTTTTGTATTTTTCTGATTTTTTTTTAATTTTGAACACAAAAAATAAAAAATAAAAACTAAACAACTAGACAAAAACAGACAAACAACATGAAAACATAAAAGAAAGATGCAGATGCATGAAAGCATGATAGAAAGGTGCAGATGCATGAAACCATGATAGAAAGGTGCAGATGCATGAAAGCAAGATTCTAAAAGTAAATAAGAAATCAAGCAAAAAGAGTCTTACTATGGATAGAAAGAATTAAAGTAGAAGACAAACATAATAAACAATTAAGTCTTATGCTCTTTTTTCACCCACACAGCACGAGTCTTTGGCCGTGAAAATGAAAAGACACGTGTCCTAATATGTCTACTAAAAGACATGAAAGAATTAAAATTCTCCTGAAATTGAGTTAAAAAGTTCAAGGTTTTTAATAACTCTCCAAAAAAAGGTGTAGGTCCTTGAGAGGAAACATGTGACCTTTTGGACGCTTGCTTTTGAGGATACAACTTAAAGCAATTAGGACGAATGTGTCAAGAAACACCACAATGGTGATAAACATGAGACTTAACAAAGGATTTATAATTAGCCAAATCAGTTTTGGATTTCATACCTTTATCACCTTTCTCAGATTGGGGCACAAAGACAGCCCTTAATCCAAAAGCCGTAGAATAGGAGAGGCTGAAGGAGGCAGCATATCCTAAACTAGTCTTATCAGAACTAGGCTTTTGAGCACTTAAAACCTGATCAAGCTTTGCACTAGACATCTTCTCTATTTGAGTTCTAGCTTGACTAAGCTCTACCTCAAGATTCTTGACTTTCTCTTCAAATGAGGTGTTCTCCACAACAAGAGTCTTAACCAACCTTGTAGTCTCATCTAATTTCACTAACAGATCAGCTTTTTCAGTTTTTGCCTCATTGAGCTCTTTTCTACAAAGATGAGAAGTCTTTTCAGATTTTATAAATTCAGTGCATAGCTTATCATCGGCTTCTTGAAAGGTTATCTTTTTAGGTACGTCATCATCAGAAGAATCCTCACTGTCATTAGCACTCTCCACAATCACCTTATCGGTTGTAGCAGAAAAAGCCATAAAGTGACTGCATTCATCCACAAACTCATCAGAAGAGTCATTCTTAGTATTGTTCCAAGTAGCAACCAACCATTTATCTTTTTAATTCTTGGTCTTTTCTTTCATGAGATAGTTTGGGCACTCTATCCTCATATGACCAAAACCTTTGTACTCATGGCACTATATAAGGGGTTTCTCATTCTTGCCCTATCTAGGGAATTAAGGTTTCTTAGGAGGTTTGTCCTTATCCTCTTTCCTAAATTGAAGAAGCTTGATAATTTCATCAGTTATGAAGGTTAGATCCTCATCCTCATCATCATCTTCATCTTCACTTTCATCTTCATCTTCAGAGTCCTCAATCTCTTCCTCTATACCCTTAAGAACCAAGTTTTTACTCTTTACACCTTTTCCCATTGAGCCTAATCCCATCTCATAGGTTTGAAAGTTCCCTACAAGTTCAGTCAATGGAAGTTGATCAATGCCCTTCACTTCTTCAATGGCAGTGATCTTAGTATGGAATCTTTCAAGTAAGGACCTAAGGATATCTCTAACGATTTTAGATTCTGCTATAGGTTCTCCAAGATTGAAGGCAGAATTCACAATATCCTTGAGTTTAGCATAGAACTCATCAAAGGTCTCATCCTCCTCCATCTTTATTTCTTTAAAGTTACTAGTGAGTTGTTGAAGCTTCACAGTCTCTACTGCCTTGGTACCTTCATAGGTGGTCTCAAGAATAGTCCATGCTTCCTTAGCAACTTTCGTGGATGATATTTTCTTGAATTCCTCATTAGTCACCCGACAAAACAAGGCATTCAAGGCCCTACTATTGAAATTTGCCGCTATGATTGTTGCATCATCCCAATCTACCGGCGATTCCTTTGGCTTAATCCAGCCAACTTCAACAACTTGCCATACCTGTTCACTTAAAGGCTACAAAAAAACTTTCATACGAACTTTCTAATACGCATAATTAGTACCATCAAATAAAGGATGAATCAAAAGAGATTGTCCACGATCCATGATAACGGGGGTCAAAACTCTTGAAATTAATCCAATCAGAGTGTACCCACTCCGATACCGCTTGTTAGGAAATTTAAACCCTAGTTGATAGAATTAACAAGTTTTAAACCCAAGTTGTTAATTAGATTTATTATGAATAAACCTTGTTAAAACAAACTAACATCAATATCATGTCAATATCATGTAGAGAAAAAATAAATAAGACAAGATATGATGACCCAGGAAAACCAATGAAACAAACTAGTTTCACAGTAAAAAAACCTAGGTGGAAACCTTCCCGAAAAGTAATTTACTATAGTAAAGAGAAGTTTTAGATCTAGTACAAAACTTTTATTCCTAAACTCTACAATCCTCGAAGATAAACTCACAACAGAAACCTTCTACCGCTTCAAAACCTTTGAACTCTTCAATATATGAACGCCTACATAGATCCCAATACGTGACTAACTCCTTTGCACGAATCCCAATACGTGACTCACTCACCAACTTGAGGAAAAATAATGTTAACTACAAAATTCTTCACTTCATCAACAATGAAAATCAAGAAGCACTTGGTTACAAAACCCTAAGGTATAAAGACGCAGTAGCTTCTTTCAGAGAAAATAAGGCATCGGTCACCTTTTGCATGTGTTTTCCTTGTATTCTCATGTGTGACGGCCTCTAACATAAGCCTTATATATGTCTAGGATTGTGAGAAAAGAAACCCTACACAAATACATAAGCATGGGCTGAAATTCAGATCTGAAAATTGAGTTTCCTAGATAGCTCTCTATTAAGACCTGTTGCAAGCTATCGAGAGCTATCGAGAAGCTATCAAGCATCTAGAAGGTTTCTCGATCGATCGAAGTAGCTATCGAGAGCTATCGAGATTGCGATAAAGAAAAGCTAAAAAGTCTCGATAGATAGCCTAGCTGTCGAGAGCTATCAAGGAGCTATCGAGATTTAATGAATCAGCACTTCTTCGCTTGTTTCTTGGACAGACTTGTATGACTTTAACACTTGAACTTGAAACATTGTTTCTTGAAGTATTAAACACATCCTAAATCTACCCAAATACAAGTAAAGTGCATTTTGTCAAAGGATTAGCTAATTGCATAAAATTGACATATGTTCCTAACATGATTCACATATGTTCTAACAGTCTACAATATCCAAATTATCTTTAATCATCACAAAACAAAAATACAATACCAAAATCCAAGTATATGAGTAATGTTAGTATACCACTTTTTTCTGAGAGTTGTCCAAATATCCATGTATGGATCAAAAATATAAGTCCAATTTAAATTAATACTATGCCTATATTGAATTGGTATGAACTTGGAGGCCTTTGTCATTGGCCAGTATCACTCAAAATGGAAATATTTTCAGGTTTGGAGCAATGACAGGTATGAGAGTGTGCAGCACAGGGTGATGGTGAACTCAGAGAGGGAAAGATTCTCTCTTCCATTTACCAGACACATGGCGCACTACACCATGGTCAAGCCCTTAAAGGAGCTGATAAATGAGCAAAACCCTACAAAATATACGGCATTCAATTGGGGCAAGTTTATAGCCAACAGAAAGTGCAGTAATTTCCAAAAACTTAATGTTGAAAATCTCCAAATTTATCATTTCAAGATAGCTTGTTGAATGTACTACTATCTTTAGGCAAGAAATAATATTAAGCTTGTTGTAAGTACCATGATCTGTACAGAGACTATGGAGGCATGATGTGTTTCAATGTCTTGGAGATGAGCAATACTATAAATAACAATAATGCAGTATGCTTCGATGTATTGAAAAAACCATTTGACGTGATAATATATAAAGTATAATGGGAGGAAACTGAAGTCATTGGTTGATGCTTGGATAAATCCAAAATTCTCATATCAGGGCATTTCATTGTTTCGCACAAAACTTTCACTTTTACTTTGTTGGGGAGAGATGATTTCTATGATATTTTACTGCTATATATATAGGAGTTTACTAGGAAATATGTGGAAGCATTAAGGTCTGTTCGCTACAAGAACACAAGAAAGATAGCTATCAGCATAATTGGTTTAAAGTCTTATGATAATTTATAATTACAAATTATAAATATATATATATATATATATATATCAGTACAACTTGATCCTATAAAACTCGAGCCTATTTCGTTTTACAAATGTTCTCAAAACAATTTTACTTAATGTGCTACCTTCCCTAGTGTTTTATTTTTATTTTTGAAAACATATACCCCACTATAAATAGCACTAAGCAAAAAAAACAAGCATTAGCTAAGAAAAAAAAGCTCATATAAAATAAGTGTATGGAAAAAATAACTAAAAAATCCCAATGGAACTCGAGTATGTGAAACTCGAATTCCATTATGACTAAATTTAATGGGAGCTTACCTTGCCTTCCCAAAAAAAAATAAAACAATGGAACTCGAGTATATGAAACTCGAGTTCCAAATATTGTACTCGAGTTCTATAGCAGCGAGTTCTATATCAGCAAGTACACTAGGCCAAGACTTCAAAATTAATTACAGGGAATGCCACTCAAATGGAACTCGAGTCTTTGACACTTGAGTTCTTGTACATAAAATTACGAAATTGCCACTCAAACAAAATTTGAGTCTTTAAGACTGAATTTCCACTAGAAATTTTTTCCCCCTGCAGAACAATGCATAGCTCCCTGATATTCACAACCAAACATGATAACTTTCCAAAAGGCATTTCCCTGTATATCCACTGGAAACTTTTTTTTCCCCTACATGAAATGTATTTTCAGGAACCTGCTGGGACGCTGAGAAACAAAGTCAGAGAAGCTGAGAATGTATACCACAAACACTCATTGAGAGGCAGAGAAGCTGAGAATATAAATGCACTTAAATTACATCAAAAGGCGTTCTCAATGGGCACTAAACTATAGAAACCATTATGCTCTCTGCATAAACATAGCTTTACAATGTAAATGCACTAAAATTACAGCAAAAGGCATTCTCAGTATATCTACATTCTGAACATGTCCAACCAAGCTTAATTCGCAGTTCTAATAGTACTACTCAAACCACAAACTTCGAGCAAGTACATTGGATACAAAATAGTTAGATTACAAGTACATTCAGCAAAAACCAAAAAGTTAATTGGCCTAAAGATACAATGTAGTCAATTTTTCTAAGATCGACGGTCAGCACAACAAAAACGTCATCCATGGAAGCATGCCTGAAAAATGTAGACTAATCACGTTAGGAGAAAAGGTAGTAAACATTACGTAAACATAGAATGAAAAAAAATTGTTTAACCGATCTAGAACTTTTTGCCATCTTTCACCTACCTAGTTTGGAACATGATCGGTTGTGGAAGCGCCACAGGACTGTAGACATTTTTTTGCGGTTATGCCCAGAAGCATGACACAATCCACATGTTTGATTGGGTTGACTCTCTGTCAAATCTGCGTCCTCTCTCCACCTTCTCGGTTCTCAATCCTTATTCTTCATTCCATCCATCTCATTCCTTATACTTGACTTCACTAGTTGACCTTTGGCCCGCAACAATTTTGGATTAGGCAACCACTTTGGCCCCATAGGATCCCTCCACAATGACTCTGACTTAGGAATAGCAAATGCATGTGAATAAGTGTTAAGGGCCTACTCCAAACTATAACACGAGTGAATGTATGTGGTCAATCAATCTTTAGCGCGTCACATACTCTAATTGTATATGAACATGTGATCTTAATGTTTTGCCATTTCCCACAATTGCATGTTTGTTCTAGTAGCTGAACTTCATAACTGTGGTTTCCCCCTCTAGTGCTATACAAGTTGTGTGAAGTAACTATTTGATATATTGCATAGTCATTGCTAAATGCCCTGAGATAGTGTTTCTCAGATTTACGCCTATTTTCCAACCACATGAACATGGCATATGTACTCCATCTCTTACCCTCCAACAAATCATGAGTAATTTCTTTGTGCCAATCATGGAAATATGCAACAAGTTTGGACCAAGTGAACCCAACCATTGCGGCAATAGGAAGGCCCCGTGCACCTTTCAATACATGATTGAAGAACTCTGATATATTGGTTGTCATTGCCCAAAACGTCTTCCAACATCATGTGACTGGGTCCACACATCCACAGACTCCTTATTAAGTATGTGCATGGAAGATAATCTTTTTCCTGCCATCCTTCACCGTCACCTTCTTGTTCTTCTTAATGGCCTCAATTTCCACATGCTTAATGGACTCTATTATGTTATCAAATTTAACTGTCTGAGTGGCATATCCTGCTTTCAACGCCATTGCCTTTAGAATCGAGTTCTAAAAATATGTGTTGAAGTTGCTAGCAACATGTCGAAAATATTTATGAAATATCTGTGGTCTTCCATCTTCATCTGTAGGCCAGGCTACAATGGCATTTTTTATACCAAGATGTTGATCAAAAAATAATGCAAATGCCTTCGTCAAGTATCACATCGCCAATCGTATTTCTGAGGCATTATAAAAACCACCTCCAACTAGACCCTAACTCACAATCCACAATAGCAAAGGCGAGAGGGAATACCTGCCCATTAGCATTAGTTGTCATTGCGACCAACAACTTTCCTTGATATTTTCCATATGGATGGATTCCATCAATATTGATAACTGGCTTGCAATATTTGAATTCATCAATACATGGACCAAAAGACCAAAACACATAATGCAAGAATACGGTGTCATCTACACTGGTGGGTATTCGAATCCTAATCAATATATGTCATTAGCAACTTTTTCAACCTTTGATAAGACTCTTCCTAATTCCCAAATATCTTCCCAATCGCCTTTTGTTTCGCATCTCATACCTTATAGTAAGAAGGCTTATGGCCATCATATTTCGACTCTATCATAGATCTGAGATGCTTAATTGGGGTAGTGTGATCCTCACATAACTTCTTAAGGATGTTTGATGCAATAAAATTACAATTCATCATTCTACCATCATTATGCAACCCAAGCAGTATACACGTGTGAGAACCCACATACACGGTGACCATCCATAGTCCGTGAAGATTGGACTTCATGACTGCCGCGACATACCACTTGCTTCACTCATCCACGCATTTCACACAAAGTTTGACCTTCGTCGACCTACTTATTAGAAAGTGTTTGTTTTCCTTGAGGGCACAAATTGTTAATGCGCGCTTCACCTCCACTTTATTGGCAAAAGTCAACCATTTGCACAAATTTATCCCCTCACTCCAAGTAGACACAAATGGTATCTCAATATTTAAAGAATCAACCATATTTGCCCAAGTATTTGCAGAGAATGACAAGGCAGGAGATGCGTAAGCAGGGATTGTGTTCGTAATGTTTTGGACACTAATAACATTGTCTACATCAGGTTCTCTGCGGTCAAATATCTCATCGTCATCAGTGTCTCCCTCAATGTCCTTATCAAAGTCCCCTCGTTCAATCTTCTCTTCATACTCATCTTTATCGACAAAATCTTCACCGTTAATGGTAATCTTATCAACATAGTCATCATCATCATCGTCGTCATCATCATCATCATCATCATCATCATGAACATCATCAACCTCTACATGTATATAATACTCATATTGAGCATCCAGAACTGTAACCTGTAAACTTGTGGTTGTTTGTTGGATTTCCACGATACCAACTTCTACATATGGCTCCAACTGTATGTACAGCTCAATACCACTTATTTTAGGTATTCTCTCCAACTTGTCAAACATGATCTTTACATGTTTGTCTGCTTCTATCGCCATATACTTGTAATTAATCCGGTGCTTCAGGACTTCATGTGACATATGATAAGTAATTTGTAGGTTGTGCACAGCAGAATTCACACACAATTCTTCCATAACTATCATTTTCAATTCATCAAGGGTTTTCAAACTACGATCAATTTAGGTATAATAGCACTTTATACCCGACCTTCAAATGGCAATCCCTTGTTCACATTGGCATTCTTAAGCTAACCACCATGGTATAGGATTATATCAATTACAGTCATTATGAACCTATTAGAGTCAAGTTACTATGTTAGTTAAAAAACATTTTATCTAGTCAAACTACACAAAGTACAAAACAAATACATTACATACTAGAAGCCTTATAATTTCATATAAATTTTTTTTAAGAGCGATTTTAGTCACAGCTTATGTTAACGTTTGTTATTTTTAGTTAATAGCAACACATTTTAAAAATAGGGTTTAATGTGAACACACTCCCCAACACCCCCCTCCAAAAAAAAAACTACATCAAAACTATATAATCTGTTCAGGTCTTTAATAAAGGGCAGCCAGTTAACGCAAGGAAATTGTAAACACTTGCCATAGCCATAGAGAGAATATAGTCACTTGGTGCAACCACGGCTTCTAAAACCCAACTTTTATTATTATTTTTTGATGAAGTGGGTCCTCATCAAGGCAGAGCCCTTTGCACCCACTCCTAGGGAGTAAGCCCAACTTTTCTTATATATTATATGCTTAAGTTCAAGTTACATCTGGTGTGTTTTTCAAGTAACATTACACCACCTATTATCTTCTAATTGGAGAAATACGCCATCTAATCCCCTTTCAATTTATTTGTTTTTCCCATAACCACCATGCTCACCAAACATCAATCCTATCAAAGATTAAGAATCATCTCATCTATGCCAAAGGCCTCTTGGCCTGGTGGCCATCTGGCTCTCCCCTAATAGGGTGAGCTCAAGCTCTGGTTAAACCCACCAACTTCCTCTATGGGGTAAGCAACTATAATAAACTTGAATGCAAAAAATTGTTTGCATTATAAAGATCAATATACTTCACTTTCACATAGTCAAATATTTGTTCTTTTTCACTATGTCCATCTTGAAGCAAGAAACACTCACTAATTGCATGAGTCACAAGAGTTACTCACACAAGAACAATTTGATGAAAACACAAACCATTTACAACAAAATCCACAACCTAAATTAGTTATTCCAGAAATACCATTAAATATTTTCTCAAGTATATAAATAGTCAAATTCTTTAACCCATACCCCACAAATAATACCCAACTACATTGACAATTAAATTAAAACCCTTACCTGAGATGTAAATTTGATGAGAGGGAGGAGTAGTGACAGAGAGCCAATGTGGTATGAGATTAGAGACAATGTGATGTGAGAAGTGTAAGTGTTATGGGTAAGTGTTATGGGTGACTGAGAGTGTTAGAGGCTAAGAGTGGGTAAGGGTTATGGGTGAGTGTAGATGCGTATTTGTGTTTTATACAATTTTGCCTAGCAAAAATCGAGTCTATAAGACTCAAGATCCAAATATATTTTAATTAAATTTCTAGTCTTATAGACTCGAGATCTATGTGGCATAACCATATTTCCCGAAGCAAATCGAGTCTTAAAGACTCGGTTTTGCTTTGGAGAAATCGAGTATTTAAGACTCGAGATCTATGTGGCATAAGAGTGTCCAACTCATCAAGTACAAAGCGAGTCTTTAAGCCTCGAGTTTTATATAGATCTCGAGTTGCTAAAACTCGAGATGCTAGTTTCCTAAAACCTTTCAAATGTATGTTAACTTACTATATTCTACCCCCTTACTATGCTAGTCCCCAAACTTCCTCCACGTTTTTTGGTGCAAAATATTCCTTAAAAAACAAACTCGCCTTTCACACGGACTCTGCTGTTTTTTTCTTTTTTCTTTTTTCTTTTTTTGAGTTTAATATTAGTGTGTGCTAATTTTTAGAAAAAAAAAATGTGTTAAACCTAGATAAGTTTATATCTATATATTACTAAAAGCTGAAGCGTAGCATTTAATGTTGCTACGCTCACATTGAGCCACATCAGCGATCACATCATCATTTTTTGTTTCCAATTTTTGTTATATATATATTTTAAAACATTTTCTCATTTAAGGTGACTTAAAAACTTCATTATTTATAAATTAAAATACCTTTTAACCATTATTTTTATTATTAATTTTCCAAAACTCTCCCTCCCTTTTACCTCTTCATCTCCCCACTACTTTCTACCTTAATATTATTCTTTCTCTAACTTTTTGTCTTCCTTTATTTTGACCCTTCTTATTCTCGACATTTTACTATAAATTTGACATTAAGGAATTTCTAGTAAGAAGTTTCTCTGACACTAAGGAAGCTCTGTCTTCTCTTAGACAATAGAATTGGGGTCCCTTTTTCACAAAGGAGTTTTTGTCTTCCTGGAAATAACAAGTTTATCTCCAGGATTGTGGGGTCTTTTTTCTTGGGTTAGTGGGAAACAGCTGTGTGTTACTCTGCTCTTATCCTTTTCTTTTTTTCATCTTTTGCTTCATCATGGACGATCTCACAACGAACTGGAGTCGCCTATCATTGTCCGAGAAAAAGGGTCCAGGATGTTGCCTCACAAATGAACTTAAGTCTCAAGAATTTATCATTGCAGCGAAGTTTCTTACAAAACGGATGCTGAATATCGATGCCATTGCTAAAACTTTCAACCCTCTATGGCGGACAAGGAATGGTTTCAAGATACAAAACCAAGGGGATCACAAGGTTCTTTTCATCTTTGAAGATAAGGCAGACATGGAACGGGTCCTCATGAGTGAACCTTGGAGCTTTGACAAACACTTGATTATTATGCAATGATATGTGAAGGATTATCCACTCACGGATCCAAGTTTTAACAAAACTGCCTTTTGGGTACAGGTACATAACATTCCCATACGTTATATGAACGTGGCAGCAGCAGAAAAAATTTGTGAAGTCCTTGGTGAGGTGATAAGAAGTCCAGGGACCACAGCAAATGAGGGAGGAAACTTTATCCGTGTTAGGGTCATTATGGATGTGTCTATGCCGATTTGTCGTGGCCGTCTAATCTCACTCGAGAAAGGTGAGCAAGTTTGGGTGAATTTCAAGTACGAAAGACTACCCAACATTTGCTATTGGTGTGGAAGCTTCGAGCATGATGATAAAGACTGTGAAATCTAGATTGACAGTGGAGGTTCTCTTCTGGCTGAGCAAAAACAATTCGGCCCACACCTAAGGGCTTCAGCCTTTGGGTCAGCCAAGAAGAACGTGGTGTATATCCCAGGTTTCTACACAGCCAAGAGTAAACAGGTGCAAAGGTCCCCTGTTTCCGATGAGCAGCACCTTTCTTAGGCGGATCAGATGGAGCATGAACCACCTCCTCATACACCGGTGACAGTTATAAGAAATGTGCCGCTTCAAGGCCTGCAACAGTCCAACAAGGTGATTAATGATTCGGGGAGTAATTTGGCAGAGCATGAAATAAGGGATAGCATTAAAGGTCAAGACCGGGATCCAGTTGTCTCACCTCTTAATGAGTGTAACGCAGCCGATACTAATGTTAAGACACAAACGGTGGTACCTGATAAGGAAATAAATCCCCTTAATTATCCGTGTCCCCCTCAATCAATGTGTCAATCATCAACGGCTCATAATAATCATCCCAAGTCAGATGTTGCTGAATTTAATGAGTTTCCAAATGAGGCAGTGGCGGCTAGGGTTACCTCACACATCACCTCCATGCGTGTCCTTCCAAAGTGGACCCGAATTATTAGACATGCAACAAGGGAACAAGTCCAAAATCAAATTACCACCCGAAGTTATGGGAAAAGAAATCTGAAGGAAGCTGAATTATTTTCAGAAATTCCTGGGAAACGAGTACAGGTCTCGAAGTCTGGAGATGGTATACTGGTGGGTTTGGCGGAGGCTGAGAATCAGCCCCGCCAGGCACAATGAATTGCTTAGTTTGGAACTGTCGTGGGCTTGGGAACCTACGAACAGTTAATGAGCTCGTGGAAATTATATGGCAAAAGATCCCTCTGTCATGTTTATAGCCGAAACATGGGCAGACGAAGCAAGGCTAGATCAAGTGCAACAAGAAATTGATTTTGAAAATAAATGGGTGGTGACAAGCAATAACAGGGGAGGCAGATTGGTTCTTTACTGGAAAGCATCAGTCAACCTCACAGTGGAGAGCTCATCAAAATACTACATTAACTCCTATATTGACAAAAATACGGAGAATGCTTGGCATTTTACAGGATTTTATGGAGAACCAGACTCAGCAAAGCGATGGGAGTCCTGGAATGATCTTCGCAGACTTTCCTACCGTTCAGTTATTCCTTGGATATGTGCTGGGGATTTTAATGAGGTGACAAAACAAAGAGAAAAATTGGGAGGAGCTCTCCGGAACCATAATCAAATGCAGTAATTTCGGGAGGTAATTGACGAGTGTGGATTCATGGATTTAGGTTTCATTGGCCCTCGATTCACCTGGGCTAGGCACTATCGAGATGGAAGGTCAATCTGGGAGAGATTGGATAGAGGCTTGGCAACAAATTCCTTTTTCTTGAAATTCTCAGGTACACGTGTTCACCACCTAAGGTGTTTTTCATCAGACCACTCTCCTCTTTTAATTAACCTTTCGGGTTTGGATTATCCACTCGGAAAAAAAAGGTTTCGATTCGAGGAAATGTGGTTATCCGATAACCAATGTGGCAAGATGGTGGAAGCAGTATGGAGATTCGGTGATGATGATCTATTAGGTGGCATTTTAGGCTCATTGGTGTTGAAGAAGGTTGAAAAATATGGTAAAGAGTTAGATTGGTGGGACCGAAACTGCTTTGGGAATGTGAGAAGAGAACTGCAAAAGAAAAAAACTTCACTTGCCCAAGCTGAGTTGGAGGCACAACTTAGTGGAAATAATCATACAGTCAGATTACTACAAGCTGAAATTGGCACCCTTTTGGAGAGGGAGGCATGCATGTGGAGGCAACGTTCATGAGTATTATGGGCCAGTAAAGGTGATTGCAACTCTAAGTTTTTTCACAGCCAAGCCACCAAAAGGTTGAGGAAAAATACAATCAGGGGAATTAAAGATGAGACCGACCAATGGCATAGGGATCCTGATGAGATTGCATCAGTCCTGAATGAATTTTATCAGAACTTGTTCTCAACATCAAATCCGTCCCATGCAGAAGAAGTGCTATCCTATGTGCTGCCATGTATTACTGATGATATGAACCATGAATTAGCTGCTGATTTTGAAGAGTGGGAAGTGGTTGCTGCACTTAACGAGATGGCCCCTCTAAAAGCACCTGGACCAGATGGTATGCCGCCATTATTCTACCAACACTTCTGGAATGTCGTTGATAAGGATGTTACACATGATGTCCTTTGGTGGTTAAATACAGGTATTCTTCTCGAACCTGTTAATCACACTTTCCTTACTCTCATCCCAAAAAAATCAAACCCTGAATATGTTCATGAATTCCGGCCTATTAGTCTATGTAATGTTATATATAAGATTTTTTCAAAAGTGTTAGCTAATAGACTGAGAAAAGTACTACCAAATATTATTTTTGAACACCAATCAGCTTTTGTTAAGGATCGGTTGATTTCAGATAATATTTTGGTTGCGTTTGAAACTTTGCATTGTATGAAGAATTATTCAGGGAAAACAGGTTATATGGCGCTCAAATTGGATATGAGCAAGGCATATGATAGGGTGGAGTGGCCCTTTTTGGAAGATCTGATGAGGAAAATGGGATTTGCAAATAGGAGGATCAATCTAGTCATGATGTGTGTTACAACGGTCACCTATTCAATATTGTTGAATGGAGAACCAAAGGGACTAATTCATCCAAGCAGAGGCATCCGACAAGGAGATCCATTATCCCCATTTCTTTTCTTCTTGTGCACAGAAGGACTTCATGGGCTCATCAGGACGGCTGCAAGCAAAGGGAGAATAAGGGGTTTCTCTTTATGCAGAAGAGGACCAAAACTAACCCACTTATTTTTTGCAGATGATAGTCTCTTGTTTTGCAGAGCAACACCCAATGAGTGTAACGTGATCCTTGACCTATTGGCCTCCTATGAAAGTGTATCGGGTCAGAAAATAAACAGAAGCAAGACAGCTCTCTTCTTTAGTAAATCTACTCTGGATGATACTAAAGAAATTATTAGAAATCTACTTGGGGTGCAGGAAATTCAGCATTATGAGAAATATTTGGGCCTTCCTTCACTGGTAGGGAGAGGAAAAAAAGCAAGCTTTAGCTATATCAAGGAAAGGGTGTGGAAGAAATTGCAAGAGTGGGAAGGAAAATTGTTGTCACAAGTAGGGAGGGAGGTGCTGATTAAATCGGTAATTCAAGCTATCCCATGTTTTGCTATGGGCTACTTCAAAATACCGATAGGACTATGCAATGACATTGAAGTATTGATTAGAAAGTTTTGGTGGGGTGAAAGGGGAAATAGACGAAAAATTCATTGGCTCAAATGGGATGAGATGACAAAATCAAAATTGGTGGGCGGTATGGGGTTCCGAGATTTGGCAATGTACAATGACTCACTTTTGGCAAAACAGGCATGGCGGCTTCTGACAGATAAAGACTCCTTGTTCTACAAAATTTTCAAAACAAGATTTTTCCCTCATTGCACCATTATGGAAGCAAAGGATTCAAGATCAAGCTCTTATGCATGGAAGAGTATCCTCCATGGCAGAGACGTAATCCTAAGGGGGGCAAAATGGCGCATTGGGAATGGAAAAACAATCCAAGTATACAAACACAAGTGGCTGCCTCAAAAGAATCATGATATCATTTTGTCTCCAATGGTGGAATCAATGGGGGAGGCAACTGTAGATGTTTTAATTGACACAGACACAAAGCAATGGAACACTGCCATGTTGGAGGGCCTATTCACCCCTCAAGAAGCTAAACTAATAAAAAATATTCCCCTTCCTAGAAACGAAATGGAAGACAGCCTCTACTGGCCCTTATCACATGATGGCAACTACACATGTAAGTCAGGCTACCGTTTTCTAAAGGAAGAAGCAGAACCAGCCCTTGAAAGGACACCTGGTTCCATTGACACCCAGATGTGGAAGACTTTATGGAGTTTGAAGGTCCCAAACAAGGTAAAGAACCATTTATGGAGGGCAAGTCGTGAGTCTTTGCCCACGAAGAAAAATCTGATGCAGTGGACTATCATCTCAAACTCTCTGTGCGATCGGTGCAAGCAACTCCCTGAAACAACATTACATGCTGTGTGGGCGTGCCCAAAGTTGGATGAGGTCTGGACGGACCCGAATCAATGGAGCTTTCGCCAAAATTTGAGGTTCATGGACTTCAAAGAGCTGCTTTCATGGATGATACAAGAACAGAAGAATGTGGAGCTTTTTGCAATGATGGTCTAGTCGGTCTGGACACAGAGGAACCAAGTTCGACTTAATAAGCCACATAGCTCACTGTCTCAAATTGCATCCACGGCAAGGGCAAGATTGGAGGAGTTTATTGCAGTGCAACCCGCAGCTAATATTACCTAGCACAGCCCATGTGTCTCCTGGCAGCCCCCTCCTAGTGATTTGTATAAAATCAACTTCGATGGCGCCACTTTCAAGCATGAAGGAAAGTCTGGGATAGGAGTTATAATTCGGGACTCATCAGGTGCAGCCATTGCTTCTCTGTCGCAAATGGTTCCTAGTGCTTACCAGGCAGCAGACATAAAGGCAATTGCAGCAACCGGAGCGTTGGAGTTTGCAAGAGAGATTGGGATTATGGATGCTATATTGGAAGGAGACTCTTTGCTTGTCCATCGTGCTTTGACTAGTGGTGATCATTCTTTGTCTCCATTCGACGTGCTGGTGGAGGATGTTAAAATTTTTTCAAATAGATTTCGTACATTACTTTACTCTCATATGAAGAGAGAAGGTAACATGGTAGCCCATGGATTAGCTAGGCATGCAATTCATGTTCCTAACTATGTAGTGTGGATGGAATCGGTTCCTCCACTTTCTAATGCTGTATTTCAAGCTGATTTAGCCAGTATCATTCAATAAAATGCTTAACAAGCCGGATTCTCAAAAAAAAAAAATTCTTTAGGTTGATGAATTTTTATGTTAATTAGAATTCTACTTTAGGTTGATGCAATTTATTTTTGTGTTTTAAGTTGTTATCTTTTATATTTTCTTTGATTAAACATTATCCTACTACATTATGCATATAGTATATAATAATATAATGTTATTATATTACATAAAATGACTTGGATAATTTGATGTTTATTTCTATATAGTTTATTTTTAATCTCTTTTCATTTCATCTTATTTTATATAACATTTAAATCAAGTCACATCCTTCATACTGTTAAATTATGTAGCACAAATCAAGAAAATGGCTAGACACAAACTTGCCTTCCTTTACCATACGTTGGGGGAATCAATATATTTGTATGATAAATGGTCATATAATTTATAATTTAGATAGCACCATTTGAATGTGAATAGGCCCATAGATTGAGCAATTTGTAGACTTAAAAAGGCTATTGAGAATGAACTTTTTGAATTAAGTCTAAAAAAATATGAACTACTATATATTATTTAGATAAAAAATTTTATCACAGATACATTAATATTTTTTTTGCACATTTTTAAATCACACAAGCTTAATAATTTTATACTATGAGTTAGCATAGTCTCTATTTCTTCTTCTTCTTTTTCTTCTTCTTCTTCTTCTTCTTAGAAATATTATGTATCATCTCTAAAGGATGCCAACAATATTGATCTTATGGTAAAAGTTACATAAAATATTGAGAAAAAAAAAATTTATATTACAATCTACTAAAAATGTTTTACACATTCATCTATTTTAATTTAGATTTTTTTTCCAAAATAAAATTTTAATTTAGATATTTATAAGTAAACAATGAAATAATAATTCATGAATAAAAAAGAAATCTATACATATTTATCTTGTGCAGTTGTAAGTTTACATATACTTTTGCATTTACATATTCATCTACTTTAATTTAGATGTTTATAACTTAATAATGAAATCTATCAACAAGGTGATTAAAACAATTATATTTGTACAATTCAAAATATCACAATTTCTTTTTTCAAAAAAGGCCTTTTACATTTCCTTGGAATTATTTTTTAATTTTTTTATAAAACCTTTGACATACCACTTAACCACTTCATACATTAAAAAAAATTAAGGCTTATTATTACTTCTGTTAATATATTATGGATATCTTAATTGATTGAGACCAAACTAGAGAAATGTCTTTCATATTTCCTTGAAAATTCAAAAGGAAAAAAAAAAAAAAACCCCTTTAACATACCACTAACGTAACTACATCTATAACTATTTAAGCCATCCATGATATCTATTTACAACTAGCAAGGGAACATACAAAGTAATAAAGAATAAATGAAGGAAGACAAAAAGAAATGAAATCAAACGTCAATTAATAACTATTATTTGGAAAATAAAAAGGTGGTAAAGAGGAGTAAGAAATAAAATAGAGATGGCTATACAGAGAACATTAAAAATTTTATAGTGCAATGAAATCAACAATTAAATATAATAATACAAAATAGTAACTTAAAACCAATCAAATTCTAACCAGGGAAATTATATATATATATATATATGTGTGTGTGTGTGTGTGTGTGTGTGTGTGTGTGTGTATACATATATAAAATCATAATCTTCATACACCATGACTTAAAAAAATTATTGAATAGTTCTACCTCTTAATTAATGTCTATTTAATACAAATCATCAACTAATAAATATATGATAATGGTAAAAAATATTATAGACAAGATTATGAAAAATATGATAAAACTATTTTTTTTTTTTAAAAGACTCTTTATAAATTCAAAGGAGTAAAATAGTATTTTATCTAAAAAATTATCACGCACAACGTGCGGAACTGCGACTAGTTTAAATAAAATGTGTGCTAATTTTTTTTTTTTTAAGTTTCTTTTGTACTATAATTTTTTGTTTTTGGATTTTGTTGTATTACAATTTTAATCTTATTTTTATTTTTTAGTAATAACTTAAGAGTTTGAGGAAAAGAAGCTTTTAAGCAAAATTTAAATCATGGTTTTATTTTTATTGTTTAACACGAAAAGAACTAGTACAAAATAGCAGGTTCAAAGAGCAGTCCACCTTGAGCATCAAAAATTGGAGAAGATTTATTATGTGATCTTATCGTTATTTACTAAATTCTAGCAAAAATAAACCCGACACATTTTATATTGTCAATAAGAATAGTGGTAAGGAATTTGAAGACAATTGCTATAAACAAATTCTTTACGTTACAAGATGAAGATGTCATGCGATGTGAGTACTATATTTGTTCGGAAGCCAATAGACAGCTACAAATGAAAGCCATAGTTTGCTAAATATTGGCTATCAAAGACAAATCTAAATCCTTTCAAAAGAAAGAAAGGGGCTCAAGTTCAATTTGCCTTCTCTATAGCAACACATAACGTGAGGTAGAAGCATTTTGGAATGGGTTGGAACTGCGCGCCCTGTCATTGTCAAGGAAGGTTTCTAATAGCCACAGATTCAATGATACTGATTGCCGCAGGCCGTAGAATAAACAAATGAATACTCCATCCTTTGCTGATTTTCATGCAGGCCAGGTCATAGTAATAAAAGTAGTACTCTGACAAGCATACCACATATGGTTGATCAAATAATTTCTTCACACCTACGATACGAAAAACATGATATTTTAACTTATTTTGTTTTTGATGCATGCCACGTATGGTTGATCAAATAATTTCTTCACACCTACGATACGAAAAACATAAAATTTTAACTAATTTTGATTTCAGTGTAATGTGATCATTTGTAGTGCCTATATCTGTTGTTCGAATCCCCAACTTCACCTCCCTACTATCTACCTATTAAATAAAATAATTTTTTGATTAGTGCAATTCCCCATAATAAATAAAGCTAATAATTGAATCTATTGCTCAGAGACTCAAGAGTACAAAAAAACACCCATGACTTGCCAAACCATATCCTTCAATTGATATATCGAAAAGTCTCACATATGGTTCTTTCCTCTTTCAACTTGATTAGGCTTCCCTTTTGACTCCAAACCATTGGAATCCCCTACTGAAGCATGAATCTCAGTCCTAAAATAAAAAAATTAATCACCTGATCAGATTTCGGCCAAACCATGGTCAAATAAGAAAAACAATTGGCACGACGGGCCATACTAAAATACGTTCAAGATCATAAACATTAAAATCCAGATACCATAGGACTGCAACTGGTAACCAAAAAGAATAACCAGAGAGAGAAAAAAGAGAACTAAGTCGGACAGAATACGAGCACGAACTCAACCGACAATTAGGCTCTCATGTACTCAGTCAACAAACAGCATACCATATACATAGACATGGCAAAATTGGTCAAAATTTTCTGGCCCGACGTGACCCGAACCCGAATTTTTAACCTGAAACAAAAACAGGTTGACCCGTGACCTGACCCGAATTTTTCGAGTTTTTTGCGGGTCAACCCAACTAAACCCAACCCGAACCCGAATCACTTTTTAAAAACATTTTTTTTTTGGTAAAAAAAATGTAAAATTAAGACAATAATAGTTTAATTGTTTATTGTGAATTTTAAGGAAACAATTGATACATTTACATATATAAATTAATTGAAGGATAAAAAGTTGAGCATTCTGTAATGAGTAAAAAATTTTAGATATCAAATAACAAAGTACATACCAAGATAATATGGTTATAGTAGAGTTAAAAATATAGATTTAAAACTGTAGACATGTGTGAGAAATATTTACAAGTGTAAAAATAGTGAAGCCAAAATATCAAATTAGCGTAAATTATGAATGCTTAGACTTATTTTTTAACAATTTATGTCCAAAATAAACGGCTTTTCAAAATAAATTATGATATTTCCTAGAGTGTATATTGCTTAACAATGATATGATATTCATAAAAGAGACCATGTATAAATAAGTAAGCAATCAAATTTTAATGTATATCTCAAATTGAAATAGAGTGTCAACCACAATTGATAAAATTATAAAATTAATTTTCAAGATTGTAAAGTTCTTATATGTTTTTATTCTTTATCAAATGAGTTATCCAATAAGTCATTTGTAATTTTGTTTTATATTTTGGAATGTTGATATTGTGTAGAAATAAAACATGTATATTTGTTTTACTTATGTTTGTGCTATTTTGTTTTAAATAGTAATGTTAGGATTTGTATAATTTTAAAATTATTGAATAAGTATTAATAAGTTTAATTAAATTCATTTTTGATATAAGTGGTGAAGTCAAAATAATGCATTTTACGTCATATAATTTGTTGCATAACTTTCCAAATGACAAATACATGTTATTTTATTCATAAATAAAAAAATATAAAAAAGAATTCATGTGAAAAATACGGGTCAACCCGACCTAACCCGCAACCCGATTGACCCGAACCCATTTTTAACCCACTTAAGATAACCTGTTTTTGACCCGTGACCCGTTTGACCCGACCCGACTCGCCCATTTTGCCATGTCTACATATACAGCACCATCAAGTCGAGGAATTTTTCCAATCAACAACTCCTTGTGGCCAAACCTCAACATTGTTGAACTTGAAGAAGCTCTGTCAACAGCATCATTCAAATCCTTAATAAGCATACCAAAACACCATTGTTGAACCTCATTCACAAGTTTAAGATATTTTTTAAGAGTCGTCATTATAAGGAGTTTTGAGCTTTGTGAAAGTGTCACCTTCTCATATGACTCCCTTGAATACAAACACACACACACACACATAGAGACATGCTAAACACCATCTTCATCAGGACTTGAGTATATGATTTCTGCAGTTGATCATGCACGTCAAAATCGTGTCACCTCTTTCAAGATCCTAATTCCTGTGGTGGAGTCCTCTCTCTTTAGCTGAATATGCATTGTCTCTAGCAAGGGTGATTTGACTAACAAAAGCTTTACAAACTCCATTACAAGCTTTGAGTCATCAAAAATTAGCGTCTCCACTTCTCGAAGTTTCTTCAAAGAGATGTCTGAAAAGTCCTGTGCTTTCAAAAACTCAACAACAACATATTCATCATCTGTAGCAACACCATCATGCACCTAAAAAGAAGATAGAAAATTCCATATCAAATCAAAACCTAAAATATATATTTAAAGAAAACAAGATGACGCTCTTATGCGTACCAACCTTGACTTTAAGTTTTTGCAAGTTGGGGGAACTCCTAATGAAGCAAAAAGCACAGGAGACCTCTCCCAAATACCTAAAACACATTTCAGGTAGTACAAGACTTTTTAGGAATTCAAGTGCTGTTGGAAGACTTTCTGGAATATTGCCTGCAACAAAAATCAAAAATGAAACACCCTGACAGGCCACAAACGCGTTGACCCCTTGTGATAAATTTGATTGATTAATTACCCTAGTTATTAATTAATCAAATTAACATGCAATATCACATAGCAGCACAAACAAATCACCAAAACTAAGTTATGCAGCGGAAAATAAATGACACGGTGATTTATTTACGAATGGGAAAACCTGACGGCAAAAACCTCACAGGGTGATTTAAGGTCACCACTCCCGAAACTCCACTATTATCACAGCAAGCGATTACAAGCAAGGAATCCCAAGTACCTTACCAACCTACAGTTGAACCCTTACCCCAATACCCAATTGGACTTGCTCTGTAGTGATAGTTTCTCCTTTTCAATGCACGGCTCCCAAGTACGTGACTAACCAGATGCGCGGATCCCAGTACGTGACTTCAAACACCAACTAGAGAGAGAGAGATTTGTTGGCTGCAAAGTTCTTCAAATCATCAAAGATGAACTAGGGCACAAACTTTTTGTTCAGATCACAAATTGCATGAACAAGAAGTTCTCAATGATTGTGCAACCTACATCATCTTTTACGGCCCTTAAAACAATCCTTTTATATTTCTAGGGTTAGGAGAAAAGAAGTCCCAAAGACACATTCACGGACTGGACTTGAAACAGAACTGAAAATCTGTTTTCTTTAATTCTCGATAGATGGAGGTGTTGAGGATCTGTCGAGGAGCTATCGAGACTTGGGGGAAAACAACTTCTTAAAGCTCGATAGATGCATGTGTCGAGGTAGGTGTCGAACTTTAGTAACTTGCACTTCTTTGCTTGTTTCTTGGACAAACTTTAATGGCTTCAACACTGAATCTTGAAACACTGTTCCTTGAGGTGTTAAACACATCCTAGATCTACCCAATTACAAGTAAAGTGCGTTTTGTCTAAGGATAAGCCAATTACATAACATAGCGACATATGTTCACAATCTTGAACTACATATGTCCTAACACACCCCCAGAAAATGACTTGTTAAAGAAGTATGTTTTACCAACTATGTTTTACTAATTAATGTTAAGGAAGTTATCTTACCATCAAAAGATTATATTCTGCAAAGAGATCTCCTATAACAGGTAGGGATCGAAAAAACTCGATCATATCAGCAGTCTTAATTTCTTCATGTTCTATAATTAAATCCTTAGAAGCCTTAATCGTAACTGGTGCAAGAACTGGGGTATTTTTGAAACATATAGACTTTAAAGGATCTTCAAAGTATAAGTACTTAAGATTGGAGGCATCGAGGTCAAGGCTTTCAGTATTGGAGCAGTTTATTAATGTCAAGTGCTCAAGTAAAAGCATTTGGGCATAAAATTTTCAAAAATGTTAATGGCAATATCAACTACCCGAAACTCAAGGGTGACAAGCCTATTAAATCCGTTAAAAGTAGTTGGAGGACTAAACAGACAATGACACAAGTGCAAATGCCTAAGTTGCAGATATGAAAAGAGAAACGAAGACAATTTATGGACTCCACCCCTTGAAACCCAGAGGGTAAAATCCTGGATATTGTTGCTAGAAAGGAAATATATTAAATGATTGATCTCAGGACAGCTTTCCAATCTTGGAATAGATAGAGAGAATTTAAGAATTGGTCCTTTGTGAAGTAATAGAACTTGATAAATAGTCTTGAAAAGGTCTGTCCTCTATGCTTGGTCTTTAGGACAATTGTTGCAGAAACAATAATCAAATACAAGTTGTGGAGGACACTTGTCCATTTTGACAAGAGAATTGTCTTCACTGCATCTCGTATTGGCAAATGGAGAAATATGTTTTCTATTATGTATACTTGGAAGGTTACTGATAATCTCAGAAGTTGAAGGACTATTATGCCTCATTTTTTGGGGGGAGACCATGATGATGATGATATCAAAACCTGAAAATCAATATCAGCAAACATAATAATCTCATCAGAGCTTTCAATAAAGAAACATGACAGAACAGTAAGCCATTGTGTTGTACACATTAGTCGCTATTTACAACATAAAATCAACAAAATTCAGCAACCTGTGTGAAATTATAGAAATAAATAACGCAGTATCACATAATTTCCCGAGAAGTATCAGTGGCTATTGGAAGATTGCATTTTAATTGACATGAAAGAATCTAAGACAGTAACACGCCCCAGATTATACATGAATATAATCAATCACACACCCCACAAACAAACGGATGAAAGCACAAAACATGAAAACAGATTGTGAAATATGAGTAGTTTTATCTTCGTATTACCCGGTTTGACAAAGATGTCCACAAAGATAAAGATGGATGGTTTCATGTCTCTGTGTCAATCTGATATGGCATTTGGGTATCAAAATTCTATCAACACATTAGACATATTATGCCCTAAGAAACCCAAACCAATTGTAAGTCTATATACTTGTAGAACAAGCAAATCATAGACTATGATTAAAAGACTTCAACTTCTCTATTAATTAAGATACACTGCAATTTCTACTTAATTATTTTGATAGAATACTATTTTGGTCTCTAAATTCTATCAAAAAATTATTTTTCATCCCTAAACTTTAAAAAAAATTACACTTTACCACCCTTAACTATACATTAAATTACACTTTGCACCCCAAACTATTTGAATGCATAGTCTGCACCCTAAACTATTTGAATGTACACTTTGCACCCTGGAATTGCTTTTGCTGTTATGTTAAACCGAATCCTCTTACATGTGACAAGCAGATACATCTTTCTTAGGTGGAACAAATTTAAAAAACCGAAACACCCTTCTTTAAAATCAATTAAAACAAAATCCATTTTTATGCGTGCCCACTGCCCAGCCTCTCCCCAAACTCAGATTCTTGTAAACCCTAAATCCCCAAATCGGAAATTGCTTCGGCTCCACCACCGCAACACCGCTTATTTCTTTTCTTTTCTTATTTTTTCCAGCTCTTTCTCTCTCTCGCGTGCTTACAAGTACAGCTCTCTCTCTTTCCCCAACAGCTCTCACGCGTGCACAGCTACTCTTCCCCTCTCTCTTGGCCAGCAGCTCTTCTCCTCTTTCTCATTGTTCAGTTGCTCCTCTCCCCAAACCCTGTGAAAAAAACAGAGAATCTAAATAAAATGGAGAGAATTTCATTGATTTATGAGAATTCCATGAGAATTGGACTGAATAAAATCAAATAAAATACAATGCTCTGTTTTATATACACTCTAGAATAACTGCTTCCAGTTTTGGCGCCAAAAGCAGTTATTTGATCTTTCCAGGAACTGTACACGTGGCTAATGAGAATAACTGTCTCCTTGACATGCGGCACCAATCTGTTAGAGCTCTTGGATGAAGAATTCGTGATGTGGCACAGCTTCAAGGAATTCCAAGACCTCTGTACTGACCAATTTACTTGATGCACGCTCTGTTCTTTGAGTGATGCACTTACCATCGCCTAATGCTGCAACACCTGCTATATTTGTGGCTTGGCTAGTGCATCTCACATCAGTAGCTGCTGCACCACTAGACACCTTCATGGCTTGGACAATGCAGCTCTGTTGTGAGTTATGATCTTCATTTTTAACACCCTGCATAACGTGTAACCCTAAAATCATCAACAACACGACCACCGCGACCCCACTGAAATCCTACCTTTTCAGTTAATTCTGGCTACTGATTTTTTTTATTCTGATACATGTTTGTTTTTGCCGCCTACCTTTTTTTTTTTTTTTATTCTGATACATGAGCATAAAAAATAAAAAAATAAAAAACAAAAAAAAAAATTGTTTTGGAATCATAGATTAAACTTTCACTGCTACAAGAACCAAATTGTTACTAACTGCCAACTACTAAAGGTGAAGATGCTCACACAAACATATCCATTAATATATATATATATATATATATATATATATATTGTTTTGTGGCATATTTGGTTTGCTTTTCATTGTTGCTTTTTGATTGGCCTCTACAAAAATGTAACTTTTCTCTTTGGCTAATGTAAGCCGATTTTCTTCCCTTTCCTCAGACAATTGATATGTCCAAGATGGCCCTGGGGATGCTTCCTTCACAGCTCCTTTCAAGCTTGTGGCAGAACACGATGATTACATCCATGCTCTTCTAGCCTATTTTGATGTATCATTTACCAAGTGTCACAAGTTGACAGACTTCTCCAAAGGTTGATTTCTGTGATGTTTTCCTGCTTCTCTTTTGTTAATTTTATTGTTTGGATTAAGTTTTTTTTTTTTTTTTTTGGGTAGATTTAGTGAACACTTGGGTTTGAAAGGAAAAGGCAAGCCTGTCTTTATGCCTGAAATTTAACAAGCTTCTTTGAATTTCACCTTCTTCTCTTTTGTGAATTGTATTTCCTGGATCAAGTTTTGTTATGGATTACATGTAACATAATTTTGTTAATGCCTAGTCAATACAAACGCATAATAATATTCTATACAGTGTTAAAAAAAAATAAAAAAAAATAAACACACCCAGCCATGATTAAAAAATTCAAAAAGCTACTAAATAGTAAAATCCCTAACTACTGGTCCCAACACTCTTGAGTAAACATTATTCCATACACCTACATCAGGTGGGGACCAATTGAAGACACAATATCCAATACAACAATTCAAACAAACAAAAATACTTTGTACAATATCCCAACAAATACCCCTAAAAAAAAAAAAAAACACACCCAGACATAAATAACAATTCCAAAAGAGGTAAGTGAACAGTCAAGCTCTGCCTACTGGTCCCAATCACACAACCCAATCACTATAAATAGCATCATACATCAACCAATGAAGCAGAAAGTACTAGTGGACTGAGTGAGACTAAAAATTACCTGAGAAAACAATTCTTCCTTGCTCAAAAGACACGAAAGACTGATTTAGGGATAGTGGAGTTGAAGCTATTTCCAATTTGGAGATTTAGGGTTTAAAAGTTCTGAATTTAGGGACAAGCTAGGCAGTGGGCTAGGCACACGCGAGATAGAGAGATGCGGGAAAAAATAGAGGATTTTGTTTTAATTTTTTTTTTTTTTTTTTTTTTTGAAACTAAAGCATACCATTCAATTAATCAATCAGAAAAATTAGCATCTTGATACAAAGCTTCCCTAGCTATTGGAGGAACATCTTCCATCCAAAACAAATCATGACTAATATTCCTAGCAAATTGCGCTAACCCGTGAGCAACCCTATTCCCTCCCCCCCCCCCCCAGCCCTCCCTCACCTAGTACATTCAATCCTTACCCAATGCAAATTCCTAATCAAATGCTGAATATCCCCAATTACATTCCCAAGCAAAGAATGATCATCCTGCAAAGCTGAAATAGCTTTCATAACAAAGTTATTATCCCCTTCAATGATGAATTCAGAGAAGCCAGCATCTACAGCAAATTCAATAGCTTTTCTACAAGCACCTCAGCGTCCTCACTGCAAGATACCTTAGGTCCCTTAGCTGCCATGGTTGCCATAACCTCACCTTTATCATTCCGGATGACTGCACCAAAACCAAAGCTATTGAGGGTCGAAAACAAGGCTGCATCAAAATTAAGTTTGAAAACCGAAGGTGGAGGGGGCTGCCAGGTATCCCGAATAAACTGCCCTTCATGTGTAGGTCCCATCAATGCTAATGCATTTCGAAATTCCTCAAGAAGCTCCCTTGCCCGATTATTCAACCACCCCGAATCATGGAACTTGCCTCCATGCACAACCCGATTCCTTTGATTCTAGATCAACCATGCTTGAACGAGCACAACCTTCATATCTTGAGACTCAACCCGTTCTAATAAATATTCCATCGACTGAAGCATATCAGCCATACCCGACCCTCTCTGCTGCAGAATTTTCAAACTACCCACCCATACATCTCTAGCTGCATCACATTCCCAAAGAGCATGGACAACTAATTCCAGAAACCTTAAATAGATTGGGCGCATCACATCTTCAATAAATCTTCTCTTTGATAGGTTTAACTTTGTTGGCAAGATTTCATTACAAGCTCTCCACCCAAACACCCTAATTTTATTAGGAATTCTAAGCTTCCAAATTGCAGACCAAACTCCCTTTCCAATACGACCCCTAGAACTCTCGACTACCCTGCTTCCTCTCAAAACTTCCTTAGACACCTTATAGGCAGATTTAACAGTAAAAATCCCTTTCCATTGTTGCATCCAGAACAGAAAGTCCTCCACATATCTTCGGCTGAGATGTATTCTACATATAGCTTTGGCATGGCATCTTCTTTCTCAAACATCTCCATGATAAGATCAGACCTACATGCATGCAAGTCTTGATCAATTAATTCAGCAACAGTCACCTCTCAAACTTCCTCCTTAACTATATGCAAAGGCGCATTTGTTGGATAATTCGGTATCCATTGATCCCCTAGAATCCGAATTGAATGACCATTCCCAACTTGCCAACAACACCCATACTTCAAGATAGGAAAAGCAGCCACAATACTCTTCCAAACAAAAGAACAATTTGGGGACTCCTTAGCTTCAAAGAGATGAGTTCTTGGGAAATATCTAGCTTTGAGGCATTGAAATACTAAAGAATTATTATCATGCAGCAACCTCCACCCTTGTTTAGCTAACATTGCTAAATTAAAAACCCTTAAATCCCTAAAACCCATTCCTCCCTCCCTCTTCGGTCACGTGAATTTTTCCCACTTTTGCCAATGAATTTTCCTTTCATTCCCCACCTGCCCCCGCCCCCTAAAATTTAGCACACATTGCATCCAACTCATCATAAAGTTTCAAAGGGAGTTAGAAAACACTCATGGTGTAAGTAGGGATATACTGAGCAACTACTTTAAAAAGAATTTATTTACCGGCCATAAACAACATCTTCCCTTTCCACCCCTACAGCTTTTTCCAAATCATATCCTTCAAGTATGAGAACGTGAGATACTTTGTTCTCCCTACTAAGGTAGGAAGCCCTAGATAAGACTCAAACTAATTCACTTCCCACACTCCCAAAATCCTCAGAATGTCTTGCTTTTGACTAGCCGAAGTGTTGCTGCTGAAAAAGGCTAAAGACTTCTCCAAATTTATGTACTGACCTGAAGCATTGGCATAGGTCTAAAGCACCTCTGAAACTACCTCCACTTCATTTTGTGTTTCCCTACAAAACAGAAGGGAATCATCAACAAACAATAAGTTAGAAACTTTTGGTGCCCCTCTACAAATGAAAGCGCCATGAATTTTCCCATCAGACTCTGCTTTTGCCAACAAAGATGTAAATCCCTCTGCACACAACAGAAATAAATACAGTGAGAGAGGGTCTCCTTGATGGATTCCCCTAGATGGAGTCACATTCCCATAAGGTTTTCCATTAAGAAGAATAGAGAATGATGTGGTGGTGACACATGTCATCACTCTCTCAATCCACTTTTTCAGAAAACCCAACTTTGCATAATGCCTTGTAGGAATAGCCATTCCACTCAATCTTATACTTTACTGACATCCAACTTCAAAGCCAAAGAACCTATCTTGCCCTTCTTTCTGGCATGCATAGAATGCAAAACCTCATATGCCACAATAACATTATCTGTAATAAGTCTACCTGGCACAAAAGCACTCTGGGTAGGAAAAATAATATCAGGGAGCACCTGTTTCAGCCTATTAGCAAGGACTTTAGAAATAACCTTGTAAATAACATTACAAAGTCTAATAGGTTTAAATTCAAACATTTTCTCTGGATTCTTCACTTTAGGGATGAGCACAATATTGGTATGATTTAAATCTGGTAACATAACTCCATTATTCAAAAAATCTAACACAGCATTCACTACATCACCACCCATAAAATGCTAGAATTTTTTATAAAATAAAGCATTCATACCATCAGGTCTAGGTGCCTTTGTTGGTCTTATTTGAAATACAGTTTCCTTGATTTCATTAGTAGTAAAATCCCTAGAAAGCATCTCCTGCATGTCTATAGTTACTTTGGCCGAAACTGTGCTTAAACACCCTTCCATTTGATTGCAAGACCCTACACAAAAGAGATTAGCAAAATAGTCAACTGCGACTCTGGCTATGTCCTCCACCTCTTCCACCCATTGCTCCTGTGGATTCAAGATGCCCTTAATATAATTCCGTCTTCACCGTTGTGATCCTTTGGAATGGAAAAACTTAGTGTTCCTATATTCATGCCTTAACCATGCAATCCTAGAGCGTTGTGCCCAATAGATCTCTTGTTTTAACAAAAGATCATCCAACTGTTTACTAATCTCCAAATACTCCACCTTACTCTCATCAATAGTGTCAACTCTATTAATTCTATCAAGCCAGTTCTAAAGGGATTTAATCTCTTCCTCCTCAGGTCTAGTCCTTGTGTCTCCCCACGCCTTTAAATTATCACCACACCCTTATTTTTGCATGCACAGCTACCAAACCTGAGTCCCCACTGCCTAACAAACTCCATGCTTGCTGAACCCGATCCTCACATTCATCCCATAACAACCAACTCTCTTCAAACTTAAAACCCCGATTAGCTCTAAGATGTTTTTGTCTGAATTTTTGAACCTAGATAGCAATAGGAATATGGTCCGAAGCATGAGGAAGAAGATGCACTACATTGCTGACCTGAAAGCTTTCAATCCACCCCTTCGTTGTAGCAACTCTATCAAGTCTCAATTTAGTATTAGCATCACCAGGTCTTTTGTTAGTCCAAGTAAAAGGATATCCTTTGTAACCTAGATCTTCTAATTGACAACCCTCCAAAGCCTCCCTGAATGCATTAATCTGAGAAATATTTGGCTGCCATGTGCTTTGCTTTTCCGAGGAATGGAGTATAGCATTAAAATCTTCAAAACATAACCATGGACCCCCCCCCCCCCCACATAGGTCTTCAAATGTTCCAATAGTTTCCAAGACGTACACTTTTGTTGTGTCTTTGGCCAACCATAAAAACCTATCATGAACCAAATAAAACCATCATCCTCTATTACTTTAGCTAAAACATGATTTGCAGTATAATTAATCATCTCTAACTTAACATCATACTTCCATAAAAAGGCTAACCCTCCACCGGAGTCCGGATGTTTAACAACTATTTTATTCTGAAAATGTATGTTACCGTAAAGATTATTAAAACCTTCCGTATCCAACCGTGTCTCCATCAGAAAACACACTATGGGAGCTTGTTCCCTCACTAATTTGCGAAGGCTACGTCCTATCCAAGAGTTCCCAAGTCCTTGGAAGTTCCAACTTAGGATCCTCATTACTCCTGGCAAGGGTGGCTCTCCACCCCCGCCGATATAATATTTTCAACATCATCACCATCCCCAACCTTTCCACGCTTAGGCTCCCTAATATCAAACTTCTCTTCCTCCCTGTTACTGTTAGATTCAGCACTTCTTTTTCCACAGGTTGGCAGCTACAATGCTTTTGACAATCCTCCAAGCCCAAAAACCATTCGGTTGAACCTTTCCCAAGTGGATTTGGGCTTTAAACTACTAGGCCCAGGCTTATCCATTCTATGATCCAATCCATGGTCCATAGCACCAATTTGTTGACCGAAATCCACTCCGCCTAACTTGTCATTCAGCCCCTCATCAGCAACTTTATGAAATCCAGCTGTCCCTAGCACATCACTCATTTGCATTGAATTAGAAACTGGAAAAAGCTGCCCCGTATGCATGTTTCTAAGATTTTCCTTAGCCACGTCTCTAGCACATGCACTGTCAACATTATCCAATTGCTGAAATTGAGGTTGAAACTCGTGATTCTCGGACTCACCCTCCTCCATAGTACTAGGATTTCCATTCCTCATCCCTTCCACCGTCGTTTCCCCATTCAGATTTCCAACCGGACTGAACCTATCATTTTTCAAGTCCCCCGAACACTGATCCCAGTGAGTCCTTGAACCTGCGTTTTTAGATGGCAAAGGGCGTGGCCGAGCACCTATAGCACGCAGAAAATCCCCATACTGATATGCAATTTCCCCACCGTTCTTAACCACCGCAAAGTGTGATGCACAATGCTTAACGTCATGACCGAGCACACCACAGTAATGGCAGAACATGGACAATATTTCGTACTTAAATTTAACCCATGTATGTATACCATCTGAACCGGCTATAAACGCTCCACTCCGAATCGGTTTTGCTATCGGCACTGCAACTCGAACCCGCATAAGGAAACTCAGATCATCCTGACGCTGCTTCCGTTCTACCTCTTCCACCAAACCAATCCGATTTCCAACTTCCTTCGCCACTTGAGGAGAGATCATGTCAAGCGGTGCATCCCAAATCTGAACCCAAAGAGAAGCGTACTCAAATTTGATGTTTCCCACTGTTTTCCCTCTCTGCCACCTTCGGAGCAACAACATCTTGTTATCAAACGACCAAGGACCTCCATTGATGACTTTAAACATATCGAACTCCAACTGGAACTTGAATTGGAACAGGTTCGGCCCCACCTCAGTGATGTGCATCCTGTCCTCCAAACCCCATGCTCGCTTTAAAGTAGTCTTTGCCGCTCGTTTATTGAAGGGTTTACACGTGAGGAATCCCAACTAGACTCAAACAGCAGCTTTCTATGGCTTCCAGGCACCCTTTATCAGAGATATTCAACTTCCTCCTCCTCAGACGTTAACCTCATATTCCCTAAACTATCAAGAACTTCAACCGCCATAGAGATACAAACTATTTTACAAACGGCTGATGTGGTGAGTGACTATTAGTAAACAAAAAAAGTGATATTCACTTATTTTGCTAAAATTGAAAATTTTTCACTGAAATAGTACAGTAGGATTCATGAATAATACCAAAAAGTGCAAAAGAGCCCATAAATAGTACTAGGATTGGCAATGGGATGGGGCGAGGTGGGGCCAGAGGATGGGATCTTCATCCCCGCCCCACATGGTTGTTTCCCTTCCTCGTCCCCGCCCTGCCCAGGGGTGCAAGGCAAACTACCTTGCCCCATCCCCTCCACTTGGGGCCCCGCGGGAACTCGCCCTGCCCAGTCCCTAATACAATTTTATATATATAAATAAATTTTTTGCTACAATAATATAAATCATAACAAAACAAAATGTTTTAAAATCCAAGCATTTAAATAAACCAAGTACTTAAATAAACAAATAAACCGAATATATCAACAACTATCAAGAGACAAATATATTATAGTCATTTGATTGAAAAGCATGAAACAATGTGCCAAAAGAAAATTTAAACATTTGGAATATGATAAGAAACAAACCTACTGCCTACTAAAAGCACTAAATGACTAGCCTTTTTTCCTACCAACTCTGCTTCTTCAATAGCTATAAACAAAAATACCAATATATATATATATATATAATAGGTGAAATAAAAAGAAACTCAAATTGCAATTCTAAATTAAAATTCTAATTTTGTGCCATGTGTCAAGATTAATGTGGGGACCACACCAATTTAAATATAAACTTGTGATTATTGTAGTAAACGCTAGGTTCACCTCCCCTTCTAGAATTCTGCGTTTTACATTTAAATGTTGTGCCTTCTTTTTTTTTTTTTTTGGCTAAATAAAACCTTCTGCTCTTCTTTAAATATCATACACGCTTATTTACAAGTTCACCTCCCCTTCTACAATAATCAAACACAAATTAGAAATACAACTCCCCTCTTTTTCAATGAATGCTATGAAATTTGAAAGGCGTCTCTCAAGATCAATGATGAATACTTTTTCTACTATGACTATTCTTATTTAATATTTTTTGGTTATTAGTATTTTTTGATTGCTACACGGAGAAAGGACAAAGAGAGACTGAGAGAAAAAAGAGACAGAGAAATAAAGAGGCAGAGTACGAAGAAGGAGAGAGAGATCAAGAGATCAAAAACTGAAATTAGCAATCAAGAATAAAAAGATGTCTCTCACTTCCTGTTAGATTTCTTCTTCTAACTATTCGCTAATTTCTTTTCCCGGAATAAGAAGAAGTAAGGAAGATGAAGTATCAAGAACGAAGAGGAGTCTACCCCGCCCATTACAACATGCTTCTGATGGGTACCTATTCTTTTTCTTTCAAAATTTTTCCCAAATTTAGAAGGAAGATTTGACCTTTAATCTATTTTCAAAGTTACGTTTTGGTTACTGATTAAAACTTAGAAATTAACAAGAGTTCCCTCTGATTTTTTATTAACAATGCCTCTGACGGGTTCTTATTCTTTCTCTAACTTTTTTTTTTCCCACAAATTTAAAGTTAATTTAGTTTTATTATATGTTTTCCACTTATACAATTGCAATGAGATTTTGTTTCCTAAAATTACGATTAAGGAAATCGGAATTATGATATTTAACTATTTTTATTAAATATCTTTGGTAATGGTTTATTTGAATTCTTCTTTTTTGGAATTAAATCATTCAATTTCTTTCTCTGCAGATTTAGAGTCTCTAATTTAATCAAAGCAAAGGTATTAATTTCTTTTCCTTATGTTCTCTTCGATTATGGTTTGCTGTCAATTTAGGAATTTGGATTCATAACCCTTTTCCTCTCTATTTGTTAAAATCAGGGAAAACACTCACAATATGAAAATCCTACCTGAGTTTTATTGGCCTCTTACTTGTACTGTTTTTTTAAGAGGAGTAAAATTGTGGGATTTTGAAATCTAATAGAATAACTTTCTCTATATATTTTTTAAAAAGAGACTTTTAAGTCTTGATTTTGTTGTTTTTTATGTTGGAGTTTGATGGATTTAAATTGTAAAATCTAAAAGTATAATAAGGAAATGCATCAAGTTCTAAAGTTTTTTTTTTTTTTTTGTCTCAAATTTCAATTAAATTTGTTAGTATACTTTTCTAATTGTGGATTACTTCTGGTATTTAAACACCATGAAATTTTAGTAAGTTGTGAAGACAAGTAGAGAATCTGTCATGTAGCCAGAACCACTTAAGGTAAAGGTTTTTGTTTATTCGTTTTCAAATTTTGCCATAGCTTGATTTTATGTTTAGTCATTTGGTTGGATAGGTTTGGATTTATGTGTTTCAGTTAGATTTGGATTTGGCTACAATAATTGGGTTAGAATTTTTTTTTTCCCGTAATGAGCATTTTTAAATTCATGCCTTTGGTTTTTTGTTAAATTCCTTATTCAAAATCTTGGTTTCTCTATTTGTGTTTGCCTTTTGTTGGAGCCCCTGGATTGTGTGGAATTATAACGGTGTGGACATCAGTTATTTTTAATTGGCATAGAACTAATAATGTTCCTCAAGTTTTTTTTTTTTTTTTTGATACCTCATCAGTTCTTTCTTTGTTTTAGAGTTATGATTGAATTTTAACCTATGGTGTCTATTGTTTCTATTTGTGTTATTTATATTTCAATCTATGTAGAGAATAAAGAGTAGGGAGGCAATGAGACATGAGAGAATCAGAAGTTTTACCAACAAAGGATGCAATTTCAACATGATTGGTAGACCCAATCTTCTTTGTAGGATAGCCTTTATTGTCTACAACAATCTGTCATTAACATAGGTTTTAAACTTTTAATTCTTTTTCACCTTTCTTATATGGCACACCTTATACTTCTTTCTATTTGTTTATAGGACTTCTATTATTTTTGTTAATTGTTTCTTCAAACTTATCTTAATTTAAAATGTTATTTTATTTCATATTTTTAGTGCATATTGGCATGACCAGCATGAAGAGTTATTGAGTTTTTTTTATGCCTCTTATAAATGTTGAATATAGAGGAAAAACAGGGGTACAATAAAGTTGTTGGTAATAGATAATGTCTATATTCCCATGTATTTTTTTTTTTTAAAGTTCCTTTTGGCACTTAAATGTGAAGAGAAAACAATAATAGAGCAGCAATTGTTGTTGAACATTCCACTTGACAAAATGCAATTAATCCTAACCATGAAGAATAGATGATCATTGTCCAAATACATATTATCATTTCTTAAAGTATGAGTTTTTTATGGCTATAGGTAATATTTTGAATGTTATAATCCACCTTTAATCTTATGTAATGAAAATAATCATAAATAGAGGGATTATATGTCTTTAGTAAACTTTGGTGCTTGGTCTTACTACAGTTTGACAATGTACTACAATTTGACAGTAGGCATGATATTCTGTTTTTGTTTCATATTTCCATTTGTGCTATATTGATCCTGAAGTTTTTTAGTAAGAGATCTCAGATTTAGTAATAAGAAGAAGAGTACTAATTTTGAGAAAATTTTAGCATAAAAGAGAAAAATGATGAGGTGTTTGGCTCAGCTGTTGTGGCTGTGAATTACTTGATCCATTGACAAACGATCCTTAATTTCCAACTTGTTACTTATGATTGCATTAAGAAATCGGTCTTACAATCACCCATCAATGTGTAGTAGTCTCTCTTTTGTTTCAGTTTTGCCCTTGCAACATGTGAATAAAATGCATTTTGGAAAAATCTTGATAGAATTTTGGAGGGTTAAATTATAAAGGAAGTAACTACTGCCATACTATTTCTTTTTCTTTTTTTTAATATAAGAAAATTAAATATTCAGCAAACTAACAGAAAAACATGTCAAATGGTGATGCATAGATTGAACACCACAATGGACATTAATGTTACACAAATTATACCAAGGAGACCACGTAAAGTACAAGATGGAGAACTTGCCTTGCATAATGGAAAATCAATATCTTAAATAAAGGACTTGGAGTGGAACTTAGAGACAAAGGTATCAAAGGTAAACAAGAATAACTATTTGTAAATTTACAAATGCACACATAATATATATATACATTATACTAACAGCTTTGCAACTGAAACAAGTATAGGATACATGTCCAAGTAGAAAGTAAAACCGATTCAACAACATTCATTTCGTTTGACAAAGCAACTGAGAAATTTGTGTCTAAGACTGTAAAAGAACTTGCAAAGATATAGGCAGAGGTAATTTCAATTAGAAATATCAATTCTATTTCCGTGGCTTTTCCTCTTACATACATTATGCCTAATCTGTCCTTGCACTCAAAAACAATGCCAGTCAATTTTATTTCTTTTAGCAAAACACCTGCACTTTTTTAGCATCATTATCTGAACAATTAACCATCCACCCCCTTCCATATTTTACTATTACATTAAGTGAAATAGACCAACCATCAAAAATAATTTTGTTCTTCAAAAAACACACAGAATCTCATGCAAAGTGTTAATCATGATGTATGTATGTATACTTTGCTAAATTTATGAGCTCTTAGGTTTTCTTCTTTTCCTATTACTAACCAACCATATTGACAATTTATGCCTAATGTGTTAGTGTACAATATTGTTGATTAAAATCATAATGGTTGTTGAGGTTGTACCACTCTTTGTATTTTTGTGGTAGGTAACGTAGAAGTAACAACTATATAGTTTATCTCTATGGTATACAATCTATTCTACCAAAAAAAAAAAAAGATTGGTGGGGAGATATTTCTAAGAAAGGGGCTCTGCCTTGGCAAATAATAGCTATGATGGAAGACATCTGAGACTTCCTAGCTTAGTGTAGACATTTATATTTTGTACATAGAAATTTGTTGGCAAAAGAAAAGTCTTAGATGCATTTTTTTGGGACAATAACTGCAATGCTTAGTAGTTTTTCTATCTTCAAGATTTATAGAAAGCTTACAGAAATGTTCAAAGGGCTTAAAAAGGTTTGTAATACCATATGCATTATATTTGGATCAACGATGATTTAAATGCCAGTCAAATTTTTTTGTTGGCATATATGTTATGCATTATAAAATGCATATAAGTTTAGACTTCAATATGATTTTTTTGTTTTGTTAGTTAGTTAGTATGGTTTAGTAAGAGTTGTGAAATTGAATTAACCATCTATTGAATGGATAGACTAAGGAGAATATGTGTCTAAAATTAATGAGGTTGAGAAAATTTATGTCCTGAGGTAGCTTAAACAAAACATAGATTATGATCAAACTTTGTGGTTTATATGCATTTATGATTTTTTTTTAGTTCCTTATCAAGCTTCTAAGATACATTTACTTTGTGCAGTATATAAATGTTAGAGGCACATTGGAATTCAAAAGAAAAAAAAAAAAGTTAGCTAATGCTAAATCAGCATCTTCAAATTCACTTGGTTGGATTGTTTTAGATTAGATATTTGAGTTAGATTTGGTTTTAATTATGGTATTAGGTTTAAAATTTTTTTTTTTTTTTTTGAGTATTTGAATTAGATCTGGATTAAATTAGTTTTTGGTATCTGCCTATGGTGTATGTAATTAGATTTATAAATGGAGATATGTGTTGGGTGTTTAGTATGTGGTAAAACAGTAATACCGTATGCAATCATCTCTTCTCTTTTATAAACTACTAATCTCTTAGGTGATAAATATCATAGGTATTTTGATTGGATTGGCTTTGTTTTAGTATTTGGGTCAGATTTATTTATTTTAAATAATCTGATTTTTTTTTTTTTTGTAATTAAGGTACGTATTTAGGTTAGAAGCAATTTTGTTGTGGGTATTCGTGTAAGATTTGGTTTTGATTTGTAATATATAATTGCTAAACTTCTATTCAGTCATAAGTTAATCCTTGACTTGGGAGGGGAGAATGTTGCACATGGAAGCCTTTCAAAATTGGATATGGAATTTGAGCATATTGGTTTGATGGGCATGTTTCATTTTCTTTGCAAGTGTTAATTTTTAAGCTTTTCAATCTATGAGTCTTTACCTTTTCAATTAGTTAACAAATCTTTTTTCCCCCAATTTCCTTTGAGGCTTCTTGAATGCTGAAAAAAATGTTGGAAAGACAAAGAATTACCATTTTTTGTTTGCAAGATTTGGGGCTGTGCAAGCTTGAAAATAAGATAATTTAGCTTGATTTTTTTTTTTAATTTTTTTTTTTTTTTTTTTTTTTTTGTTTAGCTTTTGAGAAAATTAACTACTATGAAAGAAAATATTATGTTGATCCTCACAACAATTCTCTATTTGCAGCTTATAAACCTGTTAAAGATGGAAAATGAGAAGATGATAGCATGCTTATTCAAATGCTTTGCAAACGAAACAATGCTACTAAACAAAATGCATCAAATAAGCAGAAAAATTGAAGAAGGAAAAATAACAACTACAGAATTCAATTTAATTTTCAGTTTTTGTTTCCCTCCTACCTGTTCTATTTTTAAAAAGGGATTGAAATTATGGGACTTTGAAATATGAAAGTGTTATGTTCTTTACACAAAGTTTATTATTTCATAGATTTTAGTCAATATTTCATCATATCTGCATAATTACCAGGGTTAGCTACTTTAAAATTTTATTTTAATGGTAGACAATTGTAGAAGATGTATTTTGTTGTTGTAATTTTATGGTTGCTGGTGTTAGGATGTGTGTCCTTAAATCCTATTGTATGATACTATGTATGACATTATGTATGACTTAATGTTGTGGTTAATAAAACTATTTTATTATTATTTAAAAATAATGGTAACATGAATATTGGGACATTATATATAGTCTATGAGATGTATAGTATGTGATTTATGTGATTTAGTCACAGAAGATATAAATCACAAGTTCTTTATAAACTCAGAATTTTATTTCGTAGTCGGTGATGAAATTGGGCATTTCATCTGCAAAGACTATAACATATCAACTAAGATGATTTGTCTTGATCATGAAAATTGAGATTTCTAATTGGTATGTTAATATGTTTTAAGAATTACAACATATTGAACTGGATCACTATGAGATTTATTATTCTTCTAACGATTGTCAAATGAATAATAAACTCACGACTTATATTTGCATGAACTCTTAATCCTAAGAGAATAATGGACCTGATCATGAGATGTAGGTTGCTTTAATATATCAGGAATGAGATCTAAAGTAACGATATTGGGCAACCACATTTAGTATTGATGGAACATATATTCTCAAGATAAAATTTATAGTCTCTTAACGGAGATACAAAATATTCCCTTGGAATAAGTTTAATGGATTTGGTTATTCAGAGTGTTAGGCCTAACCACTTTAGTAAGGAGTTACTAAAATATATATTTATGGAATTAAATTTTATAAATATATGATGAATAACTTAAAGGAATAAACCGAGTACTCAAGAAATTAAGATGTTCTGATCTTCAAAATGACAGTCTATATTCATGACTTGGTATTACTACGAATATTTTATGAAGTGGTTGCATGTACAATAAAGTCTTGGGATATAATTTATAAATAAGGCCTAGAGTGCAACTATATTTATATAGTGGTATTAAATATAGTGAATGGTAACTTTGGACTTGTCAAGAGTTGACAGAAAAAGCTCAAGGCCCATTAGAGCTAGTGTCTTATTGGTCCCTTTTGATCCCACTCCAAACCACACATTTAAGCCCAATTGGAAAGGCCCAAAAGATCAGTCCAATCAGATAATCAATTAGATACAAAGAGAGAAACATATAGAATTTTTTGAGAGATGAAAAAATAACACTATTATGAAATGGTGTAAGAAGTGTTAGTCAGTTTGACATTCTCCCTTGGAAAACTAATTGAGAGACCATACTTCTTAGGCATTAGTAGAATTGGAGTGAAGATTAAGAGTGTTTACAAGTGCTTTTGATCTTCTTTTTTTGAAATTCACCACACTAAGGTACACTTTCTTGTTCTTAAATTCTGAAACTTACATAGTACATGTTAACATTTATGAATGTAGTAGATCTGTTAACTTTCCACTGCATACGCTTTGTATGAGATACAAACATGTATTTATCCTACAATTGATATCAAAGCAGTCTTCATTTTCATATCTGTAAACCATATTGTGTGAGTTTTAGAATTAGAGAAAATAATTTCATGTAGTTAGAAATTATTTTTCTGCATGATTGTTGAAATTATTTTTTGATAAAAACTAATATTGATGTTATGAAGTTGTTTAAAGTTGAGTTTAAGTATGTTAAATTGAATTTTAAGGCTATTGCATCAATGAAATTCAGTTTTGATATCAATCTCTGTCCATTATGTTCATATGATGGTTGTTTGTTCATAAGAAACGATAAAAAACTGTCTTAGAAAAATTCTGGAAAATTCAAAATTCAAGAAGCTCAGTCGATCGAGAATCTATCGAGCATCGATCGAGCTGGCAGAAGTTTTCTCGACCAATCGAAGATCTGTCAAGCATCGATCGAGCTTCGCAGAATTTTTTCTCTATCGATCGAGCATCTATCGATCATCAATCGAGCTGGCAGAATTTTTCTTGATCGATCGAGGACTGAAGATCCAAAATTTTCTCTAAGTGTTTTTTACATATATAAAGAGCAAGACTATGTGTAATTTTTTTACGCATGTTTTAAATTAAAAAACCTTTTTTTAAAAAAAATCTAGTGAGAGAGAGATACAAGGGGTGCATCTCACGGAATCCATTGTTGGTTCATAGTAATGTGAAATATATACTTTGTCTTTGCTTCAAGTTTAGCATTCTATGCGGAGAGTATTTATTTCATGGTCCTACAAGATTGAATTTCTTGGTTTATAGTGGTTTGATCGAACACCTTATCTTAGCCTTGAGCTTTGCATTCCATGTAGAGGGTGTTTTGTATCATGGTACTACAAAATAAGCCTGTTAAAGAGATGAAATGTGGCTACACATGATTCTAGACAATGGTATACACTAGACTAAGTATTATAGTATCCTCTATACTGAGTTCTTACTATTATTACTTAGAAGCTAAATGTAAAACGGCATATTATTAGTGTTTGATGAGAGTTATCATAATAGCACTAATAATGAGAATAGTTCTCAATCAATCATAGTATTTAATATTCACTCTATGCTAAGGGATGTTGAATATGGGATTGAGTTGTCGTTGCATATATTGTATTATGGTTTTATTAAGGTTCCATATTATATGCTTATATGCTAAATTGATAATGTCCAGTTTACTTATTATATTCATGTTTATTATTTTCAGATTGGAACATGGCATCATTTAGCCCACTTGTTGCTATTCTTAATCAAAACAAACTGACTGGATCCAACTATGTTGACTTAAAAAGAAATTTGGACATTGTTTTAACTGCTGAAGAGAACAAATTTGTGCTTACTGAACCATGTCCTAACTTTCCTTCATTAGATGCTCCTCTTGATGAAAAACAGCGATATGATCGTTGGCAGAAATCTAATGAGATGGCCAAGTGCTATATCCTAGCATCTATCTCAAATGTTCTACAGCATCAAATGCAAGATGTAGAACTAGCTTCGGATATAATGCTAAGTCTGAAGGAAATGTTTGGTGAGCAAGGCCGTTCTGCAAGACAATAAACTATGAGGCAAATTTATAATACCAAAATGACTGAAGGAAGTTCAATGAGGAAGCAATGTCTTAGGATGATTGTTAATCTGAACACATTGGAAGTTTTAGGTGCCGACATTGATGGAGAATCCCAAGTGGATATGATACTCCAGTCACTATCAAAATCATTCAAGGAATTCAGACTTAATTATAACATGAACAAAAAGATTTATTCTTTATCTGAATTAATGAATAAGTTAGTGGCGACGGAAGGCATTCTTGGTACTTCTAGTGTTGAAGTCAATTTTGGTGAATCTTCTACTTCTCAACCTAAGTCAAAAGGTAAAGGTAAGAAGAAGAAGAAGAAGAAGGACTTCACCAAGTAGGATGGTAAACAAATTGCCTTGGAAGTTGCCAACAAGGGAAAGAAGGAGTATACCAAAGGAAAGTGTTTCCATTGTGGTGAGAAATGGCATTAGAAGAGGAATTGTCCAAAATTCATAACTGCCAAGAATAAAGGTATGAAATGTTCATTCCTTCTTCAAATATATTTGGTACAAAATCCCTCGGATTCCTGATGCTTGGAGTCAAGTTGTACTAATCATAGCTGCAATTCTTTGCAGGGGTTTCAAGAGACTAGAAAGTTGAATGAAAGGGAATTGTTTCTTTCTTTGGCTAATGGAAGTATGATTCCGATTGTAGCTGTTGGAGTTGTTAATTTATGCTTTGAGTCTAGGGTCTTAATATTGGAAGACTGTCTTTATGTACGTAATGTTCGTTGGAATTTAATTCCTGCAACTTATTTGGGTAAACATGGATATTGTGCTATCCTTAAAGATAATGATGTAATAAAGAAGGGTAAAGTGTTTATCTGTTTTGGCAATATTGTGGATGGTCTTTATATTTTAACTCCTGATAAGCATGAATTATATAATTCTGAATTAGATAATAATTCACATGTGAAATCATTAAAGAGAAATTTTCCTTCTACTAGTGAAGCATATCTTTGGAACTTGCGTTTGGGTTATATTAATTCAAACAGAATTCAAAGACTTATCAAAGATGGACTCTTAGGGCCCATGAACTTTGATGGTTTTCCAATTTGCAAATCTATTTTGGAAGGTAAAATGACCAAACGACCTTTTAATGCAAAAGGTAGAAGAGCCTAAGATTTACTAGAACTAGTGCATTCAGATGTATGTGGTCCTATGCCAATCCAAGCAAGAGGTGACTATGAGTATTTCATTACTTTCACTGATGATTACTCAAGATATGGTTATGTGTACCTAATGAGACGGAAATCCAAAACCTTTGAAAAGTTCAAAGAGTTTAAGGCTGAAGTTGAGAATGAATTGGGTAAACACATAAAGATCATTCGACCTGATCGCAGTGGCGAATAGCTTCTTGAAGATTTCAAGGATTACTTGACTGAAAATGAGATTATATCTTAGTTGACTGGACTTGGAACTCCACAACAAAATGGTGTAGCAGAAAGAAGGAATAGGACTTTTTTAGATATGGTTAGATCCATGCTGAGTTATTCGACTCTACCAATTTCCTTGTGGGGATATGCCTTAAGTACTACAATGTATCTTCTGAATTTAGTACCTTCGAAGTTTATTCCTAAAACACCTGTAGAGTTGTAGAATGGGCGTAAGCCTAGTATGAGACATCTCCATATTTGGGGTTGTCCAGCACGTGTTAAAAGGAAAGTCTGACATTTTGCAGTCTAAAATAGAAGTGGTATTTTTTGTAGGGTATCCAAAAGAAACTGTTGGAGGTTTATTCTATAGTCATAAGGATAATAAAGTGTTTGTTAGCACAAATGCCAAATTCTTGGAAAATGACTACATGAATAATTTTACTCCTAAAAGTAGAGTTGTATTGGCTAAAATGAAAGAACCTGTAGTTGAACAACTAATGGATGAAACTAGGGATGATGTGGTTGTATTAGATACCTATAAGATTTATAGGTTTGGGGGGAAACTTATGAAGCTATCTCAGAAGAGGCTGAATTGGATCCCTACACTTATAAGGAGGTAATGAATGATATAGATGCACATTATTGGGTCCAAGCTATGAAATCTGAATTGGATTCTATGTATTTCAATCATTTATGGGATCTTATAAAGGCGTCTAATGGCATTAAACCAGTTGGTTGCAAATGGGTTTACAAGAGGAAAAGAGGGATAGATGGAAAGGCTGAAACCTTTAAAGCAAGACTAGTGACGAAAGGGTACACACAAAAAGAAGGCATCGACTATGAAACTTTTTCGCCAGTAGTCATGCTTGAATCTATCAGAATCCTCTTGTTCATTGCTGCTCATTACTGCTCATTATGATTATAAGATTTGTCAAATGGATGTCAAGACTGCATTTCTTAATGGCAATCTTGAAAAAGAAATCTGCATGTTGCAACCAGAAGGTTTCATAGCAAAGAACCAAGAGCATATGGTATGCAAGTTGAAAAGGTCCATTTATGGACTTAAACAAGCATCTAAGTCATAAAACACCAGATTTGATCAAGCAATCAAGTCATTTGGTTTTAAACAAAATCTTGATGAACCATGTGTGTACAAAAGACATCAAGATAAAGTAGTAATGTTCCTAGTGCTTTATGTTAATGATATTCTACTCATTGGAAATGATATAGGGGTAATGTCATCAGTTAAAGTTTGGTTGTCAAGCCAACTTGATATGAAGGACTTGGGCGAAGCTAACTATAATCTAAGGAACAAGCTTTGGTGAGATCAAAAGAATAGGATGTTAGGTTTGTCACAAGCTCGGTATATAGATAAGGTTCTAGAACGGTTTAGCATGCAAAACTCCAAGAAAGGGTTACTTCCTTTCAAACATGGAGTTCCTCTATCTGAAGACCAAATGCCTAAAACTCATGAGGAAGAAAACATGATGAGACAAGTTCCCTATGCTTCTGCAATGGGAAGTCTCATGTATATCATGCTTTGTACTAGACCAAATATTTATTATTCAGTTGGCATGGTCAGCCAATATCAATCAAATCCAAGACCAAAACATTGGCAAGCTGTAAAGCATATTCTCAAGTATTTAAGGAGAACAAGAAATTATATGCTTGTTTATTGGTGTAAAGATTTGATTCCCATTGGCGATACAAATTCAGATTTTCAGTCAGATCTTGATTTCAGAAATTCCACTTCAGGTTGTGTATTCACCTTAGGAGGTGAAGCCATAAGTTTGCTGATTCCACCATGGAAGCTGAATATGTTGCTGCTTGTGAAGCAGCAAAGGAGGTTGTTTGGCTCAAGTAATTCCTTTTTTATCTTGGTGTTGTGAGAATTGAGCAAGTTCCTATTACATTGTTCTGCAACAATAGTGGAGCGATTGCACAATCCAAGAAATCACAAGAAAGGAAAGCACATAGAAAGAAAGTACCACACCATTCGAGACATTATTGCTCATGGAGATGTAGTAGTCACAAAGATTGATGGTGCAAAGAATCTAGCGGATCCATTTACCAAAGTCTTGCCCCAAAGGACTTTTAAGTTACATTTGGAGGAAATGGGGGTTAGATTAGTGCACAATAGTCTTTAGAGCAAGTAGGAGATAAGGTGAATTTTCAATAATAAAACAATGAATGTGATTGCTATTAAGTTGACAGGTTTTTAGTGGTATCATCTTAATATCTTTTGGTTAATTTTTTGTTTATAGTTTGTGAAATTTTTATTGCTATGACAGCCTTGCAGCTATTCTTTGATGATAACTTCATATTATCCAACCAACTGATGTGAATGCTCTTAGGGTGTGTATGTGTTGATCATCCTTATGTTTGGTTTATTGTTTTACCATGAAGCTGCAATTAAATAATGTGCCAAGAAAAAGACATATTTTAAAACTTGAAAAAAGAAAAGTCACTATCAATTATTGTTCTTATTATCACAATTTGTTTGTCACTGATGAATAATTATTTGAGGATTTACAGACAATTCAGCCTACCTCAACTAACATACTTAGATGGTTACAAATTAAAGAATGACAATATATACTTCATTTTCTAAATTTTTTTTTCCTTACATCTTTCCTTTTCCCCCTTTTATGTACCAACTTTAGGCCCATACTTTCGGGTGAGAGAAGTTTCAGGGCAATGCAAGATGGACTCAAGGGACTCCTTGGGCTGACGCTTAATTGAGATGGCCGGTACAAGTCATATCACATGAGGAAGTACTCCAATGATATTTGTGCGTGCCCGTGAAAGGTCTTAGGGCCTAATGTGTGTTGGGCACACAATTTACTTGTATGATGGGCCTTTGTATTTCCTACAATGGGTCATCCTGTCCTTGGTAAGCCCAATTCCCTAACTCCCTCCAGTGCCTCTCTCTATCTAAAATACCTCACAATAGTCTACCCTTTGAAACCTGTTTGTTCTTCGTTATTTCCCTTTCTTCGCTTCTGTTGCCAACCCCCTTGCTTCGTATATCCCTTGTCTATTTATAGGTTGAGTTGGTGCGATTGCATAACAATTTTCCAGGTCAGTGGAGTGTAAGGTCCAATGTCCTCTATCCTAAGTGGGCGCCTTTAATGTGAGAGGGGAGATGGTAGTGGCTTTGGAACTAGGTTCACCGTGGAGTCTGCTGCTCGACAGGGGTGTGCTCCCTAGGCAATGGAGTAAGAGGTCCAATGCCGTTGCTCCGGAGTGAGCGTTTGGAGATGGATAAGTGGGGATGGTGGCATTAGAACTAACTTCCCACTTGGATCTTCCACCCGGCGAGGGTGTGCTCCCAAGGCAATGGAGGAAGAGGTCCAATACCGTTGCTCCAGAGTGGGCGTTAGTAGTGGCATTAGAACTAGCTTCCCACTTGGGTCCGTTGCTCGGCGAGGGTGGGTTAATTGCGGAGTTGCCGTGCATGACAGAGCACGGGCAATTTCCTAGGACGCGCTAATGAGCAAAGGCCGAGCATTATGAACACGTGGCCATGTAGCAATGGGCTTTCGTGGGTGGGTGGTCCCAGTGGGGCCCACGCCCGTACAGTATTAACATAGCATGGGGCTGCTCCTCTGTCACCATTGACCCACATGCCTGAACCTGGAATATCCTTTAAGACTTTAGCAAACATAGATCAAATGTTATTGCTTTATAATTAATATTTTGGTCTCTTTTGTAGTAAGACCAAAATGTCTTCCAAATAAAAAAAAAATGTCCTATAGCATCACTTAAATAATAAAATGCAATATATATTTTCAATGTTTAATCTAATTCTATCCTCTTTGTGATAAACCCAAAAAGACTAAAAAAAATTGACCAATAGTATCACTACAATTAACCATTCCCATGCGGTAGCATGGGTTACATACTAGTTTTAGATAGAAAAAAAAAAAAAAAAAAAAAAAAAAAAAAAAAAATTCAAATTGGAAAAAAAAAATGATTTAAGAAACACTAAAACAAAAGGAAGATAGTGAATGAGATGAACCTAAAAAGCAACGTTTTGAACTTGGAGAGGAGTCTGGCTTGAAATTTGAAGAACACGTATAGACTATAGAGAAGGGAGAATGGTCAAAGAGTGGCAATAGCAATAGTAGGTATTAGAATAAAAAATATTTTATCCCATGTCTTGTGTTTCACTTTAAATATTAGTGATATAGGGTTTACTAAATTTACAATTACAATCCTTATTAGTGCGGGGTGAGTTGGGGATAAAAATACTAAACCCATCCCCGCCCCACCCCAGGGTGTGGGGACAAAATATTGCCCCATCCTCGCCCCACCACCTTTGCAAGATGGGGAAAACCCATACGAGGCAGGGTGGATAAAGCGGGTCAAAGTGGGGTGGGGCAAAATTGTCATCCCTAAATATTACCAAAAATAAGCTAAATAATAAAATAAGTTGGCAAAATTAATTTTTTCCACACACACACACTAATGGTGAGCCTAGATGAAAACCAATAAAAGGTTAGTCACATCAACATTTTGTAAAAATGTTGTAAAATAATTTGTTTTTAAATTTTGTTCCACCTAAGCAAGATGCATAATTTTGTTTCACCTAAGTAAAATACATGTGCTTGTCATATAGGATTCCGCCTAACATAATAGCAAAAATAAAAAAATTGAGCTCAAACTATGATATGTGTGCTAGTTTATGGTACAACATTCGAATAATTTTGGGTGTAAAGTGTAATTTAGCGAATAGTTTTGGGTAAAAGTGTAATTTTTTACAAACTTTAAAAAGTTATTATTCATCTTATAAAGATTTTTTCCAATAGTTTAGAGATAAAAATGAATTTATTTCTTCCTATAAAAAAATGAATTTTTAAATTTTAGGAAAAAACAAAATTTTTGGTAAAGTTAAAAAATTAAAATAATATTTTACCCTAATTATTTTGTACAACAAAAAAACTTATATACTTCTGTTTTAACTACCACAATTAACATTATGCTAAAAATAAAAAAAAGCAATAGAATTACTTTTTTTTTTTCATGAAGACAATAGAAGTACTTGATCAAAAAACAACAAAAACAAAGGAAGCAACTCAAATTTTATATGTGTAGAAAGAAAAGTATCAAAACTATCCTAAAATGCAAAATCCACTTCTAAATTTCATAGAATGTATTTTAGTCTTCTAAGTTTCAAGTTTATTCAATTATGTCCTCTTTGTCAACTTTAACTTTTAAAAATAAAAATAAAAATCTTTAAAATATTTTTCAATCATAAATTGGATTTTTTTAATTTAAAAATTTTGAAGAAAAAATTAAAAATTTAGAATATTAACCACAATATTTAAAAAAAAAAAAAAAAAAAGTAGATAGAGAGGTCTTAATTAAATAAACTTGAAATTTATAAGAGTGAAATAAACGAAAGAAAAGTTAGAAGACTTAAATGAATTCTGGTAAAACATAGAAAGTGAAATCTATATTTTAGCCTAATTTTTTTAAAAAATAAATCTATCATAATAATTAATGATTAATGATACACTTAAACTTTAAATAAACTATCATAATAAAAAATATTACTCTGCTTTGCATCAAAAGTAAAAGAGAAAGAAATAAATGTCAAAAATGATTATATTATCCACTTGATTGCTTTATATTGAATTTTCAAAATTTTAGGAAGAATGAAAAGAGCAAAAATATTGTTGTCATCACTAAGTTTTCTTGAAGTCTTTTGCCTTAGCTTTTTATCTTCCATATTCTGGCATGCCTCAGTGCACTGGAGATATTAATAGAATTGATTGTTGCTAGTGTTTGTTGAGTCCAAATCTTCTGTCTCACTCTTCCTGCTCCACTATATACTCCACAAATAAAAAATGTCACATGTCCATCTAATTTATTAAATGCTAAATTTATGTCTTCTATTATTTCAATTTCTTAAAATGAATAAATAAATAACCCATCATATTTACGTAATTGAAATAATAGAAGGCATACATTTGGCATTTAATAAATTGATAGACATGTAGCATGTTTTTATTTGTGGAGTATATAGTAAAGCAAAAAAGTGGGATAGAAGATTTGGACTCATGCTTGGATGCTTGATTGAAAAATAATTGGAAATGAAATAGTGGGTGTAGACACCTCATTTAGCACCTATGATTTAATGTTGAAAGAGGGTAAGATGGTCATTTCACTTATTAAAAAAGGATGACTGTAATTTAGTCACTAACTCATTAATCACATTGCAAAAAAAATGATCTTAAGATTTAACAATCGGAAAGATATGTTCGGTCTGATCAAAAAATCACAAAATCAAGTTTTAATGGCCAACATGCATTAAATTGGGTGTAGTTAGTCACACAAGATTAATTGAAATTAATTTTTATTGGTCACTAATCAAATTTTAATTAAATGGATTTTTTATATTGGTTGGGTATATGTCTTAAAATACATCATGTTGTATGGAATTAGTTTAGATGAGCAGATAAAGATTTAAATTTGTCAGATAATGTGATTTTTAAGTAATTATCTTCAAAAAAAATATTTTTAAAAGTCTTAATTATTAATTTGAAAAATGGTTTATCATGAAAATACACACACAAAAAAACACGTCCAAATACATTTTTAAACTCAGAGCTCAAAATCGTGAAAAAAAATAAAAATTAAAATATTAAAAAAAAATGGAGGAATTGTTGAAGTGCCAAACGGCACAATCAGCACTGTGGCACAAATGAGCAGATTCCCTAATTTGTGTTTTTCCGATCCTATGCTCATCCAAATCCCTTTTTTTAGATTAGATTAACTCATTTCGTAGTGGCTGACTTTTTAAGTTGTAGTACTATTAGATTAGTATTTTTTTAAGTCACTAAAACCTCTATAAATAGAAGGGCACATCCATCAGTCAAGAAAAAACCTTATGATCTACAACAAAGTTGATTATTTTTAGGGTCAAAACCCTTGAAAAAGGTATTAAAAGCCCTCAAAAAATATTATTTTGAGGGTCTAACTGACCCTTGATGACCTTTGAAACAAATTTCCTCCACATGAAAATTTCGACGGGTTTCGTGACACTTGAAACTGAAATTTCAACGGCCTACATAACCCTCGAAACAAATGTTTTATCTTTACCAGGATTGCAACCTTTGAAAATTTTGCAACCTTTGAAAATTTTAAGGTAGAGAACAAGTGCAATTACCTTTTTTGAGGATCTCCCCACCCTCAAAATAAGGTTTTTAAAAAATAAATAAATAAACCCACAACCTTGCACATAGACTCTAAAGAACCACATATTAAAAAATCTAAATTATACCAAAACACAAATATCAGAGCAAAATTCAATTAGCTTTCTAAATTACTAAATTCTTCATTCTCGAAGTTTATGTAGACATTTTCACATTAATATAAAGGAACTTAGTATTTTAACTAGATAAAGGGGGAAAAAAGGAAGAAGAAGAAGAAGGGAAATGAATTAGTACAAGAACCATGCATGATCAAAATCCTAATCTTAATATTATTCTATTTCAATACAAAACAACCTGATGTACTAATGTTTAAAGGGTCTCACATAAAAGATTCTGCCTTCTCTTGGTACTTCTCAATATGCATCACCAACTTTCCCTTACATTAGGAACTACAAGGAAATAGACAAACCAATTAAACATGCACTTCTTACATGGTTGAGGTGTTTGATTGAAAAATTGTCATACTATGAACTCCATATTGACATGTGATTTTCAACATGTAACATATTTCTGAAAAAGCAAATTAAGTAGTATAGTTCAGTTCATGAATTATTACCTTGACCACAAGTGTCTGAACCTCATCATACTTGACATCCCAACTGAACTCACCCATGCTCCATCCAGTTCCCACCAAGAGAGTCACCATTTTTCCCAAGGTAGATCAAGTAGTAGTGAATGTCTGCTGCCTAGGATGCATTCTTCTGTCCATAGGATGCAAAACATAAGTTAGCACAATTATCATTATTAGCATCACTGGGCCATAACTTTCATTATAGAGCCAGGATATCAAGCACCAAGAGAATCACACAGCTTAATTATTTTCTATTTAACTCAACTTTTGCTAGATAAAAATAAATTTATTAATTCCTTAAATAAATAAATAAAAGTACTCCCATCTCACTATAGCAAATCCAACAAACAATACATGCCCAAATGTCAAGCAATTAAACAGAATAATTGCGATAAAGAAAAACAATTCAACTAGAAAATAAATGGTGAATATAAATCACTGTACCAATTTAAAATATAGACATGAATAGTTCATTAACACACAAGTACACACACTTACCCACTCTGTTTTGAACTTAATCAACTTGACTTTTCACCAAAAAACTTTGAGTTTTCTGAGAAATGTGTGAAAGGAAAATTAGAGAAATGCAGAGAAACCAAGAATTTTCTTAAGTTAGATTTTGATTCAATAAATCCCAGAAAAAAATAAATAAATAACACACACACAGAAAGGGTTATGCCAAAAGTGTTTTCAAACTATTGGTGTCTTTTTTTGAAAATCACTATTGGTGTAAATATGCAAGCAAGGAAACTATTGAACTGTACCTCATGGCAAATTTTAATTTACTAAAGCGAAAACATGGAAAATTAAATGGCCTCTCTAAAGCCTTTGTTAAGTTCAACAAATTATCAACTAAGAATTAATGCTAATTTGTACGATGCTAATTGGCAAGGGGAATTTTCAAAAGCCAAAAGTGGAGCATGGATATGATGTATTCACAGTTTCTGCATAAATTAGCATAAGGCCTCAGAATGAGCAATCGACATTCTTATCATAGAAACAACCAGCTAAATACAACTAGCTATTGCATAGAAAGAATTCAATACAGACCATCCTAAATATAACCAGCTATCAAAGAAACAAACAGTTTAGATTCTAGAAAGGAATTGAAATTTTTTCTTAAATAACCTCCACAAGGTGATTACAAATGATTGAGTGCTGTACCAACCTGACTAAGGTCTTAAAAAACATAGTTTCTTTACCATTTAATAGACACTATAATAAGACCGACATCTGAAGTCAAATCCTGAAAAATTATAAAACATGATATCCTAATTGAATGTGCGAACAAAACTCTATCATCACATACAATTATGGACTCTGCCAATTCAAGGTTGAATAATTTAGAGAGTGCATACCTCCTCAGTGCTGCATAAACTTCAAAAAGTTCAGTGATACATGCACCAATTGTTTCACACCTCACAAGAATTCACCTCAACAAGACCACACTGTGATACAAAAGCAATAGTATAAAAAAAATTCTTTCCTTTTTCTTTCTCGTTTCAAAAAATTAGGCATACAACATACATATCTACATGTTAACCGAAATGTCAAATAAAAATGAAATCCCCCAACTTTCAATTTAAAAGTTTATAATCTGTTTCATAATAGAAGTTTTACCAACTTCAAGTTGGGGATATGAGATACAATACAACCAATTTGATGCAAAGTCAGGGCAATTCTCTATGGAGTTCCATTCTAGGCAATTGGCTGCACTAGCATGTAATGTGATTTAATTAGGCTTACGATATTATACAGGATGTGATCCCATAAGTCTTAGCTGACTTATAACCCAGACCAACCATAAGCATGCTCACAATTACCAAACAAGAAGCATATAAATTTACACTCGATTATATGTTATTGGGGATGTTAATGTTTCTACAATCCAATCAAAGAAAAAATGATAAAAGCTTAAATAGTATAACAGCAGCAATAGTTAAGAAGATTAATAAAAATAGATCATCTTGCTTTATAATTTTGTGTCAGGTAACCAAGTAGTAATTGCCAAAGAAGATTAATACCCTAGATGATAGGAAAATCACGAAAACAATATATTATAGAAATACTATCTAGCGGCACATAAATGGATAGTAGAACATAAAGTTAAGAAGAAACTTGCAATGTCAAATATATTAAATAAGAAAACAAAAAAACACATGTATTGTATGGTAAACCCAAGGCTCTGCACCAGGAGAAGTTTCACGGTTCAATATCTCCTTCACATGCTCCCAGAAAGGTGATATTCAATCAATCAAACATACAACATTTGATAGTAGTAACAAAAGGCAGAGCCAAAATAATCCCATCAGGCAATGCTGTGGAAAAATAAATTAAACTAGGATAAATTAAACTTGTGTAATGTATATTTGTGTTTAATAATGACACACCAAATCAATCAAAGCATCCACCACACCTCCAACAACATCAGTTATGCAGCAACTTAAGTTAAGCATTATTGCCACCAACCATGAGTATTGATCCAGTCAGCATAATTTCTGAAAATCAGCCACATATAAACTAGTTGCTATCACTAGTGAAATTCGATAGAGTGAAAACCTGACTTGGGCATTATATAATTCAATAGATAGAAAATAGATCTTGTATTTTTTTTTTAATAATTTCTAGTGAAATTTGAAACCTTAGTACCATAACACATTACCAACAAAGCACTGAGCTATGGTTTTGCTATTTCATCACTCAAACCATCTAAAATTGATACTAACATAGGTCTTAACAAATCCGTGACACCAATTGAAAAAGAAAAAAAAAAAAAACATGCCCAGAAATAATATATTTCACCAAATCAAACTGAAACCATAGAAATTCATGATTTAGATCACACCCTTTATAAAGTGGCGCACTTCTTTCCATGTAAATTTAACCATATTGAACAAATAAGGTCCTCTCTGTAACATCTATATAAATTCCCATAGTTCTCTCAGTTCAAGAAATTTGGCAGTGAAGCAAACTCTAAAACCGGTAACAAATTCCATTTAAGTCCTCCCCACATTCTATGCCCCAAGTAAAAATTAATATAATAGATTTTTAATTGCCACCATTGCCAAATGAAAACTATTTCATTCTCATTCAATTCCAATGCATCAATTTTACTAAAAAAAATTTCAAATTTATAATCAAAAAAAAGATTTTATATACAAAATTGAAACAGGCTAAAGCTTCAGATTAGACCTAAAACAAAAAAAAGAACCAGGAAATACATAGCAAAATGAAGAAAATGTAATCCACACCTTCTACTTTTTTAAGCCAGGGACCTATTTTGAATCAAAGCCAGTTCGGCGTGATTCCAATTCCAAAGTATCCAAACCCTTGCCCCTAATTTATACTATTGCTTTTTCTCTAAGCCCCTAAAACACTAGGATTACGCGAAATTGGACTAATACTTGGTAGTCTCTCTACCAGTGAAGAGAATGGCAGAGAAAACGAGAGAGATTGGGACAAATTCAAATTTTTTTTTTTTCTGGGGAAACAAACAGAGAGTTAGATAGAGAGAGAGAGAGAGAGACCTGTAATCGAACGAAGAAGTGGAGGAGATGATATTTCCGACCACCGTGCCGTCAGCTCGACATCGGAGATGAAATCGCCGGCCACCATGCCTCAGATAGTCAGAGGAGCTAAGTCGTCGACCACCGCAACTTTGAGTATTCTGAGAGAGAGTTGGAGAGCTGCGAATCCACCAAGTTTTAGATCTGACTTGATGAAATGGTTTTCTCCTTTTATGGGCTTTATTTTGTTGATTGAAAATTTTGAAATATCTTTATTTTGAGGGTCACGTGCAAGTGGTGCTGAAAAATGGAATAATATTTTGGAGCCAAAACTCTCGCGGGAATGCTGCTAAAACTGGTCCGCACTTTTTTAAAACGGTTGTATTGGCTTATTTCAGGGGTTTTAATGAACCTTGAAATAAAGCTTGCTGGACGCATGTCTGTTTTCAGCGTCTGTTTGGACGTTTTAGGAGACCCTCGGAAATAGAGGGTCGAAAAAAGTGGAGTTTTTTGTATTTTCTCATGCATCAAATCTAGATTTAATTGTTTCTATTTTTAGATCTACCTTTTTCTATTTAATAAATCTTTAGACTTTAAAATTTCTATTTTAAAAAATGGATCTATGAATTTTGATTAAAGGTTTAATCCTAGATCTACAAAAACTAACAATTAATGTTTGTAATTTAATATTATATTAATAAGTTATTTGCTTATTTGTCATGTCAATATATGAATGGCCATCTTAAGTCTAGAAGACCAGTTTTTCTCGACAAAGTGGTTGAATAACACCTTTTCACTTTGTAACCTAGTCCTCAAACCAAAATCTCAGATTTTGTGGCTAGTGCTTTATTCAACATTTTTACTTTTATTAGATTGTAACTAGGGCCAAAGTTTTGTACTTTCTTCTTTAGATTGTAACTCGAACACAAAGCAAAGTAATTGCTATCAAACATAACTTCAATGCAATATTCAATGAAAAATTCAGTTGCTTAATTTGCATTTTAGTATTTTTTTTCTTTTTAAAAAAATAAATAAATAAGTGGTGCCTCCACAAAATATTTTTCCCCTAAAAAGATTTCATAAGTCTCTTTTGAAAGCACCTAAGGTTGTTTCCGGTCTCTCCCAACCGGACATTTATGAGCCCGGCCAGTTGTTTTATATGGTACCATGATTTTTGGTTCTATTCCAACGTATTAACCACTACAAGCCTACAGACGTGTTCAAGGCTATGTTACTAATTACATTTATTTTTTGATGTGATAGTAATTGTATTTCTTAATTTGGGAAATGCTAACGGATGTCAACAATCCATTAAAAGAAAATTTTCATGAAAAAATCCATTTAAAGAAAGTTTTTATAGAAAAAATAATAATAATTAATGTTATGACGGTTTTTTTCATTTCCCATGAAAGTGGTGTCAAAACTTTCTTAAAATAGATTTGATGAGAACCAACAAACATTCAAGGATCCATTGCATGTACTAGTTGGAGCTATTACAAGAGCAAGATCCAAGAAGATCAAGGAAGCACTTAATGGGCTGATTCAAGAGATTTGAGTTGATCTAACGCAAAACATTTCAAACTTGGCCCCAAAGAAGATGAAGGCGTAATAAATTTAATCCAAGCTATTGAGGGCTGATCTAGCTTAATTTGGAGTGATTTATGGCGTGGATTAATGGCTGATTGACTCTCTAGCTCAATATCAATTAATGGAGATTTTTTCCTATTGTAGAGCTACTATTTCAGACTAAGTTTACCTGAATTTAGGGTTTTTATTATTTAGCACGTTTTTTAGGTTTAAGTGGTTTATTTCCTTGTTTTTAAGTACATTTAATGCTTTTAGGTCAAATTTGATTCCTGATATGGTTAGGTATCAATTAAGAGTTATTTTAGAATATATTTTATTGTCTGTCAAGTTTTATGGAGCCTTTAAGTAGGCCTTTAAGTCTGTAAACGTTTTTTGATATATTATTGAATAAAAAATCAGAAAAGGTGAGGCTTTGCTCTCCTTTTGGTTCTTCAAGAACTGTGAACTTATCAGGGATTCTTCTTTGTGGCATTCAAACTTTATACCTTCGGTTCGTGATTCATTGATAATCACTGGGTCAAGGTCTGTTGCTTATACCTTTGGTTCACGTTTCACTTATAAACTTGGGGTCAGGGTTCAATCAAAATCTGAATTTTAGCTTTCCTGGGTAAATATTCCAATATTCTTGTTGGGTCTCAAGGCATGTCGATTGAGGTTCACATCAAGATTGTTAACCATTGCTCTGAGGGAACTCGTTAGCATGACCCTTCTCAATTAGAAGAAAATCTTATCTTATTTGTATATTATGATACAATTATGTTGTTGTTTTGATGAAATAGCTTTAATGTATCTTACTCTCTTTTTTTTGGTAAAGTGACAATGCATTAAAACAAACTAAACAAGAACAGCATTTTCAGGACACAGCCTGCTATAAATTGCACCATTAAAGTCATCCTCAAAAGCACTACTAATGTCCACAGGTGGACTATCAAAGGAAACAAAATCTAAAACCTGAAGAGCACCCATACAAGCAAGCATATCTGCACATCGGTTGGCTTGGCGATAACAATGGCTGAACCGAATTTACTGGAAACGAGCTGCCAAGTTCCTGCAATCTTCCAATATGGGAGAGGTAACATTATTAGCATAAGCAGTGTTCTTAAAGATCTCCACCACAGCTTGAGCATCCATTTCAACAATAAGGCAGTCAATGTTTAAGTTGTAGTAGAGAAGCAGACCCTCTCGAAGCCCCCATAATTCTACTATGAAGCTATTTGTTGAGCCAATGTGTCTAGCAAAACCCGCAACCCACTCTTCCTGCTCATTTCTAACTATACCTCCACATTCAGCTCTGTCAGCCCCACCCAAGCAAGACCCATCAGTATTAAGTTTTTTCCATCCTGCTGGAGGTCTTTCCCATCGAATGCTCCTAACGATTTTGCGGTTTGGGTTCCTAGGAGAGCGCACACAATACATAAATTCCAAAGCTTGACTCATAATATCCTTTGGCAGATTCTTGTTCAAAGGCTTCCTATTAAACACAACCATGTTCTGGTTTCTCCAAATACACCACACAGCAAAAGAAAATGTAATTTTCCAAGGAGGTTTTCCTTGGTCACGGTTACTAATGGTTTTCCCATTTAAGTTGATCCAATCTTAAAGACTACTCATCCAAAATTCTTGGTTGGAAGCGTTCACCCCTAACGGAATCCAAACTCCCTTGACCCAATCACAATCTCTCATGGCATGGATGATTGATTCAAGTTCCCTTTGGCATATTGGACAAACTTCATCAACTACCACTCCTCTTTTTGCAAGGCACATCTTTACGCCTATGCTGTTGTGTTGGCGCAACCATAAGAACATTTTGATCTTAGGCAGCGTGTCAAGTTTCTAGATCCAACCAGCATTGAAAGAAGGAACAACTTCATCAGCCGTGGCAATTGAATAAGCACTTCTAAGATCAAAAGTTCCCCTCGGGTTGCCAGCCCATGTTAGTCTATCTCGGCCTCTACTTGTAATGGAAAAAGGGACAACTTGGATTATGGACTTAACCTGGAAAGGAAGCTCAAAAGAATCCAATTCCAGTCCCAACTCAAATCAGAGAGGATATCACAAACCTTCCATTGATCAGCTCCACGGGTTAGGGGGCCCTGGATCATGCTGCGAAGAGGACCTTTACCTGTCCAATTGTCCCTCCAGAAGCTAACATTACTATCCCTACCAATCGACCACATGCTGCCCTCATGGAACGTATCCCTCCCTTTCTTTATTGCTCTCCAAATTTGTGAACACGGCAGCCTATCCGCATTGGGAGAGCTGATCCTCCTATGATTGCAGTATTTTAACCTTAGCACTTGGGCCCATAAGGCATCCTTTTCAACATGCAACCTCCAATTCAGCTTAGCAAGCAAAGAAATGTTTCTTCCCTTGGCAGATTGTAAACCCAGCCCACCTTTCTCCTTCGGTTTCATTACCTTATGCCAACCAACCCAATGGATTTTCTTGGAAGATTCCGACGAACCCCACAAAAAATTCCTATTTACCCGATCAATTCCATCTAGGATTTTGTTTGGAATGTAAGTGCATTGCATGACATATGCAAGAATAGCTGCCGAAGAAGCTTGAACTAGGATTGCCCGACTAGCCAAAGAGAGCAAGTTAGCTTTCCAACCAGCTAACTTATTTTTCACCCTATCAAGGATGAAATTAAAATCTTGAGGGGAAGATCCAAGCTGCTTTAGAGGGATACCAAGGTACTTGCCAAGTGATGGAGTAGATGCAAAACCAAGAATGTCACAAAAAGAGTCCCTAGAATCCCTATCCACATTGGGAGAGAAATAAACCCTTGACTTAGCAACACTCATAGATTGACCCGAGACACTACAATGACTTTGCTCACAGATTGACTTAACAGCGCTCACAAATTGACTTTGCTCACAGATTGACCCGAGATACTACAATGACTTAGCAGCACTCACAGATTGACCCAAGCCTTGGGTTCAAAGGCTGGTGAGTAGAGAGAGAGCAAAGAGAATGTATCTTATTCTCACTACAGCCTAAAGGACCCCATTCACGTGGACTTGGAGTTGATATGATTGTTGCAATTCTATCCAGTTTGACACTTTGTGGCTATCGAAAGACCATTATGTGCAAGTTTTAATGGTTGTTATGTCCTAACATGGTTGGCCAATATTAAAATTTTGAGGAAAGACTCTACAATAAATTTTTAATTTTTGTATCAAAATTTGATTTCTAAATTCAAATTCAAATCTCCGGCTTCAGCGAATCCATCTCAATTAATTCTATCTCCACACCAAAATTATGAATCAGTTCTTTCCATTGATAAAGGTCTAAATTCTTCCACTTGAATGAAATCAAATTACTTATCAAATGAACAAAATGAAAGCATATACTAGAATATCACTTTGTGGTGTAGAAGTTCATTTTTTTTTCAATGATATAGAAGTTTGTTTAATACTTAAAAGGTAAGTTTAAAATGGTGTGACTATATGGATTCTAGTTAACTCGACTGGTAAAGTATCTAATGGTTGAATTAATATTTTAGCTTTTCAAAATGTATTTAGCATACCCACTCCTACACAAAGGAGCATCTACATGACTGCTTGCCTGTGTATTGGTATGATGTAGTAGGCTAGTAGCACAGCCTTAGCTGAGTTAGGGCTTCATACAGGGGCTTAACTCAAGATGCAGGCTTCTATAACATGGTTTGAAGCGCTAGAGATAAAATTTAGGGGCTACCAAAGCCACTTATTGTAACATAGTTAGGCTACAAGTTCATCAGATTTTAAACAATCATATTGCTGCTAGCTTTCTTTTAATGCAGTAGCCAACGTGATTAATTTGTAAGTTATTAGTTAGGGCTATAGTAGTTAGTTCTATGAGAACTTGTTAGTGATCGTTGTAACGCCCCAAAATTCATAAATAATAAATGTCTATTCAATCTAAATAATCCATAAAAATATTAAAAAAATGTAACCAAAAACCTAAAATCTCATCACAATTGTCAGAGCTCTAATTCCACCAAAGATAAAAAATCTCAAAATAATTCTCCAATACAATATTCAATACCATAAAAATAGTAATGAAATCCACAGTTTCACAATATAATTTGTAACTGTTGTCTTCCAAGAGTCTCTACTCTAATGATCCTTCTAATGTATCTCTAAGGGGGAATAAAAAGGGGGTGAGATAACTCAATAAGTGGAATTCACTAAGATTGGGGGTGTGGGAACAAACCTTTCAAAAAAATAATTCTTACAACAAATTCATAACTTGTAACTTATCAATATTTTATCATCAAATATTTCATATAAAAAATATCTTTACATTGTGAGTCATCATAATATATATACACACACACACACCAAGAAGGGGGCAGAACACGGGGTGAAGGCAGAAGCACAATATAATAATATATTGGAAGAAAGAATGAAGGGGGCAGTAGAACTGGCCAAGCAACATATAAACAATGTAAGTAGTTATATAAACAAAGTAATTTAAAATGAGGCGGTAGAACCAGTCAAGCAGTATAACATAATTAAAACAATTATGATATAATCAAAGTAGTGAGGCCATAGAACCAGCCAAGCAGTTATAATATAATCAAAGAAATATGAAACACATAGCTGAAAGTAGTTATTATTGAAAATAGATAACAATAATTACAACAGTAGTAGTTAAAGGATCACAAGGGTTCAACAGTACAAAGCTTAAAACTATTGTAGTTACAAGATTCATAAGGCAATAGGGAAATAGTTCAATAGTTCAATAGTGGGAATTCTGAAGAGAATACCTAAAGGAAGACAAGTATTCCTGAAGGGGGCTCTAAAGAATTCTAATTCAAACTTAAGGAGGGACATTCCCCCTTAAATAGGCAAAAACGTAGTGAACAGTAACAGTGAACAGTAAAAGTATAGTGAACAGTAGTAAACGGTGGCTGTGAGCAGTAAAAAGTATAGTGAATAGTGACTGTGAACAATAACTTTTCTTTTCTTCATCAGAACGGGCAGAAACACTTCATCCATTACTCTTTTGGTGTTTTGTGCCGAAAGAGATTTGGTAGCATCATGTGGAATCTCCTTTAGCAAAAGAAGTATCATTTGCGGGTAGCAGCAATGCAATAATTGGAACCTTTCACCAAGAGTAAATATTGTAGTAATTTGGCCATTGTGTAGGCCAAACAAATAGTAGAGCATCAGTCAGCAAAGCATCAATACTAGTAATGGCAAATAGTAAGAGCAGAACGACATCAATCAGGGCCTTTGTGCAAGCTAGACAAATAGTGATAGCATCATCAATCAGTACCTGCAGCATCTGATGGGAAACCATCATAGGAATCTCGTGAAGGATAGGAATCCCATGGGGGATCATCATTACATTCATGTTCATGGTAGATAGCATACTGTTTGCAAAATCCACAATATAGAAATGGCTCATACACAGGGTTTTTTCACTGTGTAAGAAACCTTCTTGGATCATCATGACCAGTCCTTTGAATATTGCTGACAGTAGAAACATAAGGTTTTACACCAAAAACATGAATTTTATCTGTACTTCCTATGAAATGGTAGTCTTTCCATAGGTCTTAGATAACATCAAGAATTTGGTTACTAAAATAGTTTCTCCAACAATTAGCAAGAGCATCACGACATATGTATGAAAGATAGGTATTTCCTTCATACCATTGGCCATGGTGAGTAAAACCATTAATGAGAACGAGATGTTTTGAGAGCTGGACATTCATCCAGTTATCTCTTTCCCATTTTGATAGAGTGCTCCAACATCTAATAGAAACAAAAGGACTTTTGATTTCTACAACATCCTTTTAAATAATATCAAGTAATTGGCTAATCTGATCATGACTCGTCAATTTTATAAGTCTAATAAAGCCAAATTCAAACATCTGGGAGAGCCTATAAGGATCTCTATCATCATCATCTGAACCATCTTCATAATTGACCAAAAGGCTAGGGAATGGATGATTCATTTCATACACTCTGAGGCTACTCCCAAAGTGTTCTTCCCATTTTGACTGCCTATAGATATCATTAACATCATCGGAATCAACAGGATCAAGAATAGTGGTTGTAACAAGTGTTTTGAAATATTTAAACCAAAGATCAAGAGATCTGGTCATAGCCTTGCTTTCAAAAATACAAGATTGTATTTCGGTCGGCAAGTTGGCAACAGCACTTCTTAGCAAAGATTGGATCTTAAGACTCAATCTAGCATAATCAGTACCCATTATAGTCTTTTTATCCATTGAATAGATTTCCTCTTTGCCAAAGAGTTGACTAGTGAGGGATTCATTTGGATTATTAAGATGGTTCCTACGAGCCACATTTTCTGAAACAAGGTTAACAATGTAACTAGCATAGGCTTCATTTTGAGTAGTAAGGTCAGCAAGGTGGCTTGTACAAGCCTCATTTTGAGCAGTAAGGTTAACAAGATGAATTTCAAGTGTTTAAATAGCTTTTTGCTAAAGGGTACGTTGGTTTAAAGTAAAAACAGCTTGGAGGTTGTTAAGAAAGAATTTAATGGAGTCTCGTAATTCACTATAAAATCCATTATGGAACCGTTGTGTTCTAGACAAAACTTACTGCAAAGCAATTACCATGTCACTATTGGAATATGTCACCTCTGCTGGGACAAATTCGTGAAGGGATATTACATTACTAGGTTTTACCCTTGAAGATGCATCTTCATGCATTACAAAAGGTTGTCCCACTGGGAGTCTTTTGTCTTAAGGATAGCCCTGTGCAGGTGCTTTCCCCTTATTCCTCTTCTCTACCAAAGAAGTCATAATATTCCACCTACTAGTGGTATAAATAATTTTAATCCACTTATTAGTGGAATTTATACCAGCAATATACGTTTCAGCACACATCTCTTCCTGCCAAGAAACGTTGAAAATATTAGGACAAATGGTGATGATAAACATCTTAATATTATAAGCATTACCTGTAAAAACATTTGTGAAGTATTTGAAAGAACCCATTAGTGGTCCTTGAAAGAGCACATTAGTATCATGGAAGGTAACAATATGTTCTTTCTTATGCCAAAAAGCATTGGGAACATCAGAGCAAACATCATCAATCAGAATTTTTTGAAAAGTATCAATTTTTTATTGCAACAATTTATCAAAAAGTTGATCAACATGAATCAGGTTCAAAGCATAATTAGTATCAATTTCAAATTTTGAAGCAAATTTGAATTTTACTCCTTGACCAAAAGGATCAGTAGTAATTCCATCATGTTCAACAAGAAAGGATACAAAGTATTTATAAATGAAAGTCCAAGAATCACTTTATCAGTTATATTTTTAACAAGAACAGAGGGAATCTTGAAACAAACATAATCATGACAAACATGAGCATTATTCAATTCATACTTAATCTTCACTTGTGTAACATTAGCAGAAACCAATCTTTGAGTTGATTTTTCAAAATATCTCGAAGGGATCAATCCTTCTCAGATACTGCATATCCGCACCAAAATCAATCATAGCAATAACATTGAAATGATAATCATGGGAAAAAACAATTTTAACTTTTGTAGACCATTTTGGGGGGAAAACATGCTTAACAAGAGCAAATTGGTTATCAATCAAAACATTACCAGAAGCATTATCAAGAAGAAAAGCTTGTTGACTGGATTCATCTCCATCTTTATGCTCATCTTGGTCATCATCATATTAATTTTTATCATTTTTTAACAATAACAATTCTTGTTTAAGATTAGCATGATCATCTTTAACAGTTTTAAATTCATTTTTTAACTCAATTATCTGCTGTTTGACAACATTGATTTCACATTGGAGATCATTAACGGTTAAGTCTTTAGGTTTTTTATTAAATCTTTCCAAAGTTTCTTCAAAATTTATCTTTGATTCAAGTTTTTTAACATTTTCTTTTCTTTTTAAGTTTTGCTTAAACTAATCAAGATATTCTTTTTAGAGTTCAGGGTTTTCAATTTTACTTATCAAGGTTATCAGCAAGTTTTCTTGTTCTTCAATTTTGGTTAACAGATTTTATAACATTACAACATGAATCTCTACAGCCAAGTTTAACATTGGGAGAATTAGAAGTATCACTGCAAGAGTGATAAGTAGAATCAGATGAGGAAGAGAAATCCTCTTCAAATGAATCAGTCAAAGAAGTAGAATCAAGAATCTAAAACAGTTTATTTTGATCATCATCATTAATGTTTAACATATTCAATTTATTCTTCAATTTGCTAGGCTTTTGAGTACAATCTTTATTGTAGTGTCCTGGTTTACCACAATTAAAGCATTTACCTTTTCCTGATTTATCATATTTTTTTGAAACATTTTTCCTTTTACCATAAAAATCATTAGGCTTAACAAAGTTGGTTTTGTATCTTCTATGTGTTTTATGGTTGTAATTTTTGTAAACTTTATCATGTTTACTTTTCTCTTTTTGCCTGGAAGGAGCAATAGGGGGTAAACCATATTGTTCACAAAAATTACCCATTTCATATTTAGCTTTTTTCTTATATTTCAATTGTTGTTTTAACAATTTTTCATCATTACACATGTTGATTCAAAGTCTTTTAATATCAAGTTATCAAAATTAATAGAACCATTTTTACCAATTAATTCTTATTTTACCTTATGAGCAAAGATAGGAGGCGGACCATCAATAAACTTTTCTTTCCAATAAGGCTTCGTAGAATCTTTCCAGAGCATGACTCTAGAAAGTAAAACATCTTGGTACCATCTACAACCAAACATAATGGGGCATCTCAAATTATTCAGATAATCAAAAATTCGCAATGAAACATTAGATGGAGTACCAACAATATGTTTGAGAATAGTATAGATTAAGGTATTGACACCATCAGGATTACTTCGAACAATACTTTCATAAAAAATGAGCATACCTTCATCATTCTTTTCAACAAAGTGTTTAATAGATTCTTTAGATTCTTGTGTGAGATGTGAATCCCACCATTCTTTAAGAGTACCAAAAAAACCAATAACAAGCAGTTCAACAATTTCAGGGTGATCAAGATCATCATGGTTATTCATATATACAGCAGCAACCATAGACATATGACCCATTTTGTTAACAATTTCTTGTTCAGACAAGCCATCAATATTCCATTCATAAAGCTTTTCAGCAGAAACATAGAATTGAGTTTGAAAAAATCTTTCTTCAAACTGCATATCAGGAGGAGTAGGTCTTGAATACCAGTTTTTTGTAAAAGACATGGTTTTGGGTTTTCCAAAAAATCTTTTAATTTCTGGTAGATTATCAAAAACTTTTTTACAAGAACCAAAAGATAAAGAATTAGAACTTGTATCTTCTTGAGAAACAGATTCATCATTTTTCTTTGAAATAACACAAGCAGCACTTCTAGAGGTAGAAGTACCTTCAATTTTAACATTCAAATCAGAAAGCACTTTTTCAACCCTTTCAAAAGTCTTGCTCTGAGAGGTTTGGAAATTCATTTTTTCTCTTTGACTGGGTAGATCAATCAAAGGTTTCTCAGTTTTTGAAACAGCAGTTTTTTCAACAATATTTTCTTCAATACGGTCAAGCTGTTGACCAATAACATGCAAAGATTCATTAGTAAAATTATTTTGTTCAATAATAGCAAAAACAAGGGTTTTATCATCAACAATTTTGAAAGGGGAGGCTTTCACTTCAATATTTTGGCAAGTTAACAAAACAGTTTCAAGGGGTGAATGACTAGACCAAACAATGGTTTTGTCTTCCTTAACAAAATTTGATTTCTTTGTTACATTCAATTGATGTTTTGAAACATAATAATTTTCAAGAAAATCAAAAAACAAAATATGTTTTTTCAATTGGTTAATTTTTTTTCTTTCCATTTCCTTTTAACACGATCTTTCTTAGACTGAGCAAAAGTGCTTTGGTAATACTTTCTTTTACTTCTGTGTTTTGCATAAATAAGTTCATTGTATAAAGCAACCATATCAATTTCAAAGTTCTCATCAACAACATTTAGAACTCTTAACTAACTTTGGTAAACAAGGGTTTCAATAGGGGGAAAATCAGAAACAGATGGAGTAATAGTTCTAGTATCTTCTTCTTCTTCAATAGCGGTTCTGCTATATGGAGAGGAAGGCTCAGGTTTAGTAGAATAAAAAGCAACGCTAACTTGGGAGTTGTTACTTGAAACTCCTTTTAGCTTTAAATCAGGTTTTTCAAAACTCTTTTGTAAATATTCATCAAGATCTCGATCTCTTTTTGAAACACTTTCAGATCCAACAAAGGAATGTTTTCCTTCATTGATCCTCAAGTGTTTGTTATCACCAAAACATATTTTAATAGTGCCATCAAGATATTCTTGAATATCATCAAAAACAGGTTTAGCAGGTGGGGATTCTCATTCCAAAATCCATTCTTTGGAAAGAGTAACATCTTGCTATTGAATCATTTTAGGGACTTGAATCTTAGCATCAGGAGTAGAACATTGGATTAACAGTTCTAACTCTATATTCGGAAAAAGACATTTTCAGCCCAACTAAGTTGATAAACAAACTTAGCAGAGACTTTTGGGATATTCCATTTTTTGGAAATCAGGGTACTCACTTTCTTCAACAGTGTGATCTTCCTCATTCACAATATCAAAAGGACAACCAGTCTTGGAACTAACAGGGGAATTGGATCTCCACAACTTATCCATATGATCCTAGTTATAACACTCAATTATCATGTTTTTCTCACAACCGTTGCATTTCATAACACATACCATAACCAACCCTATACCTCTCATGCCCTACACACTCTCTTAGCTCAAAGGGGCCATACTGTTCAATTTTGGGAATTCACTTGAAGACTATGGTGGTGCCAAAGACGGTAAGAAGGGAACACGACAACAAAGTATCACAGTGCAGTGAGAACGAGATGTTTTGAGGGCTGGACATTCATCCAGTTATCTCTTTCCCATTTTGGCAAAGTACTCAAACATCTAATAGAAACAAAAGAACTATTGATTTTTACAACAGCCTTTTGAATAATATTAGCGAATTGGCTAATCTGATCATGACTCGTCAATTTTATGAGTTTCATAAAGCCAAATTCAAACATCTGGGAGAGCCTATAGGGATCTCTATCACCATCATCTGAACCATCTTCATAATTGACCAAAAGGCCAAGGGATGGATGATCCATTTCATACACTCTGAGACTACTCCCAAAGTGTTCTTCCCATATTGACTGCATATAGATATCATTAACATCATCGGAATTAGCAGGATCAGGAATAGTGGTTGTAACAAGTGTCTTGAAATATTTAAACCAAAGATCAAGAGATCTGGTCATAGCCTTGCTTCCAAAAATACAAGATTATATTTCTATCAGCAAGTTGGCAATAGCACTTCTTAGCAAAGATTGGGTCTTAAGACTCAATCTAGTATAATCAGTACCCATTATAGTCTTTTTATCCATTGAATGGATTTCCTCTTTGCAAAAGAGTTAACTAGTGAGGGTTGTAATATTTGGGTTACTAGGATGGCTCCTATGAGCCTCATTTGGATCATTAGGAGGGCCCCTATGAGCCCCATTTTCCTAAACAAGGTTAACAAGGTAACTGGCATAGGCTTCACTTTGAGCAGTAAGGTCAGCAAGGTGGCTTGTACAAGCCTCATTTTGAGCAATAAGGTTGACAAGATGAATTTCAAGTGTTTGGATAGTTTTTTGGAAAAGGATGCGCTAGTTTAAAGTAAAAGCAGCTTGGAGGTTGTCAAGAATGAATTTAATGGAGTCTAGTAATTCACTATAAACTCCATTATGGAACTGTAGTGTTCTAGACAAAACTTCCAACAAAGCAATTACCATGTCACCACTAGAATATGTCAGCTCTACTGGGACAAATTATTGAAAGGATATTGCATTACTGGGTTTTACGCCAGAAGATGTGCCTTCATGCATTACAAAAGGTTGTCCCGCTGGGAGCCTTTTGTCTTAAGGATAGCCCTATGTAGGTGATTTCCCCTTGTTCCTCTTCCCTGCCGAAGAAGTCATAATATTCCACCTACTGGTGGTATAGATAATTTTAATCCACTTATTAGTGGGATTTATACCAGTAGTATATGTTTCAGCACATGTCTCTTCCTGACAAGAAACGTTGAAAATATTAGGACAAATGGTGATGATAAACATCTTAATATTATGAGCATTACCTGTAAAAACATTTGTGAAGCATTTGAAAGAACCTATTAGTGGTCCTTAAAAGAGCACATTAGTATCAAGCAATCTAACAATATGTTCTTAGATATGCCAAAAAGCATTAGGAACATCAGAGCAAACATCATCAGTCAATTTTTTTTGAAAACTATCAATTTTTTACTGTAACAATTTATAAGAAAGTTGTTCAACATAAATCAGATTCAAAGCATAATCAATATCAATTTCAAATTTTAAAGCAAATTTGAATTTTACTCCTTGTCCAAAAGGATCAATAGTAATTCCATCATATTCAACAAGAAAGGGATACAAAGTATTATAAATGGAAGTCCAATAATCACTTTATTAGTCATATTTTTAACAAGAACAGAGGGAATCTTGAAACAAACATTATTATGGCAAACATGAGCATTATTCAATTCATACTTAATCTTCATTTGAGTACCATTAGTAGAAACCAATCTTTGAGTTGATTTTTCAAAATATCTAGAAGGGATCAATCCTTCCCAGATATAGTTCATATCTACACCAAAATCAATCATAGCAATATCATTGAAATGATAATCATGGGAAACAACAATTTTTACTTTATTAAACCATTTTGGAGTCAAAACATACTTAACAATAGCAAGTTGGTTATTAATCAAAACATTACTAGAAGCATTACCAGGAAGAAAAGCTTATTGACTGGATTCATCTCCATCTTTGTGCTCATCTTGGTCATTATCATATTGATTTTTATCAAAATTTTTATCAGTTTTTAACAGTAAAAATTCTTGTTTAGGATTAGCATGATCATCTTTAACAGTTTTAAATTCATTTTTTAACTCAATTTTCTGTTGTTTGACAACATTTTTTTCACATTGGAGATCATTAACAATTAAGTCTTTGGCTTTTATATTAAATCTTTCCAAAGTTTCTTCAAAATTTATCTTTTATTTATGTTTTTTAGCATTCTCTTTTCTTCTTAAGTTTTTCTTAAACTTATCAAGATATTCTTCTTGGAGTTCAGGGTTTTCAATTTTACTTATCAAGATTATTAGCAAGTGTTGTTGTTTTTCAACTTTGGTTAACACATTAACAGAGTTTATAACATTACAACATGAATCTCTACAACCAAGTTTAATGTTGGGAGAACTAGAAGTATCACTGCAAGAGTGATAAGCAGAATCAGATGAGGAGGAGAAATCCTATTCAAATGAATTAGTCAAAGCAGTAGAATCAAGAATTTGAAATAGCTCATTTTGATCATCATTAATGTTTAACATGTTCAATTTATTCTTCAATTTTCCAGGCTTTTTAGTACAATCTTTACTATAGTGTCCAGGTTTACCACAATTAAAGCATTTACCTTTTCCTGATTTATCATTTTTTTTTTTGAAACATTTTTCTTTCGAGCATAAAAATCATTAGGTTTAACAAAGTTGGTTTTGTATCTTTTATGTTCTTTGTGGTTGTAATTTTTGTAAACTTTATCATATTTACTTTTCTCTTTTTGCCTAGAAGGAGCAATAGGGGGTAAACCATATTGTTCACAGAATTACTCATTTCATATTTAGCTTTTTTCTTATTTTTTAATAGTTGTTTTAACAATTTTTCATTATTACACATGTTAATTCCAAGTTTTTTAATAGTTTTGAAAATATCACCATAAGTTAAGTTATCATAATCAATAGAATTATTTTTGCCAATTAATTCTTGTTTTACCTTATAAGCAAAAATAGGAGGCAGACCATCAATAAACTTTGCTTTCCAATAAGGCTTCATGGAATCTTTCTGAAGCATGACTCTGGAAAGTAAAACATCTTGGTACCATCTGCAATCAGACATAGTAGGGCATCTCAAATTATTCAGATTATCAGAAATTCGAGATGAAATATTAGATTGAGTACCAACAAAATGTTTGAGAATAGTATAGATTAAAGTATTGACACCATCAGGAATAGCTCAACCAATACTTTCATCAAAAGTAGGCATACCTTCATCATTCTTTTTCAAAGAGTGTTTAATAGATTCTTTGGATTCTTGTGTGAGATGTGAATCCCACCATCCTTTAAGAGTACCAGGAAAACCAGTAATAAGCAGTTCAACAATTTCAGGGTGATCAAGATCATCATGGTTATTCATGTATGTTGTAGCAACCATTGACAAATGACCCATTTTGTTAACAATTTCTTGTTCAGACAAGCCATCAATATTTCATTCATAAAGCTTTTCAGCAAAAACAAAGAATTAAGTTTGAAAAAATCTTTCTTCAATATCCATATCAGGAGGAGTAGGTCTTGAATACCAGTTTTTTGTAAAGACATGGGTTTGGGTTTTCCAACAAATCTTTTAATTTCTGGTAGATCATCAAAAACATTTTACAAGAAACAGAAGATAAAGAATCAGAACTTGTATCTTCTTGAGAAACAAATTCATCATTTTTCTTTGAAATAACACATGCAGCACTTCTAGAGGTAGAAGTACCTTCAATTTTAACTTTCAAATCAACAAGAATTTTTTCAACCTTTTCAAGAGTCTTGCTCTAAGAGGTTTTGAAATTCATTTTTTCTCTTTGACTGGGTAGATCAATCAAAGGTTTCTCAGGTTTTGAAACTGTAATTTTTTCAATAATTTTTTCTTCAATACGGTCAAGCTGTTGACCAATAACATGCAAAGATTCATTAGTGAAATTTTTTTGTTCAATAATAGCAGAAACAGGGGTTTTATCATCAGCAATTTTGAAAGGGAGGCTTTCACTTCAGTATTTTAGCAAGTTATCAAAACAGTTTCAAGGGGTGGATGACTAGACCTAACAATGATTATGTCTTCCTTAACAAAATTTGATTTCTTTATTACATTCAAATGATGTTTTGGAACTTCATCTTTTGAAACATAATAATATTCAAGGAAATCAATAACAAAATATGTTTTTTCAAAAGTACTTTGGTAATACTTTCTCTTACTTCTGTTTTTAGCAGAAATAAATTCATTATACAAAGCAACCATATCAATTTCAAAGTTCTCATCAACAACATTTTAAACTCTTAATTGGCTTTGGTAAACAGGGGTTTCAATAGAGGGAAAATCAGAAGCAGATGGAGCAATAGATTTAGTATCTTCTTCTTCTTCATTAGCAGTTCTGCTATGTGGAGTGGAAGGCTCAGGTTTAGTAGAATAAAAAGCAGTGCTAACTTGGAAGCTGTTACTTGAAACTCCTTTTGGCTTTAAATCAAGTTTTTCAAAAGTCTTTTGCAAATATTCATCAAGATTTCGATCTTTTTTTGAAACACTTTTAGATCCAGCAAAGGAATGTCTTCCTTCATTAATCCTCAAGGGTTTGTTATCACCAAAACATTTGTTATCACCAAAACATATTTTAATAGTGCCATCAATATATTGTTGAACATGAGTAAGATCAAGTTCATCAAAAACAGGTTTAACAGGTGGAGATTCTCGTTCCAAAATCCATTCTTTGGGAAGAGTAACATCTTGCCATTGAATCATTTTGGGGACTTGAATCTTAGCATCAGGAGTAAGACATTGGATTAACATGGTTTTACCAGCAGGATATCTTCCTCTAGCATGAGGACTCAATTGAGAATTAAGCAATTGATAATAAATTCTGTAAATAAGAGCAAAAGGCTTACTACCTTCATCCATGTCATAACCAGATGTTAATATGTTCAAAGTTAAGGCTTTAACAATATTTGGATCATCCAAAGCAAGAGCAAGATCAGGATCAGGATAACAATCAAAATAAACAGGACCATCATACAGAGAAGCAGTAATCATACCAAGAATGCTATCATTAAATTTCTAAAATCTAGCATCTCTTAAATACATGAGAACAGAAGCATTAATTCCTTTACTAGTCAATGGTTTAATAGCAACTTGAACAAAAGCAATATGCAAATATTTAAGTTTTTTAGTCATGAAATCATTAATATTTTTTCTGGAAAACAAACAACATTTTTCATGAGTTCTAAAGATAGCAAAAGTTTGTTCAACAGTTCTAACTCTATATTCAGAAAAAGACATATTTTCAGTCCAACTAAGCTGGTAAACAGGCTTAGTAGAGACTTTTGGGATATTCCATTTCTGAAAATCAGGGTACTCACTTTCTTCAAAAGTGTGATCTTCCTCATTCACAATATCAGGATGACAACCAGTCATAGAACTAACAGAGGAATTGGATCTCCACAATCTATCCATACTATCCTAGTTATAACACTCAATTATCATGTTTTTCTCACAACCGTTGCATTTCGTAACACATACTGTAACTAACCCTATACTTCTCATACCCTACACGCTCTCCTAGCTCAAACGGGCTGTATTGTTCGGTTCTGGGAATTCACTTTACAACTACGGTGGCGCCAACGATGGTAAAAAGGGAACATGACAACAAAGTATCATAGTTTCATGTAGACACAGATAGATCACAAAGAACACAACAACTTTACTAGCAACCAAGGAAAGGATGGCTCTGATACCAAGAAAGGGGCAGAACACGGGCTGAAGGCGAAAGCACAGTATAATAATATATTGAAAGAAAGAAAGAAAGAAGGTGGCGGTAGAACCGGCCAAGCAACATATAAACAATGTAAGCAGTTATATAAACAATGTAAGCAGTTATATAAACAAAGTAATTTAAAATAATGAGGCAGCAGAACCGGCCAAGTAGTATAACATAATCAAAACACTTATGATATAATCAAAGTAGTGAGGCTGTAGAACCATGGGCTAAAGGCAGAAGCACAGTATTATAATATATTGAAAGAAAGAAAGAAAGGGGCGGTAGAACCGGCCAAGCAGTATATAAACAATGTAAGCAGTTATATAAACAAAGTAATTTAAAATAATGAGGCGGTATAACTAGCCAAGCAGTATAACATAATCAAAACAATTATGATATAATCAAAGTAGTGAGGCGGTAGAACCAGCCAAGCAGTTATAATATAAACAAAGGAATATGAAACACAAAGCTAAAAGTAGTTATTATTGAAAATAGATAACAATACTTACAGCAGTAGTAGTTATAGGATCACAAGGGTTTAACAGTACAAAGCTTGAAACTATTGTAGTTACAAGATACGTAAGGCAATAGGGAAATAGTTCAATAGTGAGAATTCTTTAGAGCCCCCTTTAGGAATACTTGTCTTCCTTTAGATATTCTTTTTAGAATTCCCACTATTGAACTATAGAACTATTTCCCTATTGCCTTACGAATCTTGTAACTACAATAGTTTCAAGCTTTGTACTGTTGAATCCTTATGATCCTGTAACTACTACTGCTGTAAGTATTGTTATCTATTTTTAATAATGACTACTTTTAGCTTTGTGTTTCACATTCCTTTGATTATATTATTACTACTTGGCTGGTTCTACCGCCTCACTACTTTGATTATATCATAATTGTTTAGACTATGTTATACTGCTTGGCTGGTTCTACCGCCTCATTATTTTAAATTACTTTGTTTATATAACTGCTTACATTGTTTATACATTATTTATATACTGCTTGGCCAGTTCTACCTCCCCCTTCTTTCTTCTTTCAATATTATATATATATATATAAGGTAAGCTTCATAAATGCCTATCCCAAAGCGGAGCTGGCAACACCATTCCCTATTGATGGCTAACCTAAGGTTAAGGTTGCCTAGGATTTGGTACCAACTCCTAAGGGCATCTAACCTCTTCTTGTCCATCTTTGAAGGAATTCCTACAGCTCAACTGTACACGGTTTCTTCTTCATCCAAAGGAGAAGACGAAGGAATACTCGTCAAGGTGCCAACCCCAGAAGCGACCCTCGTCCTAAGGTTCTCTTGGAAGGCCTCAAGGGGAATTCCAAGAACACCAGAGGTGTATTCCTCCCTAGTGTTACCACTACTACTACTATCGTTACTAGAGCTACTATAGTTGGTGGAGTCATGGTACTCGTCTATGGCTTTATCTATGCTATTGCTAGACGATGAGACAACTACTTCAGACATTCTGGAACTTAAAAGGAAAACCTAAAAATGAGGATGAAGAGAATGCTTGGCTCTTGATGGAGGATACTAAGGATGCTGAGAAACTTCTAAATGAGGCAACAAGCGAGAAATGTCAAAGAAGAGAATTTGAAAAACTGAGAAGGGCACAAAAGGAAATCCACTTTTTATAGGCAGAAAAATTTTGGCATTTCAAACGACAACACCAACCAGAGAGTGACACGTGGAATGTGCCTCGAAGAACTAAATTGACGCGACCAGTCACCTATGAAAGCATACACATGGCACATTGCTTGAAATAATAAACAATAATAATGTTCTCAAAAACCTCATCCCAAAGCTTAATGGCATGCTGGACAACCCCTGGACGAAGGGGCAACTGATAATGAACTAGAGATACAATTAACTCCAAATCGTCCATGTATGTCGTCCAGAGTTGAAAGGCAGCAAAGGCGATATTTAGCATGACAAACAAGATGGGCCGTCTAAGAATAGTCGTCCATACATAAAAGTCGTCCATAGGAAAAACACATGGACTACCCTTCAACACTTAAGAAGATTCCAAGTGTAATTCATTTACACAAGTGACCATGTATTATCATTCCAAGGCACGAATGATACCTTGGTTCACCACTGTGTCTTGGAATTGAGAGTTTAACTATCAACGGCAGTTACAGAAAGATGGAATATAACTCCCATGACGGTTGTGGAAGTTATCTTTGAACCCTCTAATCTCCTAAAATATAGGAGAAATTGCAATTCTAATAATCGTTTCTAGGGCACATTATATAAACACCCATTCAGACTAAACAAAGGTACGTTTTTACAATTCCCAGAAATTTGGAACTCCAGAACTTGAGAGAAAAACTAACTTCGTCATCGGAGGGTTCTTGGCCGGTCCACCCGGATCACCTTTGATAATTTGTTCTTTCTTTTTTAGGCCTTCAAAACAGTTGATAGCCCTTTGAAGCTCAAAGCATCCAGTCTATTGATTTTTTTCGCATCATCATATATCAATACCATTATATAAACAATTTCCTAAACTTTTCCAGTGGTCAATGTGTACGCCCCATTGACAGGGTTTTGTTGTCCCTTTTTTGGGATTAGAACCTCATTTTCATCCCCTTTCTTAAAAGTGGCTCTTTTGGAACCTAAAGGTACACTCCTTTATTAAGGAGCTTCCTTTTTGAATCCTCAATAGTATACTCCCTTGCTAAGAAGCTATCAAATGTATATTGTCCCCTTTTCTAGGACCATCCCTTGCTAAGGACTAGCTGCAGTATGATTGTCCTTTGCTAAGGACTAAATTCAATACTGAGCTTTTAATCACGACGTGCCATAGGTTATCAAAACATATTCAATAGGCTCACAAAAATAATCCATTCATAATTCTCAACAATATAAAGATATATTCACACATACAAGTTTAAATAAATTTAGGTTGTCCCACAAGATTTTCTTAAAACGAATAGTCAATGTGCACATCAAGCATTTATAAAATATCAATTTATATATAGAATATCAACATATTTCTTTGATATAAAAGAGTTAATAATCAACATTGTTTTAGAAAACGCCCCCAAAATTAGTAAACATCACTTACCTCTTATTTGCAAAAAAATATGAAACCAACCTCCTTTGAATCACAATAACTTAGTAGGATTAGAACCTAGCAACACCAAAAATAGGTCCATCAACACAATTTCCTACTTAAAATTTTTTTTCAAACTTAAACAATTTTATGGGTAAATTACACTTTACCACCCTAAACTATACACTAGATTACACTTTGCACCCTAAACTATTCAAATGCACACTTTGCACCCTAAACTATCACATTTATCACACTTTGCACCCCAACATTACTTTTACAGGTAAATTAGAGTGATAATTTATGTCTAACTTAATGGTAAAAGTAACATTGGGGTGTAAAGTGTGATAAGAGTGATAGTTTAGAGTGCAAAGTGTGCATTTGAATAGTTTATGGTGCAAAGTGTAATCTAGTGTATAGTTTAGAGTGGTAAAGTGTAATTTTCCCCAATTTTATCCTAGATAATACTGATGTATCCAAAATTCTCCATTTATTCACTTAACTATCCAATTCACTTTCAGCTTTGATCAGATTTTTGGACTTAAAAATATTGTTGCCTAATCAGATTTTTTCCGTTAATGTAATCATAGATATTCATGAAACTTCAGTATGGCTGAATGATAGATATTTGATCAATCTAATATATATTGTTGAAGCCAATATTATTCTTAATATATCAATCCCATAGCCAGCTCATTATTCCCTTAGTACCACCAAACTTAATTATAGAGCTGGACAAGTTTTGAACATTGGCAGGAGCACGACAATACATGAGATGGAATTGGCTTGAGCATGGTCAAACAATCTGAAAGAAACAAAACCATCATGGCTATATGCAAAAACTAGAGTTACAAGTGCTTGTCACTTATATCTGTTCGTTGGTAGAGTAACCATACTTCTATAGGTACTATATTTTATCTAACAAAATTAAAAGCTACAAAGTACCCTTCCTGACATATGGCTATTTACATCATTCCTAATCTAATATAATAACAATATAGGACATCTTTTCCCTTAATGTAAAGATAGGTGGAGATTCATGGAGTGATGCCTATTATCCTAGTACGTAGGTACTAATATAATTCCATGCATGACTCATGCCTTTCCTGAAAATGTTGGACAAGTCTAGCCATTAAATATTCAACTTCCTAAATTTAGAGCTAAAGGAAACCATACCTGCAGCAATCTCACATTTAGCCGCAAAGCAAAAAAGAAAAAAGTTGTTCAATCTGTAGGGAATTTCCACGAATTCCTAAACCTGTGAGAAACAAAATATAGAGAAAACACACGCCAAAGAAAAATAATCACACACACAACACAGTATTTACTTGGTTCGGCAATTTGCCTACATCCACAGAGTTGCAGAGATTTCACTATTATCAAGGAAAAAATACAAATTGCGGCTATAGACTTTTTTTTTTCTCCTTACAAAACCGACTACACTGAAACCCTAATTAAAAAACAATGTTTCCTACAAAAAACCAGATTCACAATGGGCCAAAAATTTTCCCGGGGGCGTTCCGGCTTAGGCCTATCGGCCCAAGCCTCCGCTCCATGGACTAAGCCTCAGAAAATCTCCCATTAAAAACCACGCAACATTATTCAGGTCGGGTCGGATCGTCTACCGGATCAAACATAAACTAGGCTCCACAAAGCCCAACACAATCCTGTGTTGCAGCTAAAACAAAAGAAAATCTTTTATATATATACGTGTATCTTAAGAGGTAAAAGGCTAAGGTTTTTAAAAGCTTATCAAGGCCCAAATATTTAGTTATGCCTTTATCTTATTTTTAATATCTTAGGCCCAAATCAATTAAATCCATTTAATTGCAGGTCTCCTTTTTAATTTATGTATAAGAATTAAATTGGTATCAAAATTATGGGGTGTTACAACGTAGCACTTCTAATTCTAAAACAAAGAAAAAGGATGACAATGGTTGAGTTCAGATCAGAGGACGCGAGGTTGACGATGGTTGAATTTGGGGGTTACAGTTGGTTTTTGAAATATGGCTGAAACGCACCATTTTACTAAAGGGTGTTTATCAAAACATGTTGTTTCATGCATGCTGTTATTTAAGCTTCAGTTGGGCAAAAACGATGTCGTTTGGCTTGGGAGTGGAGCTGTTAGTTTCTGGCGCCAAGATCAGTTATTAGGTGGTTATGTCAGTTTCCTAAATTCACGGATTAGATCTGTATAATGTGGATTAATCTGTTATTCAATTTTTAGGTAGATCGTACTATAAATGTCTTTGTACTCTTTAGTTTATCATTAAGCAAGAAATACAATTTTTCTTCAATGAAACAATCTCTCTCTTTTCTCACTTTCTTTTTGTTCTTTTCTCTCAATCTTTCTTTCCTAACAAACAGTTCTTATCTTCATTCTGTTCTAGCTTCAACACTGAGTTTGTGTTACACAGTTCTATAAGAAATTCTTCATGGTATCAGAGCCTGAGATTCTTGTACAAAATTCTTCAATGGCAGCCCCAAGCTCAAATGTTGCATCTTCTTCAACAGGCTCAAGTTCTACAATGAATGTAATAAATCAACCACTTCTTATTTCAAATATGTCAAATATGATGACAGTCAAGCTAGATAACTCAAACTATATTGTGTGGAAACATCAGATTTCTATGGCTTTAGAAACTTACTCTTTGTTTGAGTTGCTTGAAGAACCACAATTGGTTTTAGAGAAGTTTCTCAAAGATCTTGGTGGTGCTTACACCAAAATTTTGAATCCAGATTACACACTTTGGAGGTCAAAAGAGAAGGCCTTACTAACCTTCATAAGTTCCACTCTCTCACCATCTATCTTGGCTCTCACAGTTGGATGTACTTCTGCCTTCAAGGTCTGGAAGGTTTTGGAGAACAGTTTCTCTTCAATTTCTAGGTCTCATGTGATGAATCATAAGGGTGAGCTTCATAACCTTAAGAAGGGAGCAGATTCTGTTGATGTTTATTTGCAAGAGATCAAAGAGGTGAGAGATAAGCTCCTAGTAGTTGGTGTAGTTGTTGATGATGAAGTAGTACTCCATATAACTCTTAAAGGACTTCCTAAAGACAATAATGCTTTTAGGTCAGCAATAAGGACTAGAAGCACTCAATTGAGTTTTGATGAATTGTCAACCATGCTAAATGCAGAAGAAGAGTCTTTAAATGAAGGGTTGGATGCTAAAGATTCAATCTTTGCAATGGCAGCAACTGCTACTCCAAAGCCAAGTGGCAATTTTAATCAGTTCAATAGAGGAAGGGACCGAGGAAATTACAATAATAGAGGTGGAAGAGGAGGCAGAGGTGCAGGCAATCACTCACCTCATTACAATCCCTTCACTCCCTTTCAACCACATCAATCAAATACAAGTTCAACAGCTCCTAGATTAGAAAGACCTACTTGTCAAATTTGTGGCAAGTTTGGTCACACAGCCATAGATTGCTACCATAGGATGGATTATGCCTATCAAGGCAAACATCCACCTACTAAAGTTGTTGTAATGGCCACTGCTTCAAATGCTTGTCTTGCACAGGAGCAACCTTGGCTAGCAGATAATGCAGCCACTGATCATGTCACTGCCAATCTTAATCAACTCAGCTTTTCTCAGCCCTATGGAGGTCAAGATTATCTTACAGTTGGAAATGGGAAAAATTTACCCATTACTCACATAGGTAATACCTTCATTCCTTCCTCTTATTCAACTTTTCACTTGAATATTGTGCTTAGGGTCCCTTCAATTTCTTCTAATCTAGCTTTTGTCCATAAGATCTTTCATGACAACCACTGTTGGTGTTATTTTGATGAAAATATTTTGTCAATTCAGGCTTTGGCCGTGGGGAAGGTACTCTACCAAGGCAAGAGTGAAGATGGAGTTTATCCCATCTATCCTCATAAAGCTTCACATCTTACTTTGTCTTCTAAGGTCTGCAACAATGTTGCGAAGTCTACTGTTTTCAATAAAATACTGTGGCACATGAGACTTGGTCATCCACATGATTAAGTCTTCAAACTTCTTTTTCCTAATGTCAAATCTATAATGAATAAGTGTACTGCTTTGGTTCAATCTTGGACTCACTGTTTGTATGATAAAATGCACAATTTACCTTTTCCTAAATCTCAATTTGTTGTCTCATCTCCTTTTGAACTTGTTCATTCTAATGTATGGGGTCCTGCCCCTGTGACTTCCATCAATGGTTTTCATTATTATGTTCTATTTGTTGATCATTTTACAAGATTCACTTGGATATATCTTCTTAAGTCAAAATCAGAATTATTTTCTAAATTCATTTTGTTTAAGGCCATGGTTGAAACACAATTTTCTACCAAGATTAAAACTCTAAGGTCTGATGGAGGTGGAGAATACACCTCTTCTGCTTTAAAGTCATATCTGCTACAAAATGGTATCATTCACCAAATTTCTTGCCCTTATACCCCACAGCAGAATGGTCGTGTTGAAAGGAAACATAGGCACCTTATTGAAACAATCATTACTCTTCTGTCTCAAGCTTCTATGTCCACTGATTACTGGTCCTATGTTCTTCTCACTGCTATTTCCTTGACCAATTTACTTCCAACTTTTGTTCTCAGCTTTGTCTCACCTTGGTCCAAGTTGTATTCTACTCCTCTAAATCTATCACAACTAAAAGTCTTTGGTTGTACCTATTATCCACATCTTAGACCTTGCTCTTCTCATAAACTTGATCCTAGAACCAAAAAGTGTTTATTTTTGGGCTACTCCTCTAGCTCTAAAGGGTATCTGTGTTTAATGAATCCAAATTTCCTTTTTCCACTCTTTCTTCATCTGTCCCTAAATCACCTTCCTCAGTTTCAAACATGTCTAACGCTCTCCAGGTGTCTAATCTTCTTTACCCTCATGCTTCCAATCATCCTTCCTTGTTAGGTCCTTGTTCCTCTCACACAAATCCCTCTCCTCATGACACTTCTCTTCCTTCTTCTCCTTCTATAGACATAACTCATACTAATCCTAACCTTGCACTCTCTTCCTCACCTTCTCCCATTGGACATGATTCAGTCTCAAGTCCTTCCTCCTTATCTACAACCTCCACTTCTCATATTCCACATACTTCAGCTCTTATCATTGATTCTACCTTCTCCACTGTTCCTGTTTCCAATCAGCATCCAATGCAAACTAGATCTAAGAGTGGGATTGTCAAACCTAACTCTAGACTTTTCTATAAGGCTATGTTGGATTATAACTATACAAAACCACCATCTTATAAAGTAGCTTCCAAATATCCAGTGTGGTGTGAGGCTATGGATGCTGAATTTCAAGCCTTGCAAAGGCAACAGACTTGGTCATTGGTCCCTACACCCCTTCATTCTAATTTAGTTGGTTGTAAATGGGTGTTCAAGATCAAACTTAACAGTGATAGGTCTATTGCTCGTTACAAAGCCAGATTTTTAGCCAAGGGGTTTCATCAGCAAGCTAGTATTGACTACTCAAAAACTTTCAGTCTAGTGATCAAACCAACCAAAGTCAGATTAGTTCTTGCCATTGCTGTCAGTTGCAATTGGTCTTTGAGACAATTTGATATCTCTAATTCCTTTCTCCATGGTCACCTCAAGGAGGAGGTTTACATGCTACAACCTCCTGGTTATGTGGATGCAGCTCATCCTAATTATGTGTACAGATTGCATAAGTCCCTCTATGGTCTCAAACAAGCACTCAAGGCTTGGTTTGAGAAATTTACATTCCACTTACTCCATCTTGGGTTTACTACTTCCTTTGCTAATAGATCCTTGTTCGTTTTTCAGTCTAAGAGCACTCTCATCTATCTCCTTATCTATGTGGATGATATTATCATCACAGGAAACAACTCCAAGCATGTTTCTTCCCTTATTACTGCTCTCAATTCTATGTTTGAACTCAAAGACCTAGGTGCTTTCAATTATTTCTTGGGGATTCATATTTCTCGGACTCCATTTGGGCTTATTCTCACACAATCCAAGTATGCCTTTGATGTTCTTCATCGGTTTCACATGGAGAACTCCAAGCCCACCAAGACTCCTTACTACCCTTCTACACGCTTACTTCCTCATGATGGTGTTGCTCTCTCTAATCCTACTAAATTTCACAGTATGATTGGTGCTCTTCAGTATTTGACCTTTGCACGCCCAAACCTTGCCTTCAGTGTGCATCAGTTGTGTCAGTTTATGAGCAAGCCTACCACAACCCATCTTGAAGCTGCTAAGAGGGTTCTCAAATATATTCATGGTACTCTTTATCATGGCATTTCCTTTACTCCTATTCCAATCACTCTCATTGCTTTCTCTGAAGCGAACTGGGTAGGGGATCCCTCTGATCGTTGCTTCACCACATGTCTTCTTGTTTTTCTTGTACCTTCTCCTATTTCCTAGTCCTCCAAGAAACAGGCCACCATTGCTCGTTCTTCCACTGAGGCTGAATACCGTGCATTAGCCACCACTGCCGAAGAATTGTCTTGGCTATAAATTCTTTTCAAGGAATTGCGTGTTTTTCTCTCTCATGTCTCTGTTCTTTGGTGTGACAATGCCTCTACAATTGCCCTCTTTTCCAATCCTATGTTCCATTCTCACACGAAGCACATTGAAGTAGATTACCACTATGTTCGTGAGAAGGTGTTACGCCGTGATTTGTGTGTTCGTTTTGTTTCTAGGAAGGATAATCTTGCTGATTTGTTCACCAAACCTCTACCTTGCCCGTCTTTTCTTCTTTAGCATCGCAAACTCCTGATGGATTCCTCCCCCAGTTGTTTGAGGGGGGATGTTAGTGATTGTAGCACTTCTAATTCTAAAACAAAGAGGAAGGATGACAATGGTTGAGTTCAAATCAGAGGGCGCAAGGTTGAAGATGGTTGAATTTGGGGGTTACCATTGGTTTTTCAAATATGGCTGAAACGCACCATTTTACTAAAGGGCTTTACTCAAAACGTGTCGTTACATGTGTGCTATTATTTAAGCTTCAGTTGGGCAGAAACGGTGTCGTCTGGCTTGGGAGTGGAGCTGTTAGTTTCTGGCGCCAAGATCAGCTATTAGGTGGTTATGTCAGTTTCCTAAATTCACGGATTAGATCTGTATAATGTGGATTAATCTGTTCTTCAGTTTTTAGGTAGATTGTACTATAAATGTCTTTGTACTCTCCAGTTTATCATTAAGCAAGAAATACAATTTTCTTCAATCAAACAATCTCTCTCTTTTCTCACTTTCTTTCTGTTCTTTTCTCTCAATCTTTCTTTCCTCACAAACAGTTCTAATCTTCGTTCTGTTCTAGCTTCAACACTGAGTTTGTGTTACACAGTTCTATAAGAAATTCTTCTGAACTAATTAGAAATAAGCTAAGCTTGATCCACTAGTTTAATTAAGATCACTTTTAAGAGTATAGTTGTCATTTTTAAGGAGTTTTGAGCTTTGTGAAAGTCACACCTTCTCATGTGACTCCCTTGAATACATATATATAGACATGCTAAATATCACCTTCATCTGGACCTGAGCATATGATTGCTGCAGTTGATGACGCACGTTGAAATTGAATCACCTCTTTTAAGGTCTTGAATCATGAGGTGGAGTCCCCTCTCTTTAGCCGAATATGCATTGTCTTAAGCAAGCGTGATTTGACTAACAGAAGCTTGACAAACTCCACTTCAGGCTTTAAGTCATCGAAAGTTAGCATCTCCACTTCTCGAAGTTTCTTCAAAGAGATATCTGAGAGGTCTTGGGCTTCCAGAAACTCAACAACAGCATCATCAACAGTAGTACTGTAATACAGCTAAAAAGAAGACAATGAAAATTAGAAATCAAATCTCAACATCTTAAAATGTATTTTAAAGAGCACAAAAGATGACACTAATCTTCATACCGACCTCAACTTTAAGTTTTTGCAAGTTGGAGGAACTTCTAATCAAGCAAAGTGCACAGGAGACCTCTCTTAGGTTCCCAAAACATATTTCAGACAGTGCAAGACTTTTTAGGAATTCAATAGTTGTTGGAAGCCTATCTGGTATATTGCCTGCAGCCAAAATCTAAAAGGAAACAACCCCCCAGAAAATCACTTATTAAAGAAGTATATTTTACTAACTAACGTACAAAACAAAGCCACAAAGTTATCTTACCATCAAAAGATTATACTCTGCAAAGAAATCCTCTATAACAGGTTGGCAACAAAAAAACTCGATCATATCAGCAATCTGAAGCTCTTCATAGTCCATATTTACACCCTCAGTAGCCTTAATTGTAACCGATGCAAGAACTGGGGTATTTTTGAAATGTATAGACTTTAAAGACCTTCAAAGTACAAGAACTTAAGATTGGGAGCATCAATGTCAAGCCTTTCAGTATTGGTGCAGTTTTCTAATGTCAAGTGTTCAAGTAATGGGCAATTGGGCATGAAAATTTTTGAATAAGTTAATGGCAATGTCAACTATCCGAAACTCATGGATGACAAGCCTACTAAATCCGTTAAAAGTAGTTGGAGGACTAAACGGACAAAAAACCTACAACAAACTTTAGTTTTTTCAACATCTTTTTATCCACAGTCACTTAAAAATGTTAATAAAAACCTCAAGTTTCTACAGTTATACACAACTGATGAATAAAGTATAGAAATTCACATATATTTCCATAGTTAGTATAACTATTGAAATATTTGTTAAAAAAAAAATCCACAGTTGGCATGACTGGTGAAATAGGTGTTAAAAAAATAAAGGCGAAAATGCACTTTTGGTCTCTACATTTTAGGCCAATTCTCGATTTGGTCCCTAAATTGATTTCACTCCTAGGTCAGTCCCTACTTTCAGAAAATCGTTTTTATTTTGGTCCCTACCGTCAATCCAGTAATAGAAAATGCATACGTGGCAAATAGAATGCACTGTTGGCATATTAGATGCTACCGTGGCTAATAAAATAAAGGCATAAATGCACTTTTAGTCCCTACATTTTGGCTTTTTTCCATTTTAGTCTCTATATTTTAATTTTACCACTTTTAGTCCTTAAATCAATTAACGCATTCCATTTTGATCCTTTCTGTTAGCCCACTAACGGAAATTGCTTAGGTGGCAAACTGAGTGCATTGTTGGCACATTAAATGATGATGTGGCCAATTAAAAAATAATAAAAAAATATTTTTTATATGAAAAATCATAATTCATAAATGACCTAAAAAACTTTAAATTATTTCTACCAAACTATTAAATAATTTAATTCTATCTTTTACCTCAAAAAATACAATAATTTAATTAATTATTTTTTTACCTCACAGGATGAACAAACCCAAACAATAAAAAACGACGAACACTAGAGAACAACCTAGAAAAATAAAAAACGAAGAACACGATGAACAAACCAGAAAAATCAAACACAAAAATTCAAACTAGCAAAAAAACAAATTACCACAGTAGATTCAAACCCAGAAAAACACAATCTTCGCTAATCAAATTACCCAGAAAAACCCAGTAATTTAGTTCCTAAATTACCCAGATCTGCTTATTCATCTTCGCTAATCAAATCAGGAATTTCACTCTGGATTTTCGACAAGGCGGAGTCAGCGAGCTTGACTACGGAGAAGAGATTGAGAGAAGAGTCTGAGAAATCTTCCTTGGGAAGGAGGCGAGTGTAGGTGGTGGCTTCGCCGCCGGGGGAGAGAACAATCGGCTCCGATGGGAACTTGAAGCGATTGGATTGGATCTTGAGCTTGTTATGGTTTCATAGCGGTTGCTTTCTCTTGGAATTGGAATTGGAATTGGAGGGCATGTGAGGCTGAGGATTGTGAGTTTTTGGGCGAGCAAGAGCGTAGGGAGAGAATAAGCTCGTTGAAGAAATGGAAGCAGCAACAGCAGCCATTTTTAGTTTTGGCTCAAATGAAATGAAAGAAGCTGCAAAGAAAAGTATTGGGAGTTTTTTAACCCAAACCCAAATCTACTCCAAACCCAGAAACGGCGCCATTGGATCTATTCCAAACCCAGATCTGCTTTTGATAAGAACATAAAAAAGGAAAGAAAAAAAAAACCATTCAAATCTAGGTTGGTGTTAGTGTACAATTGATTTTTGTGGAAGAATTTGTGTTCAAATTTTGGAATATTTTGGGTTTCTATTCTTTTGTTCTTGGGATTGAATATTTTGGGTTTGTTGTTCTTGTGTATTCATGATCAAGATGAATTTGGAATAGGAATTTGATAATTTGATTGTGAAATTTATGAGTTTATGGGGTTTATGAGTTTATGGGTTTCTAATCTTATTGTTCTTCTTCAAGGATCTGAGATCTCCTCATATGATTTATGTTTTTAATTCTGTTTGTAATTTTTTTTTATTTAGTTAAAATTAATAAATTAATTTTTTTTAATTTAGATGCTAAAGTGGTTTTAATGCCAAAATAGATTTTTTTTTAATTATTATTTTACTGTGCCATTAGTCACCTTAGCATTTTCTGTTAGTTGGGTGACGGTAAGAACTTAAATGTTACGCATTAATTGAGTTAGGGACTAAAAGTGGTAAAAATAAAATGTAGAAACCAAAATAAAAATCGAGTCAAAATATAGAGACTAAAACTACATTTACGCCTAAAATAAAATAAAAAACTACATCAGCAAGCCATGTCATCGTCTAATTTAAAAAAAATTAATTTATCAATTAGAAAAAAATTATAAAAACATGAAAACAAAATTAAAAACATAAATACATAGTTTCAGATTTGTACGTGAATACACAAGAACTCAAGAACATGAACCCAGATCACAAGAACACAAAATTCCTAGGCATTCAACATCTTTCCCAGAAAATTTCACCAAACATTGAAAAAATTCACATCTAAAAAGCCGATGCCTAAGATTTTCATCACAACATTTTCTTTCCACCCAAAACCAGAAATTTTCTTATGAAACAAACACACACAAACCCAGAAAGTCATCAACATTTTCCCCATAAAATCAAGATTTTCTTTCAAACCAAACACTAATCACACCTCATCGCCGCATCAACACTTATCTCTCCTTCTTCTCTTTTCTCCTTTTTCTCCTCAATACCACAAAAACCCCATACACACCACCACCACCACCAACATAGATTCATTCATATCTCGCCACCACCACCGCCATGGGCGACTTAACAAACACTTTGATGCCATCAACGACTCCTTCACTTCCAACCCTAGCTTTGACTACGCCTAATGCTGCTACTCCGCAATCCTCGCGTCCGTTACCTGTCCATGAAGATTGTTGAAGCGAGGACGCCACATCGACACTTGGGGCCGCTGTTACATGGAGCTTAACCATGGGAATCTCCATTCCTCTAATGGAACCTCGACTTCGTCGTAGATTTTCTTCAATCGTCTTGACTCTTTGATCGGATCTAATGTGACAGTTAAGAAGCCGACTTCTACTCCGATTCCGATTCAAATTCAACATCCTCCGTCGTTGTCTCAATCTCCTTCGGTGGGGGTTCCGTTGTATCAACTTCAACTACCACCGATCTCGGCTCATCTCTCTCTAAACCAAGATCAAACCCTAATCCCAAAGAGAAAGCCGAAAGAGAGAGATCTTGATCTGAGGAAAAGCCAAAAGAGAGAGAAAGTTTCTGACCAGATTTTTGTAGAAAGAGAGAGGAAGAAGAAGCTTGATCTACTCGCTATTGGTTTGCTTGTGAGCTCCAACGCGTGGTGGAGAAAGAAGGCTGAGTGAGCTCCAGCCATGGACAGTGGAGAGTGAGAGATTCTCTCCATTGAGCGTGAAGAGAGAAAGAATTTGAGATTAGTAATTCAGTGTAAGGAATTTTTTTAAGCTGATGAGGTTAGAGTAAAATAAAAACAAAATCAAAAAGAATTAAAAAGATAATGATTTTTTATTTTTTAAGAAATTATTTTAGTTTAAATTAGATTTAAGGTTTTTTTTTTTGTAATTTAATTTACTTTTTTTAAAAAAATTTCTGAGTTGGCTTTTTTTTATTAATTTAAATGCTGATATGGCATTTAAAAAATGTTAAATATAATTTTTTATTATTATTATTTTATTAGCTACGTCAGTAAACAGTGCATTCCGTTTGTCACGTATGCATTTTTTGTTACTAGGTTGATGGCAGAGACCAAAATAAAAACGATTTTCTAAAATCAAGGACTGACTTATGAGTGAAATCAATTTAGGAATCAAATCAAATCAAAAATCAACCCAAAATGTAAGGACTAAAAGTGCATTTTTGCCAAAAATAAATAAATAGGGAACAATTATATCAACAGTTGGATAAATGTGAAAAAAATAAATTAAATATTTTATCAACAAGTATAAAATGTTGAAAATAAAAACATGAAAGTCATATAGATTCTACAGTATTTTTTACGATTAATCGCTCTCTCTCTCTCTCTCTCCCTCTCTCTCTCTATATCGATCTCTCTCTATCACTCTCTCTCTCATAGCTCTTTGTGGTCATGGCTATTAATCAATTTCAAAACCTTTCTATGTTCCTATTATTTTCTAGGCAACCAAGCAGAATTCGTGACTGTCGGAAAAAATTTGGTTTTGTATCTCATCCAAAACACACAACGGAAGTAACAAACAAAGATCTATTTCATTCATGATTGACAACATGCACTATGTAAATTTTAGAATTTAAGAACAAGATAGCGTACCTTGGTGTGGAGAAATTCAAAACAAAGATTAGAAGCACTTGGGAACACTTTTAATCTTCACTCCATTTCCACTTTACGCCCAAGAAGTATGATCTCTCAATCAGTTTCTAAGGGAGAATGAAAGTATGCCTCACACTCTCTCTTTTTCTTTTTCTCTACGCTTCTTAAAAAAAATTATGTATATTTCTCCCTTTATAACTAACTGATTATCTAATTGGGCTGGCCTATTGGGCCTTTTCAATTGGGCTTTAGTGTGTGGCTTGGAGTGGGATCAAAAAGGACCAATAAGACACTAGCTCCAATGGGCTTTGGGCTTGACCGTCAACTCTTGACAAGTCCAAAATTACCATTAATTATATTTAATACCACTATATAAATATAATTGCACTCTATGCCTTATTAATAAATTATATCTCAAGACTTTATTGTACACGCAATCCCTTCATAAAATATTCGTAGTAATACAAAGTCATGAATATAGACTGCCACTTTGAAAATTATTACATCTTATCCTTGAGTACTCGGTTTAATCCTTTAAAGTTATTCATTATATATTTATGGAAATCCAATTTCATAAATATATACTTTAGTAATTTCTTACCAAAATGGTTAGGCCTAACTCTCTGAATAACTGAATTCATTAAATTTATCTCAAGGGAATATTTTATATCTCCGTTAAGAGATTATGAATTCCATCTTGAGAATATATGTTCCATCAACACTAAATGTGGCTGCCCAACATACTGAGATTTTGACTGTTACTCTAGATCTCACTCCTAATATATCAAAGCAACTTACACGTCGTGATCAGGTCCATTACTCTCTCAGGATTAAGAATTCATGCAAATAGAAGTAGTGAGATTTATTATTCATTCAACAGACGTTAGGAGAATAATAAATCTCACAAAGGTCCAGTTCAACATGTCTTAACTCTTAAAACATATCAACTAGAAGTCCCCACTTCCATGATCAAGATAAATCATCTTAGTTGATATGTTATAGTCTTCGCAGATGAAATGCCCAATTTCATCACCGACTACGAACTATAAATTCTGAGTTTATAAAAAACTTGTGATTTATATCTTCTGTGACTAAATCGCATACTATGCATCTCATAAACTCTATGATAATGTCCAAATATTCATGTTGCCATTATTTTTTATAAAAATAAAATAACTTTATTAAACACAATATTAAGTCATACATAATGTCATACATAGCATTATACAATAGGATTTAAGGACACACATCCTAACAGTGACTAGGTTTTTTTCTGTTTTTTACGATTTTTGTTTTGATTTCCTCACCAAGATCATCGCCATCAATTTGATTTCACCAAGCTGGGACTATGACATTCAGATATTCACACTTTTCCCTATCCAAACCCTTCAATTAGGTATTTTTTCTATTTCTCTCGATTTCGTAGTTTTAAAAACCTATTTCTGATCAGTTTGTTTTTGCTTGGACTTGAATTTTGTCCATACTTTGTTATTCGCTTTGAGTATTTGGAACTTCTGTTGTTTTTGTTCTTCAATTCGAAATGCTATGTCAAAATTGAATTTGTGGTTTTGTGTATTGCGTGCTTTCAATGTGATTGTAGGTGCATTTGCTTTGGTACTTTAGCTCAATGAATGGTCAAGGAGAGTTCAAATTTCACTATCTGTGGGATTGAAAGCAACAACGTCAGTTGGTGAGTAAGTGAGTGAGTTGCAAGTTCTTGGTAAATTTCATTACCATTATTTACATTTGTTGGCTATTCTACTAGGAGGTTTTATGAGAATTATGTGATTATGTGTAGTTGTAATTGATTAGATGTGCTCAGTTGTAAATTTTACTATGCATATTGTGATATAGATGGTTGCTAATTTCCAATTTTTTGGTTTAGTTTTGGTTAAGGACTAAAGATGTTATTCTTTTTCTAGTGAAATACTTATTAAAATAAAAATTGTTGTATGAGTTATTTATCAAAAAAAATAAATCACTTGTATGAGTTGTATCTAGTGGTCCAGATATTACTTGTATGAGTTGTATCTGGTGGTGCAAGCCACAAGAATTGATCAAATCACAGGTTTACAGCCTCAGTACTCACTTTGAAGTTTTAACTGATCTTCCTTACCTTTTTGTCATCCCATCAGGCACAAAAACTCTTCAAAGCTTTTTCTTATTCTATATGAAAACAACAAAGCGTTTTTCATTATACTGAGGCTCTTGGTTTCTGATGAATATATTTGATGCCATAAGAAAATATTAGTCGGCGGAAGTTTTAGTTTAGAAATTTTTTTTGAGGAAGATTAAGCTTTTGGTACTGGTTGAATTATGTGGGGGCTTGTTCTTTGTGGCAACCAATAAGAATGATTGAAAGTTAAAAAATATTTAAAAATCATTCTAATGAGATTTGGGTATTCAATCTCAACCAACAAAGAAAAAAATATTCTAATTTGCATTGAATATACTCTGTGATATACACCATTTCAATTTTGTCTCTTGTCCATTTGATTGTGAGATAATGTAGGGAATATAATTCAAAATTTTGAGGACAGGAAGTGTAGGATCCAACAAATATAATCTCTTAAACCTCACAGTAACCCAAGAAAGAGTGTCATATGATACTACTTGGACCCCATTAGGACTTAAGCTATAATTGAACCCATCTCAATTAGTTTCTCATCCGTCTAGGCCCTTTAGGCATTGGTCATCAGTGGATAGCTGCTGCTATGGTCACACCTAGGCATGGCCTTCCATGAAAAATCTAGAATTATTGTTGATTAATATAATTACTCTTACTTATCACAAAAATGGTTGAATTGTTATTTACCGTCATTTAAGTTGACTTTCTTGACCAATGGAAATGCTAGTTTAAACATGAAAGTGAGTCTTGATGATTAGATAATTGACTCTCAATCTTTAACAGTGGCTATACTTGCATCTATGTTATTTGGTGAGTCCATTGGGTTTGTTGGAGGCGCAGGGCTAGTACTAGGCTAGGAAGCACGGGTGCGGCGTTTGGGCCGCCGCACCAATGTCGGACACGGCGGGACGCGGGGACTCGCAGGCGACACCGCTGCCTGCGAGTCCGTGCTGCATCCGGCATTAAAAAAGTATTATTTTCGGCGCGATTCGCTCCGACGCGCACGAAATCGGGCCGATTTGCGCCAATTCGGCCCGAATCGGTCTGTATCGGCCGCAACCGCCGATACCAGCGCGAATCGGCCGATGCGGCCAAAATTCAAAAAAAAAAAAAACAAAAGGTGCGAAACGCACCGTTTGGCTTAGCCGAAAAAAAAAAAAAAAATGGTGCAAACGCACCGTTTGGGAAAAAAATGAAACCCTATTACCGTGAAGCTCATTTCTCTTCACAACTTAGTTTTTCACTCCTTCAGCCCTTACTCACTCTCTACCTCGCCTCTCTGCCTCTCTCCCACTCTCTGTCATGCGCCCGTGCCTCCCTTCAGTCCTTCACTCACTCAGCTCTTGCCTCTTGCCGTGCCTTCACTCTTCAGCCTTCTCACTCTCACTCTCATCCTTTGCCTCTCTCCCACTCTCTGCCGTCTCACTCTCACTCTCATCATCTATCTCCCCTGCTTCCCTCAGGTATCAATGTCTCCCCTGCTCCCCTTAGTTAATAGTTATTTTTTATTTAGTTGTGTTGTGAACTTGTGAGTTGTGATTGATCTGATTTTTTTTTTTTTTTTTTAATATAAGTTGTCCATATATCACTGTATTGTGTAAGCTGTCTGCCGTGTTCCCTAATTTTTTTTATTTAGTTAATAGTTATTATTAGATTGTGTTCAATGTGTTGTGAACATGTGGTGATCTGATTTTTTTTTTTTTTTTTATATAAGCTGTCTTTCTGTGACTGTGTAATTGTGTATATTTGGAAATTATAGTTAATAGTTATTATATATTTGGAAATTATTTGTAGGTTAAATTGAATCTGTTGAGTTTGCAATGGATGAAGCTACTAGCACAAAAAGTTCACCTTTATCTAATGAAGAAGTGCCAAATGATGAAGCTCCTCTTTGGCAGTATGTGACTAAATTAGAAAAACCACTTGGTTCTACTGTTAAATCAGGTGGAAACACACAATTTAAGTGCAACTATTGTGATAAAATTTATTTGGGATCCTATTCTAGGGTTAAGGCTCATTTATTACAAATTGTTAATAAAGGTGTTAAAGTATGCCCTAATATGACACCGAGCCATAGGTTGGAAATGCAACGAATGCATAATCAAGTTGATAATGATAAGTTAGAAAGAGAACAGAGAAGACAAATTCCCTTACCCCCACCTCCCCCAGGTCGTGGGCCTATTAGGAATAGTCCCTCATTTCGGTCACAGGAAGATAGTGATAGTTCAAATCCCTTTGATGGTAATAAGAGGAGGAAGGTTGTGAATCCTACGCTAGAGAAATTATTCCAGAATAATGCTAGACATGAATTGGATAGTAGAATTGGTAGGATGTTTTACACTAGTGGGCTTCCGTTTAACTTTGCAAGAAACCCATATTATCGTAGTTCCTATTCATATGCTGCTACTTATAGCATTCCAAGTTATGTTCCTCCTAGATACAATGCCTTGAGAAAAACACTTTTGCAAAGAGAAAAAACTCATGTTGATAGTCTTTTGAAACCAATTAAGGACTTTTGGCTTGAAAATGGTGTAAGTATAGTTTCTGATGGATGGTCAAATCCACAAAGGAGGCCTCTTATTAATATTATGGCTGTATCAGATGGGGGTCCAGTGTTTATAAAGGCAATTGATGGGTCAGGTGAGTTTAAAGATAAACATTATATTGCTGGGGTGTTGAGGGATGCTATAAAAGAGATTGGACATAACAAAGTTGTCCAAGTCATCACTGATAATGCTAATGTGATGAAGTCTGCTGGAGCTCTTATTGAGGGTGAGTATCCTAAAATATTTTGGACACCCTGTGTTGTCCACACTCTCAATCTAGCTTTGAAGAATATTTGTGCAGCAAAAAATACTGAAAAGAATGAAGTTAAATATGAGAAATGTAGTTGGATTACACGTATTGCTGATGATGCATCCTTCATACGTGTTTTTATCATGAACCATTCAATGAGGTTGGCAATTTTTAATGAATTTTGTCCATTAAAACTGCTCCAAGTTGCTGATACTAGATTTGCTTCGATTGTTATAATGCTAAAAAGGTTAAAGTTGATAAAAAGATGCCTTCAAGCCATGGCTATTAGTGAGCAATGGGCTTCTTATAGGGAGGATGATGTTGGAAAAGCTCAAAAGGTGAAAGAGATGATTCTAAGTGATCTTTGGTGGGATAGGGTTGATTATATCCTTGAATTCACAACACCGATTTGTGATATGATACGAGTAGCTGACACAGATAAGCCTTGTCTTCATCTTGTGTATGAGATGTGGGATTCAATGATAGAGAAGGTGAAGGCAGCAATATATCGGCACGAAGGCTTGGAAGATGATGAGTAAAGCTCATTTTGGAGTGTGGTGTATGATATACTCATTGATCGTTGAACTAAAAATTGTACTCCACTACATTGCTTGGCTCATTCCTTAAATCCTAAGTAAGTACATTTATTTTCTATTTTCTTTAGTTCCCCCTTTTAGTAAAACACACGTTTCATTTATATTTGTTTTTTAATCTTTAACTTTAGGTATTACTCCACTGAATGGCTTTCAGAAAATTCAAAACGCATCCCTCCACATCGAGATCATGAAATTTCAATGGAAAGGAGCAAGTGTTTGAGTCAATACTTTGAAGATGTGAATGAATTAAATGTGGTGAAGTTTGAGTTTGCTACATTTTCAGGAGGGAGGTTTCCTTCACCAGCTGCTTTGACAGATAGGTGGGTCTTACAACCTTTGGTTTGGTGGCAATACCATGGTTCCGCATTTCCAACTCTTCAAACCCTTGCCCTTAAACTTCTTGGACAACCTTGTTCATCCTCATGTGCTAAGAGGAATTGGAGCACATACAAATTTATTCATTCCTTAAAATGAAACAAAATGGCTCCTGTACGTGCTGAGGATTTGGTATATGTGCATTCTAATTTTCGACTCTTGTCAAGGCGCAATGAGGAGTACATAAATAGAGATACAAAGATGTGGGATATTGCAGGAGACTCTTGGAATGAGAGCGACATACATGGAGGAGCTGGAATTCTTGAGAATGCAGCCCTTACACTTGATGAGCCAGAGTTGGAGGCCATGGTTATTGAGAATGTTAGCACTAGTGTTACTACTAATGAAAGTGAAGTTCGAAGTGAAGCTATTGATCTTGATGATGATGAAGTTGGTGTTTGATTGTCTTGTTGATTATCTTTTATTTTGTTCTAGTTTCAAACTTGTGAGTTGTATTTTAATTTTCAAACATCATGGAATGTTTATATAATGGAGTTGTATTCTAGTTATTATCTACTATTGTTCTTAAATTTGGTATACATTTATATAATGTGAAAAAGTATGCTTAGCAATATATTAAAAATATAAATAAAAATATTTTTAATAATTTTTTAATTGCCGCATCCCGCCGCACCTGCACCCGCACCCGCACCTTACTTTTTCAAAAATTGCCGAGTCCCGCACCCGCACCCGAATCCCGAAACGCACCCGTGCTTCATAGGTACTAGGTGTCATAGGACTTTTACTCCTTAAGGTAAATATTGATGTTCCTTCGTGTAAATGCAAAATGCTTTTGAGTTTAGGTTTGTTTTTCAATTTGTCTATTTTGGCTTCAAATATCTCCTTTAATTGCAGACTACTCATAGGAGGAGTAGTGTTAGGCATTAGGCAACTCTGGTTTAGATAATTTACCCATCATGATGTGATGAGGAAGTCAATGATAACACTTCCTCAACTATAGAATAACTTTGATAAAGCCACACCTTTTTAAATTGATATTTCCTAGCTGCTGTGTCAAGTTGATGTATTTCTCATTGCTAGACTCCTTGACTGGACGTGGTAAACATTTACTATCCTCCAACCTAGTCTGTGCAAGTTGAGACATAGAGTAGTATGCCAAGTGCTTGTGGAAATTACACAGAGAGTAAAAAATAAATTGAAAGGAAAACAAAGAATAAGAGATTTGTGAAGGATAATTAGTTTATAACTTTAATAGTTTAGATTTATTGTAAATAGATGGAATTCCCAGGAACTAACTTATGGACAATGGATATGTTCAATGGTCTTTTGGAACTAACTGAGTAACAAGTCAGATGATGGAATGGTGGTTTCCCTAATTTGTGTATCAGTGATTTGAAAGCAAAGCTTGTACTTAATTTGCAACTGGTTCAATTCTCAATGCATGAGTCATGCTTAATTTGCAGCCGGTTTTTTTTTTTATAGATCATTTTCATTGTGAGGAGTGTCAATTAATGGCATTTGTTTTTTGAATCATCCTTATATAGGTTCTAGGCTATTGTGATTTATATTTCATATCATGTGGAGTATGACCGGGTCTCTAAACAAAGAAAAGTCTCTAGCAAGTACACCTTCATAGACAATACATACAGGTGAGTTTGTGACTTTGTCTTGGGTACTTCAATTCTATAAATGGATGATCATAGTGGTCCATACACCATCTAATTTTTTGGGAATTTTTTTATTTGAGAGTCCATTTCAGCAATGCTGATAAATTAGAGTATTGGGCTACAGGTATTGAAGTCTAACCAATTAGATATTTCATTTTGACCCAAGTCATTTTCTGAACGCAAAGTCTAGGATTTTATTATTCAAGACATTCAAAAATTCAAGTAACTCAATCAATTAGAAGATGACATTCCACAGTTGGATGTCTTAGCCTATATTAGTTGTTTAGTGTCCATAATAATGCAACAAAAACAAAAGTATTTGTTGTGGCAGCATACAGTTTACTTTAGTTCTTTTGATTGTGACAACTTACACTCAATATTTTAGCCTTTAGATTTATTCCATGGATAGAGTTAATTCTGGAAAAATAAGTTCCTGTCTCCTGCCTTAGAATGTCAGTAATCATGCTATAATGAATCTGAAAGTTTTGGCCAGTGCACACAGCCAAGGCCAAGGCAGCCCCCCATGTGCACGCAGCCAAGGCCAAGGCACACTGCCAAAAGGAAAACCATTGTGTCAAATGCTGATGGTGGAGCATAGATTATGACTTAGGGGCTCACTCACACCACAATCATATATGATGTTGAGTTTTTTATCAGAATGTGAAATAGGGACATGTTGATGTGGATGCAAATTAAAAGTCTATTTGACATGCGCGCGCACACAAAATTTTCAGTGGGCTCTAATTAATAATCGTGGTGAATTTATAACTTATGCTTTCTAGGCCATGACAAATTATGTGTCAACAGTATAACCAAAAGGAAAACCATGTATCATACAAAAATTAAGAAAACTGTAATATGAAATCTACAAGCAATGCACAGTGGCTATTTATATATATATATATATATATATATGCATTCTAAGTTAGAGCTAAAAATAAATAAATAAAGTGAGTAACTCATAACTAATTACATTGAAGAAAAAAAAAATTACATTGGGCTAATTTCATTGCTTTGATGAATTAATGGCTGCATGTCCAAATAATACTCATTTTGTTGGTGAAATGTTGGATTTTAGATGGTTGAATCAATGACAATGAATTAAGAGATCATATCCCAATTCCCCCTGGTCTGATCTGAGTTGGGAGGTGGGATTGTGGTTTGAGAATAAAAAGAGGTAAGTGTTTCTCTGCCCAAGCTATTTAGTATGTGCACAGTTATTTGTTTTTGTTTATTGTTTCAGCTAGTTCGCTCTGTTTAGATAGGGTTTGTAGGACACAAGCAAACTGCAGCATTATGAGCCAGACTAACTATTTCTGTACTTTGGATAAAGTTGTTGACCATTTGATTTGTTTTCCGATGTCTACAATCAACACCATACTTTGAAGGATTTTATTTTTGTTTATTCATTTATATTATAATTTGTTGGTAAGCAAGAGATTGGAAGCTTGACTTTTGACAAAGATGATCAATTAGCTAAGGAGTTTGTTACCGCTGCTGCAAAGATAAGGATGTCTTCTTTTGGAATCTCTTTGCATAGCTTTTTTGAAGCCAAAGGTATTGTTGTAGAAAAATATTTTTTTGGTTTTCCTTTTTGAAATACAATTAGCCTTGGATTTTGTATATTCTTGTTCTCATGTTGTGATAGTGAAAGCAGTGGTTTTACAGTTTTGGTTTGTTTTAATTCATGTTAATTGACTTCTTGTTATTCGCATACGGAAAGTTCTTTACAAATGTTAATGAGCATTTAGCAACGGAGTTCATTGTCATCTATAATTGGTTCAAGAAGAAAAGATGCTTTAACTTTTGACAACCCCCAACTAGTAGAAAGATAAAGGATGCTTTTGTGTGTGTGTTTGTGTATATTCTGTTGTGGGTAAATTCATGGTTGTCCATTTGAATTATTTTGCTATGGTTGGCTTGTTATTAAAAGCTAAAGGGAAAAGAAAATTTTTGGTTGATTTGTTCTAATCTGATTAGGTTGTTTATAGGATGGCATATTGTCTTAGAGAATCCGACAAAGAAGATGTTGTTGATGCCAGTAGAACCTTGAGAAGGTGTGAAACTAGTTGGTGACGATCTTGATGAAGGCATGTAACAAATTATGCAGCAAACCTTGGGAAGGTATGTTTTCTTCTTTGTGTTTAGTATTTCTTGTCATTTTGTTCTCAATGTAGGCTTTTTTTCCTTTGAGATTGGTGTTGTGAGCTTCCTTCTCCAGTTACTAGTGGGACTATGGTTATTGTTGAGGATCTAAAACAAGAACTCTCCAAATACCTTGTACGCAAGGATTGGCTATTATAAATACTCTTAAGTGTACTATTTAAAAAAGGTTTTGTATAGCATGTAGTGATTCTTGTTTCAAATTTAAAAATGCAAAGGGCATTAGACAGAGTAGTTGATTTATGTTGATTTGTACTACTAACACATTTGACAGTTCTCCTTTTTTTTGGGGGGGAAATTGTAGTAAACCCACCTGTGGTTTGGGACAAAATTACTTTGTCTACCTGTGGTTTGAAAAGTGTCACTTTACCCACCTGAGGTAAGCTCTGTTTGCCTCCAGTTACCCACTTCTGTTAAAAACAGGGATAAATTTGTATTTTTGCTACATTTTCATGTCTCTCTCATCCTAAAGCATAAAAAACTAAAAAATCAAGAGAAAAGAACATCTAAAAGCTAGGTTTTGTAAAAATTGAAAACATTCAAACAAAACAATCATCCAACCAAAATTAAGAACAACCAATCTTGATAACTCCATTTTTTTCTCATCATTAGTACAATAAAAATAATCCAACCAAATGATATTTCTTTGCTTTGTGTGAAAATGCAAGAAGCAAGATGAGATCTCTTTCAATAAAAGAAAAGGGGAGGGTAAATGTTGATTGGGGGCTATTTGTTAGAAGCCCATAGCTACCAAACCCAATTTCTTTATTAACAATGTCTGCACATCTCTACAATGCCATTATTTATTTTGATTCTAGCAAGGATTCTAAGTTGACAGGCCACAAACGCGTTGACCCCTTGTGATAATTTAGATTAATTAAATTAGCCCAGTTATTAATTAATCAAATTAACATGCAATCACGTGGCAGCACAAACAAATCACCAAACTAAGTTATGCAACGGAAAATAAACAACACGGTGATTTATTCACGAATGGGGAAAACCCTAAGGCAAAAACCCCACCGGGTGATTTAAGGTCACCACTCCCGAAACTCCACTATTATCACAACAAGCAGTTACAAGTAAGGAATCCCAGTACCTCACCAACCTACAGTTGAACTCTTACCCCAATACCCAATTGGACTTGTTCTGTAGTGACAATTTCTCCAGTTAAATGCACGGCTCCCAGTACGTGACTAACCAATGTGATGCGCGGATCCCAGTACGCGTCTTACTCCTTTTGCACGAATCCAAGTACGTGACTCACTCACCAACTTAAGGAAGAAAGAATGTTGGCTGCAAAGTTCTTCAAATCATCAGAGATGAACTAGGGCACGAACTTTGTCTCACAGATCACAATTTGCATGAAAGAGAAGAAGCAACTTGTATCTTGTGAATTCTGCTTGTTGCTTACTTTGACGGCCCTTAAAATAATCATTTTATATGTCTAGGGTTAGGAGAAAAGAAGTCCCAAAGACACACACACGGATTGGACTTGAAACAGACTTGGAATTCTGTTTTCTTTAATTCTCGACAGATAGAGGTGTCGAGAGGTGTCGAGACAGCTGTCGAGGCTCGGACAAAACAGCTTCTTTAAATCTCGATAGATGTATCTGTCGAGGTAGGTGTCGAGATTTAAAAACCAGCACTTCCTTGCTTGTATCTTGGACAGACTTTGACGGCTTCAACACTTAATCTTGAACCACTGTTTCTTGAAGTGTTTAACACATCCTAGATCTACCCAATTACAAGTAAAGTGCGTTTTGTCTAAGGATAAGCCAATTACATAAAATAGCGACATATGTTCACAAGCTTGAACAACTACATATGTCCTAACAATCTCCCCCTTTGGCAATCCGTGACAAAACCACAACATACAAATGACGATATGAGAGAAGTCATAAATCACTCAACTCATACTCACTTGTTACATACAGTAAAATCTATCCTAACACAAACTCTTGAAAAACTTTGCAAGAAGAGAGTTCATGGCAAGAAGACTTTGACAACCTGTATTTCTGAAACACTTATAAACAAAACACATCAAGGCATCTTTGTGTGAAACAGAAATAATAGATTGCATACAAGTAAAGAAACATGTGTATAAAGACAGAAAAGAAACAACACATGTAGAGATAGGTGAAAAAGAAAACATACATCATCATATAGAGAAAGAGAATAAGAACAATGTATGTAAGTACATGATCAATGTATCTCTAAAAGATAAGAAAAGAAAAAAATACATCTGATCACCTCACTACATCCCTCAATCCACACTCCCCCTAACAAAAATGTCCTATGCTAACACTCCCCCTAAGTATGACTACTCTCATACAAAACTACTCCCCCTTTTTGTCACGAGTGACAAAGGGTAGAGTGTCAAGTAGACATCTCATCCGATGAGTCAGCATCTCCATCATCAGCATCGTCGGAAGCATCATCATCATCGCCATCGTCATCAGCCTCGGTCTCAGTCGACACATGAGGTGGCGGAGGAGAAGCCTCTGCAGCAAAGCCGTCCATGGTCGCCTGTCGCCTGGCGATGCGACCAACACGGACATTCACCTGATACAACTCCGTGGAGAGTGTATCTAGGCGAGCATCCATGCGCTGTAGCTGCGCCATGATGTCTCCCAAGCTGACATCGCTCGAAGAAGTAGAAGCAGAAGCTCGAGCAGATCTGGAGGTGGTAGGACGGGTGGAAGGAGTGGCATCGTCGGACAGTCGCGATCGGAACTGTGCCTCGCTACGTTTTACGGTAGCGGCATCTATGGCAGACATGACGCGGAAAGGATCGGACGAAGGGAAGGGAATGGAAAAACGACTCAGAATCCTCGTGATAGCGGAAGGGAAAATGAGCTTATCACGGGTGGCCGTATCTCTATAGACATCTATGATGGAACAAATAAAGTGAGAAGGAAAGTCTATAGAGAGATCCTCAAGGAGGGACAACAAGAACCGAGCACGAGGCTCTGTGATCGAGTTGTAGTGAGAGAGTAGGTGCAAAACAAAAGTCATCACCATGTTAAGGAATCTAGGACCTTTAGCAAAAGGTCTACATGGTGTGTACATGTGATCTCCCCAAGAGGTAGGACGTTCACAGAACGCCGAGATCATCTCGTCTTTGGACACAGTCCAGAGACGCTCACAGCTAGGGTAATCAGGATGATCCACCCTAGGTACATGGAGAACCTCAGAGACTAGCTCTGGGGTGACACAGAAGCGCGTACCTCTAACGCAAGAATAGAAAGAAGGTACTGAAGAATCTATCCCGTGGATATTGGAGTAAAACTCCTGTATCAACACGAGAGGAGATGTGACCGGGACGTCACACAGTGACTCCCAACCCCGAGTGTGAATGACATCGGGAAGGTCAGTGTCGGCAAAGTCTGCCAAGACGACGTGGCGTTCCGAATGAACACCGCGTTTAGAAAAGTTCTCCGAGAAGTCCTTGTGGGCTTTCTCATCACGGAACCGAACAGAGAGAGGGGTAGAATCAGAAGAAGACTGTCCCTTAGAACGTAGAGGGTTCAGGGACGGAACAGACTTACGTTTAGGAGCCATAGACGCTACTAACGCAAACATAGAAGAGGGGGGAAAGAAGAGACAAACAAAAAAGTCCCAAACAAATCAATATTGACAGAAGGAAATATTGAAATGAAAAGAACGTATGCATGAAAATGCATGAACATGTGACATGCAACAATAAACACATCATGGGCTCAGCCCAATCCAAACCTAACAGCACACAATAGATTGGCACACATCTAAATGCATGAAAATACAATTAGAATGCTAATGTGATGCAATGCATGTGGTTTTGAAGATCAAAACTAGAAAACCAACCCATAAGTTTCATGAAAACCCCAACAATTTTGAAAACTCCCAACAATTTTCAAAAACACAAACCTAGGGTTTTGAAACAATGCAATGCATGAAATGAGGGATAAAAAGCTTACCAAATGATGAAGAACACGAAGAATCACTTGAGAAAGCCTTGAGAGAGGTTTGGAGGGAGAGTGAAAAGTTTTTGAGAGAAATCCGAGAGTTTTTGAGCAAGAGAGATCGAGAGAAATGAACTGAAAATCGCGAGGAATCAACTTATAGCCTCTCAGTAATTCTCGACAGCTGCAGGTGTCGAGAGCTGTCGAGGTTAGCTGTCGAGGTAAGCTGTCGAGAAATGCACGTGGACAGATGCAGCTATCGAGGTCAGCTATCGAGGAAGAAGAAATAAGCTAGAGGGAACCTCGATCGATCCAGAAGCTATCGAGGAGCTATCGAGCAAACAGAAAGTTTCTCGATCGATCCGGCTGCTATCGAGGTATCTGTCGAGACTGCGATAAGAAAGAGTCTGAGGATCTCGACAGATAGCTATGTATCGAGAGGTATCGAGGAGGTGTCGAGATGCCTTTCAAAGCAGTTTTTCAAAAGAGGAAAAACACAGACATGAATGCAATCATGCATGCAACTCAACCAAAGATACAACCAATACATTAAGCTCTCAAAATCATCTCTCAACAAGAAATATGATGCACATGTATCTCAAAACACGCACACACACACTAAACAAGTCTAGCCAATTTTATTTTTCAAAAACAAGTCAAGACAGTTTAGTGAACATACATTAAAGCATATAAACCTTGTGATGGCCAAATCACATTGTACCTGCACATGTATCAAGAATAGCAAAGAGTATTGCGTGTCGTGTGTGAAAACATCGCAAGATTGCATAAGTAACTCAATGTTATGACGATTTGAGATATGAGAAAATCACTTTAACTCACACACAATCATAACTGCTCGATGGGGACTATCACCTTTGAGGTACATCATATAACTCCCACATCTCCTAGAAAACACGCTTGCAACCATATTTTAAAGCATTTTGATCTTTTTGCTTTTAATTTCTTTGCATATTTTCTTTTAACAAGCATATCATACATGGGCATACAAGAGAAAGAAAAGAAATACCCAATGATGTTAAGCTTTTGACACTGCACTTTTGCTATGCCGAAGCATACAGATGTCATATTATGATTGGCAAGTAACAGTGGTGAGATGGTTATTTATGCCTTTCTCTTAGGATTTTCTAGTTCAACCCGTCAAAAAGAGTGACACGAGTGTTAAGAAGAAGAGATTACTTAACCTTACTCATCACACACAAAAAGCTACAAAGCTCACTCGCTTAGTTGTGCAAAAGAGTGCTCATCTAAGCTACAGATGATACAAAGTTTAGAAAACTCTGTTTCATTGGCCATTACAAAAGTTCGCATGAACTAATGCACACAAACACACACTGTTTTTGTATTTTTCATTTTTCAATTTTTTTTTTTTATTTTTATTAAAGAAGCAAAAATAAAACACAAAACTGAAAACACACAAACAAAAACATGTAAAGCAAAACAATGCATAAAACTAGACTGACTCAAAACAGTAAAGAAACACACAAGTAGTGCAACACACAAAATAAGAGAGAGAGAGAAGAAGTGACTAAAATCACTTGGAACCCTTTGGCTTCCACACCTTGGAAGATCCTTTCCTTTTGGTTGACTCTTGAACCGGTGAAGAGGGAGAAGAATATGAACCGTTCAAGTTCGAAAGGAACATGAGGGCTTTAAGAATGTCTCCAAGAGGAGCGAGAGAAGACTGAAACTGATTCTGGCTCCCAGATGCTATTTCGCCATTGCTCTTTTGAGTGGCAAGCCACTTGTAGCAATTTGGTCGAGTGTGACCGGCGAGACCACAATGATAACAGAGATGCGACTTCTTCTGTTTGGCCTTTTGAGAGTTATCCTTCTTATTCCTAGGGTTTCTAGATTCCCTTTTCTCAATTTTAGGGGGTGCTCCTAGGATGGATTTGCACTTGCCTACGTTCTCACTAGCTAAATCAGTTTTAACATTATTCTCCTCAGTTTTAATGTTATTAGCGGGTGGAACAAAAATAGTAGTACTAGCAGAAGGAGTATTAGAGATAGAGAATTCATACCCCAATCCAGTACGATCTGAAGAAGATCTCTGAGCACTTAGCATCTCGTCCAGTTTAGCACTTGACGTCCTTTCCAGTTGTGCTCTGGCTTGAAACAGCTCTGCTTCAAGCTTCTTGGTCCTCTCAGCCAAGAAATTGTTCTCGAACCTCAGTGCTCCAATGGTTTGATTCGCTTGATCAACCTTTGTGGACAGCTCCTCACGGTCAAGTTCCACATCACTGAGTTTCTTGGTGGCCAGCCTATAGAGCTTCTCATGCTTCTCAGAGAGCTTGTAGAGCTTCTCATAGGCGGTATGGATATCATCTTGATCATCCATAATCTCAATCTTGGATTCCACCAACTCTTCTTCTTCGTCCACTTTCTCGGTAACCCCATCAGTAGGATTAACAGTGGCTGTGAAGGCATTCAAGATTCCGTCGTCTTCATCTTCGGAATCGTCCTCTGGTTCTGTGTCGCTCAAGGTAACAGCAAGTGCTTTGCTCTTCCCTATGCTCTTTAAGTACGTAGGACACTCTTGTTTCATGTGTCCAAAGCCTTGACACCCGAAGCACTTTGGTCCTGTGGGAACAGTGTACTGACCGCCATCCTTGGCATCCTTCTTCATTTTCTCGGATTCCTGAATTGTGAAGAACTGGACTGTCTACGGTCTTTGTTGAAACCCTTTCCATTGGCATTCTTCATAAACTTCTTGAATTGCCTTGTGATGTAGGATTTCATCTTGGAATCTTCATCATCTGACGAGTCATCCGTATCACTGCTTTTGGCCTTCAGTGCCAAACTCTTGCCCTTGGTTGACTTGCCCAACCTGGTCAGCCCTAACTCATACGTTTGCAAGTTTCCAACCAGCTCAGTCAGAGGAATTCTGTCAATATCCTTCGACTCTTCGATCGCCGTGATCTTGGCATGGAATCTTTCTGGCAGCGATCTGAGCACCTTCCTTACAATCTTGGGTTCTGGGATGGTTTCCCCAAGATTGAAGGCTGAGTTCACTATGTCCTTGAGCTTGGCATAGAACTCATCAAACGACTCATCCTCTTCCATCTTAATTTCTTCAAAGCGGGTGGTGAGCCTCTGCAGCTTTGAATCTTTGACAGCCTTGGTGCCCTCATAGGTTGTCTGGAGGATGGTCCATGCTTCCTTAGCAGTTTCTGTTGAGGATATTTTCTTAAACTCCTCATTGGTGACTGCACTGAATAAGGCATTCAATGCTCTGCTGTTGAAGTTTGCCACCTTGATCTTAGCATCATCCCAATTGGCCGGCGCTTCTGTAGGCTTGGTCCAGCCTATCTCCACAGCTTGCCACACTTTCTCATCTAAAGACTGCAAGAAAGCTCTCATGCGTACCTTCCAATATGCATAGTTAGTGCCATCAAATAAAGGAGGTATAATTAGAGATTGTCCTCTATCCATGACAGCAGGGGTCAATGGATCACACACAATAGATTAAACCCTAATCAGAGTGTGCTCGCTCTGATACCACTTGACAGGCCACAAACGCGTTGACCCCTTGTGATAATTTAGATTAATTAAATTAGCCCAGTTATTAATTAATCAAATTAACATGCAATCACGTGGCAACACAAACAAATCACCAAACTAAGTTATGCAGCGGAAAATAAACAACACGGTGATTTGTTCACGAATGGGGAAAACCCTAAGGCAAAAATCCCACCGGGTGATTTAAGGTCACCACTCCCGAAACTCCACTATTATCACAACAAGCAGTTACAAGTAAGGAATCCCAGTACCTCACCAACCTACAGTTGAACTCTTACCCCAATACCCAATTGGACTTGTTCTGTAGTGACAATTTCTCCAGTTAAATGCACGGCTCCCAGTACGTGACTAACCAATGTGATGCGCGGATCCCAATACGCGTCTTACTCCTTTTGCACGAATCCAAGTACGTGACTCACTCACCAACTTAAGGAAGAAAGAATGTTGGCTGCAAAGTTCTTCAAATCATCAGAGATGAACTAGGGCACGAACTTTGTCTCACAGATCACAATTTGCATGAAAGAGAAGAAGCAACTTGTATCTTGTGAATTCTGCTTGTTGCTTACTTTGACGGCCCTTAAAATAATCCTTTTATATGTCTAGGGTTAGGAGAAAAGAAGTCCCAAAGACACACACACGGATTGGACTTGAAACAGACTTGGAATTCTGTTTTCTTTAATTCTCGACAGATAGAGGTGTCGAGAGGTGTCGAGACAGCTGTCGAGGCTCGGGCAAAACAGCTTCTTTAAATCTCGATAGATGTATCTGTCGAGGTAGGTGTCGAGATTTAAAAACCAGCACTTCCTTGCTTGTATCTTGGACAGACTTTGACGGCTTCAACACTTAATCTTGAACCACTGTTTCTTGAAGTGTTTAACACATCCTAGATCTACCCAATTACAAGTAAAGTGCGTTTTGTCTAAGGATAAGTCAATTACATAAAATAGCGACATATGTTCACAAGCTTGAACAACTACATATGTCCTAACATAAGTACTTGTCATGTTGTTAATTGGTGTGGTTGCTTTAAGATAGTAAAATTTGGAAAGCAATTCTTCAAGCCATTTAGAAAATTTCACGTGAATGGAACTAATGGGAATGCCGATACATGGAGGTCTGATTTTAAGTATAATAACTTGTACAATTGCCTTTCCTTTTTGATATTTTAAAACTAAAGTTTTTCATGCACCAAGAACAACTATGTCTGAAATTGAAAACCTGCCTATTGTTCGGCTGTTTCGCACCTAGAAGGCTAGAACCATGTATGGCCCGACTCTTTGGCCTTTCATGAAAAGTTCAAAAATATAATTATTCATGTCTTAGATCAAATCCACAAAACCCAAAATTTCTTAAGAATTGACAATGTTATATCTGCCCTCCTCATGTACAATCACAGAAATTATAAATTATAAAGATAGGAATGGAACAATTACCAGAAAACTGTAAAATAAAAAATTTTAAAAAAAAATTGTTGGTGGTGGCTATAGAAGCAATTGGCCCAACTACAAAAACTCAACCATAGAAGCAATCGACCTAACTACAAGAACAATATTATGTTCTTAAATTCTATAAAACCTAACTTTTAGATCTTATTTTCTCTTGATTTTTTTAGTTTTTTATGTTTAGAAGGAGAGGGATATAAAAGGGTAGCAAAAATATAAATTTACCCATATTTTTAACAGGAGACTAACGGACCTTACCTCAAGTGGGTAAAGTGACAATTTTCAAACCATAGGTAGGCAAAGTGATTTCAAGTGAAACCACAGGTGGGTTTAGTGTAATTTCCCTTCTTCTTTTTGTTACAGTGGATGGTTTCAAGTTCTAACATCATATTAGGTTGTTCTAATATCATATATAACTATTCAACTGTTACATTCAGTGGTTCCCTTATTTTTTAGGCACATTAGATGGTTCCAACATCATAGTACAAACATTACATGTGACTATACCATTATCACATTCGGTAGTTCCTTTATTTTTTAGACACGTTAGATGGCTTTAATGTCATATTGGATAATACAAACATCACATATGCCACGTACCATTATCACATTTGGTAGTTCCCTTAACTTTTAGTCACATTGAATGATTCCAAGGTCACATTGAGCAAAATCTACATCACACATGACTATATCATTGCTACATTCAGTGGTTCCATTATTTTTTAGTCACACTAGATAGTTCCAACTTCACATTAGACACTACCAACATTACATATGACTATACCATTATCACATTAGTTAGTTGCCTTATTTTTTTTAATCACATTGGATGGTTACAACCTCACTTTGAGATGTCATGTGTACTATCAAGTGGCCTAAATAAAATTTATAAAAATGTTAATTTAAATTTTCTCACTGATGTGCTTCTCTCTCTCTCTCTCTCTCTCAAGAATTATAATAATCTCTTATTAGTGAGAGACAATTTTAGATATAGAATAATGTACATTATAATACAATACAAATAGATATTGAACAAATCTTAATAAGTAGTGTGATTAATCAAGTTTATTTATCTCTAAAAAAATTATGTTTATGTTTTCACATGCATCGCATGCTAAGTAAATTTGCATACTGGTAAATATAATGAGAGCAAAGTAAACTTTTAGCCCATAAAGTTTGGGATTGTTTTCATTTTGACACTTTATATTTTAAATAAATTTCATTTTAACCATTCATGATTGATTCTGTTTATATATTGACCTTTTACAGTTCAAAGTTTTCATTTTGGTCCTTCATACTTGATTCAGGTTTAATATTAGACATTCATATTTAATTTAGTTTTTTGTTTGGCCCTTCATCAAAATGAAAATTGTGAAATGTAAAGGGCCAAATAGAAATAAAGATGAAGGACTAAAATGAAAATTTTAAAACTCAAAGGCCAATATGAAAACAACCCAAAACTTTATGGGCCACGGGTATAATTTAATCAAATAATGAATTAACCTGGAGATTTTACTTTCTAAAACATGTGCAACAAAAAGTATTCACATACATAGTTATCAATATACCAATCCAGATTAAGATTCTAAGATCCTACACCCCTAAAACTTTTTAAATCTCACTAGGATCTCTACTTATGTGAAATCTGTGTGGGATCCCAATCTCATAACAATACTAAAGATCATGTGCTATAAAGGAAAATTTAAAATTTTCTTTTTTTGCTTATTTCGGGCCTCCATATGGAACTAGGGGTGTCCGCAGTTTGGTAGGGACGGTTTTTTTTCCAAATTTATTACCGAACCGATAGAGGTCGATTTTTTCATAATTGGAACCAATGCACACCGCCTAAGGTCGATTTTCTGACCTATATCGATGCGGTTTAGTCGGTTTGGTTGGTTTGAAATATTAAAAAAAAAAACTATTTTTTAATAATAAAAAAATTGGGTTTTCAAGCCCAATATCAATATATCAACCTATTCAAGAAACTTGTGCCAAATAATTCACGAAACTTGTGACAACCTAGTCACACATAAAACAAAAGTAAAAACCTATGCCAATTGCCAAACCAGTGCCAACCTAGTCACACAAAAGCATATTCCAAAACCTGTGCAAAAATTTTGTTCACATAATGATCTAAATTTTTTCATTTCATTCACCATGCAAAAATATTTTGAAATTGCCTCAATAAAAGTTCAACTCCCAAAATACTATCATGTAGCATATAATATCATTAGTATCACTGTGTGTGTCAGTGTCAATAACAATAAGCGTTAATGTTTCCACGTAATAACGTATAACAGAACCATTTGTTACTGTCCACAAATGCCAAAAGAAAGATATACAAATTAAATTAGCATTTAGGCAAAAAAAAATACTAATTGCTTGTATCCCCAATTACAGAACCATTTGTTACTGTCTACAAATGCCAAAAGAAAGATATACAAATTAAATTAGCATTTAGGCAAAAAAATGCTAATTGCTTGTATCCCCAATAATAATTCCATCCATGAATACCAAAATAACTACCATTAGTAAAAAGTCTACTACCAATAACATGTACAGATATAATTAGCATATAGGCAAAAGAATGCTAATTCTTGTAAGTCCTTTGCCCAGTAAGTCTGTGCACTATGCATCATTGATCATTCTAGAACTCCTACAAAATACTAAACAAAACAAAATAAACACGTGTTAATAACAATAAAACATTTATGAATAATAGAATATTTATAATTAACACAAACGAATGATAATAGCAAGTATACTTACATAATACTAACTACTAACTACTAACTACTAACTAACTCCAAGCAAAGAGTAACACATCACTCATCATCATCCAACACAACGGTGCTTGGATCCTCCTCCATAGGCATTGGGCAAACCAATGCAATTTCTACAATTCCATTCAAAATAAAATGATTCATAAGCATTGAGCAAATAAATAAACAATTGACATATACAACAAACAAAATGAACATATATTTACCAGTGTCAATCTCAAAGCCATCTATATCCTCCACATTATCCATGCACTCCCGAAACTTTATTGGTCTTTTTTTTTTTTTTACATCCTTCAACCAATTTTGGGTACAAATAAGGGCTTCAACTGTATTAAGAGAGGGTGAACTACGGAACGAATCCAAAACACTTTCTCCCGTACTAAAAGCAAAATCAGATGCAACTGTAAAGACAAGAATAGCCAACACATCACAAGCAATTTGGGAAATGACTCAATATCTAGAAAAATTCATTTTCCACCACATCAAGATGTCAAAATTTTCCACATCAGGGTCGTCAGAAGATTCCAACAAATACCTATCCAACTCAAATTTGCTTTACACATTGTCCTCGTCCGCTAAGTGTTGCTTAAACCTATTATTATAACTTTTAATACGATTAGACAATGAAGCATTGCCAACACTTGGCCTGGAGTCCCTAGACAATGAAGCACCACTACCACTAGAACTCGAAACTCCATTTTGACCCACTCTCTCCATATACAACCTCTTCAATGCATCTCGAACCTTAGAACTCATCTCGTCCCTCTTGTCATTTCCATACCACTCTCTAAACCTAAACTTTACATACTTCAATCTATACCTTGGGTCAAAAACAGCAACAAAAAAAAGCATCAAATTGATATTATCCATACTTCCCCAATACTTATCATATTTTTTTTTCATCTCTACCACCATACTCTTCAAAAGTGAATCCCCATCAACATTACACAACTATTGCAATTGATCTTCAATGCTAGTTAGCTCATGGAAGTATGTATTAGAAGTAACAAACAAGGACCCAAAAAATCTAAATGTCGCCTCATAAAATATACTAAGAAATTTCACAAAGGTCTTGACATTTTCCCAATCAAGATAATTAGAAGGACCAATGGGCTTTTTCCCATTCCCATCCGATTCACAAAAATAAAGTTTTTAATGTCCATCCTCCTCTTCCAACCTATCGAATGCTCTTACAAATTTCGAAGCACAATCTAACATGAGATAAATGGAATTTCACCTTGTTGGCACATCAAGGGACAACAAACATTTGGCTTTGATTTTCTCATTTTCAACACATTCCTGAAACTTCTCAAACCTTACGAGAGAGGCTCTCAGATATCGCACCGCATTCCTAACTTTGGCAATTGATTCATGAATGGACTTCAACCCACTTTCCACTATAAAATTCAAGATATTCGCACAACGACACATATGCATAAACTCACCACCCAATATCCTACTATCTTTTTCTTTTGTTTTCTTCTTCACATAATCAATTGCCACATCATTAGAACTAGCATTGTCCGCAGTGATTGTAAACAACCAGTCTATACCCCACTTCAATAAACATAACTCAACCGCTCTACCTATGGTGTCCCTTTTGTGATTACTATAGGGCAAAAGTTCAAGATTTTCTTTTGGTAAGTCCAACCCTATCAATGAAGTGTGAGGTGACTACCATGTAGTTCAAGTTTTGTATGGATGTCCAAGTATCTGTTGTCACACAAACTCATTGCCCAACAAAAGCCCCTCTCAAAATATCCACCTCACTAGAATAAATTTTCATGCAAGCCTTTGCAATGGTAGTGCGATGGGGAATAGGAAACCTAGACTCAACTATTTCCATAAATTCTTGAAAGCTTTGACACTCCACAAATTTAAAAGGCAATTCATCAATGATGATCATCCTTGCCAACGCCAACCTTATCATCTTTTCACTATAGTTTGCAACCACTAACACATTTGAACCACTTTCCCCTTCTCTCTTGGCTTGGAAAGACAAAGTTTTTTTCTTATCATCACGGGGAAAGGCCACTTCTTACACACCTTCATGTGTTGCAACATGCCCGAAGTACCATTTTTCTTACCATGACATTTATATTGATTTTTACAATACTTGCATTGAGACCTAGGATTTTTGGGGTCAAAACCAACCAACTTAATGAAATGTTGTCATACTATAGACAGGTCCTTACCACCTTTTTTAGGTGATAATGGGGGAAGCGATGCACCAAGTCCAATTGGTGCTACAGGTTCAGGTGGATTAGGGTTAGCACTACCAAGACTAGGAGGAGGTGGGTTAGGGTCCCTAGGTGCACCAAATCCAGGTGGAGCATCGACATCCATCTAACAAAACAATTTCCAACCAACAAAAAACAAAGTTTCCACAACAATATCAAATTATAATTTTTCCAGCAAATACACTATCAACAATAACAGACCAACAATCATTAATCATTGCTCAACAATTCATGTCACTAATATTAACAACAATTCAGAACTAGAGAATTAGCTTTTATTTTATATTTTTATTGAATAAATATAAAATAAAAGTGCTAAAAATTTAAAATTATAATGTTGAATATAGTGAGTGTTTAGTGATTACCTCTTGGTGAAGAATTGAAAGCACGAACTCTCTCAATCTCGTCTCACTCAAAAATTAAAATGCTGAAAAAAAAAAAAAAAAAAAAAAAAAAAAAAAAAAAAAAAAAAAACTTTAGTGCTTCTACATAGTAGACTATGACAGATAAGTGCTAAAAAATTGATAAAATTAAAAACTAAACTGACAAGTATCAACTATAAGCAACTAAAGCAAGAGAGCATTATAAAATTACACGGTATAAATTAACTAAACTGACTAAATAAATAAATTAACTAAAAATTAACTAAATAAATTAAATACACGGTATAATAAATTAACTAACTAAACTAACTACATAAATGCACGGTATAATAAATGCACTAACTAAACTAACTAAATAAATGCACGGTATAAATTAACTAAACTAAGAATTGACTAGCATTACAAATTTATAAGTTATAACTATAATATAAGCAAGACTAGAGTGAAGAGAGCTAGAGGAAAGCGGCTGATAACTGATAAGTGATAACTATGGAAAGGGGCTGACAATGATGCGTGGAGCGTGTCCACTGTCCAACCAAGACTCAAGAGGAAAGGGGCGGATGGCTTACCATGTTTTGCCGCGGCCCGATCTGAGCTGCAGCTGCTGCGAGGCGTGACTCAAGCCCGCAAGATGGCGAGAGTTAGAGGCAACTGGCGACAGTGGCGAGAGAGTTAAGGGATATGAGAGACTTAAGAGTGAATTTATAGTGACTCTGACTCACTAGAACCCTACATAAAACGATGCGTTTTGTGTGTGTGTGTGTGTGTGTGTGTGTGTGTGTGTGTGTGTGTGTGTGTGTGTGTGTGTTTTTTTTTTATAATAACAGTAAAAAAATTTAAAATGAACACACCTAAACGACGCTATATTTAGATGTGAAGTTGTGAACTAAAAGTCTGAAATATTTCTCTTCTATATGCTTGTGTATCGGTTCGGTTCGGCGCTCATTCGATGTGCACTTTGCATCTCCAATGTCCTTACCACACCGGCGTTGGAGCTCTGTTAGCGTTCCGATCGCCGGCATCGACTCCGTCGATCGGTGCCAGTGGCGGTGCGGGATGATCGGTGCCGGTCGATTTTGTCAGCTCCAGTGATGGTTTGCACACCCCTATATGGAACCCAAAGGCCCGAAACTAATAAAAAAAAATGCAATAAACAAATTGGCACAGTGGCTCTACCATAAATTGATTAAAACAAAAAATAAAACAATAAGGCTCACGTTAGTCGTCACCTTAACCTATTAAATAAAATCATTGAAGATAGAAGAGAAAAGAAGAGACTAGACTACTAGAGAGTACAAGGTGAGGGCAAAAAAAAATAAGAACAATGATGCCACTGTGAGAGAGACCATCGACAACAAAGGTGTTCATCTTTTTGTAATTCTGCTAACAATGACGAGAATGTTATTTATAATAATCAACCATACTTTGAATAACGCATTTAAGATAACCAAAACTTTGGTTTTGATGATTGAGTGTGTTTGTGGTGTTGTTTGAAATATTGATGCTTGTTTTTCGTTATTTACGTGAGACATTTGGTTTAGGTATTGACATTGTTATTGCTTTTGAGATGTTTATGTGAAATATTATATTTGAACTTTCTTTGTGTATTTGTAATTTGGTGCTTTGCCTTCTACTAATAATTTCATTAATTTGTGTCAAAATTTACTTCTTTTTCAAGGTTTTTTTTACTAATATATATTTGAATTATAATTATATGTATTTTTTAATATATTTTTTTTAATCGGAAAGTAATATTTTACGATTCTCATGCCGCTTCTATGAACCGATCCCTGAACCTTCTTACCAATCTCGTAAAAGATCTCAATCCTAATAACCTTGCTCTGATCCAAAAATAAAAAAGTTAAGCTTGTAAAAAATTGTATTGTGACATTCACAATGATAAATAAAAAAATAAAAATAAAAACCAGCCTAAGCCACTTTCAACAATTGACCCACCCCATTATGCCTCTAAAAGTCAAAGCTAAAAGTGCTTTATAAATGGAAAATACTATCAAATGCCTAAGAGAGCATTTGTTAGTAAATTATTTTAAAAAAATATTTATGAAAATAAAAAGGACAAAATTTAGTTATAAAATTAATTAACCTTACTCAATAAAATTCATTATTACATATTTTAAAATTTTAACCATTGAATTGCATGTTCTTTGCACTCTTAATAGTTAATACACATCAAATTTTTTGTCAATCGAATATTATTTACTATATGATCTATTAGCTTATATTTTATGCATAATTTCAAACTACAAAAGTTACAATTTAAACAATTTATTAATGACATAACTATTGATATTTAATTTTTTAGAAATTTTGCAAGTATAAAGAATATAAGAAGTGTAACCAAAAAAGAAAAAAAATATATTAAAAAAAAATGTAATTCAATGATAGTTTTGCCAACATTCACCTTAAATAAAAAGATATTGAATAAGTTTGTAACCTAAAATTACAACTAATTTTGTAACTAAACTTCGTTCAAAGAGAAAAAGCAATTAAAATTTTAACAACTTTTTCAACTTTCCATAAAAATAATATAAAAATATTTTTAAAATGGTTTATTAACAATTACCCTGAGAACGTCTATTAACGTGACTCTTTACAAATGAACATAAAGCACTACAATTGCCACTCCGCCCCCAATCGTGCAGTAACTCTTTTAAGGCCAATCTCATTGAAATTCTTCCCTTTATAAATTGGGGTGAGACTCCTGTAACAAGAGCATAGAAGCACTGGATGGAGGTATTCGAACAAACACACGACCATTTTAGAAGTGTCATGTCCATGTCACCTCCAACGCATAGAAGCATAAAAGAGAAGCCAAACTCTATAAATTGTCTTGAGGCCTTTCCTTTGACAGAGGAAAACTCCACTTGACTAGAGAACATGATAATCACAAAACCAAGAATCAAGCATGCACGTGACCTCGAACTCTCAAGTATCAACTCCAACCATTTAACAACCTTTTAAATCAACTTCAAAATTGTCACAATACTCTCGAGGTCATACGCAAACTAACTCATTTGCCACCTTTCACTAACTAAAACCTGCTTATTCCAACCAAATGCTGTCTAATTAGATCCCAACAGTAGGGACTACAACAGAATAAGAAGATAATTGCTTCATGGCAAGTTGAGATCATAGTCCATTGATGTAGGACTATCACTGAGACAAGCTGAATTAAGCAATGGATCAAGGTCTGTTCCATTAAGTTAATCCTCAACCTATCAGCAAAAACATAGTGCTACTAAAAAAAATAATATAAATGAATATATATATATATATATATATATATATATATATATATATATATGGCAACAGTCTGGCTGACTCAACTAGACTGGGTCGCCCTTTGTCATCAAATAAGACTGGGATTCCAGTCTGAAACCCACACCATCCAAAGGCAAACAGTACTGTAATCAGCTCTAGACAAAAATAGATAAACCTGTATAAATCCCATCAAATTCAGGTAGGAATCAATACATGGACCCCATAGGAGAAAGAGAAAAAGAAGGGGGGAAGGAAAAAATCAAGAATAACTCAATAAGGGAGCACCATTTCAGGCTTAGCATGTGCCCATAATCATGAAATCTAAAGTTCTCAGAACTATTCCTAAAAAATAAAAGTTCAACTTTAAATAAGCATCAAGGAGTGAAAAAGAGACGAGAAGCTTTCTTGAGGAGACTGGAATCCAAAGCCACCCATCTACTCCTGCAAGGACAGGAAAATGACATTAATACTAGAAGTGCTTGACAACAACAAAAATACTAGCTAAATCAATGATCATTCAGGTGAAATAGTAACAACCATTTCCACCGATATACCATCTGATCCCTCAAAACTCCTGAATTGTGCACTCAGTGGGGAATAAAAAGCAGCAATACACAGATCCAGTAATGAAATTAAGTTCTATGGCTATTATCTAGGAACATGGAGATTAACCTAGTTCCAAGTTTTTTCACACCAAATAAATAAATAAAGGCACTCTTGGAAGCCTTTGCAAAATATCTAAAACTCATTCTAAAACACCAGGAAACATAAATGAAGATTGAAGTTTTAAAATGTCAAGGAACTTTATAGGGATAAGGAGAAGAGGCAACCATTATGGAGGCATATCAGTTACCTTTGATGGGCTAAGTCCACCAATTGAGAAAACACTAGCAATCACAATATACAAACAAAATTCATGCGACCAGCACCTATCAAACTAAAGCATTCAATAAGCCATTTGACCCACCAATCCCTCAATATATCTATTTTTAACCCAACGAGGAAAAAGGCATGCCTCTTGTTTTTTAATTTTCTTTTTCAATAAGTACTACTACCTCTATCCCAAATTGTTATTCCTGTTTAGAAAACCCTTTTTTTAAGGGAACATCATTTATTGTCTTGTCTCTTAATTAAAAAGACAAAAGTTTCCAAAATTACCCTTAAACAAAGTTCTCAAAAAAATTTATCATTTAAACTGCCCGTGTTTGGTAAGGGCATAATAGGAAACTCAATAAATTAATGATTTTTAACTTTAAAAAGGGGACAATTTTGGGAAATCCCAAAATGGAATACAGGATCAACAATTTGGGACAAATGGAGTAAATTTTATTGATATAGAGAAAAAACTTGACATCCACAATTCAACAAAGTTCTAAAGAATTACATGAAAGATAAATCACATTCTAAAAGAAATTGATTATATAAAATCTACAAGCAAATTTGTATCACTAGTTTCCAAAGTGTGGGATCACTTGAACAATGATCTCAAAAACAAAGATTTTGTGCCACAACTAAGATCTCCAGTACCTTAAAAACACAATTATTCCTCTCCTCCATATGTCCCATGATAAGAATAAAGGGGATAAATTCCAAGCAAAAGAGCTTCCGTATTTACCTAACCAATTCCTCCATGTTAGAAGTAGCTCCACAACACTCTTAGACATTCCAAATTAAACCCCAAACATAGAAAATAAATTCCACAACTCTCTTGCAACTATGCAGTTGCAATAAAATATTACCCTACCCTAAAAATAGAGTGTCACCTGGAAGGACTTTCCCGTGTTGCTGTCCACACAAAGAATGCAATTCATTTTGTAGCCTTAGTTTGCCAAATACTCGTCTAAGGAAATCTCCCACCACAAGATCCATGCAAAGCCTCATAATAAGACCAAACATCAAACTTACTGTTACCATTCAAACTCCATCTCAAGCGGTCAAGGCTCACTCAGGATGTTGGAATATAAGGTGTCAAACATAGTCAATTTGGTCCAATACCCAATAATTAAAATCACACCCAAATATGATATTCCATGATCATGGTCGCCTTGCATTTGGAATCTCCAAAATAGGAGCGAACAGAGCCATCCTTGTCCGTTTTTATTGAACACAAATCTGGATATAATTCTTTCAACGCTCAATTCTCACACCAAATGTCATGCCAGAACCTCAAACTATGACCATCTCCAACCTCATGGTGAATGTAACCAACAAAACTCTCCCAGTCTATCCCAATGCTTCAACATAAGCTGCAACCATGGGTGCTTCTAATTACTCTGTTGTCTACTGACCCCAAGCTTCCCATATTTCATGCCAACAACTCTTCTCCAAAGATGATCCCCTTCCTCTCCAAAGTGCCATAGCCATTTTCCCAATAGGGACCAATTAGAAGTTCCATGGTCTCACTCCAGCCCCCATTCTTGTGTAATTTTAGATTCTTTTTGATAAGTCTTGTGTAATTTTAGATTCATCTCCCATCCTCCTCTGCACCAAAACCACCCACCCCCCCCCCCCCTCTCTCTCTCCAAAAAGAAATTTCCACTACAATCCCTCCAATGATTAGCCACATAAGTAACTTCCAAACTGTTATCACCATGTATGAAAATCCAAAAAAATTGAGTTTTAAAAGCCCATTATCAAACAAAATTTCAGACACACCAATCAGAGACATTGGACCCATGAAAGTATCCTTTTTTTGGCTAGAGCAAAGCCATGTCCATGGAAGGAGCTAACTCTTCCAGATTTAAAACACTATAAAGAATACAATCATGCATTTCAAAAATGTTGGCATAGAAAAATTTTGATAAAGAAACATCATCTAATACCAAAAGAAACAAAATAAGGTAACTTTTTTATTTTCATACAAGATAGAATCTACTGTAGCCTAATCTAAGTGTATATGTGTATGAAGCTCCCTCCTGGAGACTTAAACCCTGACCCTTGCCCCCCACACCCCACAAGCAATTATACTCGTAGAGAGACCATCGCACCAAGAGTATACTTTTTTATTAACAAATTTCCTAGGGCACAAGTTCCTAGGTGCAAAATTACAGTTTTGAATCCAATCTGTTTGGCATAAGCTTTTAGCATCAGTTTTTAAAGCCTCGTTTTTTTCCACTTTTTCTCACTTTTTTCAAGGTATAAGTATACTTTAGCACGCTTTCAACAAAAAGTTTTCAACAAAAGACTAGATAAGTTGTTTTCAAACGGACACTCATTTGAAATGATCAAATTTACATGAAGTCACATAATGACAAGGCTATCATGCAAGAGACACCAGACACTCACCATTAACAAATTCCTAGAAACCACAATATATGTACTCTGTTCCCATAACTAATTATGACAACTATGACCAGAATCTAGCATAGTTATTAAATCCATACCAAACCACCGGTTAAACCGTGAAACCCGTGAACCAAAGCATTATCCGAAATGGTTTGATGTAAAATATCGGATATGTAATGACCCATTTTATCAAACGGTGTAAACTGACGGATTGCACAAGTAAATCTTTTTAATCTACGGATAAAAAAAAAATGTGTGTATCTTTGAAAAAACTCGAAAACATTGAACTAAACCACTTAAGTCATTGACCTTTGAAGTCATCAGTTTTTTTTTTATAGGTAACCAAAGAACTATTATTAATGAGTAAATAAGGAAGATTACAAGTTGATCATGATAATGAACAGCAAGAAAAAAATAAAACAAACAAAAAGAAAAAGAGGGTAATCAGGAAACTAATCTAAGGGAAAACATAAACTCAGAGAGAGAAGAAAAATTAGTAAAACCCCAACAACAAGACCACTCAAAAAGACTACACTGGCATAAAACCTTTAACTCATCCAACGTCTTCTCATTGTCCTCAAAGGAGCGACGATTTCATTCCAACCAAACAATCCACATTAAGCACCCTGGAATCAAATTCCAAATTTTCAAATTATGCTTCCCAAGTCATCAATGCCAACAAGATAACAATCCCAGCACCAATCCTAGCATAACTCAATGAATACCAAAAGCCTGAAGCATAAAAGTCCATAAGGTATGTGTAACAGGACAATGCAGAAGAAGGTGGTCCACCAAATCCCCATCACAACAACACATACAACACCAATTTGCCAAAAGGCAACCCCTAAGCATGAGATTATCCAAAGTGAGAATTCGATCATGAGCTGTCCGCAAAAAGAAAGTCACTCGCTTAGGAACCTTTGGTTTCCAAACACCTTTCCAAGAAAACAAAGTATTCGGAGTACCCCGAATTGCATGGAAGTAAGACCGGGTGTCGAACTTACCATCAACTTTGAGCCGCCTACAAAGTGACTCTCCTATCACCCCAAGGAATATAGGTTTGGATAAACTGAAGTAGAGAATAAGATGTAGCTAGCTCTCAGTCTTCAAAAACTATATAAAACCTTAAATCCTACTCTAACAGTACCCCCTTCGGGAGTCCACAAAACCTAAGAGACACAAGCATCCTTGGCAACTAAACACACATAGAGCTCAAGATAGAGATCTTTTAGGGTATTATCACCAATCCACCTATCATGTCAAAAGCGAACACGAGTGCCTTCACCCACTACAAAAGGCAGATGCTTAGAAAATCTCTCCCACACTTCATGAATACGTCTCCAAAGACCACATCCATGAGTCCTCCTGCAAACTTTAGTAATCCACCCCCCTTGACCCTCACCATATTTTGTGAAGATAACTCTCCACCAAAGATGGGCAACTTCATGACCATACCTCCATAAAGCTTAATTAAACACGTATTTTTCCAAAGCCACCAAAGGATATTTGAAACTCCCCTCAAAAGACCCCCAATGAAAATTCATCTGAATACTTTCCAATCTAGCAACCACAACTTTAGGAATAGTAAAAAGAGATAAAAAGTACGTTGGAGGACTTGAGAGAGTACTCTTCAGTAATGTGAGCCAACCACCCTTAGATAAATAGAGACACTTCCACCCTGATAGTTTCTTCTCCATCTTCTCCAAAATAGGATTCCAAATCGAAGCTGTCTTAAAAGAAGTTCCCAACAGCATCCCCAAATATTTCATAGGCAAATTGCCCACTCTACAATGAAGAATATTAGCCAGTGCATCTAGATTATTCACCACCCCAACAGGGACAATCTCACTTTTCCCAACATTGACCTTCAAACATGTAAAAGCCTTAAAACAAGACAACGCTAACCTTATGGACAACATCTATTCCCTAGAAGCATCACGAAACAACAAATGGGAAATATGTACACCGACAGTATTCACTGCTCCCACATGAAAACCTCAAATAAGATTACTCTCTTCTGTCTTCCTCAAAAGTCTGCTTAAAACCTCTATGATTAAGAGAAACAAAAGTAGGGATAATGGGTCTCCTTGTCTCAACCCATGAGAACTTCCGAAAAACCTTCAGGGAATCCATTTACCAAGACCTAAAAACGAACAAAAGTAACACAAGCTTTAATCAACCCCCTCCATTTCAACCCAAAAACCATCCAACCCAACAAATAAAACAAGGCCTCCCAGTTCACATGGTCATGTGCTTATTCAATATCAAGCTTGCAAACCACACCCGGCAAACGACTCTTCAACCTACTATCTAGACATTCATTTGCAATTAGCACTGAATCCAAAATCTACCTTCCGCCAACAAACAAATTTTGAGTCTCAGAGATGAGATTATTCAAAACCGCCCTCAACCTGTTAGCCAACACCTTCGACAGCAGCTTGTACACACTACCCACCAAACTGATAGGGCGGAAGTCCTTAATGGTAATGGCATTACACTTCTTAGGAATTAAAGTGAGAAACGAAGCATTCATAGGCCGTTCAAACACAGAGTGCCGATGAAAATAATCAAAAAAATCCATGACATCCTTTTCCAAAACACTCCAACATTTGTGAAAAAAGCATCAATTGTATTTGGAGACTTATATTATTTTGTTATGTTCTAGGGTTTAATGATTAAGCTAAAAATTTATTTTGAATTTCTATGAGATAAGTTGTTTCAAGACTTTTGGACTATATAACTTGGTTATTGGATGATTTATGCGAATGATGTGTTTATTTTTTTTCATTCCCAAACTTTATGCCATATGATGTAATTTTTTTTATTGTTATAATTTATTAAGTTAGCTAAATGAAGTATTTTTGTTTTATTTTAGTTGCTTTTAATTATTACAAATATATTATTTAATAAATTAATAAACCTACAATTTAACCAATGAACCAGTTAACCAATTCTTCAGCCAGGTCAAAATGTGGTTAGCTATGACAATTGCAAGGGCAGATGATATCAGAATTATCCTCCTACTAAGACACATGTAATTCTTCATCCAATTTATGAGACAGTTGCTTATTTTCTCATACCTATGTTCTCCAGTCCTACAGTTTTAGAAATTCTTTCAGACCACTATAGTAAAATGCTAAGCAGCCAACTGTTAATTTGATATCCTTAGCCTAGATTAATCACAACAGACATCTGACATTATCCTGTCATTGAAGCATTATGATCTCAAACCAGCGGGGAACAAAATAATTCAGGTTCTCAAGGTCATTGTACCTCTCAAGGTCTCACACACACATTACACTCAGTGCTACATTAGAGATTAGAGTGGGAGAATGCACACACACACTCCAAAAGCCACTAGACAAAGTCATACCTGTTCCATGGCTGTAGGTTCACTATCCCTCTGTTCCTCCACATCTTCTGGCCCACCATCATCCTCATTCTCACTATTGGAGACCATATTCTCATCCTTCTCTTTAACGCCATTTGCCCCAGTCTCAGCATCTAATTTCAAATCGGAAGGAAGCTGACCTGACTTTAATGCCTGCTCATCAAAACCAAGTTAACTTGTGCCTTGCATTCTTTCACTCTTCATTATGTTCAGTGTAATGTTACTAGCATAAAAAGAAGACGGTCTAAAATAAAAAAGTAATTTTAATTAATCAAAATGTAAGGACCTTTTCAAGTCTTGCAACCTCTTCAAGAGTCTGGGAGTTCACAATGGCAGCCTACATACAGGTGAAAAGACATTAAAAATTAGAGTACCTTGATTATAATCTTAAACATGATTCTAATGACAATATACAGAGGCATATACAAACATTATATGAAAATAACATTGTAACAAGAAGTCTTAGGGAAAAAACTTGGCTCAGTAATTCAAACTAAAGTTGAAAGATGTCTACCTTTACTAATTATAGATTTGAAGATTTTTGGCCAATAAAAAGTCTTATGTGCGTGACTTTGTGATTGTGAAGGAATAATATTGCTAAGAGTTCAAATTCCCAAAATCCACAACCACTCAAAATTTCAAGTACTAGGAATTGGAATAAAATAATGTCAAAAGGTTTTTTTACGATTAAAAATAATTTATTAAAACAAAAGACTAGGAGATTATATAGGATGTGTAACTTGCTACTCCTAAGCAATTACAACCAGAAATTCAACAAATCTAAGAATCTTAAAATGATACAACAGGGATGTTGCCTAATACATTCATCCAATCATACAAAAGATCATAACAGGGACTGTTTAATAATGTGAATTCAGTGTTCAACACCATCAAAAGCCCTGCTACTCCTTTCTTGCCATATAGTCCCAGAAGATGCATAGAGGCGCGCAGCCCTCCAGGCTCTTAACAAGCCAGGATTTTAACTATTTTATTTGGCATATCCCAAGAAACTCCAAATAAAGCCAACACAAGAGATCATGGCTTTCTAGAAACCTAACAATTATCCACCGTCATCTGTCCACCATTCTTACACATACAACACCAGTCCAAAATTATAATGTGCTGCTTACACAAATTATCAACAGTCAAGGCAGAAGAACTAGACACTAAAAGAATGCCATAAATATGTTATATAAGGATAAATTTACTAAGAGCTTTTATTTCCAAGAATTGCAACCACTTGAAATATTTTATTTCCAAGAGACGCCAACAGATGCTAGACCTCACAGTACCTATAAAAAAAAGAAAAAGAATAAAAAAAAGAGAGATACTAGACCTCACAATCCTTTAGTGGACTCTGAAACAACAGATGCACTACCTTTAAAACTAACATGCACAATAGAAAGAAACTATATCAGCCATAGATATTATCTAATCAACAACTATCTTGAAAACATAGACTCCAACATTTTATGAGCAACCTCAATGCATCGAAAGTTTGAATATTCAACTCTTGCCAAGCATCCACATATGGCAATGCAAAGAAGATATTAAATCTTGTATCTCTATCTTTATAAGCAATTTAATTTATTGAAGAAAAGGCAAAGGGCCTTGAAGCTCAATTGGCACTTTGTGGTATTTCAAACGTAAGTGTCCAGGTTCAAATCCTCCCGCGCCCCCCCCCCCCCCACCCCACCCCAAAATATGTATTATCACCAAAAAAGAAAATTAATAATAATTATTATTATAATTATTATTATTATTGAAGAAGAGGACTACCTCATGTACAAAAGTAATACACAAGATAGCCTACAGAAATTAATTTAAAAAATTTCGAGCAAATGAAAGAGTTTCTTTAAAGTCTACAATGGAACGATTATCATTGAGACCCAATACAATAAAACTATTCAAGTAGAAATCTAAGGAAAGATGTCTTCAGCTGCATTTCCAAAGCTTCAACATCTTCAAAAGGGCACTAATTCCACTCCCTATACAATATCCACATCAAGCATAAGGAGTTTAAATCTTTTTCTCTCATTCAAACCTATGAAAGTACTGTTAATAACCTCCAATCATCCACTAAACAACAGATATGATTATTTACCTTAAAAAACAGAGCTTCTAAGACCATTACGTAGAGGTGAACAACACCTTCACTCAGATAAACCCAAAATGCCTAGGACATGTTAAATATCCCATAGGATAATTTTACAGACTAATCATTTTCTTCACTTCACTAAGATTAAATAAAAAGGGCATATTAATAATAAGAAACTACGTATAAACACTAAAAGAGTTGCTACACGCATGTGACTTTATTCATACATGTATGTGATTCATAGAAAAGTACATGCACACATGCAATATCTGATATACCCCAACCACAGAATATTAAGCCTTTTCATTAAATTTATAAAGAGAGAGAGAGAGAGAGAGAGAGAGAGAGACAAAGAGAGAAGTGACAACCTAAATAAGAAAATTCACGACCATCAATCCCTAAATGAGGCATATGCTTTATAATTAACTAGATCTATCACGCATTTCTATGGATACTAAATGTTTAGATGAATACAAAATACCTTGATAGCTATGATTTGCTCAGGTGTTGGGGCAGTCACTTTCTGAGTTTGTTGTTCCTCTGAGACTTCTGATACATTGGGTACCTCACCTGGTGTAAAAGTTGTGGTGGATTCCTTTTTAGCCTCTTCTTCAACTTCTTTAGATGCAAACAAATTTCTTGCTTCCAGTCTCTCCTATTATTATGGAATATGATCATCAAAATGAACGCAAAAGAGGAGTAAGAGATGTGAAAAAAATAATAAGAAGAAGGAAGCTTTGTATTGAAGTTGTGGAAATTCCATCAAATGTAAGAATGAATACTCAACCTATATGACAGTAACTTCTTAATTTAGGTTTTTGTGTGAGTGTGTGTGTTTTGACAACGTTCTACTCAAGGATATGACACAACTAAATATTTAAACAGAAATAGTGAATACAAAGTCTGGAATCAACAGAGAAACACAATTTAGAAGAAAATGTAGAAGGATAATGCCTGAATTTTCTGCTTTCTATGCAGTGAAGCTTGGGGTCCAGGCTGTTTGCCCAACATAGAGTCATAGATGCCCAATAAATATGCCAAATAATAAGTGTACAGTAACATAGATAAATACACCGTTTCTCTATTTCACTGTTTACTCTGTTGGTGGTTTTTTAGATTCTTATCCGATTTAGTACCCAAAAAAAAAAAAAAAACAATACATAGTTGTTTAGAATTTCCAGAATGGTTCAAGTTTAACTTTAATAGTGCTCTTATTTTGAATTTTTAAAGTGGAGGTCCAAATTTCAGTTGAATTGGGAAGAAAAGGTTCTTTGGATAAATGAGTCCTCAGAATTGTTCAACTTCCTAAGAATAATGTAAAAGCACTTTGCAGCTTTAGGGTTCTAAGAGGCCAAAAAACAAGGAGCTTTATGGTAAAGCTTCGTTGAAACTTCAGATGGTGATACCCATAACTATTGCAAGAAAACAACAAGTTGCACAGAAAACAGAAAACACAAGCTTGGTGCAATCAAAAAGCCTCACCTTGTTTTTCACCTTTTTGAAATCTAGAAGCCGAAGCTGCTTTAGCTTGTGAATGACATATAGCCTATAGTTCGGTTTCTTGGTAATGTTATTATCCAACAGACTAAGAAACTGTAGCTTGGGAAGGGATGCAAGAGGGTCAATCTCTACCAAGTTGACAAGCCTATTGTTCGTAAGAACTAATGTGTGTAACTTTGGCAAGAACTCTGCAATACATTAAACAGAGTACTTCCAATGTTAATAAATGATGGTACGAAAAATAGCGAACGGAAGTGCTGTGTTTAAATCTAATCTTATAGTTATAGTTACCTCCAATGTTGGGATTGATACGCGTAATTCTATTATTATTAATAATCAAAGTACCCAAACGATTAAGGAGCGGAAAGTTTTCAAGCTTAACAATCTCATTGTCAGACAAATCAATTGTGTCGAATTGGTCCTGCCCAACATGAAAAAAGAGTGAAAAATAAATTAGGCTGATTGTTCAACCAAAACCAAGCAGCAAATACATACATAAACTTGAAGTTATAAAAAAAAAAGTCAAAATTTTCATCAAATTTAATAAAGAGGGAAAATAGCTGACCTCAGTGGCACCCAAGTTTTCTATCACAGGAATCTTGTTACCTGAAAACCCAAATTAGATATTTTGGGTAGGAGTTAATTTTATAGGGCACAAAAGAAGAACAGGGAAAAACAAAAAAATAAATTAATAAATTTTAGGGTTTGGGGAAAGAAAGAATACCTCGAAGATCCAACTCACGCTCCTTGATGGCATTGAAAAAATGAGGGCTTTTCCAAATCAAGTCGGCGGTGAGCCTCACCATTTTTCTTTTGAACTCTACTACTGATTACTTTGAAGCTGGTTAGTCTACTGAACAACAAAGACGGCTGCCTACACATACACCAAAACAACGGTGAGGCGATGCGCGGTCACACTCTCTCTCTCTCTCTCTCTACTACTCGCCCTCCGGGTTTGCCCTTTTTATATTTTATTTACTTTGTTACTTAACTCTCTTTCTTTTCTTTTCTTTTCTTTTCTTCTTTTGTATTGATGTGCCAATTGCGATGACACTACTGCTACTATTTTTTTACGTACTCCTTTTTCTTTTCTTTTTTTATACCTACAAAATCAAACATACAGCCAAAATGAAAAGTTGGAATCAAAATGTAATATATAACCTCAAACTTTAAACACCCAAAATTGTATTTGAAGTGAATGGCAGTGCCAATATGAAAACAAAATCAAATATGCATGGCAAAAAATGAAAAGTTGGGAACATAAAGAACTAAAATGTAAATAACTTAGATTATAAAAATAAAATAAAAAATGTAAATAACCTCATATATATATATATAGAGAGAGAGAGAGAGAGAGAGAGAGAGAGAAGTTATGATCAAGTTACACCACATGTGTAATTTTAAATATTGTTACACCACTTGATAACTTTTAATTAAATTAATATTTTGAAAATCTCACAAATAAACTCCTTATCAATTACATGGGGTAGGGTCAAGGTCATTCCAGGATGGGTTGTTTGACGATGAGATGTAGACCTAACAAAATTGGAGTCAAGCCAATTAACTTAACTTGAACAAAAAAGAAAAATACACAACCCCAACCCGATATTTTTTTAACCGAATGAGTTAACCCATATTCTACCTTTTTGCCTTGTCAGATCGAGTCAACTCGTCTCACTCACAACCCTTTAAACATGTATATATAAATATATTTTTTTCAATGACCTAATTGCCTAGCTAATATTTAGACTCCCAAATTTTAATTACAGCTTAGTCAATTTAAATTAATTTACAAGTAATGCAAAATTTACATAACTTACCAAATTACCTAAGCATATATTTAGCAATAACATGGACAACAATATTGAAGCAATTCAAGCAACACAATATGAAAAAGGCAGAAGGTAATAAGTAAGCTAGTCCAAGCAAACACACATTGACCATTGTGTTTACCAAGAGGAAAATCGAAGAACCTAGCAAAAAAAGCTCTCCGCAACTAGACCGCTGAATGATCTACTAGTATGAATAGTTTTAGTACACGGATAAAAACAAAGACCCTCCAAACCTATGCTACTCAATATACTTCAGCCTTTCAAGCTCTTGCTACAATGGACTTCTCAAAGTCTTTTTGTTAGTAATTTGACAACTAAGCACTAGATAAGTGGCATCTATTAAACTATGTGTCACCAGACTATTATAGTGAAATCAATAGTATGGTCAATATGAAAACAAAATCAAACATAAAAGGCCAAAATGAAAATTTGAAAACAAAAAAGACCAAAATGTAAATAACCTCAAACTATAAGTGCTAGAAGTGTACTTTAGTTCAAATTATATATATATATATATATATAGAGAGAGAGAGAGAGAGGGGGTATAATTAAGTTACGGCATATGTAATTCTAAATATTGTTACATGACCTAATAACTTTTTTATATTGAAATAATATTTTGAAAATCTCACTAATAAACACCCCTTCATTGCATAGGGTGGAGTCATGATTTCATTGCAGGAGGGGCTGCTTGATAGCTAGATGTAAACCTGGCAAAACTAGAGCCAGACCAGTTAACTTAACTTCAACCAAAAGGAAAATACACGATCCAAACCTGAAAATTTTTTGACCTGATTTTTAAAATGATTTATTTTTTTAATAAATATAATCAAACCAGATAAGCTAGCAAATCACTCCAAATACTATACCATATAAAGGTAACATGATGTCAATCATCCATAAATAATGACTACATTGAATCATATAGCAAACACCAAGAAGATTCACTCTGTCCATGGGGTATATCCGTATATATGTAGTACGTGATCATATGTTAGTCACTAGTGTCATCTGGCCTGCCAATAGGGGTTTAAATATCAACTTGTCTACACTATTCGTAAGGTTATAATATATGACCATCTGTGTGCCGCACGCCTATTAATGACTTGTTTGATTAACTATTTGCATATGTATACTTAAAATTAGAGGTGTTCATCAAACCACATAAACCATCAAAACTTCATCAAAACAATCCACAAAATTGCATAATCGCACAACACTGCATGTAACAATGCACTACACCGCACCGCATGGTGCAGTGCAGTTTGTAGTTTTATAATAAGAAAACAGCATCGCACCGCACCCTCTCTATTTATTAATATATTTATTTTTTAATAATAAATATATTAGAAATAGTATAATAACCCAACTTTTTTTAAAAAAAAAGGTTTAATAATACTAGCAAGTGTTGATTAGCAAAGCCAACCCAAAAAAAGAAAAAATAACTCAATAGTTTAAAACTTGGGCAAAAACAAAAAGTACAATTAGTTTTAGGCTGGGCAAAAAAGGCCTAAAGTTTGAAAATATATTGGTTTCAAACCGCATCTTATATACCACACCGCACATGTGACCACAAAAATGAGGTGCAGCGCAGTTATGGTTTTGGCTAAACTCTAAACCGCACTATACATGTGACCGCAAAAATGAGGTGCGATGTAGTTATGATTTTGGCTAAATGTGGACACAACGGAAATGGAGTCACCACCTAGTTGTTGTAATGGTCAAGGAATCATATATATAGTGTCCTCTCAAGGAATGACCATTAATCTTACTACCAGAAATATGAATTCGGAGTTTAGGTATGTTCTTGGGAAGGTGTTAGGCACCAAAGACTGCCCAACCCTAAGTTGGCCTCCCATCATTATGTCCTACGTCTTAACCTCGATAAAATCATGTTCAATAATTGTATTCTAACATACACACACACTAGCATACATCTAAACATACAATATGGCATCATTCATCCCAAAACACATACATATCTATCTATAAAGCAATAAGAAACCAAACCACGCACATATACAAACTCTAGCATTCATCTAGCATGTGAAATTCCTATTATATCATCCATCTAAAATAAGACAGCAACTCAATCATGACCATCACAAAATTATATAAAGCATGCAATTGGAATTAAAAGACATAAAACAAATATTCAAAAAATATGCATCATCAAATGCATGTTCATACCTATGCATGACTTACCTTTACTTACCTTTCAGCAACACAACACTTATGACATCATGCATGAACATGTGAATGCATGTACATAGCATTTTAAACAAGAAAACCATAACTAACAACTTAAAATCAAATAAGCAAAAAAAAAAAAACATGTGAAACAGGAACTCAAATACAAATATGTATGTAAAAAGGACTTAAACAAAGGCAAGATAAGTGAAACAAGCAAAACCAACAAAGCAGAAATCCGAATTAGAGTTTTCGGGCAAATGCATGATAGGCAGACAAAGGCCTGCGTACACAGGATTTGACCTGCGTACGCCTGCTCATGACATGCGTGCGTAGGATTGTTCAAAAACCCTGAACCCAGAAACACAAAATAGAAAAACAAAGCATAAAAGAAAAACATAAATCTAGCAACCTAGCATGCTTATAAACATCAAACAAGCATAAAGCTAAACTAAACAATATATAAACATAAACTAGACAAGGAAAACATATTAAAATGACAAGAGAAAGACAGGAAAAAAAAAAAAAAGTAAAGCTAGAATGAATGCCTTTAAAGCGAAAAGCTCCTAGCCTCATTTTTTATCGTTCACCTCAGTCAAATCTATCACAAATAAATAAGAAAGTGATTAGCAACGTTAAACTAGAGGGATTGGGGCCAGAAAATGTCCAAATCAAATAAAATTGACTTGAGGGTGTTTTGTAAAAAACTCCCGTTTAATTCACTATTTTCTAGTGAATCTTGTATTTTTTTTTTTTCCCATGGGATTTCTATGTGTCTTGAACATGTACCACGTAAGGCTTTATATAGTGAAAAAATGGAGTTTGAAACAACTCCCAGATGATGTGAGATTTATTCCAAATCCCAGCTATTATTGCAGGAATGTACTTGCGTACGCAGGAAGGTACTTGCATACGCATGCTTTAAACTACAAACACAAGTCACTGCCCACATATGTGAGTTGAGGGTCACTTAGATCTTCTCTTTCCAAAAATAGAATTTTGCTTATTTAAAAGGTTCTATTTTCCATTTTAACGTTCATTAAGTAAATTCGATATCTAATTGGACTCTAAACTAGCCTTGGGCCTTAGAGTTTGAGCATCATTGGGGAATGGGGGCCCGAGTCCTAAAGGATACAAAATGCGGTGTCTATAGAAGCCCTTTTTTTTATTCGTAAGTTTCGCTAACGAATCAAAAGAATAAGAGATAAAATATTTTGTTTCAACATACAACTCGGGCCTAACCCACGCACATAACACACATCACGCATACATGGGGCAAGGTGCAACTTCGAAGCGTTGCGTGGGATTCGTATGTCCGAAGTCCCACCTTTGTTGCTTAGGAAACGAGCAATGATAGGTTACTATCACAAAACTTGTTTGGCGAATGACTCAGTATCCTAGAGTCACTTAAAAAGAAAAATAAAAGCAAGCAAGGGCACTTTTCAAGCTAACCCAACAAACAACCATAGGATACAGTCTCTGTGGTGTCCATCCGGGGCTTTTGTCTTAAACTTCTCTTGGGTGACTTGCTCCTCTTATCTTCTTCACTTCTCTCTCTACCTTTTCTAGTAAGGCTCTTGTCTCAGGTTGACCTTGGTCTCTTTCTCTATTTCTATCTCTACCTTTTTCTACTGTGTTGCATGTTCAATTCCCGGAGTATATGAAAAAGAAACAGAGTAGAAAACTTAGGAAAAGAAAGAAAATAAGAGAGTAGGCAAGAGTGTGGCATGCACCAATAGGTTAATCCCTGCTCTCCCTCTAAAAAGTCTACCCTCTAGTGAAGACTAAGGAATTTGAGCTTAAGTCATTTAAGCTCATTCTCTCAAAGTAGGTAATTTCAATGGCAAGATATCTCTATGAGATTACCCACATTGAAGAAGCGGTTTCCTTCATGGACTTAACTCCGTAAAGCAAGCATGGAAGACTGGCCATCCTTTCTTTCATTTCGTTGATTAAGCATTGGTGCTATTTCCCTTTATTTGTTATATCGTCATATTCATATCGCATTTATATTGCTGCACTAATTCTCCCTTATCTCATTCAGTATTCTTTGTTTTCTGGCTGACATCTAACATACTTCCTTTTATTGTTATTATATTATACATGTTTGACATAATTTTCTTATAGCAGTTTTTATCTGCCATGGGTGAATGATCAACGTTTCAGCAAAAAAATGGGCTTTAGTTTGTGCACAAGCAGGTTTTAGACGATTTGTGATCAGGCCGATCCTGAATCTCTGACCCAAAACCCTTGGGCCATAGCATGGCAAGAGGTAGCTCAGCTCACAGTCACAAAAAAGGCCCACCACACCCTTTATTTGTTACTAGTCTTTGAGCATGCGCTCACGCACGTGCTCAAAGGCTCTTCAATTTTTTGATATTGGTTAATAACTTGTATTCATTATAATTTAGAGCATTTATTGTAATTTAGGATTACTACATTTTTCAATCGCAAAAAAAAACCTAGCAGTGTGATGAGTACTATGTGTGGTGAAATAATTTTTTCATCAGACCCCTAATTTTTTTTTTTTTTTTTGTGATTGAAAAATGTAGTAATCTCAAATTACAATAAATTCTCTAAATTATAATAAATGCAAATTATTAACCTTTACCAAAAAATTGAAAAGCCTCTGAGCACTCGCGTGAACGTGTGCTCAGAGGCCTTTATCATTATGCTAAGACACAAACTTTTTACATTAAAAAAAAGGACAATATTAAATTTCATATAATATGATATTTACAAAAAAATGTTCATTAATAACTACTTGATAGATTGACTACCACTTCGCTCCCCTGAATTCATCCAATGTGCTTGTCATATAATCTAACAAAATTATTGATATATCACCCTAAATAAATACAAAAAAATAGAGAGTAATACTTAAATGTAAGAAAAACAACAAACAAGAATAATAGGAGGAAGACAAAGCACCACTTAAAACACATACACTAAAATAATTAATACAATCCAACAACCACAAAAAATAAAATAAAATAAAATAAAATAGACAAAAATATATATCATACCCACTCTTTAAAAAAGAGTCATTAATTAGAGAAAATATTAAACAATTATCAAACTGACCAAAAAAAACAAAAGATTAGAAAAGAAAAGTGTGGTCCTATTTCGTACGCAGTATTTTCGTGGGAGTTAAAATATTTTTTTTCTTTCAAACTCTAAATTACATAAAAGAATAAGGTTTTTTTTTTTTTTTTTTTCCTGAACTCTAAGTTTTCAACTAAATATTTTGTTCAAAAAAAATATCAAAAAGTAATTTGAGTTCAAATAGAACTCATATTTTTTCTTTGAAATATTCACGTCTAGAAAGTTCAAACAGAAAATTCACTTTTAGAAATATAAAAAAAATCACATTTAAAAATATGAACTCGTATTTCAAAATTTTAGTCCAAATAGAAATCAAATAGAACTCATATTTTATATGTTAGGATTAATGCCCTTAAATCCTGTTGTATGATGCTATGTATGATTTAATGTTGTATTTAATAAAATTGTTTTATTATTGTCTGAAATAATGGTAACATGAACATTCAAACATTATCATATAGTCCATGAGATGCATAATATGTGATTTATGTGAAAAGTCACAGAAGATATAAATCACAAGTTCTTTGTAAACTCAAAATTATAGTTCGTAGTCGGTGATGAAATTGGGCATTTAATCTGCGAATACTATAACATATCAACTAAGATGATTTGTCTTGATCATGGAAATGGAGATTTCTTGTTGATATGTTGATATGTTTTAAGAGTCAAAACATATTGAACTGAACCGCTGTGATTTATTATTCTCCTAACGACTGTCAAATGAATAATAAACTCACGACTTATATTTACATGAACTCTTAATCCTGAAAAGATAATGGACCTGATCATGAAGTATAGGTTGCTTTGATATATCAGGAGTGAGATTTGTAATAACGGTCAAAACCTCAGTATGTTGGGCAACCACATTTAGTATTGATAGAATATTTATTCTCAAAATGGAATTTATAGTCTCTTAACGGAAATACAAAATATTGAGATAAGTTTAGTGAGTTCAATTATTCAGATAGTTAGGCCTAACCACTTTAACAAGGAGTTATTAAAGTATATATTAATGGAATTGGATTTCGTAAATATATGATGAACAACTTTAAAGGATTAAACCGAGTACTCAAGGAATTAAGATGTAATAATATACAAAGTGATATTCTTCTTTCATGACTTTGTATTATTACGAATATTTTATGAAGGAATTGCATGTACAATAAAATCTTGGGATATAATTTATATATAAGGCCTAGAGTGCAACTATATTTTTATAGTGGTATTAAATATAGTTAATGATAACTTTGGACTTATCAAGAGTTGACAAAAAAGCCCAAGGTTCATTGGAGCTAATGTCTTATTGGTCCCTTTTGGTCCCACTCCAAGCTACACACTTAAGCCTAATTGGAAAGACCTAAAAGGTCAGCCCAATTAGATAATCAGTTAAATACAAAGGGAGAAACGTACAGTATTTTCTGTAGAGATTTGGTAAGATCACTATTGTAAAGTGGTGTAAGAAGTGTTAGACACTTTGACATTCTCCATTTGGAAAACTGATTGAAAGACCACACATTTTGGGTGTTAGTGGAATTGGAGTGAAGATTAAAAGTGTTCCCAAGTACTTCTGATCTTCGGTTTTGAAATTCACCGCTCCAAGGTACACTCTCTTGTTCTCAAATTCTAAAACTTACATAGTACATGTTAACTTTTATAAATGAAGTAGATCTATTATTTTTCTGTTGCGGTGTTTTGTATACGATACAAACATGTATTTTTTCCATCATTATATTCACGTTTTCAATATGAGTTCTAATATAAGTTCAAAACATTTTCATGCTAATATGAGTTATATGACTTGAAAAGGTGAATATAAGAAGTTATATTTGAACAAAACAATAGGAATATAAGAAAACATGACATGGAAGTGTTTTTTTTTTTTTTTTAAAGATAAGATAATGATAACAAAGTAAGGAAACCAAATATAGGAAAGCAAATACTAAATGACAACTCATACAAGCAAATGTAATAGAGAGAATTCAATACGCATGAGACGTTCTAAATAGAGGTCATAAAAGATAATTACATTTTTGTTGTTGACTACACTTCAAGTCCAAAGTTCAAATAGTTCATTGGAAATGGAGGACAAAACACACAAAAATCTTGAAGATCAACACCCTAGTTCAAGTTCCTTGAAATTATACCAAAATCTTGAAGATAAACACCCCAGTGCATGTTCCTTGAAGTTTAAATACTAAAATTTTAAAGATAGGCACCCCTAGTGCACGTTCCTTGAAGAACTATGTGAAAGAAATTAATGGTGAGGTTGAAATATAAGGGCTATTTTACACAAATATTTGATTTGTTTCTAGAAAATAAGAAGTTGGTCATGAATTAGAAAATCAAAATAGAAAAGACCAAAGTATATTGACATACACATGCCGTTGGAGCAGGAGCAAATTTGAGTAGAACAAATAGAAAAAATGATGATAATGGTGAAAAGAAGATTAATAGAATTCAGAGAATTGGAGAACTGAAAAAGAAGCAATTTGAGTTTGAAAATCAACGTGAGTGTACAAGAAGTGTGGTTCTATTTTATAGATAGTGTTTTACATGAAAGTTTTCATTTAGAAAAATGATCCAACCAAATTGTGTGATATGGTTAACAATTTGAAAACCAACAGGAGAGTAGTAGTGTCTAAATTTAAAGGATATGGATGAAAAGTTATAATGATAGTTTTATTGTATGAAAAATAAAGAAGAACTTTTATAATTAAAAAATAATAATTGTTATAAAAAAGTAATAAATAAAGAAGAACTAATTTGAAAAAAAAACGTGAAGGGAGTATGAGTAAGGGAAACGTGAATCCAAGAGAGAGAGAGAGAGAGAGAGAGAGAGAGAGAGAGAACGAAAACAAGAGTGGAAAAAAAAAAAAAACTCACTTAGGGGAAACTATACATGGGTTTAAAAAAAAAATGAAATAGATAACGAAAAAAAGAAAAAAGAAAATTAAAGGATAAACCTTTATAACATGTAGATAACCTTTTTTTGATAGAAATGTGGGGTTTTTTTTTTTTTTTTTTTTCCAATAGGTTTTCTGTTTGTAATTTTTAAAAAGAAGTTAAGAAAATAGTTTAAATAAATTATAATATGTATCTATTTAGTTTTTTTTTTTTTTGGATAAACTTGAGGATGTTTAAAAAAAAAAAGTTCATTTGAAGATAACTTTTTTTAAAAGGAAAAAAAAAAAAAACAGTTTGTTTCTTTAAAATAGTGGGTTAGTTGGAAAGTGATCCTATTTTGTATGAAAGGTTTTAAGTAAGAGTTAAAGATATATTTTTACTTTGTTATCCTCAAGTTTTGCCTTTACTTAAACGTAAGCTATAGGGGTATTTTGGAACACAAAAAAATCCGGTCCAAACAGAAGAAGCCCTTTTAATAGTAATATAGATATCGTCATATTCATATCGCATTTATATTGCTGCATTAATTCTCCCTTATCTCATTCAGTATTCTTTGTTTTCTGGCTGACATCCAACATACTTCCTTTTATTGTTATTATTTATACATGTCTGCTATAATTTTCTTGTAACTGTTTTATCTGCCATGGGCGAGTGATCAACGTTTCAGCAAAAAAGGGACTTTAGTTTGCTCACATGCCGGTTTGAGGCGATTTGTGATCAGGCCGGTCCTGACTCTGACCCATAACCTTTGGGCCATAGCGTGGTAGGTGGTAGCCCAGCCCCACAGTCACAAGAAAAGCCCACCACAATGTCTTAACCCTATTAAAAGCATACTCAATATTGCATTCTAACTCACACATATACTAGTATATATCTAAGCATACAACATGACATCAATCGTCCCAAAAAGACTTAATCATTCACCTATCACGACATCTCCTAACATTCATCTAGCATACATATCAAATCAACCTAGCATTCATCTTGCATGGCATCTCATGTCAGCCTATCATTCATCTAGCATACTTCTCACCACACCATGTTACATCATCCAAGGCGGCAACATATGAACATTAGATCAAAATAGAAGCATAACAAACAAATCATGTTATCACCCAAAGCATTAAGAATGCAAACATGTTTATTCAAATCATCATATCATCAAACCTTAACAAGATTATATCGCAAATAAATGCTTGTACATATGAATGCATGGCTTACCTCACAACAGCTCAGCACCTATGACATAGCCATTCATGCATGAACATGTGCATGTGTGTTCATGGCATTAAAACAAGGGAATGCAATATAAACCCTATTTAAGTTGTGAAATGCAAACAAACAAACAGGTGAAATAGAAGCTCAAAAGTTACGAATATGTAAATGGGATTTAAAACAAAAGAATTACATGTGAAATAAAAAAACAAAAGTAGAAACATTAAGGTTAGGGTTTTTGGGCAGGATCAAGTGTGAGCATGAACAAGTCTGCGTGCGCATAATCCAACCTGTGCACGCAGCCAGGATTATGCACACGCAGGGTTCAGCCTAAAAACCCTAGCAACACAAAAAATAGACAGAACTTCAAGACAAAAAATCTAACATCCTACCGTGCTTTAAAACATAAAAACTACATAAGCCTAAGCTATATAAACATATATAAACATAAAGCAAGCAAAGAAACAAATAAAGACAGAATTAAACTAAATAAAATAAAAGAAAAAGCTTAACTAATACCTTAAAGCAAAAGTTCATCAAGCTTGATTTTTTGACTGTTCCCCTCAGTCAAATTTATCCATAATCAACAAAATAAGTGATTAGTAATCTTAAACTCAAATATCAAGGCTAGAAAAGACCCTAATCAAAAGAAAATTGACTTGACGATGTTTTGTGAAAAACTCCTTTTTTTGATTCACTATCTTAGTGTTTTCTCTTAGGATTTCTGTGTGTTTTGAAAAAGTACCATGTATCTATTTATATTGTGAAATGGGGGGTTTGGAACGGCTCCTAAATGATGTGGAATTCATTCCAAATTTCAGTCTTTAATGCAAAAAACTTGTCTTTCATAGTTTCTAGAACCCTGCATGTGCACATAGGTTGATTCCTACGTGCGACTGCCGAGGGCTTCCTTGGCCTTATTTTTCTAAAAAGATTTATTTGCTCATTAAAAGGTTTTTTTTATATTATTTTTTATTTTTATTTCAACATTTCTCAAGTCAATTTAACATCTAATTGGACCCTAAACTAACCTTGTGTCTTAGAATTTCAACATCATTAGAAAACGGAGGCTTAAGTCGTAAAGGGTACAAAATGCAGTGTTTACAGCAAAGCCATGAACCCTTCATTTCGATCCTTGGAGACTTGTGCCAAGTGATTGAAATTAACATTCAGCTAAGCTAAATAGACTTGATTCCGTTGAGTCCAAATCAACCGCATTGTCATGTCAAATAGTTCTAGATTCTTATCTTGTTGTATTATCCAAAATAGGAGTTCTTTGAAATCCACAAACCGATGGGTTCATTTCCAATTTTGCAATGTAGTCCTCCCCCTTAAATTAAAAAAAAAAAAAAGAAAAAAAAAAAAAAAAAAAAGAAAAAAAAAACTCTTGAAACCCTATCTCTTTCTTTCTTTCTACTCCCCCTCCATCCAAACAAACTCGTTGATGAGTTGGAATTGAGGTGTTATATATAAATAACTTGGCATGTTGTAATTGGCCCAACTCAGCCTCATTCAAGGAATTGCATATAACCCTACCGACACGCTCTATCACCAGTCACCACCCAAGTTAAACGCAATCCCGCTTGTCTTGACTTGAGAACCTTTTGATCCCTGATGAACGGTATATAATCAATTAGGTGACGTGTAAGTAGGGAGTACATCATGAACATGAACATGAACATGAACATGAACATCCCGTTCCAGTGTTTGGTTAAAAAGGCACTGTAAAAATAATCAACAGTCATAATAGAATAGGAAGAGAGGACTCATAGCATATGTATTTTCCAGTCCAGAACCAGATAGCCTCCCACTCCAACTCCAACTCCAACTCCGACTCCAACTTCCACATCAAAATACTAAAAATCAAAATCACACACCATAACTTATAGCATAGCAATGAAGAGGAGTCCAGGAAGCAGCCTTGCTATATTATTATTATTGTTATTATGCCTATTCCTCTTTGGAATATTGAAAGTGATCGCTAGTGCCAACCGGGTTCTTGAAAACAACAACAATAATAATGGTTCTTCTTCGTTGTATTGGTCCACTGCAAAGGATGAGGTGGATCTGCTTAGCAAGCCACAAGCGCAGCAAGAAGATGACTCTGACTCCGATGGTGGCTTCTCTTCCCTCGAAGGAATGCTTCAGTGGGCTATTGGTATTTATATTTATATTTATGACTCTTTTTTGTACACAATTTTCACCCTTTTTTTTTTCTTCCCTATTTTAATTACAATTATAGGGTCCGCGCCGTAACTGAGTTCTTTTGTTTGATTTGTGCACTTAAGTGGTCATTTTCATCATTCAATTTGGAGGGATTTTCACTTTTGTTGTTATTGTTGTTGTTGCTTTTTTAAAAACAAAAAAAAACAAAAAATTGTCATAGGCCACTAGTTCCATAATCCAAGATGATTAGGCCACTAGTGGTAACTATTGAATATTGGCTTCTGTGTGAATATTTACCTTACCTTGTCATTACAACATTATTCACTTTTTTTTTTTTTTTTTTTAAATTAACTTTTTTTTCTTATGTTGAATATATAACTTCGTATCAAAATTCAAAAAAAAAAAATCATGGGTTTGAAAGTGTCCTCGGTAAAGTCTGTTTTGTAAAATGAGAAAGAATCAGGTCATTTTTTTAGAGATTCTTCGTTATTTATTTCTATTCATAAATGTTCAATGAGATATCATATATTTATCTTAACTGAGAGTGGCTTTGTTTCTCTTGTAATTTGTAAATGAATCAGGTCATTCTGATCCTGCAAAATTGAAGGAAACATCTCAAGATGTTCAACGACTATCTCCTACCGAGCTAAAAAAGCGACAAACTGAACTAAAGGTGGGAAATCATAAAAATATAGTTTATTTTGTCCATTCTTTTGTAAAACTTAGAGTTTACTGATATGATATTTTGAGAGTAAAACAAGGGTTGTTACTTCTAACTCAATTTATGTAAGCATTGGTACTTGCTTTATGGGATTGGGATTGTGATTGTCTACATGAATCTTCTCTGCCATTATGCACTATCTAGTGCAGATTATCTTATGATGTCACCAAGAGCCTTGTAGCTCAGTGGCATTGTCTATTCTTCTTTATTGGGATTCAAATCCCCCTTCTCGCTTGTTATAACAATTGAATTATTAAAAAAGAATGATGTCTTTTCTCACTTTCTCTATGTTCTTTTGAGTCTTGTTCTGTAACTGTTGGTTCTCGTTGATTCCAATCATTTCTTTCATATTGATGCATTTTGTCACCCATGTGTGTATTGTTTAGTTTTTGGTTATTATAATTTGTTTAGAATGCAAATTTTCTAAGTTGGTAGTATAAAATTCCCTGCATTATTGTTATGAATGGATGAAGCCTTCAATACATGCATGTACATCACCTCTGCCTGTTCCTTGGCATATGTTAATTTGACCCTTGCAACTGTGTTTGTGCTTTTGTATATGTTAACCTACTTATTCAATGTGCTTTACTGAGATATCTGATATAGGTATTATGCTTACACAGGAACTGATGGAAAGGCTAAAAACGCCATCAGATGCGCAATTGATGCAAATTGCACTAGATGACCTGAATAATTCATCTGTATCTCTGGAAGATCGCCATCGTGCGCTACAGGAGCTTCTTATACTTGTTGAGCCAATAGACAATGCAAATGGTATGTGTGAATACTTTATTCTCATAGAGCTGTAATTTTGGTAGAAGACATGCACCACTAGTTTGCTTCGTGCTGAACCGTATTGAATAAATATGTTCTTTCCCGGATAAAGAGAAAAAGAAAAAGAAATTAATTTTTCTCAAGATGATTTGGGCTTTGATGCAGAACTATAGAATTTTTTCATTTTGATTGGAAAGTTACACTCACCCGGTGGGTCTTGTACTTCTATCATACCCAACACCCTCCACCCTATTCATTCAACAGAAGAGATTCCATTTGAGCTTGAGCTCATAGTCTTGTTATAGAAATATGGGTAACTGGTCAATTTTTGAGGACAACCACCGTCCTGACCTTACACATTAATATATTGTGCGATGCACTGGAGCTTTCACAGAAGGGATGAGACTTTGAAATCTGGCCATGTGAGCTGCTATTTGAAAGACATGCAGACCCTTTGGTGAGCATGTCAGGGTAGTGCCACTGGGGGATCCAAAATAGTTGGGTAGTTTCAGTGCTAAGTAAACCCTGCGTGCTGCAAAATAGGATTGTTTGAGACAGCTACCCCTGCCCTTTCCCCTCTCATGGGTGATCAGAGTTCACAAAAGGTGTTCCTACCAATTAAAAAAAAAAAAGTGTTCCCGAAAGGTGTTTTTGTTATCTACATGAGCTAAGGGCCTTCTAAAATTTATTTTTTTCCAGTCACAACATTAATAGCCACTGTCATGTCATATCGTTTCTATAACTATAATACTTGAGAAACCAGTGAGGCAGCCGTTGAACGCTTCACTTGCCAACCTTTTCCTAAAATATGCATTAAGATAAATCATGATAATCCTCGCAGTTTTGATGTTGGTGTGATGACATTTCTTCCGAGTTTGATATCTAGAATCTTGAGGTGTTCTCATATTTGCTTTCTCTTGTGAGATTAGTCACTCACATAGTTAACCTTATATTTGTCAGATTTTAACAAACTTGGGGGCTTTGCCGTGGTTATACAAGAGCTCAATCACCCTGACTCAGATATACGGAGAATTGCTGCATGGATTCTTGGGACAGCCAGTCAGAATAACCCAGTTGTTCAAAGGCAGGTATGAAATGTTTCTTTTCTGAACCTATTATGCCACAAAAAGGTTTGTGGTTTATGTTTTAACTTCTTATTCGATGGTGCATATGTAATCAACATGTTCTGCAGGAGATTTTCTTTCACACAATTAAGTGATATGTACTTGACATAATCTGATTAAAAAATCTGCAAAATTTTCAGATCCTGGAACTTGGGGCACTGGCACAACTAATAAAGATGGTAAAATCTAGTTCCGTAGAAGAAGCCACCAAAGCGTTATATGCTGTTTCAGCTTTGATTCGAAGCAATGTAGCTGGTCAGGAATTGTTCTATGCAGAAGCTGGAGATTTGATGCTTCAGGTAGCATACATTAGAATGAGAAAAAGATTTGAGATATTTGTATAGCTGATTATTGCGACTAACAGTAACTGTTTGTTAGGACGTTCTGAGTAATTCAAGCATTGATATCAGACTGCGTAAGAAAGCTGTGTTTCTTGTGGGTGATCTGACAGAGTGTCAATTAGAAAATATGGAAAAAGCTGAGCTGCCCCTTTTTAGCAATCACATTTTCTTGAAGTCTCTGGTTGATCAAACTGCATCAGATGATCTTGATCTACAGGAGAAGGTGATGGACCATTTATATACTTTATTAGACACTAAAAAACTATCAAAACTTTTTATATAGATTCTTAGAATGATTTGTTCTCTGCACATGCACTTACTTTTCTGACCAAATGTACAATGGCAAAAATGGAGTTCAATTTATTTGATGGCATGCTCTAGGTGGCACCCCCTCCATGTCTTTTTTTATTTTATTGACTCTCTTTCCTTTTGAGTTGTATTCTTTATAAAGGGCTTGTACACATACATTTTTATTTCTTTTCCTTTTCTTTTTCAAATAAAATTTTTACTTGAAAAAAAAAAAAAAAAAAAGGATCTAATCTATGTTATGCTGATTTTGTGATGTATTGCAGGCACTTGTTGCGATTAAGAATCTTCTGCATCTCAGGATGGCTGACCCTCTGGTTTTTAAAGAATATTGTGGTTTGGATGCTGCATTAGAGAGAATGAGGCAGCAACTCCATAATTTAATGTCAGATGAAGTTCTAAGAGATTATGCAATGGATACGGAAAGCCTCCGTGGTGAAGTAGAGCTGATTTTCCGTAGAAAGTTGGGAGAGGTAGTAACTAGAACTTAAACTTGGTGAATGTCATTTTGATGAACTTTCAATTAGCTTGAACTTTGTGACAGGTGACACAAGTTCCAACATGACTATGTATCTAATCTGTCCTTCCCCAACATATGCTTCATATCTGGCTAAACACTTCTCATGCTGTGGTTACTGTGGATCTATACATCTCAGTCGTTTTCTTAGGGGGTTTCCACTGGAGACGGACAAGGGTTTTGTGGCTCTTTGGGGGTTGTTGCAGCTGGCTTCTTGGTAGAAGAGAATTGTGAAATCTTTTTTGTTTTTGGTGGTGTTGACTGTTGATAGATACAAAGGGGGGGAAAATCTACCCAAAACATGTGTTTTATACATATATTATGATTTGAGATAAGACATCTAGAGAAACCTAGATTTAGGACTAGGATCCTCGTACATTTTGTTCTAATTGTTTATTTCTGTACTGCTCAACTTGCTTTTTCATTCCTTGTAAAATAGCTAATTATCTTAATAGTTTAAATCAATGAATTAAAAAAAAAAATCAGAGAGAGTTCAAAAGCGAAATCTGAAGACCCCAAAAACGTGTTCTCTAATTTCGCACAGTGAATTTGAGGACGACATTTTAAAGTTCTGTTTTTAAAAACACCGTGACAACCTAAGATTTTTCTTTGTAGAATCCGCCTTGTTTTCTTGTTTTCAAATTTGGCTACCAAACAATGATTTTTAATTTTACTTTTTGGAACAATGGTTAGACACTTAGACCTTGCAAAATTGGATCTCCACATTTAGAGCATCTGCATCAGTAGATGTAAAATTTTTGTCCATTTTGTGTAAAAAAAAACATATTTTTCCTATTTTATACTCATTTTTACAAAATATCTACATCAATTTGTTTATTTTATAAATTTTTTTTATTTAAATAATATTTGTATCACATTTTTATCTAATTTTACACCAACCCATTGCCCACCAACTTTAACACACACGCCAACTCTATTTTCTCTAAACACTCCCTTTCTTTTTCTCATTTTTCTTCTTTCTTCTTTTCGTATTTTTCTTTCTTCTTCTCCTCCTCCTTCTTCTTCTTCTTCTTTATCATTCTCTCAATTCGTATCTCTCTCTTGATCTTCTCAGTTCCCTCAATCAATCTTCCTCAATTTACCACCCACATCAACCAAACTCAGTCAACGGCAGAGGCTCAAATCAATACCAAAACAAAGCCCACAAAATTTCTCAAGCCTGAACATCAATTCTAGCAAACCCACAAAAACCCACCAAGCTTGAAGCCAAATAAGAGAAAAAACTTAGATTGTGTGTGTCTTGATTACGGGTTTGTGTAGGTGAAGTATTTGATGCTGAGATTGTGTGGGAATTTTGTGTTTAGAGGAACAGATTTCAGTAGCTAAACTATTTGATGATGGGTATGTGTGGAGATTTTGTGTTTAGAAGAGAGCATGTCTAATGAGAGAGAAAGAGAGAGAGAGAGAGAGAGAGAACAAAATAATAAAATATAAAATGCAAATGAACAGTAACCGTAAATATATAAAGTTACTGTAGCAATTTTGGATATTTAGACAACTTTAGCTTGACTGACGTGGAAGATTTTTGAGATCGAATGTGTAAAATTTGTTACTTTTTATATTTTACAAAATTTTACAAAGACTGGTGTGATTGCTCTTAACCCGTTAAGAAAAAGAGGTAATAGAAGTCAGAACACGTTTTTGAATATTAAAAATAGACTGGTCCAACCTGGATAATTTGCCATGTCTCTATTATAAAATATAAGGTAAATTATATATATATTTTTGATAAGTAAAATATAAGGTAAATTATATATATTTTTTTGATAAGTAAGGTAAATTATATATTTCGTACTTAACTTTTACACTAGTTTAATTTGGTCTTTTAACCTTTTAAATGTGTTAATTCAATTCTTAATATTTTGATATTGTATCAAAATAGTTTTTACTGTTAAATAATGGATGAAAAATACTGATGAAAATATTATTTTAATGGCTGCCACGTCAGCATAAACTTAAAAAAAAAAAAAAACCTAAAACTAAAACATACTCTCTCTCTCTCTCTCTCTCTCTCTCTCTCTCTCTCTCTCTCTCTCTCTCTCTCTCTCTCTCTCTCTCTCTCTCTCTCTCTCTGTTTTGTACCCAATTGTAGGACTGGTACACACCTCGGACCCACTCAACATGAGGTCCGATTAGAAAAAGAGACCATAGATTCATGGGCGACGCTACAACTAGCTTAGGGGGTTCATTTGAACCCCTCGACCTGGTCAAAAAAAATATACATTATATATATATATATATATATATAATTTTGACCCCTAAATAAAAAATTCAAACACCCTAAACCTAAATTTTGTTTGAACCCAACTGAAATAAATTTAAATATAATTATTTTAATGCTACTTTCACAATATTTTCACAATAATTTTACAATAAAAGTTAAGTAATATATTGTAGTTGGTTTTTATCTAGACTCACAATTAACATCACTTTTTTACATACTTTTAACAACTTGCCACTTAAATTTTATTATGGAAGTATTGCATCAGTAGTATTATTGTTAAAATTACTTCTTTGTTAAACAAAATAAATAAATAAACTATTTCCAAACTATTCTTGGAACTGTCAATGCACAGATTACAAAGAACTAAAAAATCCAATGATTATTTTGTACAGTGCGGCCACATTCGCTTTCAAATGTCATCTAATCTAAGGCATTCATTTGCTAGGTGTAAACTTTTGGGTCCTAACCCAGTGGGGTTGGCCAAGGGGTTGGGCACTTGGTCTCAAAGTGGCTGTCTTGGGTTTGACTAGGAACTCCCTAGTTTAAGTCCAGGCACCAGCACTTTGAAAAAACTCCCTGGGCCAGCGATTTACCCCATTATGGGCCCACCCGTCTCGAACAGTTATTAGTCTCTGATTGAAAGTTTTGAGGAAATACTGTAGGAAACCAAAAAAAAAAAAAAAAAACTTTTGGTTCCTTACATTAACTTAATAGGTGGCTATTTAGTAAAAAAAATATGGCAGCCTTTGAACATTCGAATGAGTTAGCAATGGTTCATAGGTAATTGATAAGAGAAAGACAACGGAAGCAAGTCTGCTCGTACAACGTGAGGTGTTGACGGAGATTTTTTTTTAGCTCAATGTTGACGGAGATTTTTTCTGTTCATCAACAACTTCTTCAATTTCATCGGTGATACGAGAAATTAATCGAAGATAAACCATCAACTTAAATTATGTTGCTCAGCAATGTACCGACCCTACAATTGGGTATAGACCATAGAGCCCCCTTTGAGAAGAAGGAATGGAATGGTATAAAAATAATAATTTTTTAATATGCTTCATTTTTCCTGTTTGAGAGTTTTAATAGAGCAAATATAAAGTCTATTTCCTTGTTTAGGAATTTAAGTAAGAAGAAATAGAATGGGTAGGAGAGAACACTCATTCTTTTGTATTCCTATAAAATTTCAAATTTTCATTCTCTCGAAATTAGGAAGAATGGGAGGGAATGAAATTAGATTTAATGCATTTTTTACTAAAACTCTCAAAATACCTCTATATATTTAACCATTTGTTTTGAAATAGGGGTCTAATAGTAATATTGTCATAAAATGATTTCATTATTTTCCTTCTATGTTACTCCCAAACAAGATTGCTTGCATTCCATTCATTTTCATTTCTTTCCATTCTTTTATTTTAAAACATCCAATTAAGGTTACCTAATTTCATTTCATTCTATTCTTTTCCTTTGTTTAAATAAATTCTATTCCATTCAATTTCTTTTTATTTCCTTATGATCATTCATTTCTTTTATGAATTTCCACATAAAGGAAGAGGGAAAGAGAGAGAAAAATTATGTTTCAGTTATTTATTTTTTATTATTATTATTTTAAAGTTTATGGTGATGTGGCAACGCATATAGCATGAAATAATATTTTATTTTGGCTGTTAGCCACATCGCTATTTTTCATCTATCACTTAATGGCAATGACTATTTTGACATAATATAAAAAAATTATGGTTCAAATTGACATATCTCAAAGGTCAGGGACCAAATTGAAATTCAGTGTAAAAGTTAGAGACCAAATATATAATTTAATCTAAAATTAAAAATTTTATTTTTTATTGACGAATTTTATTATATACTAAAATATTAAAATTTGTATATTCTAGACTAAAAATACTAACAATATTATTCATCGACTTGAGGTGAAATTTTCAATTTTTAATATTTTTTTAGTTTTAAATTTGCTACTAGCATTTAGTATTTTTTTTTTCAAATATATTTTATGTTTCTTCTTAATTATTTTTCTTTACTTAACTTGTGGGCGTAAAAAAATAAAAAATAAAAAAACTATCCTTACTAGGAATACATACAAAATCTCTAGGATGGTGTTTAATTGACAATTACAATTAATTTATCTAAAAAGATAGAGATAAACACTCCACAATGGAAAACTCAAACAATTAATCTAATAAATTCCACTTGTATTTTAGGTGAAATTAGCAAATTACAATAGGAAAAATTCTATTTCCCATGGTATTGCACAATAACAAATTGGTAGTTTTCTCTCTCTGTTCTCTTTTTCCAACCCCTTTCTATTTGTCTGTCCCCCCCTTTATATAGGCACATTTCCTGCCCTTATTCCTCCAATTATCCTGTCTCCAGCCGGATTCTTAGTGATATTTTCATCTTCTTTTTCAATTTCCTCCCCTTCCTTATCCTAGAACATGATTTTTGGGGGTGTTTGTACTTTCAGGTTGTCTCATATGCATTTAATGCAGTCAAAATTAGTTGAAAGTCCCCTCATTAATGCAGAAGTAAAGATTTTTGCCATTCTTATGTTTTTTGGAAGATTTCCCGTGGTTCAAGGTGCCAGCTGTAGGTCTGCAGTGAATTATCCATGTACATTTCCACATATAAGACTTTACTCCATGTATTTTATTGCCAACTTTACGGGAGTGGTCTATAAGGATTCCTTTTGCCTCCTAGATGCTCAGGCTGGCCTTATTCCACTTCACAGGTTCTTGTAAGCTATTAGGCCATATCTTAAGCGTGTGGGTCTGGTCCATTCCACTCCACTAGATCTAATAGGTATTTGGGTCTCAGGCCTGGGTGAGGACTTTTCCACTCCCCACATAATTATTCTTAAATCTCTGTATATATTTAATTATTTTTATACAAGAGTACCGATTTTTCTTTATTCTATTATGGGATTAGTGGACTATTAAAATTATTATCAAACTTTGAACTTAGAGATTTATACATATTATTCATTTTAGGTGCTTTGTTATTCTTAAGGGCTTACTTTTTGTTTTTTTGGATTCTCAAAAAAAAAAAAAAATGCTTACTATATTGAAAGAAAGAAAAATAAAGGAAAATAAAATTGTTTGTTAGGTCAAGTCAGGTCCACTTAACGACGAACTTTAGTTTAATTGAAGTCCATAATCGTGGAATTGGAGGCCCACCCGCTTCCCTGGCACATAGGTGAACAACGCCCATATTATTGTTAATTCTTATCATTAAAATAAAAAATAAAGAAAAAAAACCCATATTATTAGGCGTTTTATTTTGGCTAAAATGAAAAACACATCCTCTAAGTTTCATCAGAATTTCGGTTCTCTAACTTTCCTTTTATTCATTTCAGTTCTTTAAGTTTCAAGTTTATTCAATTAAGGTCTCTTCGTCAATTTCTGTTAAATTCTTTTTAAAAAATTCTAGAAAATATTTTTTAGTCATTAATTATTTTTTTAATTTAAAAATTTTGAAACAAAGCTAAAATTTTAGATAATTAACTACACCATTTAAAAAAAATTGATGGAGAGATCTTAATTTTATAAACTTGAAATTTATGGCATATTTGGTATACTGAATAAGGATTACAATAGGAATGGTAATCTGTATTTATTGAAGAAAAAAAAAACGTATTGTAATGAAAAAACTAAACTCTTTTTTTTTGGTGGAGAAGATGACATAACTAAACCTATTCACAAGTTTTTGTTTCTTAAAAAAGAAAAAGAAAAATAGTGGTAAGTTTGGTTATAAGTTGTAACATTATAATAAAATTTAAAATTTATTTTAGGAAATATCTTACTTATATAATCATATTTCCTAAAAATAATATATATATATATATATATATATAATTTGAGTGAGAGTCTGAGGGATGGATTATTTTTTGATGATTTTTTTATTTTCATAATTGTTATATTCATATGGAAAAAGTTTGTTTATTCTGAAATATATTAATTTTAAAAATGATTACATATACTAAAGAAAAACTATTACAATCCTTTTAGAGAGGAATAATTATTTTTCATTTTAGAAAATATCTATTCATAAGAATTGATTATTTCCTGTAATAAAACCATAATCAAACTACAAAATAACTAAACCATATGAATAGTTATTACGTTACAATGTCTATTATATTATACCAAACATTCTCTTAAAGGACTGAAAGTAAAATTAGATGATTGAAATGAGTTTAAGTGAAACATAGAGAGTAAATTTTGCATTTTAAGGTCTGTTTGGTAAGAGTATTTAGATATAGTTTTTTGCTTTGCAATCCAGAAAATGGTGAGTCCCACACTTGAATCTATTGTTTGACAATGTTCTCTAAATATAGTTTTTAAAAAATTGTATCTTATTTTTCTTATTCAGAATATGATTTTGAAAATAGCTGAGAGGGTGTTTTCAAGATATAGATCCTACAAATTTGTCAAAACTCTTACATCTCTTAAATTAAGGACCTTATCTTTATCACTAAAAAAAATTCACACTTCAAATTTGAAACTTGTCATTATTAAAATATATATATATATAAATAAATAATGGGTAATTCTCCTATAATTCCTTTTTGTTTGGGGGTATGGTACCCACTATTAGACAACCTGCTCTACCAGGTTACCAAACATATCATTTTAATGGTACCATCCTCATATTGTATATGACTAACATCACATGTGACTATACTTTTGTCACATTCAATGGTTCTCTTATTTTTTCTCACATTCAATGGTACCATCCTCACATTATACAGTACCAACATCATATGTATGATTGTACTTTTATCACATTTGTTAATTCTCTTATTTTTTTCTCACGTTTGATGGTACGTACCATCCTCATATTGTGCAATGCCAACATCATATGTGATTGTATTATTATCACATTTGGTGGTTTTCTTATTCTTTTTCTCACATTTGATGGTATCACCTCACATTGTGCAGTATCAACATTACATGTGATTGTACTTTTGTCACATTCAGTGATTTCCTTTTCTTTTTTTTTTATCACATTTGATAGTACCATTTTTACATTGTGCAGTACCAACTATTAGGATGTATATCGTTAAATCTTATTGTATAATGCTATGTATGACTTAATGTTATAATTAATAAAGCTGCTTTATTTTTATCTAAAATAATGGTAACATGAATATTTGGACATTATTATATAGTCCATAAGATGCATAGTAAGTGATTTATGTGAAAAGTCATAGAAGATATAAATCACAAGTTCTTTGTAAACTCAGAATTATAGTTCGTAGTCGGTGATGAAATTGGGCATTTCATTTGCGAAGACTATGACGTATCAACTAAAATGATTTGTCTTGATCATGAAAGTGGAGACTTCTAAGTGATATGTTTTAAGAGTTAAGACATACTGAACTGGACCGCTGTGAGATTTATTATTCTCTTAACGACTATCAAATGAATAATAAATTTCACAATTTCTATTTGTATGAACTCTTAATCCTAAGAGAATAATGGGCCTGATCATGACGTGTAGATTGTTTTGATATATTAGGAGTAAGATCTAAAATCACGATCAAAACCTCAGTATGTTGGGTAGTCACATTTAGTGTTGATGGAATATATATTCTTAAGATGAAATTCATAATCTCTTAACGGAGATATAAAATATTCCACTGAGATAAGTTTAATGGGTTTGGTTATTTAGAGCGTTAGGCCTAACCACTTTAGTAAAGAAATACTAAAGTATATATTTATGAAATTAGATTTCATAAATATATGATGAATAATTTAAAGAATTAAATCGAGTACTCAAGGATTAAGATGTAGTAATTTTCAAAGTGGCAGTTTACATTTATGACTTTGTATTACTACGGATATTTTATGAAGGGGTTGCATGTATAATAAAGTCTTGAGATATAATTTATTAATAAGGCTTAGAGTGCAATTATATTTATATAGTGGTATTAAATATAATTAATGGTAACTTTGAACTTGTCAAAAGTTGGCAGAAAAGTCCAAGGTCCATTGGAGCTAGTATCTTATTGGTCAATTTTGGCCTCAATCCAAGTCATACACTAAAGTCTAATTGGAAAGGCCAAATAGGCCAGCCCAATTAGATAATCAGTTAGTTATAAAAGGAGAAACATACAAAATTTTTTATTAGAAAATTAGAGAAAGAGAGACATCATTGTGAAATGGTGTGTATGTGTGAGTGAAGCTACTCAATTATTCTCCCTTGGAAACTGATTGAGAGACCACACTTATTGGGCCTAAAGTGGAATTGGAGTGAAGATTAAAAGTATTTTCAAGTAGTTCTAATATTTTGTTTTGAATTTTACCACACCAAGGTACGCTATCTTGTTCTTAAATTCTGAACTTTACATAGTGCATGTTATCAATCATGAATAAAATAGATCTATGTTTGTTGTTTCCGCTGTGTGTTTTGTATGAGATACAAAACCATATTTTTCAACAATTGGTATCGAAACCAGGTTTTCATATCATGATTATATAGCATGTGATTGGATTTTAGAATAAAAGAAAAACGATTTCTTGAAGTTCAACGTTGTTTTATTAATATCGTTTATTAAAATATATGTGGATTCATGTGAGTATTGAATTCATTCGCATGATGATGTTCAACGTTGTTTCAAGTATTGGTGTCGTGTCTTATTAATTGCCTGGATATGGTTATATGAATCTAATTGTAATAATCATCATGTGCGTGAAGTAGTTATTGTCAATGGTAGTTATTGAAATGAAGGGTAGTTATTCTAATGCTTTGACCAATATATCCAAACCGTCTTGAAGTTTATGTTATGGATATAGTTATTCAAATAACTATCATTTGCATGTATCAATTCATTGCACCACTTGGATCCTTCATTGCATGGCTTGCTTGTTAATGCATCACTTGGATATAAATATATATAAGGCTTGCACGGTTTGATTATTATAAGCATGCAATATGTGTCTTGGATGTATTGAAAGCTTTATATACAATTTACATTGAATCCGTATATTATTTGATATATATATATATGGGTTTATATTTTATATATATATATATATATGGATTCATCCAATCCGTATATTATATATAGGCGAAAACCACATTTTCGTCCCTAAATTTTCACCCTAAAGTATATATTTATGAAATCCAATTCTATAAATATATACTTTAGTAACTCCTTATTAAAGTAATCAGGCTTAACACTCTGAATAACCAAACCCATTAAACTTATCTCAAAGGAATATTTTGTATCTCCATTAAGAGACTATGAATTGTATCTTGAGAATATATGTTCTATCAACACTAAATATAGTTGTCCAACATGCTGAGGTTTTGATTGTATCTTTAGACTTCACTCCTAATATATCAAAACAACCTACACTTCATGATCAGGTCCATAATCTTCTCAGGATTTAGAGTTCATATAAAAAGAAGCCATGAGTTTATAATAGATCTCACAAAGATCCAATTCAATATGTTTTAACTCTTAAAACATATCAACATACCAACTAGAAATCTCCATTTTCATGATCAAGACAAATTATCTTAGTTGACATGTTATAATCTTCGCAGATGAAATGATCAATTTTATCACTGATTACGAACTAAAATTCTGAGTTTACAAAGAACTTGTGATTTATATCTTCTGTGACTAAATCATATAAATCACATACTAAACATCTCATGAACTATATGATAATGTCTTAATATTCATGTTACCATTATTTTAGATTATAATAAAACAATATTATTAATCACAACATTAAGTCATAGAAAATGTCATACATAGTATCATACAATAGGATTTAAAGGCACACATCCTAACACTATCCTCACATTGTACAGTACTAATATTACATATGACCGTAATTTTGTCACATTCGGTAGTTTCCTTATTTTTTTTCCCACATTTGATGGTACCATTTTTACATTATGCAATACCAATATCATATATGATCTTACTTTCATCACATTATTTGGTTCTCTTTTTTTTTTTTTTTTTTACTCACATTTTTTTTATATGAAAATAACTCCTGGTGTGTGGTCATTTGTTCTAATCATAGTTACAAATATGATATACAATGATTTTGTAGCCAAAGCTTATATTTCTTTACTTTATTGTTTTATTTTATAATTTGTGCCTTGTTTACTTTTAATTCCCCTGTCCTTGTCTTGCATCACCACCTCTTTTTAGTTTTTTATTTTTTATTTATTTTTTATGAAACACTGATTTTTTTATTAACTAAGAAAACAACCAAAATGCAAGGTAGAACAACTAAGCCATAGCAAAACTAAGATTGGCATTTGCAAATTAAAGTTTACAACAGACCTACTACAACAAAACAATAGGCTATGATAGCTTACACCCCTCAACAAAGTGCCATGATCTCAACAAATCAAGCTAAAATTGGTCACTCCTAAAACACAATCTACAACAAAACTTATACATTAACATCATCAAGCTATCACAATTTCTTAACACAACAACAACATGTTACAATTGAGTAATGGAACAACAAATCCACCAGGCTTTGACAATAATAGAGCACCACAAGATATCCAGCAATACCAAGCTTTCACTTATTCTTCATCATAGGATGCATCAGTCTCTAGTTTGATAATGTAGTGTAAGTTGCAGATTTGAGTCACAACGATTAAGCATTAAGTCACAACTGTATAGTTTGCTCCCAAATCTCCCTTGAAAGTCCTTCTTTAAAACTAAAAGTAGATATACAATACCTTTAATCAAACATGTAAGATATAAGCAAACTATACAAACAACAAAACACTAGGAGCTAAAGGTTGCAACACCTAAACAGAGCAATCGGCAAACTGAATAGCAATTGAAACCATACTTAAGAATAATCAAACTTATTTTTACAATAACAGTAACAAGACTAAATTTGATAGCACCACTATTATCCACTTCTTAAATTGGTCATGGTTGCATATATTGAAGAAGATTAAAGAGAATCATGAGGTGATCAAATTATAATTTGAGATCATACAATTTTGTTGAGAGCATAGCAATGAAAACAATTGATTTTAAATGCCTTGATTCCAAATCCAAATCCAAATACTAGTTAGCTTAATTGATGGTTTTTATTTAAGAAAGTTCCATCGACATACATGATTGGCAACCCACATAATAGAAAATCCTTAAAAAGATAAGTACCAATCCAATTAAAATCAATTTCTTTAGATTTATAGCAGGTTGGGCGTGGGGGTCAGGTGACCATCACACACATAGTATAATATTCAAGTTCAAAACTACTTGGATTACCATTGAAGACAACCAATAACGTTTACTAACCTATACTAACTTGTCTTTGTTCATAGGGTCACCTGAACTCAAAATCCTAAACTCAAAATATGTGTACAATTGCTCAAAACCTTAGTAAAAAAACTCATGCATCAAAATACACAACTCACAAAGGCATTTCATCGAACAGTTAATTGCTTTACATGGTTATTTAATACAAAAAATTTGCATATCAGTTAGACCAACCTTGAATCTGAAAAACATAAAATCTTCAACAATTTCTTAACAAAACTAAACCAGCTCAAGCACCAAACCTCAATGAAATTGCCACTCCCAGTCTTACCAATAGATATAGAACCGCATGGACAAATCCAAACAAAACAAAATACCCATGAAAATTTTACCATAATCTTTCAATATCCAGGAACGAATAAAATCAACAATCAAAACCAAAATGAGTCAAAGACTTTAGTAGCTTTTTGAAATACCAAAAGCAAAAATTGATACTTCCAGTTGATTGACCAAGGGATAAAATTGATACTTCAAAACTGAAAGTGCAAAGTACAATGGACTATTTCTAACTCATTCTTGTAATTTAATCACCATTTCCAACAATACAATTATCCAACTGATACAATGTAACCAAAACAATCAAACACAAATGCAAAGAATATATGTACATGTATATGTGTATACCTTGCATGTATGCAGTGTTCTACAGCAAACCAGATCCGTTGGTTTGAAGCTAACTAGGGGTCCAAACCTGCAACCTAGTGTACCCGAAACCTATAAAATTTGACACAAAAACCAACCAGATCTAAGAAACACCCAACCAACACACAAAGGGCAAAACATTAAAAAAAAAAAAAAAAAAAAATTTAGTACCACTTTCAACCTTAATATTTTGATAATTTCTTAGTCAAATAAAAGAAAGAAAGAAAAAAAGATGTTATAAAGTCTGTATTTTTAATATTCTTATAGCCACAGCTTGAAAATTTTGTATCACTGACTCATACAAGTAGCTCCTGGAATTCCCAATTCATAGAAGAATTTCATCAAACACTTTGCATTTCCACTAGTCCAACCTTGAACTCCAAAAAAAAAATCAACAATTTCTTAACAAAACTAAACCAACTCAGTTCTCATCCTTACTAGCAGATAAAAACCCACAAAAAATCAGAAAAAAATCAAACAAAACCCATAGGAAAATCATAAACAAATCGAACTGATGATGCCGAAGTTCACCAGTGAGCTGCACGGTCTTATATGGCGAGCAACAAGAACCTACAGGACAACAAGAGAGGACCTGGAAGAGGGACCGGTGTGGTGCCGGCCTAAAACCCTCCAAAGGTCAAGTTAGGAACCTCGTTAATAACTCAAGAGCGCTAGAGTTCAAAATGATTCTGCGTACCTTGGATTTTGAGGGTTCTGGAGTATCTATAGTCGCACAGACCTAGCGAGCCCTTTGGTTCGTAGGGGTACCCTATCCTCTAGGCCTAGGCGTGTAGATCAAGTAAGGGCTACAGTAAACCATAATGGGCCGCGACTGGGCCTGTACGAAAGGGCCTTGGAGCCCTACGCACTGTGCAGGGCACATGCCAAACCCACCGCATATTTTCCTCTTCAACTGCCCCCCATTCCATGAATCCGTCACCCAACATGACGGGTCCATGGAATAAGTCGTCACGCTCTACCCAAGCTATCATAAACATGACGGACCATCCGTCCGTTGATCCGTCCACAGATATCCGTCACATAATAGTACCGGACGGATCGCCAGGCTGGAGCAGGTGTAAATGCTCTTAGAGGACACGTGGCGAACCTTGATTGACCGCGCACCAGAATCGAGGCGTCTCTTCGTTGGTCATGCCGCGGTACCTATATATTCACCCACAGCTCCAGCCATTATCTCATTTTGGAGAAATTTTCACTGATCAAAGCGCATCCGTCATCCCTGTGATTAGCGTCGTGTACTTCTATTGCTCCGTCGTCCACTTAGCCTTTCGCCGTCACGCCGTTACTTGTAAGTTTACTTCTTACTTCCTGTATCCTTCGACCTTTTCTATTTAGACGTTGGTCCGTTGCGAGAGCAGTTCTAGAGTCTTAGGTTTCCCTCTCCGTCCTTTGTAGGTGTCCGATGTCTAGTGAAGCTTCCAGCGGTCAATCTTTTGTCCGTGAGGGAGCAGGCTATGAGGAGGTGGGCCCGTCAAGTCAAGGAGACCAGGGCACCTCCGTCGAGGATAGAGAACCGTCATCCAACTCTCCTTCCTTCACGGAAGAAGAAGGGTAAGGAGAAGACGGGTCGGAACATGACTCGAGTGAGGGAGTAGAAATTGTAGACCTTTCCATTCGATCCATGATTGGCAAGGACGGTTTAAGGGAGTTCCTCCTGCTTCCAGAGTGGACGGTGAATTATTTCACGTCCTCTATTAGTCTGCAACACTTCAACTCACTAAGGGAAAAATACCAGATCCCAAACACAATCCCCATCCGTCTACCCTTAAAGAACGAGCGGTGTTATCACGAGGGGCTAGAGGACGTCGGCGTGTACAAGCAAATGCTTAAGGCCGGCCTACGCTGCCCTCTAACCGCCCTACACCGTCAACTTCTTCAATATCTGGGCGTGTCCGTCACCCAGATTTCCCCGAACGCCTGGAGGGTGTTCTTAAGCGTAGAAGTCTTGTACGGCATCATGTCCAACGGAACAAGACGGTTAACAATGGAGGAGTTCTTCAATTGTTACCGTCCAGACGAAATTGCCAAGTCAAAGGGGATGTACAGCTTCGTGCCGAGGAGCCCGTTGCTTAGACTAGTGTCCGAGACTCCAGACTCCAACCGGAACTGGAAGAGTAGGTTCTTTTTCCTCCAAGGTGATGAATGGATGGGTCGTCATGACGACCCAGACTTCGCGCTCGTCGATAGGACATGGGGCATAGTATCTCCGTCTGGTATGCGTCTTCCTTTGTGTCCGTCCTGTTCTATATGTTTGTCGGTTATTCATTCTAACCGTCTATCTTTGCAGTTCGCAGCCGTCCAGATATTATCGTCGAGCAGTTTGGCTTTCTTGAGTCCATTTTCCAGAAAACTCAACTATCCGAGAGGACTTGGGCCAAGCTCGTCACCCTAAATACCATCCATTGGTACTGCGACGGCCCCGAACCCTCAGCTGCTGCCATAAAATACGACAAGGGAATACGCAAGCGTAAGTCTGTACAATTTATGAAGTGTTATTTTATGTCCGTCGTATATACTCACCGTTCACTTTTTGCAGAAATGGACGACGCCAAGAGACGAGCCCTTATCAAGCAGCAAGTTGCCAACAAGAAGAAGCTTGGGGGTGAACTGCCGCCCAAGGGTTCGATCCCGTCTGCAAAAAAGGGGCCGGAGAAGACGGACCGTCCGACCAAGAGGCCAAGGCTGGTGACGGGTCTGCCAGCCACTCACGAGCCAATCAAGCCTCCGTCCAAGATGGGTCCGGGTAGGGGCAAAGGTCTCATGACGAACCCTAACCCCGTCCTTGAGAAAGCTGCTCCCGTCTTGCTTAGGGAGGATTCGCAGTACGCACTCTTCCAAATCACCTCCATCATTAAAGAGGAGGACTACGAGGACCTCGGCAACCATGCGACGGAGGCTATGGGGGAGACGGCTCTGTTCAGCTTGACCCAGATAACCTATCCGTCCACTTTCCGTTCTGGCTTGTCACTGTGCTTGCGTTCTAATCTCCTGTTTGGACTTAATGCAGACGGTTCTAATGGTGAAGGGGCTGATGGACCGTTGCCTGGCCCGTGAGAAAGCATTGGACCGTGTACGTCACAAGGCCAAGGCACTGGGAGAAGAGCTGGACGAGCTGAAGCTCTGGAGGCTCCGTCAGGAACAGAAGCTGAAGATGTCCGAGGAGGCTCGTGAGGCGGCGGAGAAGGAGGTGGAGGCCCTGAGGGAGACGGTGAAGGCCCACGACGACAATGTTCGGCGAGCCAGGGTCGAGGCTGTCCAGGAGTACCGAGACTCCGAAGCGCTGCTAACGGAGCTCGACACTTCCTTCGCTGACGGGTTTGACGACTGTCTCTGTCAAGTGAAGGCGGCGTACCCTGACCTTGACGTCGGCCACATCAATATCGACGCTGAAGGCCAGACCCCTGCCCACACCGTCGAGTCAGAGGAAACCGCCGAGCTTTTTGGTGAGGTGCCCGAAGAAGGCGAAGCCCCTCAAGACAACCATGATGATGCTCGTCCTCCCAAGCCGGACGGTGCCAGAGTACCAGCTGATGCCCCTCCAAGTTGAATGAGTTTAGTTTTTAGTGTATTTTTTAATGTTGCAATTTTCAGAACAATGGGTTGTATAATTTAATAACCGTCATGCACATTGTTACAAACAATTTATTCAATGTCGATTTTTATTCGTCGCACGTTTCCTTCGTGAATGTTTTTAGACGCTTTCCACTGTTTTTGCTTATGTTTTGAATAACAATCCGTCGATGGTACGTGCTGTAAGTATAATCCGTCCACTTAGGTGATTTGACCGTATGGTCCGTCTACTTTGTGGACTTGGTAGTTTATTTCCATCTTTTAGATGGTCCGTCCACTTTGCGGACTTAGGTTACTTCCATCTTTTAGATGGTCCGTCCACTTTGTGGACTTAGGTTATTTCCATCTTTTAGATGGTCCGTCCACTTTACGGACTTAGGTTATTTCCATCTTTTAGATGGTCCGTCCACTTAGTGGGCTTAGGTTATTTCCATCTTTTAGATGGTCCGTCCACTTTGTGGACTTAGGTTACTTCCATCTTTTAGATGGTTCGTCCGCTTTGAGGACTTGGTAGTTTATTTCCATCTTTTAGATGGTCCGTCCACTTTGCTGACTTAGGTTATTTCCATCTTTTAGATGGTCCGTCCACTTTGTGAACTTAGGTTACTTCCATCTTTTAGATGGTCTGTCCACTTTGCGGACTTGGTAGTTTATTTCCATCTTTTAGATGGTCCGTCCACTTTGTGGACTTAGGTTATTTCCATCTTTTAGATGGTCCATCCACTTTGTGGACTTAGGTTACTTCCATCTTTTAGATGGTCCGTCCACTTTGCGGACTTGGTAGTTTATTTCCATCTTTTAGATGGTCCGTCCACTTTGTGGACTTAGGTTATTTCCATCTTTTAGATGGTCCATCCACTTTGCGGACTTAGGTTACTTCCATCTTTTAGATGATCCGTCCGCTTTGCGGACTTGGTAGTTTATTTCCATCTTTTAGATGGTCCATCCACTTTGCGGACTTAGGTTATTTCCATCTTTTAGATGGTCCGTCCACTTTGTGGACTTAGGTTATTTCCATTTTTTAGATGGTCCGTCCACTTTGTGGACTTAGGTTACTTCCATCTTTTAGATGGTCCGTTCACTTTGTGGACTTAGGTTACTTCCATCTTTTAGATGGTTCGTCCACTTTGCGGACTTGGTAGTTTATTTCCATCTTTTAGATGGTCCGTCCACTTTGTGGACTTAGGTTATTTCCATCTTTTAGATGGTCCGTCCACTTTGCGGACTTAGGTTACTTCCATCTTTTAGATGGTCCGTCTGCTTTGCAGACTTGGTAGTTTATTTCCATCTTTTAGATGGTCCGTCCACTTTGCGGACTTAGGTTATTTCCATCTTTTAGATGGTCCGTCCACTTTGTGGACTTAGGTTATTTCCATCTTTTAGATGGTCCGTCCACTTTGCGGACTTAGACACCATGCGAGCTGTATTAAGACATTCCAAAAACTTCTTCCATTGCAATGGGTACGTAGATCTTTGATCAAAAACATGGGGAGTCGCCTTCAGGCGATGTGGAAGTACAGTAGAAAATAAAACTACAATTATCACATAAAGATACAACGTTAGTAATTGTTGTCTTCTACTGATAATACTTCTTTAGGTGCTCCGCATTCTAGGAGTGGCTTAACTTCTTTCCGTTTAGGGTCTCCAGGTAGTATGTTCCCTTCCTGTGCCACGTTGTGACCTTGTAGGGTCCTTCCTAATCTGGTCTGAGTTTTCCTTGGGTGGCGTCCTTCGTGGCGCCCAGCACTCTTTTTAGGACAAGGTCTCCGACCTGGATGTCTCTGTGCCTAACTTTGGAATTGTAGTGCTTCGCCATTAGATCCTGGTATCGTGCTATTCTTTACTCTGCGGCTGCCCTTACTTTATCCACTAGGTCGAGTTGGATGCGCATGGCTCCATCGTTTCTTTGCTCGACGTGGTTTGTAACACGGTAGCTTGTTAGGCCTACTTCAGCCGGTATGATGGCCTCGGCTCCATATGCCAAACGGAACGGCGTCTCTCCAGTCGGTGTTCTTACCGTTGTCCTATACGCCCATAAGACACTTGGCAATTCTTCTGGCCATATACCCTTTGCCCCCTCAAGCCGAGTCTTGATGAGTTTGAGCAAGGATCGATTTGTAACCTCAACCTGTCCGTTGGCTTGTGGGTGAGCGGGTGACGAGTAGTGATTTTTTATCCCTAGCTGGGAGCAGAAATCCCTGAATGCCTCGTTGTCGAACTGCTTGCCATTATCCAACACCAGGACTCGTGGTATGCCGTACCTGCAAATGATATTTCTCCATACAAAGTTGGGGACGTTTTTCTCTGTGATTGTTGCCAAAGCCTCAGCCTCCACCCACTTAGTGAAGTAGTCGATGCCGACCACTAGGAACTTTAACTGCTTCGCGGCTATGGGGAAGGGGACCATGATGTCGAGTCCCCATTGCGCAAACGGCCATGGGGCAGTTATGGGCGTGAGCTCCTCTGTAGGTTGCCTAATGAGGTTGCTGAAGCGTTGGCACTTATCACAAGATCTGACGTACATATTGGTGTCCTTCTGCATCGTCGGCCAGTAGTATCCCGCCTTGAGAAGCTTGTGCACTAAGGACCTTGAACCCGAGTGATTTCTGCAGATTCCCTCGTGGACTTCCCTCATGACATAGTTTGCTTCTTCGGGGGCGAGGCATCTCAAATAGGGTCGAGAGAAACCCCTTTTGTACAGCACACTTTTTATCATGACGAAATGGGATGCCTGAACTCTTAATTTTCTCGCAGCCTCCTTACCGTCTGGTAATAGGCCGTCATTCAAGTATGCAGCTATCGGGGCCATCCAACACTGCTCGTCGTTTACCTCCTGCAGACTTGTACCGTCGATTATCGGTGACGTTTGGGCGAAAAATAGTACTTGGTCGAGGACAATCATTGGCTCTGCGGAAGCTGCCTTAGCAAGCTGGTCAGCTTCTTGGTTTTCTTCCCTTGGCACTTGAATTACCCTGACCTGGAGGTTGCTCATCCGATTCCTCACCTCAGTGAGGTACTTCTTCATTCTCTCACTCCTGCATTCGTAACTGCCGTTAATCTGGCTCGTAATGACTTGGGAGTCAGAGTAGATATCCACATTTTCCGCTCCAACTGCAATGGCGATGTCTAACCCTGCTATCACGGCTTCGTATTCGGCTTCGTTGTTCGTGGCCGAAAAACACAAACGGATCATGCACTTGATCTGATCCCTTTCTGGCGTGTGGATTACCATACCGACTCCACCTGCGTGCTTGTTGGAGGACCCGTCTGTTTGAACCCTTCATACGGGAAACTCGCTTGTCCCCTGGTCTGTTGCGTCGGTGAACTCTGCAATGAAGTCCGCCAGGATTTGTCCCTTCACCGCGTTTCGAGGTTGATACCGAATGCCGTACTCACTCAGCTCGATCGTCCATAGTGTCATCCGTCCCGCGGCATCTGGACTACTCATAGCTCTTCTTAGGGGCTGGTCGGTCAACACGTTTATTACGTGTGCTTGAAAGTATGGCTTTAGCTTTCGAGCCGCGGTCACCAATGCGAAAGCCAATTTTTTCATCGGGGGGTATCTCTCTTCTGCCCCTCTGAGCGCTTTGCTTGCAAAGTAGACGGGCTTCTGAATCCTATCTTCTTCTCTGATAAGAGCTGCACTGACAGTCGCGGGAGAGACGGCAATGTATAATAACAGCTCTTCACCCTGCTTGGATGGGCTAAGTAGTGGTGGAGAGGAAATGTATGTTTTCAGGTCTTCAAAAGCTTTCTGGCAGTCGTCTGTCCATTCGAACGATTTTTTCAGTGTGCGAAAGAATGGTAGGCACTTGTCCGTTGCCCTTGAAACAAACCTGTTCAGGGTCGCTATCTTGCCGTTTAAGCTTTGGACCTCCTTCAGTGTCTTCGGGGGAGACAAGTCCACAATTGCCTTTACCTTTTCTGGGTTGACCTCGATGCCCCGTTGAGATACCACAAAACCCAAGAACTTCCCGGCCGTCACCCCAAACGACATTTGCTGGGGTTCAGCTTCATGTTGTAGGACCGAAGGGTGTTAAAAGTTTCTTGTAGGTCGCTCAGATGGTTGCATTCCCGAGTGCTCTTTACCAGCATGTCGTCCACATAGACATGCACATTCCTTCCAATCTGATGTGTGAACATCTTGTTCATCAATCTCTGGTACATGGCCCCTGCGTTCTTGAGTCCAAAGGGCATCACCCTGTAGCAAAAGAGCCCTTGACTGGTGACGAACGACGTTTTCTCTTGGTCCCTTTCGTCGAGCTTTATCTGATTGTAGCCGGAGAAAGCATCCATGAAACTTAATAGTTCATGTCTTGCAGTCGAATCCACTAGCATGTCGATACGCGGCAGTGGATAGCTATCCTTTGGGCAGGCCTTATTTAGATCCGTGAAGTCAACGCACATTCGCCACTTCCCATTCGCCTTCTTGACCATGACTACATTTGCAAGCCAGTCAGGATACTGTACCTCTCGTATAAAGCCCGCTTCCTTCAATTTTTGGACTTCTTCGGCGATAGCCCGGTCCCTTTCTGGAGCAAATACTCGCTTCTTCTGTCGGATAGGGGAGAATGATGGCGATACACTCAGCTTGTGTACTATGACCGTCGGATCGATCCCCGGCATGTCCTCATGACTCCAGGCAAATACGTCCTGGTTCTCCTTCAAGAAGGTGGTTAGGCTTTGTTGCGACGAGGGGCCGGTCATTGTGCTGATCCTCGTGGTCCGTCTAGGCCTTGTGTCGTCAAGTACTACTTCTTCCAGTTCTTCGACTGCTTCGGTTGCGACTCGCTGTCCCTCAACATTTAGCGCTTGCAAGTGGTCATCCATCCCTGTCATCGCGACATAGCATTCTCTTGCCGCAGCCTGATTCCCGCGGAGCTCTCCGACCCCGTATTCGGTGGGGAATTTGACCATCAAGTGGTAAGTTGATGTCGCGGCTTTCCAGGCGTTGAGGGTAGGTCGCCCAAGGATCGCGCTGTAGGCGGACGAACAATCTACCACCAAGAAGACCACGTCCTTGGTGATTTGCTGTGGGTAATCTCCCACAGTTACGGGTAATGTGACGGTCCCAAGGGGATAGACTCTCGTCCCCCCGAATCCGATAAGGGAGTAATTAGTTGGGACAAGCTGATCTTTATCCATTCCCATCTGTTGGAACGTAGGGTAATAAAGAATGTCCGCTGAACTTCCGTTATCAATGAGCACCCGATGTAGGTTGTACTCCCCAGCTCGTACGGTAACCACGAGGGCATCGTCATGTGGATGGTGAAGGCGTCGGGCGTCCTCGTCGGAAAAACCAAAGGTCGGCACTTCTACCCGTGCGAACTTTATGGTCATGCCCGTCGTCTGCACATTCTGCACCATCCGTAGGTAGGTTTTGTGAGCCCTTTTGGACGGTCTGGGGGTACCCCCCACGATCATCCTTATGTCCCCAATGGGTGGTCTTGGGCGCTCGTTCCCTGGTGGGGTGAGTTGGCCCTGTGATGGGTTCGTCCCTTCTTTACTGACAAACCTCTGTAGTTTCCCTTGCCTGATAAGCGCCTCAATCTGTTGCTTCAAGTCATAGCACTCGGATGTGTCGTGGCCGTGGTCGTGATGGAAGCGACAGTACTTGCTTTTTGATCTTCTGTTGGGATCCCCCTTCAACTTTCCGGGGTACGTTAAGGCTTCCTCATCTTTTATTTGCATTAATACTTGATCAATCAGGGCCGTCAGAGGGGTGAAGCTGGCAAATCTCCCCATGGGCGGCTTTGGACGTCTTTCCTCCCTTCTTCCATCCGTCCTAGCCTTCTTCCGTCCTCCCTCTGACCGCGTTTCCTCCTGTCTCTCCCTTTTCTTTGGCTTATCGCCTCTCGCTATCAGTGCATCCTCTGCGTTCATGTACTTCGTCGCCCTATAGAGTACCTCGGACATAGTTTTCGGGTCATTCTTATACAAAGAGAAAAGGAACTTGCCCTTCCGCAGCCCGTTGGTAAAGGCCGCTACTTGTATCTTTTCGTCCGCCTCGTCTATCGAGAGAGCCTTTTTGTTGAATCGTGTTATGTAGGATCTCAGTGTCTCGTCTTCCCTCTGCCTGATGCTCATCAAGCATGCTGTGGACTTCTTATACCGGTGGCCCCCTATAAAGTGCGACACGAACTGGGCGCCTAACCCTTTAAAGGTACCAATTGAGTTAGGTGTTAGCCTGCTGTACCAAACCCTCGCGGATCCCTTCAATGTAGTGGGGAAAGCCCTACACATAATCTCGTCTGGCACTCCTTGTAGGTGCAGTATGGTCTTGAAGGACTCCAAGTGGTCTAAGGGGTCCCTGGTCCCGTCGTAGCACTCCACCTGAGGCATTCGGAACTTTGGGGGTAGAGGGCACGAAGTGACACGTGCCGTGAAGGGCGAATCGGTTCGCTGGACCAGGTCGTCGAGGTCGCTAGACACCCGTCCTTTGAGGGCGTTCATCATCACGGCCATTTGCTCCCGCATCTCCTGCATTTCTGCTGCGACGTGGGGCGGTACGATTTCAGGAGGGATCGACAGATCGGCATCCCGCCTTTCCTGCCTGCTTGGTGCGTTACTTCCCTCTAGGGCTTCGTCATCCCTCCTTTCTACACTTGTTCCTTCCTCTTGCCCTCTGGGGTGTTCATCCTTCCGACGTAACTGTTCCTCCAAGTCATAATTCCGTCTGGTCAAGCGTTCGACCACTGCTGCTAGCGTTTGGACTTGTCTCTCCAGTGCGGTTGGACGAGGTTCGTCGCCTCGGTTGTTAGTTGTTGCCATCGACCTCGTGAATACCATGCAACTCTTTGTCTTAGGAGTTGGACAACGTTTGATCGTCCTAGCGTTTCCCACAGACGGCGCCAACTGATGATGCAGAAGTTCACCAGTGAGCTACACGGTCTTATATGGCGAGCAACAAGAACCTACAGGACAACAAGAGAGGACCTGGAAGAGGGACCGGTGTGGTGCCGGCCTAAAACCCTCCGAAGGTCAAGTTAGGAACCTCGTTAATAACTTAAGAGCGCTAGAGTTCAAAATGATTCTGCGTACTTTGGATTTTGAGGGTTCTGGAGTATTTATAGTCGCATAGACCTAGCGAGCCCTTTGGTTCGTAGGGGTACCCTATCCTCTAGGCCTAGGCGTGTAGATCAAGTAAGGGTTACAGTAAACCATAATGGGCCGCGACTGGGCCTGTACGAAAGGGCCTTGGAGCCCTACGCACTGTGCAGGGCACATGCCAAACCCACCGCATATTTTCCTCTTCACGAACAAAACCCACAAATCACAAATAAACCTAGACAATCCTATCAATATTTTATGATTCAGATTTACAATTGATGGAAGAGACTGAATCCATGGCATCCAAACAGACCACTATAGCATTTCCCTAACTTCAACAAATACAGAGGACAACGGTTAAGAATCAAAATCCCTAAATGGATGCTATAAGAAATTTAGAGACTCTAGTTTGTAAAGCCACGGGATGGCAAAAAATAGATTGAAGAAGAAGAACCCACAAGAACCTGAACCTGAACCTGCTTCAGTTTAGTTCAGATCAGATGCTATGTGACTTGCGAGAGAGAAGCAGAAGAAGAACCCTTTTTTTTTCTTCCTTTTATATGTTAACCTGACTGATCGGTAATTGATATTCTATTAAAATTATACCAATGGCTAAGATTAAAACAAGTAAATCTAACGGTTGAAACTTACGTGAGTTCCATTCCCTCTAAAAAAAGAGGGCTACAGTTGAATGATCCAAACAAAAGTAATCTGTTAACTAGCCTTATCACAGCTCTTCGCGCGTGCGATGAGTTTTTTTTGTTAAGTGGTCTTATTTTGTAGAAAAAAATTGTATTTTTATTTTATTTTATATATATACACTTTTTATTTTAAAATATAATTTATAATTAAATAAATTAATTTAAAAATTAATAGAAGAGTGGTCATATTTTTTAGGCAATGTTTTAGTAGGAGTTAGAGTTGTATTTTTATTGGATTGTCATTTAGTTTTATCTTTACTTAAATATAGGAGTCTAGGGACATTTTTGAACTAAAAAATTAGGAATCCAAATAGAGGAAGCCTTTTAAAATGCGTGTGATGAGGCTTTATTTATTTTAACAACGTACTTTAATCAAGGTTCTATATTTAACCTATAACACATTAAAATAATACTAGCCTCATCACATGTGTTTTGCGCGTGCGATGATGTTTTTTTTTTTAAGTGGTCTTATTTTATAGAAAAAAATTGTATTTTTATTTTATTTTATATATATATACTTTTTATTTTGAAAATATAATTTATAATTGAATAAATCAATTTAAAAATTAATAAAAGAGTGATCATATTTTTTAGGTAATGTTTTAGTGGGAGCTAGAGTTGTATTTTTATCGGATTGTCATTTAATTTTGTCTTTACTTAAACATAAGAGTGTAGAAGCATTTTTGAACTAAAAAAATTAGGAATCCAAACAGAGGAAGCCTTTTAAAACGCGTGTGATGAGACTTTTTTTTAAGTGGTCTTCACAATATTTTAATGAGAGTCAGAGTTGCATTTTTACCAAATTATCCTTTAATTTTGTCTTTACTTAAACATAAGGGTGTAAGGGTATTTTTGAACTAAAAAAATTAGGGATCCAAACAAAAGAAGCCCCTTAAATAATAGAATAGATAATTCTACATGTTGGTTTGTCTAAATTTTTTTTAAAATTTTTATTTTAAAAAAGGTAATGGTCTTGCAAATATTTATTTTTTGTTTTCGGTATTTTGAAAATTGTTCTTAAAATTGGAAACCAAACACAAAAATTATTATTTGAAAACTATTTTCAATTTCAATTTTTTGAAAGTTGTTTTTATACTATTTAAAAAAAAAGCAAAAATCCTCCTACTAAGGGTTTGTTTGGAATCTATTTATTTTATTGAAATTGAAAATTTTTGTTGAAATTACTATAGATAAATGTAAAAGTTAGCTAAAATAGTACAATAAGATTCATGAATAGTACCACAAAATGTAGTTGAGCCCATTAATAGTAGCAAAAATAAGATAAATATTAAAATAAATTGGTTTTTTAATACACACTAAACAAGCCCTTATCCTTTTTATTATTATTATTATTTTTTTTATCATTTTAGTATTTTTCACTATTATGTATACCAATTATTTTTTGTTCACTCTAAGATTTCTTTTTTTTTTTTTTTTTTTTGAGAAACACAAACACACACACACACACACACACACACACACACACACACACACAATATATATATATATATATATATATATAGGGGAAGGGGATGAAAATAAGGGAATACGCTCACACATCAACCAAAACTGCATGCGGCAGTTATGGTCCGTTTGAGAGTTCATAAGAGAAAAGAATGGAATGATCATAAAGAAATGGAAAAAAATGAAATGTATTTAAGTAGGGAAAGGAATGGAATGGAATAGAATTAAGCAACCTTGATCAGATGTTTTAAAATAAATGAATGAAAATAAATGGAATGTAAGTAATCTTGTTTGAGAGTAACATGGAGGGAATGGAATGAAATGAAATCATTTTATAACAATATTACTATTAAACCCCTATTTTAAAATAAATGGTTGAATATATAGATTTATTTTGGGAGTTTTAGTAAAAAATTCATTAAATTTAATTATATTTCCTTCCAATTTCGGGGGGAATAAAAATTTGAGGTTTTAAGAGAATAGAGAGGAATAATGTTCCCTTCTACCCATTCCAATCTCTCCCACTTAAACTCCCAAATAAGGGAATGGAAAGTCCATTTCCTCCATTAAAACTCTAAAACAAGGGAAGGAAAGAATATTCTAAAATTATTCTTTTCATTCCATTTCATTCTCTCCTCTCAAACGAGGTCTTAGTGTCGCAGAGTAAGTGACAAACTCCTTCTCAATGTTATACCTTACTAATATAAGACGACTCAACAATATTGAGTATTTTTTTTTTTTTTTGGATAAACACACAGAGTAGTCAGTTAGGATAATTGTGAGAAAATGTGCATGACAATTATTATTAGATATCTTGTGTTTTATTATTTATTGGTGGCGATTTTGTAGGTGTGTCCGTATCCGTTTATGTGTAATAAGTCCCATCCCATTTCCATGGTTTGGTTGGGACAGGTGTTCAAGACAAACTAAAGTAGTAGGGAACAGTGGTAATAGTAGTAGGTGTGGCGTGCGGTGTGCCGAACTAGTTTTGCTGTTGCCTTGTTCCTCTTTTTTAACAACCCATATATTTCCAATCATTTATATTTCTTTAAAATTGCAAATTGCAAATTTTCTTCCTTGCCTCCTACCTTACTCTATATATTTATTTTTGAGTAGAAGTAGAAGTATATATTTGCCTACTTGGCTTTTTTTAATTTAGTTTACTGTACTTCAACTAGACTAAAAATTTTTACATTCTCCTACCAGTCTGATCGAACCCCGTTTACTTTTATTTATTTATTATACTCAAAAGATAATAGAAGAGAAGAGAAGAGAAGAGAAGGAGAAATATTTGATTGATATTTGGGGCTAAATCTAAATCTAAAAATCAAAAATGGCTTTGCAAAGCATTACTACTACTACCAATCTTTTCCTCACCAAATCAGCAACTCTGTCTTTTACCTCAAAATGCAATGATTCTTTAGTTGTTGGAATTGGAGGTCAGAGGAGGAGAACCCCAATTTTATGTGCTACCAACAACAATAGCAGCAGCAATGAAAGCAGCAGCAGCAGCAGCAGCAAGAAAAGTGGAGGTGGTGCAGTGCCGAATTCGAATTATGTGGTTCCACTTGACAAATCATTTACATCAACAAACTCATCTTGCATCACTCGCCCTCTTGTTGAGATCCTCAGAGACCTCAACAAGAGGATTCCTGACAATATCATCAAATCCTCTGATGATGATCACACTTCCTTCGCCACTTTCATCCCCTGGTATGTATTTATCTATTTTTTTCATTACCCATTTCTTTATTTCTTGATCTACTACTTAAAGTTGCTTAATTTGATGATTTGATCATGCGTATAGGTACCATGCTAATCGGATGTTGAGCTTCTACGCCCCTGGTTTGTCTACTTCTTCTTTCCTTTCCTTTCTATGTTTATGTTTCATTTTTTCATCTTTTTGATAGGTAGTACTTATGTGCCTCAATTTTTAACAATTCCCAACTTTTGGATTTGAATCACCATATTGATATTTTTTGCCTTGTACATTGTTTGATAATTCGATAGCTACAATGGGGGAGAGGGGGGATTTGACACGTCTTCCTTGAAAACACTAGGAAGTGTTAGTTACAAGGCTCTTGTACTTTTGTTTTTAAACCTTCTGAATTTCTTGCTAGTTGCATCATTTTCGTGCTAGAGTGCTGTTAATTTTCATTTTCTTGTAAGTTTTCTTTTAGGAATGAATAATGTGAACTCCTATGTAGTACACATTCTCTATATCAGAAAAATGATGCTACTATATATTGTAGACTATGGTTTTGGATGCACATACTTGTAGACCTTTTTTGCTGTTAACACCTTTTTGGCAGGATGGTGTGGAGAGATACGTGATGTTATATTCTCTGACAATGGAGGTGTGACTGTGGTTTATCGTGTCACCATACGTGGATCTGATGGAGAGGTATGACTTTTTGTCATCTGTAGTGTGATTTTTACCAGTATTTATGTGTTCTGTCTGTGGCCACTACCAAACAAAACTAGGAATGTTTTCATTTATGACATTACTCACATCGCTAACCATTTTAATAGGACCTAGAAGTCATCACATGCTTAGTTATGTTCAAAATTGATCTAAGGTTTATAATATTTGGTTTGACCTGATAATTAAACTAATTGTTGTGGCTGCTGAAGGTATATGCATTTGTATGCTTGAAAGATATAACTGAGTAATTTCATGTGTCACGCTCACTTCTGGCTTAAAAAAATGAGCTTATTGAGAAAGAACAGTAAGTATCAGGCACATATTTGGCTAAATTGCCTCCATTCTTCCTTGACTCTTTTCTCAGTAAATCAATAATATATTATAAAAAGAGGGCAGAGCCCAAGTACGTGGGAGTTATAAAAAAATTAGAGAGTTTAGTTATCTTCTAATTAATTTAATCAACTAATTTGTTTTTGAGGGGTTGTGAATTGAAACTTCTGGACCCTTGGTTCAAAGGAAGTTCGAATGCAAGTATTAGGTGTCTTTTTGACTTGTCAAAAAAAAAAAAACCGAGCTTTCTTTAGGATTTTAGGTGAGTGTCCTCTAGATGAGCTAAATCAAGAGTCTTTAGTCTGTGCATATGGAAAGATATTTCCATGCTTTGTTAGAGAGCTTTGGGTGGTCTTGTAGCTATTTGAGATAGGAATATAGATGGCCTAAATTGTCTAAAAGAATCACTGGGATCATGGTAAACCTCCCAAGGATTCATTGTACTGCATTTTATTTGGCTAATTAAGGGATCAAATGGTATAGATCTGATGAGGAAAGGAGAAATTTGATTTTGTATAGATCTAATATCAACTAGCCAAAAGATGTCACCTTTCAAGCAAATTGGCGTTTACAAAGGATTTAAGAAGAAGTTCCAGCAACAAAACAAGATAACTGCAAAGAGAAGATAATAGCAGTTGTGTAGGAATTAGAGGTTGATTTAATGAGTTATTTAATACTATTTGGTAGAGAAACCACGTGCGATTTTAGGGTTTGCAATAGTTAAGAGTAAGGGTTTGATTTAGGGCTGTAAGGAAGATAGAAAAGAGAGAAATTTATGGTGTTTAGACGCTGCACAACGAAAAAGAAGAAGAAGAAAACAGATAAGAGAAAGAGGGAAACGAATACACAAAAGCCAATGTGTATCAATACTCAAAACACAATAATCTTTATTGCTAATGAGGGTGTTCTCCTTTTTGATATCAATAAACTTACTACTTATAAAAAAAAAACTTTATTACTCATTTGCCTCTTATTCGAGTATAATGACACACTTAAGAAGACTAAATCTTAACTTTTTTCTAATAAAACTAATAAACCAAATCCTAATTAGACTACTAAATGAAAAACCTATAAGGTAAACAAAATAATAACTTTGAGTCAAAGAAAATAAACCTAAGATAGTTAGGATCTCCTAAAAAATTCCAGACACAACTAAATTATCAAAATACCCTTAATTTGCAAGAGGTGTAGAAATTATTGTTTTGGCCCTAAACTCAAAAGTAACCATAAATTGACAATAAAAACCCAAATTGCGAATTGTTTTTAACCTAAAACACATATAACTAGATTTTTAGAACCATATGACTTTTGTTTTTCACACATTAACTGATGCAGGAGCATAACCAGAAACTATCTTAATATTTTATTTTGGATTTTCATTGGATAATTTTAGATTTTAATGTTTTCATTTATTTAGTTTGAATTGTGGTAGGGATGGAATTTCATATCCTCAGATGAGGATTAGTTTTAGTATTTGGATTAGTATTTGAGTTTGATTAGGATTTGTTTTAGGATGTTTATCCATATCTCTTGAGATTCTTAGAAGCTCTATATAAAGCTCCACATGATTTATTTTGTAATCAAACTATTTAGATGATTATTCAGTGATTATTCATGCAAAGTTTGCATTATGTTTGGTGGTGAATCCAAACAACCTTAGGTGGTGAAGCCTAAGGTCTATAGTGGGATTAATCTAGGTGGGAAGCCTAGGTTGTCCTACATCACTAACCTAATAAAATAAGTCGTGAATGAATAGAATTCTGAAGTAGCAACGAATTAGTTTTTTGTAATTGCATCATTCAACCCCCGGTAAAAAAAATAATAATAAAGAAAAAAAAAAAGCTTGGACTCAAGTTTTAATGTGTTGAAGTGTAAGAACTCTTGAACTTGAAACTTGGACCAACTCTTCAATCACCTTCAGAAGAATTACGGATAAAGAATCTTATTCTCAACATACTTTTTCAATAGAATATCCTTCTTGATTTTTTTTTTATTAGTAATAAAGATTTATTGATATCAATAAAGAGACAACTATTTACACGGGGAGTATATAGGGGTGTACATATCAAATACAAACATTACATAAATCAAGTAAATCCAAAATAGAAGAAAGGGGTTGGTTTCTCCACACTAATAATCAGTCCAATAAGGTTCTAAAAGAGAATAACTTGAGATTAGGCATAGAATGGTCACTATCTTCAAAGCACCTACTATTTCTTTCCTTCCAATGACACCACATCAAACAATGAGCAACGATCCATATATATCCGTTAGGATGGTGACCAAATTGACCTCACTAGCAAGCAAGAAACTCAACAACAAACTTTGGCATAACCTAACATGCTCCAAATAAACCAAAAACCATAGCCCACATAGACCCATAGCAATCAGACAATGAAGGAAGAGATTGGTCAATAGTTTCATTATTACACTTGCACATACCACACCAATCCAAAATGCATACCTTTCTTTTCCTTAAACTATCAATTGTCAGACATTTCCCCAAGGCAGCAGTCCATGCAAAGAAAACCACTCTAGAAGGAATCTTCTGCTTCCAATTGCTCTTCCAAGGGAAAAATTGATCACTATTGCCAGCTAGAAAATGGTAATGTGCACTAACCATAATCCCATTACTCTTATTAGGTATCTAGCACCTCTTATACTCACCAATCCTCCTTACAGGAGTGCCATAAATGGTATTCATAAAACTCCAAAAAGCTTCCGATTCCAGATCATGCATGTCCCTAAAGAAATGTATATCCCAATGAAGGACTCCATTGGTGTACCTCATTAGATCAGCCACACTTGCCTCCTTGTTTCGACAAATCCTAAATGATTTGGGATAGCATTCAGCGAGAATAGTCGTTCCACACCACCAGTCTAGCCAGAATTGCACCTTTGATCCATCTCCAATTTCATACAAGATAAACCGAGACAAAGAGGGTCACCCCCATCTAATATATTCCACAAACTGACCCCATAGGGACCAGAGATTGAGCTAGAACACCAACCATCCCTCCTTGAATTGACTAATTGTAGTAACATTGCTGTCTTCCTTGGTCTTGACTTTTCCATGATTAGCTTTATGCTCATCTTGTTCCTTTGGGCCTCCATTGCCCTTGTGCATTCCTTTGGTTGTCCTTGAAATTGAATTAATGGTGAATTGTAAGGCTGAGCTTCTCTCTTCAATGTGACACCTTGATGCAATGAACCCATACCCGATTGAGGCTGCTGTGCCAATGAATTATTAGTGCTAAATCTGTGAGGTCCTAAAAGGGTAATGAATGCAATATTTGCCAACATGGACGTGATGGATAAACTTAGGTCTAGATTAGAATATCAATGTTCTTGATCAGTCTCTGTTCGAGAAAGATTTTCTTTTGCTAAAATTGCAGCTGATAATTTATCTAAAGTTTCTTGTATAGATGACAATTCTTCTGGCTTTGCTTCCACTGAATACACCCTTTCATTCACTTTTTGCAAAAGTTTTATTTTTTCCTTCAAAATCTTGAGAAAAAGGCTTTGAACATCAAAAATAGTTCCATGATGGTCACCATTCTGGACTAGAATAATAAATTTCAGCAAGATTATTATCTTAGGATTTTCACTCTAATACCAATTTGGGGAAATCTATCTAGGACTTGTGGCTGTGCTTGTGTAGGACTTTCTGATCCCTTGGAGTAATGGTTTTTCTTCCTTATCACCCTTTTCTTGGTTGGGCACCACCTGCTTGATACTGATAATTAGCACCAATTATTTTCTAACTATGGTCTATAACTCTTTTGTATAAATTTCCATTTCTTTGATTCTTTGGCCAATCTTCCACCTATTTTAGCGTTCGAATTTCTTGCTTTTGTGGTGTGAAAATTAAGAGGGGAGAGGAAGAGTTTGGAGGGAGGAAAGTTGGGCCTTGGGGGTTTAATATGGATGGGAAAGTGTGGGAAAGTTTACTGTCAACCTTTGTGGTGTCTGGAGAAGAAAGTAAGAAAGAGAGAGAAAAGGGGGGGGGGGGGGGGTGGGGAGGAAGAAGAAACAATGGTTAATAGTGCCATGTAATCTAAAGAATGCCACCTCAATTAAAAAAAATGCTGCATCAACGTGTTGTTACCCATTAATAAATAAATAAATAAAGAACGGAAAATTGACTGACCTTTTAAAAATTTGAGAGACTAAAATTGAACCTTTTAAGGGACCAAAATCAAACTCACCCTAAGTTTCAAGAACCAAATTATTAGTTTATGATTTTTCCAAAATTTTAGGATTCTCTTTAATTCTTTTTTTCAAATTTATTTGTCTGTTGGAAGCCCATTGGATTGGAATTTTTGGGGTTGGGTATGGATTCTCAACATTTTAGTTAGGATCTGCATATGAAATCTTTTATGCAATTCTATGATATCTGTAGTAGTCATTCTATTCTATTTGAAGTCATACTCTTTGCTACTTTCTTAATGGTCCTTAATAGACGTGTCATTTTTTTATTACTTCTATTGATATTAGTTTTTTGTTTTCCTCTACCTGGAAACAACTCGTTCTTTTCCACTGGTCCATCAGTCGCTGTCCTTTGAATATAGCCGAACTGTCTCAAGCTATTTATCCAAATCTTCTCATCAATAGGAGCCACCATATCTTTAAGTGAATTTTTCATTTCGAATCTTATATTTCCTTGTATTTTCACTTGTCCATCTAAACATTCTTATTAGAAGACCATTGAAACTAGCTTAATGACCATCATAACACTATTAAGTCTTGATTAAAGACCAAGAACATAATATTTTCTGAAGCTATCACTCTGCTCATTTTCTAGATTCTCTTTCATCTGTAGACATAACCCTTGACTATCACTTATCACGCCAATTCAGTTTATTTAAAAGTTTCTTTTTAAACTCCTTGTCCATGTTTCAAGGGGTTTTATTTATTTATTATCTTTTCCTTTGTTTACTTTTATTAAAAACTAGTCGGAAACCCGTGCGACGCATGGGAAAACTATGCCTAAAAGTATGTTGGTCTTGAGCTTTGCATAAAAAGTATAATTAAATTATATTGGTCTCAAAGTGAAACAATAAATACTACAGGAAGACTTAAAAAAAAATTGGTGTGTATCTAACTAAAAGTTTTTGTAGTCCTCTCTAGTTTCTATTGTGGGATACCAAAATTATTTTTGCATCATAGATTTTATGCCAAATATTTGTAGCTAGAATCCTATAAATTGTTTAGATTTTCAAAAAGACAAATGCTATTAGAATCTACTAAAAGGACAAGTGCTATTAGAATCTATTACCACAGTATCTCAATTGTTTGTCAATATGATCTGAACTTATGATCGTCTTTATGCTTATGATGGATCTACCACTTTCATGCATTTGTGTAAAGATAAATAAAAACCTGCAATTCAAAGGTACACAAGTAGTTTGATCCAAATTTTAGTGAATTTCTTAATCGGTTGTAGGAGCATATCAAAAGCCGTTAACAAATTGGTTTTCATACCTAGTACCATAGCATCACCGACGACTCAAAATTTAATATGAATATAGTTGAATGCAATATAACTATTGGTGACTGTGCCATATCAAATAGCATTTGACATTTTCTTTTAACACGGAAAATTCTTAAGTACTCCTAGGGTATAGTAAAATGGTGCTCCCTTTTCTTACATTCATGATGGACCGCACCATGAATTTAATGAGTGGACCCTACCATAAATGTGAGATAAGGGAGTACTATTCATCATGTTCTAGAAGTACCTAAAAATTACTCCTATAACATAGTAAGAGAAGCACTCGTTATCTTAGTAGGCAATCCTTTCAATGTGTAGCCCATTGGTAAGATTGAATCGTCGAATATTATCTTCAATTTGGGGAATCCTAATATAGCACTCAAAATATATGTGAGAGAGAGAGAGAGAGAGAGAGAGAGAGAGAGAGAAGTTTTGGAAGAGGAAGAGAATGTAGAGTGGTGGGACTGTTTTTTTTTTTTTTTTTGATAGGTAAGAAAAAAGTATATTAAAAAAAATTGCTAGATGCATATTAGCACTAGCATATCAAACGTACAAAGTAGATGGAAAAGCCAAAAACATAAAAAGACATTAATTACAAAGAAAGAGAGCTAAGGAATAGAGAAAGAGAGTCACTAGATTTGAGTCCTCAAGCCTAGCCCAATCAAATAGGGAACCAGAAAAGAGAGCCAACATTTGGTCCTCGGATCTATTCAAATCTTCAAACGTTTGCCAATTGCGTTCCTTCCAAATGCACCACATCAAACAAAACGGAACTAAGTCCCAAATGTAAAATGAATGCTTCCCCAACTAATTCCATCAACTAAATAGAAAATCTAACACCGAACATGAGGGAACCCATGAAATCCCAAACATTTGAAAGACAAAGTATTATTGCCGATAAGCCTTTCCACAATGTAACAACAAATGATCCACTGTCTCACCACAGCAACACATAATGCACCAGTCAACAAAATCAAAGCCTTTAAGCCGCAAGTTATTGCCTGTGAGGATCCTATCCCATGCGGCCAAGCAAAGAAAGAGGCACTCTGGGGTGCCTTATTCTTCTAAATATCTTTCCATGGAAAAACAATGGAAGAAGAGTCATGTAACTTATGTAACTTATGATAATATGAGCGGATAGTAAAATTCTCGTTTTCTTGTCAACTTCCATCTCAAACAATCACCATTAGTCCCTGAAGGTAAATTGACTGCTAAGAATCAAAAGAAATCATCCACTACATCTGCCTCCCAATCATTAGGATCTCGATTGAAACGAACATCCCAAGTTCTCCCATTCCCTGCTCCTTGACATATCAAAGATGATTCTACGAAAGCCTTTCTATTTGCAGCAAAATTGTACAAGACTGGAAAAGCCAATTGGAGAGAAAGATCTCCACACCACCTGTCTGTCTATAATTTCACTCTATCCCCCACCCCAACCTTATAATGAACATTTTTGTTAAAAACTTCCTAGCCCATCCGGATACTTCTGCACAAACCACAACCATGAACACCCCTTCCCAACTTAGAGGTCCACCATCCCCATTCTTTCCCAAATTTCAAAGCTACCACCCTCCTCGAAAGTCTATACTCCTCGATCCCAAAACGCCAAAGCCACTTTCCTAGCAAGGCTTTATTGAAAGTGGTCAATTTCCTAATACCCAGGCCACCATTAGCAATAGGCATACACACCTTGTCTTAGCCCAATAATGAGTCTTAGGGTCTCCCCACAGGAAGTCCCTTTGGAGCTTCTCAATTTTGTTTGCTACATGTATAGGAATGGTAAATTGAGATAAAAAAAAGAAAGAAAGTGGGAAGGCTGGATAGCGTGCTTTTAATCAATGTCAGCCTACCTCCTTTCAACAAATACAACTTCTTCCACACAGCTAGCTTCCATTCAATTTTTTCCAAAATTGGGTTCCAAATAAGGGGGGACTTATGAGACGCCCCTAACGGCATACCAAGATAAGTCATTGGTAAGGCCCCAACCCTACAACCCAATATCTCTGCCAAAGCATGCATATTATTTACCTCCCCTATAGGAACCATTTCATTTTTAGCAACGTTAACCTTCAAACCAGTCATAGCCTAAAACCATAGTAGCAGCAATCAAACATGTATGATTTGCTCCACCTCTGCATCACAAAACAAAATAGTATCATCCGCAAACAACAAATGTGAAACAAATTCCCTTCTACCCCTCCTACCATCCGCCCTAAAACCACTAAGTAAACCTACCCCCTCCATTCTCTTCACCATCCTACTAAACACCTCCATCATAACTAAAAATAATAAGGGAGACAACGGATCCCCTTGTCTCAAACCTCTAGAGCTACCAAAGAAGTCAGCTGAGGTTCCATTTACCAACACAGAAAACTGTACTGTAGAGATACATATTCGAATCCAGCTACACTATTTCTTCCTAAAGCCCATTTTCTTCAACAACTTCAGAAGTGCCTCCTAATTCACATTATCATAAGCTTTCTCAATATCTAACTTACAAATCACCCCCGAAATCTTACTCTTCATTCTGCTATCAATACATTTATTGGCAATGAGAACTAAATCAAGGATCTGCCTACCTCCCACAAAACTATTCTGAGGTTCAGATATCTGTTGATCTAACACCACTTTCAATCTATTTGCCAAAACCTTGGCCAACATTATATAAAAGTAGCATTAAGAGTACTCTCAAACTTACAGTGTTGATAGAACTCTTCAAAGACTGCTAAGACATTTCTTTCTACTACTTTCTAGCAATGATGGAAAAAGGCCATAGAAAAGCCATTTGGACCTGGAGCTTTATCCTTTTCCATATCTCTGACCACTGATAGGATCTCGCCCTTCTCAAATCTCCTCTCCAACCAGACCCTCTCCAACTCCCCTATTTGATCAAACATTAGTCCTTCCACAAAAGGTCTCCACTCCTCAGACTCCTGATACAGAGTTTTATAAAATTGAACTACCTGAGCAGCCACTACTGCTTCTTTCTCATAAATCACTCCATCCACTTCTAAGAAACTCCTAATGGTCATATCTTCTATGAGAATTGGCCATCTTGTGGAAGAACTTAGTATTATTATCTCCCTCCTTAATGCATAACATCCTCGATTTTTGTCTCCAGGAGATCTTCTCTAGAGAGATAAGATGCTCTACTTGCGATCTCACTTCATTTTTCTCATTTCTCTCATTCTCAGTGAGTCCCAGGACCCTTTCCTTAGCATATAGTAACTCTAAAGCCCCCAATAATTCTTTCTTCCTGCGCCCAACATTGCCAAACTCTTGGCGATTCCACTGAATAATGTCTTCTTTCAAAGCTTTCAATTTTTTAGCAGACACATAACTAGGTGTACCCGAAAAAGAATGGCGATTTCACTATGAATCTACTCTATCAACAAACTCGTCCAACTTCAACCACATATTTTCAAACTGGAAGGGACTTTTTCCCCTTGCCATACCCTCTGCCCCCAAAAGAATTGTGAAATGATTTGAAACTGGTCGAGGTAGAATCTGTTGGGTCACATCCGAGAAGCGTTGCTCCGAGTCATGTGACATTAGAGCCCTATCGATCCTAGACATGGATGGCTAGTCAATACCGCTAAACCATGTACAACTCCCTCCCTCCAATGGCAAATCTATCAAGTTTAAATCTTCAATAAATTCAAAAAATTTTTCCATAGCTAGAGTAAGCCTACACCTACCCCTCCGTTTACTAGAAAGATGAACAATATTAAAATCCCCAAAACACCACCAGGGAACATTCCAATAGTGCTGAATACCCACCAACTCATCCCACAAATCACCCCTCAAATTGTTATCATTTGGGCCATACACCCCTGAACATGCCCAAATAAAACCATCCTCCACACCTTTCCACTAAACCGACACCGAAAATGAGCCCACCAGAACCTCCAACTTTTATAAAACCCTCCTATCCCACATAATCAAGACCCCACCAGCCGTTTGATTAGCATCTAACGCCACCCAATCCACATACAAACAGCCCCAAATACTGCAAACCAGCTGCCTATCTATGCTAGCAAGCTTTGTTTCTTGAAGGCATACAACATCACACTCCCACGCATGTAACAAGTTTCTCACTACTAGCTGTCTTTGGGAGTCATTCAAACCTCTAACATTCCATGAAACCATTTTCAGCTTCATAAAGACTTTTATGGCCCCACAACTCTCTACCACACTTCCACCACACTATCTCCCGTCATAGTTAACCGTTAAAATTAAATTCCTTAACTTTCTTTTCCCTTTACCTTGGAGGATGCTACTTTTTGGTTGGCAGCTGCTTTCTCCCGCTGCTGGTTAATAACTGCCGTCTCCCTTTCTAACCTTTGAAGATAAGCAATACACAACTTTTCATGACGATTCATAGAAAGCCCAATCACTTTACTAAAACCTGGGATTCTGTTCTTCACCCAATTAGAGACATCCAGTGTACCACCACTATGTAACACCTCAGAATCTTTGTCCACTTCCATCGACAAGGCTAGCCCCTGAGGGATAATAGTAAACAACGGATTACAAACTACCAAATTCTCCTCCACACCCGAAACCACTTCTGAGAAAGCCACTTCCTCCACCGTCGAGACACCCAAACCAAATAGGCCACAATTTGAACTCGATTCCATCAACGCTAAATTGGGCTGACTAATCTCACCCATATCTATCGACCTGGTGCCCTTGTTGTCCGCCCCTTGAATCAAAAGCATACTACTCTCACTTTCAACTTTATCCACACTATTGACACCAAAATCCACTAACCCTGTAACCGATAGCCTCCTAAGGATATCTGCCAAGAAAATACCCTTCGAGGGTTGCGAATTTGCCATGTCGGTCTTAGCCGGAACCATCGTGGAGTCATTGGAGCTGAACCCATCGGAGGAGCTACCATTTAATTACATCTAAGCCGCCACAAGACCGACAGAGTTAAACCCAGCAAAAGAAATACAATTAATCTCCATCGGAGCCACCATAGGGCCGTTGGAACTGGTCCCAACCTTCAACCCATCCACCGCGGGGCTGTCGGAGTTTTTCCCATCAAGACAGCTCTCCATCTGCTTCGCTGCGAGACCATCGGAGTTGATCCCAACCCCTATCTCAGCCACCGTGAGCCTGTCGGAGCTAATCCCATCAGAACAGCTATGACTAACGAGCATCGGAGTCTCTACGTTTCGCTCTGACTCCGCGCTAGTGGGCATCAAAGACTCGGGCTTGTCTGAAGGAGCTAACGTTGGTATCACCCAGTAGGCCAGGGGTGTCGCGCTAGTCATAGAAGAAGGCTTGCCCATTTTGTAAATGCTTGGGCCCGAGAAGCAAGCTTCATTAAACTTATTAGAGCCCAAACCATTTTGGGCCAAAGTGGGATTCAAGCTTTGACCCACAGTGGGTGGAACCCACTTAAAGTATTTTGGTCCACCTTTGTTATAATCCCATGAAACCCTTCTTTTTCCTTTCTCACCCACCTCTACAATCAAACCTTTCCCTGTCCAGCATGTATTCCTTAACGCGCTCAACAATCAACATACCATAATCAGATTCTTTTGAATTTGAATTAAACCTTAATGGAAGCCTCAATTTATTTCCTGCTGAGATTTTCTCTCCTAAATTAATATCCCCATTAATGCTCTGAGGTATCACAACTCCTCCACCAGCCGCTAACATGGGCAAGGATTGGCCACCGGTTTACTACTCAGCACCATCTTTGCATGGTCTAGATCCGGCACCACCATCTTCTCCTCTCCTAACCGTGTCATCTTCCCCTTGTCTATGGTACCTAACTGCTTTAGCTGCTTTCTATTCTCTACTTTTCCATGATAGCCTTGCATAGCTTCAGCAAAAGTTCTAGAGTTTTGAACCTCCAAATTATGCCTATGCACCTGAGGAATAAATTTTGGATGACCAGTTCCACCCACCGCATATTGAGAAGGATACAACATCTTTCTTAGTTCAAGCCCAAAAGCCCTCCAACCATTTTTCTCTTTGCCTTCAGGGATAATAATCGACCTCCTAGACCTGCCAACTTTGAGTTCAATCAATAGTAAGAACTAACCAAAAGAATTGGTGCTCTGTTGGAGAGTATAAGCAATGTCACCGTCTCTGAATGTAAAAAACTGTCTGGAATTTTCCCCAACAACAATGTGTCCAATATTATTCATCAGTCATTGTGCTGCATTCTTGCCCATGAAGACTGATTTCATAAAGTATTTGCCCCTCTCAAAAATCCGTAGCAAGAAATAATGTCCCCCTTCCTCTACAGCTAATTGAAAAAACTTGGATTCAATGAAAAAATTGCAAAATCCCCCCATGTTTGATCGGAGAATAAGAAGAGAGTAGAATATCTGGCTAATCAGAGGTAGCCAGGCCTCTTAGTACAATATTGTTCATAAAACCTCACAAGCTGTCAAATACCATTGTTCCATAGTGGTGGGACTGTTGAGATTGGGCTATACATTTCCTTTTTATATTTTTTAGAGTGATTGTATATCTTCCTTGAAAATACATTTCCTTTTTTTTTACATAGATGGGCTGAATTAAGACTTGAAAAAGGAGTGTGAACGTTGGTTTGGTTAGATAGGATCAGTGAATCTGAACTACAAAACGTTGTTTGTAAAGAAGTTGAAGAGTGTGTGTGGCATGAAGGGAAGCTAGGACGGAGGAAGAGAGCTTTTAAATGAGTTAGGGTCTTAGTTTTCAAGTTTCATCTACACATGAGGGAGGAGAAAGAGAGTTTGTAAATTAGTTAGGGTCTGGGCTTTCATCTACACATGGGAAATGATCATGCTTGGGTCATAATATATATGAGAATAAGTGAGCCTGGGTTTTTCATAAGGTTTGGTTTAATTTTTAACAACAGCCCATTTTTTAGATAATATTAAAAAGAAGTTAACATGATTTTTTGGGTAATAGTATAAACAGCTTAATGAGAAGAGGTCAAATGCAATATTAGAGTGCCACATGGTAAGAGCTCATGCACTCTCAAATGAGGTCTCTGCTTTTATATATACATATATATATATATATATATATATATATAGATTAGATTTCCCGCCAAAGGCCTTGTAACTGAATTGACATCTCCCCATGCACAAAGTGCTTAGTGGATTGGGGAGAAAGGGTTCGAGTTACGGGGTAAATAGCATATTGTAATTATCTTTCAAAAAAAGATTAGATTCCCCAGTTCTTTTTGGAGCTGTAGGTCTCTATTTTGGGGGTAAGGCAGCATATTTATTGGGATTTAAGTAGGTTTACTAGGAAGCCTTCATTCATATTAAATGACAGTTAAGGAGCAGAGCTGGGTTATGGTTTTGATATGGGGTGTCTGAATTATATGCGTTCCTGCAGATGTGTATTTAAATTAAAACAGGGAATGATGAGTTCGTTTCAATGTTAGCAATGGATGTTCTTCATAGACATATTTCCATTGGATTGAAGTCATATCTCATGATGAAATACCTACTGTTTGCTTTGAGCTGAAGATTTGGTGCTGTTGGATGAAAATTGATGGCAAACACCATTTCTAGAGATTACTTTTAGTATCACTGAGACATAATATACATATATGATGAACCTGAGAACTCTTAGTTCTAGGTAGTAATCTTGACTGGAAAAAGGTCAATAATCTAATGATGCATCTCTGTGGGTTCATTGTTTCAGAATTATACTAGTGACATTGGCAAGATAGTGTTAAAAAAAAAAAAACTCAGTGCGCTGGTTTCTTTGGTTGTGCATTATGTCATTGCCTAATGCTTGCATTAACTAAAGTCACGTTATATTTCTAATGAGGAGGGTAGCAGTAAGTTAATGACTAGTATAAAATTTAGTCACTCTATTATGAATTATTAATTATGAATATTTTTCCTGGCATACAGGCTTACCGTGAATCAACTGGGACAGTGTCGCCTGGTGATGGTCACATTGTGGATCCAGTTGCTGAAGCAGAGGAAATAGCATTCTGCAGAGCGTGTGCCCGGTTTGGCCTTGGCTTGTATCTCTATCACAAAGAATAGATGTTACAGATGCCAAGGAGGTTGACATTTCAATTATGTTATTTCATTTGTTGAGAACGTGATAGTGCTTACTGTCAGCCCTACTGGTTGATGTACATATATTTAATAGATGTGAAGTGGTCATCTAGAATTCACAGATTATCCAGTTTGGATCGTGGAGAGAACCAAGCCTTTAAGATATTTTGTTTGGTTACGTGAGTTTTTAAATTGCTTATAAATAAGACATTTTTTAGAAATTTAGAATGTTTATTTCACATATTCGTTTAGGGAGAATGATGCGACAACTTATTAGTAAACTGAACATTTGGTGACTACCACATGGATCTATTCGGAGTCCTAATTTTTAGACGCCTGAAAGAATAATGCATAAAAACTGGAAATGAAAAAAGAAAAAAAAAAAAGAAAAAAAGGTAATATTTTCTTGAATTCTAACATTCACATTAGAGTCAACGCATTTTTAGTCCAAAAAAATTCTCATTAAGTTTAGCTAATCTATTATTTACGTACAACAATGTCAATCTCAATACTCATCATTATTCTCTAAATCTATTTAAGTATTATTTTCTCTCTCTACAAACATTTTTTTTATTTTTCACCATTCCTTCTCCAATTTCAAATCACCCCCATCACTAGAAATCATAAATACCCAAAATAAACCCAACAACTAGATAGTTTCACCGATCCACCATCAAAACCCAACAGACTTGAGCTTGGGTTTCAGACCAAGAGTGTTGAGCATTGAGCACCGCTCATGACACAGCAGATTTGGTCCTTCAAGGCAAAATGTCCTGCAGCACGGGTATGCGAGTTGCAGAAGGGCAGATCTGGCAAACTAGATCGCTCGTGGCAACCTTCACCTGTTGAGAGAGAGAGAGAGAGAGAGAGAGAGAGAGAGAGAGAGAGAGAATAAAAAATTGTTTCTTAAGAATTTGTTAATGATTAGTATTTTAATGGAGTTATCGAGGTACTAAAATGGTGAGTTTGATACTTTGATGCATAGTAGATTTGGGTAGGTTTAATAATTTTGTTGTTGATAAGTTATTTTGGTCCAATATTCCAAACATTATATATTTATTTTAAAGAAGTAGAGGGAGTAAAGTATAGGAAGGGAGAGTAAGTTAAATTACCGTGTTTGGATTTTGTTAAGGAAGGGGGAGATTTGGAGGGGTTCTAACTACTTCTAACTTCTTATTTTAATTCTCCCAAATTGGAGAGATTTGGAAGGATAGTAAAGTATAAAAATGCTTGACCAAATAAATTATCAAATTTACCCTTACCATATTAACAAAATTACAAATTATGAAAAAACTAAGAAACTGTTCATATGGTGGAAACACGGCGAAAATAGGCAATTGATCATAATTCCTCAACAATATATTAGTAGGTACTTTCATATATATTTTATTAACATCTCGACTCTTAGAGGGTCGATTTGGGACTTATAAATCGAGTCTCAAAGACTCGGTTTCCATAATCTGATTTGGTCTGATGTGGCGCTTTTCTAGGTGGCGTCCACCAGGAAATTGAGTCTTAGAGACTCGATTTATAACTCAACCATTTAAAGCTCAATTTATGGCTGAGTTGTGTCCACGTGGATTCCAGCTAGATATCGAGCCTTAGAAACTTGATTTTAAGAGTAATCGAGTTTCTAAGACTCGATTTTTAAGTTGTGGTCCACGACCCCCCCACGTGGAGGGCAGCTCCTTAACCTCACAATATAACTCACATATCACTCAGCCTCTCTCCGTTTCCTCCTCCAAAAAACCCAGCAAACTCTTTCTCTCTCACTCAGTCTCACTCTCACTCTCATACAAAACTCACCTCATTACAAAAACTTCAAATCAAACTCACCCCTCATTTACACATTCTCATGTCAGGTAAGGTTCTAGTGACTTTTTTTTAGGTTTTTTTTATGGGTATATCATGAACATTTTTTTTGTTTGGTTTGGTATTTTTCTTTATATTTTTGATAGAATGATTTGAAAGTTTGTAATGAGGTGAGTTGTGTGTTTAGCTTTTTTTTTTTTTTTTTTTTTTTTTTTTTGTTTGAGTATGATTAATGATTTTTTTTTTTTTGTTTTGTTTTGTTTTGTTTGAGTATGATTAATGGTTTTTTTTTTTTTTTTTTTTTGGTTTGGTATTTTTCTTTATATTTTTTTTTAGAAAAAAATGATAATGTGGGGTTTGTAATATGCACATGCTTTTATAAAAAGTAAAAAATATTGTAGATATAATTTGTATTGTTAGGCTTTTTATCATGACTATTTTTGTTGTTGTTTGGTTTGATATTTTCCTTTATATTTTTGTTAGAATGATTTGTAATTTTGTAATGGGGTGAGTTTTGTCTTTAGTTTTTTTTATTTGTTTGAGTATGAAATAATAATGATTGAGTGTGTTTGTATGTGATGTGGGGTGAGTATATGCAAATGTGGGGTGACAAGTTGTAATTTTTTGTACTTTGAGTAGATAGAAAAGGTTTTGCAATTGATGTTAAATGAAAGATAAAATATGTCACTAACATATTACATTTGACTCTAATAGGTTTACAATCTCTGAAGAATATTGATATAAATGTATACTACGGTGGACCCCTTGTCAATCTTGAACAGATTGGCGGATTCCCATTTAGCGGCCCGGGTATCGAATGTTACTACATGGTGATATGTCGTAAGTTGAAGACGTTGAATGATTTGAAGAGGAAAATAATGGAAGAATTGAATTTGAACTCTGCTTATTATGACATAAAGATTATTTATCGTTACCTACAAGAAGTCCTTCATGAATGGATAAATTACGGGTCTATGGCGATCAAAGAAGACAAACATGTAAAGATCATGTTTAATAGGATCCATAAAATGCCCCAAGTAAATGCTGCTGAGTTGTACGTAAGTTCAGAGCCGCTTGCAGAAGTTGATACTGAGGAGGTGCAACAAACAACTACATTATTACAATTTACAGCCCTAGATGATGGATGCACTACAATGGGAGGCTATACAATGGGAATTTATATGCTCCCATCTGAAGATCATGCTACTAGTAATAATTGCAAATTATAGGGAGACCCAGTGCTACCTTTGACTAAATTTAAATTATTTTTTCTATTAAAGATGTAGCTAGCGCATAGAGTAGACAAAAATGCTAATTAAAAATTCAAATGAACAGAAATTTAAAAATAATAAAAATGGACATAAGAATGTATACCATAACTCTAATACTGGTTAGGAAAGATGACCTTAGAGCACCTCAAATTAGTTTTTTAAATAAAAAAATTTCTCTATAAGGAATCTTAAGCAGACAATAGCTTTAAAAGGAGGTTTGATGCTGAGAAGACCAAGACCACATATATCACGTTCTCTAAATAGTGGTTTCATGCTAAGAAGTATGGTAAGATGTAGAACACATGGAAAAGTTACAATTAGAATCAATCTAGCATCAAGGACATTGATGAACCTCCGAGTTACCCTTTTGTACCAATCGAAGTACTCGTGTTGTGGAGGCATATCACCAAGCATTGCTTCACAACGCCGTTGAAGGCGATTACCCCACTTCGTAATATGCGCAGCATGTTTCCGCATCCAATCAACACTGACTTTCCCCCTCAAATTAATGCCATGAAGCACTGTATCGGTGTCAAAATTACAGGGAATTTCTTGGATCATTCTGAATTGACAAACGACACGATCCGGTGTATGTTTCTCTACTCGGTGGAAACATACAAGCGGCACCGTTGCCGTCCACACGGCCCTCCTTGCAACGCACCATGGCGGAAGGTCCTCGAATTCAGCTTCATACGGCTGTCACACCACCTACAACAGCCAAAAAACAAGTATGCAACACATTAGGCAACAATATCTATATTTCAAAGTTCACCAAATCTATATCTTGTTCCTAAACATGTTAAACAAGGCATTTTCATACCTGGCCTGGCAACATTAAAGCTATTTGCTGGCAATACCTGTTTAGGAAGATGTGGGCGGGCCTGTTTTTCTTGTTTGGGACCCATAACCACCTATAATCAAGAACAAGGGATTATTAACTATGTACAACTTTCCCACTGAGAAAATCATATGATTAAAACTATAATGTAATCAATCTATGGATGGTCAAGTTAATGTAATGAAGTTGTATTCACAATTTGCATATAGACTCTCTATGGATGGTCAAGTATTTATACCCTTAGCCCACCCACTGGCTTTTCAACTAATTATTACAAATGTACTTTGTTATGTTGCATTTAGAGTATGTTTTCTAATAAGATATTTAATCTTCAGTGGTTAACTAAGCAGCTTTTATATACTTATAAAATAATAAAAAACTAAAAATTAAGAATAAGTAGCATATATATTAACCTAATCATATAATTTAGGAAATTTGACACAAAATTAGATTATATTAACCTAATAGTATATATTGAACCTCTGTTTAAAATTATTTAAGTATAATTCCTAGAAGCTTTTAAAATAAATAAATAAATTGAAGTTACATGACGTGTATAAGGTAGAGACTTACTTCAGGGACAGTAGACCACGTATTGGAGGACCATAAGCACCCACTTGTGGGCCATGTTCAACTGTCGGGCACAAATATGGGAACCTGGCCCATGCCCAATACTGGACCAACAGCAAGCACCCACCAATCTGATTAGCTTTCTTATCGCTTGCCCTGCACAACTATTGGTACAACCATGCAAGGCAAGCACTTCCCCAACTGTACCTTCGTGGGTTGCAAAGGTCTTCCAATTGCTGCACCCGCATTAGATGCACCCTATCGCCGGATTTGTCCATGAAGATTGTGTCCCCTAGTAGCACTAAGATGTAGCATCGTGCGTACTTATGCAGTTGGTCCTCTGTGGCATTAGTGGCAATGGATTGGCAACAACTTCCAAAAGTCGTTGGATGAGAATCCTCTAGCCATGAAGTTACTTTCGCCGCACACATTATCCATTCTTTCTGCGTGCTCCCTGTAATGGCCTCGCCATCAATAGGAAGCCCGACAAGAACCTCCACATCTTGCAATGTGATGGTGACCTCGCCATGTGGCATGTGGAAGGTCTGAGTCTCCTGCCGCCATCGCTCCACTAAAGCCATTATCAGGCTGTGGTCAATCTCTCTACCCGGGGTCTTGAGGAGTCCCTCCAACCCAAGTACCTTAATGATGTCAACGACTCGGTCGTCCACCATTGGCTCTCGATCGGAGAACTCTTCACTACGGGCACGACATTTAAGGGACCTTGGATCCTACACAGAACAAAACTATGTATTAATATATGACAGCAAGTGCGTGTACATTGTATGAATTAAATGCGTGTACATTCATTAAATCTTTAGTGTTGTGTTTTACCTGTCCATTCCAAATAGCTTCTGACCGATGGTTGGCCTGCAACGTCAACATCGACTGGTCAATGGGGCTAGGCTGTGCATGGTTAATCTATCCAGCATTTGCAGCAGCCATATTGCACAAGAATGATAAGCAATTAGTACGTAATAGACATTATTGAAAACAAAAACAATTTTCACGTATATTTGAGTCCAATTTTCAGCTGGTTTTTTTTTTTTTTTTTTTTTTTTTTTTTTTTACAATTTACCATAATGAAAGCAGTTTTAACCGGTTATGTTGTTGTTATATGGTCTGGTTCAATGACATGCCAAACACCCTTATTTGAAACCATATTTGTCTTTGTGTGTGTAAGAGTTTATTGCTTTAGAGTGAATCAAATGGTCTAATTGTTCAAGTTAACTCATATACATGCTTTTTTACTAAGCATGTGCTTAAGCAAATAGAATTTGTTTTCCGTTTAATATTCATAAATACTTAAATCAGATAGGTCCACAACCCAAATAATCAAACGCACACATAACTGTCTACAAATCCAACCATACGAGTAAAGACTAATATGTGATACAATTTGCATGTTCAAACCTGTTTTAAAGTAAGATCTAATCCAATCAATAGGCAAATTTATTTCTCTTTCTATTTGTTACTGTTATTAACTTATTACAGACTTGGATACCTCAGATTGATTTGCATTCAATGAGTGGCAAAGTTTCCTCATTCCTCAGGTCTCTTAGTTTCCTCATGTTAAATTTTCTCAAACACGACAATCTCAACACAATCAAATCAATTAGAGTACCAAATGGAAAATTAACAAATAAAAAATTCCTCATGTTAAATTAACAAATAAAAAAAATTTCTCACATTTTCTTGAGAACCAAACAGAGTACCACATGAAACAATCAAATTAATCATAATTTTTGAACAAAACCCACAAACCCACATGAAAAAATCACACAATTAAGAAAATCATACCTGAGAGAATTGAGTGAGAGTGGAGAGGGTGCTTGAGAGTGGAGACTGAGTGAGTGAGAGTGGAGAGGGCGAGTGAGAGAGGCGTGACAGTGAGAGAGGCACGAGCGTGAGAGGGTGTGTGAGGGTGGAGAGGCGCGAGCGTGAGAAGGTGGAATATGGTTAGTTAGCAAGGTTTTGAAATCATATAGGAAACTAGCATCTCGAGTCTTTGAAACTTGAGTTCAGAGACAAAATCGCCCCTCAAAGACTCGAGTTCTAGTGCTGAGATGGAGGAATTTATCCACGTGGAACTCGAGTTTCTTAGACTCGATATTTTGGAGCTCCGAAGAATAGAGGATGATCTGAAACGATCTGGAGCTCTGAAGATCTGGTTGGAGAAGATCTGGTGGACGATCTACAGCGTCGAAGAAGAACGAAGAGTTGCCCACCATTGTGAGCAAAACCGAGTCACAGTGCTCTGTCTTCCTGGTGTGGCTCTCTCAGGCCAACTTCCCAATGGCATTTTCGGAAACCTCACTCATCTCCGCACTCTCAGTCTTCGTCTCAATGCTTTCACTGGTTCACTTCCTTCTGATCTCTCTGCTTGCGCAACTTGTACTCGCAAGGTAATGTCTTTATTGGTGATATTTCTGAGTTTGGTAATATGGTGGAACTCGAGTCTTAAAAACTCTTGAGCTCCACGTGGATTTTTTTTTCCACCTCAGACCCAGCCACTTACAAATCAAGCCTTATAAACTCGAGTTTTATATTGAAACTCGAGTTTTAGACACTCGAGATGCTAGTTTTCAACTTTGTTTTGAAATGTGACAACTAACTAAATTTTTTGATATTTAATATTATTTAGAAAAAAAATTCTAATGAGGGATGAAAACACCCAAATCCAAACAGCCCCTAATTATTCCCTTCTCCCTTTACTTAATTTTAAAACCACCCAAATAAGGTGAAGGATAGCCATTCCTCGCTACTCGCTACTCTCCTCTCCTCTACTCTCCTCTCCCTCCAAACTTCCAAACATAGCATTAATACATCCCCAGGTTAGTACACAACAGCAGTGACAGTAAACATTCTAGTCCCTTATTCACACTATTATTTTCGTCACAACTTAGCATCCGTGTACAGTGACTTCAGATTTGTGGAGTTCATATTTACATTTATCATAAGACAAAGTTGGGCACTCCTTGTGCCTCCGAATCATTAACAGGGAAAAATGAGCAAGATGGTTGCTACACATCTACATCGTTTCTCTAACATTGTCTCAGTTTCCCTGAACAAGCGTATAAAAATATTTGTCACTTTGCGTTTTGCTTTGTTTTGTTCAGTCATCATGGCCTCAAAAGTTTTGGACCTGAATTGGAAGCCGTCCAAGCTGTGATGACATCAACAAGCAAGTCAACGTCCTTTGATATGTTTGCACGAAGGATCCTCGAGTCTACACCTAATGTGTTGCCTACTTCTTTGGCTACTGTCTCCCATGGAGTCCCAACAGTCAAATTTGCCAGAAGTTCGCTTCCACGGTTAACTGCATTTGCCATTGCTGGTGGAACATCTGGGAGAGCCTGCAAAATCAACACATAATTTAAGTTGCTTACCTCTTTCACTGAGAGATGGACTAAACCCCTGGATATGCAAGTTAATTGCTTCCACAAGTGACTAGCCATGGAACTGCAACTAAATATATGGTAAAAAAAATGTACCTGTTGCAAAGGAAGCCCATGATCACCAGGCAACAAGCGTATGGACATGTCCAGCATTGAACTAATGGCAGACTCTGAACTAAGCACCTGTGCTAGTGTCGAGGTTTCATCAATTGAATCATCCTTGAACTTTATGAGAAGATTCCTGGAAATCCCATAATATGACTTTATCTGAAGAAATACAGAAAATCAGTATATGGATTGACAAACCTAGATAGAAGTTCCTAAAAAGAATACTGCAGTGCAGTCTCAGGAACCTTTGCACCAAACTATGTTGAAATGCCACAAATAGCAATGTGTCATAACAAGTTTTCCCAAGAGATCAGCCCACCCAAAGGACGTGTGTCCCTGACACAAGCACCATACGTAAATCATAATTGATACCATATACCATGCTACCCATTGGAGCACTAACTGTTGTCACGTATACCATCACAATTTTTTTTACCACCCATCTAGTAAGGATAAAAAAGTATTCAGGTTCCTGAAGACCTAGAAGAGCTTCAGGTGGATAATGATTGGCAATCAAGTACTCTTTGATAATATAACTAATGTCAACCAATTGTGAAAAAAATTATATAATCCAAAAGGAAACAGAAAAGACATCTACGAATATATAAACTAAAATTCAGCTGAAACATACTACTGGTTTAAAGTTTAACATACAAGTCTTCGTGTTTCTTCAGGTTTTGGAACGAAATCTTCTCTTCCCTTAACTAAGTCCATGTACAAAGGAGGGAGTTGCTCAACTAGAGGAAGAACTTGCTTCATAATGGGAGGGCTAAGGTTTTCTAATTGCTTCAAAGTCATCTCTGCCTGCAAGTATTTCATAAAAAAGAAAAGAAAAAAAGAGATCAGTCATCTATCTAGGAATCATTAATGCCAAAAGATGAAATATGTCTTGGTGCTTCTGCAAATCACTATACATCTTTTTCACAAGCTATTAGGAGTGCCAAAAGACAATTGTTAAGAGATAATACATGCATAAAAATGCCCTCAAGACGGGGATGTGCGCACAAGTACCTAAGGCAAAAGCCAAAATATTCATGAGGAGCATACATTGTAAAATTTAAGTAGACTAGATAGATCCATCAGGATGATGGACAAAAACATTTACCGTTTATGCTGCCACCTCAAAACAAGGGTTGATCAGAATCTTAGACTTAAGTTAAAAGGAAGATTTTCAAAACATAAGAAACTTTATAAAGACCTGAAGATTTGAGTTAAGACTGAGGGAAAAACAAAGATGCCATTGGGCAGCTTTGAAAGTCGGGCTACCAGTTGTACAAAGCTGAAGAATACTAGGAGGAAAGAGAAGAACAGCATGGATGGTGCTTGAAAATAATGTAATAATGTTTAAATTTTCCTCCTTACATTCATTAAGAATGGATATGTTTTGGTATTTTAAGTATTTGAAGAGATGCTGATAATAGAATTGAAATATGAGTTGTAAGAACCATGATTTGAGAAGAATACTAAAGATGAATTACCAAATGATGTTGGGACTGGATACTAACCCCAAGGCGGATTGTTGGTGATGATGCAATTTGTGATAGTAGCGGTCCCATGCTTTGGGCCATTGGTACCAGAACAGGTGAGAACAAAGGGACAGCTAAGCTTGCCTCCTGTGATATCAACAGAAAGATTTGTCAATTTCAAATGATTCATATCTGTTTTCAAAGGCAGACTAGAATATGTAGAGTTCAACTTGTTTGCTACCAAAGGAAGAGAATTGAAGATGAAAAACATAAGAGAAAAGGATAGGATCTAATCTTAACCATGTCCAACCATGTAAGAAAATTAGTAAAGGAAGGGAATGAGAAGATTGTGTCAACCTGTCACTTCTAAAAGTACTCATATTTTGTGTGGATATGCTGACCCTTTAAGTTTTCTCTCTCCTCGCATTACCTCACTTGTTTGGTTGGGTCCAAACTCCAAAGAGAGAAGTTTACCTTTAATCATCTCACTTATCATGCATCACTTCAAAATTCAGAGGTCAAAATACCCCTTTTTTTTTCCTTTTGATAAGTAGGTCAAAATACCTTGTTGTTGAATGCCATTAACACATTTCCACTTCTTTGAACAGCATATCTAGATCCTGATCAACAATTAAGTTGCCAATCTAATGAATTTCTAAAACTTAATCATTTACAAACATAGAGGCAAATAGGAAGATTTTTGTAATACCAATCAAAAGGTGGATGACAGATCCCAAAGAATGTCCAATGCCAAAAGTAGGAAGATCTTGTATCTGCATTATTAAGAATTTTTATTTTTATATATCTATTTATTTTCAATGATTCAAAAAATGCCTAGTTCTGCAAATAGCAACCAAAACTCACCGTTTCTTGCAGAAACCGACAACACCTATCAAATTTGAACTGGACCTCGTCTGCAATATAGAAGTGATCAAATCCACTAGCATATGGAGTTGCAATCACCAATATACCCCTACATCACAAAGAAAAGGTTTTATGATTTTTTTTTTTAATTCATTAACAAAACTCTACAAGATTCCACTCACAAAGGATAGCCTAGAGAATTAAAAAAGCATTCAATCCGTAGAACAGAACATCCAAGGCCTAAATCCAACTTTAATATGAGAGAGAGAGAGAGAGAGAGAGAGAGAGAGAGAGAAGGTAGAATATGGGTAGACCTTAGTAGCCCAAGAGAGAGATTTCAGCACAATATTGAAATTTTATCTCACAAAATATGAAATTTAGAGAATATGGAATGAAATGTGTATAAAACAAAACAAAAATTGAAAAAGATCTCTGCATGTAGAAGAACCACACATCTATCAAAATGCATAAGTAACAACCAAAGTGTTTGATTATCTTTTAAAAGTGTCTGAAAAAAGTGACTCACTTTTCTGAAAGCCGCTCAAGGAACATACGGTAGGTAAGCTGAGGAGCAGCTCCAACAAATATACCACCAACAAAATGTACAACTGACTTGGGTGTTGAGTTTCTTGGTTTCAGAACCCATGCTCCCTGAGATAATATAATGAAAAATCTTTAACAACGCTAAAGAGAATATCTTTCCAAAAAAAAAAAAAAAGGATATAAGGAGAAAAAAAAAATGTAACTGCCAATTTGAGCTGGTATCAAACAAATGCTACACAATTGGGTGTAGGGTTTGTACAACTACAAGATATATAAAAAGCCTTTAAATCTATGATATTTAATATGTATTAATTCTTTAAACTCAACCCAACTCAATTAAGCCATGGTGGCTACTGATCATAGAGGGATAACTCCTTTGAGAGAGAGAGCTATTATGGCATGGTTCCCGTGCTGAAGCGAACATTGCACAAAATTTGAATAGAAATAATGGATCTTGTTATAATCTGTTTTTGAATTGCATAGTATTAATGGGAAATTTTCCAAATCCTTTAGCACAATGAAATATGGATATGAGTCAGACCAAACATTCCTGCATAAATTGCTTTCCATTGGATGGTGCAACAATAGTGATGCATGGATTTGGATCTGCCTCTAAGAAATAGATGCATAATTAGACAACTGATATGAAATAAGCTCAAAACTGTAATCACGAAAAGAAGTTAATTCTTGTATTGGGCGGCTCGCAATATTGATGTAGAGTATCATGACAGTGGGAGTGGGGAGTAGCTAATAATAAATGACTGAAGAAAAAAAAATTCAGCAAAGCATCACTATTCACACAAACATACCTCGACTTCACTCCAATCTCCAAAACCGCTCCAACCAGCTTGCGATTGCCTTACAGTCTCCGTAAGTAATCTGCAAATATACACAAAAGAAAAGAAAAGCTAATAAGTTTATAGCTTGGAATAGCAAAACAGAAAGAGAAAAAAAGGAATAACCCACCTCTCAATATCTGAGTAAAGTTGAATTCCAGTTGGTTGTTGTTGTGGTGGTGGTGGTGGTGGTGGTGTTGGTGGTGGTAGTGGTAGTTGTTTATCATCAGAGTTGTAAAAGATTCTGGTTGGTCTTCTGCAACGATTAACGAGCAGTTGAAAAGTGCGATTACGGTTGTTGGAGAAGCTGAGGTTGGTACAGGTACTTGTTGATGTTTTTGGGTTTTTAACATTTGGCTCCAGAAGGTGGGGATGCGGATGCGGGGTCCCTACTCCTACTCCTAGACAAGAGGCCATCCCAAAACACCCAGAAAGAAAAGAGCTGACAAAAAACAAACCAAAGTTCAAGTTGAAAAGCCAATCGCTCTCTCTCTCTCTCTCTCTCTCTCTCTCTCTCTCTTTTCCCCAAATTATATATATATATATATATATATAAATAAATAAAATCTATCTGTATGTATGTATCTGTTCTGTACAATAACAAGACAAGTAAATTAACTAACACTCTTTGCGCCCAAGTCTTTCCCCCAATTCTTATCAACTGTCTATAGGAATAGGAGTATTAAAAGAAACTGTGGTCAAGGAATTGCGAGCTGGACCACAACTTTTTGTTGCGTGCCAAAAGCATGGTTGACAAATTAATAGTATAGTAAGATTTTTTTTTTTACCACGTGTCGTATAGCATGTGTATTGTAAGATACCTAATATAAATATTTAATAAAATGTATATTCTTAATCAATGTTGAATATGTTCAACTAATGATTAATTTATTCATCACTTATGTAATAGTTTTTAACAAATTAACTAAATAAATGAAATGAGCATGTGTATGTAATATACACATTTAAATTTATTACACTCAAAAGTAATAATATATTACAAATTACTCAAAATAATAATTTTTTTCAACATATTCATCGTATTGATTAATCAACTTCATCTAAGTCAGTGTTATTATCATGTTTATCATTTTACAAACTTTTTCTTTTTTTGAAATTTTCTTCATCATTATCAACATTTACTATGTTCTTTTATTTTAATCATTTTAAAAAAATCTTCTTGGCTTTTTAGTTAATTTCTTGGACTTATAACAATAATGACAAAAATAAAAAATAATAATTATATTGACAGCTAATACCTTATTCATAATATAGAATTGAAATTTGTATATATGAAAGTGAAGTGTAAGTGCGTAGTCCAAATTTTGTAGAAGAAAGAGAAAAAAAAACTTATGGACATGTTTTTGATTATGCTAAATTAAGTAACTAAATAATTTTGTGTTAAAAACAAGTCTAACAACTTGTTAGATTAAAAAAAATACAAATTTTAACAAGAAAAAAAAAACTTATTTTGTTTATATATCGTACGATACATACGATATGATTTGTATAATACACATATTGTATCGTACAATTTATGAATACTTATGGTACACCCTTACGACACAAAACTTTTTATACATGATACGATATGTATTGTATGATACCTATCACTGTTGAAAAATTATATACTTTACTAGAGGTCATATAGACACATATCTTTGGTGAAATAGATCACCAAATACCCGGATCTTGTCCTTTGCTTGCTTTACGAACTCCTCACGAACTTCTTTGTGGAACACCTCCAAGTCGCAAGAGAGGCTACTAGAGTCTCTCCTAATTTCCACGCTCCAAATTCTAAGGAACAATTGATGGTGTCCCAGAGAGTTACTTATTTTGAGAGAGCACTTAAAACTATACGTATGTTCTCTAAACTGTGTCTATCATCTCTTTTTTAACTGATATAGGAGTATTTTAAATACTAGTAAAGGCTCACTTACTATTAAATATATGTGATCTCTAAAAGATCTCATCTGTTAAATTTAAATTACTCCACTACTGATATTGATAACTCATATCAATATCTGTTAAGTTTAAATTACCCCACTACTGATATTGATAACTCATATCAATAACAGTTAGTTTAATTTAAACTTACTTATCAGATAATCCCTGTGGACGATCCATGGGAAATGGTTTATGGGTTGGGACAAAACTAGCCCAATTTCTAACATCTCCCACTCGTCCACACTGGGCACTACAGTAAAAAATGGCTCCTCTCAATCTCTTGTCCAATCAAGTTTCTTTAATCCCTTATGAGTTCAAAAAACTCAAAGCAACACTTGATTCTATACCATATAATATGCTATGATTATGTTGAAAAACAAATTCCTCATAATCGCTAGGGCAATGAGCCATAAAATAAATGGTGTGTTCTAAATAATCTTCCCCAAACCCTCATGTCAATTCATTCACACTTGATCGCTTTCCTAGACATACTCCGCGAGACCGTATATATCATTGCCCTGAGATGACATGCTAAAGTAGCGACATCAAGCATTCACTTCATGACATAGTTCTAGGTCGAAAAAGGGCATAGAATGGACCATATAATGGTCGACTAGGGCTCACATAGTGACGGAGTAGGGATCTATCCAATTACTCCCTTAATTGGTCGGCTATAGCACATACAGTATAATTTGTATGCTATGGTGGAGCTCCCACTCAACTGGGCTTGTCACACTCAAACACCGTACAAATCTTAGTCCAATTGCCACAGAGGCAACCAACTTGAGTTTCTTAGCACAGTTACACACCAAGTTCTTGTCCAAGATCTCACCTTTGGCTTTATTCAGGCTTTATGAAGTTGTGGATACATTTCAAGTGAGACTCCCATAAGTCTCATCTTAGCCTAGCTAAGGCGACATTCATTATATTATCTTGCACGCCTCCCTAAGCATCAAGATAATCACTTACTTGATTTACAGAAGAACAAAGTGATCACTATGTCTTATCCTACTCGCTACTCAAGCTCTAGGGTGATCGTCTATGTGAGTAGACCGATCTAAGCCTGGTGACATATTCTCAAATAATGTGTGCTGAGTATGCAATATCAATCACATCACAAGATGAATCAAAATGAATAACACCATTATCGCATAAAGTATGAATAAACATAAATGTCCATAAGGTATCCAAAAACATATCAAATCCTACAAAGTCCCAAACTCCTAACATGAGTCTGAAAGGCATCTCTAGCAATGGCTTTAGTAAGTGGATCAGCCACCATTCTGCTAGTGGAGATATGTTGGAGGATCACCTCTCCTTGTGTAATAGCAATACGAATGTAGTTATAACGATTCTGTATGTGTTTGCTTTTGCTATGATACTTGGGATCTTCAGCATGAGCCAAGGTTGTCATACTATCACAATACATCTTTATAGCTTCATCTGTAAGAGACGTTACCTTTAGGCTTTGGAAAAATCTCTTTAACTAAACAGCTTCTTGTGCTGCTGCTGAACAAGCAACATACTCAGACTCCATTGTGGATAAAGCAATGCAAGACTGTTTCTTACTGCACCAAGAGATAGTTGCACCACTAAGTAGAAATGCATAACCTGTAGTGGACTTGCGCTCATCTCTATCACTGGCCCAGTCAGCATCAGAATAACCTCTCAATCTCAAATCTCCACCCTGATTGCAAAGAATGACATCCGATGTCCCACGGAGGTATCGAAAAATCCTCTTAACTGCTTGCCAATGAACAGGTCTTGGATTACTTTGATAATGACTAACCATACCAACTGCAAAACAGATGTCTGGTGGAGTACACAACATAGCATACATCAGACTTCCAACTGCACTTGCATATGGAACTCTTGCCATTTCTCTCTTTTCCTTTTCTGATTTAGGGCAATTTTCAAGGCTTAATGTATGTCCCTTCTCAATTGGAGTGTCTATGGGTTTGGAATTATGCATATGGACTCGCTCTAAGATCATCTTTATGTAAGTTTCTTGAGACAAACCAAGAAGCTTCTTTGAGCGATCCCTGAAGATCTTAACTCCAAGCACATAATTAGCCTCACCCATGTCCTTCATTTCAAAAATAGAGGACAACCACCTTTTGGTGTGACAATCATCTCCATATCATTTCCAGCCAACAAAATGTCGTCCACATACAAGGACAGGATAAGTAAACTCTTTCTTGATCGTTTGACATACACACAATGGTCTTCTTCCATCATTTCGAAACCAATCAAAATAATAGCTTTATGAAATTCGAAATACCATTGTCTAGACGCTTGCTTTAGGCCATAAATGGAACGCTTAAGGCGGCACACTTTGCGCCCTTGTTCCTTGACCTCAAAGCCAATAGGTTGATCCATATAGATCTCTTCGTCTAGTTCTCCATTGAGAAATGCAGCCTTCACATCCATTTGGAAGAGTTCCAAATCCAAATGTGCAACAATAGCTAGAATAAGGCGAATAGAGACAAATCTCACTACTGGGGAGAAAGTCTCTTCATAGTCTATCCCTTCTCTTTGGGTATAGCCTTTTGCCACGAGACGAGCCTTATATTTGTCAATTGATCCATCTGCCTTACGCTTTATTTTTAAGACCCACTTGTTTCCAATGGTCTTGCGCCCAGGCGGAAGGTCAACCAACTCCCAAACTTGATTCTTTGCCATAGAATCCATCTCATCCCTCATAGCAACTATCCATTCATGTGAAGCAGGTGAAGCTAATGCTTCCTCATAGGAAGCAGGCTCATCAAGGTCCAGTGAATCACATATAAAAAATTCCCCCTCAATCTCAAAATAACGACGAGGAATAGTTCCACGTTCACTTTTACGTACCTTGGATCCTTGTGTGTCACTATCTAGTAATTTGCTCCAACTACGAGCCGAATCACCCCCACTATCTTTGGAGATTCTAGGATGAAGTTGTGATTCTCCACCCTTGCCCAAAGATGGTATGACACCTTCAAGTTCTTGCAGCTCATAAAGCTGAAGATCTTGTTTTGCTTCACTGATGGTTGGAAAATCATCTTCAATGAAGTTGACATCACGAGACTCTATCTCAGTCATTCAACTATCAGAATGTTCACCATACATTACATACCCCTTTGAGCTTTCTGAATATCTTTTAAAAATTTTCTTAGTTGCTCTAGGGCCTAATTTCCCATACTTATGGGAAGTACTGTGAACAAAACCTGCACAACCCCAAGGCCGCAAGTTTACCGAATTGGGTTTTGCACTAGTCCATAACTCATATGGTGTTGTGGGAACTGACTTAGAAGGCACACGGTTAAGGATGTAGGCAGCAGGCAATAATGCATCCCCCCAAAATGAAATTGGAAGGTTAGCTTGCGCCATCATCGATCTAACCATCTTTAATAGAGTACGATTCCTTCTCTCTGCAACACCATTTTGTTGTGGAGTGCCAGGAATCATCAATTGCCTGCATATCCCTATTTCCTTACACAGTTCCTTAAACTGTTAGACAAATATTCACGATCCCTATCAGCTCGAAAAACCTTTAGGTTCCTTTCTTTCTGATTCTCAACCTCTGCCACAAAGCGCTTAGAGCAATCTAATACTTCAAAGCAATGGGAGATCACAAAGAAAAAACTAAAACGTGAATAGTCATCTATAAATGTGAGAAAATAAGAGGCGCCATGGCGTGCCTTAACATTCATAGGTCCACATATATCCAAATGGGCTAATTCCAAAGGATGAGTTGCCTTTGGAGCCTTACCAAAAGGCTTCCTACAGGCCTTTCCAGCTAGACAAGGTTCACACATAGGTAGGCTTACATTAGTGATAGACCCCAATAGGCCTTCTCTAACTAGTCTAGCCAATCTATCTTTTCCTATGTGTCCAAGTCTAGCATGCCACATTACAGAATCAGAAACATCATCATTATGAGTAATAAAAGAAAAAGAGGAATAATCTAAATCCAACATAAAGAAATTATTAGATAAATAACCATGTCCATACAAGGTTTTATTTAAATAAAAATCTAACTGAGGACCATCGAAATAGAAACTAAATCCAAATCTAAGCATAGTAAGTACTTAAAATAGATTACATTGGACAATAGATGCATGAAGTAAATCATGAAGAAGTAACGTACGTCCCAGACGCAATTTGAGCTGGTAGGTTCCAACTCCTATGACTTCTTTTTGAGCTTCGTTACCTAAAATAATGTACTGTGTGCCTGTTGGTATCTTTTTGTAATCCATACACCCAACTCTATCTCTAGCTATATGTTTGGTTGCTCTTGAATCTACAATCCACCCAAGAATAGTATGAGCAACAAAAACGTGTGTACAAACATAAGTAATAGCAGAGTTGTTAAGAAAGGATACCTTCTTCGGCTTAGTGCACTCATGAGTGAAGTGACCCTTCTTACCACAGTTGTAGCACTTGATCTTTGCTTTGTCCTTCTTAGCACACTTGCCCTTTTGGTGCTTTGCTATCTTGCCTTCTTTAGGCCCAAGGTTACCAGCTCCTTTGGCATTCCTCCCTTGTTCTTTGCGTCTAGGCCTGAATGCCTTCCGTTGCCCAAATTGGGCGACAAGGAAGGTGTTTTGGTGCGCTCCTATGCGCTCTGCCTCAAGCTCGAGATGACAAGAAATATCAGTAAAAGTCTTGATATTCTCACTATGTGTCAAAACAAGCTTCATTTGCCCCCAAGTAGGTTCAGGCAGTGAACGTATCATCGCTGTGACCTGTTATTCATTAGAGAGATTATTTCTAGTAGCCTTTAGGTCACGGGTCAATGTTGACATTGTCCTTAGATGTTTAGCTATGCTATGTTTTGAATCCATAACATATTACTCAAACTTCAAAGTAAGAGCTTGCAACCTAGTTGTTAAAGTCCCTCCATAAGCAATCTTAAGCTGGTTCCATATCTCTTGGGCATTTGGGTAGTTCTCAAACTCCCCAATAAGATCATTGTGCATGCTACTCAACATAGTGAAGCGTGCACAACGATCTTTCTTAACCCAAGGCTCATAGGCCTCTAAGTCACGGCGATGTTGGATAGTATTCCCATTTTCAGGTCGCATCATCACATTGGTTTCAAGGACCTCTTGTTCATTAAGCAGATATTGAATTTTTCTATGCCACATATCATAGTTGGTTCCATCTAGTTTTTCTCCCTTAGTTAGATCAGCAACTACATTCTTAGTGGCCATGTTCACTACATTCATTACACAAGTTGACTTAAGCACATACATTTTTAAATTTTATTTCCAAAAATCCAACTAGACCATGATATTCCTTTCTACATAGTGACATCGAAAATTTCGCTAAGCTCATAATCATCTCTCACTATGTAAATTGGAATAACACATCTAATTGATTTTTAAATAAAATTTTGTGAAGAATAAAACATCACACCATCCACATATTAAATTATACATATAACATGTGTCCATACATCTTTGTGCACAACACATTGTGCATGGGCTCAACTATAAGCTCTATTGGTAATTTCATACAACATGCTAAGACAAATTTTGAAAATTATAGGTAACCATGAAACACATCCCCTTACATGGCTTCCAAAAAATAAATTACATAGCCTTAAATTACATTGCCAAAAACAATGGCCTAAAAAATTGCCAAAAAACATTGGCCCAAAAATTACATATTTAAGTACCCTACTACAAAGATTCTATTTGTAATTACAAATTGGGGATGCCACGTTACCAAATAATTTCTAAAATTGTCTTATCCATCTACAATAACAATAAATAAAAAATATACATGTTGCATAAATTACCAATATAATCTCTAAATATAGAGATGAGCCAAAAAAGTCTCATAAACCCTTTGGACACATATTCATCAATGCATTCATATAATATCAACTCAATCATATCACAATATGTTAAAAAGACATCATAAATTAATTCAAAATATTAAAACCATGCATAATTATAGAGAAAATTAGAAAACTAATCTCACAATTTTCTCATACTACCACAATTCTATTTTAACATCACGGTAAAAAATGCCACTACAATTTACATACATGTCATGTTAGAAAAAATGTGGTCTAAACAAAAATAAGAATATATAGTGTTTTACTATAAATTAAAATAAATAAATAATGAGAAAACCCAATGTACATGTTATAACATTTGATTTTGATATAATTTTCTATATTGTTATAATCCAATTCCTTTGTAAACTATATTACAAATTCACACAGCATTTGTAAATAACGTTACAAATTCACACAGCCACGCAGCACAATTTTCTTATCAAAACAAAACCACACAAGCCACGCAGCAAAATTTCAAGTGTAACTAATACACTAACATGACAACTAAAAACAAGGAAAAAGAAGATGTGTTTGTGTGTAAATGATACACTACATCAACGTGGGCTCCATTATTTTATCTTATTTATTTATTTAGATGACCACTCCATCAATTGGTAGTTACGTGGCTCTCCAGGACTCATAGCTAAAACAACTTTTGGCTAGCCCTTGAATAGTGAATACTTATTCACTTGGTCCTCCGTGTAGCCAAAAAACAACAGTATGTGGCTTTCTTATGGTGTTCTTTTTTAATTACAACTTTATCATTTAAAGTCTAAATTAAACATGTAAACAATTAAAAAAAAATTACAGATTTTTATTTTTCTCTCTATATGCCATAACATGCTTCTAAAAATTACAGATCTGAAAATTAAAAATTACTTAAACTTTTAATTTTTTTAAGCATGCATCTAAGATTACATATATTAGAGATCATGACATCATTCAAGAGTGAAAACAAGCATAAAATAGCTCTGATACCAATGTTGAAAAATTATATACTTTACTAGAGGTCATATAGACACATACCTTTGGTGGAATAGATCACCAAATGCTCGGATCTTGTCCTTTGCTTGCTTTACGAACTCCTCATGATCTCCTTTGTGGAACACTTCCAAGTCACAGGAGAGGCTACTAGAGTCTCTCCTAATTTCCACGCTCCAAATTCTAGAGAACAATTGATGGTGTCCTAAAGAGATTGCTTATTTTGAGTGAGCACTCAAAACTATACGTATGTTCTCTAAACTATGTCTATCATCTCTTTTCTAACTGATATAGGATTATTTTAAATACTAGTAGAGACTTACTTACTATCAAATATATATGATCCCTAAAAGATCTCATCTGTTAAATTTAAATTACTCCACTACTGATATTGATAACTCATATTAATATCTGTTAAATATAAATTACCTCACTACTGATATTGATAACTCATATCAATAATAGTTAGTTTAAATTTAAAGTTACTTATTAGATAACCCATGTGGACGATCCATGGGCCATGGTTTATGGGTTGGGACAAAACCAGCCCAGTTTCTAACAATCACGTATCGTACGATTCTGACAATTATGGCCACAAGACCCATCCTTTTTTACTATTCTAGTATCTATTTAGGAAGATAATAATTAATTACAGCAATTTACAATTTACAACTTGCAAGTATTTAGCAGTAAAAAAAAAATGGAGATTTGTGTAATGAGGGGATTTTTTTTTTTTTTGAGTGAATAAAGATGCAAGATGTCATTAAAAAAAAAAGGTCAAGATATCATTTTCGTTTCTATATTCTACATTTTATTAGTTGCTAATGGTGGACCAAAAATTGAACCATCTCCAATTCGTCTAGAGGGTCATCCAAGTCCAAAAGGGTAGTCCCAATCTAAGAAGGTCATCCAAAGGTAAGATGGTCGTCCAAGAATAAGAAGGTCGTCTAACATCAAAACACCTAGACGACCTCCTAACACTTAGAAATTTTTAGTATAAATTTATATCCAAAAGCTTATAATCTGAACCACGTTCTACTATTATGAAGTATGAGCAAAATTCTTATTCATCACTTTAACTTTCTACTAAGTTCTTATCTTCTAATGGCAATTGTAGAAGATAAGTCTGAACCTTCTAACTTCTATAATAGTTGTAGAAGATAAAACTGAACCTTCTAACTCCTATTGCAATTGTAGAAGTTAAGTCTAAACCTTCTAACTTCCATCCACGTTGAGAAAGCTACTAAACAAGTAATTACTCCAAAACTCGCTATAAAAGGACTCATCCATATAAAATGAAGGTAAGTTTCCACCACCTCTAAAGTTGGAATTCTTGAGTTCTAGAGAGAAAAACTAACTTAAGCTTCGGAGGGTTCTTGGCCGGTTCACCTCGGTCACCTTTGATCTTGTACTTCTTTCTTTTCAGGCATTCCAAGTAATTACTATCTCATTGAAGCCTGAAGCATTGAACTTATTGATTTTCTGTGCATCATTAGTCGCCAATTTAATCCTTACAAATTGACTACTATCAAAATGGTATTTTTCCAAAAAAAAAAAAGGAAACCATGAGAAAAATTATTGTGGTGGGTTTTTCTGTACTTCTAGGTTGGACTGCTTCCTGCCGCATTGTAACCCAATAATTCTGGGGTAGGAGAGTCGGGACTAGCTTAATTGAAACTCACCTTAAGTAGCTTGTGCGCAAGCTAGAGCCCCTTTTTGTTGTGATCTTGGTCACATGCCCATGGCAGAAGATGCTGTCATAAAAAGGCTATAGCAGGAGGGTATAATATAATATAACAAGAAGAATATATTTGCTGCTAACAATGATTAAACCATTTTCTCAGTAAGGAAAGGCATAACGATAGAAGAAAGAGCAATGTTAGTGCTTGATCAATTAAAAGAAAGGGAGAGGTTAATCTGTCGTGCTTGTTTCCTTAGGGGATTTTAGTCTCAAAGGGAACTACTCTTCAATATGGGCAATCTCACAGGGGAATCCTACCATGGAAATTGCCTACTTTGAAAGAATGGGCCTAAATAGTTTATCCTCAAAACCTTTTAACCTTGCTAAAGAGTATGCTATTGAAAGGGAGAGAAGATAGTAGCCTATTGGTGCATGCCCCTATCACACTCTCGTTTCCTCACTTTTCACCATATCCCCTCTGTTTTTCTCTATATTATTTTTTACTATTTTTTCTCACTTGCTCTTTGTCTTCCTTTCGTTGTTCTTCCTACACTTCTTGGTTTTTTACTCACTTCCTCCTACTCTACTGTTCACTGTGCATAACTAAGGCCTTTTATACTGCTTGCCGTGATGAGTTTTACTGTTTTACTCCTCAACTACTTTTGGCCTAGTATGGGTATTCTTCCCAGGCCACCCACTGGTCTGTTAGCTGCCTAGCCATCAGTACTACTTTGTGCTAGCCATGCCACGTTCCATTCCCAGACAAAAGAGTTTTGTTTTGTTTTGTTTTTCTACTCTCTATGGCATTCCTATCAGAATAAGGGTTAGGCATTCTCTCTTACTAATTCCTATGCCATGCACCTAGAGATTCCAGCTCATCTTTCCCTTTTTTGGATTTCATCTAAGTAGGAGATTTCCCTAAAAGAGCTAATCAGGAATCCCAGAATAGACTTCCCCCTTCTCCTCACTGCCAGACCATACCCTACCTCTAACCCATGACCAACTGTCCCTGTATTGGCTGGGTACAAGTGGGTGGTGCTTGAGCCTTGTGCGTGCTCCACTTTCATGTGAGTTTATGGCTTACCTGCTACTCATGCATTTGCCATTGCTAGGAGTTTGTCTAATCTTTGTTACATGTTCTGCTGCTCATTATTATCCTTTTGTGGTATGGATGAATTATTGGGCCTCCATCCTTTACACCTCGTTTCCTCTTTGGGCTGGGTCTTACTTGGGTATGGGCCCTTCTTCCTTCGGCTCGGCCCCTCATCTGTCTTTACTTCCGGTTTGTGGGTCGAATAACGCTCATGCCATGCTATTTTGTTGCTTCTGCCATGTTACCACTTGATTTGTACTTACCGGGCCTTTTTCAGTCCTGCCATGCGCTTTTCTCTTGCTCAATTCACATTGCTTAGCATTTCTGCTGGCTCAATTCTCATGCCATCTTGGGCTTTCTTGGTCCATTCATTCCCTTGGGCATCCTCGGCCCACTTTACTTCTTTGCACTTCCTTGGCCTGCTCTATTCTTACATTCCCATGGGCTTTTGTTACATCTTTTAGGCTTCCTCAGCCCAATTACCGTATCCTTTACTTTTGGAGTTTATTGGCCTTGTGCCAACCCCATTTACTAATTTCTTCCTTTGGGATATTTCGGCCTATTTTTGCTTGCTTACCATTTCTTATAATTCTCATGGGTTTACTACTTTCTTCTTTGGGCTCCCTTGGGCCCATTTGCTTTCTTTGGAGCCTTTTTACTGTTGTATTGGCCCGCGGACTACTATTTCTGCCATTTGGGCTTAATGGTCTTCTTCTCACTTTGCTAATTCTTCTTCCTTATTCCCTTCTATATATTGTTGGGCTTCTTCTTATTATCGGGCCTTCTTGCTAAAGTGCGCATCAGCAATTACAAGGTAATTGTTTCCTTAGATGAACTCAAGAATGATGGTACTTGAGTGGTACGGTTTTTATTGAGATTGACTTTTCCCTATATCTAGTTAAACAGAGCTTTAATGTTGTCATTGCCATTTAAGGAACTTCAGGTCAATAATTGTAGTTATTGGTTTTGTTCCATTTCAAGAATAAATTAGTATTGGTATGGCTTTATTCCATTGACAAAACCTATTAAAAGGGAAAATTACAACTTACTCACCTGTGGTTTGGCCGAAATTTAAGTTGTCTACCCATGGTTTAAAATTTGGTACTTTACCCACTTGAGGTATACTCTTTTAGAATTTTGTAACCCACCTCCTTACTTCTCCGTTATAAACATGAAAAACTTTTTTTTTAAAATCAAATAAAAGAAGATCAAAAAGTAGCATTTGTAAAAATTTCTAAAATTTTGGCTCAAGAACTTCAGTAGAACTTAGATAACTCTAACAATTATGAGCTATATACAATTTAGAGGTAAAAAAAAAAAAAAAAGAACCATTTGTATACACAACCACCTGGTAGCTAGATCAAGAAAAATTAAAAAGAAGACAACAAATCAAATCATGGTGTCTGTCAAAATTTTCATTTGAATGTGATAATCAGCAATGGGCAAGGCCTCATGCGAACCTAATCTCGTAATACCAATAGCAACACAAGTGACCATTACAATGAGCACCACAAAGTCAATAACATTACTTGAACCAATAACACTAAATCCATAATTGCTACAAAACAATGAAACAATCCCAGTTTTGAAGAACTCCAGTTTTCAAAGGAAAACAGCAAACCAACAAAAAAAAAAAAAATCTCAGTACTGTGAGCATTAACTGTAACCTTGCAACTGCCATGAGGCAACCTTGAACTCTACAACCAACAACCACTTCACTCAACAAAATCATCGACGTTCAACCTTAATCCAACACCTTCCACTAACCAAATTCTTAATTCAGAAAACCCATCACCAATCAATAACCCACTGTCAAACATTTAACACATCCATATCTACATTTTGGAAAAAACCAAAGGGAGATTTTCTACAAATTGATTTTGGATTTTGTTCAAAACTAAACTGAAACCTTAATCCATGATTCAACCTCCAAGTCAGCCATTATAAATAATATAGGAATATCGTGTTTGAATCATGGTAGGCTAGATTGGAAAGTGAGATAGAGAGAGAAATCCAGCCGTGGGTTTGGTGGTGCAGTTGTAGCTCTAGTTGGTGTTATATCTTGATAATTGATAGTGGGTGGAGCTCATGGATTGTGGAAGATGAAGAGCAAAGAGAGAGAGAGTATGAGGGAATTGGAGAGAGAGAGACTAGTGACTTCTTTTTTCCTTTTGGTTGTTGCCCAAGTGGTTGATTTTATGGTACAAAGTTCATGTTTCAGTGACTTTCGTGTTCTATTGAAGTTCTTGAGCCAAAGTTTTAAATTTTTACAAACGCCTCATTTTGATCTTGTTTTCTTTATTTTATTTTATTTTATTTTTATATTTTTCATGTTTATAACAGAGAAGTGAAGAAATGGGTTACGGAACCCTAACAAAGCATATCTCAAGAGCATAAAGTGCCAAATTTTAAATCACGGGTAGGTAACTTAAATTTCATTTAAACCACAGGTGGGTAAGTTGTAATTTGCCCATTTCAAAGTCATTAGTCCCTTTATTTTAAAAAACGACTTTAATGAAATGGGAGAAATTGACTAGGCCACAAAAGTTAATTCCATGGTTTGCTTGATGCTACTTTACCTTATAGTGTTACATTATTGCAATCTTTAATCCATGTAATTACATTACAACAATATAAGATTATGATGTTTGGTCCATTATTTACATTTCTATCATAATCTAAGAATGTAGCATTCTCATACTTGATTCATAAAAATTCTTAGAAACAAATTAAAATTATTATTATAATAAATTGATTGAGAATAGCCTTGACACCTAAAAATGTCAAGATGACTCTTGAACCACAAAATATTCTTGGAAGACCCAAAATGACCGAAATACCTATAAATCCTCAAAGATACACTAGAAACTTCTAAAATGAGCAAAATACTCATGAAACTTCTAAAATTACCAAAAATACCCAAAATTCACTTATACCCTCAAAATGACCAAAAATATCTCCAAACCTCTAAAATGACCGAAATACCCCCTTGAAATTGCTAGAGGTTTCTTGGTATTTTAGTCATTCTCATGAATAAATTAAATTTTTTATTAGGTGCAATTTTGTCAATTGTATAAATTATTATATCCCCCACCAATAAGTAATGAAAGATTACCTTAGAAAATCAGTAAGCTGGATGCTTCGAATTTGAAAAGACTACTGGCTATCTTGATGGCTTGAAAAAGAAAGAACAATGATCAAAGGTGACCGGGGTTGTAGGCCAAAAACCCTCCGATGCCAAAGTTAGTTTTTCTCTCTAGAATTTTGGAGTTCCAACTTTTCAGGAAATGTAAAAAAAGTACATTTGTTTGGTCTGAATGAGCCTTTATATAGTATCCTAGAAACAGTTATTAGACTTATAACCTCCCCTAGATTTGAGGAGGTGTGAGGGTTCAAGGACAACTTCTACAACTGTTTAGGAGTTACATTTTACATACATAACCGTCTCTGGAGGTTATGCGTGTGATAAGGAGTCGTAGTACACACTCAGGAATTTTTCCAAGTATCAAGAGCTCGTCCAGGGGTCGAGCGTACCTCGCTTCCAAGGAAGGTCGTTCCTATATGGATGACCTTCTTATGGACAAGCTTAATGACTCCCTTGAATGAAACAGAGCAGTTTTGTTGATCTTGACCATGCGAAGCTTGTCCAAGCATTTTCCTACATGGATGAGCTTTTTATGGACGAGGTTCTTACAACCTTCACTTTCCCGGCCTTGTCCTGGACGACTGTTATGGACGACATTAGAGTTGGGGATTTTATCATACCCCATCATTTGCCCCCTTGCCCAAAGGTCGTCCAGAGCTCTAGAGGATCTACTGTTGTTCTTTGGACACGTGTTTCCATGCTAATGATCGTCGGGCCATACCTCTTTTGCCCCCTTGAGCCGAGTCTTGATGATTTTCAACAAGAATTGGTTCACTACTTTTGCTTGTCCATTAGCCTGTGGGTGGAAGGGTGAGGAATAGTGATTCTTGATTCCGAACTGTTCACAAAAATCCCTGAAAGGTGCGTTGTCAAACTGTCGTCCATTATTAGATACTAGTACTCTAAGTACTCCGAACCAATATAGAATGTTCTTCCAAATAAAGTTCTTAACATTTCGCTGAGAATTTTTGTAAGAGGTTCGACCTTCACCCACTTGGTGAAGTTGTCAATCCCTACCACCAAAAATTTTATCTGTCTAATTCCTAGGGGGAAAAGACCTAGGATATCCAATCCCCATTGTGCAAAGGCGGGGCCATCATGGGAGTCTGGTACTCGGATGGTTGTCTAGGAACGTTACTGAAGTGCTGACACTGGTCACATACATTGACATAAGCCTTAGCATCTGCTTAAATTGTTGGCCAATAATAGCTTGCACGTACGACCTTATGGACTAGCGACCTTGCTCCTTAGTGATTCCCACATGCTTCTTCATGGACCTCCCTCAACACATAGTTTGACTCGTCCGGAGCTAGGCACCTTAAGTAGGGTTGAGAAAAGCCTCGCTTGTATAATACTTCATTTATGAGAACGTACATGGCAGCCCTGACCCTAGCTTCCTAGTCTCGTCCTTGTCTTCTGGAAGGCTTCCATCCTTCAGATAGATTACAATTGGACTCATCTAATTGTCTCCCCCTGCTATTTGCTGTATATCTGGAAGGTCTATGCTTGGCATGTATTGGATTCTGTCGTATTTATCCATAACTCCTCCTGCTGAAGCCGCTCTTGCCAAGGCATCTACTTCCTTATTTTCCTCCCTCGGGAGTTGAACAAAACTTACTTCTTTAAATTTTTGGATAAGTCGCTTCACTTTGTTGAGGTATTTCTTCATTTGATCTTCCTTAACTTCACACATTCTACTCACTTGATTGATGACTAAATGTGAGTCTCCCTTGACTATTATTGACTTCTCCCCTAAAGACTTAGCCAATTTCAGCCCTTTGAGTAGAACTTCATACTCAGCTTCATTATTGGTGGTTTGGTATTGTAAACGGGCTGCGTACTCCAATTTGTCACCCTTTAGGGATTTGAGTATAACTCCAATCCTCCCTACGTATAGTGTAGACGACCCGTCTATATTGATAACCCACCTTTCAACTCCTTCATCTTTGTCCAGTTCGTCCTGACTAGGGGTGAACTTCGCAATGAAGTCTGCCAACAATTGTGCCTTTATCGCGCTTCTTGGCTGGTATCTGATATAAAACTTGACAGGCCACAAACGCGTTGACCCCTTGTGATAAATTACGTTGATTAATTAGCCAAGTTATTAATTAATCAATTTAACATGCAATATCACGTGGCAGCACAAACAAATCACCAAAACTAAGTTATGCAGCGAAAAATAAATGACACGGTGATTTGTTTACGAATGGGGAAAACCCTTACGGCAAAAACCCCACCGGGTGATTTAAGGTCACCACTCCCAAAACTCCACTATTATCACAACAAGCAGTTACAAGTAAGGAATCCCAAGTACCTCACCAACCTACAGTTGAACTCTTACCCCAATACCCAATTGGACTTGTTCTGTAGTGACAGTTTCTCCTTTCAATGCACGGCTCCCAAGTACGTGACTAACCAGATGCGCAGATTCCAGTACGCGACTTCAAACACCAACTAGAGAGAGAGAGAGAGTTGGCTGCAAAGTTCTTCAAATCATCAAGGATGAACTCGGGCACGCACTTTGTCTGTCAGATCACAAATTGCATGAACAACAAGTTCTCAATGAATGTGCAATTTGTATCTTGTGATCTCTTGCTTGACGGCCCTTAAAATAATCCTTTTATATGTTTAGGGTTAGGAGAAAAGAAGTCCCAAAGACACACTCACGGGTTAGACTTGAAACAGACCTGGAAATCTGTTTTCTTTAATTCTCGACAGATAGAGGTGTCGAGAGGTGTCGAGATAGCTGTCGAGGCTCAGGCAAAACAGCTCCTTTAAAGCTCGATAGATGCATCTGTCGAGGTATGTGTCGAGCTTTAAAAACCTGCACTTCCTTGCTTGTTTCTTGGACAGACTTTGACGGCTTCAACACTTAACCTTGAACCACTGTTTCTTGAAGTGTTAAACTCATCCTAAATCTACCCAATTACAAGTAAAGTGCGTTTTGTCTAAGGATAAGCCAATTACATAAAATAACGACATATGTTCACAGACTTGAACTACATATGTCCTAACAATCTCCCCCTTTGGCAATCCGTGACAAAACCACAACATACAAATGAAGATATGAGAGAAGTCATAAATCACTCAACTCATATTCACTTGTTACATACAGTAAAATCTATCCTATCACAAACTCTTGAAAAACTTTGCAAGAAGAGAGTTCATGGCAAGAAGACTTTGACAACCTGTATTTCTGAAACACTTATAAACAAAACACATCAAGGCATCTTTGTGTGAAACAGAAAAAATAGATTGTATACAAGTAAAGAAGCATGTGTATAAAGATAGAAAAGAAACAACACATGAAAGGTAGGTGAAAGAAAAACATACATCATCATATATAAGAAGAGAATAAATACAATGTATGTCAATACATGATCAATGTATCTCAAAAAGAAAGAAAAAAATACATAGATCACCTCACTACATCCCTCAATCCACACTCCCCCTAACAAAAATGTCCTATGTCCTATGCTAACACTCCCCCTAAGAATGACTACTCTCATCCAAAAACTACTCCCCCTTTTTGTCACGAGTGACAAAGGGTAGAGTGTCAAGTAGACATCTCATCCGAAGAGCTCGCATCTCCATCATCATCATCATCGGAAGCATCATCATCATCGCCATCATCATCAACCTCGGTCTCAGTCGACACATGAGGTGGCGGAGGAGAAGCCTCTGGAGCAAAGCCGCCCATGGTCGCCTGTCGCCTGGTAATGTGACCAACACGGACGTTCACCTGATACAACTCCGTGGAGAGTGTATCTAGGCGAGCATCCATGCGCTGTAGCTGCGCCATGATGTCTCCCAAGCTGACGTCGCTCGAAGAAGTAGAAGCAGATGCTCGAGCGGATCTGGAGGTGGCCGGACGGGTGGAAGGAGTGGCACCATCTGTCTGTCGCGATCTAAACTGTGCCTCGCTACGTTTTACGGTAGCGGCGTCTATGGCGGACATGACGTGGTAAGGATCGGACGAAGGGAATGGGATGGAAAAACGACTCAGAATCCTCGTGATAGCGGAAGGGAAAATGAGCTCATCACGAGTGGCCGTATCTCTATAGACATCGATAATGGAAAAGATGAAGTGTGAAGGAAAATCTATAGAGAGATCCTCAAGGAGGGACAACAAAAATCGAGCGCGAGGCTCTGTGATAGAGTTATAGTGAGACAGTGGGTGCAAAACAAAGGTCATCACCATGTTAAGGAAACGAGGACCTTTAGCAAAAGGTCGACATGGTGTGTACATGTGATCTCCCCAAGAGGTAGGACGCTCACAGAATGCCGAGATCATCTCGTCTTTGGACACAGTCCAAAGTCGCTCACAGCTAGGGTAATCAGGATGATACACCCTAGGTACATGAAGAACCTCAGAGACCAGCTCTGGGGTGACACAGAAGCGCGTACCTCGGACGCAAGAGTAGAAAGAAGGTACAGAAGAATCTATCCGGTGGATGTTGGAGTAAAACTCCTGAATCAACACGAGAGGACAAGTGACCGGGACGTCACACAGTGACTCCCAACCCCGAGTGTGAATGACATCGGGAAGGTCGGTGTCGGCAAAATCTGCCAGGACAACGTGGCGTTCCGAATGAACACCGCGTTTAGAAAAGTTCTCCGAGAAGTCCTTGTGGGCCTTCTCATCACGGAACCGGACAGAAAGAGGGGTAGAGTCAGAGGAAGACTGTCCCTTAGATCGCAAAAGGTTCTGGGACGGAGTGGATTTACGCTTAGGTGCCATAGACACAGCTAACGCAACCATAGAGAGGGGGAGAGAAAGAAAACACACAGAAAAGTCCCAAACAGTTCAATATTGACAGAATAATATTGAAATGAAAAGATCGTATGCATGGAGAATGCATGAGCATGTGACATGCAACATAAAAACATCATGGGCTCAGCCCAATCCAAACCTAACAGCACACAATAGATAGGCACACATCTAAATGCATGAAAATACAATTAGAATGCTAATGTGATGCAATGCATGTGATTTTGAAGATCAAAACTAGAAAAACAACCCAAAAATTTCATGAAAACCCCAATAATTTTGAAAACTCCCAAAAATTTCCAAAAACACAAAACCTAGGGTTTTAAAACAATGAAATGCATGAAAAAGAGGGATAAAGTGCTTACCAAGAGATGAATATCGCAAAGAAACTCTTGAGAAAGCCTTGGGAGAAGGTTTGGAGGGAAAAGGAAGAGATTTTGAGAGAGGACAGTGAGTTTCGAGCGAGAGAGATCGAGCAAGTGAGAAGCAAAATCGCGACTGCTCTATATATAGCTTCTCATTAAATCTCGACAGATGATGTTATCGGGAGGTGTCGAGACTGCTGTCGAGCGCATGTGTCGAGAAATACACATGGACAGATGAAGCTATCGAGGAAGAAGAATAAACAAGAAGGAACCTCGATCGATCTAGAAGCTATCGAGAAGCTATCGAGAAAACAGAAAGTTTCTCGATCGATCTAGAAGGTGTCGAGGTATCTGTCGAGACTGCGATAAGAAAGAGTCTAAGGATCTCGACAGATAGCTCATGTGTCGAGAGGTATCGAGGAGGTGTCGAGATGCCTTTAAAAGCAGTTTTTCAAAAGAAGAAAAACACAGACATGAATGCAATCATGCATGCAACTCAACCAAAGATACAACCAACACATTAAGCTCTCAAACTCATCTCTCAACAAAAATTTTGATGCACATGTATCTCAAAACACGCACACACACACTAAACAAGTCTAACCAATTTTATATTTCAAAAACAAGTTATGACAGTTTAGTTAGCATTCATTAACGCATGTAAACCTTGTGATGGCCAAATCACATTGTACCTGCACATGTATCAAGAATAGCAAAGAATTTTGCGTGTTGTGTGTGAAAACATCGCAAGATTGCATATGTGTCTCAATGTTATGACGATTTGAGATATGAAAAAATCACTTTAACTCACACACAATCATAACTGTTTGATGGGGACTATCACCTTCGAGGTACATCCTATAACTCCCACATCTCCTAGAAAACACGCTTGCAACCATATTTTAAAGCATTTTTGATCTTTTTGCTTTTTATTTCTTTGCATATTTTCTTTTTAACAAGCATATCATGCATGGGCATACAAAGGAAGGAAAAGAAATACCCAATGATGTTAAGCTTTTGACATTGCACTTTTGCTATGCCGAAGCATACAGGTGTCATTGACATTGCACTTTTGCTATGCCGAAACATACAGATGTCTTATTATGATTGGTGAGTAACAGTGGTGAGATGGTTATTTATGCCTTTCTCTTAGGATTTTCTAGTTCAACCCGTGAAAAAGAGTGATACGAGTGTTAAAAAGAAGAGATTACTTAACCTTACTCATCACAAACAAAGAGCTACAGAGCTCACTTGCTTAGTTGTACAGAAGAATGCTCATCTAAGCTACAGGTGATACAAAGTTTAGAAAACTCTATTTCAATGGCCATTTCAAAAGTTCACATGAACTAATGCACACAAACACACACTGTTTTTGTATTTTTCAATTTTTCAATTTTTTTTTTATTTTTATCAAAAAAGCAAAAAATAAAACACAAAACTGAAAACACACAAACAAAAACATGTAAAGTAAAACAATGCATAAAACTAGACTGACTCAAAACAGTAAAGAAACACACAAGTAATGCAACACACAAAAACAGGAGAGAGAAGAAGAAGTGATTGAAATCACTTAGATCCCTTTGCCTTCCACACTTTGGAAGATCCTTCCTTTTGGTCGATTCTTGAACCGGTGAAGAGGGAGAAGAATATGAACCGTTCAAGTTTGAAAGGAACATGAGGGCTTTTAGAATGTCTCCAAGAGGAGCGAGAGAAGACTGAAGCTGATTCTGACTCCCAGATGCTATTGTGCCATTGCTCTGTTGAGTGGCACACCACTTGTAGCAATTAGGTCGAGTGTGACCGGCAGCACCATAATGATAACAGAGATGCGGCTTCTTCGGTTTGGCCTTTTGAGAGTTAGCCTTCTTATTCCTAGGGTTTCTAGCTTCCCTTTTCTCAATTTTAGGGGGTGCTCCTATAATGGACTTGCCCTTGTCTACGTTCTCACTAGCTAATTCAGATTTAACATTCTTTTCTTCATTTTCAATGTTATTAGTAGGTGGAACAAACACAGTAGTACTAGAAATAGGAGTATTAGAGAGAGAGAATTCATACCCCAATCCAGTACGATCTGAAGAATATCTCTGAGCACTCAGCATCTCGTCCAGTTTAGCACTTGACGTCCTCTCCAGTTGTGCTCTGACTTGAAACAGCTCCGCTTCAAGCTTCTTGGTCCTCTCAACCAAGAAATTGTTTTCGAACCTCAGTGCTCCAATTGTTTGATTCGCTTCATCGACCTTTGTGGACAGCTCCTCACGGTTGAGTTCCACATCACTGAGCTTCTTGGTGGCCAGCCTATAGAGCTTCTCATGTTTCTCAGAAAGCTTGTATAGCTTCTCATAGGCGGTATGGATATCATCTTGATCATCCATAATCTCAATCTTGGAGTCCACCAACTCCTCTTCTTCATCTACTTTCTCGGTAACCCCATCAGTAGGATTAACAGTGGCAGTGAAGGCATTCAAGATTCCTTCGTCTTCATCCTCGGAATCGTCCTCGGGCTCTGTGTCGCTTAAGGTAACAGCAAGTGCCTTGCTCTTCCCTATGCTCTTGAGGTACGTAGGACACTCTTGTTTCATGTGTCCGAAGCCTTGACACCCAAAACATTTTGGCCCAGCAGGAACAGTGTACTGACCGCCATCCTTGACATCCTTCTTCCCTTTATCTGAATTCTTGAATTGTGAAGAACTGGACTGTCTACGGTCTTTGTTGAAGCCCTTTCCGTTGGCATTCTTTATAAACTTCTTGAATTGCCTTGTGATGTAGGACTTCATCTTGGAATCTTCATCATCTGACGAGTCATCCGTATCACTGCTCTTGGCCTTTAGTGCCAAGCTCTTGCCCTTGCTTGACTTGCCCAACCTTGTCAGCCCTAACTCATAGGTTTGCAAGTTTCCAACCAGCTCAGTCAAAGGAATTCTATCAATGTCCTTTGATTCTTCGATTGCCGTGATCTTGGCATGGAATCTCTCGGGCAGCGATCTAAGCACCTTCCTTACTATCTTGGGTTCAGGGATGGTCTCCCCAAGATTGAAGGCTGAGTTCACTATATCCTTGAGCTTGGCATAGAACTCATCAAACGACTCATCCTCCTCCATCTTAATTTCTTCAAAGCTTGTGGTGAGCCTCTGCAGCTTTGAATCTTTGACAGCCTTGGTGCCCTTATAGGTTGTCTGGAGGATGGTCCATGCTTCCTTAGCAGTTTCAGTTGAGGAAATTTTCTTGAACTCCTCATTGGTGACTGCACTGAATAGGGCATTCAATGCTCTGCTGTTGAAGTTGGCCGCCTTGATCTTAGTTTCATCCCAGTCGACCGGCGCTTCTGTAGGCTTGGTCCAGCCTATCTCCACAGCTTGTCACACTTTCTCATCTAAAGACTGCAAGAAAGCTCTCATGCGTACTTTCCAGTATGCATAGTTAGTGCCATCAAATAAAGGAGGAATGATTAGAGATTGTCCTCTATCCATGACAGCAGGGGTCAATGGATCACACACAATAGATTAAACCCTAATCAGAGTGTGCTTGCTCTGATACCACTTGATAGGCCACAAACGCGTTGACCCCTTGTGATAAATTACGTTGATTAATTAGCCAAGTTATTAATTAATCAATTTAACATGCAATATCACGTGGCAGCACAAAAAAATCACCAAAACTAAGTTATGCAGCGGAAAATAAATGACACGGTGATTTGTTTACGAATGGGGAAAACCCTTACGGCAAAAACCCCACCGGGTGATTTAAGGTCACCACTCCCGAAACTCCACTATTATCACAACAAGCAGTTACAAGTAAGGAATCCCAAGTACCTCACCAACCTACAGTTGAACTCTTACCCCAATACCCAATTGGACTTGTTCTGTAGTGACAGTTTCTCATTTCAATGCACGGCTCCCAAGTACGTGACTAACCAGATGCGCGGATCCCAGTACGCGACTTCAAACACCAACTAGAGAGAGAGAGAGAGTTGGCTGCAAAGTTCTTCAAATCATCAAGGATGAACTAGGGCACGAACTTTGTTTGTCAGATCACAAATTGCATGAACAACAAGTTCTCAATGAATGTGCAACTTGTATCTTGTGATCTCTTGCTTGACGGTCCTTAAAATAATCCTTTTATATGTCTAGGGTTAGGAGAAAAGAAGTCCCAAAGACACACTCACGGATTAGACTTGAAATAGACCTGGAAATCTGTTTTCTTTAATTCTCGACAGATAGAGGTGTCGAGAGGTGTCGAGATAGCTGTCGAGGCTCGGGCAAAACAGCTCCTTTAAAGCTCGATAGATGCATCTGTCGAGGTATGTGTCGAGCTTTAAAAACCTGCACTTCCTTGCTTGTTTCTTGGACAGACTTTGACGGCTTCAACACTTAACCTTGAACCACTGTTTCTTGAAGTGTTAAACTCATCCTAAATCTACCCAATTACAAGTAAAGTGCGTTTTGTCTAAGGATAAGCCAATTACATAAAATAACGACATATGTTCACAGACTTGAACTACATATGTCCTAACAAAACTCATTAGTTCCACCGCCTATTGGATTAGTCGTCCTGCAGCTTCCAACTTGTTCATCGCCTTCTTTAGGGGATGATCCGTCAGGACGTTAATCACATGAGCTTGAAAATAATGTCTAAGCTTTCTAGAAGTCGTGATCAAAGCAAAGGCTAGCTTATCCATCATCGGATATCGTCCTTCCGCTCCTCTCAGCGCTCGGCTCGTATAGTAAACTGGTTTTTGAATCTGCTCCTCTTCTCTGACCAATGCTAAGCTTACTGCGTGTGGAGACACCGCCAAATACAAATATAATTCTTCACCAAGTACAAATGGGCTTAGCAATGGTGCTGTTGTGAGGTAAGCTTTCGAGTCTTGAAAGGCTCTTTGACACTCGTCTCTCCACTAAAATGCCTTCCTGAGGACTTTAAAGAATGGCAAACACTTGTCAGTTGCTTTCGAAACAAACCTGTTAAGGGCGGCAACTCGTCCGGTAAGAGATTGGACTTCTTTGATGTTCTTCGGTGGTTCCATATTTAGTATCGCCTGGATTTTGTCCGGATTTGCCTCAATTCCTCTGTATGAAACCATGAACCCCAGAAACTTCCCTGATGAAACTCCAAAAGCACACTTGCTTGGATTTAATTTCATATTATACTGCCGAAGTGTATCAAAGGTTTCTTGAAAGTCGTCTAAATGCTTCCCCTCATCCAAGCTCTTTACCAGCATATCATCTACGTAGACCTTCACATTTCATCCGATTTGAGGATGAAACATGTGGTTAACCAGTCCTTGGTAAGTCGCCCCCGCTTTTTTTAAACCAAAAGGCATTACCTTGTAACAAAATTACCCTTGGCTAGTAATGAAGGAAGTCTTCTCTTGATCTATTTCGTCCATCTTTATTTGGATGTAACCTGAGAAGGCGTCCATGAAACTCAGTAGTTTGTGACCTGCCGTTGAGTCCAGCAGTTGGTTAATGCGTGGTAATGGATAACTGTCCTTGGGCCAAATCTTGTTTAAGTCAGTAAAGCCAATGCACATTCGCCACTTATCGTTGGCCTTCTTTACCATGACTACATTCGCCAATCAGTCCGGATAATAAACTTCTCGGATGAACTCCACGGTAATCAACTTCTGGACTTCTTCTTTGATGACATTGTCTCGCTTATGAGCAAAAATTCTCTTCTTTTGAGGCACTGGTTTAGAGGAAGGACACAGGTTCAGATGATGGGTAATGACACTTGGATCAATACCCGGCATGTCCTCGTGACTCTATGCAAAGACATCAATGCTTCTTTTCAAAAACTGGACAAGAGTATGCTTTGCCTCTTCTTCCATACTTGCCCCAATTCTAGTGAACTACTCGGGGCTGCTCTTGTCCAAAGGGACATCTTCTAACACCTCAGTGGGTTCCGGTGTAATCCTTTTTCTTGTCTATGCTCATTGTCTACATGTGCTCGTCCATTGCTAACATGGCTAAGTAGCACTATCTGGCGGCTAACTGATCCCCTTGTACTTGACCCACTCATTGCTCGGTCTGGAATTTGACGGACAAATGGTAGGTAGAGGTTATTGCCTTCCAACTATTCAAAGTTGGTGCTCTAATAATAGCATTATATGATGATGAATAATCAACAATAAGGAAGTTTACCTCTTTGGTTATCTGTTGCGGGTAGGCTCTAACTACCACAGGTAATGTAATGGTGCCCAAAGGCTGCACCTTCATTCCTCCAAATCCCACTAATGGTGAATTCACTAGTCGAAGTTGATCTCGTCCTAATCTCATTTGTTGGAAGGCCAGGTAATACAAAATGTCCGCTAAGCTACAATTGTCTACCAACACCCTCCTGGTCGTATAATCGGCAATGAGTAATGTTATTACGATTGCATCGTCGTGGGGGTGATGGACTCTTTCAGCATCCTCATCCATGAGTGTGATGGACTCTTTCAACATCCTTGTCCGTGAATGTGATGGCTTGCTCAGCAGCTTCCCTCATCCTGGGAGATCATTCAGATAGCTGGACGTTTTGCACCACTTTCAGGTATGTCTTTCTTGACTTGGATGACTGAGCTGCAAAGGTTTCTCTTATAATAACTCTTATTTCTCCAAGTGGTGGTCGTGACGACTCCTCTACCTTGGCCTTCAGCTTCTCGTCCTTATGGTCTCGTTCAAGGAATTTCCTCAACTTTCCTTGTCTGATAAGATTCTCTATCTACTGCTTTAAATCAAAACACTTGTCCGTGTCGTGCCTGTGGTCTTTGTGGAAGCAAAAATACTTATTCCTATTGCGCTTGTTAGGATCTCTTTTCATTTTTTCTGGCCACTTCAAGGATAGATTGTCCTTGATTTGCATAAGTACTTGCTCCAGTGGCGTATTCAAGGGAGTGAATTGTTGGTTTCTTGCTAAAAAGTTCGTCTTCTTGCCTTCTCTATCTTTTTTCTCTTCTACCCCGAGCCTTCTTTGGACGAGGGCCTTAATCTGGATGACGCGAGTGACCTACTTCTGCACGCTCTACTCTTTTCCCCTTCTTGGCTATGATTGCGTCATCAGCATTCATGAAATTTTGGGCCGAATGGATGAGTTCGGCCATAGTTTGTGGTTTTTGCTCGTAGAGCTTATGAATAAACAAGTCAAAGTTGACCCCATTATGGAAGGCGGCCAATAACAACTTGTCATCTATCTCATCCACCGTCAAGGCTTCTCTGTTAAACTGAGTAATGAAGGACCGTAAACTTTCATTCTCTCCTTGCTCTATAGTTAGTAAACTGGAAGAGGAATGCTTATGGCGTTGTCCTCCAATGAAATTATTGACGAACAACTTACTCAACTCCTCGAATGAGCCAACCGTGTTTAAGGGTATCTTGCTGAACCACACCCGCACTGGTCCCTTGAGGGTGGTAGAGAATGCTTTGTACATAATCTCGTCCAGAACCCCTTTAAGGTGCATAGTAGTCTTGAAAGCAGCGATGTGATCGCACGGGTCGCAAGTTCCATCATATGAATCCAAAGAGGGCATTTTGAATTTCGGAGATAGGGAATGACTATTGATAAAAGCCGTGAAAGGGAAGTCTGTTTGGTGAACTAAGTCATCCATGGGATTCGCCCGTCTCATATTCTCCTTCATTTCATCCATGACTTTTCTCATTTGGTCCATCTCCCTCTCTAAGTGAGGCACTCTTCTTGAAGTAGTACCCCTTGACTGATTCTTGGACTTAACGTTTTCCCCTCTTCCCTCTTGACTCTGGGCTTACCCTTTCACATGTCTTTCATGGTGCTGCCTCCTTAAGTTAATCTCCCTATTCAACTCTTGGTTCTAACGGGTTAGTTCTGCCATAGCGGTAGCCATAGACTGTATATGTTGGATGGAAGGCGGTTGCATGACAGACGCTGATTGACGATCACGGTGGGGATTACTGGAATCATCCATACTCTCTTAGTGACCTAGACTAGTAGCCGTTGATCTTGTCCGAACCATTCAACCTTTTGTTTGGGAAAGGCGAATTGTTGAAAACAAATAATCGAATGAAAAGAAATGATCCCCACAGACGGTGCCAACTGGTGATGCAAAGAAAATCAGTAGGCTGGATGCTTCGGATTTGAAAAGACTACTGGCTGTCATGATGGCCTAAAAAAGAAAGAATAATGATCAAAGGTAATTGGGGTCGCCGGCCAAGAACCCTTCGACGCCAAAGTTAGTTTTTCTCTCTAGAATTTTGGAGTTCCAACTTTTCAGGAAATGTCAAAAACATACCTTTGTCTGATCTGAATGAGCCTTTATATAGTGTCCTAGAAACAGTTATTAGACTTGTAACCTCCCCTAGATTTGAGGAGGTGTGAGGGTTCAAGGATAACTTTCACAACTGTTTAGGAATTACATTTTACACACATAACCATCATTGGAAGTTATGTGTGTGATAAGGAGTCGTAGTACACACTCAGGAATTTTCCCAAGTGTCAGGAGCTCGTCCAGGGGTCAAGCGTACCTCGCTTCCAAGGAAGGTCGTTCATATATGGACGACCTTCTTACGGACGAGGTTGATGACTCCCTTAGATGAAACGGAGTGGTTTTGTTGATCTTGACCATGCGAAGCTCGTCCAAGTATCTTCCTGCATGGACGAGCTTTTTATAGATGAGATTCTTACAACCTTCGCTTTCCAGGCCTTGTCCTGGACAATTGTTATGGACGACATTGGAGTTGGGGATTTTATCATACCCCATCAACCTTCATTTAATAAGGTAATAAGATTAGAGTAATTTGATATATTTTGTAATATTAGTTTATTGTAATCTTGGAAACAATTAATGAACCAAAGACCGTAATGTTCACACTATAGTAATATGACATTGACGTGGTGCACATCACGACGAACTAAATACCCCTTTAGAGCATTCCCATTAGCATCAATAAATTTTGGCTAAACGCTCTTAAAACTAACCAACATTAGCCTTAACAAACTATTCCAAAATCCTAACAATGAACAGTACCCTCAATACAATTGCTGAGGCTACTGTTCATCAATATATTATACTAAAATTTTATTTTATTCATTACTGACTCACTCTCTTTATTTCTCCATTTGACTCTCTCTTCTCTTCTCTCTTTCTAGGTGGAGGTGGTGGTCATAGAATGGGTTGTAGATCGGCAAAGGTGGTGCTTTTAGATTGATGAGGTGGTGGTCACATGATGGGTTGTAGATCGGTGGTTGTAGACTTGTAGATTGTCAAAGGTAGTAGTTGTTTTTTTGGTGAATTTGATGTCAAATGGGTATTCCATAGTTAGGTTTGATGTCAAATGGGTATTCCACAGCTAATTTTGATGTCTAATGGATGTTATGGCTGAGTTTGATGTCACATAGTTCTTCTATAGGTCTACTATGGTTGTCTTCCTTTAATGATGGGTCTTCCATAGGTCTACCATGGTTGTCTTCCTTTAATGATGGGTCCTCTATGATTGATTTTGTGAAGGTGAAGATGGTTGGGCTAGTGTGGTGAATCAGTTATGATTGGTGGGTGTTTGGCTTGAAATTGGGGAAAAGTGAGAAATTATTAAAATAGTGATAAAGTATTGCGAGTGTTTCATCTTGCACTAACTCACGCATGGTTCATGCCCCTCATGGGAAGTATGCCTCAACCGAATGGATCGGAGATGGAGATTTGGGAGTTGCCACCTGGTTTAGGTCTACATACCAGATTGTGGGTTCGAAGTTTGAGTATGACTTAGAAAGGGGTTAGGTACCCAAAACCGCCCAATTTGTGGATCGGGCCTCCATTATATGTTGATAGGCTATATTTAAATAAAGACTTTAGTAAAAGAGCCTAATCCATAATATGAACATACATCATGCACTAATTGAAAAAACACATACAACATGTTAAAGATTGTATCATGTCATAAAAGGAAACACATTAAAACCATAATCAAACATATGCTATTAATATGGAAAACTAACAATCAAATAAAATAAACCAAACATGGCATACTAAAATGAACATAGAAAACAATTAAACATATTTAAATAATCTAAAATAGAGAATTCAAAGTCAAACATATGAAAAAAGAACATGTGAAAAACAATTAACTAAATAAAAACAAGAATTTTGACCTAATTAGGGTCTAAGGTGCGTTCGCATGAACGCATGCATTCACGTCCTTAACATAGAAAAAATAAAACTCACATTTTTGCATATTTAATCAAACAAACATATAACACATGAAAATAAAGAAGCATGTTAGAAGCCCTAAACGCTAAAATAACATAAAGCAAATAAAACAAGTCATCAACTTAAACAAATAACCATAAATAAACCAAAACTATACTAAACCACATTAAATAAATAATCATATCAATATTGAGGGGCCCAAAACTCAAGTTCAAGTGACTTGGAAATGAACCTATGTACGCAGGTTCAAGGCCATGTATGCATACTTCCCAAAACCCTAATTCCTAATAGCATTGATGGTCCGTCTTCAATTGATCATATCGCTCTAAATTTAAATCTAAATTATACAAAATTTATGTTCAAATTAAAGCCTAGGATGTTTACTTTCCAATGAAACAAACCTTACCCAAATATTATATGTGGATCAAAAAGTATTGTCAAAACAGCAAACAAATGTCATTTTTTAACATCATTTTTAAAGCGATTTGAGCACTTTTGAGTTATAATTACCTCCGAACTATTGTGAACCCTTTAATTACCTTTGGTTGACATATGTCAAGCTCATTATTGGGGCCAGGAACCAAAGGTTATAATGGGTACAAAATGAGGTGTCTACATGTATTGAGATTGATGTAGTTGTGTGTGAATGATAGATAATCCGAAGTAGCATTTTAGACCAAATTTGACTAAAAGTGCATTGAGGCTTATATGAATGCTCTTATGTCTCTAATAGAATAAATAAATTGCTAACACTTAGGATTATTATTATTGTGTTTTTTTTCTTAATTTAATAATAGGTGAGTGTGAATTTGAATTTGAATTTGAATGTTTTCATTAAAATATTAGGAGGAGCAAGTCAATTGAACTACAAGTCTGTCAACTAATGATTTGTTGTACTAGTGTGTAGCCCTATGTATATGCATGAGTACAATTAAAAATAATCACAATTATACAGTTCAAATTATACTTTTTTTTAGGAGAGCTTCAAATTACACATGGAATTAGGTTTCACTTTTTCTAAACTATACAATTTTAAAATATGTAATGGTTTCTCATTATAAATATATATATATATATATATATATATATATATATATGATAGAGAATTTAATTGGTTTTAGACTTTTCGGTTTTTGCATCGAATAATTCATTTTCCACAAAAATTAAAAACTTAGATGGACACAAGATGGAAAATTGGACTCCAATTGAATCTAATTTAAAATCAATTGGATTTGAACTCTTCAATTTTTATACTCAATAATTCATTTGACACAAAATTAAAAATTAAATGGAACACATGATGCAAAATTGAGAATCTAATTAAAATCTAATTAGATTTTCTCTAAACTATGGCTATTAATATATATATATATATATATATATATAGATATATAGATTTGTTAAATTGTCAATGATCTCACAATTTATCCATTTATAATATATAAGAGCATTCACATATGGGTTCTTAAAAAATTTGCTATTTTACATTCTAATTTATTTTACAATACAATTTCACAACTCACCCAACATTCTAGTTTTTATTTTAATATACAACTCATTAAAATAATATAAACTACACAATTGAATAATATAAATTTACAAACAATCTCTCTCTCTCTCTCTCTCTCTCTCTCTCTGACACTCCATCGCTTTGTCTCTCCAGTAGCCCAACAACTTGTTCCATTCTCTCTCTAGAAACCCAACAACTAAAACCGCCATAACCACCAAAATTAAAAACCAATTGGAACCACTAAAACCCCCGAAATCAACACTAAAACCCTTGAAATCAACAAACCAATTGGAACCATCCAAGCCCTAGTCACCAATTCAAGTCCTAGCCACATAAACCACTAATTTAAACCCAAGACCAACCATCGAAACCAATTTCCAACACCACCAAAGCCATTGATTAACCATCTAAGCCTTAGCCATCAATTCAAGCCCTAACTACCGATTCAAGCCCTAGCCACCGAAACCATCAATTTAAACCCAAGCCCTAGCCACCAATTCAAGCCTCAGCCACCGAAATCAAAGTTCAATACCATCGAAACCACAGAGAGAGAGAGAGAGAGAGAGAGAGAGAGAGAGAGAGAGAGAGAGAGAGACATAGAGAAGAGAGAGAAAGTGAGAAGAGATAGAAGACTAAAGAGAGAGAGCGAGGAGTTGGATAAATAAAATAATGAAATTTAAGTTTACCTTTAGTGAACAATAAGTTGTATATGTAACAAATTGTTGTAGCAAAGTGCTAAAATTTTAAGCAATAAAAACTTGAATAAACCTAGTTTTATGCATGTATGGATGTAAAAAAGAAATTTGGGGGTGCAACCAAATAGCAATGCTCTAGAATAGATAGATTTAAAAAAAAAAAAAAAATTTAGGGAGATAATTAAAACAGTTATTATGTGATTGTTTTGTGAGATAAATCCAAGAATAACGGTGGTTAACTATTTCACAAAAATTTTTACAAACTGATAATGTGGAGATTGATTATTGATAAATGAAAAAATGATATTAATAGTGGGTTTAGATAAAAACTAATAAAAAATTGACTATATTAACACTTTATAAATATATTATAAAATAATTTGTGACCGTGGCATCACTCTATTGGATTGACTTATATTTGCCTTACCCTTCGTAATTACCGCCATTACTTTATTGCTCCTTATCCTTCCCTTGTCTCTAATTTTAATTGTTAACCTTCATGTCTCAAACATTAATAACACTCACCACCCACGCCCAGGCAGTGGAACAAGCCTGTTTTGACTGTAGTTCCAAAATGATTGTTTCTAAAGAACAAGAAGAAGAAAAAGAAAAAGAAGAGAGATGTCCCAAACCCAAACAGCACCGCTCTCGTCCTCCTACCCTCCACCTATGCCTCTTGCTCTTCACAGTCCCGCTGGCCGCCTTGTTCATTGTCACTACCCACAACTTCGATCTTCAACTCCCTCCGGAGAGAAATCGAAATTCAACTCCATCCCATTCTACCACATTCCCATCAAGTTCTTTTACTGCAGATTTAGCACCACCATTACCACCACTTCCTCAAGCAGAAGCAGTAATAATAAAGTCAAAGCCAAATATTATTAAGGCAGTGGACACAACAATGGAAGAATCAGGTCCGTATCACAATTGGCAACTCTTTGTTCAAGATTTCAAGGAAATGATGCGCAATTTCAGGATATATGTTTATCCTGATGCTGATGCAACAAACCAAGCCCAGTCCCAGTTTGGTCCCATTTTCCTTCCCCACCAAAACCCATTTGATCCAAAGCTAGGAAACTACTTCAGTGAACACATGTTCAAACTGTCTCTTCTTCAAAGTTCCCTCTTAACACTCCATCCCCAACAAGCCCATCTCTTTTTCTTGCCTTTTTCAATCAATCTTCTAAGGAACGACCCTCGTGTTCACTCCGAAGCTTCAATCTCTGAGTTCGTCTCTCAATACATTACCAGAATTCTCAGTGACTTCACATTCTGGAATGCCTCCGCTGGTGCAGACCATTTCTATGTGTACTGTCATTCAGTTGGTCGAGAGGCCGCTTCTAAGTTTCTGGATTTACGTAACAATGCAATACAGGTCACTTGCTCTTCTAGCTACTTCCAGAGATACTACGTTACACACAAAGATGTGGCGCTCCCGCAGGTTTGGCCTCGCCCAAATGATCAACCTCTCACTCCCCCGGATGCCAGGTACTCATTTTTCTTTTCTTTTCTTTTCACCACTTCCTTTCATTTCCATCTTTTAAGTTTTATGTTGTTGCTGCGGCTGCCGCCTTGGAAGCATTTCAGTACTAGAAATGGGTCCAAACCCCGTTTAGTTAAACATTTTGATTTTGATTTTCTTTTTGGATAGCATAACTACTAGAAATGGGTTCAATAGAGAGAGGGAGAGGGCTAAGGCCGACTCTGACAGAAAAGTATCGTCTTCATTTGAAATGCATCCATTTCATGGTTTACATTATTATAGATCAATAGTTTATCTCTTTGATTTAATGCTTTAGGCACCCGTGAAATCTATTTGAGGACAAACAAACACTAGTCCACTACACCAAAACCCCCAATAATGGTAGTATGATTATTATTATTAGGATAAGGGGATCACTATGGTACACACAACACACTGTCCTTCCTATTTGGATATCAAACAGAGAGTGAAAAGGATGTTTTATGAGCTGCAGCTTGGCCTCCAAACTCTGTTTGTGTATAAAACTGATCAAATAGCATGAGTTTCTTATTGATATGCTTCCCTTATTTATGCTGTACTTACATCAGTCGATTAAGATAAAAATAGGAACTAAGCTAAAAAAGGGGATTGGTTGCAATTTGCATGCCAAAGAATTAGGAACAAGTACAGACTTCATACCAAACTCAATTACTTGCCACATTTTAACTGACAACGTATATCATGAAACTCACTCTAGGAACTAATGCATATCTGTAGTCCTGTTGAAGCATATACTATATACAACTATCATTTTGTAGATGCATTACAAATATTAGATTCAGTTTGCTACAGGTACTTTTTCCTGTTTTGACCACTAACCGCGGCTGGTTCGTTGTCATACAGGCATAAACTTGTTTACTTTTCTGGACGTATACAAAACTCTCGTATTCGCCAAGAGCTGATAGCTGTATGGGGGAATGATTCTTATATGGACATTTTCTCTGGAAGTACACCTTTTCCTTATGAAGAAGGTTTTAGAAGGAGCAAGTATTGCCTCCATGTCAAAGGTTATGAGGTGAACACTGCTAGAGTAAGTGATTCCATACATTATGGATGCATTCCTGTTATTATTTCCAACTACTATGACCTTCCATTTGCTAATGTTTTGAACTGGAGCAAGTTTTCAGTTATTATCAACCAACGAGAAATAGCCTTCATCAAAAAGAGACTTCTGTCAATAACAAGACAGATGTACCTAGAAATGTACCATAATCTATGCCAAGTTCGGAAACATTTTTTGTGGCATAAAACACCAAGGGGTTTTGATTCCTTCCATATGACTGCTTACCAGTTGTGGCTGAGAAGAAGCATGCATCGCCTATCCCACTAATTCTCCCTGTTGTCTTGTCTCAACATGTTATGTACTTGGAGGGCTGTATGAAGTTTCATATTGTGGCTACTTGCTCAAAAGAGGTTCTTTCTATGTTTTCAACGCATTCCATGCTGGTGGTTACTTCAACATAGTCTGGTTTGGGTCATCTTTCAAGATTCTTTTTAATCCAAATGGCTATAATTATCTGGAACCCACTGTGGGAATATGAATTCTCATTCTTTTTAAGTGATAATAATACCCAAAAATTGTTACCCCTTGACTATCCAATAATGGACTAGCTGAGTCCTTATTTCACAGAACGCAAGCCTCCGAAAGGCTTGCAGGAAGAGACTAATGGACACTTGACTACCATTGCCTCTTGCTTCTAGAATTGGGCAGGAGAGCAGAAAGGAGGATGGAAGCCTTCAATGAAATTTTGAAATTAGGACTTAGAAAGAATCAAACCAAGGGAATTGCTCATAGCTGATACATGTAACTCTGATTACTCTTTCTTGTTGGATAATGACTACAAATACATCTCTGCAATTCAAGCGTTCACAGATGCAGGTGTGAATCCAAATTGCTTGATGACGACAAATATGATTCAAGTGCTCATAGATGCAGGTGTAAATCCCAATTGGTTGATGGCTACATATATGACTATGTGATCCAAGTAGTCACAAATGCAAGGTAAATCCATTATATTTGTAATAGGTGGCATTGGTCTTGTTGATGGATTTTTTCCCCTATTGTTATGTTTGGCATGGATTATTGCAAAGTGTTTACGCTATGTCTGTGTTTACGCTAGAAAAGAAAGATTGTTGTGGTAGGATTGTCAGCCAACGTCACATTTGTGTGTGTGTGTTTTTTTTTTCTCTTTCTTAATATGTCCTTAAAGATACACAGTTGAGGCATCCCTTAAAATAAAAATGACAAAAAATAATATATGGGACTGACTTCAATTAGAGTTGAGTATCCATATCCAATCTCAAAATTTTGGGACTAAGACACGTGAACTTTTTTTTAGTCTAGTTATGTGATACTATAATTACCATTTTTTTAATATAATTTTATTCAATATTTTTTTGACATATTATCATTCAATGAGGTATTTCAAGTCTGTTGTATAAAGATACTAATAAACCAAACATAAGATTTCATTATCTTGGGAATTTTCTTAGATTCTTAATGAAATCAAACATGGATATTAGTGTACTACATTCTCTTGTTTCAAAAAGTAAAATAAAAATCAAACAAGGATATAGTTGTACTACATTAGAACATTTGTTTCAAAAAGTAAAATAAAATGATCTTTGTTCATAATTGAAGGGTAATGCTGTTACTCTGATCCATTGGTCCATATGTCAAGAAGACAACTTTTGTGCCACAACTGTTTATTAAGATTAGTGGAAAAAAAAAATAGCGGGTCCTTATTGTCATTCATAGCCATCCACATCAAAGTTGTGGCATAAAAATGGTAATGCTAGAAGAACCTGCATAAAAAAAATAGCGGGTCCATATTGTCATTCATAGCCATCCATTGCTGCTTGTTATCCCAATATCACTATTTAAAAAACCAATGCGCTCATCAATCCGGTATTGATTCTTTTAGCTCGCAACACACAGCAAAACGCACAGGCCACTTCTCCATCAGAAACTCATCCTGTCCTAGCCACCTATCCCTACCTTATTTTTAATAGATATATCACACACATATATATATATATATATATATATGCGAGTTTTTATCTAGAAAATGCATTTTACACCATCTCTTTTATAAAAAAATAAAAATAAAAATATGGTGTGTAGCTTTTAACACCGCCAAGTTCCGCAAAGTGAGTTGGAGTCAACTTTTTAGCGTATTTATATTTGACAGAAAGATGATGTAATTAGGAAAAAGATCACTGCCAAAACAATAAAAACTATGAACAAAAGGTACAGTTATTATGAAACACAGAATAAGTGGCTTCTATACAGTTTTAGTCACACATCATACTAGTATTAATTTATTTATAGGGTTTTCTTCAAACATGTAATCAATCATATGCTATAATCACAAGATTAAATTAAATAGAATGCTCGGCAGGCTGGGAATGGTATGTCCGCCTCCTAAGTTGAGACTCAGCTGTTGGTTGCTGCAAAAAGATTCTTGTTGGATCATTAGGATCAACGTATCTGCAAAATGACAGATTTTTAATCAGTTATCCCTTCATGTATTCCTCGACTATATAAAAAAAAAATACAAAATACAAGAGAGAGCATTTCACATACGCAGATCTCATCATTTCATCAACAGGAGTTTGTGCTGCTTGCAAAGGATCCACACGAGGCTCTGTTGCCGAACTATTGTGTTGATTGTATTGTCTCACTGAAGAGATCAAATTGAAAAAGAGTGGAACAAAGGTTCCACAGCCACCTTCCTTGAACAAAATCTTGACTGAGTGAGTGGAGTAAAGTGCCCTGTTTTGGTTTTCTGGGACCACCTAAATTAAATTAAAGCAATAATCAGAATCTTGGAAATAGGATAGGAAAGGGTCTACATCCAACAAGTCTAGAACTCTCACTGATTACTTACAGGTTCCACTTGACCAGAAATGTTGTTGCAGAAAAATATAGGTTGATTAAATTTTTCACCATGAACATAAAGCTGCAAAACAAAATCATCCATGAATCAGTGAAATGTCAATACATGGTTGAAGATGGACATAGCCTGACACCTCAAATAACATGCCCAATTCCACAAGCAAATAGATTTTCTGTTACAAGGCTTGAAGCAAAAACATAGCAATATTTGCATGACAGCAAACAATGTCATGAATGAAGCCCAAACTGAACCAAGCTTCACATTACATCAAAAAGATGCACAATATGCAACTTCATCACCATATCAATTTCCTAAAACAATGGTCCAAAATAATTTTTTTTTCTTTGATAAGTAAAAAAATGGTCCAATATAAATTAGCACTGAGTCACTGACTAACTCCTCATCTTCATATGATCCAATGTGCAATTTCATTGTCATTACTAATGCAGCCAAGATACTAAATATATACCATTAGAATAAATGACCACAACAGAAAATCTACTTCACTACCCAAAAAATTAAATAGAAAATCTCTCCCTCACCATCTCTGGCTTGTTGGCAATACTAGTAGCTAAAACCACATCTTTTCTCCTGGTTTGAACTTTCACAATTTTTCACCATGGGGTAACAGAAAAAAAAAAAGATGAAAAGGGATTTTAAACAAAGGCAAACTAAGCCTGTGGAATGTTATATTCAGCCAACTTTAAAACAAATCCTAGAGCTAACAAATATGAAAGGGATGACCATTAAGCTGCTATAGGAATGGAGGTCTGAAAAGAGGTAACTGAAATGGTAAAAGATGTAGCCCCAAGCAAAACCAACCACCCAAATTGAAAAGGCAAACTCAAAGAGGTCATTAGGCCCATTGCTCCAGTTCATGTGTTACAGAGTTTGTAGTTATTTTCAAAGAGGTCATTAGGTGCATAGCAACTTCTTTTAACTTCACAAAGAATAAAAAATTTATAAGACATGGCAATAAAACGAGGACAAAAAAGGAGCGCAAAAGTAATAACAAGTATTACATACCAGGGGTATATCAAAAGCAGTAACGTTCCCTACAGGCTTATTTGCAACAAAGACCATGCGTATATTTGACAAGTAAATAGTTCCCTTTGCCTTAAGGTGACCTCCATGAGCTCTGAAAATACAAGGTGAGAGTCAGTTAACCTGAAAAATAAACCATTAAAAACTACCTCAGCATTAATAGTCTCTCAGTTATGTGAGACTCACTTACTGCACCCACCCATTACATGTCACGTTCAAATTTAGGTCATGATGGTATGAACGCCATACATCCACACCCCAACATCACTTTATTAGGTTCTTGTAAAAACAGCGTTTTCCAAACTAATAGCTATATACCAAAAAAAAAAAAATTCCAGTGTCACTAATTGAATTTCAACTAAGTAATTATCATAATTGAAATCCAATAAAGAAAAAAATCATGCTATCAAGCATTGTTGTTTGCAGCTGGGATTGTTATCTGGGGTTTAACAAGGCCCTCAAAAGGGGCTTATGTGTTCCTTGGTCTAAAGTGTGTGTGTACAAGTTGTGCCAGCAGAAATAGTGTTAAGTCTCCTTGGATTTCAACAAAATGAATGACAGAAAGTCCTGCAATCAAGCTGGTGATGAACCCTCATAGAGAAAAATACCCAAAACCATTGTTACATAATTCAAATAAAAAAACCATAACCCAATTAATCATGGCATGATAAATATTCTGAGTAAAAAAAACTCCATGCTTTAGGCAGCATTGATCAACATTCGCTCTCTTAAATTTTCAATTCCAACCTCTTGAGAGTGATGAAACTAACATAGAGCTCAAAGATCAAACAAGGAGATTCTAGAATTGGAGTATAGTTTGGATGGGGGACCTAATTGCAATTGGCACCATTCAGAAGCTTTTTTTCATCATTGATGAGTCTTGGTACGTAAGATGCATAATATGGCAAATTCAAGATTTTCTAAAATGAGAATTAATTTAATTGGCTGTAGCAAGCCCATGAGTCTTCTTTTTTAATTTTTCTATTCTGTTCTCGTAGTTTCCTTTAATAGCTCTTCTATTTTTTAAGGCCTTAGATAACCAAACATATTCAAATAGAGATTGAGAGTTTAATAAAACTCTAGCAGCTTTTCTTATGGCTTTGTGTGTGGGTGTGGGTGTGATTGCAGATAGGCTTCTCTTTTTTTTTTCCCCAGTGTAAAGTGTAATCTTAGAAACCTAAGCATCATTGCCTAGGGATAGAGTTTGGGGATTTTTTTTTTTAATGAACTAACCATCCCTAAACCCCTAAAACATGAAACCCACTCCAAGAATCCTATGAAAAACCTAATATAGTGCTGAATTGGGCAAAAAAAAAAAAAAAATCCTTCCATGTTAATTTAGCTTCAATAATATTTATTACATATCAGAGATTCAGAGACAGATCCAATCTGTTTATATAGCTTGGAATGTTCAGTAGAGTTGAATAATTATTTTATTTGTCGAGAATTAAGAACTAACTAAAAGTAAAATTGGTTGTGAAAGGATATAAATTGTCTTACTGTATATATAAATTTTAAATTGAAAAAGAAAAAAGAAAAGAGATGGATATAAAAAAAAGTAGAGATTTCTTCGTATGTTAAGTTAACAAGAAAGAGGAAAAGCAAAAGTTGGAAGAGGAAGAAGAAGAAACAGACCCAGGGATCTTGTCGACTTCGAATTCGACACCGTCTCTGGCCAAAACAAACAACTCGTTGACGAAAGGAACGGGCATTCCATTTGGGAACAGTTGAGGGTTCACAGCCATCACAACAAAACCACCAAGATCTCAAATCTCGCTAATTTGATTGATACTCTCCGATTTTAATTTCCAACCCTTTTCTTGCTCTTGCTCTTCCTCTTCCTCTGTTCCTATTTTTCGATTTATGATGTTTCGCTTCGCTTCTTTTCTTTTCTTTTCTTTTTCGTAAATATGAAGCAAACACGTACTTAAAACACGTGTCTGTCATGCGCACCCCCAAATCCCAAATTCGGCTGTAAAAATGATCTGTACACGTGGGTAATACTGATAAATAAATAAACAAAAACATAAAATAAAAATGTTCCCAACTCTAAACTTTTTTTCCCCCCAAAGTTTTTTAGCCTTTTTATAGAAAATTAAAAATTAAAAATTAAAATAATCGAGTCCAAAAATATTTTTAAAGGAAAAAGAAAAAAGAGAAGTTTAAACTAGATTTTTTTTTTTTTTTTTTGGGTAGAAAAGAGCATATCATATAATAACTACAAGTAACAATTCTATTGCAACAAACTCATTTCTCATCTAGGGTTAGAAATTTTTCCACCATAGGCAACGGATCATTAAAAAAAAAGAAGTTGTAGTATTAGAATTTCCAAGTTTAGATCAAACATCTACACAAACAATTCTTAGTCTAAAAAAATTTTAAAAAAAAATCTACACAAACAATTGGCTTCTTTAAATATGTGTTCAGGCGGGGGAAGGTGAGAAGAGGTTTCAAAGATAGGCTAGTCAAGTTACTGTTCATCAAGACTTAAGTTTGAATATAATGATAATTTTGTAGATAAACACATCAATATAAATACAAATCACTTTATACTTCATGAATCATAATTTGTTATGTATTCTTTTTGTCGGGGACGTTTTGCGACGAAGGCCGAGCTTGCAACAAAAAAGCCCAAAACTCCCCTTGGGTTCGTTAAATTCGTTAATGATTTGGAGAGTCAAGCCCAAAATTCGCAATGTGAGGTATACAAAGGCTAATGGTGCTTTATGGAAAAAGAAACCAACACAAAATGAAACACAAGAAAATGCAGAAACTATGTCTTCATCAGTCAGAAATTTCAGCCCGCAGTCACCGAGAGGACGAAATTGAGGAAGGCCCTGTGCAAGAGAGGGAGAATTCCCCTCTCTCTATATTTTTATCTCTAGGCCTTTAAATCGCTCACGCACTCAGTAGCTTGCTGGACTTTTGTGTCAAAGCTGTGGGTTTTTTTATAGAAAAAAAAATGTCCTTTTGCTTGTGGGCTGGTGGTGTATATTTATATCAAACTTTGGAGGATGCTTGTGACCAGTCCTTTAGTTGGGAGGAAAGCCTTGGACCTTTCAGATGCTATTTCTATGACTTGGTGTATCATGTTTTTTTTGCTTAGAGAAATGTTTGATTGCTTTTTGCATGATTTTGGAAACTAAGTTCTCTTTCTTCATAGCTGCTGTCTCTGGTTTTTGTAGCCTTTGGAAAACTACATTTGGGTGGCTGAGTGGCCTAGGCTGTTCAGCCTTTTCCTTAGAGTCAGTTATGCCTTGGTGTGGAAAAATGGAGCTGGCCTGAAAATTAGGGGCACAGTCACCCAGAGCATGGAGTCAGATCTGGGGTAGAAATTTCTGCCACTGAACCTCCTTCATGGGCCCTAAATGGCCCCAGCGTTGCTGGCCCATTTCGTGGCACATACGGGCTGGGCCTGTGCAAAGAGTCCAATGGGAACTGCTAATTAATTGGGCTTAGTTGTTTCTGTTGGGCCATAAAATTTGTCGCGAAAATGACCATTAACATTAGCCCCCTTCACACAAGTGGCGCTCGCGGCATGCGTGTGAGCTTGACAGAATTTTCGCACATTCTTAACACTTGATGAACCATAGTGTGGACCCACATCTGATGTTAGCATGGCCAATTAAATTTTCGAACGTTGTATGGACCAGTACATTGCATGCACCCTTTCCTTATCTCATGTTGTTGCCGCCATCGTTATTATTGTCTTACACTCATATATATATATATATATATATGTATATATTTGTCTTATTCTCCCTTCCTCCTCTTTTTTTTTTTTTTTTAAACGCCTTTTGCTTTGATCTTTGGTCTTCATCTTTTCTTCTTTGCTTTAAGTAATAGGCATGTAAAGGTAAGACTCCTTTATGGCTTTTGTCTTATGCACACACACACACACATATATATATATATATATATGCATATATAATATTTGTCTTACACCTTTTTTTCTTTCACACGTTTCCCCTGCTCTTTATTCTTCATTTTTCTTCTTTACTTCAAGCAAACAACGTGTCCAGGTAAGACTCTCTTATAACTTTGTCTTACACATGAATATATACATAGGATATTTGTCTAGCCTTTTCCTTTGTTTCTGGTCTGCCCATTTTTCTTGAGTAAAAGGGTCAAAGTCAGGCCCACATAAAATAGTGGACTCCTTCATCACTCGTCCACACCTATTAAGTCCTCTCTTAGAAAAGAAAAAGAACAAGTTTCTTAGCTTCTTTTCCTTTCGCCGAAATGGGTCTCTTACTTTGCCATTGTTGGATGCTCTGTTCACTCCTCTAGCTGCCATCGTGATTGACTAGTTGAGGCAAAAAGAAAGTTAAGTAAAGCAAGAGTACCAGGACAAGCGTGAAGACATCAGCTCTTCCTATGGTCTGATTTTTTTTTTAAATCTCCTAGTCTTGCTTTATTTTCCCACCACCTGATCAGAAACAATTGGGTTCCAAACGGTCACGTTCCAAGGGTGGCAGCAAGAGTCTGAAGTGAACACAGACCAGGGATAGTGGTGGTTCTTCGTCGTCATCTGGTAGGTCAGCAGTTGACGACTCGCTGTTAAGACCAATTTGCGATCCATGGGTCACGACTACTTCGCCTTTCCCCTTTCCTTTGCCGCTCGATCCTGTGACTCCGAATGAGGAAAAAATGGAGATTGGGTTTGACATTGTGGGTTCTGATGAGTTTAATCTTCCACCACCGGATGGCATGACAGAGCTCCGACTTCGTCGCCGAGAGGTACTTCCTGTTCCTATCATTTTTAGTATGGAATGTGGCCACTCTGTTGATTGGGACCGTTGGGTTGATAGTGAGTTACAAGATATTGAGTTTGTGAGCTTACTGAAACAATCTCGAGTCTACGGTAGTGTGTTGGTGTCCCGTGGTCTGAACATGAAAAAGGATATTGCCAGATTGCGACGTTTAGTTCGTAGGTGGAACTTAGTAACCCACACATTCTTTTTTGCTTGGGGTGAGGCTACTGTAACCTTAGAGGATGTAGAGAAAATTCTATTGTTACCGCCGGTGGGTTGCAGGCGACCGTGGCCGATTGTGTCGGTGGAGGGGAGTGAGGGTATTATTGAACAATTGTACACGGGTTATGGCGGCCGTGATGCTCCACCATGTAATAAGCATTCTCGATTTGCTGCATGGGTTCGGTATTTCGGAAACTTTGAGGGAAAACTTGTTCGTCGTGCTGCTTTCATGGTTTATTGGCTAAGTCATTTTGTGTTGACCGAGTTCCCATTTGATCATGTAAAAGCGTATTTGTTTCCTCTAGCTGTATTACTGGCTCGTGGCGAATCTCTTGCTGTGGGCGCCATGTGCTTAAGTAACTTATATAATCATTTGGATGCTCTCCACATTTCCGAAATGGAGGGATCACCATACTATGCCGTGGTAACTCACTTGAATTTGGCCTTACTGCAAGTTTGGGCGTGGGAACGTGCTCGTCCCCTCGTATCACACGCTCGTTCTATCGCAGCTGTTCGCAAGCGTTATCCACCAAGTCCAAAGCATAACCATCCTGATTTTTTTACAAAAATTCCGCGAGTCTCCTCCCATACTCCTTAAGTGGATAGGAGTTAAGTCTCCCTCATTATCTTGGGTCGAGTTGATGGATAGGGAGGCTGACTTTATCTGGCGTCCATATGTTAGGATTGCTGATGGTTTTTCGTTAACGTTGTTGGATGAAGATGTTGAATCTGATGTGAGCGTGTATAATTCCTTGCTGGCTCGTACGCCGCTTTGGTTATTTCCTTGTGGTCCCTCGGGTTCTTGGGCACGGTACAACCCACACAGAGTCAGGCGTCAGTTTGGATATGATCAGGGTGTGCCAAGTGAGAACCCAGTGGTCCTTGACCATGAGCATTCTGTGACTCCATTTGTTTTGCAAACTGGGTGTTCTAGTTTGAATAGGGGAACTCCACCGACATTGCTTCCTGAAAATCCGAGAGTTGGGGTTCTTACCCGGAGGGCTTGTCGATATTGGAATGAGATAGCTGTCAAGTTCAATGATTATGTAGAGGCTGGTGGAGATGGATGCATTTTTCCTCCCCCTCCTTCGGCACCAATTAATAGGTCGCGCCACATGAAATTTAGTCGTGGATTGGTCGCATATTTTACGAAAGAGAAAATAGGTTTCGTGGCTTGGCATGATGAGGTAGCGGCTTGGGTGGCGTACGCGGGCTAAGTTCCTGAGCCTTGGAAAAAAAATGAACCCATGGCTAAAGCTCGCACTGTTGCTCCTTTGGCGCGTGGTGAGGCCTTGAATGCCAAGCCCCCAGCCAAGAGGGAAAGACCAAAAAACTTCGTAGATGCATTTGCTCTTCCTTCTCCTTTGCCCAAAAAGGTCCGCTCCTCAGTAGCTGCAGGTTCAAAGGTTTTACCTCGCACAGTATTGGCACTTCGTGCCATGAAGGATGATGTTCTCGCACCCTTAAATTGTGCTGTCACAATGCATTCCTTGCTTGGTCCTGAGGTTTCTGACAACCAGGTAAGTCCTCCTCTTTCTCTTTTCCTCATTGTTTCACTCATTTATTTATGTGTGTATATGTATATACATATATTCTTTTTGTTATTACTACTATTATTTACATACGCACGTACATACATACATACGCATATACATATATATACACACGTATCTGTCACTCCATTAGACTAACATCACCCCCCCTCTTTTTTTTTTAGATTCCTTCTTCTCCCGTGGTCTCTGAAGGAAAAGTGGACATCCTAGAATCGTTTGAAGACGACTTGTCGGACGATTGTGAGAATGTTGCAGTTCCTATTGCTGCTACCTCACCCTTTATCACCATAGAGCGGAAGTCTTCAGTGGGCGCTGATAATGAGAAGTCAGGTGAAAGCTATGACGGGGCAAGTGAAAGTTCGGCTGGAACCACAGTGAGCCTCATAGCAAAACTTCCTTTCCCGCCCCTTTCCTTTCCCTCTTTCTTTCTTTTTTTTTATTATTTTTTTTTAATTTTTTTTACGCAATGATAATAATAATAATAATAACTTTATGCTTCTGCTACTGTGTGATTTTTCTGTGTGTAGGGGACCTTGGATGTGAGCAAGGGAGTTGACGTAGTCGGGGAGGCGACCAACATGAAGCTTGCGATCGCGAAAGCCTCAGTGAGTATTTTTATGCTTCCGGGGTGCACATGCTCTTATACATGTATGCGTATGCATATATACATATATACATGTATATACATATACGTCTTCCACTTCTCTTTTTTTTAGTTTATACATACATTCCGACTAGTCTTCATGCCACTTACCTACAGGTTCAAATTACCCTCGGTACGGGCGTTGAGGCACCTGTCGACGCCACCATCGTACCAGATTCTCAGATTGAGCCCATGTCCACATGTCTTGATTCCCTAACTCTCATTTCCAACGGGGAGCATGTCAAAGCTTTCATGGACAAGTTCGAACAAGACAGAAATAATGAGCATGAGGCTTCTCATTTCTTCAACTTCGTAGGCCCGAGTACACGCATTCATCAATTCTTAGTCCCTTCAGAGAGTGTTCCATTGTTGGAACATCTACGAACCAAGCACAATGATTTCCTTGGGCAATTAACAGTTGGTTCAGTTATCGAGAATCCCTTATTGAGGATCTTGGCTGCAGTGCTTATGGAAATGCAAGAAACTCAGGTGAACGCCTTAACTGAAGAGCGATTGTTTGAATGAAGGGATGCTGTGAGAGACTTACATAAGGCTGGTTTGGAAGTTTCCTTTGTTCTCCGTCATCTTCAAAATGTTGCTACATCATGGTTTTATAGAGGCGTGAAGACTCGATTGGCATCTATTGTGCGTTGGATTTCTGAATTGGAAAAAGAACTCGCGATGCTGAAGTCAGAGATGGTCCAGTTGCAAGAAAATTCTCCAGATGCCGTTATCCTGGATAACACTGCCATTCATGGCTTGCTTTGAGCTCCCGCCACCTCCTTATCACATGCCTCTTTTTTTTTGACATATGTAACTTGTAGAAAAGTGCTCAAACCCCTCCTCTTTTTTTTTTTTTTTTTTTTTTTTTTTTTTTTTTTTTTTTTTTCCAGTCCTTGCGTATGGAGACGCCCCACATCCCTTTTTGTCTTAGGTTGTATACATGTACTGAACAACCCTTTTGGCTCTGTATTTGGCATTTCGCTTAAATTAACCTGTCATGGTTAGTGTGACCCTCGTTTTGTATCTAAACACATTGTATCAATCGTATTATGTACGAAATATATTATTGAAAGCGTTTTTGCACTTGGCTTTGGAGAAGGTTGTTCATGTTTTGTGGGTGTGCACGCGCATATATATATATATATATATATCACAAACATATATATATATATATATATATTAATACTTAAACCAGAGTAGTTTTGTACCTTCCTTTGAGATTATGTATGTTTGTAGTCTATGTATCGCTACTTAGGAGCAAGTCTCGAAGAGTTAGGCAGTCAGCTCACCCTCATTCCATCCTCCAAGGAAGTGTCAATGAGGATGGCGTTTGACCGTTATGGCCCCTTAAAGGGTGATTTGGGGTCTTCTTGTACCTCATTCTCTATGTGGGTCATATATATATATATATATATATATACATACACACACACACACACACACACACACACACACACATATATATATATATATTTTTTTTAGATTACATTTATGTGCAACACAGCTCATGCCATCTTGCCATTTTCTAGGGGGATGATTTTGCTTGTCTATGTTTAAATAGCACACCTACCATCCTCACCTATGGCGAGTTGTGACACCATTTGCATCTAAACACATCAGTAGCTCTATTGGAGCAACAATTAGCCATTGCTTAATATGTGTTAATTTATAGCGCTTGCCGCTAGCTTTTGATTCATAAGCCCACTTGCTATTTTGCAAGGTTTCAGGTGTGAACATGCGTTATCGCCCTTCCCTTCCTTTTTTTTTTTTTTTTTTTTTTTTTTTTTTTTTTTTTTTTATGGTTGGTCCCTTTACTATTTTGTAAAGTGTACCTTTGAGCGAATGTCAGGCTCCCTCTTGCGAATGAGGATTTAGTCGCATCATCACTTCATTGACTTCCTCACTGTTTTGTAAGGCTTGTCAGTGAAGTGGTGCCCACTTGGCTTCCCATACCTTTTTGAGAGCATAGTAGTCTCGCATGTAGGGGTTTTGCCTTAATTTGCGTTTTCATGAGCTCCCTTACTAATTCGTAAGGTTTGTTGCTTGAACAAAGTGCTTTATGTTCTTTTGAAACATGTGCACTTACATGTGTGTGTATATATATATACACTAAAAAAGGAAAAAGCGAAACGAGAATGTGATGATGCCATTTTTTTTTTTAGAAAAGTGGGCATTCTCATTGATTCGTCATGTTCATACAGCATGTTTCCCACAAGAAAATGCAAGATAATAAACTAAAATGCAAATCACATGGTGGATGATGCCTGCCCTCAAAGGTGAGCTGGCGTGTTTCGCCTTAGAGGAAATAAAATAAAAATAAGAAAACAACGCATAATACCTATGCTTCCGATATAGACCAACGCTTCTTAACTTCACTAAGCGTGATAAAGCTTGAGCCACTTGCCATTGATAGGATCCGTCGTGGCAGACTTGTCCTTGTTATAAAGGCGATAATACCCGCTTCCATGAGCCTCTTTCACAACGTATGGGCCTTCCCAATTTGGCGCAAATTTGGAAGGGGCCGCTACGTTTCTTCTTACATAATTCGCTACCCTAAGAATGAGTTGGCCTTCCACGAAGATCCGTTCACGCACGTTCTGCTCATACATGCTGTTCATTCGCTGCTGATATCGCCGTATCCTTTCACGCGTGATGTCGCGTGTTTCATCCATTGTTTCCAAGTCCACCATCCGTGCCTCAGCACACATGTTCGCATCTGTTTCAAGCTCTTGGCCCCGCAATGTGCGAGCTGTTGGCACCACCAACTCTACCGGTGAGATAGTTTCGGTACCATATACCAAAGAAAATGGCGAAAAGCCCGTGGCCGTTTTGGTAGAGCCTCTATAGGCCCAAAGTGTGTCGAGAAGATGTGTATTCCAACCTCCAGCGTAATCAAACACCATCTTACTAAGAATTCCCAATAAGACCCTATTGGTCGCCTCTGCTTATCCATTCCCTTGAAGGTAGTAAGGGGTCGACCTTCGGTGCTTGATCTTGTAATACTCGGTGATTGCTCGGACATCTTTGTTTATGAATGGAGTACCATTGTCGCTCACAATCTTGTACGGAATCCCAAAACGGCAGAGGATGTGTTCTTTGATGAAATTGGCCACAGCTGGCCCTGTTGCTCTCTTGAGCGAAATAGCTTCCACCCACTTCGTAAAATACTCAGTGGCGACAAGGATCCAAATGTGGCCATTCGATGGCGGATGGATGGGGCCGATAAGATCCAGCCCCCAGGTGTGAAAGGGCCATGGTGTGCTCATGTCTTGCAAGCTCATGGGATGGGTATGGATGAGGTTTGTATGCATTTGACAGGTATGGTAGCATTTAACAAATTTAGCGGTGTCCCTCTTCATCGAAGGCCAATAATAACCCACAGATAGGAGTCGTTCGTGAAGCTTCTTTCCCCCTTGATGCTCTCCACACTCTCCACCGTGTACTTCTCTCATTATGGCCTGCGATTCTGCGAGGCCCAAACATCTCAGCGGCTCACCATTGTATCCTTTACGAAACAAAATCCCCCTTTTAGCAAAATAGCGCTTGGCTAGCTTCTTGAGGCAATAAGCTTTCTTCCTGTCAGTAGGTAGGACTCCTTCCAAGACGAATTCCAAAAATGGTGTTGTCCAGTCAGCCGTTTGGAAGATAACATATGATTCTGCCCTATCGAACACATGTTGGCATGTTGTGCAACGGCTTTGCACCTCACTTGCTTGGGTCTTCATATCAGGCCAAAAATAACCCAAGCGTTGGAGGCGTCGATAGAGTGGGATTCTATTCTCAGCGCAGCAGGTCCTTTCATGGACTTCGCTCAACCTCTTTGCTGCTTCTTCTAAACTTACGCACCTAGCTAACACTCCTCCAGGTAACCTCCGATAAAGCTCGCCAGTAACTAGCGTATAGTCCCGGAGCTGTTTGGTATCAATTTCTATTTCCCGTTCCAACAAGGCATCTCTCAAAGGTGCTCGCCAATCTTCAGCTCCAGTGGTCCTATTTTTAAACTCCTCTTGCAAGAGTAGTGTAATGGGAACGCTTCTTTTGAGGATGGTAAATTTGGTACTTTCACCTTCGAACATGATTTTGGACCCAAGTGTTGCTAAAGCATCGGCATGGCGGTTTGCCGATCTTTGCATGTGTTCCATGGTCAGTTCGTTAAAGTGATCCTCCAACCTCTGAGCCATTGCTCGATATGGGGCCAGCGAGGGTTCTTTGAGAGAGAAATCACCCTTTGCTTAACTCACCACAAGATTCGAGTCTCCTCGCACCTTGAGCCTTTTGATTCCCATTTCTCGTGCTATAGCTAGGCCGGTAAGATATGCTTCATATTCCGCTGCATTATTAGAACAAAGAAAGTCTAACTTGAAAGACATGGATATGACCTCATTTTTCCCATTAGCCAAGACAATACCAGCTCCTCCGCCAGTGGAAATGGAAGATCCGTCAAATGTCATCTCCCACAGACATTTATTCTCCTCTAGGCATGCTACTTCTGCGACTTCTCCAGGCACCTCATCAATGATTTGTGAGATGTCTTCTCCAGGGAATTGGGCCAGAAGCTCTGCTATTGTCTGACCTTTAACTGCCCTTGGCATGACAGACACTATATCATATTCGGAGAGTTGGAGTAACCATTGTGCTAGCCTACCCGAGAGAACGGGCCTTTGCAAGAGCGTCCTTATCGGATTGGACTTCGTCATTAAATGGACCGCGTGGGCTAAAAGATAATGTCGTAGTTTTTGTGCTGCATATATCAGAGATAAACAAGTGCGTTCAGCTCTTGGGTAATGCATTTCTGCGTCTCTAAAGGCTCTACTCACGTAGTATATGGGCTGCTCAGTACCATCTTCACCTTCTTGCGCGATTAGAGCCCCAATGGCCTTGTCATTTGAGGCAAGATAAAGCCGCAGCGGCACGCCTGGCATTGGTGACCTAACAGTAGGTAGGCCAGTCATCGTCCCTTGCAATTTACGAAAAGCCAACTGGTGCTCATTGCTTCATTGAAATTTCGCGCCTTTTTTCAATAATGGGGTGAATGGGGCGATTACTGCCACTAAACCTGGTATGAATCTCCGAATGTAAGAGAGCTTTCCTATGAATGACTTCAACTCTTTGACTGATGTTGGGGGTTTCATTGTGACTATGGATTTTACTTTCGACGGGTCCACATCGATTCCCTTTTGATGAACAAGGAATCCTAGAAATTTTTCGGCTGTCACCCCAAATGCACACTTCAAGGGATTCATGCGCAATTTGTAACGACGACATCTTTCAAAGACTTTCCTGAGGGTTCTCGTGTGACTTTCTCCAGTTTTGGATTTTACGACTATATCGTCAATGTAGTCCTCGAGTTCCCGATGCATCATGTCGTGGAAGATAGCGGTCATAGCTCTCTGATATGTGGCACCCGCATTCTTAAGCCCGAATGGCATCACGGTGTAGTAGAAATTTCCGATAGGAGTACGGAATGCGGTCTTTGCCGCGTCTCTTGGTGCCATTTTGATTTGATTGTAGCCGCTAAAACCATCCATAAAGGAAAACATCTCATGACCTGTGGCTGAGTCAATTAGCAAGTCCATATTAGGGAGAGGAAACTCATCCTTTGGACAGACCTTGTTCAGGTCTCGAAAGTCAACACAACATCTTATCTTTCCGTTCTTTTTCTTTACAGGAACTATGTTTGAAAGCCACCGTGGGTGTTCAATAGGCTTGATAAACCCTGCCGCTAACAACTTCTTAACCTTTTGAATGATCTGAGCTTCTACGTCGGGATGGAAAATCCTCCTTGGCTGCACTACTAGCTTAGCCCCCGATTCAATATTAAGAGCATGAGCCACCATTTCAGGATCTAGACCTGGCATTTCTTCGTACTGCCATGCAAACACGTCGTGATATTCTTTAAGCAAAGACACTAACTCCTTTTTCTCTGGTGGCGTGAGCAAGGGATTGATGGAGATAGGCAGCTCCATGTTATGACCATCGCCCAAATTGACTATTTCAAGTTCCTCATTGATTGGTGACAGCTTAGGTGGGGTCAACGCTTCTTGCAATATCGCTTCTTTTTTATTTGGATCAAGTGTTTCTTCTATTAGGCAGCAGGAGGTAGGACGACCCCCTTCTATCAGTCCGGGGCCCTCTCGCTTGGCGCATTCAGGCCCCGCGCACCCTCATAAACGATAACCGATGCACCCATCAGGCAGCTGAATCTTCTCACATCTTGGAGCATCATGGGTTGTCTCCTTTCGCTCTTTGCGTTTCTTCCTCCTTTCAAGGAGATCTCGCAAGTCCACTTCAGACCCTCCTTTTGTATCCTCCCAACCAGGCAAAGGGGTGCCTAAGGGTTTTGCAATTGTGTCCCCCCCACTTATGGTCAATTGATCATAAAAGGCCGCTTCTAGATAATGAGCCTTTGATTGGTCGAAAGGAGTGGGATTGGCTGGTATACGAATCAGTTTTCCATTTAAGTGTCCTTTTACGCATTGATGGTAGGTAGACGATACGAGCTTATGCTTGTGCAGCCATGGTCTTCCTAATAACACATGGTAAGACACTGAAGAATCGAGCACTTGGAACCTAGTGAGCCCCACAAGTGGTCCGACTTTTAGTACTAACTAGATGTGCCCAATGGTATGCTCGCATCCCCCTCCGAATCCGGTAATCTCCATTGGCAATCCTTGTATCTTTTTTCGGGAAATGCCTGCTGCGACAAGTGTACTCAATGGAATAAAATTGAGAGATGAGCCGGTGTCCACAAGAGCTCTCCTCACATGAACTTCATTTACCATCGCTGGGACATATAATGGCCTTTTATGATCAGGGTATTGGACTTCCATGTCCTCATCGGTGAAGGTGACCGCGTTGGTCGTCTCTAGAAAGGCTCGACTTACGTGAGCTTCCGCTGTAAAACAATGGGATCCAGACGAGGATGCAATGCCTACTATAGCTTCTGTCGCTGCTGTCCTAGCCTCAGGGGTTAATCCCAATTGGTTGAACAGCGAACGAAACGCGGGACTCCTTTGTAATGTTTTAATGGCGGTTGGAGTAAGTGTGGAGGATATCATGGGATCCTCTTCTTCGTTGCTAGCGTGTATGACCACAGCCACTATCCTCTTTCCCCTGTCATGATGAGGCAAAGGATTTCTTTGTACACCTTGAGTGCCACGGCCTACTTCAAGGGTGCCATCTGCTAACTTCTCATGAAACAACCTTTGTATGTAGCGACATTCCACAGTTGGGTGATGAACATATCTGTGGTAGCGACAGAAACGTGGATGTTTCTTGTCTTCCTCGGTTGGCTCTCTATCAATCTTAAACAGTTTTACCACTCCATCCGCGATCCACCAGTCAAGGATGACACTTAATTCCTCAGACGTGCAAGATATATGCGGGTATTCTTCAACTGCCTTGCCTTTCTCGTGCTTCTTCTTGCTGGCAGGCTCATTAGCAGCCACTAAGAGCGCCTGGGGAGCATTCCTCTTATCAGTCTTTGACCGCTCACTTGTTTTCCAAGCTCTCTCGTTTATCTTCCAAGATGCCGCGGTTTTGCGGGCCTTTTGGAGTAGCTGGGAAAATTGCTTAATCTCCAAATTCTCAAGGTGAATTTTGTACTCAGAAAACATATTATCAAAGCAAATTTCCACTAATTCATGCTCCTCATACTTCACATGGCATTCGAGGGCTGTATCTCAGAATCGCCGTATGTAATCGAGTAAATCTTCGCCGGTCCTTTACTTAGTGTTATGCAACCCAATCAACGTAACCTCCTCCTGCTCTTGGTAATACTTCCCGCAGAAGCACTCCACCATGTCCTCCCACGACTTGATCGAACTGGCTGGGATCGTGATGTACCATGAGTAAGCCTTGTCAGAAAGTGACTTAGAAAACTCGCGAAGGCATAACTCTGAATCACTAGCGTATGGGCCCATAGTATCTATGAACTTGCTTACATGCTCAAGAGCATTTCCTCGTCGTCCATCATAGAGCGAAAACGTGGGAACCTCATAATTTCTGGGATATGGTTTGTGCAATAGCTCAGACAGGTAAGGAGGCTGGCGAACGAATTGCCTTGGCGCTTTGGAGATTTTCGCTTGTTCTTTCTCAATGAGCTTTGCTACGTCGGCTAGTGTGACATATTGAGAATCATTATTAGCATCAAGAGCATCGTTGGCCTTATCCTGCCTCATCTTTTCGCTATTATCCGCCACCTTTTCATTCTAACCTCTTTCGAGTGTGGGCTCCTCTCGCCGTGGGTTTTCCTTATCGCGAGCTTGGTTGGATTCTTCAATGCGCTGGATAGCTTGAGCGAGGTTGTCCTGGTTCTGCTGCATGCCACGCATCATTTCAAACAATTCCTTCATTTGCTGAGGGGCTTGTTCAACGTCCTCATTAAGACGTACTTCCCTCAACGAGGAAGCATCAGCGGCTGCCCCTTGAGATGGAGCAACGGTGTGGGATGTATGTTGGTTTTTTGACCTGGGAGGCATGGTTTCTCCTTCCTTAGCTACTTGACTCCCCAATGGAGTCGCCAAAATGTCGGGGACGTTTTGCGACGAAGGCCGAGCTTGCAACAAAAAAGCCCAAAACTCCCCTTGGGTTGGTTAAATTCATTAATGATTTGGAGAGTCAAGCCCAAAATTCGCAATGTGAGGTATACAAAGGCTAATGGTGCTTTATGGAAAAAGAAACCAACACAAAATGAAAACACAAGAAAATGCAGAAACTATGTCTTCATCAGTCAGAAATTTCAGCCAGCAGTCATCGAGAGGACGAAATTGAGGAAGGCCCTGTGCAAGAGAGGGAGAATTCCCCTCTCCCTATATTTTTATCTCTAGGCCTTTAAATCGCTCACGCACTCAGTAGCTTGCTGGACTTTTGTGTCAAAGCTGTGGGTTTTTTTATAGAAAAAAAAAAAAAAAACGTCCTTTTGCTTGTGGGCTGGTGGTGTATATTTATATCAAACTTTGGAGGATGCTTGTGACCAGTCCTTTGGTTGGGAGGAAAGCCTTGGACCTTTCAGATGCTATTTCTATGACTTGGTGTATCATGTTTTTTTTTGCTTAGGGAAATGTTTGATTGCTTTTTGCATGATTTTGGAAACTAAGTTCTCTTTCTTCATAGCTGCTGTCTTTGGTTTTTGTAGCCTTTAGAAAACTACATTTGGGTGGCTGAGTGGGCTAGGCTGTTAAGCCTTTTCCTTAGAGTCAGCTATGCCTTGGTGTGGAAAAATGGAGCTGGCCTGAAAATTAGGGGCACAGTCACCCAGAGCATGGAGTCAGATCTGGGGTAGAAATTTCTGCCACTGGACCTCCTTCATGGGCCCTAAATGCCCCCAGCGTTCCTGGCCCATTTCGTGGCACATACGGGCTGGGCCTGTGCAAAGAGTCCAATGGGAACTGCTAATTAATTGGGCTTAGTTGTTTCTGTCAGGCCATAAAATTTGTCGCGAAAATGACCATTAACACTTTTTTACTTTACTTATAAAATAAAACTAAATTTTAAATTAGAAAGAAAATTGAAGACATGTTATAACATAAATTTAAAAAAAAAAAATTATAACTCATTAGTTACACTAAAAGAGGAGGGATTTGGAACCTAAATATCATAAACAAACCAAGAGATGGTGACCAATTAAGCTACACGACTCTTGACTATCATACTATAATTAAAACCTTTGGTATTCTATATCCTCTTTCATAGATGCCTAGTGCTAAATCATTGTTATTTATCCTCACCCATTTTCCAAGTGGTATGATTTTTTTCCCGTAAGCATTTAAGTGCAAAATGTGTAGTTCATTACATCCTTATTCATTGTGTCCTAAACAACCATAGGTATAGGTTAATTTGTCATGTTGCTTCTTGGTACAAAGAAGCTTGATTTCATGGATCTAATGATGTCCACTTCCACTCTTTCCCTAACGAATCTTCTCCAAATCATGGCTTTCATTGAGGAAAAATCAACCTCTATGAATCGACGACCCAAATTTTATTTGGGCTAGGTTGTCCCTCGACTAGTAGTTTGATAGGAGGCCGTGAGCATGGATACAAAAAGGTGTCGAGGAGAATTCTAACTCTTGTAGTTTAAGATTTAGGCTTCATTCTTTCAAAATCAATTGGGATCCCTTGATTGACTAGGGCAGAGGTTGAAAACCTTCTTTTGATCCAATTCATGTTGAAAAAAAAATTTTAATATGTTGTTTCCTAGAGGTTGTTGAGGTACAAATTTTTGGGCCCTAATTTCTTTAGTCCACTCACAAAAATATCCACACAAGCCCAAGAATTATTTTGAAGCCCATATAAATATTTCTTACATATTACTTAAACATTCTCCATGTTATTCGGCTCCCACAAATATTCCCTATATATAAGCCCCACAAATTGTCTTGGGCCCTCTCACAAATATTACCCATTATATTCCACATGTTATCCAACTTGGGTTTTCACAAAAATGCCCATCACATTGCTATCAACATTGGGCCACAAATTTATACTTCTTCTACATTTAAGCCCAAAATCATTTAACTTGTGGGCAAGACCTAAAAAGCCCAACAAAACCCTTTACTAAGCCTGTTGCTATATGCCATCTTACTAAGCCCGTTGCTACATGCCATCTTACTAAGCCCGTTACTACACGCCACCTTACTAAATCCATTGCTACACAGCACCTTTAGTAAGCCCGTTGCTACACGACACCTTTACTATGCCTATTGTTACACGACACCTTTATTAAGCCCGTTGCTACATGACACCTTACTAAGCCCATTACTACAAGGTACCTTACAAAGTCCGTTGCTATATGGTACCTTACAAAGTCCGTTGCTACACGGCACCTTTACTAAGCTCGTTGCTACACGGTACCTTTACTAAGCCCATTGTTACACGACACTCTTACTAAGTCCATTGACACACGGCAATATTTTTACAAAATCTCAAATTATTTTATAAAGCCCAAATACTAATTTGACAAAATATTTTACAAAGCTCAAATATTAATTTGGCATTATTTAACAAAGCCCAAATACTAATTTGACAAACTATTTTACAAATCCCAAATATTAATTTGGCACTATTTAACAAAGCCCAAATACTAATTTAGCAAACTATCTTACAAAGCCCAAATACTAATTTGACACTATTTAACAAAACCCAAATATTATTTTGGCACTATTTCTAAAAATCCAATATTATTTTGGCACTATTTCATAAAGTCCAAATATTATTTTGGCAACTATTTGTAAAAGTCCAAGTATTATTTTGGCAACTATTTTATAAAGCCCACATGCTATTTTGAGACATATTTACAAAACTCAAAAATTATCTTAACACTTATTTCACGTATACTAAATCCCTCACTCATGGGAAATATAAATACTCATCCTTCAAGAAATACTTCTCTTACAAAATTTATAAAAGCTCATGTATATCATCCATGGCAAAGTTCTTTATTTTGTAGGGATAACCAAGCCCAAAGAAACTCAAATACAAAGCCTAGTTGGGCCAGCCCAACCTATACTCAAATCCTAGCAGATGAAGCTTAAGTGAGCTAATCAGCCAAACTCAGCACAATTCAATAGCTGAAGCCCATTGCCATCAAGTTCCAACTTGTCCAATTGGGTCAGAAGAGGACACGTGTCCATCATAGGCTGAACCCTTCCTTCACAAGCTAAAATTTCATCATTTCCCATGTGACATAAAGCTGAAGCTGACTTGACAAAAAGCTAGGAAGTTTCAGCCAGCTATCTCTTCTTTCTTCTCCAGCCCATTCAGTCAAGAAATAAGAGTAGCCATGACCAAGCCATTAAAGCTCTTGAAAGAACTTGAAATTAGCTCATTTTCATGCTAAAAAATGTGTATTCTTTGGTTCATGGACCAAGCACATGAACCCCTAATGGGAAAATTTAGAAAAATATGGTTTGAAGGGCACCAAGGGGATCTTAGCAGAGTTCCCGGTAAGGGCTCTAAGGTTGACACCTGGCTTGGGGTGATACAATCTGCCTTAGGGAACTCTGAATCTAGTAGCAATATAACCAAGATCATTAGTGACAGGCCACAAATGCGTTGACCCCTTGTGATAACTTAGATTAATTAATTAGCCCAGTTTTTAATTAATCAAATTAACATGCAATATCACATGGCAGCACAAACAAATCACCGAAACTAAGTTATGCAGCGGAAAATAAATAACACGGTGATTTGTTCACGAATGGGGAAAACCCTTACGGCAAAAACCCCATCAGGTGATTTAAGGTCACCACTCCCGAAACTCCACTATTATCACAACAAGCAGTTACAAGTAAGGAATCCCAAGTACCTCACCAACCTACAGTTGAACTCTTACCCCAATACCCAATTGGACTTGTTCTGTGGTGACAGTTTCTCCTTTCAATGCACGGCTCCCAAGTACGTGACTAACCAGATGCGCGAATCCCAGTACGCGACTTCAAACACCAACTAGAGAGAGAGAGAGAGTTGGCTGCAAAGTTCTTCAAATCATCAGAGATGAACTAGGGCACGAACTTTGTCTTTCTGATCACAAATTGCATGAACAACAAGTTCTCAAAGAATGTGCAACTTGTATCTTCTGCAACATCTTGACGGCCCTTAAAATAATCCTTTTATATGTCTAAGGTTAGGAGAAAAGAAGTCCCAAAGACACACTCACGGATTAGACTTAAAACAGACTTGGAAATCTGTTTTCTTTAATTCTCGACAGATAGAGGCGTCGAGAGGTGTCGAGAAGCTGTCGAGGCTCGGGCAAAACAGCTTCTTTAAAGCTCGATAGATGCATCTGTCGAGGTATGTGTCGAGCTTTAAAAACTTGCACTTCCTTGCTTGTTTCTTGGACAGACTTTGACGGCTTCAACACTTAATCTTGAACCACTGTTTCTTGAAGTGTTAAACTCATCCTAAATCTACCCAATTACAAGTAAAGTGCGTTTTGTCTAAGGATAAGCCAATTACATAAAATAGCGACATATGTTCACAGACTTGAACTACATATGTCCTAACAATTAGCCTAATGCATGCTCTAATCCCATTAGCCAAGGCCAATCAGCATTCAATGCTAAGTCAGAATTTTAGCTATTATTACCTATAACAGCAAGAATTTTCCAGAAGTTAAGCTTACCACTCTTAGCTAAAATCCTAGGAACGATTCTCTAAAGATTTTCTAAAGATTGGGGGAGATTTAACAGAAGTTATTTGCTAATTACTCCCTAAAACCCAACTATAAGTGGAACTCTCCATTAATACTTCAAGAGAGAACAAAAACATACTAAGAAATATACTTATAGGAAAGAACTCTTTCTTAATTCCTGAACTCTTCCTCATTATTTGTTATTATGGAACCTATGATATTTACTTATTCGTTTACTATTGATGGTTATGATGTAACTGTTACCATAAAATTTTTCTCTTATATTATTGTATTAGAAGACTCTTCTCCAGAGCTAATAGATGATGAGTCTAAAAATATGGATGTTTTCTCTTAATTTGTGAAATACTTTATAGCTGGATTACTCTTTTCTGCAGAAACATATTACAGCTGGGTTGTTATCTACAAAAGCATATTACGGCTGTGTTATTTTCTGCAAAAGCACTTTATGGCTGGGTTATTCTTTTCTGTAGAAACATTTTATGGTTGGGTTATTCTTTTCTACAGAAGCATTTTACGGCTGGGTTATTTTCTACAGAAGCATTTTACGGCTGAGCTATTTTTTACAGAAGCATTTTACAGCTAGGTTACTTTTCTACAGAAACACTTTACCGCTGGGTTATTTACTATAGAAATATTTTACTGCTGGGCTATTTCTTATAGTATTCTTTTTAACCACACTGACGTGTCTGCTGTAGGGATTGTTTATTGGCCATTTTTGTAAGTCCCAATCTAGGCCCAAGGCATAAATATGCAGTGAATTATTTGGATCTTCATTGATAGCCTTTGGGTTGTGCATTGAGTCCATCGTCGAGTTTCGATTTAGGCCTCTGACCCAATATAAATTTCATTTGTCGTAAAGAAAACTTTTTCACCCCCAACATTTTGGCAACTTCACTGGGGACCCTATTGAAGCCAAAAGTTCACCATGCCTCCTAAGTTGCGGAATAGTTGTCAAGAAGGGACTCAAAACAACAGTCCCCCAGCAGCACAAAGCCATCACAACCCAGCCACACAAGGAGAACAGGCTGGCCAACATGGATTCAATCAAGAGGGCTTTGACCACCGATTCTCTTTCCTCATGGAGACAAGGGATACAACAAGCTCAACTCAAATTTGCTGAATCTTTGAGGATCTTGAGGGAAACTCAAGGGCCAACGCCCCAGCCGTTACATGAAGGACCAAATCCCAGAACCCAGCAGGAGAAGGGGCCAGTCGCTGGGAATCCTCAATCTGGTGAGCAAAATGCCTCTCCTCCTCAGTTTGTTACATTATTTGATCTCATTGCTTTGTTGGAAAGGGAAAGGGTTAGCCAACCAAGAGAACCAAGGCACTTATTTCGTAAGCCACCCTACCCAGCTGAGTTACTAAGCAAGCCATATCCGGAGAAATATGAGACTCCCACCTTCGCTCTTTATGATGGGAGGAAAGGGAATGCAATCGAGTATGTCAACAAATTTCTTGATTCTATGGGTCCTTTTGCTGGAAATAATGATCTTTGCTTAAGGGAATTCTCAAAATCTCTAATCGATCATGCCTAAACATGGTATTCCACTCTTTAGTTGGGTTTCATTGCTACATGGGACGACGTGGTTGAAAATTTCTGCTCAAAATATTTCCATGGAGAAGAAAAAGTTACCATTCTCACACTTTACAACACCAAGCAAAAGTCCTTTGAAGGACTCCTTGATTTCATCTGACGATTTAAGGATGCTGCTCTTGATTGCTATGGGCAGTACAAAGAACAAGAGCTTGTTGAGATTTGCATTGACATCATGTCTCATGAGTATCGAGCTCATTTAGAGAACCTTGATATTATTCAGTTTGCCCAGCTGCTCCAGAAAGCTAGAAAGACAACCATTTCAGTCAAGCCTCCCGCCACTGAAAAATCCAAACCAGAAAAGAAAAGTGTTCCTTAAGCTCTCACAGTCTTTAGTGGTGAACCAATAGTTGGAGAGAAGCGCAAGAGAGAAGAGGAAGAAGAGTACCCTCCCATACCATGCACTGATGAAGAAATAAATGTCATCATTGACAAATGGATGGCTGATGGAGTGCTTAGGTTGTTCAAGCCTATCCAAGAGCCTACTCTGGAAGGTATGAGAAAGCTTTTCTATTGTCGGTATCATCGATATGTGTGCCATGGAACTAGAGATAGTAGAGCGGTCCGGAGAACATTTCATAGGAAAATTTCAGATGGTACTTTAACCTTCACTCGTGAGTAAAGGGTCCAGCGGAACCCATTGCCTCAGCATCCTAAAGGGAAAGCCACAACAGCTGTACTTTTTCATAATGGGGTTGATGAGAATGAAACTGCCAGCGATACAGGTATGCCCCCAGCAGCTATCTCTGCTCTTCAAAGGAGCCCTACCTTTCAGACGTTGTTCAATCAGTTAGGGCTCAAAGAGGAGTCAAGGAGAACAACAACCGAATCTCTTGTATCCACTGCAGCCAGCTCTGGAACATGTTGCCTCATGGCTAAAGTTCATGCCAGCCGAGCCTTCCTAAAGACTATTAATGCCATTACCTTCATTGACGAGGACATGGAGGTACAACACCTTGATCATAGTAAACCATTATATATTGCTACTCAAATTAATGATGTTCACATAAGAAGGGCACTGGTAGACATTGGTGCATCACTTAATCTTATTCCAGCCAGCACACTCAAAGCCACTGAGATCCCACTCAACAGAATCGTTGGGGCTCTTATTGAGGTTTTTAGTTTTGTTGGAATTCATGAATGCACTCTTTGTAGTATACAGTTAGTTCTTAAAGTGGGGCCCATTATTGCCCTCAACAGATTCCATGTTATTACCTCAACCGTTTCTTATCATGCTTTACTTGGGAGGCCATGACTCCATAAACACAAGCTTGTGCCATCCACTTACCACCAATGTGTTAAAAGAAGATTCAATGGTAAGCCTATACGCATCCCTGCTAATCCTACACCATTTGATCTATCCGAGGTACATTACTTTGAGGCTACTTTCTATGATGAGCTCACTCCAAGTGGGGAAGATTCTACCTCAAAACTCGTTGGGATCCCATTACTCAGCTGGCAAGACATTAAGAATAATCCAGAAATAGACATGAGGTCTTTCCTTGATCAAAGGAAAAAAAAAAAAAAAAAAAAAAAAAGAACGTGGGGGAAACCACCAGCGGTGTCTCACAGCCACAATGTGTACAGATCCAGCTGCCAGATGGTCATTTAGGGTATCATTTATGACAGTACGCGGGGCCTAGCTGTCTCAAACATAAAGGTCCTGGACTGAATGAAGCAAGTACTACACCAACTTGCAATTATACTTAAGAAACAGAAACCCCAACGGTAAAAGAAAATCTGCCCAGCAGTTTGGCAGAATTACCTAAAGAGCCCCCAACGGTAACTAATTTTTCACCTGATGTGGAGTTGGAGACCATTAATCTCAGTGATGAAACTAGTATCCAGAGGCCAACTTTGCCACCGCTGGAAAAGGCTCAGCTCATTTCATTATTAAAGGATTACTTTGATGTCTTTGCTTGGGAGTAACGTGAGATGCCCGGGTAGAGTTTGAGTTTTTTTTTTTTTTAATGAACTAACCATCCCTAAACCCCTAAAACATGAAACCCAATCCAAGAATCCTATGAAAAACCTAATATAGTGCTGAATTGGAAAAAAAAAATCCTTCCATGTTAATTTAGCTTCAATAGTATTTATTACATATCAGAGATTCAGAGACAAATCCAATCTGTTTATATAGCTTGGAATGTTGTCAGTAGAGTTGAATAATTATTTTATTTGTTGAGAACTAAGAACTAACTAAAAGAGAAATTGGTCTGATAAAAAAAAAAAGTAAAATTGGTTGTGAAAGGATATAAATTGTCTTACTATATATATAAATTTTAAATTGAAAAAGAAAAAAAGAAAAGAAAGGAAAAGAGATGGATATAAAAAAAAAGTTGAGATTTCGTATGTTAAGTTAACAACAATGAGGAAAAGCAAAAGTTGGAAGAAGAAGAAACAGACCCAGGGATCTTGTCGACTTCGAATTCGACACTGTCTCTGGCCAAAACAAACAACTCGTTGACGAAAGGAAAGGGCATTCCATTTGGGAACAGTTGAGGGTTCATAGCCATCACAACAAAACCACCAAGATCTAAAATCTTGCTAATTTGATTGATACTTTCCGATTTTAATTCCAAGCCTTTTCTTGCTCTTGCTCTTGCTCTTCCTCTGTTCCTATTTTTCGATTTATGATGTTTCCAAGCCTTCGCTTCTTTTCTTTTCTTTTTCGTAAATATGAAGCAAACACGTACTTAAAACACATTTTGTCATGCGCACCCCCAAATCCCAAATTCGGCTATAAAAATGATTTGTACACGTGGGTAATACAGGTAAATAAATAAATAAACAAAAACATAAAATAAAATAAAAATGTTCCCAACTCTAAACTTTTTTTCCCCCAAAGTTTTTTAGCCTTTTATAAAAAATTAAAAATTAAAAATTAAAATAATCGAGTCCAAAAATACTTTTAAAGGAAAAAAAAAACTTTTAAAGTAGATTTTTTTTTTTTTTTTTTTTTTTTTTTTTTTTTTGGGGGTAGAAAAGAGCATATCATAAAATAGCTACAAGTAACAATTCTATTGCAACAAACTCCTTCCTCATCTAGGGTTAGAAATTTTTCCACCATAGGCAATGGATCATTAAAAAAAGAAGTTATAGTATTAGAATTTCCAAGTTTAGATCAAACATCTACACAAACAATTGGCTTCTTTAAATATTTGTTTAGGCGGGGGAAGGTGAGAAGAGGTTTCAAAGATAGGCTAGTCGAGCTACTGTTCATTAGGACTTAAGTTTAAATATAATGATAATTTTGTAGATAAACACATCAAATTTAAATACAAATCACTTTATACTTCATGAATCATAATTTGTTATGTATTCTTTTTTTACTTTACTTATAAAATAAAACTAAATTTTAAATTAGAAAAAAAAAATTAAAAACATGCTATAACATAATTTTTTTTTAAAAAAAATTTATAACTCATTAGTTACACTAGAAGAGGAGGGATTTGGAACCTAAATATCATAAACAAACCAAGAGATGGTGACCAATTAAGCTACACGACTCTTGACTATCATACTATAATTGAAACCTTTGGTATCCTATCTCCTCTTTCATAGATGCCTAGTGCTAAATCACTGTTATTTATCCTCACCCATTTTCCAAGCGTTATGAGTTTTTTCCCATAAGCATTTAAGTGCAAAATGTGTAGTTCATTACCTCCTTATTCATTGTGTCCTAAACAACCATAGGTATAGGTTAATTTGTCATGTTGCTTCTTCATACAAAGAAGCTTGATTCCATGGATCGAATGATGCCCACTTCCACTCTTTCCCTAACGAATCTTCTCTAAATCATGGCTTTGATGGAAGAAAAATCAACCTCTATGAATCAACCACCTAAATTTCCTATTTGGGCTAGGTTGGCCCTCGACTAGTAGTTTGATAGAAGGCCATGAGCATGGATACAAAACGGTGTCGAGGAGAATTCTAACTCTTGTAGTTTAAGATTTAGGCTTCATTCTTTCAAAATCAATTGGGATCCCTTGATTGACTAGGGCAGAGGTTGAAAACCTTCTTTTGATCCAATTCATGTTGAAAAAAAAAAATAAAGATGTTGTTTTCTAGAGATCTTACCTCTACTTCAAATCTCTAATTCTAAACCTTAGCAACGATTTCTTAAATGAGGCTTTTGCTAAAAACTTGACAGAAATAAGCTTATCTATTAGCAATTTCCTTTTAGTAACTACAATTTTGAATTTTCTTGAATAAGTTGGTTAATATTTGCTTGTGGTGTCTTGCATGAGGAATGGGGGGGGGGGGGGGGTGGTGGGGGGTGGTTAGGTCATTATCTTGCGTTGGTGGTCTATGTATTTGTAGTGGGACTGGATAAAATTGAGTTTTGGTAATATTGGAAGGCAAATACACAGGTGGTAGCCAGAATAGTGAGGGGTAAAAGCCTTGTGATAGAGAGGAAGAATGACTCACTTTGAGGTGTCACCTTCAAAGGGGCTTCACTGGAGAGATGGAGACATATGAGATGTAGACTCTCTTGCCACTTTGGGTTTTATACTTTTATAGACATGAGATTGTATTACATAAGTTTGTAAATAAATTCATAAGATATTAAAATTTTATTTTTAATTATTGATAATCTAAATATTCCACTTCTAATTAAAAAAATATAAAATTTTAAATAATATAGTGTTTGTGAATATAATTTTTATTAGTTCATAAATGAAAATTGTGGGAGGGAGTAACTTGAGGGGAGAAGGACATAATGGATGGGCTACCTGAGATGTTAGATGTGCCCTGTTGTTCGTCTATTTAGGCCCAGTCAGGGTAAGATAGCAAAAAAAAACCAGAGACTGAGTAGGGAATGGTTCGCCTGAGGTGCCCTAAGAGCGCCTTCCTGGGGAGATCGGGGTCCAGCTCTAGAGCCCCTAAGGCAATCAACGAGGAAGGAAGTCAGACGGAGTAAGTGAAAGCAGGATATATCTTTCCTAGAGAAGTGCCTATCACCTTTACATTCAATACTCCCTAGAGAATGACCCTTGAATAGTACCAACACAACTTTCACAGCTTGCTCTACCACCACCAGCAAGACAGTGATGGGACAAATATCCAAAGCCAAATTTGAGGGACGTCCAAGTGGAAGGCCAGGATGCACTTCCTCCTACTATATATAAAGAAACAAGTCCCCCTATTTGGGGAGAGAGGAAAAAGAACATTGGAAAAGAAGTTTCTAGAAAGAGATAGAGAGTGAAGTACAGTAATTGTTGAATAATTGTGTTGTAATTCGAGTTCCTTGGACTGATCGAGGAAGATTTTTTAATACAAAAACTTTGTTCCTTAGCTTTTTCTTAAAAAAATATTCTTGGTCTTACTTATCCTTTCATTAGCCTTGCTAAGGTATCTCTACTTAAGCTTGGGTTGTTGACCACGACCATCCACCTCTTTCAAATTAATTGTATTGGGCTTATATTAATAGTAGGACCCTCAAATCATTGGGCTAGGTCTATTGCCAGTAGTTTGTGCCCCCTACAAAAATTATTCAATGTAATCAATTAAAATAATATACATTCAACTATAATTTATTTATTAATTATTAACATATGTTTGTGAAATGGTAAAAAATTTTAGTTGTTGTATCAACAAGTTAATCAATTAGTTCGTGAACAAGTTTGAGCATGTTTGCAAAAAATATACTTTTAAAAGGGTGTGAAAATTTTCCTTTGAACTTGTCTCTACAAAAGATGATTTTAAATTCCTTTTTCACAAGTTCCACTTTGACAAATACAAATCCTTTGTACCACTTTTTGTGAACCACTCTTTATTCTACCAATCACTACTTACCATGTTTTGATTAAATTTTCCTTATAAAATAATTAAAATTTAAAATAGAAAGAAATCATACACATGGCAAGTAGTAATTGGTGGAACATAGAGTGGTATACAAAAAGTAGTACAGATAATTTGCATTCCACTTTGGCTCACTATCTAGTTAGTATTGCCAAGTCAACAACTTAGATGATAAACTTTAAACTTGTTTAAACAAGAAGACAATTTTATGAATAATGCTATTTTTTTAATTAGATAAAACTTAACTACAGTACTTTAGGCGCGGTACATTAGCTTGCCCACTTAAATTCAACCATATAATTGTAATGTGTCTAAAGGGGAAAGAAAATTTAGGAACATTTTTTTATATGTTGTATCCAACAATCTATATCTATATATTACTAAAAGCTAAAACGTAACATTTAATATTACTACGCTTCCATTGAGCCACATCAACAATCATGTCATTTTCCTTTTTTTTTTCCTAATTTTTTTCCATAATTTTAAAATACTTTTTCTAAATTTTTCCCATAATTTTAAAATACTATTAAGGCGTAAATGCATTTTTAGTTTCTACATTTTGGTGTTTTTCCATTTTGGTCCCTACATTTCTATTTCACCACTTTTAGTTCCTAAATCAATTTATGCGTGTTATTTTAGTCCTTTCCGTCAGTCAACAGACGGAAACAACAGAGACGACTAATGGAAATATTAAAATATTACTAAAAATTTACTGTAGCACCATCAGATTTAAAAAAAAAAAAAAAAATTTCTATGTTCATCTTACGCCAAAGAACCCAAACCTTCTAGTTTCTCAAAAAAACAAAGACAAAGAACACAGAAAGAGAGAAGAGATAGATTGAGAGAGGGAGAGGGAGATTTCGCTGGAGATATCGTCGAATTTGACTCGTTGAACGAACGATTCTCTTTATCGTCGGAGATATCGCCGGACACGGCGAGATTCTCTGGCAACGGAGTCGTTTCTCCGGCGTCACCCTCGAGATCCTTCTTCAGATCGACGTTCTCCGACTCCTCTTTCAAACTCCGGTCTCTCTCCTCCTTCAACCTTTTAAGCTTCAACTCCAACGACCTGTAGACATAACAACAAGAACAACAAACTCAGATCTTAAACCAACAGATCTCCAATGAAAAATGAACACAGATAATCCAATCAGCTGAATTACACGATCGAGTCGTCGTGTCGCCGGACCTCGCGCTTAAGCTCCTCGACCCGAATCCGACGTAGCTCCTCCGCGATGCGACTCGATTCGTTGTCGTTCCGGTGGCGGTGGCAGCTGACAAGGGCAAGAAAATGCAAGTTCTTATGTTTAAGATATGGGTTTGTGTTCTTTGGTGATCTTTTTGAAAAGATGAACATAGTAAAATATGGGTTTGTGTTCTTTGAAACTATGGGTTTATGTTTAAAATATGGTTTGTGTTCTTTGAAACTATCTCTCAATCTATCTCTCCCTCTCCCTCTCTCAATCTATCTCTTCTCTCTTTCTGTGTTCTTTTTCTTTGTTTTTTTGAGAAACTAGAAGGTCTGGGTTCTTTGGCGTAAGATGAACATAGAATTTTTTTTTTTTTTTTTTTTTTTTTTTAAATCTGATGGTGCTACAGTAAATTTTTAGTAATATTTTAATATTTCGTTAGTCGTCTCGGTTGTTTCCGTCTATTGACTGACGGAAAGGACTAAAATAACACGTGTAAATTGATTTAGGGACTAAAAGTGGTAAAATAGAAATATAGGGACCAAAATGAAAAAACACCAAAATATAGGGACTAAAAGTGCATTTACGCCTACTATTAAAAATGTTTTCCAACCCTACCTGCACCATAAAGCCCAATCTTACATTAATGTTGTTAATGTTGTCCATCATAAAGCCTAGACCCAAGCCAAATAGTCTTTAATGCTAACCTCTCTGTGTCTCTCCTCCTCCTTTTGCTCTTCCTGTCTTTCATGCTTTCAAAACTTTAGAATTTCACCTTTCTAACGCCAAACTCTTTCTCTTCCCTTCTTGGTCTCTTCCTCTCCTCATTTAACTGAATCACTTCTTCGTACCTATTCAATTGCCACTATGCTAAAAAAATCAGAATCCTTATTAGGCACGCATTATCTCTTCCTTTTGTAATTAACATTTTGCTATTCTTTCAACCAATTGAGCATTAATTCAGCCCTTCTTCAAATTTATGTCTCTTGATTAGTGATGATTCTTCCTATTCCCGATCAAGAGGTTTATCATAACGTTCAATTGTTGCCTATTGGAAATAGAACATCCACTACTTTATTTTTTTCTATATATATATATCTGTAATTTCTCTTCCTCCATAGATAAAGAGCTTATTAGCCTAACCTATGCCAATGCAGAATCTAATCCTTCCCACCAAGATGGATATTTGTTGTGGCCTCAGCAAACAAACCGACCAAAACAAAGACAAAATAGGAAAAAAAATTAAAATAAAAGCTTTTAGAATCAAAGACCTTCAACCTCCAAACCAAATCAAAAACTTCCCGATTTTGAAAACCGTGGATGGTTCTCACAAGTTCATATGAGAGATTTTTGGTTTTTTTTTTTTTTTGGGTACTTATAGCCATTGTTGAAGCTTCAACCAATATGAGATGATGTCAAACCATGAGATTGCATTGCTATTTCTTCTTATTCTTCTTCTCCATCTCTGTCTCTCTCGCTCTCGCTGCATTTTCACCAATTCTGCAGGTCTTCTTTGCTTGACTGTCACAATGAAGGTTTGGCTGTTGCAGATGGACTACCCATTAAATGCTTAGGCAAGCTTAGCTGTCAACCACTTTATAGTGTACCAAATGTTTGCAAGCCTTCAACCACTTATTTCTTTCTTAAATTTCCTTGGGCTTGTGTTTGTACTTAATCAATTTTTTAATAGGCAAACAAACCAATGTCTGCTCCTCTTCCAGTTTTTGTATTTTTTTTTTATTGCATAAATGATAAATGGGGTTGGGCATAATCAAAAAAATATTGGGTACTCAAATGGGCTAGACATGATTTAAGATAATTTAGATAAATACTTGAATATAGATAGCTAATTATTAAACTCCAACAAAAAGTTTAAGTATATTAATTATATATATATATATATATTCATTGTTCGAAATGTAGACATTTATATTTATTTGAATTATTTTAGTCAATTTTTATATTTTTACTAATTTAATATATTTATTTATTTATAAAATAGTTATTAAATTATTTATGACATCATCACTACTCAACTTCAGTTCAACCTCGGTTCACTTTTAAAAACCTTGAACCTCTCTTTTTTATAGTTCTTTGAACAATCCGGGTTTCAAAACCACCACTAATATAACAAATCGGAGAGCAAATTATGGAGAGATTACAACTTTTCTTTTCTTTGTTTCTCATGAAAAAAGTATGTGGGAAAATGGTTTTTTTTTTTCCTCCAAATTTGGTAGGTCGTGTTTGGTCATGATTATTGAGAGTTGGAGTTGTTTGGTTGTTGACGATAAATGGGTCCTAAATGTTTTTAGGGTTTGAGAAGTTAGTTCTCAATTGGAGCTTGTGTGTGTGTTATTTTAATTATTTCACTCTTTGTTATTGGAACATTTGTTACATTGTAGGTATTGCATATATTCACCAATTGTAGGAGATTAGGTCCCAAATTTTGCAGATTTAATTTTTAACTTGCCCTAACGAAAAATTATTTATTTCTTTTAATAATTAAATTACTATATACAAAGAACAAACAGAGGGTTTCTAATATTGTATAAATTATAGGTGGGCAATTTTGTCCAAACAAAAAAAACATGTCTCATTTATAGAGGGGTGCACAAAAAGTGTAGCAAATATGCTCTTGCAATCTTGCTTTGTTTGAGTAGCTGTTTGTTTTTTGGTCATACGAGAGGAATGCACATTGCATTCAAGTGTGCATTGCCATTTGTTGTTGGACTAATACATTTTTCATATAAGGTTTTGTAGTTCTATTTTAAAGATCAATGAGCACTAGCCTTTTTAGACATTGAATATAGACTTCCAAAGATATCCTTGCTATTTTTCTACTTGAAATTTCCAATGTTGTATGAAATTGGTACTTCTCTTTAAGGAGGTGAATGAAAAGCTAGCCAAGGAAAGACAAAACGTGGCCTTGAGTAAGAGAAGATTGTTGAATCATTCAAAAGGAATTAATAAGGATAAATATTAATAATCACAAATAAGGATAAATACTTACTAATAAATGCATTTATTTCATTCCATATATGAGCTCCTTAACATTTGGCACATACATCGTAATTAATAGCACAAAAACTTAAAAGTCTAATAGTGTTTATTTTAAAATGATTACTTTAAAATTTAAGTTTTAATATTATAGGTATTACATTTATATTTGTGGACTTTATGTTGACTTCATGAGAGGTTTCCATATCAGTTTTGCAAGCCTCACAAATTTATACCTCAGTTATATATTTATTTGTTATTTTTAAAGTTTATTTTTAGCTTCCGATTGCCCCAAATTTACCTTTCAATTCTCTCTGTTTCCAACCTACAAAGTCATTCACTTCCCCTCCTCAACTAAAACAAAACCCACATTGGATTCATCATTTTTTTAAGCCCCAACCAAAAGATGTAGAGAAAGATATGGAAAAATCCAATATGGTTTTAACTCCTTTGTTGTAAACACGCTCTATACTTCCTCTTCTGCACATTCTAAATCTCATACTCTTCTTCTTCTTCTTCAAAAACAAACTTAGGATTTTTTTTAAGGTTAAGATCAATCTGTTGTTGAGTCTGACCAACTTTCTTTGTGAGCTTATCAGCAATGCCTCTGATATTAATCATTATTATAGATCTGCTATGTTGCTCAAACCTTGATTTAGTTTTATGCCTAAAACTATTTGAAAAATTAAAAAAGACATTTTGTTTTTGTTTTTTGCTCTTATAATGTTTGATATGTTATAATTGTGGCCATTCTAGCTTATATTGGTGAATTTTGGCCGAAGTTAAATGAAGCCATCTTTTTAGAAAGACAAAAGGAGTAGAAGAAATTTGTAGCTATGGACTATGGTTGACGAAGCCCTAGTAAATTTTGCAAACCTTTTCACAAGATTATATACGAACCACACAAAAAGTTAAATTAGTTGACCGTTCAAAAATCTAGGATGAATTTAGAATTTGAAAAAAAAAAAGGAGATAAATACAAAATTATTTGAACAACCATCTAGAAAAATACTTTAGTTTTACCTCTTCCTCACTAAAAGAAAAAAGAAAAAAAAAACTTACGTTGGCGGCTTGGAGTTGATCTTGGAAGGAGACTCATTTTTTTACTCATTCTCTCATTTGTTAATATTCAGCATCCAAACTCCCTATTTAGTTTGGTCTCCTTTTCCTTCTTTTTTCCTCTTCTTCTTACATTTTTGTCTCCTTCATTTTTGAATCTCTAAGTTCAAGATAATGCTTTCTTTCTAGGTTATAGTTTATTGGTTTGCTTCAAGTCTTGTCCTACTACATGTATGGTTCACAATTCGAGTGTCCAAAAGTGAAAACAAAGTTTGATTCCGCTATCACTCTTCTTCCTATCTTTACATATTACATTTTTTTTAAAGATTAGTTCCAAATATTAACCTCATTTTTTTCCGTTGGTTTAATAGCCATCACTCACTGCTTTATATATATATATATATATATATATATATATAAAATTCACGTTGGCTCATGTCACTACTAGGCTACTCCTTCCCACAAATCAATAACCCACTAAAATACATTAATTGGTTTATATGCTCATTTTAGCATTTCATTAATTTTGGTGGTCAATGACATTTTACTTGATGTGGTTCAAATTTGTTTGCTAACAAAACAATTCTTTTATAAAAAAAAGTGTCATGTCCATAATATTTTTGCAACACTTTCGCAACAAATCACATGTAATAAGTTGTTATTGATTCTAATTTGAATCCACAACTTAAATTACATTTTAACCCACTCATAGCAAACTACCACTTAGAATTTGTTGTAAAAGTGTTGTGAAAATACTGTGGATATAACATTTCTCTCTCTCTCTCTCTCTTTTTCCCCTTCTGTTAACAACTTATTCTTACCCTACTTATTTCCAAAATAACTTTAACTGTTTACCAGGCTAAAATATCTTTAAACTTTATTGTGCTAAAAAACATAAGCATAAATATTAAGTGAGTCCAACAACTATAGCTCATTTTTCTCCTTATCTCAAAATTGGACATGGCACTAGCCTTTTTTCAAAGCCACCTATTATGCAGGTTTGGACATTATTTTTAGTGATAGTCATGGTTCTTCTATTATAGTCCATACTAAATTAATTCCTTACCAAGGAAACCCATTGTGGATGGCTGCCATGCTCTATTGAGTGTTACACTCTTGTCACGAACTATGGATCAAGGATTTGATTGCAGAGTTTGCCAACACACAGTTTTTGGAATCAATTTGGTTGCAAGAGCCATTCTTGAAGGAGATTTCGGATGTGTTAGAACAAATTCATGCTTTTTGTGAAAAAGGCAGGACATATTGATGTAAGACCAAACTATTTCAATGGAATAAATAAACAACAAAATAAACCCTATGAGTCAGCACCTAAGAGCTGCTTGGAGTAAGCACCAGTGTAAAAAGAAACACACGTTTTTTTTTATTATTCTCAAAATTGCCTTAAAATAATCAGAAAAGTGCTTAAATAGCTAACAATAAAATGCATGAAGAAACCTAATTATTAAATGCTCGGGTTTGCTTAATCTCAAGCCCAACAACTAACAGGCTCCATCCATAAAACAGGTTGGGCCGTCTTCGTTTTGCCCTTCCTCCTATACATGTGTATAATTGGGGGCTTGTACCTTGTGTCTGCACCAACTCCCCCCGGGTGAGAAGAACTCGACCCCGTCGAGTGAAAATCTAAAGAGCTCTGATAATACTCCAACAAGTTAGGATCCAGTCGATATAGCTCATCTCGAGTAATCCATGTGCAATTAGAATTTGGTCACCCTCGCCACCGAACTAGGAAACAGTGAACTCCTCCATTATTGGTAGAAACAATCTGCTCATCTAAAATAGCATCAATAGATTCTTTTTGTGCATAGGGTAGATTTAAGGGTAAAGGGGTAGGAATAGGAGCATTAATAGGATCAAGCAAAGGCTCATCAAAAGGGGTATGAGGATAGCTGTGGGGATTTTATACGCAATCTCCAATATTAAAGGAGAAGCTAATACCATAATCATAAGGAAGGTCAATGACATATGCATTTGGGCCCATTCGTTTCAATACTTTGAATGGTCCAGCACTACGAGCCTGCAATTTCTTAACAATCCCAGAAGGAAACCATTCAGGTCGAATCTGAATCATGACATAATCCCCTACCTGAAACTTTGCATGACGCCGATGAGTGTCAGCATGAATTTTATATTGAGAATTACTTACCTGAATTTTTTTGCAAATCTCCTCTTGTAAATCATGAATATGTCGTGCAAATATCTCAGCGGATTCAGAAATCCTAACATATGGGGACATGGGCGAAAGATCTAAGTGCTTCCTAGGTTTATATCCATGCACAACCTCAAAAGGACTAGTGCCTATAAACCTATTGACAAAGCTATTATGTACAAGTTGGGCTGTAGGAAGAATTGAATCCCAATTCCGATTGGCTTCACCCGCTAGACACCGAAGGAGGTTGCCTAGAATACAATTAACCACCTTAGTTTGATCATCAGTTTGAGGATGAAATGCCGTAGAAAATTTCAATTTGGTGCCTACTAAATGGCACAAGGTCTTCCAAAAATAACTTATAAAGCGAACATCCCTATCAGACACTATGGTTTTGGGAAGACCATAAAGTTTGAAAATCTCATCAAAGTAGAGCTTTGCAATCTTAGAAACATCAGAAGTCTTATAACATGGTAGGAAATGAGCCATTTTAGAGAAGCGATCAACGACTACTAGAATAGAATCATGCTTCCTAAAGGTGCAAGGCAAACCTAGCACAAAGTCCATACTCACATCCTACCACGGGTGATCTGGCACAAGTAGAGGCGTGTACAGGCCAGTGTTTTGCTTGCAATGTTTGGTTAGTTGACATTTACGACACTGACCAACTATCTTGGCAATGCCCCTTTTAAGACTAGGCCAATAGAATTAACATTCCACTTCCTCAATTGTTTTATCTCAGCCAAAATGACTTGCAAGGCCTCCCGCATGTATCTCCCAAACTAGGAAATCTCTCACTGAAGACCGAGGGATACATAGCCTGTTGGCTTTGAACAAGTAACCATCTTGAAGGGTAAAATCATCCAGGATTGGCCGTGAGGTATTACTTAGGCTAGTGTAGAGCTCCCCAAAATTTGGGCATAACTCATAGTCATCCTTGAGTCATTCAAACCCAGTAACCTTAACACTCATGACTAATAGCAAAGACACCCTTCGACTTAGTGCATCAACAGCCTTATTCTCAACTCCTGCCCTATGTTTCACCACAGGGTAGTAGAGTTGCAGGAATTCAACCCAACTACGATGCCTAAAATTCAGCTTCTTTTGGGAATGAAGATAGCGTAAAGCGTTATGATCAAAGTAGATAACAAACTCTCAAGACAACATGTAATGACGCCAATGCCAAAGAGCTCGAATAATGGCATAAAATTCTTTATCTTATGTGGAGTACTTTTGCTTAGCATCATTCAACTTCTCACTAAAATAAGCAATTGGGTGGCGCTCTTAACTAAGTACTCCCCCTATACCAATACCTGAGGCATCACATTCCATTTCAAAAGGCTTGGTAAAATCAGGGAGACACATGACAAGTGCCTCAGTCATCTTTTGTTTTATCTCACTGAAAGCCTTATTAGCAGCTTTTGTCCAAATAAACCCCCCTTGTTTCATGCAGTCAGTGATAGGGGACATAATGGTACTAAACCTTTTGATGAATCAGCGATAAAAGGAAGCGAGCCCACAAAAGCTGCGAATTTCATGGATCGTTTTGGGCTCAGGCCAATCCACAATCACTTGAACCTTTTAGGGGTCGGCAAAAACTCCCTCAGAGGATATTATGAAACTTAGGAAGAAAACTTTATCGGTAAAGAAAGAGCACTTCTTGAGGAAACCATATAAACTCTCTTTCCTAAGGGTAGTACAAACTTGAGTTAGGTGGTCAAAGTGCTGCTCTCTAGATTTACTATAGATGAGGATGTCATCAAAGTACACAACCAAGAATTTCCCCATAAAAGGCTTAAGCACTTGAGTCATCACTCTCATAAAGGTACTAGGAGCATTGGAAAATTCAAAAGGCATAACCATCCACTCATATAAACCATCTTTCATCTTGAAGGCAGTCTTCCATTCATCACCAAGACGAACCCCAATTTGATGATAGCCACTTTTCAAGTCTATCTTGGAGAAGATCGTTGCTCCAGCCATCATATCCAACATGTTATACAACCGAGGGATAGGAAAACGATATTTCATAGTGATCTTGTTGATGGCATGACTATCAACACACATCCTCCAAGTTCCATCTTTCTTTGGAGTTATGAGTGTAGGGATTGCACAATGACTCGTGCTTTCACGAACAAAACCCTTCCTAAGTAGTTCTTTTACTTGCATTTACAACTCGGCATGTTTTACAAGACTCATCCTATAGTGAGACAAGTTAGGTAGGGTCACTCTGGGCACAAAATCTATGGCGTGTTGTATGTCACGCATGGGTAGTAAATGATCAGGGAGTTCCTTAGGGAAAACATCCTTAAATTCCTAGATCATTGACCTCACTTCTTTAGGTTGCTCCTTGCGAGTCTCTCCATGAAGTTCCTTGGCAACTAAGACAAACACCATGGATTCTTGAACTACTACCCTTTCAAATGCCTTTGGGCTTAAGATGTTCAAGCCTTTCACCTTTGGTACTTCTGTCTTCTTGCTCATGTCGATTGGCTTGGGTTGCAAAGGATTGAGCACAATCTTCTTACCTTCAAACATAAATGAGTAAGAATTGGATCGCCCATAAAGGGTGACATCCAAATCATAAAGCCAAGGTCTACCAAAGATAATATGCCCTACATCTATGGGAATTACGTCACACCATATTTCAGCCTTGTAGGTGAGGAATTGAAGTAGGACAATACATATTTCTTTTATGGCTATGGAGGAAGTATCCACCCAAGAAACTTTATATGGGTTAGGGTGTGGATTAATTTCAAGCCTAGGCAGGAAACAACGTTAAAGGACATCACATTAATGCAACTCCCATTATCTATAATAACCTTGCAAGTTTTGTCTCCACATTTAGTGTAAGTTTGGAAGATGGCACTCTTTTGCCAATCATCAGTGTCCCTTTGTTTTGCCAAAACAAACCTTACCACAATCATTCTAGGGTCACTAAAGTCGTTCTTGGAATCATCAACTTAGGGAGAGATGGCTTTAATACATGCGAGGTAGCTAGGATCATCTTCCCATTCTGCCTCAACATCTTGGACTTCTTTAACATTTGGATCATACATCAGCTCCTCAACATCTTTTACCTTTTCATCATCCTCTTGAATGACAAGGGTCCTAGAGGGACATCTAGCTGTGATATGTCCAACCCTATTGTATTTGAAGCATTGGAGGTGAGAGCATAATCTTGAAGGCTCATTGATCACACCTTTTCCTTTGTCCTCTTTTTCTATTGGGATGCTATTGGGATTGACCTTAGAGGGTAAGGCAAATCTAGATTTGTTACCAAAAGGTTGAGGGTTGGTAGGAACATTTTGGAGCTCAGAACGTCGCCAAAAGATAGACTTGGATGCCAACTCACAATTCCTAGCAAGGTCATATGCTTCACCTAAGATAGTGACTCCTCGGGGTGAGAATCTTGCCTAATAGGTTAGCATTTAAAACTTTCTTGAACCTATTAAGTATGACAACCTCCTTCTCGACTATTCGAATTCACCTTTTGAATTTCTTGAATTTCTTTATATATTTAGCCATAGGAGCAGTGCCTTGTTTTAGGCGATCCCATTCCTTAAGGAGGGAGCTCCTATAAGTTGGAGGAAGATAATTCCTCGAGAGTGCATCATTCTTCTCAAGCCAATTAGTAATGGAGGGCTCACGCCGTCGCCTAAAGGAATCCTCAAGGTCCTCCCAGAAAAGGTCAGCCCTTCCAATTAACTTCATCCAAGCATACCTTACTTTCTTATTCTCAACCTAATGGTAATAGTCAAAGAATTTCTCCATCTGATGTAACCAATTAGTGAAAACCCATGGGTCTAGGCAGCCATCAAAGGTGGGTGCTTCTATCTTTTCCTTAGACATCCTATCATCATAATCTCTAGGGTCATTATGATTATAGTGATCATGTTTAAAGTTTGGAGCCTTATTAAAGTAACCGTGGTTATTTTTCCTAAACATGTTATCCTCTTCATGGTTACTAGTCTCTCTTTGAGATGCTTCAACTTGCTTTACCCTATCCAATAAAGCATGGACACTTTTTGCTATGTCTTCTATGGTTTGCTCTAAGGAGAGCCAAGGCTCGGAAGTGGATTGATGTTCAGGGTTTGACATGATGCGACCACTACGTAGATGCATGCAACACTATATTTATGAATGCAATTGAGATTCCCAAAAATTCAAATAACCAATTCTCAATATAAAATTCAAGGTCAAGCAAGAGTACATGTAAAGACTAGATCAAAGAATCAAAAGGAATAAATTGCAGTCAAGTAGTGACAGTGTTCACAATATTGAGAGATAGCCCAAATAAAATTCAAAGTCCAATAAGCTCCACAATTATTAATGAGAATAAGATATTTCAAAGAAATTGGGTTGTCTTTTTTTTTTTTTGGAATTTTAGAATGGGTATTGAAAGAAAGCACAAATAATAAAATAGCTAACTTAAGCACAAAAGGGGTAGGCTAGTGGGGTATGATGGGATATGCACATAAATATATAAAGATAATATTTTTCAATGAGACAAAATTGAACCCACCAAAAAGAGAGTAAGAGTTGTACCCTGGTCAGTGGCCAACTTATTGCACTAGATAGTCACAGGCTTAGCTCGTCAAGTGAATGGATCTTACTTGGACAAGTGGACCTATGGATGAACAATTTAAAGGCCCAATACATGCAATGGGCTGTCACAGCAACAATATTGTCTTTCTTTTCCTTTTGATTTTTTTTTCTTTGTGAAATACAATAAAAAGAACTACAGTTTAAAACTAAAGTCTGCTAAGTACAACTCCAAACATTAAAAACACCGAAGCTAAAGAAATTACCAGAAGCAAAAGAAACTAAAAGAGAAAAGGAGCGGCGGAGCAATCACGAAGCGGTGCTGGAGTTAATGGCGGAGAGGCAGTATGGGCTCACCGGCATTCATGGTCAGCGGTGCTCGGTGGTGCAGATCGAAGCTTGCACATTAGATCGTGGTAATGGAACCGGCGAAGCATGAAGCAACATGGTGGGAGCGGTGTTGAAGGTGAGTTGGCGCAAGTGGTTCTTGGCGGCGCGAATCCAGTATTGACATCGGCTGCTTTCTTGGGCTTCAAACTCCTCTGTTTTTGGTTTGGTGGCTGATGGGCTTGCATGGGTTGCCTTTTTTTTTTTTTTTTTTGGTGGTGGCTTGTGGGTTCTGTGATCAGAGGCGGGCACGAATGGTGGTCATTGGCTTGGAAGGGGCCGCTGGCTTCTTTGTTGGTTTGGGGATGAAAAACTCATGTGGCCAAAGGGGGTATATGGTACAGATTGGTTCAAGTTTTGGTTTGCAGATCTCGTGAGGTAAGAAATTAGGTTGTTGGGGTTTGCAAATCTCGTGGGGTAAGTATTTGAGTAATGGCATGTCTGAAGGTTGATTTTTTTTTTTCCTGATGGTGGATATGGCTGTGGATTGTTAGTCCTGAATTTAGGTTGCTAAAAGGGGTGATTGGGTTGGGCTCTGATACCAAAACTGATGTAGGACAACAACTATTTCAATGGAACAAATAAACAACAAAATAAACCCTAGGAGTCAGCATCTAAGGGCTGCTTGGAGTCAGCACTAAGCAAAAACTAGAGTTAGCACCAGTGTAAAAAGAAACACACATTTTTTTTAATTCTTAAAATTGTCTTATAATAATCAGAAAAAGTGCTTAAATAGCTAACAAAAAAACGAATAAAAAAACCCTAATTATTAAATACTCGGACTTGCTTAATCTCAAACCCAATAACTAACAGGCTCCATCCATAAGGCCACATGTTGGGTTGTTTTCTTTTTGCCCTTCCTCCCATTCATGCGTATAATTGGGGACTAGAACCTTGCGTCCGCACCACATATATTCTATAGGACAGTTTTTAGACTGTAATAATTAAGTGTAAGTGTTGGAGTTCTATGGCTTTTGAATTTTATTATTAAAATAAAAAACTATTTAGGATGTTTCATAAATATTTTATTTTTGAAATTTTTTTCGTGCATTGCATGAGCTAGCGATTAGTTGCAATAAAAACTATGCCTTCTGAAAAAAAAAAAAAAAAAAAAAAAGTTAGTCAACTATGTGTGTCTGTGAGTGAATGAATGTAACTACATGGTTATATTTAATATACTATCTTTGGAACTGAACCATCTAAAAGGGACCTAAACTAAACTAAAGATAGAAGAGCATCTTCAAACGGAAACTGCACTGTGTATTTTTGGTTGAAGGAGTGGGAGGAGCGATGAAGCAGCGAGAGTTGACGGTGGTATTGTGCATAATATGGGCAGTGAGCCTTCTTTATGGCGAGATGTTTGCATATTGGGTGCCATCTCTCTGGGCTTGTTCCTGGCCTCATCATCATCATCATCATCTCAACTCCAAATCCACGGTACTACTTCTGTCACTTTCATTCAATAAATTCTTTATTTCTCTGTGAATGTGCAAGTCCAAAAAGAACGCCCCGAATTTGTTTTTATCTGATCTGAGTTAAACCCAGATATCTATCTAGCTAGTATTTGTAATTTTTTTTTTAAAACGACATAACTTGGATCTGAAGCGTTGTAGCTACATGCCTTTTTGGTGTGGGATCTCTCTCTCTCTCTCCTCTTGAAACATATGATATGAGATGGGAAGAAGAAGAAGAGGGAGCAAGATTCAAGAAACTCTGTTTCCATGGATAAATTACGAAATCTATCTGGCCTCTGTTATTTATGGAGTTTTTTGAAGTTTAAGAGCAGCATCCATAATGTGTTCCACTTCCTTAAATTTCATTGAAGAGTTAATTTCCAATCTAGGCACACGTAACGCACTCTACACCAGGAAGGAAAATTATCAGTTAGTTCCGGAGTACTTCCTCTCACATGAATGGTGGTCCTATCATGGATTTAATTAGTGAGACTCACTATTTATGTGAGAGGAAGGAGTATATATTTATGGTACACAATAATTTCCTAGGAAGGAAACGTTATATATTAATTTAAAAGAAAAAAAAAATTGTTAATGGGCTTTAGTTAATAAGTCTGTTTCCCCATGCATGCCCAATTTCCATTCCAAGTTTCCCGATTATGGGTAGGAGTAAAAATTTTATACTAAAGCAAAAATATACAAATATGGGTCAATTATGACAAGAGCCTTGGAGCTTAGTGATATTGCATTTCTCCTTTATAAGGAGAACTAGGGTCTGTGTTGTAACCTTGTGTTGCAATGCCCTCGAGTCACATGGGCTACTAGGTTGGTTGAGGAGGTGCTAGCCACATTTGCTCTACAACTCAAAATGACTAGTAAATTTACAATTAGGGCTCAATTTTTTAATTGCTTATATTAGAGTTCGATCAAGTAAACACTCGATATGGGATTCTATGCACAGCTGTACAACACACATTTACCCAATCAATCCACATAATTCGGGGTATCACAATGTTGTTGTACCCTTGAGCCACATGGTGTTACTGGGTTGTCTTTAATACCATTTGTCATGACTTGAGGAAGTGATAGCCACATTTGTGCTTACCCTAAATGGCTAGTCAAAGTACAATTAGGGCTCCTTGTAATCACTTGGATTACTTAGCTCACCTAGTAAACATCCAATTTGGGACTCAACACTTGCCTGCTTACCACACACTTATCCAATCAATCCACATAATTTGGTATCACAGATGCGTTGAGTCGTTGACTATATTGTAATCACTAAGCAATGGAAGGAAGATATTTTATTCATTTGTAAGGGATGACAAAATTCTTTCTTTGAGTCTTTCCTCCGGGGGCTTCTTTTTGCTAACTCTATGAAAAAATGCTAGTAAAAATTTACGTTTTGGATAAGAATCTTTGATCTAATATCTTAATGTTCTTCATCAAGTGAGACTGCAACCCTATCCTTCAAATATGAACGTGAACATCTAACTTATACATATATGAATACATAAGTACATAACATATAAGCAATGGCATACAGGTATGTTTTGGGTTAGGTCTGCCAAAATACTAACACTTTTTTCTACTTGCGAGGTCAGATGGATGAAGTAGGATATTCTACTGACTACATAAAAGTTGTTGTTCTTACTGATCCACAGGTGAATGTTTTCCATCCTTACAAATTTACATACATTTGTGTGTAGAGTTACAGACACGTTTACACGCACGTGCATGCAAACACACACACGCCTATTTGATTGTAGATTTTTTAATCTGTCTTTTAGAATAATTCTTCAATGTAATTTCTTAGGAGTAGTTTGTGTACACATTTTTGTCCATGATGGGTCTCCTCATCAATAAAAGTGTCCATTTTCAAAAAAAAAAAAAGCACATATATTGATGTGAAAGGGTGAGTGGCTTCATCATTCATTAATCTCTTATTAGTCCTACAAGTACTTTTATAGTCTGAAATTTTATTTCTCCCATCAACTTGACAGGAATAAAAGAAGTATTTCAAATTTCTTGAGTTACATTAATGTTATTGATCATCCTGTGATGCACAAGAAAACCATTATTTGAAAACCAGATTGAACTGCCTTGTTTAATCGGCTGAAATGTGAACTGGTACAATTGACTCCCTTAAATGTTCTATCAACTGCACTGGTCGGTTCACTGGTTCAACCAGTAACCGGTTCCAATTTTTTTCCAAAAAATATAAAAATTCATATATTTTAAAATTTCCCCAAATGCTTTAATAATTCTTGTATTCTTTTAGTCTCGTGAAGATAACAAATATATTCGTTATATTTGGCATCAAATAATTTATTTATTCATTTGGTATAGTTATTGTATTAAATTTTAATAAATATAATACCAAGTCATCATTTCAGTTGGTGGTTGATATGGTGAAGTGCTCACCTTTTTGTTTCACTTATGGGTTTGCTTTTTAAGTCATTAATGTCAATTGCTTGTCTGCTTATCAACACACACGTTTAAGTACGTTTATGTTATTCTTGTACATTATATCCTAATGTATATTTGTTACCATTAACAGCTTATGGATAAAACCTCGCTGGGTCTTGCTCCAAAATCTCTTGCTCTTGAGATTGCACAATTCTATGCCGATTTGTTCATGCGCAGAGCTTTTTTCTCATCTATTGTGCCTTTCAAACCTGATGTAATTTTGTTTTTGGGTGATTATTTTGATGGGGGACCTTATTTGTCAGATGAAGAGTAAGATTTAGAATTTTTTTGTGTCTATTTGAGGATTAAATTGGCTCCATACTTAAATAAGATATCATTTAGATAAATTACCTTAGCAGATGATTTTACTATTCAACGTTCAAAATTCATCTAGAAGGTTATAACAAAAATAGGGCAAGGAACATGAGAGTTTTTGGTGGATTGAATGCCTGCTTTGGACTTTTATTATAGCGAGTTTATTGGACATGTAGTTTATTGTTTGTACACTTATGCATAGTTTTTCTGTTGGAATCAATTATTCTATGAATATTAAATTCTCTGCAAATTGCTTTAATTTGCTTATACTTCCTTTTCTTTATTCTCAAACATCTACTTGGTATTTGCTGGCTTCAATGTATTTACACAAATATTTGGTTTTAAGATAGTTCTTTATCTTAGAGTGGCAGAGTTTTTATGCTATTTCCTGCAACATTTGATGTTAGTCTTCTGACATGGAATGCCCTTAACATTCTTTGGTTGATTAGATGGCAGGAATCTTTAAGCCGCTTTAAGCACATATTTGGTCTGAATGCACAAGGAAGATATAAAAATATCCCAGTTTTTTACCTTCCTGGAAACCATGATATTGGCTATGCAAGTCTTCACTATCAAAGGCCAAAGGTATTTTTAGTGGGTTATCACTAGGCATAGACTGCTCTATTTTCTAGAACTAAGCAAGCATTCATCCAGTGTGCTCATGTGAATTATAAAATCAGTGCATGTTGCCATATGAAAATGAGGGAATTAAAGTAGATCCCCACAATACAAAAGATCTAGATTGAGAATGTGACTGCAATGGATCTTAATTATTATGAAGAGATTTGACAACATATGGAAAAGTAGGTTTTCATGAATGGGGTAGTACGTAAAATTAATACTTGGAGTATGACTCTTGGTTTCCTTTAACAAGTACAATATATAGCTCTTTATCATGAGTTGGAGTTGGCCTGTGTGTCCCTTTCATGTATAATTGTATCTCATATGTTGATAATTTTTGGTGAGATTTCTGGAACTCAATCTCTATGTGGCTATCTACAAATTTTGCATTTGAGTTTGTCTATGTAGTTTGGTTCAAAGATTTGATGAGCTCCATTGTATATATTATGTTGTCTTAATTATTATAACAGAAACTATCACAAATTCTGAAAGCTATCAATGCAGTTGCTGGTAATGTCAACACTTTATTAAAAAATAGTTTCTTTTTTTTATTTTATTTTATTTGTGTTTACTATTATGCATATACAGGTTATCAAGCGCTATGAAAAAGAATTCGGGATGAGAAACTACCGATTTACAGTTGGAAAAGTGGATTTTATTGCTATTGATGCCCAAACTCTTGATGATAAACAAAAAAATGGTTAGTGATTTGTCAAAAGTCATATTTCTACTGTTTTATCCCCATAAATTTTGGTTTAAAAATGTTATGAGATTAGCATAACAATAATAATTTGTCTATGGAAGTGTAGATAGTTTTGAAATGGTCTTATTATCTTCCCAATCATTTTAAATTGTGTCAAATATAAGCTATTAGATAATAAGAATCATGATTTGCTAAATGATTTTGTAAATAGATTGAAGTTTACAAATATGAACTTGTATTTGGATTTTAATGCTTTGCTACATGAGTATGTAAATATCTCTAACTCTAAGTATTTGCAAAGAAAATGAGAAAAGATTATACACTGATGGCAAAAAAAAAAAAAAACAATCAAGATGTTTCTTGGCTGATCTTCATATTTGTATTGAGCTGTTAGGTTCTTGTAACTCCGTTTTTGGTTTACATTTTAGATCCAATAATGGTTGCAAGTTGTCATATTTTCAAAACGTTGTTGCATAGGTAGAGTATGCTTGAATTTTTTTTTTTTTTTGATGACATAGTAGAATTTCACTTAGATTAGTTGCAAATCGCAGAGCATACTGTACAAAAAATTTCATTGTTAATCAAACTTCTATGGGCAACTAACGCCAGAACTAGTAACCGGGTAATCTAGGGGCTTTTCACACCTGACGGGATAAGCAGTTTATCCTCATGCTTAGGAGGCATGCTTGAAAACCGACATTTATTGTAAACAATTTTACAACCCTTTTGGTGCAACATGGGTCCCTTAGTTATGTTGTTGTCCCCATAAATTTTGATTTATAAATGTTATGAGATTAGCATAACAATAATAGTTTTAGTCTATGGAAAATATAAGCTGTTAGATAACAAGTATCGTGATCTGCTAAATGATCTTGTAAATAGATTGAAGTTTACAAATATTAACTTGTATTTGAATTTTAATGCTTTGCTACATGAGTATGTAAATATCTCTAACTCAAGTATTTGCGAAGAAAATGAGAAAAGATATACACTGATGGCCAAAAAAAAAAAAGCAATTCAAGATGTTTCTTTGCTGATCATATTTGTATTGAGCTGTTAGGTTCTTGTAACTCCGTTTTTTAATAATGGTTGTAAGTTATCATATTTTCAAAACATTGTTTGCATAGGTAGAGTATGCTTGAAAACTTTTTTTTTGATGATGTGGGAGAATTTCACTCAGATTAGTTGCACTTCGCAGAGCATACTATACAACAATTTTCATTGTTAATCAAACTTCTACAAGCAACTAACGCCAATACCAGTTACCGGGTAATCCAGGGGCTTTTCACTCCTGATGGGTTAGGCAGTTTATCTTCATGCCCGGGAAGCATGCTTGAAAACTGACATTTATTGTAAACAATTTTACAACCCTTTTGGTGCAACATGGGTCCCTCAGTTATGTTGTTGGCTTAGAAAAACTAATGATGTCAACCACCAAAAGTTGGTATCTATAAATTTTCCAATGAATTAAAGGGCAAAGGAAAATTGTGAAGAAAATATGGAAAAAAATGGAAGAATGTTGGAAACTTTGGACTTGCCTGTCCAAATCTTATAAGAGTAAACTACCTTGGAATTGAAACTCTTTTTCTACTTCTCCCGCCAACGCCCTCTTCGCACTATAGCAGGAACCAAAAAAGAACAGAAAAGAAAAAAGGATGGTGTGTGCATTTGTTTTTAGAAACTCCTCTCATATTGATGTGTCAATGGTTTTCCAAAATGTCCCATTCATCAGTGACATATACTCTTTTTTTCTATCACTATTAACCTTGATGTGTAAATGGGCACATCTAATAGTCTTGCTGCAGAAAGAGAATATTATTAATCTAATGTTGCATAGTTCTTCCCCACCCCCTTAATTTTATCAGTTTAAGTATGCTTAGCACTGACTAGAATGTTACCTATGCATTTGCTCAATCAATCTTCTTCCCTCTTTATTCATATTCTCTTCCTATTCTTTTATTTTATATTTTATATTTTTCCTTTTATTTTATTTTTTTAAATCACGAAGTTGATCTTCTGCCATACTGAAACTCATAGGACAATAGATTTTGGACATGTAGGACACTGGTTTCAATGAGTTTCTTTCTGACTGGTCTATTTGGCTGGTTTGAGAGTTGGTCTGAAAAATGAATTTGTGCTCAAATATATATTTTAAACATTGAATGAGATTTGTTATCTCAAGACTAGACATATCAAGATGCCTATTTGGTGTTTCCCTTGCATATTTCAGGTAAATACACATTCGTTGACTGTGTGAAATTTAAAGTCTTTTTATCACCATGCCTGTTGTTGATCACACTATTAGCTTAGTACTTAGCATAGTACACCAAAGTATGATTTGATTAATAAGCTCTTAAAAATGGCATTGGAACCTTGTGTAACTGGGGCATTCTGCATTTTTTTTTTTTTTTGATAAGTAATAAAAGCATATTGAAAGAAGGGGGGTGTCACCTGAGTATACAGGAAGTATACATCAAGGACAAAAACAAATCAAGTGCATAAAGTACAAAAGTCCATGAAATCATGGGCTGAAGAAAAAGAACGAAAGCCAAACACTGTAACCCAATCCAGAAGAGACTTAAGGAAAAAGAGTTTAAGATCTGAAACAAATCTCTCTAAATCCTCAAAATGTCGATTATTCCTCTCCCTCCAAATGCTCCACATCAAACAATGGGGCACAGCCATCTAAATAGCAGAGTTCCAATGTCTCCCAAACTTTCCTTGCCAACAAGCTAATTGCTCCACCACTGCTTTCGGCATAACCCAATGAATGCCAAACAGAGTAAACACCATTGACCATAAATCAAAAGCAATAGAGCAATGGATGAGGAGGTGGTCAATTGATTCCCCATTTCTTTTACACATACAATACCAATCCAAAATCAAAATCTTCCGCTTCCTAAGATTATCAATAGTCAAGATATTCCCTAAAACTGCAGTCCACACAAAAAAAGCAACTCTAGAGGGGACGTTAGACTTCCAAATAGTCTTCCAAAGGAAGGATTGATCGGAACTTCTAGTCAGCACTTGGTAGTAAGAATGAACAACAGAACCTTTTCCCATAGCAGGTTTCCAACACATCTTATCATCCCCAACTCCTTTCAAAGAAGCTCCATAAATTCTAGACATTAAACTGTAGAAGGATTCCAAATCCCAATCTTCGCTGTATCTTCTAAAGGTTAGATCCCAAAAGAGAACACCAACTGGGGCATTCTGCTTTATATTGCATGCAAAATAAGAACGTGATTATGACAATATTAGATATGTTTGTAGTATTTCTTTTACTCCTTAAGGTATTTAAGTACCAAGGGAAATGAATATATAATTTTACAGGGCGTCCACAAGAAGATTTGGCTTCCCTAACATGGAATTTTGTCAACAATGTCTCCATGGGTATGTACATGATATTGACTTATCCTTTTTTATTGATAAGTTGGAATTTCCAATATAGAATTGAATCATATATATTTTGATATTTTGTAGATGTTCAATTAAATCCAAGGGTTTTATTGACCCATATTCCGTTGTACCGGCAGGATTGGACTTCTTGTGGTCCACACCGTGGTTCCCCAGTCATCAACCAGGTATTGTTGTCACATTTGGAGTACGAAGTCTCAGTGAAATTTACCTTCACTAATAGTTATTGTTATTGTTAGTATTGTTGATAAAACATACGTAGGGTTATTTCCAATTAACCCTTACTTAAAACATATTATTGATATATATAGGTAACATGAGTTTTTGTTTTTCCCCTAGCTTTATACCCATAACACTCCCCCTCAAGCTGGAAAGTATATATCATACAATCCAAGCTTGTTACATAATAAACTCAAACAAGTTTTACATAGAGATTTAGTAAACATATCAGCAATTTGCACTCGTTGAAACATATGGAGTAGTGATTACTCCATCTTCTACTTTCTCCTGAGTAATAGGACAATTTACTTCTATATGCTTGGTTCGCTTATGAAACATAGGATTGGAGGCAATGTAAATTGCTGCTTGATTATCACAATGCATAGTCATAGGTAGCTTCACAACAAATCTTAATTTCTCAAGTAAATGTTTAATCTGCATAAGCTCACATGATGTGTGCGCTATGGCTCTATACTCAGCCTCTGCACTTGATCTGTCAACAACAGTTTGTTTCTTACTACTCTAAGTGATCAGGTTTCCTCCCAAAAAAGTACAATACCCAGTAGTAGATTTTCTATCTGACGGTGATCCAGCCCAATTAGCATTAGAGTAGGCTTCTACTTGTAGGTGATCATTGGCTTTATACAAAAGACCACAGTCTGGATGTGCTTTAAGATACCTCACAATCCGAATAACTGCCTCCCAATGTGGAAGGTGAGGATCTTTTATATACTAGCTCAAAACACTAACTGCACATGATATATTTGGGCGAGTAATTGTGAGATAATTGAGTTTGCCAACCAGACGACGATATCTCTCAAGAATAGATAACAGCTCCTCCTGATCTTCATACAATTTGACATTAGGATCCATAGGAGTCTCCATTGTTTTAGATCCTAATAAGCTAGTTTCTTCCAAAATATCCAACACATACTTCCTTTGTAATAAACTGATGCATTCTTTAGATCGTGCTACCTCAATACCCAAGAAATAACAAAGTTTACCCAGATCTTTCGTCTGAAAGGAATTTTGAGGGTATCTTTTCAAATCATCAATACCCTTCTTGTCATCACCAGTAATTATAATATCAACATATACTATCAACAAATACTATCAACAAAATCTTTCCTCTTGCTAAGATATGATACGAGAAAACACATAGTGATCTGAGTGGCAACGTCGCAATCCAAACTTCAACACTACTTCACTGAATTTACCAAACCAAGCTCTGGGAGATTGTTTATGACCATAGATGGCCTTATGCAACCTACACACATTTCCAGACTCCCCCTGAGCAACAAACCTAGGTGGTTGCTCCACCTTCCTTCAAATAGCCATTCAAGAAGGCATTTTTAACATCTAACTGAAATAATGGCCAGCCCAAATTAGCAGCCAAGGAGATCAAAATCCGGATAGAAGAAACTTTAGCAACAGGTGAGAATGTCTCGGCATAGTTGACATCGTATGTTTGGGTATACCCTTTGGTAACCAAGCGAGCCTTCAAACGCTCAATAGAATCGTCAGACAAATACTTCATAGTATACACCTAATGACAACCAAGAGTAGTTTTTCCTGGAGGATGAGTAACTAAAGACCAAGTAGCATTTTTAGACAGAGCAGACATGTTTGCCTCCATAGCAGACTTCTAACCAGAGATGGACATAGCCTCCTAGACAAACTTAGGAACAACAATATAATTCAAGGATGTGGTAAAGGCATGATAGATGAAGACAAGTGACCATAAGAGACAAATTGTACACCTGGAGTGGATTTTGAGGAGATTTATTGGGAGACACAGGTGGTAGGAGAGGAAGACAAGGAGAAGAATTGTCACTAGCAATTGAAGAAGAGAAATAAGATTGAGATTCATCAAATGTGACATCAACACTAATGAAATGACGACGAAGAGTAGGTGAGTAACATCAGTATCCCTTATGAGTATGAGAATACCCAAGAAAAACACATTTAACGGATCTAGGATCAAGTTTGTCACTTCTTGGACCTAAGATATGAACATAGCACACAACAAAAAATTTTAGGAGGTAGATGAAACAAAGGTGCATCAGGAGAGAGCACAATGTAAGGGATTTGACGCATTTTGCATTAAGTAACACCATTTTGTTGCGGAGTATGGGGATATGAAGATTGGTGAATTATACTATGATCATTAAAAAATTGAGACAAAGATGTATGAAAATATTCATGAGCATTATCAGATCGAGAAATTTGAAGTGAAGCATTAAATTGAGTCTTTATTTCCATCTAAAATGATTTGAAAATTAAGTATAATTCATATCTTTCTTTCATAAGATAATGATAGGTGACTCTAGAATAATCATCAACAAAAATGACAAAATATCTAAATCCTAACGGGAGTATTTATTGGACTCCAAATATCAGAATGAACTAAATGAAAAGGACTACTAACACGACTCTCGTGCCTAGAGGCAAAAGGCACCCTATGGTGTTTACCCAACTGATATGCTTCAATTTGACTACACAACAGAATTAATGACTTCAAATTTTGGAGAGATGGATGACCAAGGCGACAATGATGCTGAAGAGGCGAGATAGACAAATGAGAAACCACTAAACTGGAAGAACCATGCCGATCCAGGCAATAAAGTCCACCGGTTTCATGCCCTCCACCAATAATCTTCCCTGTCTTGAGATCCTGAAAGATACAATGAGTGGATTAAAAAATGACAGTGCAATTCAAAAGCTTGGTAAGCTTACAAATTGACAAAAGATTAAAAATAAAGTCAGGAATATATAAGACAACAGAGAGAGAAAGATTAGGATTGAGATTGGCAGTGCCCAAACTAGAAACTGTAGTGGTTGAGCCATCTGCCAATGTAACATTGGGAAGACTACTAGATTGCTTAAGGTTAGAAAGTAAGCCTGAGGTACCTGTCATATGATCATTAGCACCTAAGTCAATGACCCAAGTGTCCTGAGTGGCAAGACGAGCAGTGGAAGTACATTGTTGAGCTAAAGTAGCAGTAGAATCAGACCCAATAGGGTTGGAATGCAGAGACAGGGGGTGATTGTACTCTTTCTCAGGAATAGAGACTACTCTAGATATTGGTGGAAGTGACTGTGAAGGTGGTTCTTCAACTTGAAAACTAGCTTGGTGAGCCGAAGGTTTACCATACAACTCCCAACAAAATTCTACTGTATGATTTTCACCACGACAATTAGTGCACTTACGGAGACAATGTCCTCTACCACGACCCCCTTGTTCACTTCCACGACCCCCTTGGTCACGACCTTCATGGCCTCGTCCCCTAGACCTCCATCACCACGACCACCTCTATTACTCCTTATATAAGTGGCAAAGGCAGATTTATCATCAGAAGGTAATGCATCAGTACTAGAGGAAGAGACAGTAATAGAGTCAGATAATGTGGCTTGTCGAAGTCTACCAAAAACTTCACTCAATGAAGGGAGGTTTGGACTCGCTAGAATATGTGATTTAACCGGATTCAAACTTTTAGGCAATCCAAAGAGGAAGCGAGCAACATGCGTAGAATTTTGTTGTTTTTTCAAAGTTTAAACATCAGAGGAGATGAGTTGATAAATATTGAGTTCTTCACATTCACTCTTAAACTTGTTATAATAGTCCTCTAGCAAGCAACATGTGTAGAATTTTGTTGTTTTTTCAAAGTTTAAACATCAGAGGAGATGAGTTGATAAATATTGAGTTCTTCACATTCACTCTTAAACTTGTTATAATGGTCCTCCAAAGACAAATCACTCAAGCTCAAAGAGAAATAATTTTGATGAAGATCATAAATCCGCTTCAAATTGTTAACACCGGAGTAAAGTTCCTTGGCTTGTTCCCAAACAAGTTTAGAAGTTGGTAAGAAAACCAAACTACAACTAAACTTAAACTCCATGCCATTCCACAAGCAACTCCTAATTTGCGCATCTTCGGCTCTCTAATTAGCATATATTGAGTCTGTGGGTTCTTGAATCACATAATTGAATTTCTTTCTACCAAGAAGAAACACTTCAACTACTTGAGCCCATTGTGCATAATTACCCCCATCAAGGCGAATGGAGGTAAGTGAAAGCATATCAGCAGATAACATAAAATGCTATTGAGCAGCACCTTTCAAATCCATACTAAAAGAAACTTAGGTAAAGGAACCAACAAACAGTGAATAAATAAAGCCAACAGACCTGTGGAGAGCAACTAAACCAGAGAATCAACAATACAATTAAACAAACTCAACCATCAACACTCAACAATCCCAGCAACCATCGAGAACAGCCAACAACCAACAACCATAACTATTGATAGCAACCAGAAAAAAGAAGTTTATAAACTCACGATAGGCAAAGAAAAGATACACCGGAGAAAAAATAACGGAGACCTAGACTGGCAAATCCAGCGGTGGAGCGACGATAGAAGTGACAACTAGTGACTAGTATGTGTTGCTGGAGGGAGGTGACCTGAACCGGGACTGAATCTCGGTCAAGCGATGGTGGTATGGTGCCGTGAGACCAATGAATCAGTCATTGGAGGTTGTAGTGTTGATCGGCGTTGACGATGAAGGTGACCAGCTGCAGAAAAGGGATGGGCTATGGCCTATGTAGCACGGGTGCGTTTCCGGATTTGGGTGCGGGACTCGGCAATTTTTGAAAAAGTAGGGTGTGGGTGCGAGTGCGGCAGGGTGCGGCAATTAAAAAATTTCTAAAAATATTTTTATTTATATTTTTAATATATTACTAAGCATACTTTTTGAGCTAATTTTTAGAACTACCAACCCAAGTAGCTTAGATTGGATTGAAAATTGTTTTTCCACTTTAGATTGGATTGAAAATTGTTTTTCCACTATCTCAACAGAAATTAGCCCATAGATAATGAATATAGGCCCAAGGGAATACATGCCCAAAGGGTTTAGCTGTTTAGGTTTACTCTCTCTCTCTCTATCTCTCTATATAAATATATATAAACATATCATTTAGGGTTTTTGGCTACCTCCTCCACCATTCTTCTTTCTCAGTGCCGCAGCTAGAGACAAACAGAGCAAAAAAAAATGAAGGCCATCTTGTCATCAGAGACCATGGACATCCCAGATGGGGTCAAGATTAAGGTGAACGGCTGAACGCTAAGGTTATCGAGATGGAAGGCCCATTTAGCAAGCTTGTCAAAAATTTCAAGCACTTGAACTTGGATTTCGATCTCTGACGAGGAAACTGGGAAGCAAAAGCTGAAGATGGACGCTTGGTTCGGCTCCAGGAAGACCTCTGCTGCCATCCGCACCGCGCTCAGCCATGTCGGTTCGGCACCGATACGGACCGATTCGGCGCAAATTGGCCTGAGTTGGTGCGAATCGGTGTGTGTCAGAAGGAAAAAAAAAACTGAACGCGGCACCGACCCGCGGGCAGTGGCGTTGCCAACCGCACCCCTCGTCAGGCCACGTCGGACGCAGGTGCGGCGCCCATTTTGCCCCTTCCTGCATCCTAGGTTGTGGCAGGTGGGGTTAACGGCAGTGGCCATGGCTTTGATTCCATGTTGTTGATAAAACATATGTAGGGTTATTTCCAATTAACCCTTACATGAAGCATATTATTGATATGTATATATATATATATACATACGTGAGTTTATTGTTTTTCCCCTGGCTTTATACCCAAAGTAAACATAGTTGTAAAAATGTGAATCATAGAATGATCTTTTATTTTTTTAATCATATCATATTGTGTACGGTAAGATACACAAACACTTCAAAATTAAGGCATAATTATTTTAAATTTGGAACATATTAAACTAATGACTAATCTAATCATCACTTGTGTAATAATATTTAACAAAACTGATAAATAAATCAATATAGAATATATCTTTAACATCTGCATTAAAATTGGTCAAACTCAAAATTGATAATGCATGATATATAAGCCAAAATAATAATATTTTTTTTCTCATCATTTGGCGTAATCAATTTCATCTCCATGGTCCAAGTTAATGTTATCATCATTTTCATCAATTTGCAAAATAATTTCTTCATTGACATCTTTTGGTCCTTTTTCTTCTTCATCATTTCAAACATCTACTATCTCTTCTATTTCATATGTAATGGTCTGATATGCATACAATTCGTACGATATGCATGTATGTATTGTATGATTCATGAGCATGTCAATGTTTGTTGTTGGGCTATTTGCTTGCTGGTAAGGTCGATTTGGTCGTCATTGTAATGCAGATATTTGGATGGTTGTTTCTCATTGTTTGATGTGGTGTATTTGGAAGGAGAAAAATAGTAGGTGTTTTGGAAACATTGAGTGTTCCATGCCTGATCTCAAGCTTCTATTTTTCAGAATCTTATTGGACTGGTTCTCCGTGTGGAGAAACCATCATTTTTCTTCCATTTTGGATTTGCTTGATGTTTGTAACGTTTGTTTTTGATTTGTTTCCCCCCCTGTGTACTCCTTGTGTATTTGGGTGTCTTTCTCTTTTTGATTTCAATAAAGCTTTATTACTTATAAAAAAAAAACCTTTGTCTCTAGACTTTACAATCTCCGTAGATGAACTTACAGCAAAAACCTTCTACCGCTTCAGAACCTCTGAACTCTTCAATATATGAACGCCACCCTTTTGCATGAACCCAGTATGTGACTAATCAGTGATGCACGGCTCTAAGTACGTGACTAACTCACCAACTTGAAGAAAATGTTGACTGCAAAGTTTTTTACTTCATCAACAATGAAGATCAAGAAGTACTTGGTTACAAAACCCTAAGATGCAAAAACGCAGTAGCTTTTTTCGAGAAGAATAAGCGCTTGGTCACTTTTTGCATATGTTCTCCTTGTATTCTCTTATGTGACAGTCTTTAAAATAAGTCTTGTATATGTCTAGAGTTGTGAGAAAAGAAACCCTACACATATATGTCAGCATGTGCCAAAAATCAGATCTGAAAATTTTGATTTCGTACATCTCGATAGATACAGCTGTCAAGATATTTGTCGAGCTATCTGTCGAGATTTATCAATCCTTGATAGATATTATCTGTCGGCAGCTGTCGAGAAGCTGTCCAACTTTAATGAACAACTTTTCTTCATTTGTTTCTTGGTCCAATCTTTATGGCTTTAATATTTGGCTTGAACAACATGTTTGTTGAAGTACTAAACTCATCTTAGATCTACCCAATTACGAGTAAAGTGCGTCTTGTCAAAGGATTAACCAATTACATAAAATATGTCCTTAACATATGAAAACTACAGTGATAGGGTAAAAAGTTCTACCAATTTTTACTCCACTTATAGTTGCTGTTAGTAAAAATTGTGGCATTATAGTAAATATCATTATAATATCATAGCTTCAAGATTGAAATGCTGATATATTCCTGTTGGTTCTTGACCTTACAATATGAGTCTGATTTTTCATGTCCAGCGGGTCTCGCATGCTGTTGATAGTCAAGAAGTTGCGTAAGATTCTTGTCTCACTTCTCTGAAAGGGACACAATAAGAATTATTTGAAGTTGTAAAGTTTGGTATTCATAATTGAGGAGTCCCACTTGATGGTTGGCCCAATGATACAGGTACCAAAATTATGTCTTTGAAGAGTCATCAAACCGCCTGCTTGAATTAATAAAGCCTGTAAGTTCTCTTCCCCCTCCTTGTTGCATATTGGACATAATGATACAGAGGTGGGATGGATACACTTGCAAAACCTCTCCTTGATGCCCCCTGTGCATGTTTATTTCTGCCAGCTCCATGTTGGCTCAAGTGTGTCAGACCCGTTCCTGGAAAGTTTCAAAGTACTTCAGATGACTCCATCATTGAAATGTCATTGCTATTGGATTGACTGGAAAGGACAAATTATAAAAGACAAAAGAAGAAGAAAAGATTAAGAAAGAAGATATATGGCAGACAAACAATTTTTTGAAAAAAAAGGAGATAGTTAGGGAATTTTCACTTGGTGCTTATACTCTACTTATCAAAAAACTTTTGCTTATCCTGTAAGGCCATTTCAGGTACTCATTTTATCTGGTCATGATCATGATCAGTGCACAGTCAGCCACAACTCAAAATTTGGGCCCATAAAAGAGGCAAGTATTGATGTTTAATATTTTGTTATTTTTACCCATGGTATGACATTTATTTGATGATACTATGCAGCAAACTGTAGGGACCATAAGTTGGCAGATGGGAAACTTGTACCCATCTTTCATGCTATTATCTGCTAGTAACTTTACACTTCCAAATGCATCCCATCCAGAAGAGGCAATCTCAACTCATCTGTGCTTTCTTCCAATGCAAACACACATTTACATATGGTAACTCTGAGTTGACTTGAGAGTAATAAATACATATTAGAACTTGTCAGTTGACATTTGTTCTTAAATCTCAGTTGCTGAAAATGTCAGGTATCTTTCACTATTTGTTCTGACCCTTCTTGCCCTCCTTCTTTGGCCTACAAGTGGCTTGAGTGTATGGAATCATTGTAGCAATTTAATAGCAAGTTGCAACATTTTTGGGGGTGGAACAAAGGAGAAAAATGAAGATGAGAACTGCGAATATGAAATGATTTGGGATGCAGAAGGATCGATGCATCTTGTGAAGAAAGCTTTGAATGCCCCAATTGCTAATTTAAGTGAAAGGGGTTTGGTAGAAAGGTGCTTTCTGCTCTAATTTCTTATTATTTTTGGTAGAAATATATATTGCACATGGTAGGCACTCAAATTATGTCATTTGATTGTATTTTATAATGGATCTATAATGCCCGTTTGGCTTTATGGTAGAAAGTAGAGCTTTAATTGAAAAGCACTGTGGTGTTTTGAGTGTTTGTCAAATTAAAGTGAATAGTGCATTTAAGTTTTTGATTTGCCTGAACAGTGTATTATAGAGTTTGTTTGGTTAGGCGTTTTGGGAGCCTAAAAGCGTGTTTCAAAATCTAAAACTTCACTTTGCAACAGCATTTCCTCAAATTTTTTACAGACGCTTATTTTAAACCCAAGACACCATTTAGCAACAGCTTATCCAAAAGCACCTGTAGACCTTTTTCCTAAAAGCTCCAAATTTCCTAAAATCTGTTTTCAGCTTTAAGGACCCCTTAAAGACCTTCTTCAGTGGGTTCCTAGACTTTCCAATTTTCAGACGTACCCTATAGTCCCCTTAAGTTAAACTTAGGTAGTTATTCACTTATTTGTATTACCATTCTTTGTATTTGCCTTTTCATATTAAAATGTCTTACTTTTTGTAGCAGGGGTAATGCTGTAATGCGGCCGACAGCTAAGAAACATATCTCTCAGGATATAGAAGCCTCTATGAATGTGGACTTGGGTGCAGATGTTGATTCTATGTTAAAAATGACAACTAGAACAAGCAAATCAAAGACAAAGATCGTGATTCAGAGATTGGTGCGGACATTCCGAATGCTTACTATCATTGCTGCAGTGAATCTTCCTCTCTACATGATGTTACTTTTTAAGGATTGGATTGACTAATGAAATCAGCACAATTTTTTTTTTTGTTCTTGTTCTTTATATAGTTGCCCCTTGAGTCTTGATAGCACGTGAAATTTATTAGCTTAAAATTTTTGAATCCCACTTGTGCTCTTTTCTTTATTGTCATTGAAATATTGGTGTCATTTTATATCATCCACTGAATTATTTCGTGCTATTGATTCGGGTGATAATTTTTTTTCTTTGATAGTCTTTTGCAAGACATGTTATTGATGTCTATATCCCTTTTCCACTCATTTCAAAAACTAATTTGGACGTTGTTGTTGTTTCGTTTCCATTTTCATGGAGCTAATCTTTAAGCAAGGTAGCCGCTAAGACACTAAAGGTTTTGTGTGAATAATGGAAAACGTAGTTAAGATGAAATATGATATGAACTGCACTGGTTGTAATAGACCAGACTTTCGTGCTAGTTCTCCACTATGATCTTCCTATCTGGTAATCTATTTATTATTACCATTATTATATATTATTTAATCTAGGAAATGGGCAACAATATTGTCTATGTGTTAAACATGAGAGAAAATACAAGAATGCAAACCTGCAGCAGCTAAAATAAGAACATCTTGTATTACATGACCATACTCTGGATTCATTGAATTCCCTAGCAACGATAGTCTTGATAATGGCCTCAGCATCGCCTTCCACAGAACACTCCAAGATACCCAACTCTTTAGCAAAGAAAAGAGCCCTTCTGCATGCCTTTTGCCATAGCTTCAACTACAACTACAACTACGGCCCGTTCTGTCGTAGCACCGAGCAAACCACCTGTGGAGTCTCGATCGGATAACAATCCGGAGACTAGTAGCACCCTGAGAATTGAAAGTACGTAGCCCCATCGAAATTTACTTTTACACGAAGGTGGATGGGAGGAATCCATCTTATAGCTCAATCCATCTAGGAGCTTGATGTGCCATATTTGCACTTTTTACTGGTGAGTGGGATTAAATATTCTTAATTTAAATAAATAAACTATTTTATTACTATTTTAACTATAGTGCACCGCCATGCTAGACCTATAGCTATTTTAAATTAGGGTCTCGTCTTCAATTGATTGATTGTTCCCATGTCGATGTCGGAACTGGGAAAATGAAAATCTCCCCTTTCCCTTTCTCGGCTATTTCTTGCTCCTTCGAATCCAACCTGCCTTCATCTTTGTCCCTTTGTCTCTTGCCTTTTTCTCCTAATCTGCCTTCATCTTTGTACCAAACCAAATCATATATGTTCGTCCAAATTCTAACAGTTCGATGATGAGTATGTTTTAGTCGCATTTAGTGGAATTTTGCTTCTTAGGTAGCATGATTGTGTCATTCCAAACTCCTTGTTTTATCGCAAGACCTGGAGTCAACGAACGAGACAAAATATCAGAGGCATCACTCAAGGGTTTTAGCAGGATTGCTACCGGAAAAGAGAAGGCCAAATAGCACAATTTAAGCAAAATTTTAGGAAAAAAACACCCTAACAAAGTTATTTAGTTATGTAGCACATTTTTAGAACTCGAGTTCGAAACGGCTTTTGTGGAGTTCATACTTCTTCGAACTCAAGTTCTAAAAATGTGCTACGTAACTAAATAATTTTGTCCAGATGCGTTTCTCCTAAATTTTGCTAAATTGTGCTATTCGGCAAATTTTGCTGACAAGAGTATGTCTTGGTCAAGTTTATGATTAGCAATGAGACCCTCACAAAATTTTCTAATATAATGATTAGAAGAAGAAGAAGGTTGGCGAGAGAAAGTCTTGGAGCATGCCATTGAAGAACAAAGGAAATTGAGATTAGTTGCAAACTTTCAGACTAAGAACAAGATGCAATGAAACTAGCGGCAATGGAAATTGGTAAAGTAAAAAAGAAGGTACTTACTGCATTTGAAAAAGACAAAAAACCGCCAAATCGATCGTTACTATTAAATTAAGTTTCGGTGGCACAAACAAATGATTGGCCTAGAAATACGCCAAAACATAATAACCATCAAGACATTAATCAAGTATAAATAGAAGTCTTAATCAATATAAAAAGACACCATGAATGAGACAAACAAACCAAAGAATTTACTCAGAGCACAAAGATCAAGTAGCTTGTGATCAAGTAGTTCTTTAGGCCTGTACAAAGATTTGTAAATGATATATCTCCCTGTAGATGATAAATAAATACTGCATAATAAGTAATTAATATTTTTGTATTTTTGGATTTGATGAGATTAAACATACTTCATCTATTTAAACAAAAATCATATTCAAATTCAAAAAATCCTGATTAACTATGAGACCGTATGAAGGAAACACTTGCCTTCTTACTCCTATAACTTCTTCAACCACCAATCTTTGTCTTCTCTTCGAATTTGTATATTACTCAATTTATGGATTTATAAGAGGAATTGTACTTCTTAATTATTATGGATGCCTTGCTCCTTTGACGAGGATAACGGTTATAAACCTAAGAAACAGCTCAGATTTGATTTTGTGTTAGTCGGTAAATCCTACTAAGATTTTGTGTGCTATGTGTGATATGTTCGATGGTGAAAAGCGTAGAACATGAACGACAATAAAAATGAATGGGGTTGGGTTTGTTACCTATGTACTTGAGCTTTTGAAACTATCGTTGGGTGAAATTTTGACCTCTTTGAACTTAATTTTGTGGGCGTGTGTGTGTGTGTGTTTTATAGGGCTCAGGGGTCGTGCATTTGATGATAAAATCTTGCATTTATCTCTCATAAAAGTATAAAATTTAGAAACAAAACTTTGGGCTTTGGATTTATCCCGACTTTTTTATAATTAACAACACATGCTTCATTGATTAGTAACATTCCTGTTGGCTAATAATAAGAAGACATTCTTTATTCAGTATATTTGCTATTTGTGATTGTGACACCAAAACAAAACATGTGCTAGGCTGCTAGGAATTCGATTGTCCAGTCAGTGATAGCCTTAGCCTGTGTGCGAAAGCGAATGGGCATACGCACAAAACCTTAACACAACTGCATTGCTTGCATTGTGGACAAGCCTTGTAGCAGTCCGAAACTCCATTAGGGCAGGGTCCTACAATGTAATCAACTGTTGCCCTTCCTTCACCGCCCATCGGCCCATCTGCAGCCAACAATTTTTTTATTTATTTTTTATTTCTATTTAGTAAACATCCAACTTATCTAATTGTATTACAAACTAACTCTTTCCCAGTAAATTATACTCATCAAAAGAAAACAAGAATGAGGTACCATTTTATATATATGTAAACTAAAATTAAAGAGTGTTGTTGTATATATTAGTATGTTTGACACCATTATTATTTTTGTAACTCAAATGGTTCAAATTCATTGCGCAGAGAGAAAGAGAGGGGCTAACATAACACAATGGTAGGAGTTTTGCAAGTTGCTGATGATGGCATGAGGAATTAGAGTGTTTGGGCAACATCAGGCTAGTCACTTGGCTCAATGTTTTCTCAAGACTGATGACTCCTCATGCTTATCTAGTAAAACTTCTAAGTGCTCTTTGAGGGGGACAAGCCCAATCTCATTGCTGCATTTAGAATGATAAGTATGAGGAGGGGCAGCGTGTGGAGGCACCTTACTCCACATGATGCCCCAAGGTCATGACAGGGGTGAGCCATGGTGGGCAGAGATGGTTTGGTGATGTAGGGCAACAACAGGTAGTGTTGACCCTAGGTGATGACGTATGGCATGGTGGCTTGGCTGGGTTGCTTTGTGTGTGGGCTTGGTGGCTTGTGTGCAAGGCAGTGCTGGGCTGCTGTGATAAAATTAGATTGTGCAAGACATTGGGTTGGTTGGTGCTGGTAGAATGCATGAACTTGTGTGAGTGGGCTGATAGTAATTGCTTGGTGGGCTGCATATGGACATGCTGTGTGGGTTGTGATGCTAATGAGAAGGGCTTGGACAAGGGCCAAGCTTTTAAAATGTGATGGGATAATCATGTGTGGGCTATTGGAGCATGGGCAGAGGCATATTGATGTGTTGAGTGATGGGCTGGCGTGTGCAGTGTGTGCAACAACAGTTACTAAGCAGTTCCTAACTTGTTGGATGTTCAGACCTACTGTGTAAGGGCTGGAAATGTAGAGAGCAGGCCAAGATAGCATCAGTTGGAGGTGTCCTAAGTCAGATCACATGTGGTAGCAAGTCCAAGGGGTAGTTACTTGGCAGTAATTACTGTGACAGTTATTTTTGTGCATATAGCCTAGGCTGTTAGGGTTTTCAATAGTAGATAGTGTATTATTGCCTCAGAGAATTTTGTGTGTATTCTACAGCCTTCCTTTGTACTTGAATATTGAGTAATAAAGGTTGTCGTTGGTACCCTGTAAATACTGTGTGTACTGTGTGTGTGAAATCTCTTAATAATTCTGATCTGAGTGTTCTTGCAGTGTGTGTGAGTAGTGTATAGGCTGAGACTAAGTGAGGAACTTAGTGTCACCACAGGTAGAAAATTTAGAAGAAAAATTGACCCTGTGACACACAATGATTAAGAGGACGACCAAAAAGACCATCTGGTGTACAACCTTATGCATATCGTTTTAGCGTTGCTTCACTTGGATTGGAACTGTGATCTATATGGATTTTGCTTACACTGAATTGGTGAAGCTTTTTCTCCCAATATTTGTATGCAAGTACATTTATTATTTTAAGGTTGAAGAAATACATAAAATGGCAGGTGCATTTAATTTCAAATCTACTGCATGATAGTATGGAATTTAAATGACATTTTGATCCAGTGGCGGAGCCAGGAATTTAGGTCAGGGGGGGCAAGATTAAAAGATAAGATTGGAAGTAAAAAATTTATCTAAAAAATAGTCAAATCAAGAGATGCATCTAAATATAAATAGTTTAAACATATAATTTGATTTTTTAAAATATTAAATATATAAATAAATCAAAACAAAAGTATTAAGAGTATACATACCTATAAGTATTAAAAACCCAACTTAAATGCTTTTAAAAACTGCACAGCAACTTTGAGATCCAAAGAAAGACATCGGATTGAAAAGAATTTTTTTCTTTTTGATGGAGGCGGGCCTTGTTTCATTGTTTGCATTATATATATATATATATATATATATATATATATTTTGCAATGTTCTATACTAGTACGGACTTCTATTCCATGTAGGTGTAGCAAAATTGTTATTTTTTTAATCATTACCAAGTGGGGCCCACGATTTTATTAAATATTATGAATTCATTGAATGTTAGACTTCTATAGCAGCTTGGTACAGGGTATAAAAAAATTCTGCAGCTTTGTCTAGGTCATCAAGTCTACTACTACTAGGAGTAGAATTGTAGAAATCTACTATTACTAGGATTCTAGGAAAGCTGGAAAGCTCCTTTCACTTCTGTCAACCAAAAAAAAAAAAAAAAAGAGAAAAGCTGGAAAGGTCACGTGAGGGATTTTTTTTTTGTCTTTTGTGTAGGGGGGCAAATATGGTATTTCAGGTCTTATTAGGCAAAACATTTGAAATTTCAGGGGGGGCACAGCCCCCCCCTCCCTCCGCCCCTGTTTTGATCCTAAGTAAGTTTTGCAAGCCGCGGTGTTTTCTGACAATGTCCAACGTTTTCTCATGGAGCATGCCATTATTGTAAATGTTTCAAATGGTGACGCGCCATGGTTTTCTTGATGTGTCGAGAAATTATGGGTTCTTCCTCGGATATGTGTTTGACATGCTTATACATGCGATATTTGCTTTGAAATAAATTCAATCATCTTCTTTATGACATACCCTGTAGCTTATACGACTACCAAATTTTAATGATCATATTACCTTTCAGTTTTTAATAGGGTAGACCCTTTTTTTATTCCCTACAACATCTGGAGGAGGAAGAATTCAAATCCAGATTCACTTGATGGGAGAGATCAATTAGTGTCATTGAGCCACAAGGATCTTGATATGGAACAACTTTACTCTCAGTTTGTTATTAGAAAAAAAGTATTCTAAAAAATTGATATATTTTCCTGTGTTTGTTTGCAGCTTTGAAATGGCAACAAAGTATTTTTTTATGTTTTGTACACACAAAGAATAAAATTTTGGCTACAACTTCACTTCACTCAATATTTTTTTATCGAATTTTGAAAAATGTACAATTGGATTACATCTTTTTTTTTATATTCTCCATGCTTGCAAAGTTTTCAAAAGATCAAAGATCAATAGATATGCCATCAATCAAATATTTAAATTTTAATTTTTGTAGTCTAAATTTATGCATAATAAATAACATCTGATTGACATGAAATTAACATGCTTGCTAAAAACATAAAAAATATGCAATCTAATAGTTAGATTTTTAATATATGTAGCCATATTAATTTTTTGGTAGGTGCTATAGCCAAACTCTATCCCACATAAAATTAGTATAATTTCCTATAATCCTAAATAGTTATATGAATAAAAAGTTTTCATTTATATATGAATATAATGTACACCCCAAACGTATAAAATCAACTAAAAATTGTGAGAGTCCTACACACTCACAACCTAGTCATAATGGCTTGATGTGTACTACAGTGTTTTTGGTTGTTTGATCTTTTTTGGTGATTTTTTTAGCCAAACAATCCCATTTTCAAAATATTTAGGGTGGTAGCCCTCTTTTGCAACTTGATTTTTGTATAACCATCGAGGGGTATGGTCTAGTGGTCTTGGGTGACATACAAGATGTGTAAAGTGTGAAGTCTAAAGGTTCGAGTCCGAATATGGACTTACTTGGGTTACCTCCTTTAGTAGCTCTAGGTACACTAGTGTCCCTTGTGGGGTTGGGAAACTATAGCTCACCGTGGTCTCCTACACCCTAGCAGGGTCCTGAATCCATCGAGTAGGGTGCTACTATATTCACGCCTAAGTAGGATTACCACGTTGGTTGCCCCCCCGCCCCCTACCCATTTTTTAATCATAAAAAAAAACTCAAATTTTGTAAAATTGAGCTCTTAGTGCTTCTCAGTTTCTATAAAATCAAGTTATAGGCCACATTGGCTGAGCTGGTAGCAATTGATGTGGTGTTCTATATTTTTTTTACCCAATTGGAACTCAAGTTGCTAAAAATATAGTTCAATTATTACTATTTTTTATTTTTACTAACAACTTGATCTTTGAAGCCTCGAGTTCATTTTGACCACTTATAAATAAAAATTATATAAAAAAAATCCAAGGCAACTTGACTTATAAGAATTCAAATTGTTAACACTTCATTTGGGAAGAGGAAAGGAATATAATGGAATGAGTTATTTTAAATTATTCATTTCATTCCTTTGTTTGAGAGTTTTAACGAAGGGAATGGAAAGATTGTTATCTTATTTTATAATTTAAGTGAGAGGAAATAGAATGGCTATGAGAGAACATTCATTCTTCTCAATTTCCTCAAAACCTAAATATTTTTTTACCCCAAATTTGGATTTTCAGTAAAAATTCAAAAATAGCCTTGGATATTTAGGATTTTATTTTAAAATAGGGGTCTAATATAATAATAGTCTTAAAATTATTCCATTTATTTTTCTTTATGTTATTTACAATTAAAATTACTTACCTTTCATTTCTTTATTTTAATACATTCAAACAAGGTTACTTGGGAGAATTACAGATGTCTCACATGCATGGTGGCTTGGTGTAAGTGGATTCCAGATGTCACGCATGCATGATAGCTAGGTGTAAGCGGATTCTACATTTCGGGTATGCATGATAATTTGGTGTAAGTGGATTCCAGATGTCATACATGCATGATAGCTTGGATGATATATAGCTTGGTGTACGTGGATTCCACATTTCACGCATGCATGATAGCTTGGTGTAACTGAATTCCAGATGTCATGCATGCATGATAGTTTGGTGCAAGTGGATTCCACATGTCAGGCATGCATGATAACTTGGTTTAAGAAAATTCCAAGTGTGCTTGCTTAGCATGGGTTTGGATTGGCGTTTTAGCCCCTTATTTTATTTATTTATTTATTTTTGCTGGACGCGCACTTGTTACTGTTCATTAGCCATGAACGGTAATTTTAGACCAATGAATAGTGATTTTAAGCGTGAACAGTGTTTTTCATACATTAAAAAATTATTTTGCTATAGTGTTTTTCAATATTCAGTTTCAGCTTTCAGTTTTCAGCTGCATCCAAACGGACCCTTAATTGGACCCAATGAATGTGTATGTGGCATTACTAGTTTACGCTCTACTATACACCCCCATCTCTTAATATCTAAAGGTTAAGGTTGCGTTTAGAAACTTGGATTTGTTTTGTTTTGTTTTTTTGCTTCTTTTTTATTTATTTATTTTATTTTATATCCAAGCATTTAAAAGGCTTGAAATTCTTGGTAGATTTATCAAATCTAAATTCTTGACTTTTTTTAAACTTCCCAAACAAGTTCTTTGGATTTTAATCGCCCAAATCCAAATCCAATTGCCCAAATCATGTCATCCAAACACATCATACATGTATTGTTTCATAGGAAATTTTAATATAAAACACAGTTACCAATTACTTATATACCACGTGGAACTCAACTATGTGTTGCTCAAATACTTAACGTTTAGGGCACGTTTGGTAGACTGTACTGATGATTACATAGGAATAGGAATAGACATTTCAAGAAACACGAGATATTATAATGTAATACTTATTACTATTCATTTGTTTGGTGACAATATGAGAATAAAACCTTGAAGATAATAGAATGTTTAAATCAAATTGTCTAAATTGTAACATTTGAATAAAACCTAAGATATATTTTAGGAAATATCTTACTCGTATAATTATATTTCCTAAAAAATAATATTTTTTAAATTTGAAAGAAAGATTATTTATTATTTATTACTTTTTATTTTCATAATTATTAATTATATATGAAAAGTTTGTTTATTTAGAAATATATTAATTTTATAAATTAATATGCCTACTAAAAAAAGTTATTCATAAGGAATGACTGATCCTTATAATATAAATATAACCAAACTACTGAACAGCTAAATCATAGGAATAACTATTATATTATAGTGTTTATTACGGTCTATTAAACATACCCTTAAATTAACTTAAACTTACATTAACTAGTTATTAAGGAGGTTCTTGTGGATTATAGTTAGCTCAACTAGTAAAGTCTCTGATGATTGAATAAGAGATCTAAGGTTCAATCCCTGTTTACACTAAAAATCGATTGGTGTCTTGGTCTAATGATAAAGAACTATCAGTGTTTTGGTCTAATGATAAAGAGCTATCATCAGGAGTGGAGCAGATACCATAAGTAGAAACCCTCTAAAAAAAATGTAGATTCTTAATTTTAATTCAAGTTTTTAAATGGTGCGGGCACCACATTATCGATTTTAAATTTTTTGAAAATATTTTTTCTCAAAAAAAAAACAAAAAATCTTTGCAAATATGGAGTTAATCTAATTTGAAATTTTACATATTTTTTAAATTTCTTGAAATTTTCAAATATAAGATTATCTTCAGACAGATTTTCATCTTATATACTTGGGAAGGGCTTGTGTCCAATGAAAGTTATCACTAGACATGTCAGGATTTGGACACGTGTCCACACGTGTCCAAGAGTAGACACATGTCTGTAATTCAACGTGTCCAGTGATAACTTTCACTAGACACAAGCCGCACTCTATATACTTTGACAATGTGTCTTATTGTCTTCCTTAACAAATCGTCATTATGATGAAAACCATATTAGGTTGAAACACCTTCCAATTAAAATTGTCGCTACATAGTTCTCTCTCTCTCTCTCTCTCTCTCTCTCTCTCTCTATATATATATATATATAATATTTTAAATTCTACTTATTGGGACAGATTTCTATACTATTTTGAGAATCCTAACCGGTAATATAAGCATGTCAGTCTTCTCAAATATTTAGCTAAACTAATTCAAAAAACTATACTTTTGCTAGTTTAGCTATATATTATTTTCAACCACATACATCAGCCTCAATACTTCATCGACATTGAAATTTAATGTCGAATAGATAGGGGCTCACTACAAATAACGATGAGACTATCCTCTTTACAAACTTTAGGTAAAATATTAAATTGGTGAGACAAATGTGAATGCTCTAACATCCTAACTTCAAATCTTTTTCATCTTCACAAAAGTCATCAAAGTTTTGATATTGAATAAATGAAGTTATATTTTTGAAACCCTCATTAATTGTGTTGATTTTAATTCAAATTTGTTTATTTTATTCTTGCTAAGAATCACAAAAAAAGTTAATGATCTTCCAATTAATATAAGATTTAATTTCAATTTCTCTATTTGGAGTCACAACAAATTTTCAATTTTTACGCCACTAGCTAGGTCCAAATTCCTTTTTAATTTTGGCTTTGAAGGATTCAAAGTTGATGACATGTTACTTGTAGGCTAGCAACTAGCAATGCAAAATGGTTATGGGAACCCTTAACTGAAGCCTTTCCACTCATAATGGATTAATGATCTTATTTCACTTGATTTGATTTGATTGGATAGGAACTCAAGGAAAAATGCATTAATCTAAAATGAGATGACAACTCGTGGGTTTTTGCTGCTAATTGTTGGAGGAATTGGCTTCAACAGTAGTCGCTTGTTCTCGTGTCAATGCATGTGCTATAATGTGTATGCAATCGCAGGCTCCACGTAAGCAATAAGAGATGAGTCCAGAACCACATTGAACTTTTTTGCAATCAGCGTCGCTGGAGCACCGATCCCCCTTTCCCGTTGCTGCAGCACTTTCCATCATTGACGACGATAAACCTGACATTTGCATGTAAACAACCAAAACTATCATCATCACGTAAACAACCAGAACCAAAACTTGTGCGTGTGTGTGTGTGTGAGAGAGAGAGAGAGAGAGAGAGACTAACATGCTGCAAAAGCCAATAAAAATAGCAGGAACGCCATTTTGAAAGTAGTCTTCCCCATTACTTTTTGATTGTTCTAGCTTCCGAATTTGTTATTGTAAAAGGACCCTTTCTTTTCTATTTGCTTTACCAACCAACTAGAAATCTTTTAGTACCACTTTTTTTATGATAAACTCTATGAATACCACTTTAAATAAGAATTGTAAATTTTTACGTTACAATATGTGGATCGTTATTGATGACAGCTTTCTTCCTCTTATAATTTTATAATTTTTTTAATATAATAACTGTCATCTCATCCGTTTATTTAAAAGGATATGAAAAAAATAGGAAGATAGATAATGGGAAAGATAAAAAAAAAAAAAAGGAGAATATAAGAGATTAAGAGGGTGTTTGATCACCCATTTTAAACACTATTGTTCAATGTTTAAACACTAAACACTAGTGTCCAAAAAAAAAAAAAAAAAAGCATTTGGTGGACCATTTGTGTTCTGACGCGTTTGGAAAATATTGTTCAAAAACCCATGTTTTGAAATCACCTCCAGCCTATTTTTAAACAACAAACACTAGTGTTTAGTGACAATTGGGTAATTATTTGAACACTATTATGGGTCCACTTGGTCAGTCAGCTTTTTATTTGAAGTTTTGTCTCTTCTCTTTTGATCATCTCTTCACGCTGAATCCTTTGCACTTGGCACCAAGATCTTCATCTCACCCACACAGTCAGAGCAACCCAGCGGCAATCTCACCCACCTCCATAACTCCCTTTCACCGACCCAGTGCCATTAATCCTCACCCACACAGTCAGAGCAACCCAACGTCATTTATCTCTCACTTTTTGACTTTTTCAGTTCTCTGTTTCTTTACCATCACCAAAACTAAAAGAGGTAATATGAAGGTAATGTGCCATTTATCTCTCTCTCTCTCTCTCTCTCTCTCTCTCTCTTTGGTTCTCAAAGAATACTCTGTTGAGTTGAGGTTTTTGTTTTTATGTCATTTCAAATCTTGTACAATAAATCCTCACCCTCACCAACCCATCTCCATTCATCCTCACCGACCCATTCAAAAACGTCTTCAGCTTACACTGCATCACCAACCTCAGTCAATCACAATAACACCTTGCTCAGAATCATAATTCCATTGACAAGCAAGGTGAAAGTGAGATTCGAACCTGGATCTTGGAGTGATGGGTCGACGACAAAAAGCTCAAATAGTTCCTAGGTCTTGGAGTGCTGATAGTGGAGATTGGGTTTTTTTGAAGTGTGAAGCCCATCCGTGGGTTGTCTGAGGCGTCGATGGAGATGAGGACTGTGCGATGGTAGTGGTTTTCTGCTCTCAGTGAAGAGAAGGAATAAAGAAGGAAAGAGAGGAGTGCACAGGAATATGATGTTTATTTCGTACTTTGGTTAGTTTTTTTTACAAAATTTAACACACATTCCAAACACATATTTATGTAAACAATAAAAACACGTTTTTCAACAATACTTTTTAAACCACATTTTTCACATATTTTTAAACAATAATTTTTGAACTCTATGACCAAACGGGCCCTAAATTTTATTTTTATATGTTTAGTTAGAAGGATAGAAAAGTGGAAGGATAAAAAACTTTTTTATTTGGTTTTAGAAGAAAATGAGAGAATAAAAAATAGAGTTTATATAAATTTACCATCATATTCTAATTAGGTAAAACAAAAAACAATACATTATATTTTTATTTAAAAATTATGTATGGATGATTACTTCATTTAAAAAAAAAAGGATAAGTTCAAGAACCCAAAACTTTTTCCTCAAAAAAAAAGAAAAAGAAAAAAAGAAAACCAAAACTGTTGAGAAAAGAAAGGAGGATCACGAAAGAAAAGAATAAAAAAAAAAAAATGTAAGAAAGGATAAGCACGAAAGAAAAAAAATTGAAGAAAAGATAAGCATAAAACAAAAGGACAAAAAATCAAAATTGAACGACGATGATGCACAAAATTGTCATTGAGTTGATGGTTCACATGCACACCAATTGGGGTACCTAAAGAACAAAAAGAATAAAGAACCTACAGAGAACATCAATGAGGTGCCGGTCAAAGACCCTCTGAAGGTCAAATCGGCAAACGAAGAATATCCAATAACTCTAAAGTGTAAGAGCTTAGCAAATTGCACGTACCTTGGAGAAGACGAGACTTGGTGCTTATATACTGGTGTAGAGCTGACCGAAATCTCATGAACACAGGATCTTTCATCGTAGGGAAGATATGAAATTAATGTTTCGAGATCTTAGGGTTTCTCTTCCTATATTTGGAGGATACAAATATGTAGAAGGATCTTTTGATGTGGTGGGCAAGTTCTTTCTATATATAGGTGCATGAGTGGAGAATATGCGAATGGTGTGGGACTAAGTGTAATTCCTCGTCTGTATTAGGTAGCCTGATGAGTACCTTCCTACCTGATAGTGAATGTGAGTGGAGAGCATGGTTGACGCTGCAGTGTAATCCACTCGAAGAAGACCCAATACTCGAAGGGTAAAAGAAGACCATCAGGTATCCCAAACCCACAGGGTAAAATGGGACCGAAAAGGACTTTAAACCTGAAGGGTTTGAAGAGCCCTAAGGGCATCCCTAACCCGATAGGCAAAAAGAGTTAGAAATCCAATTAACCAAAATATTCCTTATCAAATAATATTATAGAAGAAGACAAATAAACAAAAGCTCTGTTTGTTTTAGCATTAACGTTTTCTTAAAAATTGTTCATTTTTCAAAAATCATTTTCTAGAAAGCTATCTCATTTTTTGGTGTTTGATAAAGACATTGAGAATGAGCTTGAGAACGTTTTCTGGTGTTTGATATGCATAAATTTTTTATAACATTTCTTGTATAATTTAAAATATGTATAATATGTGTATTATGTAAACCAACTAATGTAAATAAATGTTGGGCTACGCAGTTTCGTCCAAAACATAGCCTTTGGTTTTCACTTAAGTTTTTTCTCCGATTTGGGGATGTTATATTTTGGTGGGTCTGAGAGAAAACTACTGTGCCCCACTATTTTCTTCCGTCAGTTCCACTCTCAACCAAACAAAAATTTTCTTAACTTTCTCTCTTCATTTTCTATCCCTCCCATTTTCACCCCACAAAAATGGATCCCTAAGCTAAATCCAAACAAAAGCTGTACAACAATTGTGCCTACAAGCTTCCAAACCAGGAGGCAAATTGCAATTACTACAAGAGAAACATATTTTAAGAAAATGCAAAACTACGTTATTGGTCTTTGAAATTTACCCTGTGAGCGCAATCAGTCCCTCGAGTCTTAAGTGTGCAATATTAGTCTCTTATGTTTAAGAAATGAGTACTGTTAGTCCTTTTATTAAATGTAGTTAATGTTTTGTCCATATGACTAACAAAATAATGATATGACATTTTTTTAAACTAAAGTGGCATTTTTATTAAAATTTTACAAAAATGAATTTACAAGTTAAGAACAAATTGACCAGGTTCCCAGATCAAATCTTCTAACAAGGATATCATTAAGATTTGATTTAGGAAGGCAGTGGTACTACGGCAGCAGCGACAGAGACGAAGGCAGTGCTGTGGCAGTGACAAAATAACCACAAAGGTTGGAGAGCAAGTGGACATTTTGGTTTGACAACTAGTCGAAACCCAAGTAAGGTGTTGCGCGGGGTGCCTCACTTCCCAAGATATACACTTCCGACCCAGTCAAAGATTTCTGGTGGTACCTTTTCAACCTTCCTAAACTATTCACTTTTTTCTGTCTATTTTTTTTAATTCATGATCTGGGTTCCTCTTCATCTTTCTTCTCTTTCATTTTTATTTTTGTTTGGATAAGAAGTGCAAATATAACTTGCTGTTAAAGGAGGATTTTATTTGCTAGATCTAGATAGGTTGCGTATTAATTCATTTTTCCTCGTATTGATCAATATTTATATTAGGTCTGCTAGTGTTCAAGTTTGATTAAAAATGTGAACTCTTTGTGCAAATTGTACGATCATATATTCAAGCCCATTCTACCAAAAAAAAAAAAAAAAAGATATTCAAGCCCAGCAAGTTGCTTGCAAATGCTAATTTTCACTTTTCAAAGCTGGAATTGAACCCAAATGGTATGATCCCGAGAGTGCCGCTGGAGGAAAGTGGCCATCACGAGCAATAGAAAGGACAGACTTAATATCATATGGCTTGAAATTGCAAAAATCTCACTTGAATAGAATATTTTAATAAAATCGGGATAGCATTAAGATTTGATTTTGGAATTAGGTGGGCTTGTTCTTGACGTGTAAATTCATTTTTTAATATTTTAATAATAAAAAAAAGTCATATTAGTCAAAAAGATATTTCGTCATTGTCATGTTAGCCACATAAGCAATAATACTAATAGCAGTTAATAGAAGGATTAACCGTGTTCATTTTATAAACATAAAAGACCAATGATGCTCACTTGAATTTTGAGGAACTAATTGTACTCATGAGGTAAATTTTAGGGACCAATAATGTAGTTTAGCCTTAAGAAAAATAGCAAGTTTAGCAGTTAAATGAGCTTTTGAGTTTACAAATCTTCTAACCCAACAAAACTCCAATCAAGGACATTTTTTTTCCCTTTGAAATCTCTTTCTTTCAAAATTCAATTGATGATGATTGTTATATAGATTTCAAAAACAAATAAGGGTTTTCCATGTAAAAGGAAAGTTAAATAAAAGAAATTGGGACAACTATATTATAGAATTATGAATGTCAGTCAGATGATGATGATGTTGTATATATAGGTATATACATGGATAGGTAATGATGTTTGAGTTTGTCAGGGGCGAAAAAGTTTTCTTTTCGATAAATGAGATTTATATTGGGTCGGGGGCCTAAACCGAAACTCGATGATGGGCTTGATATACGGCTCAAAGGCTATCAGCGAAGATCCAAATAATCCACCATGTCTGTATGCCCCGGGCCTAGATTGAGACTTACAAGAACGGCCCTTAAGCGATCCCTACAGCAAATACATCAGCATGGTTAAAAAGCCTACTGTGAGAAATAGCCCAGCAGTAAAGTGCATCTATAGAAAATAACCCATCCGTAAAATGCTTCTGCAGAAAATAACCTAGCCGTAAAATATTTCCAGAGAAAAAAGGGTAACCCAGCTGTAAAATACTCCTGCAGAAAAGGATAACCCAGCTATAGAGTACTTCTATGAAAAGAGTAACCCAACTGTAAAGTGCTTCTGCAGAAGATAACCCAACCGTAAAATATTTCCAGAAAAAAAGGGTAACCCAACTGTAAAATACTCCTGCGGAAGAGGGTAACCCAGCTGTAGAGTACTTCTATGAAAAGAGTAACCCAGCTGTAAAGTACTTCTGCAGAAAAGAGTAACCCAGTTGTAAAGTGCTTCTGCAGAAGATAACCCAGCCGTAAAATATTTCCAGAGAAAAATGGTAACCTAGCTGTAAAATACTCCTGTAGAAGAGGGTAACCCAGCTGTAAAGTACTTCTATGAAAAGAGTAACTCAGCTGTAAAGTATTTCTGCAGAAAAGAGTAAACCAGCTGTAAAATGTAACCTAGCTGTAAAGTGCTTCTGCAGAAGATAACCCAGCAGTAAAATATTTCCAGAGAAAAATGGTAACCCAGCTGTAAAATACTCCTGCAGAAGAGGGTAACCCAGCTGTAGAGTACTTCTATGAAAAGAGTAACCCAGCTGTAAAGTACTTCTGCAGAAAAGAGTAACCCAGCCGTGAAAATATTTCTGCAAGAAATAACCCAGCCATAAATATTGTTTTGCAGAAAAATAACTCAACAGTAAAGTTTTTCAAAGATTGAGAGAAACATCCATATTTTAGGACTCATCATCCCTTAGTTCTGAGGAAGAATCTTCTAATACGTCAATATGAGGAAAAAATTCTATTGTAACAGTTACATCATAACCATCAATAGTAAAAGAGTAAGTAAATATTATAGGTTCCATAGTAACAAACAATGGAGAAGACTTAATGTGAGATGAAGGGAGAGAGAGAGATCCTAGTTAGTGCAGCAAGATCATCATGGTGCCATAGCATGCTCTTGGGTGTAGTATGTGTAATGAGTAAAGAAAGGCATTTATGGGTAGTGAGTGGGAATGTATAGAGGGCTGCTGGAACTTTCTGCTGGGGAGGAGCTGTGTGTTTTTTAACTTGAGGTATGAGAGGTGTTTTTAAACTAGGAGTGGGGGAATTTAGTTTCCATGTTTGATAATGAAAGTTTTGTGACTTAGAACTTTGCTGGGATTTTTGAGAAGCTGATGCAGAAAGGTTTTTGAGAGTTATTCTTTGTGAGTGTGTTTCTTGGTGTCTTCCTTGTCTCCCCTTGAGGCATTAATGGAGGGTTCTATTTATGGTTGAGATTTAGGGGGCAATTGGCAAATAACCTTTGCTAAATCTTCCCCAATCTTTAGAAAATCCTTGGGGTTTCGTTCGTAGAATGTTAGCTAAGAATGGTAAGTTTATCCCTTTGGAAGACTTGCTGTTTTGGGGTAATTTCAGTTGGGATTCTGACCTAGCATTAATGGTGATTGGTCTTGGCTGATGGAGGTTAGAGCATGCATTAAGCTAATGACCTTGGATGTGCTGCTTACTAGGTTCAGAGCTTCCAAAGGCAAGTTACGTCACCCCAAGCCAGGTGTCAACCTTGGAGCCTTTGCTGGGAGCTTTGCTAGGATTCCCTTGGTGCCTTCCAAGCCACATTTCCCTAAGTTTCCCCATTAGGGGTTCATGTGCTTGGTCCATGAACCAAAGAATACATATTTTTTAGCATGAAAAATGAGTTAATTTGAGCTTGCTTCAGGAGCTTTAATGGCTGCCTTTGCTATTTGACTGAATGGGTTGGAGAAGAGAGAGGATATGGCTGGCTGAAGTGCTTCAGCTTTGTGTTAAGTCTTTTCAGCTTTATGTCACACAATAAATGTTGATATTTCAGCTTGTAGAGGAGAAGTTTGACCTCTGATGGACATGTGTACTATGCTGACTTGATTGGACAAGTTGGAATTTGAGGGGAGTGGTCTCCAGTTGCTGAATTTGTGCTGATTTTTGGCTGGTTGGCTCACGTAAGTCCCAGCTGCTGGGACTTGGGTGTGGCCTGGGCTGGCCCTAGTTGGGCTTTATATTTGGGTTGATTTTTCCTACAAAATGAGGAATTTTACAATAGATAATATTCATGGGCTTTCATAAACTTTGCAAGAGAAGCATTCCTTGAAGGGTGAATACTAATATTTCCCATGAGTAAAGGATTTGGTATATGTGAAATAATTGTTAAGATGATATTTAAATTTTGTAAATATGTGTCAAAATACTATTTGGGCTTTTGCCATGATAATATTGGGCTTCATGAAATAGTTGCCAAATAACATTTGGGTTTTAGGAAATAGTTGAAATGGTTGCCAAATAATATTTGGGCTTTAGGGAATATTGCCAAAGTCATTTTGGGCTTTATGAAATAGTTGCCAAATAACATTGGGGTTTTAGGAAATAGTTGAAATGGTTGCCAAAATAGTATTGGGCTTTATGAAAATAGTTGTCAAATTAGTATTTGGGCTTTGAAAAATAGTTTGCCAAATCAGTATTTGGGCTTTGGAAAATAGTTTGCCAAATCAGTATTTGGGCTTTGGAAAATAGTTTGCCAAATCAGTATTTGGGCTTTGTAAAATAGTTTGCCAAATTAGTATTTAGGCTTTGTAAAATAGTGCCAATTTAATATTGGGCTTTATGAAAGTAGTTGCCAAATTAGTATTTGGGCTTTAGAAAATAGTTGCCAAATTAGTATTTGGGCTTTATAAAATAGTGTCAATTTAATATTGGGCTTTATGAAAGTAGTGCCAAATTAGTATTTGGGCTTTTAGAAAATAGTTGCCAAATTAGTATTTGGGCTTTGTAAAATAGTGCTAATTTAATATTGGGCTTTATGAAAGTAGTTCCAAATTAATATTTGGGCTTTTAGAAAATAGTTGCCAAATTAGTATTTGGGCTTCGTAAAATGGTTTAAGATTTTGTTGTAAAGAAAAGTGCCATGTAGCAAAGGGCTTAGAAAGGGTGCCGTGTAGCAACGGGCTTAGAAATGGTGCCGTGTAGCAACGGGCTTAGAAAAGTGCCGTGTAGCAACGGGCTTAGAATGGTGCTGTGTAGCAACGGGCTTAGAGAAAGGTTTGGTTGGGCTTTTTGTGGTCTTGCCCATGAGTTGAATGATTTTGGGATTTTTGTGGAGAAAGTGTAATCTTGTGGCCCAACGTTAGTATCAAGGTGATAGGCATTTTTTGTGAAACCCAAGTTGGGTAATATGTGGAATATAGTGGGTAACATTTGTGAGAGAGCCCAAAGTAAATTGTGGGGCTTATGTATGTAGGAAATATTTGTGGGAGATATCTATGTGGGCTTCAAAATAATTATTGGGCTTGTGTGGGTACTTTTTGAGTGGGCTAAAGAAGTTAGGGCCCAAAAATTTGTACCTCAACAGAGTTTGTAAAATATTGTTTCATAAAATGAAAATTCAAGTTTTGAAATTTTCTAAGTGAAATTCGAATTAAAGGATTTTCGATCGGTCGAAACTTTTGCTTGATCGGTCGAAATGATGAAGAAAATAGTCCTGGAGTCACTGGATGATTTGATCTCTATTTGATTGATCAAAAAGAACTCTCAACCAATCGAAACTCGTAAAACTGAGTTTTTTGCAAAATCTTCTGGTAACTGTTCTAAATGTTTAAAGAGGTTTCAAATCTTGTGAACATTTTTATGAAACATTTTGACTCTCCATATGTGCCTTTTGATAAAAAATAACCCTATGAGTATAAATAGAGGCTTATGTTCATAATTGCTATTTATAGAATCTAACAAAATAGTAAGTTAGAGAGAAACACAAGAAATCCTGTGGTTATTTTTCATAATTGCTATCTGTTGAACTCAACAGCTTGGTTGTATCTTGGAGACAAGTTTGCGATAACCCTTTAGCAACAAAAATGTAGGGGCAAATATTGTCTAAGAATAACAGTTTTGTGTTTCCAAGTTATCTATTTCTGTTTGTCTTTTGTATTATCCTTATTATTCCTTTATTAGTGGTGTATTATCCACAACATATAGGTGCGAAACCATGCTTAGGCCCCACATTTGATTGTAGTAGGTAAATTTTAAGACCCAGTCTATGCTTGCAAGACTCCCCACCCCCAAGGAAAAAATTTCCCCTGCGTGTCCATTTGAAGTTTGCTATAGCATTTTACATTTTTTTTTTTTTTTGTTGGGCCAAAATTCGTAATTAATTTCATAAGAAAAGCACAGTAAAAACATCAAGAGGCCTTGCTTGGAATGTTGGACAGATACAAATTCGGTAGCACTTTCTATACTTTCTTTTATTATTTTGGCTTTTACTATTGAAATGAAACTCCACTACACATTAGGCATTAATTTTTTGGTAAAATTTAACTTTAATATTTTTAGGTGTCGTAGATTATGTTCCTACAAAATATTAAATTTAAGCTTATAGTTGCATTGCATTTAGTTATTTTTGAAAATAATCACTATTTCAGTTACATTAGGCCTCATGATGTGGGTAGAGCCATTGCAGATACACATGCTTGGAGTAGGTCAAATTCATTTGAAATTTGAACGGAGCTGAAGGAAGGGAAAAAAAGGAACTTTTGAATATGGAGGGTCCAAGTGCTTCGTTTGCCGATCAATAGATGGGGAGGTGATCCTAGTTTAATTGCACAAAACATAACTCCGTATATGATGTTCTTATGAAAACAAGTTAATGACCTTCTAGTTTAAAAACATAATTTGTCTTGCGTCATAGTTGACGAGAGTCTACGCTTGAAGTACCTAAAACCTGGGTACTTGTAACACCTAAACCAAGATTTAAACTTATCACAATCGATGAATGATGCGTACTCAAAAGAAAAAAAAAAAAGAATATTTTGTCTTTATCCTTCTCATTAAGTCTTGATTGACTTAATATTTTTGGAAATATTTTATCTTATTAAAGACTTTCCATGTTACACAAGAAAGTTTTAATTAACTCAACTGCTATAGTTTTTGATAATTGAATAAAAGATTTAAGATTTAATCTTTTGCGGCTTTGCCTACACTAAAAACCGACTGGTGTCTTGGTTTGATGAAAAATAACTATCAACATAAACGGATACCATAAGTTGAAACTCTCAAAAGAATATTTGGTCTTTATCCTCCTCATTAAGTTTTGATTGACTTAATATTTTTGGAAATATTTTATCTTATTAAAGACTTTCCATGTTAAACAAGTAGATTCTAGTTAGCTTAACTGATAAAATCTATAATAGTTAAATAAAAGATTTAGGATTCAATCTTCGCCTACACCAAAAAACGATTGGTATTTTGATTTGATGATAAAAAACTATCAATAGAAATGGATACCATAGGTTGAAACTCTCAAAGAAAAAAACAAATTAATTGGAATTTCAAATTCAGATCTTTTTGACTTTTAATTTCTTAGGAAATTTTTGTCATTCCTTGTTTTCTTCCTTAACTAGCCCTAGAATTAATGAAGAAACCTAATCTTAAAATGAAAGAAAATTAATGCTTATTAAATAAGAATCTTAAATTTTTTTGGTGTTTTGCATTTGATTAATTTAAATAAAATAAATCAAACAAAGGCAGATTATAACATGACTAATTTATAATATTGTGATTGCTCATGGTTGTTTTAGTTAATTGATTTTCCAATATGCTAGTTTCAACAATTCTTAATTAAAGTAGAGAAATTGTACAATATTTTTATTACAAAATCAAGATGGAAGTATATATGTTGGATTCAAAGTGGTATGCATTAGTAGCGTACATCTCACTTTAGGAAGAATCCTAAATTCATCAAAACGTTCAAGAAATTACGTACTAATGAAATGAAACGAATGACATGTTATTAATCATCATCATGCATAGGTGTACTGGAAAAATGATCCCAACTCATACATAAACCTCAATTCAATGACATTTAGCATTGACGAACTCAACAGAGACTAAGGCCTCGTTTGGGAGAAGAGAATGAAATGGAATGAAAAGGAATGAAAAAAATAATTTTAGAATATTATTCCCTTTCCTTGTTTGGGAGTTTTAATGGAGGGAATGGAAAGTCCATTCCCTTGTTTGGGAGTTTAAGTGGGAGGGAATAGAATGGGTAGGAGGGGACACTCATTCCTCTCTATTCCCTTAAAAATTCAAATTTTCATTTCCCTCGAAATTGGGAGGAATGGGAGAAAATGTAATTAGATTTAATGAATTTTTTACTAAAACTCCCAAAATACCCCTATATATTCAACTCTTTATTTTAAAATATAGGTCTAATAGTAATATTGTCATAAAATAATTGTATTACATTTCCTCCATGTTATTCCCAAACAAGGTTACTTACATTTCATTCATTTTCATTCCTTTATTTTAAAACATCCAATCAAGGTTATTTAATTTCATTTCATTCCATTATTTTCCATTCATTTCCTTTACTTAAATACATTCCATTCAATTCTATTCCATTCCATTCTATTCCTTTATGATCATTCCATTGCATTCCATTCTCTTTCCTTATGAACTCATAAACGGACCCTAAGCTTCTTGGCTTGCCTATGGACAAGAGTTGAAACTTGGACCCATTGCCATTAGGGTTCGGTGTAGCGTAGTACAGTTGGGGAATGATACAGGATCGTAGTTTGGAGGGCTTGTGAAATTGATAGATACATATTTCCCAATGGACTGCTCACGGAACAAGCCTCTCAACGGTGTTCGCCAGATGAGGCCTCGCCCTCATGCATTAGATAACTCTTTCAGTAAACAACATTTTGTACCACATAAAACTCACCCTTCCTACACTTGTCATGTCAGGACTGGAGTCGTAGATTCTGCGTTAAGATTTATCAATGTGTGGTTCATTTCGTTGGGATGGATCTCGACACCAAGGATCCATGATAAATAATTCTTGCTCAAGATGTCAAGGGCTACGAATTCAAGTTTTGTAAGGTTGGACATGATCTATATCAAATATATTACATTATTAATTAAATAAAGAACAATATATATATATATATATATGTATATATATATATCTTGCAAAGTAAAATGAAGAAATACTATTTTCAATTTATATTATTTAAATGTAAATTATAAGAATAAAATAATATATATGAAACATGGTATAAAAGATATTGTTGGGGTCTTTTTTCTTCCTTTTCACACCCTAGACACGTGTCCTAAGACTAGTGGATAGCTTCTTGTATGGGCCTTTACTAAGAAAGGAGTTGGGCCTACCACTACCGCAGAACTGGCTTTGAAGTCCCATCCCACCGTTGTCAGTTTGTGCACAAACTTTAAATCTATAGTATGGAGAGCTTTCGTGCAATAAAATCTTGTGCGTTTGACGTTTTGTTCTACTGTGGAACCTTGCTCCACTTTATGCTACTATGGAACTTTTCTCCACTCTCTACTGTCACAAAATGAGATTTGTCTTTTCCTCTATTGCTACAACTCTCTATACAAACTCCAAATTGCAAAGAAAATACTATTAAGTAAATGTTAATTCACATTAAGTTAGCATACATTCTCTCTCTCTCTCTCTCTCTCTCTCTCTCTCTCTTTGTAGATATAAAGAATGGACCCAGTGGCGGAGTCAAGAATTTATCTTTCGGGGGACGATCTATAAAAATTTGTGTGCGTGTGTGAAATATAAAATAGTAATGTATAATCCTTCATAACTCAATATGTGCTATAAACAACAACTAAATACATGTTAATTTTTTTAAGTGCTAAATACATGTAAATATAGTAGTATATATGGTATATTTTAATCAAAGTAATCAAGTACATTTATATATTATAATGCCATATGGTATATAATATATTGATTATTATAATAACAAATAATATTTTATAAGGAAAATAAAAAAGAAAGCAAATGAAAAGTAAAGTAACATAGGAATACTGTACATGGGTGAGGGGTCTATGGAAGTTTCAAGCTTGTCTTTCACTCTTTCTTGCCTAGTTTAGTCACACAAAACTTTTACTTTTATATTGTAAACACAAAACTGTAGCAGCAATGGTAAAATAAAAAAACTGAAAAGAAAAAAAAATATTTTGGATTGTATTATATTTTACAATATTTTTACAAAATATTGATGTGACAAACCTCTTATTAGTTTTCATTTAGGCCCACCATTAATATCTTTTTTTTATTTACCAATAACCACTTATCGCATCAGCAGTTTGTAATGTTTTTTGTAAATAGTTTATATCTTTAGCATTATTCTTCTATTTAAATGAAAGTTATGTTTATTTTTAGACTTTCTTAAATATATATGTATATTATCGGGTCTAGGGGGCCAAAATGATAAGTTTTTTTCTTTTTATAAATTATTTAGGATAATTCCAAAAAAAATTTAAAAAAAATTCATTAATTTTTTTAGCCATTAAATGGACCACAAGGTTTTCGGCCCCAACCCTCACAACCTTATTTCTTTAACCCAATATTGCACAAAACAGTGAGGTTGGGGACTCGAATTAAAGTGGCCTTACTTGAATGCCTCTTTTCAAGAGATTCAGGCCTTACTTGAATGCCTCTTTTCAAGAGATTCAGGTGAGGAAATGAGAGAGAAGTTATCTTAGTGGTGCATGCTGATAATACTCTATTATAGGGTACTCTATTTCTCTACTAATTCTCTATTGTTGTCGACCCATCCTATCCTTTCTCTTTTCTCCTTTTTTTTTTTCTATATATATATATATATATATATATGTGTGTGTGTGTGTGTGTTTATATTTTCTACTTCTCCCTCCCGTTGCTCTTTTTGTGATGTGTTATGTTTTAATGTTGTTTTAGGTGAATGAGATTTTCTCCTTTTATAATTGAATTTGAATGGTTATTTTCCCTTTATTCCCTTCTTCAATGACTTCTTGGTTTCACTTCGAAGAACAAGCCCTTCCATCCTATCCTTATCTCCACAAACCATTTTTGGGCAATTAATATCCCGAAGGTTTCTTTGATTTTACTGTAAATAGAGGGTTCACTTGTTTTTGAGTGGGCTTGAAGTTGAGACATAGGTTTTCTTAAGCATAAATGGTTCAAGATCATTAATGCTAATTGGCTCAATGCATATTGGGAGGTAATTTTTCAACTAGCATAATTGTGGGAGTCAATATATAAGTTAGCATGCGGTGAAAACAAAACTAGAAACTAGCATCTCGAATCTGTGAAGCTCGAGTTCGATGACAAACTCAAGCTTCAAATACTCGAGTTCTGGTGTTGAGCTAAAGCAATTTATCCACGTGGAACTTGAGTTTCAAACTTGATTTCTATAGAAGTATATGCAGTTGAAGATGAAGAAGAACCGAAGAACCAGATCTGAAGCCAGAATCGAAGGAATGATCTGGAGAAGCAAAACAGAGATCTGGAGAAGTAGAGGAAGAATTTGGAGAAGAAGATCTGAAAAGGCAGAATGATTTGAAAAACAGATGAAGTGATCAGGAATGAAGAAGTGTAGAAGCAGATGAGAATAATGAAGAAGAAGAAGAAGAAGAAGAAGAAGAAGAAGACAAAGACGAACAGTCTGATTTGAAAGAAAATGGTGGAACTCGAGTTTTTAGACTCGAGTTCCACATGAACAAACTACTGGGAAAGAAAATGGTGGAACTTGAGTCTTAAAAACTTGAGTTCCATGTGGATTTTTTTCCACATCAGATGTCACCACTTGCAACTCGAGTCTTAGAAACTCGAGTTCTATCTTGGAACTTGAGTTTTAGAAACTTGAGATGCTAGTTTGCTAAATGGTTTTGCAAATTAAACAACTAACTAAAATATTAAAAAAAAATAAAGTTATATGCAAAAAAAAATTCTGCAAATTGGTTTTATGACATGCACATTGTGATGACTCCAACAAAAGCATTCCTTAAAGGGCCATGACAGAACACCAAAACTAGAACATTTTTTCCTACCCATTCCACTCATTCCTACTTAGACTCCCAAACAAGGGAATGAACTTTCCACTCCTTTCATTAAAACTTCCAAATAAATGAAGAAAAAATATTCTAAAATTATTTTTTTTCAATTCCTTTCCATTCCTCCTCTATATGTTTGTTTGGGATACAAATAGGTGAACCCATTCGCCTAGCCTTTTATTTTCCATGTTTTCTCTTCTACAATGCTCGAGACCTAAAAATTCGAGTCTCCCTCTTTTGTTTTTTGGACCTACTCAATACTCTTTCACTCATGCCCCCTTCCACGCGTATTCTATGGAAGGTCATTCCCAGCCTTTTTCGTTACTTCTTTATTCGAATGGGCTGGGAACACATCCTACAGAGAAATCACATATTCAAAGAAATAGTAGCTAAACCCTTACTTAGCTTAGGTTATAGATGCAATTGAGATAAAAAAGACCTAAGAGAGAGCCTTTGCTTTCCTAGCATGTCTTAGTGAGGTTGAGAGCAAAATGAGAATTGCATCCCCTTTGCAAGGCTGGTTGGCCTAGTGGAATTTGGTAGGTGGAACACATGGTCCTTATGTGTCCATGCGCCCCAATTGAATTGGTCATTTGGGAGGTGTATGTGCTATGCCCTTTCCTTAATGTAAATTTACTACACATATGCTTCTGTATACATTAGGCTATGCTTTTGCCTAGGTACAATTTTGCATTCTCTATTCTCAAGATCCAAATTCACCTGGGGCTTGGGCTTTGTTCACAGACCCATGTCTTTGCGTAAAAAATGGGTGGCAACATATGTTGTCTTTCATCATTTTGTATATAAATTCAAGGGACACGTAACATGTTGTGAGAGAGTTACATGTTCCATGTTAATTAAAAGATTTTGAGGTTTCAAACTCCCAGAAAGAGACTTACAATGAATTAAGAGCGTTCCTGATTTAGTTTTAAAGGAAAAAAAAAATTGTTTGTTTCTAAAAAAAGAAAAGAAAAGAAAAACACAATTTTCCTTAGAAATTTGATAGAGGCGCTTGCTAATATGTGTTCTAAAATAAAAGTATTGAGATAAGATAAAGAAATTTAGAAAGAAGATAATATCCTTGAGTGGTCATCCACGCAACTTAAGTAGCATATAGAGTATTTTTAAAAAAATTATAATATATTACATAACTAGAGTACCACTATAAAATGGCTTAATTTTTTGAGTTACTTTTTTTAATTTTTTTTTATTACTTTATTTTCATTAAATATTTTTAAGATAAAAAATTAACATGTGACAGTTCATGTGGAAGCCAGGTATAACTTGAACCCAACTCATATATATATATATATATATATATATATAGTTTCATTATTACCTCCATGAACTTTTGGGAAATGCTAACGAATGCCCTTAGGGCATTGGTTAACAATCTATTTAAAGAAAGTTTTTATGGAAAAATGAAATAAAACAAGGGAAATGCTAACGAATGCCCTTAGGGCATTGGTTAACAATCCATTTGAGGAAAGTTTTTATGGAAAAATGAAATAAAGTAATAAATGTTTTGACAGTTTTTTTCATTTCCCATAAAAGTGATGTAAAAACTTTCCTAAAATGGATTGTTAACCAATGCCCTAAGGGCATTCGTTAGCAAGACCCATAAAACAATTAATGTTTTGACAGCTTTTCATTTTCCATAAAAGTAGTGTTAAAACTTTCCTAAAATATATTGTTAACTAATGCCTTAAGGGCATTCATTAGCATGACCCTAAACTTTTTCCTTTCACCACTAAAAGAAAAAAAATAGGCAAAGGGAACTAGTGTTGCCAAAGCGGAAATATTTTTGACATAGTATCATGAGTTTAGGGCCTAAACAATCCGTTTGCAACATCATGGACTATTTTGACAAATGGTAATTAAAATTATTATTATTAAACTAATTTTAAACTTAAGATATTGGCTTTTTAATGAGTTAGCATATTTTAGACCCTAGATTTATTTAAGTTAAATCCTGGCCTTTAGATAGACACTTCATTTCAAAGTGAAAAATAGAGGACCCGAATCCACAATCAAATGGCACAAAGCTGATTGCTATTTTTGTGATTGGGTGACACTATGGATGCTTTAAATTTTACTAAATTGGAGCTTACAAACTCATTTGTCACTAAAATAAAAAATAAATCAAACATTCATATATTTGGTAGATGAATCACATTCATTGTCACACAATTTGTAGTTATCTTAATCTTTTCTTTTTGTGGTTTCTGACTGTCATAGTTCTATCTATGGCATGGCATGGCATGTTATTTTTTATTTTTTAATTAACACATTTTTTCTTGTGAAGACGCTAAAAAAAGAGTACGAGATTTTATGGTATAAAACATGTTACTGAACTACCATACGGATACGGTGTTGAACATTATTCTGCAACTGCATTTGGGCTTTCTGACCTCATCTAGAAATGGTTTTCCTTCATTCATTTCCAGAATAAAAACGGTTTTCCAAAAATAGACACCGAGGACACAGAATTGGTGTTTATCTTCACAATATTTTATGAGAAGTACCAAATGTAAAAATTAGAAGCAGTGAAGCACATGCCTAAGAATCCATGAGACTGGTATGAGAACCTACAAGCTTGGCAAAGTTAAGTCAACGACGTTAATTAAACGTGAGTTCCATCAGGATCAGATGATTTGTACGCTGTATCATCAGCCATCATATTGCATCTGACTATAACAGGGTTACAGACTTACAGCTCTCTAATCTCTATAGCACTCTTTTGATTGGAAATGAACTCTTGCCCAACCTGGTTAGAAATTGTCTCAATGCACTGATTACAGGAAGTGGGTTTTCCAGATGGACAGCATGGCCACAGTTGGGAATCTCAACTATCTCATGGATCTCATTCCATAGATTATCTCCACTCTTCAAACCATGGCAAACTTCACAAAACATTTCCTTAGCAATTGTCTTGAACTTCGTATCATTCTCCCCAACAATGAGCAAAAGGGGCGTTTTGCAATGCTTCAAGTCTTCCCACAATGGCCTACAATGCAAACAAAAGCAAAAAGACACTGCTTAATGAAATTGACTTTCAAAAATAGGATATCAAACTCCTAAAACATTGGGAAACTACGTTTACAAAAGAGATCAAGTTTAAAGCTAGTATTACAGAACATACTGACAAATATTAAGGCAGCAGAAATTATGTGGTTTTGTTCTTGTGGATAAGATAAGACTTCGTGAATTGAATTAATTAGAATTTAGAACCCAAAATTAGGATTTAGAAGTTATAGGGCACGTGGAGCGAGGAGGGAATATGTCGGCAGTGGAAGCCTTGAATAAGACATGATTGTAGCATGCAAGTATGGTAAAGGTGGTCCAATGGGAATGAAGGAGCACATGGGAAACTTTGGCTTTGCTAAGTTCATCCATTTAAGAATTTTAGCTGTATATGATTCTCACTATCTTCAGATGGGCTAAATGTATCGCAACTTGAAAATGGCAAGGTGCCCAGAGAAAACGTGAAGCACAAGTCTTCTAAAATGTAGAGCACAGATAATTTAATGATGTTACATTCTGTTAGAAAAATCCATTTACCAACATCCTCCCAACGACTCCATAAGAAATTATATGTTAAAGTAATCACTGTAAAGTTTTCTAGCTGAAAACTCTACTTATGGAACCAACTTAAGCACAAAGTTTAACATTACATAACTTTGCATAATGTTAACAGTTGAAGAAAACTGTCATTGCATACAAGTACACATCACATCACTTCTTATAATTCCAGTTATTTAGCTAAACTGGATGCTGCTTTTTATTTATTTTAAACAAGTACAAATTTTATTAAAAAAGGAAAAGAGTTTGACACAAAGGACGTGAACAGCCCCAGGTCAAAAAGTAAAAATCACAAAGAGAGGGAAACTGAAACATCAACAAATTACGTTGAAGCAATGCCACCTTGAGCATGAATCTAATCGTACAAGGATCGCAAAGAGTGCTCTTTAATACCAAAGGTAGGATGCTCCGCCCCCATTAAAGACCCCCAATTTCTTTCATACCAGAAATTCCACATGACACAGAGGCATGGCTTTCCACACCATAGCTCTGCTTTGTCACTGAAATCGTCCTTGCCAACACTCCAAAAGATGCACTGATTTGGGCATCAACGTTACTAGTTCAAACAAAGAAAAAGACAAATGACCATATCACTGTTGCCAACAAATGGGGAAGTAGCAGGTGATTGACAGATTCCCTGCTTCTCTTATACATAAAACTCCAATCAACTACCAACAGATACCTTTTTTGAAGGTTGCCAATTATCAAGATTTTTCTTAAAGCTGCAGTCCACATGAAGTACGAAACATTTCATGAGACCCTGGTCATCCAAATGCACTTCCAAGGAAGGGAATACCTGCAGAAGCCCTAAGGTCATTATTGATTGAACCTCAAACATGACTTTTGTACGGTTAGACACGGGCAAATTATCAAAGAGAAACTCAAAAAAATAATCTACCAATTCAAGTCCCGATCATGAAAGGACTTGCGAAAAGAGGTTTCCAATGCTGGAACTCACCCTTAATGGGTGTAAGCTAAATACAATGCAACTAAAGCCTCCTTGTCTACGGCTAAGGCGAATAGGTCTGGGAACGTATTGTGAAGAGGACAGTCACCACAGTCCACACCAAATGTTTATCTAAAATCTTACTCAATGGTCTCATACCTCAAACCATAAGATTTTGGGAAAAGGCTCCTATCCCCCGCTGATGCTTTTCCAAAAGCTAACCCCATGGGGACCTCAATCTGTTATCCACCCTCCCCAACCTTCACCATATTTAGCATAGACAACACTCCTTCTGAGATGGTCCCTTTTCACTCCAAACCTCCTATGCCACTATCGTAAGAGCCTGGTTAAGCTAGCTCCCTAATCCCCAATCCTCCCCTATTTTAAGGGTGAGCACACCACTCTCCAATCCACCGAGTGGAAGTTCTTGGTATCACTAGTGCTTCCCCAAAGCAAACCCCTTTAGAGTTTTTTCAATTTGTTCACCACATGATTAGGCATCATGAACAAAGAAAAAAAGGTAGGAATAGAAGATAGTGTACTCATATCCAAAGTCACCCTTCCACCTTTTGACAAGTACAACTTCCACCCTGTCAACAATCTTTCCACCTTTTCCAAAATGGGATTTGAAATACCTCCAACTATGAAAGAAGATCCCAAGTGTAATCCTAGATGGGTCATAGGTAAGGGACCAACCTTGCACCCTAGGATATCAGCAAGGTCCATAATAATGGGAACATCACCCATTGGGGTCCAATTCATTTTTGCTCAACTTCACTTGAGACCAGACACTATAGCGTATTAGTTGGAAAATTGTTCAGCAGAGGCCTCATAGAACACGATAGTATCAGCTGCAAATAGGCCGGAGAAATTAAGAAACTCTCTACTGGCCAACCCAGTTTTAATGCCCTTAAATAAACCACCATCCACAATTCTTTGGATCATCCTGCTCAAAATCATAATGATTAAGAGAAATAACAATGGGGACCCTAGACCTCTTGAACTGTTCAAAAAAACCCTTTTGGAGCTCCATTAATCATGATGGAGAAACAAACAGTTGATATAAATAACAGAATCCACTGACACCATTCTGCACCAAAACCATGCTTACCAAGTAAGAACAGCAAGCAGTCCCAAAAGACATAGCCATAAGCCCTCTCAATATCAAGCTTACATATGATCCCCAAAATACTCTCTCAATCTACTGTCAATGCATTCATTTGTTATGAGCACCAAGTCTAGAATCTGACGCCCCCAATAAAAACATTATGTGCATCTGAAAATGTATCTACACTAACAGTATTCAAATGATTAGCTAAAAACTTAGCTGTGCTTATCGGGCAAAAATCCCTAATGTATGTAGATCCTAGCTTCTTTGGGATCAAAGTAACAAATGTGGCATTTAGGGATTTTTCAAACTTAACAATGAGTGAAGAACTCTTGGAATACTTGCAGCACACTCCCCTCCATTGTGTTCCAGCAATGTTTGAAGAACGCTATAGTGAATCCATCTAGACTAGGTGCTTCTACACCATCCACATCATGAAGGGCCACCAATATCTCCTCTTAGGTAAATTGTTTTTCCAGCCATCTTCTACTTGTCTCACTGAGTCACTGACAAAAGAGAACGAAAAAGGTTCTCTGTTTAGGGTCTCCAACCTTCATATTCAAGGTATAGATTTTTATAAAAGCTAATGATCAATTCATGAACTTCTTGCTCTTTCCAGATTCAGATGCTATCCAATTCAAAATTTTGATGCAGGACAACCAAAACTGATGCCACACCAAAATCTGGGAAGCACGGGTGCGGCGTTTGGGCCGCCGCACCAGCGTCGGACACGGCGGGACACGGCGACTCGCAGGCGACACCGCTGCTTGCGAGTCCGTCCCGCGTCCGGCATTAAAAAAATAATATTTTCGGTGCGATACGCGCCGATACGGCGCCGATTCGGCCCGAATCGGTCTGTATCGGCCACAACTGCCGATACCGCCGAAACCGGCCGAAATTCAAAAAAAAAAAAAACAAAACAAAAGGTGCGAAACGCACCGTTTAGCTTAGCCGAAAAAGAAAAAAAAAAAAGGTGCAACGCACAGTTTGGAAAAAAAGGAAACCCTATACCGTTCACAGCTCAATCTTACTCTCACTCCAACTCCTTCAGCCCTCACTCTCTCCCTCGCCTCTCTCCCACTCTCTGCCGTGCGCCCGTGCCTCCCTTCAGTCCTTCACTCCCTTCAGCCCTCACTCACTCTTCAGCCTTCTCACTCTCACTCTCACTCTCATCCTCTGCCTCTCTCCCACTCTCTGCCGTCTCACTCTCACACTCATCATCTGTCTCCCCTGCTCCCCCCTCAGGTATCAATGTCTCCCCTGCTTCCCTTAGTTAATAGTTATTTTTTATTTAGTTGTGTTGTGAACTTGTGAGTTGTGATTGATCTGATTTTTTTTTTATATAAGCTGTCCGTGTATCACTGTATTGTGTAAGCTGTCTGCTGTGTTCTCTAATTTTTTTTATTTAGTTAATAGTTATTATTAGATTGTGTTCAATGTGCTGTGAATATGTGGTGATTTGATTTTTTTTTTAATAAGCAATATATTAAAAATATAAATAAAAATATTTTTAATAATTTTTTAATCGCCGCACCCCGCTGCACCCGCACCCTACTTTTTCAAAAATTACCGAGTCCCGCACCCGCACCCGTACCCGCACCCGAATCCCGAAACGCACCCGTGCTTCATAGACCAAAATTGAAGAACAAAAGAATAAAAATAACCTAGGAATCAACACCAAGCAAGAAAAACAAAACCTAGGAATCAACAACTAGGGTGGCTGGAATGACTAACGAGCACTGTGTTGGAAAACATGGTTTTGTATCTCATACAAAACAAGCAGCAGAAGTAGCACAATGATCTACTTCATTCATGAGAAATAACATGCAACCTTGAATTCTAGAACAAAGAATAGAAAGCGTACCTTAATGTAATGAAATTCAAAAACAATAATTGAGAAGACCTTCAATCTTTATCCTAATTCCACATGGTGTCCAAGATGTGTGGTCTTTCAATCAGTTCTTTTGTTAAAAACTGTGTTCAAGAGAGATCAAAGAGAAAACTATTTTCTCTTCTTTTTATCGCACGTTTTAACTGCCAAAGACAATTATTTTATTTAATAACTCTCAACTTTTTTTTTTATAGGTAAGAAGAAAATATTATTAATAAAGGAATAGCAAGAAAAATACAGAGAGTTCAAGGTAGTGAACAAAGAAAAATAAAGAAACAAAAAGACACAAGCAGCCACTAAGCTATTCTAATAGAAAAAAGAAAATCCATAAGGGTAGAACAATCCGAGAAACCCCAATACTGAGACCAATCAAAGAGGCTCCGTTGGCATAAATTTAAAAACTGAACCACAGTTTTCCCCTCATCCTCAAAAGACCCCCAATTCCATTCAGTCCAAATTAAACAACCTGAAATCAAATTCCAAATATCACAACTATGCTTCCCAAGCCAATGATATCAACAAATGACCCAATTGATCCCAAACAACCATAGCATATACGTCCATAAAGAATGAGCTATCGGACAAAAAAGTAACAGGTGATCCACAGATTCCGCATTACAATAGCATACACAACAACAATTCGCCAAAGGATGACCACGAAGCATAAGGTTATCCAAAGTTAGAATCTGACTATGGGTTGTTGTCTGCATAAAGAATGCCACCCTTTTAGGAACTTTAACTTTCCAAATGCCCTTCCAAGGGAAAGTAGAAGGAGCTACATTTCAAATCTTATGATAAAAATACTGAATATCAAACTCCCCACTTCAATTAAGACCCCAACAAAGCCTGTCACATCCTCCACCCCTAGGAATTCGGGTTTGGATGAAATGAAGTAGAGAGTAGGAAGCCGCTAACTCCGAATTATTGAATTCCCTGTAAAATCTTAAACTCCACACTCTATCATTATCGCCCACTAGAGGGCTTAACACTTCATAAATACAAGCTTCCTTATTGGCTGAACACATAAATAACTGAGGATAGAGAATTTTAAAAGGAACATCCCCAGTCCATTTATCATGCCAAAAAAGAATACGAAAACCATCCCTCACCACAAAAGACAAATGCTTAGCAAAACTTTCCCACCCTTCACTAATACTCCGCCATAAACCACAACCATGAGCCCTTCTACAAACTCTAGTGCACCAACCCCCTTTTCCCTCCCCATATTTCATGGCTATATGACCCTCTGCCACAAATGAGCGGTTTCATGGCCATACCTCCAAAGTCATTTCCCTAATAGGGCCTGATTAAAAGATGTCAAATTCCGAATTCCCAAACCACCCAACTCACGCGGTAAGCAAACCTTTTCCCAAGCCACCAAAGGATATTTAAAACACTCAATTGATGAACCCCACAAGAAATTCCTCTAAATAATAAGTCGAAAGGCTTGAAAGGATACTTTTCAACAAAGTGAGTCTATCACCCTTTGACAAATAAAGCCGCTTCCAATCTGAAAGCTTCTTTTCTTTCCTCTCCAGGATCGGATTCCAAATAGAGGCTATTTTATACAAAGTTCCCAATGACATACCCAAGTAAATCATAGGCAAACTGTCCACCTTGCATTGAAGAATATTAGCCAAGGTCTGAATGTTGCTTACCTCCCCAATAGGGACAATTTCACTTTTCCCCACATTTACCTTCAAACCAGTAAAAACTTGAAAACAAGTCATAGCCTAATAGAAAGAATCTGCTTTCTAGAGGCATCACAAAAAAGAATGGTATCATCAGCAAATAATAGGTGAGAAATATGGATACCAGTAGAATTAATAGGACCCGCACGAAAACCCTGAATGAGACCACCTTCCTCGGTTTTCTTCAGGATACGACTTAAAACCTCCATGATCAAAAGAAAGAGAAGGGGAGACAATAGATCACCTTGTCTTAGACCTCTAGAGCTACCAAAGAAGACCACTAGAGCTACCAAAGAAACTAGCAGGAGATCCATTAACCAAAACTAAGAAGCGAACGGTAGTGACACAATCTTTAGCCATCTCCTCCATCTACCCCCAAAGCCGATCCTCTCCAATAGATAAAACAAAGTGTCCCAATTCACATGATCATATGTTTTCTCAATGTCTAATTTACACACCACCCCCAGAGTACAACACTTCAGTCTACTGTTTAAACATTCATTAGCAATAAGCATTGAATCCAAAATCAGTTTGCCACCAACAAAAGAATTCTACTACTTCGAAATGAGTTTATCCAACACCTGCCTAAATCTGTTTGCCAAAACCTTGGCCAATAGCTTATACATACTGCACACTAAGTTGATAGGCCGAAAATCTTGTGTGTTCAGGAATCAAAGATAGAAAAGAAGCATTTAAAGACCGTTCGAATTCTGAGCTCCTATGGAAATGATAAAAAAATGTCATAACTCTTACTAAATAAACAATTGATATCTAATTGAATTAGCCTTTTGGGCTAACCCAAATGGGCTTTAGTGTGTGGCTTGGGATGAGACCGAAGAGACAAATAAGACTTTAGCTCTAATGGGCTTCGGGCTTCCATCAACTCTTGACAAGCCCAAAGTTACCATTAATTATATAACAAGTACCATTATGGAAATATAATTGCACTCTAGGCCTTATTAATAAACTATATCCCAAAACTCTAATATAATATCATTTGACCCTTCCATGAAACATCCATTCTGAACAAAGTCATAATAAACTGTCACTTTGTAAATCACTACTTTATTCCTTGAGTCCCTAGTTTAACCTTTTAGTTATTTATATATTTTATGAAATCGAATTTCAATGAAAATAAACCTTAGTAACTCTTTACTAAAGTGGCCGGCCCAGCACCTTGAATTACAAGTTCCTATTAAATTGAGATAAACTTATCTCAAGGGGATATTTCGTGCTTCTATAGAAAAATATTATGGATTTTATCTTGAGAATATGTGTTCCCTCTACATGCATCTCCCCAACATACTGAGATTTTGACCGTTAAATTAAATCTCACTTTTGATATATCAAAGCAACCTATATTTCATAATCAGGTTCACAATCCTCTCAGGATTGAGAGTGAGAGTCTATGAAAATAGAAGCTGTGAGATTTCTTATTCAGGTGATACTTATTAATTGAATGCACGGGTTAGTTAAACAAAATTTATACACATTCACTTTTATTGGTACACTCATTTGAAAACAATTCTAACTAATACCCAAATGAAAGAAATGCATTGACTCACTATTTAAAATAGCCTTCTGAAAAACATGATTGGCTATATAAATTCCATTGTTGTCATGCAAAGGATTTATAAACTATTAATCCCAAAATTATGGGCTTATGCTGTCATTAGAATTTACACATACTGTGCAACTAAGCCTTTATTTCTCAGCAACGGTTAAAAATATAAACTCCAAATATATAAAAAAAGACCAACCATGAATATATAAATAAAGACCATGACTTGAGGGGGACGCATTAAACTTCAAATTAGAGTAATAATATCACTTTCTCAATCTTTGCTCAGTTGTAAAAATAATATAGAGAAAATTCAAAACATGGAAAGAAAATAAAAATTACAACAATTAATTCCATTATCTTTCATGCAATACTTTGCAATTGTATGGCATTAAGTCAACTGACTCAACTCAATTTAAGTAGCTGTAATATAGTTGGCTTCTACCATACTCTATTCTATAGCATATGAACATATCAGATTTCTCAAACAATTACTGGTATTGGAGTTAAATTATTTATTATTGAAAATAAGAAACAATCAAGCTCATCCCTTAAAAATTTATCTCTTGCACTTGTATGATATGGTTATTTCTATTCAATCTATAAAATAGATTATGTGTCTTACCTGAATGTTTTCCTTGTGGTGAGGAAAAATAAAATCAGACAGGTGCTTCATGACCTTCAAAGCAAAAAAATCTTTCTTCTAGTCGAATACAAAACTCATCAAGAGGAGTAATAGAGAGAAATTACTCAATGAAAAACCATGGTGAATGAAAGAAAAGATTTCTAAGCTTCCAGAGACCCACACAAATTTCAGCCATAGGTGCAAAATGCCAAGTTAAGAAATATAAATATTGATCTACAGGTGCAATTTTTTAATAGACAATTGCAATTTCATGAACAATAGAAATTTTTTAATACTTATTAAGAAAAAAGATAATATGAGATTTTTCCTAAATATTTTTTTTTTTGATAAGTAATGTAATTTTTTTTCCTAGATTAATTGAATCAGATCACGAACGAAAACCCTAGAAACCAATATCATACTTTCTTTTTTGCTTTCAAAAAAAAATAAACAAATAATTTTTTGGACCAAATAGAAAAACTATAACCTTGATTTGATTTTTCATTTATCAATGATGGTGACTAGAGAATTAGTTGATTTGGTCCATAAGAGTGGCTTGAGTAATTGCCAATGGCAAGTGCCCAAGATAGTGAGTAAATCAAATCAAAGAAGGAGAGTATAAACTATTTCACGAAATCAAAGATCTCTTTATATCCCATAAAATTTAAAATATAAAAAAAAAAACTCTCTATAGCTTAAGAAACACAATATACTAAAATTAAAGAGAGAAAATTTACTAAGGACAAAATATTATATATAATTTAAAAGAATTTTGGTTTAAATCTTGAACACCGCAACTCCATAAAATTATCACCAATAATAGCATTTTTATGACTGCACCGTTAGAATTTTGGTTTAATTCTTGAACACTGACTTGGAAATTGATTAGATAAGTATTTAGTGCTGAACAATGTACTACTATGTTTGATCTATAAACAAAACTAACCTTATAAAAACTGAACTATATAAGCTAAAATCTATTTCCTTTTTTTTTTTTTCTTTCCTGAATTTGATGCAAAGTATGACATCTCAAAATTAATCTAGTAATACAATTTTTTATTTCACAGTTATTGAAGTGGTTTTTTTATTTTATTTTTAACAATTATTGACCTAACTTACATAAAATGTCGCTTTTGGAATGAAGATTGCCTAGCATGTGGTCGTCCATCTCAACGACTTGACTCTGCAACTCTGAGTCTGAGTGAGGAATGAACGGATTCATCTGCTCTTTCTGATGTGTCTTTGGTTTTCCCCTTTTGCTACAGAAAGAGTGTGTGGCATCTCCATCTATTTATAATTTTATATGGAGATAGGTGGTCTATGACTCTTCGGAAGGACTAATGGATGCATAGCTAATGTACGTGGGTGGTGGGTGGAGGATGCCAACTGCCCCTCCCCTATTTTGAAATTTAGGTCTGGAGAGAGAAAGAGAGAGAGAGAGAGATTGCAGAATCTATTGCTTTATTTCTTTAACTTGAGAGAGGGGTTAAGGTTGCTAAGGTTTTGAGGTGGGAAGAGAAGAGTTATAACATGAGTCGTTCTCTCTTCTTTATTGAATCCTTACGTGAGTCTTTTCTGTTTTAATCCCAACGTGAGGCTCTTTAATATTTTAGTCTACTTAATTGAATCCAAACACAAGGTTTTTACATATATATATATAGAGATTAATTAATTAGTATTATATTTATTTAAGTAATGCTAACGTGAAAATTGTGGAGAGGTCAGGAGCTTCAGTTTTATATATTTGTATATATATATATATATATATATTGATAATTAATCTCAAAGCGGTCCAGTTCAATATGTCTTACACATTTAAGACACACCAGCACATCAACTAGAAGTCTCCACTTCCATGATTAAGACAAATCATTGTAGTTGATATATTATAGTATTTGCAAATGAAATGCTCAATTCCATCACCAACTACGAACTACATTTTTGATTTTTTATTTGTAATTAACTCAAATACAATGCATCTTAAGGACTATATGATAATGTCCAATTAGTTCCATATAAAAATAGTCTCATATAATTAAACAAATTAATTATTTATAACATGCCAATAAATTGGATTTTAGGGCAAAAACCCTAACACACTGGGCTGTTGGGAAAATTTCAAAGAAAATTTTACTAATCAAGAAAATTGTAAATTGTCTCCAGTATAGCACATTAGTGTGCTTATATAGACTATTATGACTTAGCACTAATTCTAATTGATTTAGCAAATCCCATTTATTGAATTACAAAAAGATATTCAAAGATCCTTTGTGCTTCCCTAATCATATATAGTGGGAAAAAACGAAACCTAAGACACCAAAATTTTAAACAAGGAAAATTTAAAATGCCAAAAAAAGCTTACTGCTGCCTCCCAACACTTAAGTCAGACAGAGATTTTGCAAGGCTCTGCACATCATCATGCTGTAAGCGGCTGGTGACTATTTGATTGAAATGGGGATGGCTTCTTAAGCTGTTTGTAAGCAGAAATTTAATAGATGATCAGCAACCAAGGAGTTGAGTATAGTAAAGGCAATCACAGAAGTCAGACCCTCTGAAAGAAAAGAACCCAGAAACCACCTTTTCCACAGATCTCCAGCATACCAGTTCTCCATAAAGAGTTGTAAGCCATAAGCAACAAGCGAGTGTGCTTTGGAATCATCTTTGGCCCTACGAACCTCTCTTGCTACTGTATCTTTTAAACCAGGGCTTCCACCTATTACGACAGCTCCTTTGATCTTCATGATTAATATTTATTTCTATTAACTATATAAAATAAATAAGACGCTCAAAATATTGGTCAAAACCGCAAACATTACCAATTTACCTTATCACTAAATCTCAGGGCCATGTGCAATGCGATCCTTGCTCCCATCGAGTATCCAACACAAATAACTTTTACAGGAGTAATTTGATCAATCATTTTATATAATATGTCGGCAACCACCTCAATTGAAAAAGTTGGGTCTTGTGCAGAATCCTTGGCACCATGGTATTGTATCTTTGATCCCCCATGAGAAGGAAGATCAATTGAAATGCATCTTGCTGAAGCTGATATGGCCTTCATGGCAGTAATCCAGTCTTCACCAGTCCCAAGAAATCCATGAAGAAATAAAACTACATTATCCTGCATCAGCTTAATCATGGTGGAGTGAGGATGCGATATAGGAACATTGCGATGGAAAGAATATTTAACAAGTAAAATTAATGTCATGGAAATTGTCCAGCTACCATGCAAAATTATAACAAACAGACAAACAGTGAAGCAGTAATTTGATGTCCATGTCTCGAGACTGAAGATGCCCATGCAAACTTGTGATCAAGAGATCATCCCTTCATATTCATGATGAGCATTTCACTTGAGCTTTTAAAATTTAACTACAAGAGGCAAAATATCAACAACATATACCGTTTACAATTTAAGGTATACCTATTCCTATTGTTGGTACAATATTGCTAAAAAACCACTGTCAAGCAAGAATTATTAAACCAACCACTTTTCTCGGCAGAGAAACTGATGGCCAAAACTACATTTCCCTAGTACATTGAATAATGTGTCAAGTAATTACAGGGATTATGAGCCCCTAGAAAGTGAGAGTATTTGGGTAAGTTAAATGGGTGGGAAAGATGTGTACATGAATCTTGTGAAAAAATTCTACCTACATTGGTTCTTTCTCCAACCTCATAAACTTTGAGGAAACAAGAGAAACCCCTTGTATCTACAGTCAACTGGTATCCATTAACTTGCTCCCCAGTAAGCTTGCTACAAATAGTATTGTGGTTAATTTGAAATTTCTGCAGAAACCGGTTAGCATCAGAAACAGAAGCTTCTATGAAACCACTATATGGATCACGATCAATCCTGAGAGGATCAGTAGTAACATCTTCTTCAAGCCAACGGTATGTTCCTAGACCATGGGCTATAGATGGGACACGTTCACTTTTTATCACCTTGCATATGTCTGCATTCTGCAGCTCAAGATAACAAGAAAACTGAATATATGCTGACAAACCTAGGCCACTTTCATATGCGGCACTGACAACAGCCATCTTTCCCTGGTTTTGTGCCCAGTGTGCAACCAATGAAGCATTCTCAAATCCACCAATGACACTTGGTTTGATAACCTGAAACAATCAAAATAACAAACCTAAATCAGCATTTAAACACCCATTAAATAACAACAATGATGTTTATGGTGAATGGGAAATTTTTCAGCATTTCCTCTATTTTGTACATTTTTTCCTCCTGTTATGGTTTTTATTTCACACAACAATTTTCTTCAAAAAGATAAAAAAAAAACAATGATGAGAATTAGCAAACAATGATGGTTGCATACACCACCAGTGCCATTTCCAGCAACAAGAAGGCCAATCTTGAACAGACTTCACTAATTTTTGGTCAACTACGTGCAATTGTAACTTACCTATAAAATAAATAAATAAGCTCCCTCTATCTCTCGTGTCTGCACTTCTGAAATGACATGATATTTTATGAAAAGGTAAAAATATGGTGATCTATTTAAAATTTGCTTTACGTCATATCAAAAGTAACACGGCTTCTTACATGAATCTTATTTTCTTTTAAAAAGCACATGAGATATTGGAAATTGAATTTCTACATTTACAAATTTTAATATATAAAAAGGCAACTCAAAAAAAGGAAGGTTCATCAATTACTGAGAGACAATGGGAGTAAAAATATAAATAATTGAGCACATTGTTGGGATAAGACCTAGTTGAGTTGTGTTACTATTAATCCTTATAGAGTGGTAAGTATGTTGATGCTGATATTCATGAAGTAAATACAATGTATTTGTAGCCTGAACAGCACCACCAGTGAAAAGTATAACACCACCATTCAAAATGAGCTTATAAAAATGAAAATTCAGTCACTTACAACAGCAACGATCCCTGGGTGAGAATACTTCGCAAGCTTTTCAAGAGTGTTTTCCTGAATACTGCCAATAGTTTCATCCAGTGCAACGGGCAGGCCACTGTATTCACAGAACTTAATAATATCATTTTCATCCTGAACAGGTTCCTGAAATAAAGGATAGTTAGACACCTAACAATAACTTGACAACAAATACCAAAAATATCATATCTGCATCTTCATATAAGACAACCATGAAGTTTCTTGACAATCATAGGAGATCTTAATACAATTAAACATAGCAAAAACACCATTTGTGATCCATTTAGAACCGGCAAGAGGTAGAAAAGTCATATTCACTGATTATCCAGAGTATACCTCAATGTACTGCAGGTTACAATCCTTTACGAAAGAACCAAATTCTATAGCTTCTTCAAATGTCCAGTTACGATTTGCATCTACACGGAGTTCTATCTGACATCCTACCATCTTCCTTACTTCTTGTATTACAGCAGCATCATGAATAGGACCCCCCCTACTTGCTACCTGCATTAGGAGAATAATTGTGAAGCTAACAAACATCTCCAATAAATGCAAGTCTTTAGAAACATCATCTGAGGTGAGAGTAGCAGCACGTGAAACAAATATTCAGCAGTGTATATTTAGCAGAATATAATTGCAGTCGGATCAACTTACTTTAAGCTTTATTGCTGTAAATCCTTCTTCAACAAGACCTGTAGCAGCACAAGCTACTTCCAAAGGAGTCCCATTAAAGTCAAGAAGGGCACAAATCTTAACTTTTGATGACCTTCCAGATTTATCTCCCTCATCAATTTGGGGCTGTAGTGTGTTTAATAAACTGGAACCTTGTCTGGCTGCTATGGCGTTAAGGATACCCATTTCTAAGCCACATCTGACACTTGGAAGGATTGAACATGGCTGTATAACCATGAAATCACTTTATCAATCAAATTATTACTCCATTAACTAAATTTTTTTAAAGAATTTTATTCACGGACTCCAACAATCCATCAAGTGGTGATTCATAAAAAAATCCAAGTGTATTATTTAAACAAGTCACATCACTCATTAAAAAGGTCATAGGTCATGTGACTAAAAGTACACATGGATTTTTTTTTTTAGGAATCACCACATATTGAAAGAATTTCCTCCAAACTGGTTTGGAGGTAAATTCTATCCTTTATTCACTGGCTGTATCGATATTGTATTTGCAGAATAAAGATACAAAGGACCTACTGGGACTCCCAAGTTGTTCCATATCCAAGAAGAAAATGAGCCCTTTAGCAGAGGAAGGAAACAACTAATTTTAGCTCCTTTTAAAACATGAAGAAGAAATATGAGTTGCTGTTCAATTTCAAGCAGGCTTTCTCTGTGGATTTCAAAAGGTGCAACCTGTTCAAGAAAAAAAAGGCAAGATCAAATAACCTTTAAGATCTTGAGGTTTTTTTTTTTTTTTTTTTTTGGGGGGGGGGGGGGGGGGGGGTTGCAACACAGTTATCAAAAAGACATTCAAGAATTAGAGAGAAAGATGATAAGAATGATGAACAGGTAAATATCAGCCAATGCCCTTATGTGTGCTTGTTACATAAAAGGTTCACACTAAATATAAGCGGATGAAGAGGGAAAAAAAACCTTCCAGAGCTTTACCTCACCAAGCCCGACACTCCCATCTTCAAGATATATAGACAAAATATAACCTTCTCTATAAAACTTGGTACATTCATGGTCAACCAGATTCAAAGTGGGTGGAGCGCATAGCGGAATTCTGCTACGAACAAAAATTTGAAGAATTATGCCAAACTTCTTCAAAATTGCAAATCACTGATTCATATTTTATAACATAAATGATATACTCAAACCCACCTAAACCGTGAGCACTCCATTCTAGATATCTTGCAAATAAAGCCTTCATGTGAAATGGAATCTGGAACAGAAAGTCTTGAGAGGATGCTAAATGCATGATTAGATGCCTGGCTTGCAAATTTTCTTAAAATACTGAGATGAGAGGCACAATATATCAGCAGACAGGTGACAAAAAAAATGCAAGTAGGAAGACATAATAATTGAAGTAGCATTGGCGCCTAATAACCTGTGGAAGGTGGCATTGGCATCAATGGAGCTCTTTACTTCAATTACACAATCTATCTCATCGTATTGGGATGCCAATAATGCATCTTGAAGCTCCCTCTTTGTCTGCACTAGTGAATGCTTCACACTGCACTTACAATGAATTCCAAAGAATTTAAAGCAAGAATTTATTCACCAATATAGCTTCAATTGAGATAGAAGGGAAAGTTATATATCGTAACTATATATCTAGCATTATACCCATGTGCCTTACACAGCCCGCAGATCGAAACATTGTGAGAGGTGTAAAAGTATTGCTTCAGAATACTTGGGTCAGTTCTCTCTGCAATTGGAAGAAGACTGAAGATTGCACCACCTTGATTATTTATCACAACTATCGTCATTGGTTTCCGTGATTTCCTTCAGAACATTCAATTTTTTTTAAACATTAGAGCAACAAGTGTTAAACAGACAGATTAATGTACATCAACATGGAAAGTTAAGAGCGCAAAATCATGCGGATGATTTCCTAAGGTTGTGTAATTACCAATACCATGTAACTGATCTGAAAAAGGAAGATAGGAAATTAAAGGAAAAAAAAAATGCATGAATACAATGTGACACAAGCCTTCAAAACTACAAGATAAATTTCCCACCTTTGATTCAAAATTGCCAACCCGTTTGTATCATGGAGGAAAGAAACATCTCCAATCACACAAAGTACCTGAACATTAATATAGAAATATGAAAGAGTGTAAGTTTTTCTAAATTGGAAAGAAAAGTAAAATAGAGAGAGAGAGAGAGAGAGAGAGAGAGAGAGAGAGAGTAAAGGATTAAAAAAAAAAAAAAAAGGCAACATGCAAATGTCTCCTCCAACTTTGGGTTAGTGGCAAATTAATCCCTTGTAGTTTAAATTTGCAATATAAACTCCCTAAACTTAGCAAAACAGTAAAACTATGCATTGCATCCAACCTCCATTGAGTGGGTGGAATTCAATCCAAGTGCATTACCCATGACCACTTGGCTGGAAAGAGTTTTTTTTTTAATTTATAAATGTATGTATGTATATCAGTACAAATGAATTTTATTAAGAAACAAGATAACCATGAGTACACAACAGGCCTAAGAAATCAATGGAAAGAACACATCCAAATATTCAACTATTGAGGAAAAGGGAAAACCACTACTTACTGACATCTAATCAGACAAAGAACACCAAGTAAAACCTTTCAAGTCCAGAATGGAAGGAGTAATTTCATGGTCTTAAGCTGGGGAGTTTATTTCTTAAATTGAAAATACGAGGAATCATTTTTCCACTGACCCAAAGTTGGAGGGAAGGTACTTGCTAACTTTTATCTCCAGCAGAGTGCCTCTTAGGAAATTTCTTCCTATACAATGTGTTTCTACATTGGCCTACTTCCCATGATCTTACCATTTCACATCAACACAAAAACAGAATCAGGATAACCATATGCAACATTAACTAAAACTCCTCGCTCTCTCCCAAAAAGAAAAAGAGCATCATCTAATACTCATGATCACCAGACCTTGACAACAACTTTCATGAGAAGTAATTACACCACCAATAGTCTACCTAACTAGGTCACCTAAAGAATCTAATCAAACAACACGAAACTGACTTAGAATTTATATTGGAGCGATTTACTCAAATTCCAGTGAAACGAAAATACATTAGTAATCATATCCAGAGTAACGGCCTAAGAAATACCAGTTATGGTCAAATTTACCAAAAACATGTCCTTGAGATATCATCAATAATCCAATCCAATTCTATGGACAATATAACTAGGAAGCATGGACACTTCATTTGGAGTACCGTACCTGTCATATTCATTTCTAAACAATGTCCAATCTATCATATCATGTTATAATTTTTCAAAAATTGCTTGTGTCACCCTATCCTACCCATACCCATACCCGTATTCATGTCAGTGTCCGTGCATCCTATAACCCCTTTAAGAATATTACACTGCCATGGGTCATATACTTCCCCTTATTTTCTGTTACACTTGGCAGAAAAAAATAACCTAATTAAGAGATGAATTGCACCATGGGAATCTAATCTCTCTCTCTCTCTCTCTCTCTATACACACACACACACACACACATGTATACACACACTTGTGTGTGAGTATGGTTTTTGTTCGTCAAAAGTTTTTTTTGTAAAGACAGACAAGTGGCAAAAGAGGAAAGATAGAAATGGGAATGTGGATATTAGTTTTAAGGTTGGATTGGCACCAATTTGAGGATTTGACAAGGGCAAGTTGCCTCAAGTGGTTTTGTCATGCCAACAAATGCATAGGAATGCCCGGGTATGAACAAGTGACCTTATTAAAATTGGACGAACAAAAATTGCAAAAAAAATGAGGCCATGATGTGGATGAAAGTATTGAGGAAGGACATTATAATTAAAATGGGGTAGCTACATAATAAATCCTAGAGTTTGACCCTGTTTTCAAATTTAATCCAAGAGTTTTCAATTGCATCAATGTCCAAACTATAGCTTTTAAAAATTGTTACAGTCTAGGTCCTGAGTGATTTTCAGTTAACTAAAGATAACAGAGACCCTAATCCTCCACATGAATGCCAAACGATACTTTAGTGCAAACAAAACTCACAACACAATGACGTCATAGTTAGGCCGCAAGTCGAACCAGAAGTGGTGTTTCCAGTAGCGGATTAGTGAGTAACGAGTAAGAAATTGCCCTTGGTCCTTTGGAAATGCTAAGATCTTTGGCACAAGAAGAAGGGGTTGATGCGTATCATCTTGACTTGGTTCTGATTTCTCTATATTTTTAGAATACCAACAAAATGTTTGGATTTCTGGGATTATTTTTTAACAGGAGTTACTAAATATCAAAAACTTATTACAAGATATCCTATTATTTTAGAATGACGGGATCTTTGTAGAAGCTAAGTCTAGAGGGAAATTATGAGCATTATATTCATACATAACTTCCATACCAAGGTTAGCACGGTTTATAATATCAGCCAAGGTAAATATGCATTATCGAAAAGAATAAAACATGTATTTGGATCTTTTCCTTCAACCACGCAAAATTGTATTAAGTTCTTTTTACACATGAGTAAGCCATTTTGCAATATTTTCTATGTCGAAAAACTAACTAAAATTCGAAAGATTTTGTGTCTAGATAGGTTCCATGTATGGCTTACTTGGGTTTTTGTTACTTTTGGTCAACTATACTAAGAATGTGATCCTCTCCATTTGCTATAAAATAAAGAGCGTCCATTTCATGATGAAGATTTAGTTTTCATGCATTTAAAGGTGCATATGATGACACATCAATTAAACTCTGAATCCAACGAATAAGGAATGATGATTTTGTTTTTTAAAATGATGTGGCCTAACATTCTGCCTTAGAGTTGTGAACTACTAAATCTTCACCATACAATGGATCCTCTCCATTTCAAAAGCAAATGGATAGGATCCTTTTTCAACTAACAAAGGGTCAAATTATAACATTGTTAAAACTATAAGATGCAAATTTGTGTAAATTAAAATTCAATGTTAACTTTGAACTAAGGACAAACTTTGGGGTTTATTATGTAGTTACCCTTTTAATAGGCAACTGGATAATCCAACTAAATGATAAAAAACCATCCATGAGGCAAGCCCTATTAAGATTATGGTCTAATAGGATAAAATATCTATGGTAAAAAGAACTGTAACTTGGCAGTCTTCACAAGCATGACAAAGAACAAAAAGGGCATTTATAAGTTATATCTATTTTAATTATGAACATTGGAAGATAACTGCTGTACAAACAAAAAGGCACTTCAAGTGTTAACGCAAAAATAAAACACCATTCACATTTTGCATCAACTAGTCAAACTCGTACCTTGCTCCTTCAAGGAATTAATAATAATAATAATAATAATAATTAAAAAAAACACCTTATAAGAAATCCACCAACAAGGAGAAATATAAACGACAGAACATCCAATTTCTGTCAATGAGCCATCTGTAGCTTACATGCAGCATCAAAAAACTCCTCCAACTAAAGACTGATAGTAGTAACCAGAACTTAATGCTCATAAAATAGTTCACTCCAAAAAGAAAAGATCTTACGAACTTACTTGTTTGTTGCAACCCACAGCAAAGCCAACAGCAGTGCTGAGCAACCCATCAATACCACTAGCTCCCCTATTCCCAGCCACCCGCAACCAGTGGAATGGTAGTTCTGAGTCCAAAATTGAGGCTGAAAAACTATGAATACATTCTGACCAATTGTGTCCATACATATCTACATCACGTATTGCCATGCTATTCCCTACGAAAAGAGCAGACTTGGATGATAGTATTTCTGAAATTGTGCGTGCAGCTTGAGGTTCAGTCAATGAGTAATGGGTGCTAATTTGAAATGATATCTCCCATGCAACCTACAAAATAGGTAAATGAAACTCAACAAGACACAAAGAAAAAGGGAGAAAAAAGACTGACAAAAGCACTATTTTTTTTAATACTATGGGTGTAAATCAATATATACAACAAAAGAATTTTAAACCCCTGGAAGTGCAGGGAACCAAGGCATGATATATCACACTAAACAAAATCATTTACTTCATTCCAACAATGTACGTATGTAAGGTCAACCAAAGGAAAAGAATGAACTGTTTAGTTCTCTCTCCAGAGAGGAGAAAACTGCCAAACAAGCAAGCTACTATGGAGTTTTCCCTTTAGGGAAAATAAAACCTATAATTTAAATCTCAAAATGATGTCTTAAACTGGCACCTCTGATTCAAACTCCTATAGGAACCATACAATTCCTCATTCCAAGGGGAATGCTCGTCATAAACTTGGCTTTAAAAAGTACGGCTGGAGATTTTCTTCAGGTCCCACAAGTCTTTTTTTTTTTTTTTTTCAGATGTGGGGTAATATTCAAGATCACTAACGATATCCAAAATTGAATTCAAAAAGTGATTTAGCCTGGTGGCATTTTAATGTTTAGTAGGGCTTAAGTTGACACTGGTCAACCTGGATCAAACTATATCCAGCTTTATTGGCATAGATGTTGCCATAGAAACATATCAAAATGGGACAAAAGCAACGTAAGTAAAGAGAGGCATATAATAAATTCAGCTTCATTGCCTGGGATCAATTACCATCATATTCAATATTTGTAGAGATGAGCTCCACTTGCTATTCTTATTTGGAGATCTAGCTTTAAGTAAACAACTGGCAAATTCAACAACAGTACTCTCAATCCTGTGAGTTACAATATGTGAAGCATCATGACGACATGGATGGCTGTCAACCATAATATATGAGCATGGAGAGCACTTCTCTAGCATCTGAGAAATACGCTTGCTTGTTATCCTGCTCCCAACCTGTATATAGTTCAAAATAAGGCAATAAACAAACTTCACAATTGGCACAGATAGCATAATCATAAGAATGTATCCATTACAACAAACATTTCCCATGTTCAGTCATTCTAAAGATGATACCAAATGATTTTATTTTTTTTTTGACGAGTGCCTCAAGTGAAAGCACGACAACATCAAGGGGCCTTTATATCCTCACAACAAATCTCGGTCCCAATAGCAATTAAGTGGCATGGTAGGGACAATGAGTGAAACAACTTTATGATGGAGTTATGGCAGCAGCACAGCATGTCTTTGGTGGCATTGAGGAAAGTTTTCTAGAGCAGGGTGATGTCGAATGGAAAGAAGGCAAGTCGACTTTTTTTTTTTTTAATGAGTTTTAAAAGGTGTTGGGGCTGGACAGTTATACGGTCAATGAGGAATCGTGTTTAATGGATTTGAGGCTATCAAGGTGGAGAAAGGGCTTGGGTGCTAGCAAGTGGTGGTTGGGGATTTGTAGCATGGGTGGCCGAATGGGCCTTAGAGTGGCTGCTCAAGGTTAGGTTTCCTAGCAGAGAGCTCAAGGCTTTGGATGGTGGCTGTTTGAAACTCCAGTGAGTTTTATTTGGTGGCTTAGTGACACTTACATATTCCAAAGTTGTCCCTTAATTTTCTTTCTGTTGGTCAACTTTGTGAATTAGGAGTAGATATTTTATTTACTAATCATGATATGGATGATGTGCAAGATCCTGGGACGAGTCAAGTGCTTGGGATAGGTTGTAAGGTTGGACGTAGGTTTAAGGTTCACAACTTGAAGATTCCTTCACAAGTTGTTTCTGCTGCTACTACTACTGCCACCCTCTCGCCTGATTTATGGCATGCTCATCTTGGTCATACATCATTATCTCGTCTTCAGTTGTTAACTTCTCAAGGTCATTTAGGTTTAGTTCAATTTCTAAAATTTGATTGTACTTCCCTGTCATTTTGGCAAACAAACAAAATTGCCCTTTAATAATAGTGACTCTTTTTCTACACCTTTTGATCTTATACGTTTTGATATTTGGGATCCTGCAGTAGTTCTCATTGAGGGGGAATCTTGATATTTTGTCATATTTGTGGATGATTTTATCTCGATATACTTGAATTTATCTGCTTCACCATAAGTCTGAACTTGTATCCATTTACCAAACATTTCATAAAATGATTGAAACATAGTTCAATCACACCATTAGGATCTTTCAGTCAAATAATGCTTAAGAATATAGTGATAAATCTTTCCTATCCTTTTTAGATAGCAATGATACCCTCCCTCAACTGCCTGTATTGTCCTTACACCTCTCAACAAAAAAATCGTGCAGAATAAAAACATTGTCACATTCTTGATGTTATCCGCACCCTTCTCATTTCTGCTTTTATTCCTGAGCGCTTTTGGGGTGAGGCAACACTCACTGCTGCTTACACCATTAAACGTATTCCTTCACCGACCACACGCAACAAATCATTAGAGCTCCTTTGTGGTCAAACCCTTGACTACTCCTCTCTTTGGATTTTTGGTTGTGCTTGTTTTGTCTCTCTTCCTCCTCATGAACAGACAAAGCTTCAACCTTGAGCTTGTTTCTATTGCTCTCTTGGCTATGGTGTATCCCAAAAGGGATTTTGTTGTTATGATCCCATAACTCATTGCCTTCGTGTCTCCCATCATGTTGAGTTTCGGGAACATTGTCCTTTCATGAGTCTTCAGCAGTTTCCTATGTCCTCCCTCTTTATCCTAAACTTGTGGAGGATTCTTCAACATCGGTTGCCTCTCCAGGCGACTCATCTTCGATTTTGTCCCTTGCACATGACCTGCTTGTCTTGGATCTCGTGGCACCACCATCTCCTGAGCCTCCTGTTGGTCTTGACCTTCGTCGCTCTCCTTAGGTAAGCGTTTCTCCTCCTTATCTCACTAATTATCACTTCTCTTTTGCTCTTGCCACCCTCTATAAGCCTCATGCCTATGGTGAGGCACATGCTAACCCTCTTTGGTAGCAAGCTATGTCCGAAGAACTAGATACCCCTAACAAAAATCACACTTGGGATATGGTTGATTTACCCCCTGGTCAGTCTATAGTAGGCTGTAGGTGAGTTTACAAGATCAAGACCAAGGCTAATGGATCTGTTGAACGATACAAAACTCGCCTAATTGCCAAGGGCTTTACTCAAGAATATATCATTGACTATGAGGAAACATTTGCTCTTATTGCTCGTCTTATATCTGTCAGATGTCTCATTGCTATGGCCACTGTTCGCCTCTGACTTCTTTATCAAATGGATGTGAATAATGCTTTCCTCAATGGAGACTTTCAAGAAGAAGTGTACATGCAACCACCCCCTGGCTATACTCATTCAAGTCATCAAGTTTGTTGCCTTCGCCGTGCTTTTTATAGCCTCAAGCAGGCTCCTCGAGCTTGGTTTGAAAAGTTTAGTTTAGTTGTTGCTCAACAAAATTTCATTTCAAGTCCTCATGACACTACTCTCTTCGTCTGAAGATCCTCTTCTAGTATCACTTTTATTCTTCTTTATGTTGATGACATGATTATTACTGGAGATGATTCTGCGGTTATCCGCTCTCTTCAGCACTTAGCATTTTGAGATGAAAGACCTGGGCACTCTCAACTATTTTCTTGGGCTTAAAATGACCTCATTCTCTAATGGATACTATCTTTCCCAAGCTACATATGCTTCTGATCTTCACTCCAAAGCCGATATCACAGACAAGAAGACCGTTTCCACTCCCTTGGAATATAATGCCAAGCTCACACTCTTGGATGGTGAACCTATATCAGATGCTACTCGTTACCGTCAGTTGGTTGGTAGTCTGATCTATCTCACTGTCACTCGCTCAAACTATCTCACTGTCACTCGCTCAAATATTTCACATGCCATGAGTATGGTTAATAAGTTCATGGATGCCCCTCATTCTATCCACTACACTACCATTCTTCGAATTCTTCGATACGTCAAAGGCACACTTTATCATGGTCTTCAGTACTCCTCTTGGTCTTCTCTCGAGCTCCATGCTTATTCAGATGCGGATTGGGCAGGTGATCTGACTGATCAATGCTTCATCACAAGTTTTTGTTTCTTGTTGGGTACTTCTTGTCTCATGGCGTAGCAAGAAGCAAGACGTGATTTCCCATTCTAGTATCAAGGTTGAGCATCGTGCCCTTATTGATGCCACTTGCGCGCTTGTCTGGCTTCAATGGCTCTTGGTTGACATGGATGCTCCACAGCCCACTGCCACTCCTCTTTATTGTGATCATTGTAATGCTATCTACATTGCTCATAACGATATCTTCCATGAAAGCACCAAGCACATTGAGATCGATTGCCACATCACTTGCCAGCATCTCAAGAAAGGCAATCTCCTATTGGTCTCCATCTCCTCCACCAATCAACTTGCTAATATCTTCACCAAAACTCACCCGCCTAGTCGTCTTCGAGATCTAATATCCAAACTCCAGTTGGCTTCCTCCTTGCCACCTCGAGTTTGAGGTGGAATGTTAGTATATAGCTTACTCTAGCCTAGCCTAGCCTAACCCATCGGGCTTAACCCAATTTACTATACTTGTAATATACTTATATTACTTGTCCTTCACACATACTTAGCCTCTATAAAGCTCTCTATTGTACAGTGTTATTTACACAGAATATACATCAATATACAAACTATTCAGTCTCTCTCTCTCTCACTTCATATTCTTAACAATGCCAACATATAAAATTAATATTTTATGTGTGCTAGGATAATTGCACTAAACACACTTTATGAAATAACACATACAGTCTTGTACAAACATTAATAGGAACATATTCCTAATCGTAGTTTCTACTATCAATCATACATGTCACATAATGATTACTTTTCTTATTTTTCTAATACCAACTGAGAGTGTGAATTCATATGCATATTGAGGAACATCTTACTATTCACTATTTGACCTTGCCTATGTAGTTAAATAGTTTTCAGCAAATCTTAAAACTTCCTATTACCATTTTGACAAATTCAATATGAATTCCTTGTCCAGAGGAAGAAGCAGTTAGCATTTTAGCGTTCCACTCTCTTCCAAGGAAAAGAAGATTAAGCTGTTAAGAGTAACACTTTATAATAGGATTTGAATTTAAAAGAATTATCTACCACTATCTTATCATGGCAATTTTCTAGGGTTCGATGAGACAACATGAGGCAAAGAAACAAATGGACAATTGCATGATCCGAAAACAAGAGGAATGTTCATACAATTTCTCATCCTCAACTCACTCCTTAACAAATTACCTTTCGTCGAGACTTAGAAAAAGTAAAGAAAGTCGTTGAAGACCAAGCTACCTCAATTTATTGAACGCCTACAGTTTACAATGAGATTACTGCTTCCCATGTAGAAGACAACGTTGGTAATGAGATCTTGTTAATAAAGGATGATGTAGTCGAGTTTCCTAACTGGCTTTTTTTGTATTCATTTGATAAGATAGAGGTCAAGTTTTCTCCTTTTGTCAACACTTAGGTCTCATTTGGGATGAGAGAATGGAACGGAAAGGAATGAAAAGAACAATTTTAGAATATTCTTCCCTTCCCTTATTTGAGAGTTTTAATGGAAATAATGGAAAGTCCATTCCCTTATTTGGGAGTTTAAGTGGGAGGAAATGGAATGGGTAGAAGGGAATAATCATTCTTCTCTATTCTCTTAAAACCTCAATTTTTCATTCTCCCCAAAATTGGGAGGGAATGAAATTAAATTTAATGAATTTTTTTACTAAAATTCTCAAAATACTCCTATACATTCAACCCTTTAATTTAAAATAGGTGGTCTAATAATAATATTGTCATAAAATGATTTCATTCTATTCCCTCCATGTTACTCCCAAACAAAATTACTTACATTCTATTCATTTTCATTCATTTCCATTCCTTTATTTTAAAACATCTAATTAAGGTTTATTAATTCCATTCTTTTCCATTCCTTTCCCTTAAAAACATTTTATTTCATTCCATTCTTTTCCATTTCCTTATGATCATTCCATTCCCCTATGAATTCCCAAACAAAGCCTTACAAAACTAAAGAAAGCTGTTCAAGAGCGAGTTGTCAAGTTTAGTAAGGATTGTGATGAAATTAGTATACGCGTTAATGCTTTGTTTTTTACAGTTCGGAATAAGATGACTACTTCCCACTTAGAAGACGACATTGGTAATGAGATCTTGGTGATAAAGGATGATGTGGACGAGATTTCTAACTAACTTTTTTTGTATTCATTTTATGAAATAGGGCCCGAGTTTTCTCCACTAGAAGGAGGAGGATGCAAGATGCACAAGAAAAAAAAATTCCTGATAATTCGATAATTGGGAGAAGGGAGATTTGAATTCAAGATATCCCTATTGGAAACACCTAGAGATGCTAACTAGTTGATCTACAAAGCTCTTGTCACAGTAATGATTTATTTTAAATTAATCTTATTTATATTAGAGTCAGTTGTAGTTTTTAGTCAATTCTATTTTAAGTATTACTCTCTCCATTCCAAAAATTAATCTTATTTATTTTAGAGTCAATTGTAGTTTTTGGTCAATTCTAATTTAGGTATTACTCTCCATCCCAAATTGTTAGTTCACCGTTCCATTTTGGGTTGTCCTAAAATGAAGTCATCTTTGAAAAGTCAAAAAACAATTTTCTCATGCCTTTCACTCAATAACCTTCTTTCACTAATGCTTCATTTGTTTCATTGGAAAATGATTTTAGTTGAAAACATTTTAATTTTCAAGTGTTTAGGGGTGTTCATGAAAATGCTTCAAAAATCATTTTTAGCGTTTGTTTCATCCTAAAATGAAAAAAATCAATATATATCATATATCATATCATATACCATATACTATATATAATAATAGAAGCCGAGAGAGTTGTTCATACAATTAAGGTCGTTTTGCCACATAGGAAAAAAGCCCACTCAAAATTCTGCCACGTTAGTTAAAAAAAAAAAAAGTGAAAAGTTATACCGTATGAAAAACTCAAAGCCAAACGTCAAACCATTTCATTCAACGCATCTAAAAACACAAACGTTAAAACATCCGATGTTTCCATTTGTTAAACACAAACGGCCTGAAGAAAAAGCCTTCCTTGCAACAAAGCACAAACTTGGCTAATTCCACTTAATCGGCTAGGTTTCTTCTTCGATTGTTTTTGTCAATTGATGGGTTGATTCTCTTTCTTGGGACGCATTTATTTCTTCTTTTAATAAGAGGGACAACTGTTTCAGTACACCCAAAAGAAAAAGACTAGGATAGAGAGAGAGAGCGGGAATTCACTAGGCCGTATGTCCGCTAAAGTCCGTTTTCCCACCACCATTAGACGCTTGTAACCCCACTGGTAAAGGTTTTTTTTTTCACTTTTTATATTTATGGATTAATATCATTTATATTTGGTTATTTTGGCCGGATTGATATCGATTTAGGTGTTCGGGTTAAATTTGATTCTGATTAAGGAATCTGGGTAACAATGCTTTAGATTGGGGTATTTGGGTTGAATTTCTTTTGGGTATCTGTCCAAAGGGATATCAGTGAAGATCTCCATGGTTCCATTTGGTTCGGAAAAACATATATACATGTTGCAGTAAACGAAGTTCTATCATTAAATTTATGTTGTTTTTATTTTTTATTTTTAAAATTCAAGTGTTTTCTTTTAAAATTTATTGAAACATTTGCTCCTTTTTATATTTTTGTTTCCTATGTTCCTCCTTTTTTTCTTCTTTTTTTTTTTTCCTATGTTCTTTTTTTTTTTCCAAGTTCTTTGAGGGTTTTTTGTTTTAATTATTTTTAAAATTTCCCTATGGTTGCGATGTGTTCACAAATCACAGTGATTGAGGCATGTGATTGCGTTAAAATGAATATCATAATTTAATGGTAAGTTTAGGGATTTCCCATTTATTTCTATTGAGAAAATTTCTCTTCCTTTTTTTTTTTTTTACTTGAACATGTAGTAGAAGCCAAACTAGGCAAAGAAGCAGGAGATTAGGAACAATGGGCTTTTGTTCATTGAAACTCATTTCTCCACATTTTTCTGTCCTATATCTATGGTAAGTTTTTCTGTAACAGGCATTATTCTTCCAATGGACAATTTCTACTTGAGCATAATTTGGTTTTAATGCTCTTGAGAAATTTGTCATTTGTAAATTTCATTAAATAGTTTACCTGCTACAAGTATTTTGATCTCTGCTAATTTCTATGTTTTTTGTCATACTATTTTTAATCTTAATGCAATTTTCAATCTTAGGTTGTTTAACTTAGACTAATAGGACAACAAAAAAGCAAGATTTAGGGAGGAAAAAAAAAAGTAGTTACTTTGTTTTTGGAAGGAATTGTGTTATTTTTAAGTCTGTTTTTAGTTAAATTTTTGGGCTTTTAGGTATGAGAGCTACATATGGGACAATGAATAATGGCATTGGTGTGGCGTTGATGGGTGTGATGAGGCCTTAAATGGAGATGACATATGCACCTTTTTCTTACTGGTATGGAAATTGATATTATTGGTGATGCTAGTGTTAATTAAGTTTACTGATATTTAATATAAGTAAAATGAACTGTGCATTTTGTTTTTGGGTGGGCCTGTTATTTGGGGTTGGTTTTTAAGTTAACTGTTGCCAGCTATGTGCTTCTATTTCAAACCACCTACTGATTCATTTGCTAAGTTACATTGTGATTCAATTTGTATAGGTAGTTTACATTTGTTGTAGAGTTCACTTTTGGCATTAACTCCACTAATTCTAACTTTTTTCATTGCGTTTGGATCCCAAATGCGGTTAAAAATTTGAAGCTATTTTACTTAAATGAGCTTGGATCGCAAAAGAATTGGTGTGAAAAGATTGGCATATTAACATGGGAAACCAACACAGCAATTGTCATTGGAAATTGAAGAGTGAAAAAACTGTGTTTTCAAAGCATGTGCTATGAGTTAAGGCTATGTTATGTTTCTATAAAACCCAAAGCTTATTAAAAAAGGCACCACCCCAACATAAATGGGCTTTAGTTTGTGGAAAATCTGCTTTGGGTTGGTGCTTTTGTGTGTTTCAATGACATATGATGATGTGCTCACCATGTGCCTGATATTTTGTGTCTAGATGAACACCATTGTAACATATGATATTTTCTTTTTATATTCTATAAAACATAATTGGAGTTGATTTTAAATAAGGGTATTTGTGTAACAGCTAATAGATGGACACCATTGTAACATATATATGTATATATATATATATATATATAAATATATGCTAAAACAAAACTTGTACCTTTTATGTAAAAGACAACCATTAAATGATGTTGCCTTTAAAAGTGAGATTTTCTAAACAAGCCACACAATACAGGACGGATGGAGTAGCAGTTGATTAGGTTATTAATATTTTAGTGGTAGAAATGCACTTTTCGTCCCTATGTTTTTCCCTAATTCCCATTTTGGACCTTACATTTTATTTTTACCACATTTAGTCCCTATTTAGAAAAACGCCATCTATTTTAGCCCTTTCCATCAGTGCCCTAATGGCAAAATCCTAAGTGGCAGATGGAACAATGAAGGTAATAATAAAAAATTTTATTTTGGCATTAAAAAATGCCACGTCAGCATCTAAATTAAAAAATTAATTTATTAATTTTAACTAAATAAAAAAAATTAAAAACCAAAAATCAGATGAATTGAGATCTAAGTGTGTCTTAAACAAGAACAACAAGAACACAAACCTTGAGTTAAGAACACTATCATGCTATGCAATCCTAAACATTTAATTATCATCCAAATACCAATCTTAAGAAATGAAACAAATAACAAAGTATGATTTTAACAAGGGTTAAATAGCAAACTAACAAGACCCATTTGAGATCAAAACCCAAACTAAACAAATTATCCATATCCACATCCAATAACCAATAAACAAATAAACACACATTAATAAAAAATAACATAATATAAATTCAAAAACAATTGCTCAAATTATACCTTCTTCTTTGTACTATTGGAAAAGGTGGTTTCATCGGCCTTCTCAGCCTCAGTTTTGAGATCCACCTTCAAATCCTCAACAATGCTCTCACTCTCCAAATCACAAATCTTAATGCTCTAATCCGTGGCAGCGCAAAGCCAGTACCTATCAGGACTGAAGTAGAGAGCATGAATAATCGCACCCACGTCAAGCAAGTACAGCTTCTTCCCCTTAGCCAAATCCCACAACAGGATCGCATCTTTCCCACCACTGGCAGAAAACGACCCATCGGGCAAAACCGCAACGGTGTTCACATACCGACTTGTTAGTACTAGTGAACTTGCATTCTCCAAGGGTGTTCCAGAGCTTGATCGTGCGGTCACGATAAGCCTAGACAATTTGACGGTTGTCGATGAAGAAAGAGACAAAGAGGACGTCTTTGATGCAGAGGGCGGAGACGCCGGCCTAGAGGTCCTAGAGGCGGAGCTCGCTATCCCAAGAGTTGGAGAGAGTGAACTGGCCGTCGGAGGAGAGAACCACGTCTTCAACAAAGTGGGAGTGACCCGTTAGCATATGTCGAGGGACACCGTAGGTCTTGGCGTGGTATATTTCTGGGTTTGTGTTCTTAAACCTAGGTTTGTGTTCTTTTTGTTCTTGTTCAAGACACATTTAGATCTCAATTCATATGATTTTTGGTTTTTATTTATGTTTTTTATTTTTTTATTTAGTTAAAAATAATAAATTAATTTTTTAATTTAGATGCTGATGTGGCATTTTTTAATGCCAAAATAGAATTTATTATTATTATTTTAATAGTTCTGTTTACCACGTAAGATTTTTCCGTTTAGGGCACTTACGGAAAGGGCTAAAAATGAATGGCATTTTTCTAAATAGGGATTAAATGTGGTAAAAAAAATGTAGGAACCAAAATGGAAGTCAGGGCAAAACATAGGGCAAAAAGTGCATTTCTGCCTATTTTAATTTATTAGATTTAGGGTTATTTTTGTAATTCAATAATAGGGATTTCCCAAGTCAGGTAGAACTGGAGTTTCTTATGTAAGTTAGAATAAGGGTCTAGTAGTCTATATAATAAAAATATTTTACTCCTATGAAGGGGGGATTATTTTGATGAATAAATTTTTTTTATTAAAATTGTCCTAATTGTCTAGTGCCAATTCTAGCCTACCCTAGGTATTGACTCCTAAAAGTTTTCTATCAATTGGTACTAACTACAAGCAAGTTTATGTTTTCACTCCTAGGTTTTCTATCTTTATCTTTAAGGATCCATCAATTTGGAATCCTATTATAGAAAATATGGAGAAGAAGCTTTTTGGTTGGAAAAGTTTATATTTGTCAAAAGGGGGTAGATTTACTTTATTGAAAAGTACCCTTTCCAACTTTCCCACCTATTTCTTATCCTTGTTTAATATTCCTCCAACTGTGGCAGATAGATTAGAAAGGATCCAGAGAAATTTCCTATAGGGGAGTTTTGAGGAAGCTTTCAAATATCCTCTTGTTGCTTGGAATAAGGTGTGTTGGCCAGTTGAAACAGGGGGTTTAGGGATAAGGAGGTTTGCGTTGTTTAATCAACCTCTGCTTGGAAAATGGTTGTGGCGTTTCTGAAGTGAAACCAATCATTTATGGTGTCAAGTTATAGCCACCAAGTATGGAGAGTCTAGTGGAAGTTGATGCACTAGAGTTAGTAGAGTTGCTCAGGGATGTGGAATGTGGAAGAATATTAGGAAAGGTGTTGAGAGTTTCTTTTGTCATGTGTTATATGTGGCGGAAGAGGGTTTTCGTATTCGATTTTGGTATGATCTATGGTGTGGACACATTCCCTTAAAGGATCTTTACCCTGATCTTTTCTCTTGTGCTATAGGTAAAGAAGCTTGGATTTCTGAGTTGATTAGTATTTCACCAGATGGTGGTAGTAGGAGTTGGTATATTCAATTCCATAGGGCTCCTAATGATTGGGAGGAGGAGAGAGTGTTTGCTTTTTACGAACTTATTTATTCCAAAATGCCTAAGGGTGATGGGACTGATAGGTTGTTTTGGAAGTTAACCCCGAATGGTGTTTTTGATATGCACTCTTTCTATAATTCATTATCTACTCCTACCTTTCCTTTCCTGTGGAAATGTATTTGGAATACTAAGGAACCTAAAAGAGTGTCTTTCTTTCTGTGGACTGCAACTCGAGATAGTATTCATACTATTGACAACCTTGTAAAAAGGAACTTGTCTTTGGTTAATTGGTGTTGCTTGTGCCATTGCGATAGAGAAACAGTGGATCATCTTTTACTTCATTGCAAGTTCGCACATGCCTTATGGAGTGAAGTGCTTTTGATGTTTGGTTGGCAGTGGGTGATGCCAAGGACAGTTGTTTCTCTTCTTTTTGCATGAGAGAATTATTTGGGGTTACACTCTTCTTTAGTCTGGAATATGGTTCTAGCTTGTTTGATGTGGCTAATTTGGAGGGAACGAAATACCCGCACTTTTGAGGACATTGAGAAATCTGCGGATTTTATGAGGTCTTTGCTAGTTGGAACATTGTTTGGGTGGTCTCACTTGGGGTTTTACACAATGTATTTCCATTTTTAATTTCGTGCATTCTATCTCTATTTGATTTGTTTGTATTTGTTTCTAGTACATTTTGTTCATCATCGTGAACATGACGTACTTTTTTTAATGAAGATGTCTATTACCTATCAAAAAAAAAAAATGTATTGAATTAGGGGTAAACCTATAAGTAATACCAGGGTTTGTCCAGGGTCAGGGGTATACCTATAAGCAATACTAGGTTTGTCTAGGGTCAGGGGTAAACCTATAAGTAATATGTGTATAAGGGGTAATTACCTTTGATCCCTAAGTATAATTATCAAGGTGTGGTTTACACCAACATTATAAATTTATCAATACTCTTTTGCATACATCATCATCCTTCAATTCATGGTGTCATTCTTGATAGTTTCTGTTAAAATTGTGTAGTTAAATAATTAAATTTACTATATCCTAATAGATTAAGCTTTTGGAACAATCGGTAATTTAACTTGGTATCAGAGCATGAGATCCTAAGTTCGATCCTTATCTCCTCCACTCTAACTCTCATTTAAAATTTCACGTGTTGGGCCTCACCTATTTAAAAGGTATTTTCAGCCCACACATGAGAGGGAGTGTTAGAATTGTGTGATTACATGATTAAATTTACCATATCCTAATAGTTAAGTTTTAGGAACAATTGGTAATTTAACAGCTTCAATCAAAATTTGTCATATTTCCACAAAGATGCTAAGAAATAAAACAAAAGGCACTAAATATTAGCCAGAAAAGAAAAGGGTGAAGGTATACCTGAATAATCACATCAGCCTGCAACCAATCTCTGACAGAATCTGAAAGCAGAGCATGATCAAGATGATCAACAAAGATAAATTCCTGTTCAAGTTCAGAAAAAGCCAAAAGCTTTCTCAATCTTAATCCTGACAAGATGTCAGGAATAGTAGGCCATGAAAGGTGTTTGGACAAGAGAAGAGCTGCCCATATGTCATCCTCTGTATGCATCGCACCAATAAGTAGAAGCCCATTCTTAGCCCTTTGAATAACATTTAAAACCTCTGCCATTCGGCCATGAGTATCATTACACGCATGAGAATGCCACACTTGAATATATTTAGTAAATGGTTCAGCACTAGACATCCAAAAGCCTAATCCCTGCAAACAGCTTGGCACCCATATACTTGGACTATTTTCCAGTGGCTCCCTGAAAGGGCAGTTAATATGAACAGGACCACGAGGTGAAGAGGTTGCCCAATGTACAGCAGAGTCAATGGTGGTAAGTAACACACGTGCGGGAACCTGATCAGTGGCTGCAGGAAGACCGAAGAAAAACCTCACAAAAGAACCAAAATGGTTTACCTAATCCAAATTCAAAAATTTTCGTTCATGAGTATGGTAATAATAATTTTGGAGCAAACTAAATATCCATAGTCTCATTCCAATAACTAATCTACTCCCCCATGCAACTATGCCCTAATAGAAATCAGAATTTCAAATTGCTTCATTAAGTTAGACTTACAAAATAAATAAAGCAATGAGAAAAGGATAAGAATTATACACAATGTTAGAATAACAAACAGCTAACATAATCATAGTGAACCAACCCAAAATCTAGCATCACCAGCAAATTACAATCATCTTTCAAGTAATAACATTCTTATGAATTATCACTCATATCCCATCTCACAAGACTGAAGCATACATGTACATGCAGTTTTAGCCATTATCAATTGATGATGCAAGTACCGGAATGACTCTCATGAACTACATTTGGGGACACAAAATGGAAGAAAACTTTATTTACTTTGCAGATCTCTTCTGTTTTTAAGCCTGAAATGCAAGAGAACAAGAGGGAGACCAATAGGCTCATCGTTTATATGTTATTGTAGATATGCAAAACACATTTTTGAGTAATACATTTCATAACAAGACAGCATCAAATCCTATGCCATTTTTTGTATAAGCAAGCGTTGATAGTAATTGACAAAGAAAAGAAACTAGACTGTATCAAATCCTATGCCATTTTTTGTATAAGCAAGCGTTGATAGTAATTGACAAAGAAAAGAAAGTCACCAACTCCCCATTGTCAAAATCAGATACTAAAAAGAGGTTGTTAAACACCACGAAATACAATTGTTCATTATATTTATAATATTAAAAAATAGTCAGTTTTATGAGGCATATAATGGACTGAATTTAATGTCCCATACCTGATTAATTGACTGGTTTGCTCCAGCATCCTGCAACTCAGGAGGGCGATCTGCAGTGAGCAACAGAAGTGGTACAAAATCTTGACTAGCCTCCACAACCTGTACATTTTCTATTGTATTGTATTATAATTAACCTAAACTAAGCTACATGTGTTATAAGCAATGTTATGTGCAAAATCCAAGTTTCAGGACAAAACATAAATGAGGAATAACTCATTTTTTTAATAACAAAATGAGGAATGAAAACTAAAGTAAAATACTAGTATGATAAGAACTGTGATAGCGAACGATGGTCAAAGTAAGTCACTAGAAGGGGAATAAAAAGATGTTATGGTTGAAGTTCTCTACCATAATCATGTATTGACAAGATCAAGCCCACCTAATCGATGAAAATGACAGTAAATTGAACGTATTTCATACTTGCTATATTTTCATTTACAGCTAAAAGATGGTACCCATGATAGTAATTTAACCCATAAATATTCAATGGAACTCACAGCAGGAAGAAGATTTGAAACTGCAGTGCCAGATGATGTTATGACTACTGCTGGGTTGTGAGATCCTCTTGCATAACCAACAGCATGAAAAGCAAGTGAGCGCTCATCAAAACATGCAATGCATGTTATTAGGGGATGAGTGGAAGCAGCAACAGCAAGGGGAGATGATCTTGATCCTGGGGCTACACAAAAATACTACAACAAAGAATAAATCAGACATGTACCTCAATAGAGTTAGAACAGATTTAAAACATTTAATCTCACCGTTAAACCAAGTCGAGAGCATTCCTCAATTATAAGTGATGCCCAAAAAGTGTTGATATTGGCACAGTCTTGTGCTGAGTAACACATTTCGCTTGTATGATCCAACTGATAGTACAAAGAGACATACAACCTAAACAATCTTCTACAAAAATTTGTTCTGTCTAAATTCATTAAGTTAAACACTCAATATAATTAAAAATAGAAGTATAAGAGGCTCGATACCATCAGTCAGCCAAAACGCAGAAACAACTAGATCAAATGTGTAAAATGAAATATAGAATTGAGGTAGTGCAAGCGCTTGCTTCGCATGCAAATGGTATATAAGATATTAAAAAAAAAAAAAAAAAGTAGTGTAGTGTAATATTTTTTTTTTTTTGATAAGTAACGAAATTTTATTAAACAAAGAAAAACAGCCAATCCGAGTACATTGGGGATGTACTAAGGGGACATAAAACGAGAACCAAGATTACAACGATCAAGAAGAACAGGAAGGGAAGAACAAGAAAAATGACAAAAGACCACACTCCAAACAAGGAGAGTGTGTAAAAAAAAAAAGACTTAAACTCTAACACAGAGCGTTCACAACTCTCAAAACTTCTAGAATTCCTTTCGCGCCAGATACACCAAATCAAGCAATGAGGCACAATTCTCCACAACTCTATATTTCTATGCCGACCAAACTTACTCTGCCAAGACTCAAACAACTGAATAACCTTCTAAGGCATAACCCAATGGATTCCAAACAAGCAAAACACCAAGGACCACAACTCACAAGTGATGGGGCAATGAAGAAGAAGATGATCCACTGACTCCCCACAACTCTTACACATATAGCACCAATCAAGAACTAGCACATGTCGTTTGCGAAGGTTATCAGTAGTTAAAATCTTACCTAAGGAGGCAGACCATGAAAAGAAAGCAACCCTTGGAGGAACCTTCGATTTCCAAATCATCTTCCAAGGGAAGGATAAGAAGGTAGGAGGGTAGAAAGAAAGATAGAAACCTCTAACCTCAAAACCTCTAGTCCTTGCTAGCTTCCAACACACCCGATCCTGACCCAAACCCCAAACCGTCGAAGAGTAGACCATATCCATAAACAGATCAAAGGATTCTTGCTCCCAATCTTGAGGAGGACGACGAAATTTAGCATCCCAATGAATCCTCCCACCAGACCAACACATAACCTCCGCAATTGAAGAATCCTTTGTTCTACTAATACAATAAAGCTCCAAAAAAGCCTCTTGGAGAGTACGGTCTCCACACCACACGTGCTTCCAAAACTTCACTCGAATACCATCCCCCACATCATACAGAAGTAGGTTAGAAAAACTCATCCAACCACTCCTAATATGTCTCCACAAACTAACACCATGAGCATTGATCACCTTCTTCATGCACCAACCACCCCAATCATTCCCATACTTCACCTCAATAACTCTCCTCCATAAAGCCTCGGTCTCCATGCCATACCTCCATAACCATTTTCCTAACAAAGCAGAATTAAAACTCCTCAAACGTCTAATACCCAACCCTCCAACCTGTAGCGGCTTACAAACCTGCGCCCAACTGACTAAGTGAAATTTAGAGTCACCATTAATATCACTCCACAGAAAATCACGTTGCAACTTCTCCATACGGATTGCCACCTTCCCAGGTAAAGGCAGAAGGGAAAGAAAGTAAGTAGGTAAGGAGGAAAGAGTACTTTTAATAAGAGTTACCTTGCCCCCCTTAGATAGATACAACCTCTTCCACCCTGCTAAACGCCTTTCCATCTTCTCCAAAATAGGATTCCAAATAGATAACTCCTTAAATTTAGCTCCTAACGGAAGCCCCAAATATCTCAAAGGAAGAGAGGCCTGCCTACAACCCAACAACCCCACCAAAACATCCATATTGCAAACCACCCCAATAGGAACCAACTCAAATTTCCCCAAGTTAATCCTTAAACCTGAGACCTCCTCAAATCTAGCCAGGATTGCTCTCAAATGAGCTATTTGCGAAGAATCAGCATCACAAAAAATAAGAGTGTCATCAGCAAATAACAGATGAGACACCATCACCGAGTTACCAGCCGTATTACCTACAGAAAAGCCAGAGAACTGACTAGTAGTAGCAGCCACATCCAACATACGACTCAAACCTTCCATAACAATATCAAATAGCAACGGAGACAAAGGGTCCCCTTGCCGAATACCCCTAGAACTACCAAAAAAATCAGAGGGACTACCATTGATCAGAATGGAGAATTTAACAGTAGACATGCAACACATTATCCATTTTCTCCATTTCTCTGAAAACCTACAGTGCTGAAGCATATACATTAAAAAACCCCCAACTCACATGGTCATATGCCTTCTCCACATCCAACTTACACAACACTCCTGGAACACCTGACTTCAATCTACTATCAACACATTCTGAGGCAATTAAAAAAGAGTCCAAAATCTGCCTACCTTTCACAAATGCATTCTAAGAATTTGAAATAAGCCCATGAGCCACCATTCTGAGACGGTTGGCCAACACTTTAGAGATAATCTTGTAAATCCCACCAACTAAGCTAATAGGCCGAAAATCCTTGATTTCCACAGCATCCACCTTTTTAGGAATAAGAGCAAGGAAAGAAGCAATAAGACTTTTCTCAAACACAGCCTGAGAATGAAAATTATGAAACACAGCCATGATTTCCGCCTTCAACATAACCCAGCAAGACTGAAAGAATGCCATAGAAAAGCCATCCGGGCTAGGAGCCTTATCACCCTTAAAATCACTAATCACCCCAAACACCTCTTCCTCATCAAAAGGCCTATCTAGCCAAAGAGCATCTTCCTCCGAGATACAAGAGAACTCCACATCATCTAAAAGAGGTCTATGAGCCACAGGTTCAGCATATAGCTGTCTATAAAAAAGGGAAATACAAACTGCTATAGCCTCTGGCTCGGAAGACAATTCACCATCCACCATAAGCCTATCAATGGAGTTAAATCTTCTGTGAGAGTTAGCCATATGATGAAAGAATCTAGTATTCCTGTCTCCTTCTCTAATACAAAGGACTCTAGACTTTTGCCTTCAACAGATTTCCTCCATCAAAGTAACTTTTTCTAACTCACCTCGAACTCTCTCCAACTCCAGCCTTTCCTCCTCAGATAAAGCTCGACTATCCTCCACCATCTCTAAATCACTAAGCTTTTGCCACAATTTTCTCACCCGATCTTCAACATTTCCAAAAACCTCCACATTCCATTTCTTCAAATCATATTTCAGGAGCTTCAATTTATTGGCCAAAACAAAACTCGGCGCTCCTACGACATTATATGAATCCCACCAAGATCGCACCCTTTCCACAAAACCCTCATCCTTAAGCCACATATTCTCAAATCTAAAAGGCCTCCTACCTCTCTGAAAGGAACCACCCTCAAGAACAATAGGGAAATGATCAGATAACAGCCTAGGCAAACGATGCTGAGAGACAGAAGGAAACTTATCATCCCAGTCTGCAGAAAACAAAAATCTGTCCAGCCTGGCCTTTGAGGCAATTTCGCGAGTATTAGACCAAGTGAAAGATCCCCCTTGAAGCAGAATATCAAAAAGGCCTTGCTCAGAAATAAAAGAAGAAAACTCCCGCATAGCAGCAGTAAAAGAGGATGAACCAGAGCACTCGGAAGGAAACCTAACCACATTAAAGTCACCTCCCACACACCAAGGAACATTCCACCAACTGATCAAACCAACTAATTCTTCCCATAAGAACCTTCTGTCTCTCACAGGATTAGGGCCATAAATGCCAGAAAACGCCCAGACAAACTGATCTGACACACTTGAAAAACGACAAGAAACCGAAAAACGCCCCACCGCTTCCTCCACCTTATTCACAACCCGAGTATCCCACATCAAAAGAACATCCCGAAGCTCCACAAGAGCCTAGATAAGACCAATCAACATGTTGTCCCCTCCACAAACTCCGAATCACAGCTCTAGTTATCAACTCCATTTTAGTTTCTTAAAAACAAATAACATCTGGCTTCCATCTCTTAACCAAATTACGAACCCGAAGCCTTTTATCCCTATCATTCAGCCCTCTAACATTCCAAGAAATAATCTTCAAATTCATTGAATACCCACCACAGCCCGCTCCTTACTTACATTCCTTGGTTTCATCGAACCAGCCTCGACATACATAGAGGTCAATAAATTTTTCAACTCCCGCTGACCTTTCTGCCCCGACTTGCCATGCTTCAATTGATCATCTGCTGCTTTAAGCTTTTTAACCTTTTTCCTGGCCTCTATAGCTAGCAGCAAACCTGTAATCTGCTCCTCAAAACCTTCCAAAGAAGTGCCCACTAATTTTCTGAACGCCCTAATCCGATTTGTTACCCAAAGAGATAAATTATTACCATCAGCCGATTCCTTACACCCAACCCCCAGCTCATAACTACCCTCCAACTCCAAAGGAACTTCTGTGGCCAACGGTCTCTCATCTAAATCCCACATCACCTCCTCTGCCTCATTAACAAAGGACAAGGAATCAACTGACCCATCACAGTCCTCTGCCCAGCTAACCATCTGACCGTCATTGATAAAAGAGCCAATACCTATTACAATCTCTTCATCAGTGACTGAGCAATCCGACACACTCTCTGGAGACCGATATAGAGATAGCGGAATCACTATTTGTCGACCATCCCGCAATTGTAACATCCACTTTTTAGAATTACCCCATGATTTGTCCAAATCATTGACCAAATCCCTAATGGTGGGAGAAGAATTGAATACTGCCTTACCATCAGAAGCCTCATACTCCATCACCCTTACCACCAGACCGGGCAGAACATCCTCCACATCCTTCCTCACCGCCGGAGATGACGACTTCACCACCAGTTTGTCTAACAGGTCCCCTGACGACAACCCCTTCGTCAGCGCCGGCTCCAACGAAGGACACCCATAAGACACCACGGCGCCAAGGCTCGAAGACTCAAGCGAAGCCATGCCGGCATCGGAAAATACATCATCGGCACTGCAAGATGCCTCTAAAGCATTTCCAGTCACCGGGGCATCACCGCAGTCCCTCGCCATCCACGACGCTTCACCCCGAGAGCTCACATCCTCTTGTCGCACCAACGGGCACTGGACCTCCATCGACTCGTGGGCAACGAGATTAGGAATAGAGCTCTGGTAGTGGGCTGGTTTTAAGCTTGCTGTGTTTTGGCGAGGCCTCCACACCGTTTTGGGCTTAGCTGGAATAACAAGTCTGGAGGGATTGTAAAATTGTTTGATGGGCTTTGAGGGATAAAAGGAGTTTGGGCCCACTTCATTAACCTCAGACCTCACAACAGCCCACTTCCCATCAAGGCCACGTTCCACACGCATAAAAAGGTCCAGGGAAATCTCAGAATTCATTCCATCACTTTCAAAAAACCTTTACCGTTGACAAAACCGTTGCCCCGAGAAGCTCCCTCTGACCAACAGTACTTGCCTTGCAGAAATCACGGTAGTCACAGCTTGGATTTGACAGAAGCTTCTCTCCAACCTGCTCCCTCTGTCCTAGGAGACTTATCTTGCTGGTATTGCGACTACAATCTAACAAGATATTCACTCCTCCCAACGCAGATTTCTTCCTTCCTTCAGCCCCTCCGTCGGTGTTTTTCCGACTCCCCGCCGCGACGACGTGTAGGATGGTGCGACCTTTCTACCGGGAAGACCAGAGTTTGGTTTCCCATGATTTTTTGCACCGCCTTGGTTATGTGTTCTGTCACCCACCGCCGCCACATCCACCTTAGGTGCACTGTGGGTTCTCTGAGACGATCCCTGACAAGAAAGAGTTGCTAGTTTTAAAACTTTCCTCAAGTTTATGCCAAAATAGTGCCATCCACATCCCAACCTTCCCTCTGGAATCACAATAGCCCCCTTCCGTCGACCATGAAGAAGTTCAGAAACCATTAAAAAGTTGCCATGTGTGTTTGAACCCAATTGAAGGATGAACACAGCGTTACCTTCTCTAAACGTTCTAACATACTGACCAGGTGATTGCTTAGAAACTAATTCCTCCAAGTGGAGCAATAGACGTTTAGCACTCTCCTTCCCCAGAAAGACAAATCGCATTGAAGAAAGGCCTCTCTCAAAAATCCGTAAAGAGAAAACAGAGCCCCCTTCCACGACAGAAAACTCAAAAGTTCTAGATTCAATAAAGAAAAAAGAGGAGCCACCCATGTTCAAACACCAGATCAGCAAAGCCAGTGGGTTTTGTTAACTCTCCAGCAGAAACAAAAGATTAATCAACTCAAAGTTGAAAATTAAAAGGAACTTTTCTATTGTATGCAATTTATTTTAGATGTACTTAATTATCTCAAATAAGAGAACAAGAACAAGGCTATTTTTTGCAATACTAAAATGCATATTATGTCAATCTATACATTACAAGGATTTACATATTCAATTGGCTTTGGTTCAAAGAAGAGTAGTGTAATATAAAACTGACAAGGTGAAGTAGCAAGCTTCTTAATAGAGAAAATTAATTATTCTGAACACAATATTAAATCCTCCCAGGGAAAAAAAAAAGTCATTGTTTCCCCACCCGAAGGGATTGGTTATGTAAATGATTGCATTTCAAAACTAATCAAATTGGCATTGAGTTAAAGAACAAGAAATAAAAGTAAACAATTGCATGAAAGTTTATCAGCCAAATAGATTTTGAACAAGTAATAGGATCACGTGACTTGTCGATTTAACTTGACTATCCACAGGATCTTAACCTGTTAATTGAACACAACTAAACATTCTTGATAAGCAGTTTCAACACCTAACAAATCATCCTTTCATTTTGGGCAGTCCTCCCCCAAATTAAAACTTCAACGAACTTATCTCATGCACAAAGCTAAATTGTTTTTTTCTTTTCTTTTCTTTTTTTCCTTTCTTGATTTGAACAAATTAACTAAGTTACAAAAACTTATTGCTTTGCTTTGACAATCTTCAACATTCTCAATCAATGATCCACTACTTACTACTATTTTGACCACTAGCAGGCAGTGTAGAGTCTTTTATCTAAACATCCACATCTTCACTTGTGAAGATTTCATTACTTGACGGCCAACAATTTTTTACCCTACTTATCCAGAAAAGAAAACAATTTCTTCTCTAATGCATGATAGTTGCAAACACAAACAGGGACAACAAAGCAGGAAACCAATCATATCATGCTTGGATAGATTAAAGATGGTTCAAGCAGGATCTACACCCCATGTTTGTGTTGACTTTGTCAAAGCTTCACTAGTGTTGAGTTGTTTATTCAAGCTGGTTCCAGAAACTAGGCATTTTGCTCCCTACTCTTGACCCTATTTTTTTTTTTTTTTAAAAATTATAATTCAATAGTTGGGGGTGGGGAAATTTGAACCCTAGATGTCTCATTAGAAAAATCAGGAGATGCCAATTAAGCTACAAGGCTCTTGGCAGCCCAACTTGACCCTAATAGTAATACTCTCTCCCTCTTTTAAATAAAAAATAAAATAAAAACCTAAAAAACCACTAAAATGTCTCAACCACATCATGCAAATCCGATATAAAATTATGTTGAGGGCCTACAGGCTCTTTTTGTTTATATTTCAATTCATATTACTTTTACAGTTTATAAGCCAGGGATACAATGCAGCCATAACCAATCTTAGCAACTCAATATGAAATCCAACCATTAAAGCAAAATAAATAATCCAATCTAAGGGTCAGCTAGCTTAGTTGACAAAGAAATCATCAATCTATTCATACATAAGCTGAAACCTCGTGTAAGAGCATGAAGTGCTATCATGTGGCACATTCTTATAGAAGTCTTTCATTTAGCCTTCCATCTCATCACCATCTAATTAACGTTGTGTGTCATTCTTTAGCCTTGCACCTAAACAAAGCTTTAAGTGAATATATTCATTTAACCTTCCATCTAAGTTTAGCCGTCCACCTAAGCAAAGATTTTAATGGTTTATTTAATTTTTTATTATTTATTTGCATTCAACAATAAATAATTTTTATACACACACATTTGGAGATTAATATAAGTAGGAGCCTCATTTGGTGGTTCAAATGATTATCAATATGTACTTTTTGTATAATCTCCATGCTTATTGGAAGTAGTGGATAGCCAACATGACATAGAGTAAACCTGATTCTTACTATTACACGTGTGTGTGCACATTTGTGTGACACTGTAAATCTTAAAACCATAACCTTAGTCTCATATCAAATGATCTGACTAGAACTCAATATTTTACTCTTCCCATGACTCTTCCATCTCCATATGAGGTTCTCTTGAGGGGTTATATGAACTGACAGAAGACTGTTCATTAGAGAATTTTCATACGGGTTATTTGCCTAGTTGATTTTAATAAACCAATCTGAATTATCTGTGATTTGCAAGTTTTACCACTAATATATTACTGATTTTCTCAAAAACTTAAATTGTTAGGAAATAGTGACTTAATGAATGAACTATAATTCTAACACTTCTCTTCACGTATGGGCCTAAACTCCCCTTAGTAAGTGGGGCCCAACACATAGGATTTTTGTCATTTTAAATAATAGATAGGACAGAGATAGGGATCAAACTCAAGATCTCTTACTTTGATACTATAATAAATTACTAAATGTCCCAAAAACTTAAGCTATTAGGACATGGTGAATTGAATCACATAACCACAATTCTAACAACTATCATCCTCCAAATAATTTGAATGAAGGGAAAGAATCATATAATAATGTTAGCTTGATGAATTAACTATAATGTAGTAAGAATCTCACTCCGTTTTTGACTGATCCTTCTTTCTAAAAAATTATTCTCTTACTTATCAAAAAAATAATCACTCCATTTCTCATCTATAAGGAAACTTGGGCCAAGGCATGAATCGAAGATCTCTCCTTCGTTTCCCTTATTCTTCTTTCAGTTTTTTGGTAACTGAAACCATTCCAATATCAACATCTGTTCAATATTGAACAGGTCCCAACTCATGCGTATAAGACTTTGTATTTCAAATGTTCACAAATGTGTGAAAATCTAACTTCATAATGGGCATACCACCATCATCAGTATCATAATAGCAATGATAATGATGATTTCAAATTACTGCCAAACACACACCCAGAACCTCACATGTCCCATCTAAGTTTTCATCAATTTTTAGTGATGGCTCATGTCTTGTATTTCCAGTGATATACATAATATACATTAGGCAGCACAAGTCTGAAGACTATCGATGAAATGAGATATTTTAAATCTTTTAGTTTCCTAAAACAAAAGATTTTGTACTTAATGTATACTGCATATGCAAAATGCAAAAGCAACCAATGCTTTATTACCTTACTTCTGACTCCCAAGTATGTGGCATTTGACCAAGCCCACTTGTGTATCCACTTTCCACCGTGGGTGGATGAACATAATATTTAAAAAGATATATTTTCTATAACATAAAAGCACCATACCATGTTCCTGGCAATAGCATTGGTTAATGAAAGCCTGATACAGAATTGATAGGAAGATGGACCCTCTTTCTGCAATATTACAGCAGGAACTTAGAAACAATCAGCTTACAAATGTCTCTAATCAACGATACTCATAGAATAATAAAAACGTTCACAACAGTGCAGTAATTATGAGCCAAAACTCACTATTGAAAATTGAGAGATAAATATAAAGGATGAAAATTACCAAGAAAAAGAGGATACCAGTTCAATAATGTCATCCATGACTTCTTGGCCACCTTTTGAAAGAAGGTTCATGCATACCTACACAATCATCTTGATCAACAATAGAACAATAAAACAAATCAACTCAACCAGACGTCTCCCCTTATAAAAGCTAGGTGAAGGGTAAGGTCGTGGATTCAAGACCCATTGGATGCTTGTGTTACTCAATTCTTGAAGGACACAATGATACCAGATATGCACACAATATGATACAGACATGATGATATGAATCAATTCAAAAGAATACAATACAACATATACTTCACATAATTAATATATAAATAACTATATTTAAATAAATTATAGACTCAAAAAAAAAAAAAAAAAAAGAGTCTAACTATAGAACTATATAAGAAGATATGCCCTCTGTCCTAAAAATGTCCTGTTTTTCATTTTTGGGACACCCTAAAATAAATGTCCACTTTCCAGAAGTGGAATCACATTTTTCTTGACTATCCACATCTTTTTCAAAATAATTATAATTAAAAGTCATTCTTAACTATCCACATCTTTTTCAAAAATAATAATAATAATAATAATAATTAAAAGACGTGCATATATATCATATAGATAGCATAACATTTTAATAAGATTAATTTTGGAAGTCAATTGTAGTTTTATTCATCCACTGAATTCTATTGTAGGTCTAATTACTTAATTCCCTCATTAGTATTTTTTATTTAATTTCTTAGAGTCAAGGGTATTTTGTAATTCAATAACTAAGCTTTTCCAAGTCTATTAGAATTAGGTTTAGCTCAAAATAGGCAATATAAGCACACTATTGTATTCCAATGGAGACAAGCTGCTTGAGTAATAACATTTATTGTTGGAATCTTTCCTTCAATAGCTTGGTGTTGATTCCAAGCAATTCTATGTGCATATTCCTAGGTTTTGTTTCTCTTGTTTTGTGTCAATTCCAAGCAAGCCTTACTGCTGAATCGCTGATTACTAGGTGATGCAAAAAGTACAAATAATTTTTTATTCTGATTTAGTTCTATTTATATTTGGAAGTAGATTGTGTTTCTGTTAGAAACTTGGATTTTATTTTAGGTCTTATTACTTAATTAGGTTAATTAGTATCTTATTTAATTTTCTAGAGTTAAGGGTATTTTTGTAATTCAATAATTGAGATTTCCCAAGTCAATTAAAATTAGGGTTTCCTAAGTCAACTAGAATTTAGGATAAGTTATAGATCATCATCTATATAAGTATAGCATTGCCAACCTATGGAGAAAGTACAATCGATTAATAAAATTTCTCTTGGAATTTTCCAATGGTCTAGTATTAACTCCAGCCAACCCTAGGGGCTAACTCCTAGATTTTTTTCTCCCTTGCTTAGTGTTGACTTCAAGCATGCCATCAGACTTGTAAAGTTCTAACTAAATTGAAATTTATATTCTAAAAGTTTTGGGTAATTTTGATTCTAGAAATTCTCGCCAAATTTCTAACTTGGCATTAACTCCACTTTTAGTTATATCCACTAAAACTATACCATCTACAAAAGAACTATTGAGTACAATTGGAAAAAATATATATATTATAAATCTAAATGTGTAATATCCAATTGACAAATGTATTGGTGTGCCAAAAATGTTGGCATTTCAAACAACAAATTACCAATGACAGAATTTATCTAAAAACCTAAAATCCATACCATTGTAACAGTTTTATCCTCCACAACTTTGAGCTTTCTAAGAGTAGACCTTACGCTTTCAGAGTGACATTTATCTGTAGTCAACCAAGAATGACAACTGGCCTGAAGAGAAAAGATTATAATAAAGATGTTATACACATGTAGATGGAAATTACGTTTGAAGACATTTTACTTTTGGAAATAAAATATTTTCTGGAAATTATTTTACACATTTTACTTTTGGTGTAAAATATGGACAACTGTAAAATATTTTCTGGATAAACTGTAAGACTAAGACTCTCAAAAGTAAAATTTCTTACGCTTAAATCAAGTGTAAAACATTTTACACGTTCTTTCTCTCAGACAACTCTCCCTCTCTCCCCTCTCTCACTCTTAGCCCTTCCCACAAACCAAACACTCTTTGCTCTTCCCACAAACCAGACCACCGAGCCACCACCAAACCACTCATCACCAGCCACCAATCCATTCGTCAGTGCCAGCTCCACCTCTGCCATAGTTTGCTTCACCCACCGAATCTCGGTTCAACCTTCATAAGTTTTCTTCTTTTTTTGGATGGTTTTCGGGTTGTGGTGGGTGGCTGGGTTTGTGGGTTGTGGTGGGTGGCTGGGTGGTTTGTGGGTAGTGGTGGGTGGCTGGTTCATCAGTGGGTTCACAGTTGCGGCTGGGTTCATGTGTGGGTTGTGGTGGGTAGCTGGGTTGCGGTGGGTGTTGGGTTTGTGGGTGGGTCGCAGTGGTGGCTGGGTTCGTGGTTTCATGTGTGCCAATTTGGTGGTGGTTTGGGTAGTTGGTGGAGTGGCAGTGGGTTGGTTTTCGCCAGATCCAATGGCGGTTGCTTGGATTTGATTGGTTATGAGATTAGGAAATTTTTTACATTTTGCATGAAACAAATACTTGAAAATGATTTCTTTGCATTTTCAAGAATGCAACCAAACAGGGAAAAATGAAAAAAATTCTAGTTTTATATTTTACTTCGAAACAAACAGAGCCTTAGCCCCCTGACCCACCCCCACCTTAAGAAGGAAATATTTAAATCGTCTTGTAGCTTAAAATTAGGTTTAAACATTCACATGCACAAGAATGGTACAAACCACAGTTCACATAAAATACCGAATGAGAAATCAAGCAAGCACAAGAAATTCCAAAATAGCAGTTAAAATTAATCACGGAATACAGAGATCATCAAAAATTGCCAATGTGAATATTAGCAATAAAATAACTTGAGAAGGTAAATATTGCCCTCAGAATAAAATCCCTTGACCAATAAAAATATAATAAATCAATCAAATATGAAAAACACAGACTTATAGAAACAAAAGCACAATGGGATATGACATCCTAGAATACCTGTTTGAGAGAGAACTCATAAGAACGAACAGCTTCTTCAAATGAACAAAGGGAAGAATTATTCCAAGCAAGTGTTGCTGCTAAAAAAGAAACTCCCTCGTACTCATCTAACTCAATCTGTTACAATCATATTGTCATTTACAGCTTACAACTTTGAACTAACACATTGTCTTCTAAACCTAGAGAATGAATAATAAGCATGATGTGGGGAGGCATTATCCAAAAAAAACAAATAGAAGTTTACCTGAGGAATGAAAAGGTAAGAACCAGCCTCACGCATCTTGGAAGATGACTCAATGTTGAAATTAATATCCATAAAACCATAAATCATTATAAACTTTGAATCAGTTGAAAGATATCTGCAGAGAAATTAAACAAAAATGCTTTAATTTATTTGAAGGAAGTCACAATTCATCTTAAAGTGAGTGCTTTTATAGAAGGGGAGGAGAATGCATGGGGAGGGTCGGGTGGGGGGGTGTGGGTGGTGTTGGAAATAAAAAGATAAAAAAGGGAAAAGTAGAAATGGAATTGTATCGAAAGAGTCATGCTAATTTTGAACAATGGAGCATCAGTTTGACAAAGGAGAAACAAATCCACACCAACAACCATGTTGTTGGTCTTGAACCTCATTCAAAAAACTTGCTCAAATATGGAAAGAGGATATCCTCTAACCCAACTTCATAAGGTTTAAGGCTTATAGCATACATTAGAGTCTCTCATTGTAATTACCCACTCCAGTTTTAATCAATACCAGGACAATTAACTTCTAAAGAGCCCAATGAACCTAGATTTTGGCCAATAAATGCAACATGGGGTGATAGCCTTGCCAGGCCGATAACAGCTAATAATGGAAAATAATAGTACTTTTGTACTGTTTGTGCAATGCAGTAACCTGTAATAAACATTAGACATGAGATAGTTGTTAATCCTAGAAAGACATCTGTATTTCAAAGCAAATAAACACATTAAAAATTTTCCAAGGACCAGGTTCAAGTGAGATAATTGTTCATCCTACAAAGAGACTATGCACAACTGTGGTTGAATCTACATTTCAATTCAAATCACACATGAAACAATTTTCCAACAGTCAGAGTTAAGTTACATATGATTTAATTCTTTGTCATTTGATACACTAAAGTTTTCAGGTCTTATTCAGTGAGCAAATTTACTTTTAGGAAAGGCGCAAATGGAAGAAATGAGATCCACCTTTTGGTTAAATTCCGCTCTCCTGAAGTACAGGAAGAAGAATTTGTAAAGTAAATTGCAGCACCAATTCCGAAAACACCACGGCTTCCATTCAAATACAACGACTTACATGTTGGATTGTCTGTATTCTTGGAGAGAAAAAACAAAGGATATACTGACAACTCCGGTTGACAGCAAAACCAATTCAAAGCTTTTGGACCAGGAGGCACAGCCACCTGCAGATACACAGTCACATTGCATGATCCATAGGACATCCTATCAGTATTAGAAACTTGTACAACTTAGCACATTCGAGTTCTTCATATCCAGATATTAAATACTTATTTTTCAAACATGTTACTTTTCAACACCTCATAATCATGTTGTATTCCAAAACTGAACCAAAAAATAACATAGAATTGGAGAAGTTGCTCAGAAATCACATCACAAATGGGCCATAGTTTTTTTTTTTTTTATTACTCCATCATGATTGCTATTTACCATGAGACCAAGACACCAATAAGTCTATTTTTGGTGATTCAAAGCCAGATCCTTTATTCAACAAAAAAAAAAAAAAAAACATTAAGAGCTAAACTAACTGGAACCCATACAAATAAGTCAGGCCCAGCCATAGTTCAACTTCATAAAAAATATTTATAAGCACAAATGTGGTAGTTGGTGTCTATTTGTGTCCAGCTTATTTGGGTAGCTTTTAGATGTTATCTCACTTTTTCAAAGTAAAGTATAATTTTATCAGCAAAAAGCTAAATAAAGTAATGTTAGTAGTCAAACGCACACTTCAAACATTGAATTTTGACATAAATACAATGTCCACTTATCTTTATAAACCCAATCAACTAAAGAAGGAGAATTTCTCACTCAATTAAGCTATCAAGTTTCCATAATGACACACAATCAGCAAAGGATTCAAAGTTTTTGTTACCTGAAACCTGAGAACTCCACTAGCAGAAGAAGGAGGGTCCAATTTCAACTTGTCAACAGCCTCTTTGATACTCTGGAGACCATGCTCAAGCGTCAACGCCGGAGGCAGTGTACGCGTAATGCAGGTCTCAAACGCTAAATCCCCGTCCACAACTTCCGACGATTCTCCGATTTCAACCACCGGGCCGTCGAATCTCACCGCTTCAACAGCCACTACTGGATTAGGGTTTTGAGGAGAGAGACGGAGAAAGGAACCGTGGGTGAGAAATGTGAGAGTTTGCAGTTGCAGTGGAAGGAGAGAGCGTTTGGTGCGGAAACGGAGGTTTGAGAGAGAAGGAGAAAGCGTGTGAGTGAGAGGGTGTGAGAGTTGGAATTTCATTGACACTGACACTGACACTGACACTGACACTGAGGAAGAAGATCTGAGACTGTGGGTTTGTGTTTTTGCGTTTGTGTTTGCGTGCTCGCGCGCTGTGCATGGATGGATGTAAAGAAAATTTAAACTTTCGAGGCCGAAGGATAAGAAAATTCGGAGGAGAGGAATGGTGGTTGTGATACTAGCACGATATCATATCATGTGGACCATTTTCTATCGTGGGAAAGCGTTTATGTAATATATAGGTCCGATTTGATAGGTCATTTTGTTAAAAATTGAAAACACTGTAGTAAAATAATTTTTAAATGTGTGAATAGTATTGTGAGATTCATTTTTAATAAAAAAATTTCTAAAAAATGAAATTTGTGGGTCCTGTGAACAGTAAATGGGACCCACAAATATGATAAAAAATGAAAAGTCAACAAAATCCCCCCCGAGGCACGCAGCAGCAGCAGAAGAAGAAAAAACAAAAAACAAAAAACGTTGAACGTTGAACGCTAAACGCGTTATCCAAACCCAGCCCTATTCTACCGTTTAAAGGTTTTCTTGGTGGGACCAAAATTTTTTTTGTTTAAAACATCCTTATTTTTTTAAGTTTAAATAGAGCCAGAACTAAAAGACAATAAAATAAAAATATATTTTTAACTTTCATTAAGATATTGCTTATAAAATATGATTACTCTTCCACTAACCTACTTATTCAAAAACAAAATCCACATTTAAACTTTTCTCTTTCTTTATATTTTTAATTAACCGAAAATATTTCTTTTTTTTTTTAAACCCACATTAAAAAAGTTTTTTTTTTTAATTTTAGAAACCCACGTTAAAAAGTTACTATTTTTTGGGTAAAATTTAATAATTTACATCAATTATAATTTGGGATTACTACATTTTTCAATCACAAAAAAACATAGAAGTGCGATGAGTGTTATGTATTTGTACCAAATATTAAAATTATAATTGATGCAAATTATTAAATTTTACCCAAAAAATAGAAGAGTCTCTGAGTACGGGCGTGTACGCATGTTTAAGTAGAAACAAAACTAAAGTACAATCTGGTAAAAAAACCCAAACTTCCACTAAAACATTGCCTAAAAAATAGCATCACTCTCCTGTTGATTTTCAAATTTATTTATCCACTTATAAATTAAATTCTCAAAATAAAAATTATATATATAAAAAAAACATAGTTTTTTTTTTTTTTGCTACTACCACTAAAAAAAAAAAAAAAGCCTCATCGCACGCGCGAAGCGCGTGTGACGAGGCTAGTTCTTTTTAATGGTTTGGGTACGGAAGTTGCAGCCTGGCCAATTGTCATCCAGCTTAACTTTGAGATCAATTACTCATTTTATGCCGGGGAAATTTGGTGATTTTTTTTTTCTTTATGCTAAATGATTAAATTTTTTGAAGAAGAATAATTTTATTATATGTTTATTTAATTATATTTCTACCCAATTAATCTATATATATATATAACTGAAGTTTTTTACTTTTTATTGACTTTTTCAAAACTTGCAGCATCATTATTATTATTTTTTAAATAAAACTATATCTATATCTATATAATATCTATATTTATATTTGAGGAGAAATCATATTGTTGACACCCCATTTTGTAACATGTATTTAACCTCACATGTAGGGTAAAAGGGTAATTTCGTCTTGGAAATATCCATCTTAATTTTGGTCATTAGAACTTTAATCTCATTTCACCAAAATGATCTTGATTTTGTAACGATCAAATCGACTAGTCTAATTGGGCCATCAATTTGAAAGTTATCATCAAATCAAGTTTTAATAGCCGAGATGCACTATTACAAATTGAGTCCAATTATATGTGATTATGAACAATTGATTTCAATTTGTTATAATTCTAATCAATTTGAGATTAATGACGTGTTATAATTTGATTGGTTAAGACTACATTTTATGATAAGGTTGTACACACTTAATTAATTAAATAATTAAACATAAATTATTAAATAAGTAATTTGTGCAATTATCTTTTAGGGTAAATTCCACAAACCTACCCTGAGGTTTGAGATAATACCAATTAGGTCTAATACATTCTAAAACCTACCAATTTAGTCCTCAAAAGACAATTTTGTCCCTAACTTTCTTTCTCTTTCTCTAATATGTCTCTGTTCCTCTCCTTTTCTCAATTCTCTTTCTCTCTTTCTCGGATCTCTCTTTCAAAACCCACCGCCCAACAAACCCATATCAACCACAGCCACTAGAAAAGCCACTAACCACCACTCATATCACCCACACCCACTGTTGCTTAGAAAACTCATTGCCTAGCAAACCCATATCACCCAAAGTTTATTTTAATCCACTTACCTACCCAACATATTTCATAGCAACAACGGCGGCAACGACACTAACTACTACTCGTTTTCTGGTCCCATCGTCGTGAGATCCGTTTCGTGTCCGAGAACTTCACTGACTCTATCGTCGACATGCGTCTTAGTGAGCTGGCACTGCAGACCAACAAGTTGGTGAAGTCCAATTCATTGTCAGAGGACTTTTAGATCTCTCTCAAGCTTTCAGTGGCTTCTCTGCCTATAGCAATGACATCTCCGGCGAGCTATAAAGGCTTGCGAGTTTGACGCTGTTGGCGTTGGAGGACAGCAATGGTCAGTTGAGCAAGGTTCACCCTGAGCCTTGCATGGAGTTTTTGCAAAGAGAGAATTTGTCTACTGAGATAATCGAGAGCATTTCGCCTGAGAATCTTTAGCCAATGGTGAAGATCTGCACAGAGTGGGTGTGGGTGATATGAGTGGTGGTTGGCTTTTCTAGTGGCTGTGGATGTTATGGGTTTGTTGGGTGGTGGGTTTTGAGAGAGAGATCTGATAAAGAGAGAAAGTGAAGAGAGAAGAAGAGAGGAACGGAGACAAAATAGAGAAAGAGAAAGAAAGTTAGGGACAAAATTGTCTTCTGAGGACTAAATTGGTAGGTTTTAGAATGTTTTGGATCTAATTAGTATTATCTCAAACCTAAGGGTAGGTTTGTGGAATTTACCCTGTCTTTTAATTAGAGTAAATTTAGAACTAATTAAGTATGAAATGGGAGTGATTAGAGCCTATTAATGTTAATTGGAAACTAATTTGGAACCTATTAATATTAATTGTGCTGAAATTGTTTTCTAACAAATAACTTCTACTCACCATTTCGTTGATATTTATCAGAATATTTTGAATCCGTGAATGAGGTTAATTTTCCCAAAAATTAGACATCCGGGGCTTCAATTTGAGCACAAAAACGAGACAATTCCGATCAGAATTGAGTAAGATGTGATTTTTTGAATTTGGCTCTACAAGCTGTTACAGTAACTACGGGGAAAACCGAATTTTGTTTGCTCCTTACTCCCACCAATCTCTACATTTAAAACACCCAATTTCCCCAAAGGCTAAAATAAGGTCTAGGTTCATGATTCTTTGTCAACCCTCATTAAATGGCCTTTCATTCATACTCTTCTTCAGTCCAAGACACACAAAAAACCTCCCTCTTTTCTCCTCTTTTGAGTTCTAGTGATGTAGAGTAGTTTTGTCGTATTTTGGTCTTTTGGAAACTCAAGGTATTGAGTGAGACTCACTCTCCCTCTCTTAACTCTTCTTTTCCTCCACCCTTAGGACCTTCACCCAGAGTCTTCTCCTCCCCTGTATGGATCTTGCATAAAGGTATAATCACTTTCCTTAACTTGTTTTTTTTTTTTTTTTTTATGTTGCCATGACGAGAATTTAAGATTAAAGCATGATAGTAATTACTAAAATTCCTTTGAATATGTTTGAATGTTTTTAAATGTTCTTATGTGTTCTTCACATGTTTTTAGTTGTTCATCACATGTTCATGCATAACACTAGTTTTGATCTTAAATCCACATAAAAAATATAAAAAGATTTCTGTTTCATAATTTTTTCAAATCCTTGAATCTAGGATATCACCATCCACACCCATTCACTAGAATTTATTTTTCAATCCAAATGCAATACTTAATAAATTGAATCAGGTTTATCACATGCACACACATTAAATTCAATATGCAAATTGATTGACATATTGAATGATATGATATGAATGTTAACCACCATAGTCTAGAAGACCGGTTTCACCGGGCAATGTGGGTGCCTAACACTTTTCCACCATGTAACATAGCCTCCGAGCTTAGATCAAGGGTTGATAAATCAATGCTTATCCTTTTAATTTTCAATTTCTAGATTGTAACTAGGAAACAAAGCCATGTATTTTATTTTAGATTGTATCTAGGACCAAAGCCATGTAATTTCCTATGATCAATGTGAATTCAATTTCAAATTAATAAAATGAGGAATTTTTCAATTATGGTTTTCTTATTTATTCCAAAAATTAAATAAGTGGCGATTCCATTGTAACACCTTTAATCTAAAAGGGAAAATTTAATCAGTCAAACCTCGATTTTGAGAGACAATAACACGACTCCACCCATTCACATGGGTTTGGCCCAACAACTAAGAAACGAGGCCGGGGGGCGCAGTCTCTTACACATATATGACACAATTTTTCATTTGCTAAATGGTGGATGGTAGTGGTTGCAAAAGCCAGAAGATGTCTATCACGGTTACAACTTGAAATGGAAAAAAAAAAAAATTAACTTAAGCTTAGCAATTATCGCTTTTAAACTTATGCTTATCCCTTCAAAGTATTTGCAATGTAAAAATTCGCTTTCAATGTTACTTCACCTTTTTTTTTTTTTTGGGATCATCTTATTCTTATCCCACCTATTACCAAAATAAGTTTAACAAAATAACTTTAAATTTTGTATAACAACCTAATCTATCCAATTTTAAAGAATACTGTATTAGATAAGTTTAACCTAAAAACAAAGTTTGGATTAATACATAACTCTCTCTTTTCTTATATAATAAAGAAATTCAATATAAAACCAATCACAGATTTTAGATTAATATATAACTCCTGCTTTTCTTTCCTTATCTAATAAAGAAATTTAAATCAACTAATAATTTTTTTTTTAATGAAATGATAAACTAATAAAGAAATTTAAACTAATTACATTCTACTAATAACTGCTAAACTAAAATAAATAAATAAATATTCAATATAAAACTATTATTGTTACACATTATTCCCTTTACATATTAATAACTTTATAATACTTATTTTACAAGTCCTACTCTTATCTTTAGATAATAAATATTGTGCCCAAATCTGTGTATAAAGCTATGACTTATGAGCTATTGGAATGTTGGTAATAAAGTTTTCATTGCCATAATGCAACCAAGGTGTGGCCTTTATGTGTTATGTGGAATATCCTACATTTGTAATCAAAGAACATGTTTTTTTTTTAATTATTTGTAATATTTATTTAATCGATTATCACGTGCATCGCACGGGTTAGTGACTAGTTAAAAATAAACTAATCCCTTCATAATTCACACGTGTTTAGAGACTTTTTTCATCATAAAAGTGTTAATTTATAAGTCATTTATCACATTTTTCCGTTTGACTTAAACTTAAAAGCTCAACTTTTAACTTTTATATATAATTTTTTTATAGGCTATATACAGAATTTTAAAACTTAACTATTTTCATTTTAAAAAAATATTAGTCGTTAACTCGTGCGATACACAAAAAAGCTATGGACTCTGAAAAAAAATGAAGAAATATTTTCTTCTATACTTTTCCATAGTTTAGAAGTGTTGTCTAACATTGAACATTATTGAATTGCAAGTAAACAGTTACCAAAACATACAAAATAATTTACAATTCTTAAATTAATGAAGCAAAACTCTCAATAGTTATATATACACACACTAAAAAGTAATATAAACTGCAAATATATAAACAAAGACCATGATATGAGGAAGACACACCAAGTTTCAAATTTGACTAGCAATATGACTTTTTTGTAGTAATAACAATATAAACAATTCAAAACATGGAACAATTTCAAAATTATAATACCTAATTCCATTATCTTTTATGTTGAATCCAAACAAATTTTTTTTATTGAAATTAATCCAAACAAATAATTAATCAATCAAAAATCATAGTTTTTAATAAGAAAAAAAAAATCACATGAACCTAAATAAAAAGCATTGAAGGTGAAGAATTAAAATCAGCATACTAAGATGCAAATACCAAAAACCTCAAGACTTAAAACTCTCCCTAGGCTGGAAGACATAGGTTGTACCTTCGATTTTTCTCCAAAAAAATAAAGATGTTTTATTTGCCATATACAGTATAAAAAAATAATTAGAAGAAATTTCAACCCAAAAACCAAATCCACAAAAACAATGTTAATATAAATAAGGAGATTAACCAAAATACTCAAAAGAAAATCAATTCTAAACATAACAAAAGAATAAGATAGAAAGAAAATCTCAAACACATGAAAGCAAATAAAAAATTTGACATAAAAGATAAAATTCATTAATAACAATATAAACAAATATCCACATATATTGAATTGAAATTTTATTAATAATAATAATATAAAAAAATTCGACATAAAATTCATTAATCAAAGAAGAAAGTTATATCAAATTTGCACCCAGGAAAAGAAACCAAATAGGTAGTGTACCCGTGGGATTGGTACTTCTACTCCTTACTAGGCTTATCCTTTATGTTGAATTGGTTTAACGACTTTGGCCATGGGTTAACGCAACAAATAAAAAAAAAAATAAGGGTTTTTAAACCTAAGTAAATTAGGATTCCTAAGCGTGATGTGCTACATCCAAATTAAAAAAATAAATTGCAATTGTATTCAATTTTCAAAATTACAAATTATGGAACCTAAAAGCATAAAATACAAAAGAATAATTACAAAATTACATGAATCAACTTGCAGTTTCTGGGAGATGCGCTCACCTATGTTTTTGTGGGATTGAAGGTAGTGACAACGGATGGTTGGAAGGCATTGGCTATTGGGTTGAAAGAGAGAGTCGAATAAAAGAGTTCTTTCAAAAAGAGAGTCGAATTGTTTTAGGGAGAAAGAGTCGAATTAATTTTTATTTCAAGAAAGGGAGTCGATTCTTTTAAAATATTATTGATGTGGAAAAAAAAATTAAATGCTAACATGAAAAATTGTGGTACTTAGCAAAAAAAGTCGGAGGCTTTTTTTTTAGTCCTATCAAAATTTTTGTTTTTATATAAATTATTAACATTTGAATTTGAGTTTAAATTGGACTTATTAGCGAGATAGGGTTTCACTCCTTCTTAAGTTTTGATTAAACAAAAATATTTTTGTTCAAAAAAATGATAATGATGAGTTTGAGTTTAAGTTGGACTTGTAAGAGAGATAGAGTTTTACTCCTTGTTAAGTTTGGACTAAACAAAAATAATTCTATTTAAATAAAATGATAATTTTATTTAAATATTGTACTGATGTGAAAAAATGTGAGAGTTTCGGAGGTTTCGGTTATATCTATACTATATATACTAGGATTCCTCTCCTTCAGCTAGACTTTTATGCAGTTCAAATACCCTCATTAATAAATGGTAACTTTATTTAGAAATAGAATCATAAATGTCAAATAAAAAATTTCATTTTGAATTCAAAAAGAGAATTCCTAAAAATTATGATTTTTTTCCCTTCACGTTCAAAAAAGAAATTACAGTTATCGCTTATCTTTTAAGTGTATCATTTTTATTTGTTTGAAAAATAAAAAATATATATTTCTAAATCATAATAGATGCTAATTATTAGCTTTTACAAAATAAAAAAAATAAAAGAGCCTCTTAGCACGCACGTGAGCGTGTGCTTAGGGGCTAGTATATATATAAATATGTGCATGAAGCTATGCCTTATGAGCTATTGGAATTTTGGTAATAACGTTTTCATCGCCATAGAGCAACCAAGGTGTGGCCTTTATGTGTTATGTGGAATATCCTACATTTGTAATCAATGAACATGTTTTTTTTTAAATTATTTGTAATAGTTATTTAACCGATTATCCCATGCATCACACGGATTAACAACTAGTTAAAAATAAACTAATCTCTTAATAATTCACAAGTGTGTAGAGGCTTTTTTCATCATAAAAGTGTTAAGTTATAAGTCATTTATCACATTTTTTTGTTTGACTTAAACTTATAAGCTCAACTTTTAACCTTTATGTATAATTTTTTTATAGGCTATATATAGAATTTTAAAACTTCACTATTTTCATTTTAAAAAAAAATATAAATACACTTTAACACATTTTTGACAAAAAACTAAATAAATTGTTCCTAAATAAATGAATATATGATTTATCCTCCATCTAATGTGCATGTAGTTTTTCTTTTCTTTTTAATTAGAATATTATAAGTAGTTATAGACCATTCTACTAATGCAATAGGCGAAGAATGTGTGGTTGTTTAAACTATTGTAGTTACTTCTTTTAGTTATAGTTTAGTTTGTATAGTGTTTTAAAATTCTTGGGATTAATGTGTGATAATATTTGGAACCATTTGGATGCCAAATTTATATCAAAAGACTTCTTTTCTATCAAAATTTTCATTTTCATGTAAGTTTTAGCTAGCTCAGTTTTGCCATCTAATAATTCATCCCTCATCATACAATCATTTAATAATTAATCTTAACCAGTTAGGGAGAGCACCCTGATTGCTTGTAAAGTTTTTGAATAATATAACCTAGTAAGAGTTATGCAGCCAAAATATAGTATCAGATGCATATCTTCGGCTCAATGGAATTTGACATATTGCATCAACTTTGTCCCTGTGAAATATAGTTAGAATGTCCTCATATCTCCATGTATTCAGCTCTGGATTGATCAGCTCAGACACCATCAATTCACCCCAATTTTCTTGGACTGGATTTAGGACTTTGCTTGTGGGGAAATTAGGGAGCCACTGATCCTTCAAAGCATTGATTGAAGTTCCATTACCAACCCTCCAACAGTGGCCAGATTAAAGGATATGCTATGCAGCTATCCAACTTCTCCACACATATGAGTACTTAGGTGATTCTTTAGCCTCTAGAAAAGTTGATCTGGGAAACTACCTTGCTTTGAAGCATTGATAGAACAGTGAATCATTGCCTTGAAACATCCTCCAACCTTACTTGACCAACATGGCTAGTTTAAAAGCTCTCAAATCCTGAAAACCCATTCCTCCTTCTTTCTTTGAAACAGTCAGCTTATCCCAACTTTTCCAATGAATTTTCCGTTCATTGCCAACTTGACCCCACCAAAATTTTGCACATAATGCATCCAATTCATCACATAGTTTCAAAATTATTTGAAATACACTCATAGTATAGGTGGGTATGGGCTAAGACACAGCCTTTATGAGGATTTCTTTGCCAGCTCTAGACAATAACATACCCTTCCATCTGTTAGGACATGTGTGATTAGATGTTAGGAACATATGTCAACAGGTTATGTATTGGCTAATCCTTTGACAAAACGCACTTTACTTATAATTGGATAGATCTAGGATGTGTTTAATGCTTCAAGAAATAAGGTTTCAAGTTCAAGTGTTAAAGCCATGCAAGTCTGTCCAAGAAACAAGTGAAGAAGTGCTGTTCATTAAAGCTCAACAGCTAGCATCTTTCGAGGTTTAAAAAAGCTATTTAAGCTCGAGGCTCGACAGCTGCTCAGCAATTAAGGTATCTGTCGAGGTTTATGAAATTCAGTTTTTCTGGACTGATTTTCATCAAATCCATGATTATGTGTTTGAGCTTTCTTTTCTCACAACCCTAAACATATATAAGGATTATTTTAAGGGTCTTATCTAACACAACCAAGAACACAATTGCACAAGAGCATAATTCCTCAAGTGTGGCCGAAAATCTAGTTTGCCCAGGTTCTTGAGAAGCTACTGTGTTTGTACACCGTAGGATTTTGTGACCAAGCAATTTCGTGATCTTCATGTGTTGAAGAACAGAAGAACTGAGTAGCCAACATCCTTCTTAAGTTGGTGATCAAGTCGAGTACGGGGATCCGCGCATCTATTGGTTAGTCACGTACTAGGAGTCGTGCAATACAAATGAGAGATTGTCACTACAGAACAAGTCCAATTGGGTATTGAGGTAATAGTTCAATTGTAGGTTGGTATAAGGTACTGTGATTTCTTTACTTGTAACCGCTTATTTTGATAATAGTGGATTCTCGGGAATGGTGACTTTAAAATCACCCGGTGGGGTTTTTGCCGTGTAGGTTTTCCCCATTCGTAAACAAATCACCGTGTTAAATTTAATTTCCGCTACATTTAGTTATTAGGTGATTTTTTTGTACTGCCACGCTTATTGCATGAAATTGAACCTAATTAATTTACTTGGCTAATTAATTGATTAATTCATCACAAGGGGTCAATATATTTTTGGCCTATGAAGTAGTATCAGAGTAGGCACAGTCTGATTAGAGTTTAATCTTTGCTGTGAGATCCATTGACCCCTGTTTGTCATGGACAGAAGACAGTCACTTATTGTACCTCCTTTATTTGGTGGAACTAACTATGCAAACTAGAAAGTACGCATGAGAGCTTTCTTGCAGTCCTTAGTTGAGAAGGTGTGGCAAGCTGTGGAGATAGGCTGGACCAAGCCGAAGGAAGCGTCTGTCGATTGGGATGATGCAAAGATCAAGGTGGCCAACTTCAACAACAGAGTATTGAATACCTTATTCAGTGCGGTTACAAATGAGGAGTTCAAGAAGATTTCCTCCACTGAAACTGCAAAGGAGGCGTAGACTACTCTCTAGACAACCTATGAAGAAACCAAGACTGTTAAAGATTTGAAACTTCAAAGGTTTACTACTAGTTTCGAAAAAATCAAGATAGCGGAGGGAGTCATTTGATGAATTCTATGCCAAGCTCAAGGACATAGTGAACTTAATATTTAATCTTGGGGAAACTATTCTAGAACCCAAGATTATGAGAAAAGTGCTCAGGTCTCTGCCCGAGAGATTCCATGCTAAGATCACTGTGATTGAGGAGTCAAAGGACATTGATAAAATTCTTTTGACAAAACTTGTTAGAAATTTGCAGACTTTTGAGTTGGGTTTGTCTAGGTTCAGGAAGTCAAGTAAGGGCAAAAGCATGGCACTGAAGGCCAAGAGTAGTGACACTAATGAGTCTTTTGATGATAAAGATTCTAAAATGAAGTCCTACATCACTATAGTTTAAGAAGTTCATGAAGAATGCCAATGTAAAGGGCTTCGACAAGGACAGTAGGCAATCAAGTTCTTCATAGTCTAAGAGCCAAGACAAATGGTAGAAAGATGCTAGGGATAACGATCAGTACACTATTCCCTCAAGGGCTAAGTGTTTTGGTTGTCAAGAATTCAGTCATCTGAAACAAGAGTGCCCCACTTATCTCAAGTCTATTGGGAAAAGCAAGACACTTGCTGCTACCTTGAGTGACACCGAACCTGAGGATGATTCCGAAATGAGGATGACGGAATCCTAAATGCCTTCATTGCTAGTGTCAATCCTACTGAAGGGATTGTAGAAGATGTGGATAAAGAAGAAGGCTTGGTGGAGTCAAAATTTGAAAAGATAGATGAACAAGATGACATCCACACTGCCTATGAAAAGTTATACAAGGTCTCAGAGAAACATGAGAAGTTGTATAGGTTGGCCACCAAGAAGCTCAGTGATGTGGAGCTTGAATGAGAACAACTCTCCACAAAGTTTGATGAAGCAAATTAAACAATTGGAGCATTGAGGTTTAAGAAAAATTTATTGGCTGAGAAGACCAAGAAGCTTGAGGTGGAACTGTTCCAAGTGAGAGCTCAGTTGGAGAGGACCTCAAGTGCAAAGTTTGATGAGATGCTTAGCATGCAAAAATCTACCTCCGATTGAACAAGTTTAGGGTATGATTTTTCTTCTCCTAATATTGCTTCTTCTAGTAATATTGTTTTTGTTTCTCCTGCTAACAATGTTGATTTTGAGAGTAATGATGCTAAAAATGTGATAGCTAGTGAGAACATAGGCAATGATAAATCTATCTTAGGAGCACCCCCTAAGCTTGTTAAGAAAGAAATTTAGTGGATAGAAATTCAGTGGATAGAAATTCTCACATGTCATCAATCACCACACACTGCATTGCATTCAAGCACTCCTCCATCTGATCTCCCACTCCTGCATGAAAAAGGTTATCAAAGTAGGCTGAAGCTACCTTAACCACCTCCTCCAATTCCTCCACCCACTACCCTTGTGTATTCCAGATACCTCTTATGTAATTTTTCCTTCTTCTTTGTGTTGCTTTGGCATGAAAAAATTTTGTATTCTTATGCCCATGTTTTAACCAATTTATTCTAGACCGTTGGGCCCAACAAATTTCTTGCTTTTGTAGAAGTTCATCCATCCTTTTACTCAAACTCAAAAATTCAACTTTGGAAGCTTCAGTAAGTTCGGCCTTATTCAATTTGTCTAGCTATTTTTGAATTCCTTTGATGACAATGGTATCCATATTAGTTATAGGAGAACCCCAAGCCATGAGTTCCACTCCACAAACCTTTATTTTTTCCTGTACTTCTGCCAAACCGACCCTAGCTTCCCCTGCCTTCCCCCAAGTCTCCTGAATAACCTCTTCACATTCAGTCCAGAGCAACCATGATTCCTCAAATTTGAAGCTTCTGCCACATTGCTGCCTTAGATGGGAAAAGGATTGAACATGTAGTAAAAGTGGAAGGTGATCTGATTCATGAGTTGACAAATGCACAATTTTACTCAACTGAAATTTGTCTATCCATTCCTTATTGGCAACACCTTTATCAAGCCGAATCTTGGTATTAGCTTCCCTGGGTCTCTTGTTGCTCCAAGTGTAGGGATACCCCTTAAAACAAAGGTCTTGAAGGTGACAAGAATTCAAAGTCTCCCTAAAGCTTTAATTTGTGAAAATTGTGGCTGTCTTGCACTCCTCTTTTCTGAAGCATGTAAATAGGCTTAAAATCTCTAATTACCACCCATGGTCCCATTACATAGAACTTCTCTACCTCGCATCTCGTTCCTTCCCTAGTGGCAGACTTCTGACTTGCTTCTTTACTACCTGAAGCCCTTAAGCAACCCCTCACTGCCCTAAGAAAGTCTCCATACTGATACTTGATATGACCTCCTTTTTTCTCCATGGCATAATGGACTGCACAATGCTTCAGATCATGACCTAAAATTCCACAATAGTGACAGAACATAGGCAACCTTTCATACTTAAAGGACACCAACGACTTCACACCAGCCAATCCAGCAATAAAACCTCCCCGTCGAACACGTTTTGAGATTGGTAAGGCCACTCGGACTCTCATAAAAATACTCAGATCATCCTCCTTTTTCTTCCATTCCACCTCCTCAACCTCCCCCAATTGACTCCCAACTTCCTTTGCTACTTGAGGGGAAACCATATCAAATGGTGCACCCCATATTTGGACCCAAAGGGATGCAGACTCTATTCAGATATTTCCCACAGTTATGCCTTTCTTCCACCATTGCAATAATAGTAATTGATTATCAAAGGACCAGGGGCCTTCTCTTAAGATTCGATCCAAATCAAACTCTGATTGGAATTTGAATTGGTAGAGATTCGGCCCTCTTTCAAGAATCTGCATTGAATCATTCAATCCTCATGCTCGCCTTATTGTAGTCTTCGCTGCCAATTTATTATAAGACTTACATGTAAGGAATTTTCCAATCAACTCAGATTACAACTTTCAATAGCTTCCTTTCTTCCATCATCTGAAATAGCAATAGTTTCTTCCTCTTCAGATGTTAACTTCATCTTGTCCAGACTATCACACACATCATCCTCTATTCTGTCTTAGAAATTGAAAAGATTACCATTCACACACAGCCAAGGGAGGGAATACTCATACTAGTACAAGAGGGAGAGCTCCAAGAGAAGGAAAGATCCACGAGAGGGAGAGAGTTTTCTTTGAGTATGAGTATCTTTTAACATTTAACTAACTGTACTGGCTGATTTTCATATTTCAATCGAAACCCCCGAAATCCAACATTACGGTCAATATTGTCTAGTAATAACCAGTTGTTTACCTACTGGTGTGACATATTTTGGCCGAACCGGTTAGTACAATACCGTATTAATTTGATTGATGCAAACTCTCATGATCACTTAATAATTTTTCTAACATTTTCTCATATGTTTACAATAGAAATGTCTGCACAATGATGAAAAATACATCCATGCATCTCACTAAAAGGGAAAAATATATATGTATATGTAAGTTGAATTACACACGAATAAGTACTTCATATTTTAGGAATCTAATAGAGATTTGGCCTCTTTCCATTACTTTTTATTCTAATTCAATTTATTGTTTAACTTTGCCATAGAAAATGAAATTTAATAAAATGAAAGTAGGATAATTTTATATTGCCTAAGGATTTTTTGCTTAAATAATACAGGGTAAGGAAATTGCAAAACGCGTTGATACAACAAAGAAAACTCGCAATTCTCAAATATTATCACTTACAATAAAATTAAGGCTAAAATTTATAGTGCACCCTCTAACTTTGGCTGATATTCATTTCAGTCCTTTAATTTTATTTTCATTCAATTGAATCCTCTAAATTTTAAAGTTGTTCAATTTTGTTAAAAAAGTTGCCATTAAGTATGCAATTAACTAATGAAAAAAATATTTTTTTTGAAAAAATTGTCTTACATAAATAAATAGTAATTTTTTTTTTAATTTAAAATTGGCAGATTATAAGTATGTATGCACTTAGGGAAAATTACAATTTACCTGCATGTAGTTTGACTGAAATTTAAGTTGCCTATATGTGGTTTGAAAATTAAAGTTGCCTATATGTGGTTTGAAAATTTAAGTTGCCTATATGTGGTTTGAAAATTAAGTTGCCTATATGTGGTTAGTTCAGTTAGAGTTCTGTAACATGACTCTGTTAAAAACATGATTAAATATGTAATTTTGTTCCACTTTTATGCATCTCTTTTCCAAAAACACAAAAAACATAAAAATACAAGATCAAATAAGATAAAAAATAATCTAAAAAACACTTTTATCATGAGATTTCAAACTACAAGTAAACAATTTAAATTTTATTCAAATCTCAAGTAGGTAAAGTACAAAATTTTAAACCACAGGTAGATAACTTAAATTTCGGCCAAACCACATGTGAGTAAGTTGTAATTTGTCCTACTTTATTATTATCAAGTTACTGGAAATGACATGATAGATTTATTATGGCCAACCACAACATGCATGAATCTAATTATAGAAGGATTGTAGAGATTATTATGCATTAATGAATTGATATGGTAGTGTCAAGGACTATAATGAATGCATAATTTTAGTCTCCCACTTGGCCTAACATGACCTTATATAAATGTGTTTTAAATTATACAAAAGACAAGCCTTTTGCAAAAGGGTTGGCAAAATTTTGCTTTGCTAATAGTTTCAAAAACAATAATGCCCTAAGATTATGATAGGCAATCCTCCCACCTAAATAATCAACCATATGATATTTTTATGGGAGAAACCAAACTTTTTATTCATCTAATCGCGTTTAATTTTAATGCCCAAAATATATGATGCTTCATTAAGATCCTTCATTTCAAAAATTGAATAGTCATTGTTTGAAAATGAAAGCTTGAATTTGTGCTAAAACATAACAGCTTGTTCAGACTCCCAATTAAAAATAATTGCTAGATAGCTTTTACGCTAACTTATACTAAGTGCAGAACAAAAGTATATAACACAAAGAATCGTTAACACTATCCTAAGCCATATTAATCCATTATCAATAATAAAATGAAAGCTTAAAGAGTATGGAAGAGAGATGCAAACACAAGATAACACCGAGACGTGTTATCGAAGAGGAAACTGAAGAACTCAGTGAAAACCTCTCTGCGACCCTCCAAGTTGAAATTGATCCACTAGAGAATAAATTTGGAGTACACGAATAACAAAAGACCCTCTAAGCCTAGTTTACCTCATGTACTTGAGCCCTTCAAGCTCCTGCTACCAACTAACTTCTCGGAGCCTTGTCTTCTCTAGCTTTGTGGATCTCGCAATTCAGCCTGATTGCATGGCTCCTTCTAATGCTTCTCAGCAACACCAAAATCTCACTTTACATTCAGAATGGGTGTAGTAAGTGTTTGAGCTAGCAATCTCTTAAAAGATATAGAGATGGAGAGGGAGGAGTTGAGGAAAACTACAAGGAAATGTGTAGGTGATTATGGGTATAACAATCTCTAACTCTCAAGTGTATTTTTTAGGGTTTTCTTTCTAAAAAACACTCCTTATAATTTGTGGGTAATAAGGGTATATATAGTGTGGGTAAAGACTTGGTAAAGCAAAACACAACTTTTTTCCAAATAGAAAGTTTCGCAAGTCTTTCGCTAGTTGGCCTTAAAACAGTCGCAAAAAATCTAGCCTGGCACGACTCTTTATCTTCTAGTCATGTGCTCTATGTGTGGCTCTTTTCGTGAGACAGTCGCAAAATCTACTGATTCAACTTTTGAAACTTGATTCTTCACTGATCTCTCACACTCATCCCTTACAGTTAATCCCACATGCATACAGGGAAAATGATTGAAGAAATTACAATTAAATTTGACACAGAATTAAAGCCAACACAACATAGTTGGAAATCACTACTTTACAATCTCCCCCTTTAGCTATTCCATGACAAAACCTCTAAAAGACTCTAGACTTAAACGTGAGCTTGGGAACATAGGCAAAACTCACTCCTTTTATGTGATGCTCTCCCACTTACTATATGCTATAGTCAAAGATATACATTGAGTTGCTCTCCCCCTTTTTGGCACGAATGGCTAAAGGCTTTTCTCTATCTTGCATTGAATCTCATCCAATTGTGTCTCAATGGTGGTTAGACGAATCTAAACATGGTTGTTGGTAGAGTAAATTACATTAGCAAGACTGGAAATACACTCATGCAATCCCTCAACCAAGGTTGTCAACCTATCAGAATGAGAACTAGATGGTCCCGGTTGAGTGCTAGTAGATTGTGGCTCAAGAGTGTGAGGAAATGCAGTCTCGAGATGTCAGGGGATAGTGGGAGTAGCTAATCGTTGTCCGGAAGGAGTGGCATGTTGGGAGGAGTTGCTCTTTAGAGGTTTGGAGGGACTCCCTTCAACAGATGAGTGACTCTTGCTCATTTAAAGTGACATCATTGATATTGGTCGTTGACGAAGCAAGATAGTTCCTTCTTTTGGTGGACGAACACCTTTAAGAACCATGATCTTCATGACAAGATTGCAAAAGGAAAGACACATTCGTGCAGCTGATCGTCCTGCTATTTTCCCCATGGTCTGAAATATGTGAGCACAAATGTCAAATTGAGCTCCTTTGAATAGATCAAACAAAAGTTGTGCTCTTCCAAGATTGATGAAACCAGTGTTTGACAGAGGATATAGGTTGGAAAACGTGATCAGTGTGAGAGTCTTCTATTCTGATCCAAATTTTGCAATACCAATGGAAGTGCCTTTTGAGGAGACCTCATGACTAGCTCCTAGAATGTTAAGTATCTCTGTCACTGGAGCAAGTTTATCATTATACGGTGAAATGTCCACATTCTCCAGATGATTAATGTGAAGAATCTTTGCAAGATAATCCGGAGTGATGATAAAATCTTTTCCTTGAACCCAGCACTTCAGTTTAGCTCTAGTGAACCAAGCGTTCAAGTAGAATTCTTTGACCAATTCATCAACAGGATCCTTAAAGTTTCCAAACAAGTTTGCCCAATCTTTATTCGTAAATATCTTAGGGATGAAGGTGGATTCCAGGGTGTCAAACCGTACAACCCTTTCCACCACAGTAGGTGCATTCTCAAAGTTGTTGGAGAAAGACTGAAAATCCAAGAGAGTCTTGAATCTCTTGTTGTCAAAATCATCGGAAGAATGACAGGTCTTCTTTGATATAGGGGATGACGTGAGGTCAATCACTTGTTCTTTACCACGAGAGGAATGACAATACATCTACAAAAAGAACAATCACACAAACATAGACAAACACCAACAAGGAAACAAACTCGATTAGATACAAGTTAGTCCAAAAAACGAACACAAGTCCTAAAAAGAACATAAAACCAAGCAAAAAAAGTCACAAGATCATGTTTTAAGTGCTAAAAGTCTAACAAGACTTACCTAGCATGAGTGAAATGCAAAACATGTCAAGTGATCAAGTGTGTGCATCAAGTGTGCGTGTGGTGTGCATGTGAGATGCATGAGCAATGCATGACAAGGCACTTATGGGGCAAAATGTGTGAAATACACAACTAATGTTCAAAACATGTTAAATATGTAAAAACATAGAAATTCCCAAAATTTGGTACTTATTGGAGTCCAAAACAACGAGGAAATGACATTTGGGCATTTCATCAAACACTTAAGAGTGCATTAAAACCACTAACATGTAAAACAATGCATGAACATGTTAAAATCTTGCCTACATACATGTTAAAAATGCCACTTGGGGCCAACACAAACACAATCACACACAACGGGACACAGCCCAATCAAGAAAATTAAAAAAAATTTGTATAAAATAAGTTTTTCCCAACCCCTTTCAAAAATAACCCAGCCCTAGAAATCCTAGAATCTAAGTCTTATTCTAAGGAATCAAGAGTGAAAAAGTGTTAAAACGTACTTTAGATGAGTTTTAGGAATGATTGTTCTTGAGTTTTGGGTGAGATTTGAGTGAAAGAGTGTTTTGGGTTAAGAGAGGCACGGATGAGGCAAAAGAGAGTGATTTGAAAAACCGTCACTGTTTGGCTTTTAAAACTGAAAATCCGCTCATTTCGCGGGTAAGTTTCTCACAAAATTACTTGCGAAATGGCCTCCAAAGTACTTTGATATATTTCGCAGGAAGCTTCTTCTTGCTAAACAATCGCGAAGCTTCTTCTGGAAATACTGAAATTGGCTTCCTCATTTTTGTGGGTAGGTTCTTACTCGCGACTTACTCACAAAAATGCCTCTAAAAGAGTTTTTTCAAAAAAAAAAAAAAAGGATTGTTTGAAAAAAACTCTAAACACACAAAATACATAAAAACACTTTAAAAAACATTTAAAATACTCAAAAATCTTTTTTGGTTTAATCATCATGCAATTAAGTATACACACACATTTGAACACATGCAAACACACAAATGAAATAGGCATTCATTGAACATTAGACTTGTGTGTTATGTGTGTGGATCAAGTATGAATTAGTCCATAGTCTAGTATGAAGCTTCAATGATCAATTCAATCAAGTCATACACAACTAGTACGAAGTCAAGTGACTTATCTCACTTGTAGAAATGAACATATATGACCCCTCACTAATGTGTTTACATTTGATTAAAAGCTTTTCATTTGGCTTCCATTTTCATACTTTTGATCAATACAACTCAAATTTTTTAAAAACGATGCCATAAACTTTTAGATATTTCTTTGATGAATAAGCCTTTGGCTTTGACACCATATATTTTAATACAAACTTGCTCCACCTTTTCCTAGTCAAACTAGTTTTCGAAAAAAGGCTTTTTCAGTACTTTTCTCTTTTCAGAGATTGACTTTGAAGAGCTCTTTAAAAAAGAAAAAAATGTGAGGAGATATATATGCACAAGTCTACACATGTATCAAGATCAAGCAAGACTATTGACCAATCATTCATGACATGCTTAAAGATCTATTTACAACAATCAAATGTAGATTTTTAGATGTCGCTCACACTTAAATAATGTGCATACATAATAAGCTAAGCTCGTAAATGTACTACGCCATTAGTACGGAGGTGCTAGGCCAAACTGACATGTGATATACACAACACAACCGATCAAACTTTTTGAGATTTTTAACTTTTTATGGGTTTTTGAATTTTTCAACACACTAAAAAACAAATCAATAAAGTAAGTTCAACAAAAACAAGGCGAGCAAACAAATACTTGTAAAAGAAACTTGCTTAAAACAGAAGCAATAACACAAGAAGCTTGCATATGCCATGATGCATGAAACTATAACCCTAATACGTTGGAAGAATTAATGCATGGGCATAGTGAGTGATCATGCATGAGTATCCTTCTTCACCCACACTTTACGAGTGTTTTGAGTTAGATCCTTATAAGGAGGGGTATGATCGACATAACTCTCAAACCTTGGGGTAAAGCTATCAAGGCATGATAAAATGTTCTTCAATATCTCTATAACATCTCCAATGAGTTTTCTCTCACCTTCTTCTTTAGCTTGAATTCCCTTTGGCATTCTTATTGAGTTGTCTTGGCCACGCAAAGAATTAACCCTCTTGAGTGCCTGAAGATTGAAGAAATTTGCCTTTGTGTGCCCTCGCATGCCACAATGATGGCAAAAATGCTTTACTTGAGGTCCCCTTTAACTTTTGGGTAATGACTCCCTTTTTCCTTTGGTTTTGGACCAATAGTTCTCTTTGCAATAGTAGGGGTCTCAATCTCAGGCTTCTCCACTTTAGGTTTCTCTACATTCTTTGCCGACACAAACTTCACTTCCTTCGTAGGCCTGCTACTACTTATGCTTCCTTCATCAGTATAGCCTAAAACTGGTCTTGTCATTTGAAGGCTTTTGAGAAGAGAGCACATTGTCAAGCTTCTTGGTGGAAATGCGCTCCACTTGACATTTACTTGAATTATTTCAAGTTCAAGGAACTTGGTTTTAGAATACACATTCAGCAACTCTTCCTTTAGCTCTTCAACTTCACATTTACCCTACTTAAGTTGCACAAGTGTGAATTTATACCCTTCTTCAATCTTCTTCATCTTTCTAATTGAATTCTTTGCAACTTTTGCATATTTGCCACAATTTTCAGGTAGCGCATCATACACTTCTTAAAGGTTATTCTCACCTTCATTGAGTCACACATCCTCATCTTTCGAATCATCAACTTCTTCACCTTCGGAATATACACCTAGCTCATCAACCAAGTCACTGAACTCATCTTTAGAGTCAACTGTGGTAATTGCCATGAAAGCTGAATAGTTTCCCTCACTATCACATTTTCCTTCCACATTTGAATTTGAGCTTTCTGAAGCACTAAGGGTGGTTGCAAACACTTTACCCTTTCTTCTCAAGTAGTTTGGACATTCTTTCTTGAGATGTCCATGCCCATTACATTCATAGCACACGATTCCTTGAGTTCTTTCCCATCCTTCTTCTTAAACTCCCTCTTGTCATTTTTTGAGGATGAGAACTTTCCTTTGCCAAACGACTTCTGATTGTTCTTTATCTTGAGAAATTTTCAGAATTCTGCGCAAGAAACGCCATCTCCTTTTCTACATCATCTTTATTGGAGGAATCACCCATTCTCTCATTTATAGTTTTAAGAGCAAGTGATTTGCTGGATTTGTGAGAGGGCAATCTGAGCTCATAGGTTTGGAGAGATCCAATGATTTCTTGAATCTTTATCTCATCCAAATCTTTACTCTCCTTTATGGCTATGACCTTAGCCCGGAAGCTTTCAGGTAAGGATCTCAAGATCTTCCTCACCACCTTGGCATCTTCAAATTTCTCCCTAAGATTGAGTTTGGCAATCACTATCTCGTTGAGTCTCCCATAAAAGGAATCAAATGACTCATCGTTGTTCATCTTTACTTTTTCAAACCGAGTAGTGAGCATATGAAGCTTGGTGTTCTTAACCTTCTCGGTACCTTTGTAGGTTGTCTCAAGAATGGTCAACGCCTCTTTGGTGATCTTTACATGCGAAATCCTATGAAACTTATTAGTAGAAACACCATAGAAAATAGCATTAATCGCTTTGCTATTGGCGTTTGCCAAAGCAAGAGTAGCCTTATCTCATTCAGATTTGGCAATAGTGGGTTGTACATACCCATTCTCAATAGAACCCACACTGTCTCATCAATGGCACAAAGAAAAGCATGCATACGTACTTTCTAAAAAGCATAGTTACTCCTATCAAAGATGGGAGGAGCATTAAGGGATTGAGATCTATCCATCTCACTTGGGGTGTAGGATCACACTAGGATAATGAAATTCAATAAGTGTACCCGCTCTGATACTAATTGAAAGCTCAGATTTGAGCTAAAACACAAGAGCTTGTTTAGACCCCCAATTAAAAATTACGGCTAGATAGATTTTACTCTAACTTATATTAAGTGCGAAACAAGAGTAAATAAGTGCAAAGAACCATTAACACTACCCTAAGCCATATTCATCCATTATCAACAATAAAATGAAAGCTTAAAGAGTAGGGAAGAGAGATGCAAACACAAGATAACACTGAGACGTGTTATTGAAGAGGAAATCAAAGAACTCGGTGAAAAACCTCTCCGCGACCCTCCAAGTCGAAATTGATCTACTAGAAAATAAAGTTGGAGTACACGAATAATAAAAGACCCTCAAAACCTAGTCTACCCCATATACTTAAGCCCTCCGAGCTCCTGCTACCAACTGACTTCTCGGAGCCTTATCTTCTCTAGCTTTTAGGATCCCGCAATTCAGCCCGATTGCATCAATCAATGAATGGCTCCTTCCAATGCTTCCCAACAACACCAAAATCTCACTTTACACTCAGAATGGGTGTGGTAAGTGTTTGGGCTAGCAACCTCTTAAAGATATAGAGATGGCGAGGTAGGAGTTAAGGAAAACCACAAGGAAATGTGTAGATAATTATGGTTATAACAATCTTTAACTCTCAAGTATATTTTCTAGGGTTTTCTCTCTGAAAAACACTCATTACAATTTGTGGGTAATAGGGGTATATATAGTGTGGGTAAAGACTTGGTAAAGCAAAACACAACTTTTTGCCAAACAGAGAGTTTCTCGAGTCCTTCATAGGTTGGCCTTACCCGAGAGATAGTCGCAAAAAATCCAGCCTGGCATGACTATTTATCTTCTAGTTATGTGCTCTACACGTGGCTCTCTTCGCGGGTAAGCTTTTCGCAAGATAGTCGCGAGCCAGTCGCAAAATCCATTGATTCAACTTTTGAAACTTGATTTTTCACTGGTCTTTCACACTTGTCATTTACAATTAATCCCACATACATATAGGGAAAATGATTGAAGAAATTACAATCAAATTTGGCACGGAATTAAAGCTAACACAACATAGTTAGAAATCACAACTTTATAGAAAACAACAAGCGTCTCAATATCAATTACTGCCAGAAGAATATCATTCACATATGTTGTATGAATATCAACAATATTATAAACTTTTCTTGACCAAAAAGTAATGACTTCCGGTTCAGTATTGTCTCCCTTGATTTGCATCTCCATTCAAAAATCAAGCATATGAACATAATTAATATATTGTTGGATTTAAACACAATAAGATTTTAGGAATATGCTCACCCTTATATTGAATTGCACTTACTCAACTTTCTTAGTCTCTGCCATAGATGACATAAAGATAGAGCCATCATATGAAATTCTTGACATTTTCCCTCATACTATAAACAAATAAGTTTTTAAAATTTTCACCATATTTAGCCATTAAAAATGAAAGTGAATACTTAATATAAATACAGTTTCTTGTACCTAAAACATAAAACTTTAAGTATAATTTCATATACTCATAAATATAACTTAACTAAAGCTATTGTTTTATATAAATATTGTAATTAATGGTAATCAACCTAAACTAATGAAGTTATCTAAAAATAAAAGTAGTTGCAGTGAGCATACTATTTGCAACATATAAAAAGGACAAATGAAAAACTTGATCGAATATATTTTAAAAACTAATGCTAACAATATTTTTGAATGTAAGAGTTTCTTCACTTATAATGTTATATTTTTAATTATGTTTTCTCTTTTTGTCTTATCTATATATATATATATATATATATTTATAAAAGTAGTTTGTTGATTTTCTATCTTTTGAACCACCTCTTCCTAGTTGTTGCTTTTTTGAAACTATGCCATTTATGTGGGGTTTATTTGAATTATTCAAATTGTAATGTATTATTTTAATTATTTAATACATTATACAAAATGTAATGTAATTTATTACTTACACACATATTTTTGTGGAGAAGAATAAATTATTATCTTAGAATTTGAGCATCTTTTATAATTTTGGAAAAACAATGTTTGCTTTTCGTTTTTAATGATTGTCATATAAATAAAACAAATACATAAAGCACATCTATGAAAAATTTAATAGAAAAAAAGTTCAAAGTTTAGATAGATATTGTATGTGTTGTTAGCGGTAATAGACTATTAATCAAAACACTAGACTAAAAACACCTCATAAAATATATAGCATAGCAACAAACTGTATTACTTTTTTATTTTTAGAAATTATGGGCAGGCTAAGGCAATTGTCTCATGCTTCCACCAAGGAAGTTAATACCGTATCGGAGGTTGTATCAATTTGGCCACCGGTACGATATATTTCGAGTACTAGTCAATACGGGTATACTGTTTTGGGTTTACCACTATTTTATATATTTAATATATACATACACACACACACACACACACACAAAATCTCTATTTACCATAAAACATTACTTCAAAAATCTCTGTTTACCATAAAACATTACTTCAATTGTTCATTGCATACAAAGAAAAAAAAAACACAATATAAAAAACAAAAAACTTAATTGTTTATTGCATACAAAGAAAACAAATAATACAAATAATTAAGTTAATACAAATTACATAGAATCATTTACTCTCATCCATCAAAAGGATCTACATCAAGACCATCATATACATGAGTATTAGCATTTGTCAACACATCATTGTCACCATCATCCTCATCAAGAACAACATCATCATCATGATTATCATCATCTTCCAAAGTCATTGTTGCTAATGGTTCTTCAATGCTAGCCCAATTCACATCTTCCTCAATGAGTAACAGAAATTCAGATTCTTCAGCTACCCATTTCTCCATCAAATCAATATTATCAAGGCTTATAGGATCTAAGTAATCCTTTGTCCTTCTAATGTTCCTACCAAAATCAATACCATAAATTAGTGACGTTTTCTAATCATTCAAAATAAAAATTGAATACATTAGAAACATACCTTTCTTATAACAATAGATTATAACGAACATATACTAAGTCATTCAAACGTTTATGCATAAGCCTATTTCTCCTCTTGGAATGGATAAACTCAAATGTGGTCCAAGCTTTTTCACAACCAATTGCACTACAACACTAACTTAGCACTCGAATTGCAAACTGTTGTAATTCTGGGGTGTCATTTCCAAATTGCTCCCACCAAGCAACTTCCAAAAATAAAAGAAAGTATTAATTTAGTACAAAGCAAATAACAAACTTTCAAATGAAATATATATATATATATATATATGTATGTATAAATACATATAGTATACCTGGATTTTAGTTTTTCATGTTGGCGGATTGGCATAGGCATTCCAAAGTCACCTAAAGACTTTGTATGCTTCAATTTGAGAACTAAGACTGCCTTGCTCATCAGGATCAGGAACCAACCTTGTAATGGCACTAAGTAGGCCTTTTGTAATTTCTTTTTGCTTTTTAAATGAAGGTCTAAAGAAGATTCCAGGGTTGAGATAACAACCTGTTGCATGTAATGGACTATGGAGTTGTTTATCCCACTTAACATCAATGACACTAGTAAATGGTATATATGCAGAAATTCTATTCTTCAACCTTACTTTTATATTCTCCTTTGCTTTATCCATTGCCTCATACAAGTATCCCATTGATGGTTTTTCATCCCCATCTACAAGACGTAGTACTCTAACTAAAGGCTCACTAATCTCCACTATTTGTTGACATTGTAACCAAAACTCTTTATCTTCCAAAACAATTGCAGCCACCTCCTTTCCCATGACATCTCTAGCATATCGAGATTCAATCCATTGATCACAAGTAAACATTTGCCTAAGTTCTTTCTTGAACTTAGTCAAACATTGAAGACTTAAAAACTAAGTTGCAAACCTTGTGATGGCTGGACGAATCAAATCCCTACCGTTAGTGAAGTCACTTCTCTAATCCTTGTCATGGTTGTATATGAATTTGGTAATCCTTTTAGCATTTTGAATGGTTTCATGAATGATAGGAAAATATCTACTATCTGAAAAATTTTCCAAAATTAAATCAATGCAATGGGCTGCACAAGGAGACCAAAAGAATGACCCATATTTTTGCATTAGCTTCTTTCCTATAGACTTGTAAGCCGAATCATTATTTGTAATGAACTGCACAATGTGCTCAACTCCAACTTCTTGAACAACTTTATCAAACAACTTAAACAATGTATCTACATCCATTGTTAGGCCTGACACATTAAGGGATTTAAGAAACATGGTACCTCTTGGACAATACACTAGAAAATTAATGATTGGAGAGTTCTTTTGATTTGTTCACTCATCTGAAATTATTGAACACCCATATACTTTCCAATCATTTTTCACATTTAAGAAATAATTATTCATTTTACCCACATGTTTTTGTAATAAAGGCCCCCTCAAGTCATGATAAGAAGGTCCCTTAAAACCAGGTCCAATAGCTGCTATACTATCTAAAGCTTCTTGATAATACACAGGGCGAGTTGCATGGAAAGGTATATTAGCATGGTACCACCATCTTGTAAAATTCATTCTTACCTTCTCAACCATTGCTTTGAGGCCAAACAAGATTTTATGGATGGTTGAAACCAAGAGTTGTTCTTGGAGCAAAAAAGGATTTAATATTTGAACTTTCTCCAACTTTTTCTTTCCTTTTGGTGTTATAATTACTAATTGATGAATGACTCTTTGAACCCCCTCTCTCATTATCATTATTACTTTCATCATGATGATGAAGATCATCATCCTCCTTTAAATTATAGGGATTTGCAATTTGTTTATTCATTCTTTTTTTTTTTTTTTTTTTTTTTTTTTTTTTTGTTTACCTTTCTTTAAATCTTCAATCAATTGTTTCATTTGCCATTTTACATCTTCAGCTACTTTTTTACATGCTTCAACATCACCTAGAATCCCAGCTAAATGATACGTACTTGAGCCTAGTAATTCCTCCCCCCTTATCATTTTAGAACAAAAAGTACACTGGGTGTTATTTCTCGCATCTGGCATAGCACGACCACATGCCCATGCTAGATCCTTGGATCTTAAAAACTGGGCCAGATGCTACACTTGAATGATTTTCAGTCATAATTCAAACTGCATATATACCATCAATTATTTGTTAATAATTCTAAGTTACCTTTTTATTAATAATAATACTAAGTTGTAAATTACTAATACTAACCCAATATCTCAAGCTAACCAAAATCAAGAATGAAACAACAATGTATATAATGAAACACAGTAACCTAACAAAAAAATAATATGGCTAAAACAACAATATATATATCAACACAATAATCAATTTTGCTAGTAATTCATGAACACAATAACCCAACAATATATAATATGGCTCAAACAATAATATATATTGTTTGAGAGCAATCAATTTGTTATTTATCACATCATCTGAATCACCATTCCACATGAAATATAATTCCACACAACAAAAATTAAGGCAAAATTTACCTAAGAGTGAGAGACAGACTGGCCGAGAGACAGAGAGACACAGAGCCGCTGAGAGAGAGAGCGTGAGAGAAAGAAAATAAAGCAATTAATTTGTTGCTCAAGCTACAACCACTATGATGACAATGATCATAATGACTCCAAAGATCACCAAGAGCAAACACAGTTGCATACAAAATATAAAAAAGAAGAAGAGGGAAAACAGTTAATGATTCATCAGTTAAGTGACTTCACCAATATTCAATAGTATGCATTAAGTGACTCCACCAACATAGATTCTAATTGCAAAATGGAAAGAGAAATTTCAATTTTATGCACCAAATATATCAAAGATAACAATGACATTAAGATTGGCACCAAATTACAAAAAAAAAAAAAAAACATATTGTAAATTAGAGATATCAATCAATAACTAGCAATTGTATTAGAAATTGATATATTGAGCTAGAGATTCTTAAATTAAAAAAAAAAAAAAGCACTTTTAATTAAAAAGAAAAAACAGAACTTACCTAGAATTAGACTTATCTAAAAGCTCATCTGGGTATCTACGTCGATATTGTTGTTGCCACCGAAACCTAACCCCCCCCCCCCCCCCCAAAAAAATTGAATGCTAGAATCAAAAAGGTTTGGTGCTCAAAATCTATTACTAAAATGCATTATAATGTTGGGGAAATGGTAGATCGAAACAGAGACTTACGAGAACTCTTGAAAGGAAACGATAGGGTTGATTAGAAATAATGAGAACGAGAAAGTGAGGCCGTGAGGGTGAAGAGAGAGTCAGGGGCTGCGGCTTGGGTAGTGTTTAGGGTTAGAATTAGGAATTGAAATTACTATCCTACCCTTAAAAAACTGTCACAATTACAAAATAAATAAATAAATAAATAAATAAATAAATAACATAGCATTTCATGTTTCAGTCCGATATTCATTTACTGGTTGAAACAGCCGGAATTTGTTGGTACGGTCGGTATTTTTTCTGGTACAAAATAGGGGGTATGGTATTGCCCACACTGGCTTCCACCCCTGACTATAAAAAGCCATTCTTGAATACAATAGAATTGCAAGGTGACTTTCCTACATTATCCATTGATGTACATCACTTATTTTTTCTTCCCAAAAAGTATTGCTTCTTAGGATTATTAGAACTTGTAGCATAATCATCTTCCCCTGATAATATTTGAAAATCAAGATTTTTCTTTATTATTGTATCAACATGTTTTTATAATTTTCTTATTCTATATTGTTTAAAAGAACAATACTTACAATGTTGTTAAATATATAGTCTTGATCATGATAAAGTAATATAAAAATTTTTGACTTTAATTAATAAATTATTTTACTATTTTTTTTTTCTTTTGGCAAATTGAACCATGAATTGAACTGGAATAAAATATGGGCAAATTACCGTAAACTTACCCGTAGTTTGGCACGTTTTCACCTCGCCTATCCATGGTTTAAAATTTATCACTTTGCTCACCTCTGTTTAGCTTCATTTGGTCTCTGTTACCCACCTCTAGCTTTTCCGTTAAAAAAACAACTTTTTACCACCAAAATATAACATAACACAAATCGATATGGTAGGGTTTGAATTTTTTTACAATGCTGCTTGGATATGTCAGGTTAATAGCAATTTCCTAAGGACAACAAGATAGCGAATAAGATGATGACTAAATCCAGGGCCGGCTGAATGGTGGAGCAAAAGATGCGGTCGCCTAAGGCCCCAAGTAAAAAAAAGGCCCCCAAATTTTAACTAATAGAGTTATTTATAATAAATAAATAAAATAATTTTTTTTTACCAAATGAAAAACAAATAAAAAATAGAGAAAAATGCAACATCCACAATATTTTCACAATACTTTTACAACTAATGCTAAGTTACATGTTGTTATAGCCTTTTATTGATAGCAAAAAAATATAATTATAATGATATTTTCAAATAGAAAACAAAAAGCTACTTAAAACCTAGGATTTGTTGTAAAAAATATTGTGAATGTTGCACTTTTAAAAAAAAATAAGAATAATAATATGAGTTTAGTTAGCAAACTTTTACTAGTTCTCATCTAAATCTACTACTAACATCACTTTTTTACTTACCACTATCAATCTACCACATGAACAAATACGAAAATTTTGTCAAATTTTTTTTGCCTATAAAATTTCTAAAAAAAGAAAAAAAATTTTACGTAGTCCATGTTAATTTAATTAGTAGTAATTTTGCACCTAAAACAAGATCATCAATTTTCGCCTTAGGCCCCAACTGTTTCAAGCCGCCCCTGACTAAATCTATATAAAAATATTAGAACCACACTTCAGCAAATATATATCTCAAATACCACACCGTAGTTACTTATTGAATCCCCACTTAGAACCGCAATTTTGAGATTAGAATTGGAATGATTTTCCTAAGGGAAGTCTGAAAGAACTGGTAATAAAGCCTATAAAATGATGGCATGATCCAACCACAAACCCCTATACATAAATTGGCTTCCCACAATGGCTATAATAGCATCTTCAAGCTCATAACCCATCTTGACACGCAGATTATCTTTGTGTAAGACCATTACAGTATCCGCTTCCCATGCTTTAGCAGGAGTAATTGGAATAACAAAAAAGTTTCCGGCATCCAAAACCCTCCACCACCACCGAACGCACCACAATCCACAACCACCACAAGCCATAAGCCACAAAACCACCAAAATCAGATCAACCACCACTAGCAAACCAAAATCATATCAAATCCATAACCCAAAAGCAAAACCAAAAAAAGAATAAAAAAAAAAAAAAACCCATGAAGTGGCGTAGTCTGATCGGCGTCCTCAACTCTATTTGTTGTTGGGTTTTCATTTGATCGGCCTCCTCACGACTAGGTTAGCTAGATTTTGCTATGGTGCTAGATTGGTCTTCTCAACGCCATAAAGAGAAGAGATGAGAGAATACAATAAGAGATCTGAGTTTGAGAGAGAGAGAGAGAGAGAGAGAGAGATAATGGGATGGGAGCTTGAGAGACAACGAGAGTTTGAGAGAGAGGATAAGCATATGAAAGTTGATACCCAGCTCTATCTATTTCGTTTTTTTACAAAATTTTCTATTTGATCTAGTTTCTTTGGATATTTTTGTTATTTTTATGTTTTTGGAGGAGATAGATATACTATATAAGCAAAAAAAACTTTACTACCCATGGTTTTAATATAAGTGGGTAATAGAGACCAAAAGAAGCTAAACACTGATAGACAAAATGTCAAATTTTAAACCACAGGTAGGCAAAGTAAAAATGGGCCAAATCACATGTGAATTCACTATAATTTGCCCATAAAATATATATATATTCATATACTTAAAATATGAAACTATAAATATAATGTTGTATTCTTGAAGTATAGTTTGATATAAATGTATAAGCGGAGGGAATTGCATAGTCAAGATAAATTGATTTTCTTATCAAAAAAAAAAAAAAAAGATAAATTGATTTTTATTTATTTATTGAGAAACATATAAATATAGCTTAAAATATAGTATTAAGTATATATTCATATCATTCTAATAAAAAAAAGAAAAAAAGAAGAAGAAGAAGAAGAAGTATATATTCATATTCATATAATTTAAATAAACTATAGTATTGTTTCATATAAATATTGCGATAATTGGTAATCAACCTAAGCTAATGGAGTTGTCTAAAAATGCAAGTCGTCGTGATGAATCTACTATGTTCAACATATAAAGGGAAAAGTTGAAAAGCTTGGTTGAGGAAATTTTAAAAACTGACCATTCCCAAGAGAAAAGAAACGAGAAATAGAGAAATGAAACAAGAGAAGCTACTCCCATGCCAAACGAAAGAAGAAGAGAAGAGCAAATTTGTTCTACTTGCTCAACAGACTACCACCATTGGTAATCATCTATCTATCTACCTGCTCAGAAAACTGGGCTAAAATGGGCAAATGCCTCTTTTCCTAAACTAATTAGAGAAATACTCATTTATTGAAACTCAATTTTCTAAAAATCGAGTTAAAAAAAAAAAAAAAATTCTAAAGCCCTATAGCGACGTTTTCAAGACCCTATAGTGACGTTTTAAAGACCTATAGTGATGTTTTGTAACTCGAGCAAGTTTCAAAACGCCGCTATAGGTCTTTAAAAAGGTCACTGTAAGCTTCTTAAAACGTTGCTATAGGACTTAATTCGATTTTGAGAAAATCGAGTTTCAAAAGAGGAGCATTTCCCTAATTAATTTGGAAAAGGGGACATACTGCTGTTTTTTTTGGGCGAAAAGGACATTTGCCCATTTTGGCCTAGAAAATTGCCTCCATTGGTAATCATCTATCTATCTATCTATATCTCTTTGTTCTGTCCATAATCTTTTCTTTAGTACCATACCGAATAAAATTATCCAATAGACGCCCAAGAATTCCTGCTTGTCAAATGGGTTTCCATCTTGTAAATATCTAGCCGATCAATTATATTTCTCAAGAAATGTCACTATTCATGTAAATAAGGAATTGATCATTAAAGATAGGGTGAAAAATATAAATTCTTATATTAATTATATTACATGAGAATTTGCTAAGAATTTAAACTTTTAATGTTCCATTTGTTTTATGGATTGCTTCTTAGTAGTGTTAGAATTAGTAACATAATCAAATCAATATGTCTTTATAGTATTTAAACACATTTTTTTCCATTAAGTCTTCCCATTTGATAATATTTGGGAATTATGATTTTCTTTGTTATTTACTAGGTTTTTTTATTTTTTTATAATTTGATAATTATAATAAGGGAGGGAAGATTTGAATTGTGGATGTCTATATTGGAAACATTAGAATGTGCCAATCAGTTCAACTACAAGTCTACAAGATTCTTAGCAGTTTAATATAAATATACTTTATATAAACTGATAGTATTGTAGATAATTGGACCCTTAATTAAGGAAATTCTTCCTTCTTCTTTTTATAAATAGAACTTTTCCAACCTATTTATCTTGTTTTTCATATTCTCAAAGACCCTATCCCATGTTAATTTTGGTTTGGAAGTACGGTATAGGCAATTTTGGCATTTCATTCTATGTTATCACTTTACATTTAAAAAAGTTAGTCAAATTTTCTACAATTAGCATGCATATTTACTCAAATTAGTATTCAACCAAAAGCTTCGAAACAAATAAGTACACATTTCAGATGTTGTATTTATTCCACATTTTAAACCCAAAAAATCAATGTGTCATCCACAAAAAAGATGAGAAGTCATGATCCCACCAACACCTTCAACACTTGTATTTCCCTATAAGGACCCATTTAGATACCCCTTTTTGGCTAGCTTGAACAATATACTATTAAAAAACATGGTTTTCCATCTCATATAGAACAAGTAGCAAAAAAATAAATTGATTTACTCCATTCATGTCAGTTAACACTGAACTTTTGAATTTTAGAAAAAAAAAAAAAAAAGGAATAAAAACATACCTTGTGTTGACGCCTTGTGACGGTTAACCACCCATCATGGCGAAGCTCGCATGCCCTAAAGGCATAAATAGGTGTGTATGCGGGCTCAGAGCTCGGGTGCTGTGAAAAAGTGTAGACCTCTAGTGTGTGTGTCTGAATTTTAATTTATCAAAGGTAAGTGAAGTCGTCACCAATTATTGGGTTTTTTATAAGGTGTGATTGGTCACCTGACTCTATTTGATTTTATTATCAATCCTAGGTTAAGAAAAAAAATGTCATTTTTCCTAATCTAATATGGACGGATAAAAAGTCTTGATTCTTGAGTTTGGAAGTCGGGTAACATGTTGCCAAGGTGTTAGGCACCCTACAATGCTTGTCCAGAGACAGTCCTTTGTTTTGGTAAAATCTTAATTTTTGGACATTGACAATTAAAAACAAGCTATTAACATTAGCTTTCAAGAATTTAATGGAATTGGGTTTTGAGGTTTGAATTCGAAAAGGGTGCGGTTTTAATCGATACTTCACTAGTATATTTTGGAATTGTTGCCTAATTTCCACGATAAAAATCTAGCAACATTTTGCCTTACTTTAATGGTGGAAATCTGGCAGCGCTATGCTGTAGGTGTGTCAAAGCGCACAAAATACTATTCTCACCAAGCTATCGTTGTGAGAATACGGCAACGAAGGTGCCCCATTTTCACGGTGAAAATCCAGCAAAATTTCGTGTTTTGGAAAATTTCTTATGTGTGGGGAAGTTGTTAGGCACCTCAAAATGCCTGTCTGTGGACATTCTTTTGTTTTGATAAAATCTTAATTTTGGACATTGACAATTGTGGTAGGCCTTTTGTGTTGTTGGGCTTTGATCTCTTCTGCTATACTGTAGCTCGTGATTCTGAGGCAGGAGAGTTGGGGTTGGCCTAAGTAAAATGCACCTTGGCAGGAGTATTAAGTGTACGGTGTGCCCACGACAAGAACAACTGTTATAGATTTTATATCAAGAAATATAGCATGACAGAATAATTATAACATTTGACAAATAATATTAATGCCTAAATAAAGGGAAAGAGAAACCTAACGAGGTTATGGAAGAATAATATAACTATGAAAAACAATGCTATAACAAACAGTTCAATAATGGAATAATAGGTTAGTCATTCATCAATCACAAAAGTAAAACTCGTCTGCCAGAGAAATGGGCTTAGCTTACCAGAAAGCACAAGTCTAGAAAGGAAATTGATCTCCAATGTGAGTAACCTTAAAGGAGGCTTCTGCCATAGAGATTACGTACTTCAGAAAAAGGACCTAAATGGCTTAAACTTTAACCCTTAGTTTATCAGAGAGTGGGTCTGTCAAGAGAGAGAAATGGGTAGCCTATTGATACTTGTCTCTATTCCTATCACTCATGCTTTCTATGGTTTATTGTGTTTTCTTTTCTTTTCTCTATTTTTCTTCCTTGTTCTACCTCTACTTCGTTTCATGATGCCCCTTTCATTGTTCACAGCTACCACTTTTTATACTGTTTGCCATGATGAGATTTGCAATTTTTACCCCTCTACCACTTTTGGCTTCTTGTGGATATCCTTCCAAGACTGTCCACTGGCCTATTGATTGCCTACTGGCTTGTCGGTTGCCCGACCACTACCATTGCACTGTGTTGGTTGCACCATTCCTCATTCCTAGACAAAAATGGCTTATCTTGTTTCTTACCTTTCTCTTTATTGTCTTATTCCTTCCTTGTTTCAATACTCTTCTTTTAGGTTAATCCTGAATCCTTCTCTGTTTATCACCCACAAGTGAGGAGTTTTCTGCCTCTACTGGCATAACCATGGAGGGCTTCTTTGATGGGGTAGATGTCGTGGCTAAGGCCATGGTTTCTGTTTCTACTGCTGCTGCACGGGGAGCTCCTGTCAAGGCTCTGGTCCCTCTATCTGAGCTTATTCCTATTGAGGAGAGTACCTAGGTCGAGAGAGTGGTTAGTGGTGAGTTTGCTCCTATTCCTACTAAGATCCCTACTCCTCAAGAATATCATGCAAAGTGAATAGAAGAGTCTTAGGCTCCTCTATTCACTTTGCATGATATTCTGGCCATGCAGTCACAGACATACCTGAGGAGCCTAAGACTGCAGCAGACCCCACAGTGCCTACTGCCCCTGTTTCTGCACTACCCACAGCCCCCACTCCTGTAGACCCTGGTAATTTCCTAACCTCTATACTTTCTTCAATTAAAGCTTTCACCATTGCATTCATCTCTTTACTTTGTTTATTCCTCATGGTCTTATGTCATACCTTGTGTTCTTTTTTTGGTCTATCTCTTGCTGAGGTGGCTCCGACCTCTCAGTTTGAGGTTGGTAGCAATTTTGCCACCATTCTCAACCTTGTGAGTAAGGTTGCTGCCTTTTTTACCCGATTTGACCAGGCGAAGACCAATGACCTTGACCCTGCGGACTTATGAGGTGCTGGATCTCTTTATGTTGACTTTCATGGCTTCTAAATACTTGAAGAGTGTGTCACCCATTTGGAGGCGGTCTATAACAACTACAGAGATTTCATGTAGGGTTCCTCTTTGTTCGTTCTATGAGGGAACACTTCCTTTAGTTGTTGGGGAGTGTGATGAATAACATTGAGCATAACTTCATTAACACCATGTCCACAAAGAGGATCTTGTAGTGGAGGGCTGTAGTTCAAGAGTTTATCAGAGTTGGATTTGCTGTACAGTTTTTGTTGGACCACCTGCGTGAGATTGCTCGGGCCCTCTTTATGAAGAAGGTCCAGTCTATCGTGGACGCCATTGATGCTTGCATTGAGAATTTGCAGAAGGAAGTGGCAGACTAAGAGGCACGTCATAAGCATCTTCTTTCTAGCGTTACTGGCTTTAGCTGTTTTAAGGATTAGATTTATTTCAGGCCTTTGATTGGACTATTATATAGCTTTATTTCCTTCCCTATGTTTACTTCTTTCCCTCTTTTCCCTACACAGTACACTTTATTTCTCTTGCACTTATTTTGATAAGTCTGATATGACTTATATATTTTGAGTTTGTAATCTATTATGCTACATTTGCTATAGTTGCTATTATGCTTTATGATACAGTATATTTTGCTAGTACTTCATGATCTTCATTACCTTCTGCTTTTGCTTTCAATCATGAATTACGAGTAAAATGTGCTACAATACTTTCTTGTGACCTTATCCCTTGCAAGGGTGGTCACTTGGAGGAAAGAAAAGAAATAAACAAAATGTGAACAATTACATAATATTTCCTATGCATAATAACATTTCAGCCATTTGCCATTAATGGGATCCAATAAATCTTTTCCATCCATCTAGACTAAATGATAATACCCATTTACATGTGCTTCCCTTACCACGAAGGGCCCTTCCCATTTTGGTGAGAATTTGGATGGTCCTGCCATACCTCACTTGACATGGTCTGCTGTCCTTAATGCGAGCTATCCTTCTATAAACTTTTTTTCTTAATTGTCCTACTATAAGCTTCGGTCATCCTTTGCCTATGTCTGCAACTATGCTCTTGAGCTTCCTCCCTCTTTTCGTTCAACCCTTCCAGGTCCTTGCACCTTTCTACCGTAAAGACTTCCTTCTTCAGTTCCTTCCTTCATGTCTACATAACCCTTAAAGAAGGTATCGTTACTTCTGCTGGTCTCACCACTTCTGTCCCATACACTAAGGAGAAGGGAGAGAATACTATGGTAGATTTGGGCGAGCTTCAGTAAATCTAAAGTGCGTTTGGTAGACGCGTTACCTAACCTTCGCTATAGTCCTGGCTCATCTTACTGATGATCTTGATGAGGGTTTTGTTGGTTGTTTCTGCCTGCCCATTCCTTTGTGGGTAATAAGGCAATGACTGATGATGCTTCACCTAATAGAATTCTAACATCTTCCTCACTTCTCCATTGACAAATGGAGTACTATTGTCACTTATGATTTTGTGAGGTGCTCTAAATTGGACAATTATATTTACTTAAATGAAAATTTTCAAAACTCCCCTGGTGGCTTTGCGGAGTGGTATGGCCTCCGCCCATTTAATGAAATATTCTATGGCCACTATTGATACTGTATTTTGTTAGCCCTCGATTTGCGTGTTGGACTTCAAAAAATTCAAAAATATCATTTTCTCTCCTTGGGGCCGCAAGAACATCCAGAATGATGTAGAGTAACCTGTTCGGACACCGGAGCACCCCAAGTGCATTTTTTAGCCAAGATGACCAAAACACCCTTAGTGGGCCCAGAAACCCTAATTTTGATTTGGCCATCAAAATAAGTTGAAACCAACGCCACTACGAAAACTATCAAATTCTCATTCCAACGACTATTCATGGGTCGAAATCAGAGCTAGAAAGGCCGAGATATCATGAAAATTGGGATAATGCATTGATCGTTGCACCGCTAACTTCCTAGAGCCATAACTTTTGATCTGACGGTTGGATTTTCAAGATCCATACCTTTTCAGAATTAGGAAGTCAAGATCTTTCCAAGGGTGTCAAAATTAAAGGAACTCTTAGGGTGGCGGCCTTTGAGGGGCTACCGCCTCGAAAAGCACTCATGGGGCTATAAATAGCCCTAGGCACCCCCTAGACCAAAAAAAAAAAAAAAAAAAAGGAAAGAGAGGAGGCTTCCTAAGTTGTCTGCTCTGCTTGGACATTTACTACACTTTTTTCTCTCTTCCAAACACAAAATACACACAAAAAACATATCAAAGCCTTTTGATTCTTCCTTCTTCACCAAAAATACAAGGTAGTGTTCTTGCACCCAATATTCTTTTCCTTGGTTCTACATCTTGGATTTAGGGTTTAGGGGTGTGGATGTAGCTTTTTAGCAACTATCCACACCCCTAACTTTTAAATCTTTTTCTAGCATTTATCTTGCTCTTTTTGCCTTAATAATATGATTTATTTCTTTCCTTAGCATGTTTCTTGCTTTATCTCGCTCCTAGCATGTCCTTAGCTTAGATCTATGTTCTCCATGCTTGTTTATATGTTATTTGTCTCGATCTACAAGTTTTATGCTTTATGCCATGTTTTCCCATGTTTTGTTGCCCTTTTCGTTTTATGTTGATGTTAAGGTTACATGCTCACACGTTTGTATGATGTTTTTAACTATGCCTTGTTTGGATCTATGCGTTTATGTGTACATTTCCATGCTATATGGTTAGATCCTTATCTTCGCATGCTTATATGCTTGGATTCATGTTCTTCCATGCTTATGTGCTAGGATCTACATGTTTACATGCATGTTTCTACGCTTACTTATCTTGACCAATGTTCTCACATGCCTACATGCTTAGATATATGTTCTCTACATGGTTTATGCCATCTCTCATGTGCTTATGCACTTCATGCCATGTTTGTGTGCCTAGGCTTAGGCTGTGTTTGCCATGACCTGTGCTATTGTAGCCCTTTTGTCACTTTTGTCACTCTTTCTTGTGTTTTGGCCTATTGGTTCAAATTCGATCTTGACTCTATGGTCTTGGTCCTCATTTGTACGCCTTGGCCCATATCAAAGGGTTTGGATCACCCCATTGCATGTCTATGTTTGCTTGCTTTTATGCTCTATCTTCCATGTTAGCCTCTCTAGTTCTAGGTTTTGCCACGCTTGACGCCCTTAGCGGGTTTGTGCTTGTGTGGTTACATTCAATGTCCTTGAGGCCTAGTTCGGGTGTAATCACTTGGGATGCATCTTCGGATGTCGGGTTGCTTTGCACATACCTTCCCCCTTTTCTGCTCTGTGCAATGAGATTCTTGTCATGCTTGTTTGCGCCACTCGTTGGCTTTTTATGCATCTTTACATGCTTGCTTACATGTCCATGCATAAGTCTTGATTACTAGTGTGTCGTCCATGCTTCAACACAATGAAGTTATGAACATTCGATCTAAACCTACATTTGTCCCTTGCGAACACCATCTTTTGTTTGCTTTCTTGCTTGTTTGCCTTCTTGCTTGTTTGCATGCTTCCTTGTTCTTTTGCTTGCCATGTCTATCATGCTTTTCGGCTTTATGCCTCTTTCGCATGCTCTTCGCATCTTTTCCTTTCATTGCTTGTCTACTGGTTTCTAGTCTTTGCTTTTGCATGTACACACATGGAGTGAGGACACTTGGAGCTAGGGCACAATCTCCCAGGCGCAAGCAAAAAGGGCGCGGACACGAGGATGTAGATGTGAGCCAAGCGGCTATGTTCAGTAGATTTAGGGGTCTAGCTTCTCCCATTTGGTTATGTACTCTTTTAAACCCCTTCCTTCCCCCTCCATTCTCTCTTAGATGGGTTTTATTAGGTATATCATGCTGTGTACCATTCATCCTCATCTCTAGAGTATGGCGACCCCCAGTTTATTTTCCTACACTTATATTTTGGGTCATGTTCTAGGGATGTAGGCATTTACTTTCCTACTCTGTGTGCTTACAATGTGCATGATGCATGTATATATATATACTTGCTCACCCCTACCGGTGTGATCGTCATAGTCCATGTCACCTAAGGCAAGCGATGCCTATTTTTTGCCGCGAAAGTAAGGTGACATGTTGCCGGATTTTCGCCGTGGACATTTGGTACTTTGCCCGAATGCCTTAGGAAAGCATAGATTAGGACCACGCCCATTCAAAAGCCAAACTTCAAAGTCCCAAAAGCCAATACCAAAATTATGTTTTTTACTGCCAATCTCCAAAAATTAAGGTTTTATCAAAACAAAAGGATTGTTCTTAGACAAGCGTTGTGGGGTGCCTAATACCTTTCCCACACATAACCAAACTTCAGGACTCAAGAATCAAGATTTTTTGCCATCCATATTAGATTAGGAAAAATACCCTTTTTCTTAGCCTAGGATCGATAATAAAATCAACTAGAAACAAGTGACCAATCACACCTTAGAAAAACCTAATGATTGGTGGCGACTTCACTTACCTTTGTAGTCACCTAAAATTTGGCCAAAATTCTTGCCACACCTCCAAAGGTAGATAAACACCTACCCTACTCCACCGAGAGAGAGAGATAGAGAGAGCACCCGAAGCTCCGCACGAAACCACACCACATCGATCACCGAGAGGGGCCTCTAACGGGCCCCTACGCACGGGGGCGTCGCCACAACGGGTGGTCGAACAAAGGCCTGATGGTTATCCGTCTTGAGGCCGAGCGTCGATAGCCATGAGGATCATATGTATCTATTGGAAGGTGGATTGAGTGGTCTTACCAAATCGAGCCCCCAAGTGTGAAAGGGCTATGGAATGACCATGCTATGCAAGCTTTGTGGGTGAGTGTGGATCAAATTGGCTGGCACTTGGCAACCGTGATAATTTTTCATAAATTTTATTGTATCCTTCTTCATAATGGGCCAATAATAGCCCATCTACAGCATGCACCTATACAGCTTCTTCTTCCCTTGATGCTCTTCGCATTCTCTAGCATGCACTTCCTTAAACATATTGCAAACTTCTTCTGGACCTAAACACCGTAGTGGGTCCCCATCATATCCCTTTTTAAAAAGAACTCCCTCGTGTAGGAAGTATCAGGTCACTAGTTTCCTGAGCTTATACCTTTCTCCATGCTTCTATGGTAGGACACCTTTTGTCAAGTATTCTATGAATAAGCTTCTCCAATCCTCTATGGTGAACACGGTGCTGATGCCCACTTTGGCGAGAAGGCCTAATAATAAGAAGAAGCTTAATAATATATAAAAGGGAATAAGGAAGAAGAATTAGCAAAGTGAGAAGAAGACCATTAAGCCCGAATGGCAGGAATAATGTCCAAGAGCCTATAAAATAGTAAAAAAGCTCCAAAGAAAGCAAATGGGCCCAAGGGAGCCCAAAGAAGGAAGTAGTAAGCCCATGAGAATTCTAAGAAATGGAAAAAAAGCAAAAATGGGCCGGAAGAGCCCAAAGAAAGAAATTAGTAAATGGTATGGTAATTGGGCTGGGGAAGCCTGAAAGATTTAGTAAAAGCCCACGAGAATTTAGTAATGGGCCAAGAATGCCTAAGGAAATGAAACGGGCCAAGGATGCCCAAAGTGATGAAATGGGTCAAGAAAGCCCAAGATAGTATTAAAACAAGCCCAGCAGAAGTACTAGGCAATGCGAACTGAGTAAAGGAAAAGTATATGGCAGGCCCAAAGGAGGCCCAACAAGCACAAGTTAAATGATAACATGGCAGAAGCAATGGAGTGGCATGGCAGGGGTGTCAGTCAATGCACAAAGAAAGTAGTGGCTAGATTGAAGAAGGAATGACCTATTCCCGTGCAAAGTCCAGCCTGGGGAAGAAATGAGATGAAGAGAATGAAGACCCAATGACTCCTCCACGCCACAAAGGGTTAAAAATAAGCAATAGGATGAGCAGAAGGATCAAACTAATCCCTAGGCCATGGCAAATGCGTGAATGGCAGACAAGCCCTGGACTCACATGGGAGTGGAGCACACACAAGGCCCAAGCACCACCCATTTGGCCCAGGCACCACCCACTTGTACCCAGCTAATACAGGGATGGTGGGCCATGGGTCAGAGGTAAGAGAAGGTATGGTCTGATGGTGGGGAGAAGGGGAAAGTCTATTTTGGGATTCCTGTTCAAGCTCTTTTAGGGGACATGTCTAGCTAGGATGACATACCACCAAAAAGAGGGAAAGATGAGCTGGAATCACTAAGTGTATGCCAAAGGAGTTAGTAAGAGAGAATGTCCAACTCTTATCCGGATAGGAATGCCACGGAGAGCAAGAAAACAAAATGAAACTCTTTTGTCTAGAAATGGAACGTGACACAGCCAGCATAGGGCAGTGGTGATAGCTAGGCAACTAACAGACTAGTGGGTGGTCCGGGAAGGACACCCACACTAGGCTAAAAGTAGTTAAAGGTTAAGAAAGAGTGGGAGTAAGTGAGTGAAAGAGCAAGAACTAGAGGAAGAATAACAAAAGGAAAATAGAGAGCAAGTGAGAAAAAATAGTAAGAAAGAAAACAGAGAAAAACGGAGGGGATATGGAGTAAAGTGCAGAAATGAGAAGTGTGATAGGGGCATGCACCAATAGGCTATTCCCTTCTCTTCCTCTCAACAACCTACTCTCTAGCAAGGTTAAAAGGATAATCCATTTAGGCCCATTCTTTCAAAGTAGGCAATTTCCATGGCAGGATTCCCCTGTGAGATTGACTACATTGAAGAGTGGTTCCCTTCCTGGACTTAAATCCCCTAAGGAACCAAGTATGGCAGATTAATCTCTCCTTTTCTTTTAATTAATCAAGCATTAATATTACTTTTTCTTCTTTTATTATTGTCACTAACTTATTTTGTCGTACTCATATCGTTGTGTCTTTCCTTACTAAGGAAATGGTTTAATCATCGTTAGCAGCGAATATATTCTTCTTATTTTATTATATTATTCCCTCTTGTTATAACCTTTTTGTGACAACATCTTTTTCCATGGGCATGTGACCAAGATCATAGCAGAGGGGCTTTAGCTTGCGCACAAGTTGACTTGAGGTGAGTTTCAATCAAGCCAGTCTTGGCTCTCCTATCCTAGAACTATTGGGCTCTAACGTGGCAAGAAGTGGTCTAGCCCAGAAGTACAGAAAACTTACCACACACGACATAACTCTCTTCTCTGTCTACAACCAAGTGGTAGGCTTTACACTGGGTTTGGATTAGGTTTGCATTCTTGCCCATGCTTGGCCAATAAAAATACGCTCTCTACCCTAGAACTATTGGGCTCTAACGTGGCAAGAAGCAGTCTAGCCCAGAAGTACAGAAAACCCACCACACATGACATAACTCTCTTCTCTGTCTACAGCCAAGTGGTAGGCTTTACACTGGGTTTGGATTAGGTTTGCATTCTTGCCCATGCTTGGCCAATAAAAATATGCTCTCTACAACCTGCAGTATATACAGATCTCACCGTAAAACCCACAAGTTCTACTGTGCACTTCCTTTAATTTTCTTTGAGCCTTTTCATGACCTGCGCATCTTGATAGAATTCCTCCTGGCATTCTACGATACAACTCCCCTTTCATCAGGACATAGTACTTTAATGTCTTTAATTCTACCACATCTTCTTCCTTTAATAGGGCTTCCTTGATGGGAACCCTCCAACCCTCTTCGTATCCTTACTTCTCCTGAAACCTTTCCTAGAGTATTCCAATGATGGGCTTCTTTCGCTTGTTGATCTCAACTTTGATATTACTCCCTTCAAAGGCTATCTGTGAGCCCAATGCAGCTAATGCATCCGCATAACGATTGTCGCTCCTCTGAGTGTGCTTTATTTCAAATGTGGAAAACTTTTCCTCCATTCTCTAGGCTAGTGTTTTGCATGGGGCCAGACTTGGTTCCTTTAAAGGAAAACTCTCCTTAGCTTGGTATTCCACTTAGCTTATGTAGTAAACTGGTATTCTAATTTCTGGCCTTGTATTCTGCTGTATGTTGCTGTATTGTCTCTTCACTATTGTGATAAAGGACCACTCCTGCACCTCCTGAGTTTGCTATAAAGGAACCATCAAACTTCATGAACCACTGTTCTTCGGCCACTTCTGCTGTAGCCACTTCTCTTGGTATTTCATAATCTAGAGGGAATTCCTACTTTCTTGGAAATTGAGCCAATAGGTCTGTTATGGCTTGGCTTTTCACCGTCTTAGGTGTTTCCGCTTTTAGGTCATATTGTGATAACTGTAATAACCATTGAGATATTCTGCAAGACAAATAGGTTGTCGAAGAAGAGCTTTAATTGCATGGGATTTCGTCATCAAATGTACCTCGTAAGCCAGGAAGTAATGGCGTAGCCTTTGCGATGTATAGACATTTTCCAAGCATACCCTTTCTGCTCTGGGATAATGAGCCTTTGCATCCCTTAGATAACACTAGCTGTTCAACTCTTCCAGGGCTATCAAAGCCCCAATGGCAAATAGGCTGGAGGCAAGGTAAAGCAGCAATGGTTTCCTGCGGACTAGCGCTTGCACCGTGGGAAGATTCATCACAATCTGCTGTAACTTTTGAAAGACTATCTGCTGTGTTTCTCCCCACTCAAAGCCTTCTCCTTTCTTTAGTAACTTTGTAAAAGCCAAAGTGATCAATGCCAAACCAGGGATGAACCTCCTGATGTAGGAGACTTTGCCCAGAAAACTCTTTAACTCCTTGACTGTGACCGGTGGCTTCATGGTCACTATTGCCATTGCCTTGGATGGATCTACATCTATTGCTCTATTGTGAACTAGAGACCGCAAAAATTTCCTGGTAGACACTCCAAAGGTGCATTTTAGTGGGTTCATTCTTATCTTGAAAAGTCTGCACCTTTCGAATACCTTTCTCAACACCTTGACATGATCTTCACGCCTTCTTGATTTCACCACTATGTCATTCACATAGTCTTCCAATTCTTGGTGTATCATGTCATGAAATATGGTGGTCATTATGTGCTGATAAGTTGCGTGTGTGTTTTAGTCTAAAGGGCATTAGTATTTAGTAGAAATTCCTGATAGGCGTTTTGAAAGCAGTCTTTTTCGCATCCTTTGATGCCATCTATTTCTAATTGTACCGACTAAACTCGTCTGTGAGAGAAAACATGGCATTTCTTGTGGCAAAATCTATCAATAGGTCCATGTTGGGCAAGGAAAACTCGTCTTTAAGGTAAACCCGATTAAGATTTCACAAAGACAATGTTGGACAACCATCGCAAGTGTTGGATTGGTTTAATGAAACTGCTTGCTTATAACTTTTGCACCTCCTTCACTGTTTGCTTCTTTATTTTAGTGTGAAACACCCTGGTAGGCTAAGCTATTGGCTTGGCTTCAGGATCCACAATGAGCTTGTGTACTACTAGCCCTAGGTATAACCTAGGCATCTCATTGTATTCCCATGAAAAAACATCTTTGAATTCTTTTAATAGCAAGATCAATTCTACCCTTTCTTCATCTGACAACTTTGAGCTTATTAAAACCAGCCTCGGCTTTTATGGGTCCATACCCAAGTCAATCTCTTCTAGCTTTTCTTCTGCCATTACTTATGTGTCTTTTTCTACCATAATCTCTCTTTCACTTTTTGCAACGCTCTTTTCCTTTGAACCATCCTAGGCCATACAATATACTAGGCTCTTATGCTGTGGCCCTCCTCTAGGAACCTTTTGCAGACTGTAGGTGGGTTCTGTGCACCTTCATAATTTATACACTATCCAATTGTCAGGTGTTCAGACCCTAACACATTGTGGCGTACTATCTAGTTCCAAAGTTGGTGCTTTTTTCCTTTTCATCTTCCACATTAGCAACTACCTTAAGTCAAGCTTTGGGTCGTCTTGGATATCCTTTTACTTGGGGACAAAGGTGCCTTGTGGCTTGGATATTGAGCTTTCTCTAGACGGTGCCCATTCCTCGTAGAACATTGTCTCAACCAAATAGGCTTCTGCCTGCTCGAATAGGGATTGGTTTGCTGCTATCTGTATCATCCTGCCATTCAATCTCCCTTTCAAGCACTAGTGATAGGTGGGTGGAATTAGGCGGTGTTTATGTGGCCATGGTCTTCCCAGCAGTACATGATAAGAAACTTCTATCTTTACTACGTAGAAATGGGCTAAAGAGGCTATTACACTCATCTTTAGCCATAGCTGTATGTGACCCATGGTATACTCACTTCTTCCTCAGAACCATGTTACTTCCATTGGGCATCCTTGAATCTTGCTTTCTAGAATTCCTGCTACTTGCAACGTGTTGAGTGGGATGAGATTACTGAAGTGCCCATATCAACTAGGGCTCTTTTAATGGGGATTTGGTTTATGGAGGCTACTAAGTAGAGGGGCCTTCTGTGGTCAGAGTACTCCACCTCTATGTCTTCGTTGCTAGAAGTAATCTCATTGGTGTCTTGCAGGAAAGTTTTGTCAACTTTAGCTTCTACAGCAAAATATTCCACTCTTGCTTTTAAGGAAATGCTTACCAAAGCCTCCGTGGCCACCCTTCTTTCGTTTGTCATGAGCTCTAGTTGATTAAACAAGTTCTTGAACTGAGAGCTCTTCTGTAAAGTAGTAGTGGTTGTGGTAGGTAGAGCTGACCTTTCTTCTTCATCCTCTCTCTTGAATCTGCGTAAATGACAACTGCTATTACCTCCTTTACCTTATGATTAGGGAGTGGGTTTCTATATAATTTTGGTTGGGACAACTCAAAGGTTCCCTCCATGATTTTGCAATGTACTAGCCTATGTAGTGCCTAACATTTTGTCGTGGTATGCTATACATAATCATGCAGACTACAGGAATGTGGGTCCCTCCATTATTCTTCAGTGGGTTCTTTGGAGACTTGATTGGATTTGAAAACTCCATTTGCAATCCATTTGTCTAAGAGCACATCCAGCTCCTTTGGTGTACATGGTATTGGCGGAGGGTTCTTGTATTTCTTTCCTTTCGACTTCCTTTTCTTCTCGCCAGGTGGACACTGTCATGGCCTACTGTGTGGATCTCCGTTCCTTGGGTTTGTCAAAGCTTGGCCTGAATGATTGAGCAGTCTTCTAGGCCTTTTGTAATAGCTGTGCAAATTGTGAAATTTCCAAAATTTCCAGGACAGCTCTATATTCCATGATCATATTGCCTATGCACATTTCCACCAGCGTTTTCTCTTTATAGTGATCATAACACTCAAAGGCTATGTCCCTAAACCATTTGATGTACTCTATCAGGTCTTCACCATTTTTTTGCTTAGTACCTTACAAAGTTGCAAGCGTTGCTGGCTTTTCTCTATGGAAATACTTGGTGCAGAACACGTCTACCATGTCATCCCATGATGAGATCGATCTTTGCTTCAAGCCAGTGTACCAGGTATACGCCCGGTCATATAATGACTTCGAAAATTCTTGGAGGTAAAGGTCCTTGTTTGCTGCGTAAGGACCAAAGGTATCAATAAACTTACTTACGTGCTCAATGGCACTTCCCCTTCTACCATCATATTGTGCTAAGGTTTGCAGCTCATATCTCTCGGGATATGGCTTGCTGAGTATCCTTAATGGATACAGAGGTCTTCATGCATAGAATCTCTTCTTGGGAACCTTGGCCTTTTCTTGCTCTAGAAGTGCTGCGACGCGACATTAGCCATTGCGGAGAAACACTACTTCGCTTTCTACGGGCCACTGCCCACAGGGTTTTCTTCCTTGTCTGCCACATGCTCGGGGTCATGTTGGCTTCCTTTTTCCTTAATCTTATCCACCTTCAGTTGGCTTATTTCCTCCATCAGCTGTTGCTGGGTTCCTTCGTTGCTATTACGGCCCAGCCCCCACTTCGTTAGCACCCTCTGCTTAATTGGGCTAGTGCGGTATGGATGGCTTTGATTCTACTTGCGATGGCATGACATTCATATTTTGCATCATCTTTGATCTGGGGGCATAACTTGTGAGGGATCTATTTGGTTTCCCTATCTATTTCCCAACTCCCCAATGAAGTCACCAATTTAAATGTGGTGGGCATGGTTGTCAAAATCGCGATTTGGATCCTAGGATAGCACGATTTTACAATCGCACCTCACCAAAACGTTTAGGATCACACTAGGATCGTAAAAGTGGTAGGATCGTGAAGGATCATATGCAATTGTAGGGTCGTATGAGATCCTACCAATCCTACCAAAAACATAATTTTTTTTTTTTTGGATAAATTTTTTGTTTTGATGAAGTTTTAAAGGTTTTTTTTTTTCATGTTGTGATGGTATGACATTTTATTTTTATAAAATTATGTCAACCTAAGAAAATGTTTTCTAGCTTCTAGTTCACTTGTTTTCAAAATGAAGAAATGCTTCATCATTTCTAAATGAAGAATTTGATGTTGGCTTTGCTGTTTTTTAAGCTATAATATTGTTAAATTTTTTTGATCAATATACTAATCTGTGCTATAATATTATTAAAATGTTTTTTTATATATAATTTTATTAGTAATGCTTGGATTTGTATATTGATTGATTGATTTTATTTAGCATGCTCTTTAATTGTTGTTGAGTGGTATGACTTGAATAGTTGAGTGTGAAATTGTATCTTGATGTTTTTTGCAACTCTAGTGTACAAATCTATAATCTACATAGATGATGAAATGGATGATGATGATTAGGAATTTAGGATGGTGGTTATAAGAACCTTAGAATGGAAATAATTAAATGTCCAATTCACCTTAATATTCATCTTACTTTGGGATTTCATACTGTAGTTAGGTGGTTTTCATTTGCTAAGTTATTTTGGATTTCAAACTTGGAACCTAAAACTTGAAAAATATTTTCCATATGTTTTGATAAATATTTTGGTATATGGTTGTTAATTAAACATTTATTACACTTTTTAGATGCATTGGATCAAAACTTAAATATATTTGTTTCGTAAGTATAAACTTAGCGATGTATGACATGCAAATTACATCATATGATGCAAATCTTAGGTTTTTTTTTTAATGGATAAATTTATAATTTACGTGATTATTCAACATACAAAGTCATTATCAAGTTGTTTGCTTTAAATATGAAAATATGTAGGATCTTACGATTAACGATCCGATCCTACGATCTACGATCTCACCTACCTTTAACGACCCTACGTAGGATCCCGATTTTGACAATATAGACACATCTTGGTAGGAGTATTGAGTGTACGGCGTGCCCATAGTAGGAACAACTATTATTGATGTTACAGCAGGAAATACAGTATGGTAGAATAACTATAACATTTGACAAATACTATTAACGCCCTAATAAAGGGTAAGAGAAACCTAATGAGGCTATGGTAGAATAATACAACTGTGAAAAACAATGCTACAACAAACAGTTCATGTAGACACTCGATTTTATACTCATGATTTAATCAAGAAAAATGACTGGAATGACCAATTGTATACCCAAAATTCATGATTGCATTACATGCATTAATTTGTTCATTGCATATCATAAAAATGATCTTGAGATTCTAACGGTCGTGGCGGTATGCCCAATTTCCAAATCAAACCGTTGGATCAAAAGATATCACATGATCAAGTTTGCACGGTTAGCATACATTGTGTCTAGATAGAGTCCAGCACGCATGATTAATTTAAATTAATTTTGATTGGTTAAATAACTAAAATTAATTCAATAATTTTTTGATTGGTTAATAATTAGTGTCAAAAATAGGATTGCTTGCATGGAAATAAATGAGATAATTGGATAACAATAAAATTGTGGATAATCTAGACTTTATCAAGATTTAGACTATTTATCTACAAGATAATTGTTGCTGAAGAGACTTGAATTATCCATAAAAGAGTTTAAATTTTAGAATACGGATTAAAAACACGTCTAAGTGCAAGTCCTGGCTCAAGAAAACCTAAAAAAGAGTCCAAAACGCACCCAAACTTGAAAGTGTGATTGGCATCCAATAGTGCCTTGGCACTTTTGGAGTGCCGAACAACACTTCAAGGTGCCGAATGCCACATATTAGGGTTTTGGCCTGATGGTGTTCGGGTGATGATAAAACACATCCTTTTCGATTTTTTAGCAGAAGAACATCATATTCTAATCTTCTAAGCTATTTTTTCAAGTCTCCCAGCCTTTATAAATAAAGGATGGATTTCAGAATTTAGCTCACTTTTTTTTTGGGAGATGTTGTTTTTAGGCTCTTAGTTTTCTAATCTTTCTGACCCCCTTTCTGATATTCTCTCTCTTACGTTAGAGAGATTTTGGAGGCTTTAGTCTTTAAATTTCTTTTTTTGTAAGTAAGGATTTTTAGGTTTCAAAGATAACTGCATAAATTTCTTTGAACCCTAAAATATTCTCTTGAGAAAAAGAGTACATCCGTGCAAGAGGTAGCTTTTCTTTTCTTCTATCTCTTTGAATTTTATGATGCCTGAATCAATATTTGTTTAATTTTGATTTTGCGATGTTCATCTTGTGTGTTGTTGAAACTTTCTTTGTTAGAATATGTTTATGACACTTTTATTGTTAAGATATATAAATATATATATAATTTTTTTTATTTCAAAAATCTGCTTGTTATCAAATCTTTTCTCAAATCAAAAACTAATTTGCATCTTCATTAGATGCAGATTTGAATTTTTCTTAAACAAAAAACTGATTTGCATCTTCATTAGATGCGGATCTGAATTTTTCTCAATCAAAAAAACTGATTTGCATCTTCAATAGATGCAGATCTGAATTTTTCTTAATCAAAAAACTAATTTGCATTTTCATTAGACGCATATCTGAATTTCTCTCAATTAAAAAACTGATCTACATCTTCATTAGATGCAGACTTGAATTTTTCTTAATCAAAAAACTGATTTGCATCTTCATTAGATGTAGATCTGAAACTTTTTAGATCCAAAAAACTGATCTATATTTTCTTTAAATGTAGATATGATTTTTTTAACAAAGCAGATTTTGAAATAAAAACGAGTTATGGGTAGTCTTGTTGGTTTTGTTTGATGCATGTAGCATAGGTTTATATCATGAATTAACCCTCTTCTAAAAAGCTTTTTCTTATTTTCTTTCATATAAAAAACAGATCTGACTTTTCTAGTTCTCTACAAATCTAAATTTTCTCATAAAAAAAAAAAGATATGATTCTTTTTAATGCAAAACAAATTTTTTTTTTTTTTTAGTTCTCAAAAAAACAGATTGGATCTTTTTAAATCAAAAGATTTTGTTTCATTTAATGGACACAGATCTTAATTTTTTTTTTCTCCAAAAACTATTTTTTTCCTGCACATATAAAAATAGATCTGATTTTTTCTAAACCAAATTCAATTTTTTATCACAACATAGATTTGAATTTTTAACAATGAAGAGGGCATATTCATAAATAGACTTATGTGATTTATTTTTTTCATCTACACAACATATTATTTTGTCATGCATAATGGGGTACATTGGTAATGAGAGTTTAGAAGACTAGACTCTGTTCGAGCGGAATAGGTGCGTAACACCTTCCCATTTCGTAACCTAGCCTCTGAACTTAGTTTCTTTTGGACAGGTAGACCTATACTTTGTCTTTATTTTTATTTTTGAGTAGATTGTAACTAGGACAAAAAGCCATGTAATTCTTTGGTAGATTGTAACTAGGACTCCAAGCCTTGTAATATCCAATCTATCAAGTTTGTATTTGTATCCAATTAATGACAATGAAACTTTTTGGTCATGTAAAGTTGTATTTAATTTTTTTTCTTTTTTTTTTTTGTATAAAAAAAATAAGTGGCGACTCTACACCACTTACGCAAAAAGATAGGTATCTTAAAAAGCACCCAAACCTCTTTTTTTGAGAGCAACCCAATTAGGGGCTATTTCTCATAGTTCAATAATAGAGTAACAGGTTAATTGTTCATCAATGAAAAAAGTAAAGCTCGCCTGCTAAAGAAATGGGCATAGCTTCTCAGCAAGCATAAGTCCATAAAGGGAACCAATCTCCAATGTGAGTAACCTCACAGAAGGCTTTTTCCATAGAGATTACGCATTTTGGAAAAATGATCTAGATGGCTCAAACTTTAACCCTTAATTTCTCAGAGAGTAGGTCTATCAAGGGAGAGAAATGGGTAGCCTATTGATGCATGTCTCTATTCCTACCACTAATGCTTTTCTTTAGTTTATTGTGTTTTCTTTTCTTTTCTCTCTTTTTCTTCTTTGTTCTACCACCTTTGACCCATGGCCCACCTCCTATGTATTGGCGGGGTACAAGTAGGTGGTACCTTGGCCCTCTGTATATGCTTCATTTCTGTCTGAATCTGTTTCTTTTTGGTCTTCACACCATTTTTGTTACTTCCGTGTTTGTCTGATTCTGCTATACGTTCTAATTGGTGTTTAACTCTTATGGCATGAAGGACATATGGGCTCTTAGGCTCATGTTCCCTGCCTTTCATTTCTTCTTTGGACTAGGCGTTGCTTGGGCAAGAGTCGCAAGAGTCATTATCTTCTAGCCGAGCCTATATTTTCCTTCTTTGAGTTCGTGGGCCTCTTGGCCATTACTCCTGCCAGATCATTCCATCGTGGTTGCTATAGCCTTGCCCTTCTTTTGCTTCATTTTTCATCGTGGGCTTGTGGTCAACCCATTTTCTTGTAAATTTTTTGCTCAAGGCTTCCCAGGCCCACTTTTCACATTTTTACCTCTCTTGGCTTTGTTGGCCAACATTCCTCTTGTACTAGCCCATTTCAGTATGTCATTCTTCGGGCTTTCTCAGCCCATTTACTATCTCTTTACCTTTTTTATTTCCATGGAATTTTTGCTAAATCCTTTGGACTTTCTCGGCCCAATTACCAAATCTTTACTTCTCATTACTACTTGGGTTTATTGGCTTTTAAGCAGGCCTATTGAGTTTACTAACTCATTTTCTAGGCGTTCTCGACAGATTTACTCTCTCTCTCTCTACCTCTTACTATTCCCATGAGTTACTATTTCATTTCTTAGGCTTCTTTGGCCTACTTACTTCCTCTTTAACTCTTTTCATTCTTGTAGGCCTGCTAGCCATTCCGGCTTGTTGGGGCTTGTTGGGGCTTGCTTTACTATTTTATCTTCTCACTTTCTTCATATTGTTGGGCTTCTTTTGTTGTTGGGCCCTTTGTCAAAAGTGGGCATCAACAACAATTAAAAACAAGCTATTGACATTAGCTTTCAAGGCTTTAATGGAATTGGGATTTGAGGTTTAAATTTAGAAAGGGTGTGATTTTTAATTAATGCTTCACTATGAAAATCCGGTAGCATTTTGCCTTATTTTCGTGGCAGAAATTCGGCAACGTTGTGCCTCATGTGTGTCATAATGCACAAAACACTATTCTCACCAAGCTTTCTTTGTGAGAATATGGCAACGAAGGTGCCTTATTTTCACAATGAAAATCCAGTAGAGTTTCATGTTTGGTGTGCTATGGCGCACTAGCAGGATTTTGTGCTTGTGTATACGGCGCGCGTCAATGTGTTCGTACTAAGGCAAGCCAAAGCTCACCAAAGTATTAAACGCATTGAAGAGTGTTGCATACACATGAAACCAATGTCACTTTGCTGACATGGATCAAGACAATCATACCGTGATAATCATGCCCACAACATAGCGTGAATATGCACCTACGACAGTTGCCTTGAGCGCATATCCACACTACAAGGTTAAGAGCACTCATGATTATGAGAGTGTTGCTCTCCTAACCATGAGAGTCCATCATACAAAGTGTATGATCATCCACAAACAGGCATATATATATATGTACATACATCATGCACAATGCTAGCATGCAGAGAGGGAAAGTAAAGCAAACATTGCCTACATCGAAAGGGTATGGCCTAACAAGGAACAGGAAATGTATAACAAACATTGTAATACCCTAGGAATGTGGCCTAAAGCTAGATACAAAGAGGGTAATCCTAATACAAGGTTCTCAAGAAAAGGCTAAGAGAGAGAGAGAGAGAGAGAGAGAGAGAGAGAGAGAGAGAGAGAGAGAGAGAGAGAGAGAGAGAGAGAGAGAGAGGGGAAACCACTCGGGGAGACTAAGCCTCCGATCTACTGAGCCTTGCCCTTTTTGGGTTTGTGTCTTTTTGCTTGCACTCTTGCCCTTTTTAGCTTGCAATTCAGAAGTTTCATCCTTGCTCCAAGAATCCTAGCTCCAAGCATCCTAGCTCCAAGTGTGTACATGTAATGAAAAAAGAAACACAAAACCGGCAGACATGCAAAGAAACAATTAGAAAGAAAGCGTGTGAGTGGACAAACTAACAAAGAAATCCAAATGGGGGTAAATAAGCATATTATCAAACAAAAGTGTGTAAGTTTGGATTTGGTGTCCATAGTTCCATGAGATTGGAGTATGGACGACACATATGCCATCAAGAAAAGTTCCTAAAAAGGACTCAGGGTCTCATGTATCAAGGATGGGTGTGAACCTACATGGGATTTGTAGGAACTAATCTTGATGACATAAACAAGCACACAACGACACATGCATGAACATATAGACAAACATGCAAAGATGCAAGGAAACAAATAGAGCCAAATGGGATGGCACAGGGCAAGCAAGGCAAACAAATCATCACACAGAGTGAAAAAGGATAAGCATCAAGCAAATTAATATCATGGAGATGTGTTTTCCCAAACAGTTGTATCCAAACAAACTGCAGGAGGGACAGATGCAATCAAATAGGCAAGTGGTCCCAAAGGCCAACAAGCACAAACTCGCGAAGGGCACAAAGCATGGTAAGAGCCTAGATTGAGTTAGACAAACATGTATCTAAAGCATAAAAGCAAACAAGCATACACATGCATAAAGGAAATGATCCAAACCCTTTGTTAGAGGCCTAGATGTATGGATATAGGCCTAGACCGCAAGATCTGGATTTACATACTACATAAGAGCCAAAGCACAAGAAAAAAGCATAACAAGAGACATTAAATCCAACATGTAGATTTAAACACATAAACATGGCAAGAAGCACATAAACATATAGATATAAGCATAAGCATGGCAAAAAGCATGGAAACATATAGATCTTAACAAAAACAAGGTATTTAGACATATCCTAGCCGAAAGTAAGTAGACATTCTAGGAAAGCAATTAAACATGCTAGAAAGTAAGTAGACATGGTAGGAAAGTAACAAAGCATGCTATAAAGCAAGATAAAACAAGAAATTAAATGGGCGTAGATAGTAGCTAAAAAGCTACATCAATAACCCTATACCTCAAATCTAAGGTTGTAAAACCAAGAAGAGGAAGATGAGAGCAAGAACACTCCCTCATGATTGTTGGAGAAAAGCAAGAAATCAAAGATTTTTGTGTGTGTTTTTGGAGAGAATTTAGAGAGAAAGAGAGAGAGGGGGAAACTACCTAGAAAATGCTCCAACATGCCCAAATTTTTTTTTTTTTTTAAAATCTAAGGGGTTTGGGGGTTAAATAAGCACTCAACATGCTTCTTGAGGCCTAGGTCACCCTAAAAGGCTAGTAGGTCAAGCTGGTAGCCCTTTAGGGTGCACTGTGTCTATACACTAACATCAGCAATTTTGTCTTTTTTCTCTAGCTTTTTGGTTCTGACTTTGATTACATATATGAAGGCCTTCCTAGACTCTGACTGAGTTTATCTTAGTGTCCCTAGAAATATATGGATGTCTAGTTTCCAGAACACTAAATAAATTGAAATACCAATGGTTAGATGAAAAGTTATGGCCTTAGGAAGCAAGTTGACACACTTGACACTATTTTAATGATATCTCAATCGTTTTAACTTTGATTTCAACCCATGAGTAGTCGTTGGAAAGGGAATCCAATAATCTTCACAATGAAATTGGTTCCAACTCATTACATGATCAGATCAAAATTAGGTTTTCAGGTCGCTCTTAAGAGTCAACCTTGGGTCAAACTTGGTTAAAGTTGACAAAAATCTCTAAAAACTTTCGGTTTGATGGAAAAACATGGAAAATTTTGTTTTGTGGTGGTTTTAACCAATTTTGACCTTTGGTCAACCCTGAGTTAACCAAGTCATTTTGGTTATTTTGATCTAAAATGGCATTTTGAGTGTTCCGATGCCAAATGGGATGTACCATATCAATCTAGATCTTCCCATAGTCCCCTGGTGAAAAAGTTGACATTTTTAAAATTTTCAAGGTTCGGCATGCAAATCGAAGGTGGACAAAATATGGTATCTATACCTTGATGTAGATATTTTTTTAGTATAAAGTAGAAGATTATTCTTAAAACACCTTCAATTTTCACCCAAATCCCTCTTGGTGCCTAAAATGAGTAGTCTTTTAATCATTTCTTCATACATTTTTTTTCCTTTATTGATGAAAGTTATCTCACTTGAAAAACTTTTCTTCTTTTATTTTAATTATACATATGTCTAACTGCTAAAGATAGTTATTTTATTTAATAACTCTTATTAAATAAACAACTGATTATTTAATTGGTTTAGCTTTTAACTTGGGATGAAACCAAAGAACAAATAGAGCTACTCTACCCTGAAGGCTTATCCATCAACTCTTGACAAACCCAAAGTTGACATTAATTATATTTAAATATAATTTCACTTTAGGCTTTATTAATATAATTATATCGCAAGACTTTATTATCAAATCAATGAAACCCTCCATGAAAATATTTATACTAACTCAAATTCATAATATATAATTGTCACCTTGTAAATTACTATCTCTTAATCCTTAAGTTCTTAGTTTAATCCTTTAAGTTATTTATATATCTATGAAATCAAATTTCATAAAAATATAAATTTTAGTTACTTTTTACTAAAGTGGTTAGGTCTAACACTTTGAATAACTACATCCATTAAACTTAACTCGAATATTTTATGTCTCTAAAAAGATACTATAAATTCCATTTAGAGAATATGTGTTTCCTCATCATTACGTGTGATTTTTCGACAATGATCTCACTCCTAATACAAAAAAGAAAACAACATTTCATGTTCAGGATCACAATTTCCTCAGGATTGAAAGTCGTGGGATTTATTACTTAGTTGACAGTAGTAAATATTATAATTAATCTCAGATGGTCCAATTTTATGTATCTTGCACACTTAAGACACACCAATATATTAACTATAAGTTTCCACTTCCATAATCAAGAAAAATCATCTTTATTGACACGCTATATTCTTTGCATACCCAATTTCATCACTGAGTCGAAATCAAAATATTGATGTAATGACGAAAAAGCAGTTAATCAACTTATGGAAATAAATGAAGATTTTAGTGTTTGCCATCACAATAAATTTGTTTAGAGATGGGAAGTCAAATCTATTTATGATATTCAATGCGCGAACTAAGAAGGTTTACGTCGTAGAATTGAATAAGAAATAATACTTCTTTTATTAATTCACAGTTTAAGAACTAGTTAGGAAAAAACACAAGTGTTGGTTCTCGAGTCTAGTTTGAGATTGGGATTACAGATGGATAGATTCTTTTCTTTCTTTTTTTGGCTCTCCTCCTCATCTGGATATTCTTTTTGCTTTTATATCCAACTACAACTTATTTGAATCTTACACTTGAAGGGGTGAGATTGCACTCCTAGAACTCTTGTCCCATCCAGAACATACTTGCAAGCTTTACCTTATAATCTTAGCTGTGTCACCACTATTCATGGTCATTTCCTCATTAATGTGGCCAGAGGAGTGGTTGTCTTGTATTTAATGCGGAGGGGATGACTTCTATACCCTTCTTTCTTCATCTTTCTTGTATTCCGTACCAAGTCTGCTTTCTTTCCTTTTTGATGTTTTAACTTTATGCGCCTCACATAACTAGTGCTCGTCCCCGAGGTTTGAGGCGCGTCCTCAAAAATAATTCTAACTGCCCATTTAAATTAGATTTGGGATCCTTGTCCCCACAATTGAGTTTACAAAGAACTTATGATTTATATCTTTTGTAACTAAATCAAATATAATGCATCTCAAGAATTATATTATAATGTCCAAATATTCATGTTACCATTATTTTATATAATAAAACAACTTTATTATTTTAATACATAATATTTTACATAATTTTATACCTAACATAATATAATAGGATTTTAGGGCACTAATCCTAATATATACAACCCAAAGCTTCCACAAATACAATGAATTGAAGAGGATCCTCTTATCTTAAACCTCTCAAAAATTTTGAAAAAGTTGTTTAGATTGCTATATATCAAAATGGAAAAGCCAACCACGAATATGCAAAAGCTATCCATTACCCTATATCATAAGAGGGGTCTTTTACCACAAGAAATCCTTTTCAATTAATTATTTTCAAAACACAAATCAAAAAGTTATTTTCAAAACAAAGTTTCAATGCATTCTAGCTTAGGAATTTAAATTCTCTTATATGCATTCCACCTAAAGTATAAAGAATAATACATTTTTGATTCATGATTATAGTTTAGGAATCCGAATTCTCTTTTTGCATCCCACCTAAAAGTATATAGAATAACCCATGGCCACATTGATTGAGTAGAAATTAGATTTCTATCTTCATTTATTTAAAACAAAAATAAATGTATGGGAAAATTTATACCATGTTTCATATTAAGTCACAAATTTTTTATTTTGTCAATTGAATTCTTTGTCCATATTTGTTATTCATTTGTATATTATGAATAATAACAAAGTAAAGAAAAAGGGGAAGCTATCAACAAAACTGTGCTTTATCTAGGTAATCAATATCAATTTTTATAAAAACCACTTTCTCACTCTAAGCAAGCTTTCTCTCTTGAAACATATTTTTTCTCTCCCTACCGTCTATGTTCAATAATTATTGTAGATATCGTATTTTGTCTGCCCTTGATTGTGTGCTAAATCCCGAAAATTCTAAAAATATTAACTTTCTTCCATGGGATCGTAGAAACATTTAGATTGACGTGGCGCAACCTGTACGGGCATTAGAGAACTCAAAGTGCCATTTCAAGTCAAATTGACCAAAATGCCCCTAGTCAACCCTAGGTTGACCGAAAGTCAAAACTGGTCAAATCATCCCGAAAACAACATTTAATATGTTTCTACATCAAACCTGAGCTATTTGGTGATTTTTGTCAACGTTGACCAAGTTTAACCTAAGGTTGATTCCTAAGAGCCCCCAAAACCCTAATTTTAATTTGATTATTAAAACAGGTTGAGACTAGTGCTATTGCGAAGATTATTGCATTCATTTTCCAATGACTATTCATGGGTTGAAATTGGATTTAAATGGTTGAGATATCTTGAAAATCATGTAAAGCATGTTAGCTCACTTCTCGTGGCCATAACTTTTAATCTAACTGTTGGAATTCCATTTTCTTTAGTGTTCTGGAAACTATACATCCAGATATTTCCAAAGACACCAAGGTCAGCTCAATCAAAGTTTGGGAAGGCCCTCAAATCTGCATCTAAAGTCGAACTAGGGAAGAAGCCGGGATTACTGATGTCAGCATCAGGCCCAGCGGCCACTAAAGGGCTGCCGAACCTAACTGGTGGCCACTAGCTGGAAGTCGAACAATTAGTTTTTTTTTTTTTTTTGCCTATAAATACCCCTAGAACCTCCTCAAAAAAAAGAATAAAAAAATAAAAAACGATTTTGGGCATTTTGAAGCACTTTTTCGGCAGATTCACTATTTTTTCCTCTCTAAATTCTCTCCTAAACATATCCAAAAACCTTTAATTCCTCTCTTTTCTCAACAATCAAGAGGTAGAGTTCTTGTACTCTTTTTCCTCTCCTTAGTTTTAGGGGCTTGGATTTGAGATTTTAAGGGTGTAAAGTAGCTTTTTAGGTACAATTTACATCCTTTGCTTTATCTTGCTTCATAACATGCTTTATTGCTTTCCTTAGTATATCTTTGCTTTATCTTGCTTCCTAGCATGCTTTATTGCTTTCCTTAGTATACTTACTTTTTAACATGTTTTATTGCATTGATGGTGTTGGCCTAGCTTTCTTGGACTAGGATATGCCAAAATACTATATTTGTGCTTAGATCCATATGCCCAGGTGCTTTTTGCCATGTTTATGCCTAGATCTACTTGTTCCCATGATTTTTGCCTTGCTTATGCTTGGATCTATATCTTTGTGTGCTCTGTGTCATATTCATGTGTCTAGATCTACATGTTGGTTGCTATGCCATGTGCTTCTATAGCCTTCTTGTCTCTTGATATATCTATTTCTTGAATTTTGGCCCGTTAGGTAGGCTGTAGATTTAGATCTTGTGGTCTAGGCCTATATCCATACACCTAGGCTTATATCAAAGGGTTTGGATCATTTCCTTTATGCATGTGTATTCTTGCTTGCTTCTATGCTTTATATCCATGTTTGCCTGTCTAGATCTAGGCTTTGCCATGCTTTGTGCCCTTCGTAGACTTATGATTGTCGGTATTTAGGGCCATTTGCTTGTGTGGTTACATCCATCCCGTTTGTGGTTTGTTTGGGCGTAATCGCTTGTGAGACACATCTCCGTGATGTTGATGTGCTTAATACACACCTTTCTCTGCTTCGTGCAATGATGTTATGCTTGCCTTGCTTGCTTGATGCCCCTGTTTGGCTCTCCTTGTTTCTTTGCATTTTTGCATGCTTGCCTACATGTTCATTTATGAGTCCTTACTTGCTGGTGTCTTCAACCCTAATTCCTACTATCTCATGCGGGTTTACACCTATCTTTGATACACAAGACCATGAGTCCCTTATAGGAATTTTGCTTGGTGGCATGTGTGTCGTCTATACTCCAATCTCTTGGAACTATGGAGACTCAATCCAAACCTATATTTGTCCTCCTAGGACACCCTCTTTTGTTTGATAACATGTTTGTTTGCCCCTATTTGGCTCTTTTTGCTAGTGTGTCTCTTTGCATGCTCTCTTTACCTCTTTGTTATTGCCTTTACTTGTCTGCTGGCTACTTTCTTTGTTTGTTTTATGTACATGCATGGAGCCAGGACGCTTAGAGTGAAGGCATAACCTCCTAGGTGCAAGAAACAAGGGCAAGGATACAAGTAAGAAGATGCAAGCTCAAAAAGGGCAATGTTCAATAGATTAGGAGGCCTAGCCTTTCCGAGAGGTTACATATTTCTCCTTCTCTCTTAGCCTCTTCTCTAGAGCATTGTATTAGGGTTTCCTCTCTGTGTACCCTTTATCTTTCCTGCACCTTGCTTAGGTCGCATTTCTTGGGTATGGCAATATTTTTTTTACATTCCCTGTACCTTGCTGGGACATACCCTTAGGATGTTGGCAATGTCTACTTTACTTTCCTGCTCTGTGTGATAGTATTGTGCATTATGTATGTATGTATATATATATATACACACACACACATATATGCTTGTGTGTGGGTGATTGTATACTTTGTATGATAGACCTTTGTGACTACGTGAGCGACCTTCTCTAGTCACGGGTGCTCAACCTTGCAGTGTGGGTATGTGCTCTAGGTAACTAGTGTAGGTGCATATTCACGCTATATTGTGTGTATAATCATCGCAGTGTGATCGTCTTGATCCATGTTACCAAGTGGCATCGGTTTCCCCCTATATGTGACACGCATTAATATGTTTGATGCTTTGAGGGGCTTCGGCTCGTCTTGGCATGAGCATGTTGGCACATGTCGTATAAACAAGCATGAAACCCTGTCGGTGCGCTATAGTGCACCAAACGTGAAACTCTGCCAGATTTTGCTGTGAAAATAGGGCACCTTCGTTGTCGTATTCTCATAGTGAAAGCTTGGTAAGAATAGTGTTTTGTGTGCTTTAGCACCTAAGGCGAAACGTTGCTGGATTTTCGCCACGAAAATAAGGCGAAATGCTGCTGGATTTTAGTCATGGAAATCTGGCGCCAATTCCAAACACACTAGGGAAATATCAATCAAGACCACACCCTTTCCAAAACCAAACCTCGAAGCCCAATTCGTTTTAAGCCCCAAAAGCTAATGTCAATAGCTTGTTTTCAATTGTCAATGTCTTTAAATTAAGATTTTACTAAAACAAAGGACTATTTACGGATAAGCGTTGTTGGGTGTCTAACTCATTCCCCACAAGTAAACAAACTTCTAAACTCAAGAATCAAGATTTTTTATCCGTCCATATTAGATTAGGAAAAACGACATTTTTCTTAGCCTAAGATTGGTAATAAAATCAAATAGAGTTAGGTGACCAATTACATCTTAGAAAAAATCCAATGATTGGTAGCGACTTCACTTACTTTTGGTAACTCCCTTAAAATTGACTAATTTTCTAGTCACACACCAGAGGTACACCCTTCTTCATAGCACTCGAGCTCGCTTGTAGGTTTCAACACTACCAATTAAATTTATGAATAAGTCCTAAGTGAAAAGTAGAGTGTAATCAATAGATTTTGGTTTTTCTCTAATCAATTACTATTCAGACATTTCCTTTCCTTTTTTCCCCCCTTTAATAATCTCTCAAACACACTAGAAAAAGAATACCTCATTCTATTCCGTCCTTTATAATTTTTTTTTATATAAAAAAATTCCATTATTGAACATAGCCTTAAGCTTTTTTGGGAGGAAAGGAATGTAAATTATGTAATGAAACGATTGAAATTGATTTTTAAGGGTATGGGTATGGGTATGGCTTTTTTAGTGTGAGGCACGTGTCAGGTGGTGGATGGTTGGGTTTACTAGACTCGAATTTTGCTTTGCGATTCGAGGTTCGACAATTAACACCAACCTAAAGAAGACTTAGGGATATTTAGTGCACCTACATGGCCCGTAAAAAGAACCAAGCCCAAAATCCAAGTAACAATGTGCAGATTATTAGTGAAGCTTAATATGGGGTCCAATGTAAAATGTGTCCAACTCGAAAACACCATGAGAATTTTGGGAAAAAGGCTCGAGTGATGTTTTTTGTATTAACTTTGCATCTTTTTTGAGATTTAAACAAATTTGACACAATACTATTATTTTTTTTGCTTAACATAATGCTGATTTGACACACATTACCCAAATAACATGCTGCCACGTGGCCAAAGCAAAAAAGAAAAAGAAAAAAGTGAGCCCTAAGAAAGGATTATTCTATTTGTCATTTTCACTCTCTTTTATGTTTCTCTCCCTTCTTCTCTCTTTTCAGGTTTCTCCTTCTTCACTTGTTTTTTTTTTTTTCCCTCCTTCTCTCACATGCAAAAACCTTACCAAATTCTAAGTAAATCAATTCAGTCATCCAAACATTTTCCGATTAAGACATTCTTCTTTCATCAAACAATATATTGATTTAACATTATGCATTAGAATTCACTATTGCACATTGGCATGCCAAACATGGCCACGTGTTGTGCCAGCTTTCTATGTAATCTCTCCTTTCATACTTTCACTTTCAGAGACCACCCAACAACAAATCCAAAGAATTGTTCAAACCCGCAGTGCTCATGGTAATAGAACCAAAACCTCTTGGTCCCAAGGTAAAGGTGGAGCAAACACGAGCGGTCACATTTGGATTTTAGTGTCATGATCCTCGTCTTTTGGATTTTTGTGTTGGAGGCTGTTGCAGTGAAGGTGGCTTTTGGGTATGACTGAGTGAACAGGTTTAAAGGAGGAACCATAAATCTGATTGGAGTAGGTTTGAGGTTTTATTTTATTTTATTGGGGATAGATAATTCTATATTTAAATACGATCCTAATTGATACATATTAATAACATTAATTATCATATTTCATATTTATAATGAAAAAATAAATCTTATTCTATTAAACTTTATATGTGTATTGCTCGAATTAGTGGCTAGTAGTTTCTTATTTATGATTTTTATACGGAAAAATAAGTTAACTAAGGTACATAACTCATAGTTAATTACTTCAGCAAATTGTGAATAGAATTGCAGTAAAAATGGCGTGCCTAGACTTATTGTATCCAAGTTCCCTCATTGATATATCGAGTCCAAATTATTTTTTCCCACTATCTCTTTTAAAAACTATAAAAAATATAATGGATATAATATGAAAATTACACATTTATTTTATAGGCTTTTATTCTTTTATAATCTCACAAACAAATTAAAACAAAAAAGAAAAAGTATTAATTTCATTCCATTCCTCCTGCATAGTTTTTTCTTGTTAAAAACTTCAAAGAAACTTAAAAAGAAATACCTTATTCATTCTTTTATAATTTCTTCTTTCTCTTCCATGAACTCTTGCATAGTACAAGAGGAAGGCCCTCTTCCAGAATCCAGATTTGAAAAAGTTTCGTTCTGTTAGCTGGGTGGCGGGTACAAAGAACAACAGTTGCAAAGAAAAGAAAAAATGCCTCTTCCAAAATTTTATTTTCAGTACAAAAAAAGTTTCATTCTGTTACAATGGGGTACATAAAGAGCAACAGTTGAAAAGACTATATCCTATCACTATGTCCTCCAGTCCATCCCATATTTTCCAGTAAGGCAAAGCAGACAATAATAAGTAGCGAGTGGAATTAGCAATTCATGAAGAATGACAAATTGCAAAAAAGAATCAGTAAATATGTACATGCAAATAATTCAGCTAGCTAGCTAGCTAGCTTTACAAGAACCAGAAACCTCAAAAGCTTACCAACCAAAATAATGCTGGAGTGAGAGAATTGTTGGAAGCTGCATCAGATGCAGATTTCCTACAGAGCTCAGGCTTATTCTTGTACTTGTAACTACAACAGTACAGGGGTCACAGACAACTTGTTGCAAGAATGAGTGAATGACAATTTTGAAAAGCTTGATTATGGCGAACAAGCACATCCCATAATCAGCTCATTAGATTTTTTAGTAGAGTTCAAATTGGATCCATACGTTTGTGTACTTGTCCAAGAAAGGACATCCACCATAATTGTTACACGTATTACTCGCCTTTCCTTTCCTTTCCTTTCCTTTCACTTACTGGTTCTGCTTTGCTTTCCACCCCAAGAAAATTTCCACTACCTCGATCTGCCATATCCCATATGGTTCATCTAATTTGTTGTCATATATTATTGTGGCTCTCACAATCATGTTTATTTACTAACCTTTCACATGAACCAATAACTAGTATGGGTTCTCTCTTCCAAAAAAAAAACTAGTATTGGTTCTTTAATTTTTTATTTTTTATTTTTAATTTCCTTTTTTTGAAGCAACACAATATTTTAGTTGGTCAATCATAAGATAAGAGAGAGGCCACTCATGTTTACAATTGACAATTACCTAAAATCCTCTATGTAAATAATCATCAGTGTCTCAAAAAGAGGCTAAAGAAATATGTTCTACTCCCACGGGCAGATCAATGGACTGAGGACAACTTGATACTAGTGTTCTCTATGGTGTGAATATTAAAAAGAGCATCACATGATTTCACACACAATTTTATCGAAGTCTATAATAATGAGGATGTAATAAGAATTTTCATATTAGCATTATATATTTTTTTGTGAGAGAATTTAAACTTATGGCGTCCACTCCGGATGATAGCTCTTTATCATCAAACAAAAACACTAATAAGTTTTTAATGTAGGCAAAGATTGAATTTCAAATCTCTTATATAACCATAAAAAATTTTACTAGTTAAGCTAACTGGACCCTACATTATATTTCTGAATCTCAAAAGTTTTGTTTTTTTGACAGGCATATCACAATTCAATTGCCTCCCCCCCCCTCTCTCTCTCTCTCTCTCTCTCTCTCTCTCTCTCTCTCTCTCTCTCTCCTCCTTTAAGAAAGAAATTTGTGGGTGGGCCATGTCATTAACACTACTTACTGACCACACATCACAAACTACAAAGTTCAAAAAAATTTAAAAAGAAAAAATCCGGGTAGAATTAATAGACAGGCCTCATAATGTGGTGAGACTTTGTTCAATGCGTCAGAGAGGAAAAAGAGTTGTCCAATTCAAAAATGAGGACAGTAGGCCTCGGGTGTCTCTATAAGCTATCAAAAGGTCACTCAATGAGACTCAAGACCTTAAAATGCTTTGGCTTTAATGAGTGGCTTTGGTTTGCCGTGTGATTTAGCACTTTGCTTTCTTATGATATTTTTCCAAGAGGGTATGTGACTAAAATTCAGTCCCTCTTTTTTGGATCTGACGGCCCAAAGCACCTGTCAATCAATCAATGCATCTTCTTCTACTACTACAACAATAATCAAGGCTTAGTTTGTTCATAAAAAAAAAAATCGAGGCTTAGTTTTGAAGTTTTTAGAGTCGGTTATGAATATTCAACAAACTGATTAGGGAACAGTTTGTAGAAAAAATCATTCAGCATAATATGGTGGGATTTGGTCTGTTAGTGTTGGTATAAGCACTGTTAATATTGTAAAAAAGTATGGTGACCCGACAAACACATCATCTCAAAGAAAAAAGAAAAAAAAAGTCTCATATTGCTCAAGCAAGGGCTTGAAAGGCATTTTCATTTTTCATTCAATGCATGGGATGCGGGTCATAGTTTTTTTTTTTTTTTTTTTTTTTTTTTTTTTTTTTTTTTTTAAAACAAGATAGAATTCTCCTCTAACTTAATCTAAGTATATATGTGTATGAAACTCTCTCTTAGAAACTTGAACTCTGATCCTTAACCCCCACACCCCACAAACACTTATACTTTTAGAGTGACTATCGCACCAAAGATGTGCGGGTCATAGTTGTATGAACTATGAAGTGGTGTACAATAGCTATAATCCTAAATTTACAACCATGGTTTAATTAACTCGAATCTCAAGTGTTTTTTTTAACCATTTGAAATTCATGGAGCAATTAAGTCACTAATGGAGACACCAAAAGCTTTGAAGTTGATATGCATACGCCACTCTTCCAGTTAGGTTCAAAGATGACGATGATAACCACAGCATTGCAAATTTCCATATCATTCCGATCGAGGTCGAGTTTATGCTTAAGCATTTGCTGTACTGAAGTAATTGGCTAGTTTTTGGTGGGAGGGCTCTTGTGGTTCTCTGTGTACTTATGAGAATCCTTTCACTGATTCCTTGGAAACTCGAAGAATATTTACATATATAAGATTTGCTGGTACTAAACACTTATAAGCTCGAATCATGCATTTTCAATAACTTAGGGTAGGTTTGGGATTCATTTAATTTGCTGAAGCTAAAAATTTTTTACTCAAAGTACTGTCGGTAAAGGTAAAAATTAGTTGAAATAGTACAATAGGACTTATGAATAGTACTAAAAAATGCAGTGAATCCCATAAATAGTAATAAAAATAAACTGAATAGGAAAATAAGTTGGCAAAAATAAGTGTTGTCAAACGCACTTAGCGTGCGTTTGCATAGGGATGTTTCTGCATTTTGTGTTTTTTCTGGGCCCATGTGAACAGTATTTTGCCTTTTAAAAAATATTTTACTATATCGTTTTCAGAATAAATTTTTAGTATGATTCACTATTAGCTGAAAACTGATTAATAACCGAAAAGAGCTCTGGTTTTTTTTGTGTTTTTCAATATTCATATTGGGTTTGCTTATTGCTATATCATATATGAATTTACTGACGTTCATTATCTATATAAAATAAGTGACAGAGATTGATCACTGTGGCACGTCCACTAGTTGTGAGTTTGGCAAAACTGTGACTTTAGGGTAGCATACTAGGGAGCATATGATTGTGATTTATCATTTGTGACCAATTGAGAAATAGTATAAATCAATGAACGGCTCATATAATTAATTACTCTTGGAGATCATGCAGCAGGACAAGTGGCACTATGAAATAGTGGCTAGGATGATAATGTAGGATGTACTGCATGAAAATTAAAAAGAAAAAAAAAAAAAAATTGAATCAATGATTAAATAAGGTTGATCACTTGAAAACACCTAATCAAACTTTAAAATCCACATTGTTAGTGGATTAAGACCTTCATTAAGTTACGTAAGCAAGCAAGAAAAAGATGCGTGTTAAGTTAGTATTATTTATTGTCAAGATGCACCGTCGCATCGATCCCACCAACATTATTATAAGACAAAGTATAGACAGACAGCAATGCTATGGAGATTATTAATGGACATGTGAAATAAAATATTTGAGATGAGGAAATAGGAATGAATTCAAGCAGAAGAGAAAAGAATGATGATCATGAGCTTATCCTGTTTGAACCTATCGCCACAAACCTACAAAATTTGATGAGCTCAGCTCACGAAGGAATGTGGAATATGTAAATGGATAGAGAAAGAAAGAAAAAAGTTGCGTCGTTTAGTGGAGGGGGAAAGTGGAGACAAACGAATTAACTTAGATATCAAAATAACTTATAATAAGCCCATGATGGGAAGAAGCCCAAAACATACAGGCAGAAGTTTTGAAGAGACTCTAGGCCAGGTGCTGACACGTGGAATAAGAAATTTGAGCAACTTCAATTTCAAAAAAAGGATTTTTTTAAAGAAACAATCCAACCAAAAGCCAATTAATTTTATAATTATAAATGTAGAAGGTATGGCTCCAACCATAAATAGGAAATATAATGTTAGTTTTTGTTATATGCAATTTATTTGATTCACTTAACCTAACTAATTAAGTGAATCATATGCATTACACATGATGAAACATATCCTATTGATTATTAGAGTCTAAAGCTCTAAACATGTTTGGAGTCAAATATTTTTCATTATAAAATTACATATTTAAGAAATAAACCCCATTGGCCATGTTGGTTCTCCATCTTGACTACCACCAATGTATGGCTCTTATTTGCCAACCAAGGGAATGGGGGTATTGAGATTGACAAACTAGTCCAATTGCCTTATCCTCTCGACAAAATTTCGATGGTGTGGAGAGTGTTGCCAACCATGGTGGACCCTACCAAGCCTCTTATATTAGAATAATTATCACATGTTTTTGATACACATAGTGAGTTCCCTCACAAATAGTTTCAAACTTTGCTAATCACACCAATTTATACTAGGGTTGATCCTAGGCCTAGGCCACTTAGGCCACTGCCTAGGGGCCCCTACCAGAGGAATGCCCCAAATTTGGGTGGCAAAAATTAATATATTTAAAATAAAAAAAATTAGAAATATAGGAAAAAAAAAATAGTTTTATAATTTTTCTCTACTTTTAAAAAGTCCTCAAGTATTGAGTAATGCTAGAGACAACTTTAAATACATAGGTCTTACAAAATAGAGTAATGCTATAGTTTTTCAAACTATTTTACAACATTTTTACAAACTGTAATTGTGACCAACTTTTTACTAGTTCTCAACTGGGTCAACCGATAACATCATTTTTTTTTTTTTATCTATAATCATTCACCATATCATCAGTTTGTAAATGTTTTTGTAAAAAAATTTGTATCTCTAGCATTTCCCCTTACAAATAGCATTTTCCCTTACAAATATATGTGTTACTAATCACAAGAAATAATTTAGATAGATGCTAGAAATATTATTAATTTTACTTGAAAACTTTATAAATTGATGTGACAATTAATATGATATGTGGATGTCAATAACTTATTTGATGCATTTTTGAATTATTTGTTGTGATTAATGATATATCTTTGTAAGCCTCATGTTGTAAAATTTATAATATCCCTAACATCATTCATTCGGATATTTGTTTATTATCTTCTTGAAGTGTCACTAATCGCATTCATTTCTATATCGTTGGAAAGTTTTTTTAGTAAAATTTGTTATATTTTTAGCATTTTTCCCAAAAAAAAAAAAAGAATATTACAAAATAAAAGGAATAGATTTTTGTTATAAAGAAATTATGATATTAAATAGTTAAATATTATTTAAGTGATGACAAAATTGCCCCATTTAAATGAATCACCTAAGGTCTCCAAATCTGTTGGCCCGCGCCCCTGACTGGTACACACTTGAAGGAATTTGTCTTTTTGTACTCATTGGTTCACTAGATGGAGGCTTTGATCTTCTTTGCGGAGTCCTTTATATCTGCCTCACAAAACCCTCAAGGAATTCGTGCATATATGTCTTTATATGGGCATTTTATGTAGGGTTGAAAAACAAAAGCTACCGGCTTCACTTAAAACACGTAAGTAAAACTGAGCCTATGAATCTTGATTAATTGAATATAAACTGACTGTCAAAACCGTTATCTCAGTCGATCAAGAGTGGATTGAGTGACAACCAAAATCCTTGACAACATGTATTCTTTAAAGTGCATCTTCAGACTTTGATATATGGATACGTAAATAAAAGTCACATGCACAATGATTATTACATTGTCATGAAATTTGCCAATAAAAAACCTGACAACTATTATTCAAAGCTTTCACTCAAACTTCATTAACCATGCTTCATTCTAACGGTTAGCGAAGGAGGACCGTCTTATGACGTGGATGGTGGGCAAAATTAAAAACTCGAATTATTCAATTGGTTTATTTTTTTTTTAAAATTATTTATTTCGACACCATATTTCTATTGAATTTAATGTTTCAAAAAATGTCGAAACTCCATTAACCATGCTTCATTCTAATGGTTAGCGATGAAGAGCAGTCTTATCAGGTGGATGGTGGGCAAGATTGAAAACTCGAATTATTCAATTGGTTTATTTTTAAAAAGAAATTATTTATTTTGACACCATATTTCTATTGAATTTAATGTTTCAAAAAGAAATGTCATTGGCATAAAAAAAACTCTCTACTACAAAAATATCATGGATACTTCTTTAACTCGAGGAAAATAAATAACCTAGTGTTATTTCATCTTCTAACTTTTAGAGGAAGTCTTGGCTCCATGTATGAAATGATGCATGTGGAACTTAAAAATTAAGAACTAACAGTTATTCTAGGTATATATAATAAAAATATTATGATAGTGCATTAGTAAATATATAGATATATACATAACAATTAAATAGATCAGAGTCCGTTTAAAATATTTAATAGAATTAGAGTGCAGTTGTCGTCACTTTGTGGTTCAAGAAATGGAGAGAGAGAAAGGGGGACGTGGGCTAGCTTTTGAGGGTTGAATTGACGGGCTGTGCAATTGGGTGGGGGGCTGGTGCACCCGACACCCACGCGGGGTTGTGAAAATGGACCCACTAGGCATAACCATGAAGCGACCAATCCAATGATGTTTGGGTAGCCGTTAAATCCAGTCCCCCCCGTACCTGGCACTCAAACCTTCGTTTGTGGTGCTCCTCTCCTCCTCTGTCTACTGTCTACAGTCTACATTCTATCTTCAGCTACAATTAATTAGGCTAGGAATATAATAAAGCATAAAAAACAGGTATAGCCACGGATCATCTCATCTCTTTATTCTTTTGTTGTTTTCTATGGTTGGTAGGACCCTAATTTTGGCTCTCCCTCTGTGACCCATAATTGATGAAATCAAGCATATTCATGGCCTTTCGTTTTTTCTTTTTTCTTTTTCTTTATCTTTTCCATTGTAATTGGCACATGGATTACAAGACCAACTTTTGTCATGATTATCATGCATTGTATTTGTATATGATGAATAGCGCGTCCCCATTCATGGCCTGGTCTGGTTTTTTAAAGGCAATGGTAAGTGATGATAACACGGTTCTGATATTTGGATTCATATAGCTCAGGTAGCACATACTTGTGTCATTATAGAAGTTTTTTAACGAGTTTAATTCACCTCCATCAAAGTGCAAGAATTAGACTAAAGGAAGATAAATTATTTCTACCCTGTAGAGAAGATCCGTTGTGGGGAAGAGGCACTCTAATTTAGGTTATTCCATATTTCTATTAGAAAAAACCAAACAATACCAATGAACCATTAAACTCAACATAGAGTTGGCTTTACAAATAAGAAACAGTCATATGCACCGAGTTTGGAAGACTAAAACCTTGCCAGGGCCATAAACACAAATACATTTTCTTTTTGGTAAACTTGCAAATATCAACTTTTTTTTTAGATAATTTGATGGTTGGAGCCTTCCGTAAACATGGCAAAATGGGTTAGAAATTTCTAATCCAACTCAAAAAATACCCGATCCGAACTTAATTTTGTTGACCCGAAGCAAAAATGGGTTGACCCGTGAAACGACTTGTGTTTTTTGTAGGTCAACCCGACCCGACCCGAACAATTTTTAAAAACTTTTTTTTTTGGGTTAAAAAAAGAAGAAGAAGAAGATAATATTGGTTTAATTGTTTGTTGTGAGATTTAAGGAAACAATTGAAACATTTACATAACTGCATGCGAGTTAATTAAAAGATGAATGGTTGAGCATTTTGTAATGAGTAAAGATTTTTAGATATCAAATAGCAAAAAATATGTCAAGATAATCTGATTATAGATTTAGAATTGTGGACATATGTGAGAAATATTCACAAGTGTGAAAATAGTGAAACCAAAGTATTAAATTAGCATAAACTATGAATGCTTAGACCAATTTTTTTTTAACAATTTACGTCCAAAATAAATGGTTTTTCAAAATAAATTATGATATTTTCTAGAGTGTGTGTTGCTTAACAATGATATGATAGTCATAAAAGAGATCATGTATAAAAAAGTAAACAATCAAACTTTAATATATATCTCAAATTGAAATAGAGTGCCAACCACAATTGATAATAGATTATAAAATTAATTTTCAAGATTGTATATTTCTTATATATTTTTATTCTTTGTCAAATGAGTTATTCAATAAGTCATTTGTAATTTTGTTTTATATTTTTGGATGTTGATATTGTGTAGAAATAAAACTTGGGTATTTGTTTTACTTATCTTTGTATTATTTTGTTTTAGATAGCAATATTAGGATTTGTATAATTTTAAAATTATTGAATAAGTATTAATAAGTTTAACTGAGTTCATTCTTAATATAAGTGGTGAATTCAAAGTAATGCATTTTATGTCAAGTAATTTGTTGCATGACTTTCTAAATGGCAAATACATATTGTTTTCTTTATATAAAAATAAAAAGCATGTAAAAAATACGAGTCAACCCAACCCGACCTGACCCGCAACACGAATAATTCGAACCCATTTTTAACTCGCTTAAAATGACCCGTTTTTGACCCGTAACCCATTTGACCTGACCTGCGCATTTTGCCATGTCTAGCCTTGGGGGAATGGAGGTTAAAGTAATAGTATTACTTTTTGTCAACCAAGTCTTGTCAAATATATTTTGGGAGCTTTGAATACATAGGTATGGCTCCAATGTTTTTATAATGATTTTTTCCCTTCATTTTCTTCCTAAAAATGGTTCTAACTGTTTCTGATGGAAAATGTTGTCAAACATACTTTAGGAGCCTTAGATACACCATACATGGGTATTACTCCAAACTTATTGTATTGGTTTTTCTCTTCCCCTCCCTTCTTAAAGCTCTATGGTCATGCATGGAAATGGAGGATTTAATTGATTACAATTTATAGAAGTAAGGGGATTGCTGTAGAAGGTAGAGCTTGTGTTTGTGGTGGTAGTGAAAAGTAGGGGTGAGTAAAGGCTTGATAATGAATTAAAGGAGAAAGTAGAGCTTTAGTGTGCATTTGGCTTCGAATTAAAAAGTCAGCTTATTTTTGCTACTATTCATGGGTCCCATTACACTTTTGGGTACAATATGGGTCTATTGTACTATTTCAACTAAATTTTACCTTTATCTACCAATTACAGTACTTTCAGCAAAAAACTTTCAGTTTTCGTAAAATAAGCGGATCCTAAATAGTCTTTTAATATAGATTTTTAGCCATACTTCTTTTAAACTAAAACATTGTTAAAAAGCTTGGCAAACTATAATTGCTTTGAACATGTAACATTGGTTTAGTAACCAAATTAACATCCAGCTTTTAAATCTAAGCAAGTAAGTAAATAAATAACCCGCTTTTAAATATGAATCATGACAAAAGAAGATATTACAAAAGAGTTGCTATTTTATGTTATAAATACTTATTTTAATACTTTGAATCTAAATAATTGAATTAATAACTAATGTATTCTTAGTTGTTGCGACTATTTTGCTATTGTTATTGTTATTGATAGGGTTATGTGTTTTGGTATTGTCAAACCATGCTAAATTATGTGTCTTTTATTGAGTTTTGATGAGTCTTAAAGTTGTAATTGAAGATCAAGTTGAAGACACAAAATTTGCTCAAGAAAAGGTTAAGAAAAACACATTTTCAGCATGTACCTCGATAGCAACTCGATAGAAGTTTGAGACCTCTCGATAGAAGCTCGATACCTCTCAATAAAAGCTTGAAACTTAATTTCTCCTCGATAGAAGCCTCGACACAAGCTTGATCGATCGAGCTTCGTGGATCAGCAAAAATCAGCAATGTAAAAAAGCCCAAAACTTATTCGTTTGAACTGGCATTTAAAGGGCATCATGAGCCATCTATTAGAAGGTTTTTTTTAGAGAGAAAAACACTCTGTTTATGAGGCTAGGGTTTTGTAACCAAGTTTTCTTTATTTCACCATACCAAAGAGTTTTAAAGTAACTCTGAAGATATCATTAGCGAAGAGGCTGAAGTCATAGCAACCACCACAAACTTGCTACTGTGAAGAAAACCTTCAAGTGGTTCTTGAAGTCAGTTGGAGTTTCCAATTGTGATTGTGAGTGGAGCGTTCATATATTGGAGAGTTCAAAGGCACTAAAGCGGTAAAATGTTTCCGCTATAAGTTCATCTATTGGGATTGTAGAGTTTAGGGACAAATGTTTTGTACTGGATCTAAAAATTCTTTTTATTATAGTGGATTGCTTTTTGAGAAGGTTTTCCCCTAGGTCTTTTACTGTGAAACTAGTTTGTTTCATTGATTTTCCTAGGTCATCATATCTTGTCTTATTTACTATGCCGTTGAGCATTATATTGACATGATATTGATGTTTGTTTGTTTGAATAAGAATTATTCATAATAGATCTAATTAACAACTTGGTTTTAAAACTTGTTAATTCTATCAATTGGAATCTAAATTTCCCAATAATTATTGTGATGACAATGATGGTGGTGATGGCATTAATTATTATTTTGAACCTATTTGTATTTTAATTATTTAACCATGTGAATATGTATCTTTTTATCCCCTTTTAAAAAACCATAATCATATACTAAAAGCTGGGTCCTAGAAGTTGTTGTTGCACCAATTGGATATCTTCTATCAAAAGCAAGTGGCTAAATTTCACATTGATTACTAAAATAGTTTATCGTACTTATTGCTAGAATAGTTTAATTTGGTTAAAATGCTATTACCTAGGTTCCAAGAAATTTTAACTCATACTTTAACTAAAATTATATTACTAAAAAATAAAATAAAATATCTCTTTTGTTTCTGAATTCTGAAATTTGCATAGTACATATTAACAATTGTGAATGAAGTAGATCCGTTAATTTTTCGCTGAGCTCATTTTGTATGTGATACAAACATGTATTTTTCCATCAACGTTGACTTGATCAATGTTGCTCGGCGGCCTTTCAAGGTGCACCGAGTTGACCCGGTAGCCCTAGAAGGTGCGCTAGGCAACCCAAGTTGCCTAAAGCACTATATAAACCTCCTTTTAGTCTATTTTCATCTCATTTTACTCTTTTCTTGACTTTTCACTTCTAAAAAGAGGTTCTTTAGAGCAACTTGTGAACTTAGGTAGTGTTTGGATAGAGCAGCTGGACGTCCACGTCCAACTGCTCACGTTTTGCTTCTTTTTTTTTTTTTTTTGGTTCTGCTGCGGGGGGGGATAAGTGTGGCAGGCGCGCACTGTGCGCGTACTGTGCGTGCACTGTGCGCTACTGTATGCATACTGTGCATACACTGTTCACGTACTTTTTTAACAATTTTTTATTAAAAATGGGTCCCGCAGTACTATTCACACATTTAAAAATTATTTTGCTACAGTTTTTTGAGTTTTCAGTTTTCAGCAAAACGCTCTATCTAAATGGACTCTTAGTATTAGGATGTGTGCCCTTAAATCCTATTGTATGATGCTATGTATAACATTATGTATGACTTAATGTTATGATAAATAAATTTGTTTTATTATTATCTAAAATAATAGTAACATGAATATTTGAACATTATCATATAGTCCATAAGATACATAGTATGTGATTTATGTGAAAAGTCATAGAAGATATAAATCACAAGTTCATTATAAATTCAGAATTATAGTTCGTAGTCGGTGATGAAATTGGGCATTTTATCTGCGAAGACTATAACATATCAATTAAGGTGATTTGTCTTGATCATGGAAGTGGAGACTTCTAGTTGATATGTTGATATGTTTTAAGAGTTAAGATATATTGAACTAGACCACTATGAGATTTATTATTCTCCTAACGACTGTTAAATAAATAATAAATCTTACGACTGTATTTGCATGAACTTTTAATCTTGAGAGAATAATGAACTTGATTACGAGATGTAAGTTGCTTTGATATATTAGGAGTGAGATCTAAAGTCACGATTAAAACCTTAGTATGTTGGACAGTCACATTTAATGTTGATGGAACATATATCTCAAGATGGAATTCATAATCTTTTAACAGAGATATACAATATTCATTTGAGATAAATTTAATGGATTAGGTTATTCAGAGTGTTAGGCCTAACCACTTTAGTAAGGAGATACTAAAGTATATATTTACGAAATTGGATTTGATAAATATATGATGAATAACTTAAAGGATTAAATCGGGTACTCAAAGATTAAGATGTAGTAATTTATAAAGTGGCAGTCTTCATTAATGGCTTTGTATTACTACGAATATTTTATGAAAGGGTTACATGTTTAATAAAGTCTTGAGATATAATTTATTAATAAGGCCTAGAGTGCAATTATATTTATATAGTGGTATTAAATATAATTAATGATAACTTTGAATTTGTCAAGAGTTGATAGAAAAGCCCATGACTCATTGGAGCTAATGTCTTATTTGTCCCTTTTGGTTCCACTCCAAGCCACATACTAAAGCCCAACTGAAAAAGCCCAATAGGCCAACCCAATTAGATAATAAGTTAGTTATAAAGGGAGAAACATACAAAATTTTTTATTAGAGAAAGACACATCATTGTGAAATGGTGTGTGTGTGTGTGTGTGTGTGAGTGAAGCCATTCAATTATTCTCCCTTGAAAGTTGATTGAGAGACCACACTTCTTGGGAATAAAGTGGGGTTGGAGTGAAGATTAAAAGTTTTCCTAAGTACTTCTAATATTTTGTTTTGAATTTCACCATACTAAGGTATGCTATCTTGTTCTTAAATTTTGAAATTTGTATAGTGCATGTTATCAATCATTAATGAAATAGATCCATATTTGTTACTTTCGCTGTGTGTTTTGTATGAGATATAATACCATATTTTCCAACACTTAGCGGGTTTGACTTTTTAGCTTCAGTCTTTTCTACACTTGAGGTCAGTGTTTATTTTTTCTTCTTCTCTTCTTTTTTTTTTTCTACAAAATGTTAGTAGCAACACTACTAGGAATGCATGCTAGTGCTTATTTTATTTTTGGAATTTTCATAAGCATGTATATATATATATATATATATTTGCCATAATTTATGCCATCATGCTATCTTAGGAAAATGCATATTATTATTATTATTATTATTATTATTATTATTATTCTTGATTTTTGCCTGTGTTATATGGGTATGTAAATATGTGAAAGCTTAAATGTTGAAAATAAAATGTGGGGGGATAGGTAAGGGGACTTACCTGGTAGTCGGGAATAATGGAAATGGTGAGCTTACGGTGCGGCTGCGATAACCCACTCTAGATAAGGATCTCAGAACTTCTTTAGGGATTTGATAACTGTGATGGCTAGAGACATACGGCCGTAGCCGAGATAATCTCCAAATAGGATGCTAGTTTACGACGCGGCTTCAATAACCCATTATAGATTAGGAACTCGGAACTTCTTTAGGAACTTGATATATGTGATGGCTGGAGACATACAACGCGGCTGAGATAATCTCCAAATAAGATGCGAGCTTACATCTCGGCCGTGATAACCCACTGTAGACTAGGAACTTGGAACTTCTTTAGGAAATTGATGATTGTGATGGCTGGAGACGTACGACGCGGTCGAGATAATCTCCAAATAGGATGCGAGTTGACGGCACGGCCGCGATAACCCACTGTAGATCCGAAACTTGGATCTTCTTTAGGAACTTGTTAATTATGATGGCTGGAGACGTACGTTGCGGTCGAGATAATCTCCAAATAAGATGCGAACTTACGGCATAGTCACGATAACCCACTGTAGACCAAGAACTCAGGACTTCTTTTAAGAACTTGATAACTGTAATGGAATGTATGGCGCGGTACGGTGCAAATGTGATAACCTACTCTAGATCAGGATCTCGAAACTTCTTTAGGGACTTAATAACTGTGATGACTAGAGATGTACAGCGCGGCTGAGATCAACTCCAAATAGGATGCAAGTTTACGGGATCGGCCATGATAACCCATTATTGATCAGGAACTCGAAACTTCTTTAGGAACTTGATAACTGTGATTATTAGAGACGTACAACGCAACCGAGATAATCTCCAAATAAGATGCTAGCTTATAACTTAGCTGCGATAACCCACTGTAGACCAGGAACTCTGAACTTCTTTAGGAAATTGATGACTGTGATGGCTGGAGACATATGACGCGGCCGAAATAATCTCTAAATTGGATGTGATAACCCACTGTAGATTCGAAACTCGGAACTTCTTTAGGAACTTGTTAATTGTGATGGCTAGAGACGTACGACGCGGTAGAGACATTCTCCAAATAAGATGCGAGCTTACGATGTAGCCGCGATAACCCATTGTAGACCAGGAACTTAGGACTTCTTTTAAGAACTTGATAACTATGATGGTTGGAACGTATGGCACGGCCGAGATAATCTTTAAATAGGATGTGAGCTTATGGCTCGGCTGCGATAACCCACTATAGAGACGTACGGCGCGGCTGAGATAATCTCTAAATAAGATTTGAGATAACCTACTATAGAGATATACTGTGCGGCCGAGATAATCTTTAAATAAGATGCGAGCTTACAGCGGTCGCAGTAACCCATTGTAGAGATGTATGGCGCGGCCGAGATAATCTCCAAATAAGATGCGAGCTTACGGCACGACCACGATAACCCACTGTAGAGATGCACTGCATGGTCGAGATAATCTCCAAATAAGATGTGAGCTTACGGCGTGGTCGCGATAACCTACTGTTGAACCCTTGTAAGAGTCTATTTTCGTGTGAGAACATATGTTTGACATGAACTTGCACACCATGTTTAGGAAATAATGTTCGTTCATCTATATTGCCATTTGTTTCATGGGCTTACCACTTGTGTCTGAATTTCTGGTTTTTTTGTAGATTATGTCACGGAGGATGAGTTCCAGAGGAGACCGGGGGAAGGCCCCCATTCATGCTACGTCCCATAAGGACACTTTGACCACCAATGGGATCCCTATGGAGACCAAGTCTAGAAGACGGTGTTTCGTTGAGACAGTTAGTGTCTGCTTTGAGTCCTGCCCTATTTCTAGTGGGACTTCCACATGGCGTGCGTTGACTACAAGGAGAGGTACCTCTAGAGGAGAGATGCCAGTTGAGGATCTCTTTTTTGATATAGAGGTAGGTTTTTTTGGGGAGTAAGAGGTCTATCTGGGTGCCTGGAGGCACGGCTTGAGGCTGAGATTTTCGCCACGTCAGTGGGTGCCGATGCTTATACTGGAGCAGCATACAACAGTAGTAGGGATACTCACCTTTAGCGGGGGCTGAAGAGGCATCCTTTTGCTCAGGCGTAGAAGGGACATGTATGATGTATTTATTCTTTTGTCATTTAGATTCCTGTCATATGCATGTGCTAACGGATAGCTTCTGATTCTGAATGCAGGGGCCTGATAAGATCCTTGGTTAGGGTGCCTGGTCCATTTTCCATCGGTTGCTGCCAGATCCTAGGACCCATTGACACTATGCGGATTTCTTAGGAAAGCAGCGTTTGGAGGAATTTTTGAGGATCCCCCTGTACACCATGAGTCATGGGATTGGGAAGGCTTTGGTGCGGCAGTTTCATGCCGAGGAGTATGTTATTCTCCCTCTTGACTGGATTGCCATCCTGGGCATTAGATTCGGTGGGTACTGGTTGATGACATGAGCTTTGAGATAGCTTGCAAGCTCTTAGGCATCCCTTTCCCATTGACTAAGGACACAAGAGCATACTTTGGGCTCACCACATCGCCACAGATCCACATTGAGTGGCTGTAAGGTAGCATCCCCTGGGATGTAGTGCCAATTGACATTCATCTCCGGTGTTTCTTCATGTATTTCTCTGGTACTTGCTTTTTTGGCACCAATTAATCAGTGCTATCCTGCTAGCTATTGTGGGCCATGAGAGCAGTCTCCGATGTTGGGAGATATGACTAGGGGTCCATCACTTTTGGATTTTTCATCACTTTCCTGAGGCGAGCTTCCTAGCGAGACTTCAGGAGCCTAGAGGGGTTTTGGCAGATTTCAACATAGTGGGCATATGAGTATATCTCGGCTTTATGACCATGGCTTTTGGGTTTGCTTGCGATAGTGTATCCTCGAGCATATGCTTGGTCTCTCTACATGATTACCAGGGTTGTCTTGGTGCAGCAGCTCACTATCTCTGCGGCATTGGACTGTGTTACCTAGTGCGAGATGACAGTTTGTCCCTATTATGGCTCATTGTTGGGGCGACTGGAGCTTACTATTGCCATGGGCTAGTCAAGGATACGATGCTGGTTTTGGGCCTTGTCGAGTTGGGAGTTCTTTTTGGCAGCGAGGGCCTTGTCGGTGTTCGGAGTTCCTAGAGATCCCCCTTCTCTTGTGTTGGGAAATTTAGACCCGGTTGATAGAATTAAAAAGTTTTAAACTCATGTTGTTCATTAGATTTATTATGTATAAAACTTATTAAAACAATCAAATATCAATATCATGCATAACGAAAAAGTAAATAAGACAAGATATGATGACTCAGGAAAACCAATGAAACAAATTAGTTTCATTGTAAAAAACCTGGGGAGAAACCTTCCCGAAAAGCAATTCACTATAGTAAAGAGAAGTTTTAGATTTGGTATAAAACCTTTGTCCCTAGACTCTACAATCCATGTAGATGAATGTACAGCAGAAACCTTCTACCGCTTCAAAACCCCTGAACTCTTCAATATATGATGCTACCCTTTGATGCACGGATTCTAGTACATGACTAACTCCTTTGCATGAATCCCAGTATGTGACTCACTCACCAACTTGAGTAAGAAGAATGTTGGCTACAAAATTCTTCACTTCATTAACAATGAAGATCAAGAGGCATTTGGTTACGAAACCCTAAGGCGCAAAGAAGCAGTAGCTTCTTTTAGAGAGAATAAGGTGTCGGTCACCTTTTGCATATGTTCTCTATATATTTTCATATGTGATGGCCTTTAAAATAAGCCTTATATATGTCTAGGGTTGTGAGAAAAGAAACCCTACACATACAAGTTAGCATAGGCCGAAAATCAAATCTGAAAATTCTGAGTTCGTAATTCTCGATAGATAGCTATCTGTCAACAATCGGCAGCTATCGAGTCTCATTAAACCTCAATAGATAGCTATCTGCTGGAAGCTGTCGAGTTATCTATCTAGCTTTAATGAACAACTTCTCTTCACTTGTTTCTTGGTCCAATCTTCATGGCTTTAATACTAAACTTGAACAATATGTTCCTTGAAGTACTAAACCCATCCTAGATCTACCAAATTGCAAGTAAAGTGTGTTTTGTCAAGGGATTTGCCAATTACATAAAATATGTCCTTAACATCTTGGTTTGTCATTTGAATCCATTGTCCTAGATGACCTAGCTTACGCAACGGGTTCTTTTGACGCATATGTGGATACTAGCATGGATTTTGCCACTTGGTTTACAGAGTCCTCCACAGGGCCTATCATTGGAGATATTCCTATGGGTGGAGGTAGAGTACTAGGAGGCATGGTTCATGCTCAGATAGCCTTTGAGGCTGAGTGGAGATTATGTTCAGAGGCTTTGCAAGCCAGGGTGATAGAGCTCAAGACTGCTACAGCCGCTAGGGAGGCGCACATGTAAGAGGAGACTTCTCGGGCATTAGCTTGGGAGAGGGAGCTTTGGTAGAGGGATAAAGAGGCTTGTGCTACTGCCACAAAGATAGAATAGAAACAGTTTTAGAGTAAGCTAGCCATGCTTCATGGTTATGCTAGGATGTTGATAGGGGAGCTGCGGGCACTTTGGGTCTATATTTAACCTTTTCCTCACATGCCAGTCCAGTGGCCTATTATTCCACCAAACGAGATAGAGTACATGCTAGGTCTGTCGGGCAGTTGAGGTTCTTTTAGTTAGGCTCCGTGGCCTCCTCAAGATCTAGGGTACACTCCAGGCACTTCAGGTGGAGTAGGCCTTTCCACCAGTCCTCTTACAGGAGATGGCGATGAGCATCTTAGGGACGATGATTCCCAGTAGGGTTTATCCTTTTGTTGTAGCATGATTTAGCCCCTACGTGGGCATGTATCTATTCTTATGTATCTTGTAGACATTGCCCCATGGTGGGCTAGTTGTGTATGTATATTCTTTATCGCCTTTTGATAGGTCTGGACATGCGTGTATTATATTACCCCACAGTGGGCCTTGATGTATGATATTATCTCTTTTCTTCATGTTGTATGTATAAAACAATGCCTCTTGTTAGGACTTATATGTATGATTCTAGAAACAACGTTTGAGAGGGCTAATGTATGACTATAGAAAAAGTATCTTTGAGAGGGCTGTTGATATATGTGAAAAACAATGCCTTTGGTTAGGACTTATATGTTTGATTCTATGAAGTCCCCTTTGAGAGGGATGCTGTATGACTTTAGAAAAGTTCCTTGGAGAGGGTTGCTGATATATGTGAAAAACAATGCCTCTTGTTAGGACTTACATGCATAGTTCTAGGAAATCGCCTTTGAGAGGGCTGCTAATATATGTGAAAGACAAGGCCTCTGATTAAGACTTACATGCATAGTTTTAGGAAATCGCCTTTGAGAGGGCTACTGATGTATGCGAAAGACAACGCCTCTGGTTAGGACTTACATGCATAGTTTTAGGAAATCGCCTTTAAGAGGGCAGTTGATGTACGCAAGAAACAATGCCTCTAGGTAGGACTTACGTGTACAACTCTGGATGTTGCCTTTAAAAGGGTTACTGCTATATGTATGCACTGTTGCATTTTCATCATAGACGGTGGTTTTGAACCAGCTTATGTCACACTTATTTGTATTGCACCACAGTTTCACAAGTTTATCAATGGATTTTGAAAATGATTGTCCCGTTAGGGGGGAAAGAGAATGGAGAGACTGTGTGAAATAAACTACCCCAGTTTAGGGTTTCATGCGGCTCTTGACATAAGGGACACATCCTCAGCGAGACAGATCCGTTCTTGTATATTGGACAAGGCGGGGGGAACCACATAAAATAAACTACCCCAGTTTAAAGTTTTGTGGGGTCCCAAGCCTGTAGACTAGTTGAGAATGGCCTTGACCTCATAAACCATACCAAATGCTAGTAATGAATGCGAACATTTTGAATAAGATCTCCTTAAACATGCCACGAGGTGGTATACACTAATCGCTCTTGTTATTGCCTGGGTGGGCTAATAATCCAAAGACAGGCTTCTTGGGGCAACATCATAAGAAACAACTCCTTCTGTCCTCCAAATAAGCTAACAAAGCTGCCGGATGGCTGAGAACGGGGTCTAGTGTCTTTCTATTGCGAGCTCTGATTGACGGGGCTGAATCGACCCTTGAAATTGGTGAACCGGGCTTTGAAAAATGAGGTTCAAGATGTCTAGAAGTGTTGATCGAGACGCACAAAGATAAACTGCCCTAGTGTAGGATTTGCACAATCTCGGTTGCATGAGGGAGAAATTCTAACAATCCAGTTCGTTGTCAAGCCGACCGCACATTATGGCTGGTGCTAAAATAGAGGAATCTTTTCTTCGAGGTGGTCAAAAACATCCCAAACAGAGGGGTAGTGGTTAGAATATATGGGAGTTTGTGCTTGGGGGGTTGGAAAACCCTAGCAAGCTTCCCGAGGGTTGGTGGCCCTTACAGGTGCACTGGCAGCCCTATAAGATGCGCTGCCTTAGATTTTGTGCATAAAAGTTGGGTTTCAGCTCATTCTGGTTTGTGATTTTCTAGGGTCTTCTTCCATCCTTTTCTTCACCCAAAACATGTAGAAAACACTGTTTTTCAACATATTTCGCATAGATTCGCATTAGATCATTAGATTTAGCAGGATCCGTTCATGGATGCTCTTGGTTCTCACTCCTATGACACTTTGGTCGAGCTTTAGAAGGTGGTTGAACTTCTTTTCTTGTGGTGATCGAGCATTTATCCGGCAACTTCTTGGAGATGCTACTGCTCTTCTTCACACCACACTAGATTGGCATTTGTTGGAGGTCATTACTTCTTGTTGGGATCCCGTCTTGAGATGTGTCACCATTGGGAATGATGATCATTTTGCTTTCTCTTTCTAACCTTCTGAGCACTGTTTGTTCCACTGGTAGGCCGTGCTATCGCAAAAGACTCACTGATTTGTTGGGCTTGAAAAGGCCCATTGTGGAGGCGCTAACTTGGTATGGCAACGAGATAGGAGGGAGCATGTCATTTGATTTTTGTATGATCAGTTCCACTCATTCGAGTGCCCTGTTGGCTATTGAGATGACTTTGTGGACTTAGAGGAGTGGTGGACATCCTACCGGCGTCAGGCCTTCCTGGTGGCCTTCTTGGTATGGTACTATTTCCTTCATCTCTAGGAGCTATCAGCTTTGCCATTCTCTTTTTGGTGAGTGCTCTACCTCATGGTACCTCTTTCAATCCTGCTCTACTTTTTGAGACCATTAGGTCCTTGTCATTGTGTCAGGAGGTTGGTAGGGGTAGGCTAGGTTGCTATGTACATCTACTACACCTGCGGTTTTGTAGCCACCTAAGCATTATTGCCAAGGATCAGCCTGAGGGCTTTGTCATTAGGACTAGAGTTCGGGCTACTGTAGTTCTCGATCTTCCCTCTTCTGGGGATACTAAAGGTTGGCTGAGATACTTGTGCAACTTGAGTCCCACTAATTAGACTTGGAGGGTCAAATGGGGTATCACTAGATGGTAAAGGCAGACCCATTGTGTCGGTTTACTTGGTATTCCCCTAGTGGGCATCTGGGGGTGCATGGGGTATTTTCTAGGCATGGCCATGTGGCAGTACGAGGGTATCTAGCATAGTCCTCGACTTAGTGATCTCTCGGTTGTCACTTGCGAGTATGGGCTCGTGGATATTGATATAGCAGTGATAGGGCGTGCCTTAGATTTCTAGAAGGTGGGCAAGTTGAGCATTAACTTCCTTCTTTGTTCTAGGGATGAACAGGAGTGATTTTCTGTTAAGTTTAGAGTGTGGCGTGATACCAAAGATTCTAGCTTCGTGTTTGACTTATCATCACCAGTCTCGGCCGAGTTGTTGCTTCCATCTAATGTTTTAAGAGACTATACTTTAGAGTTTGAGATCTGGGTTAAGAGGGCCGTTATGGATTTGAGGTAGTGTGTAAGGGAAGCCGTTCGGGATAGAGACTATTATAGGGAGTTGGCCGATACCCTTATGGACGATATTAAGGAGATGAGCAGTATGCAGGAGAGTGAGCTCGCTACACTTAGGGTAGAGCTTGATCAGAGAGGGCAGGTCCCTCCCAGTACAAAGGCAGAATGTGTTCATCTAAGATCCCAGGTTATGGGTTTGGAGGATGAGCTTAGGATCCTACTCAGAGGTTTGCCACTTTGGATCATACCTGGGTTGAGGACTGGAGGCCGGTAGGGCCGAGGCTAGTAGTAGGGCTGATGGCTTAGCATTGGAGGTAGTATAGAAGGCCTACATTAATTCCTCTTTGAGCATGAAGAATGGGCGAAAGGGCAATGAGCCCAGTAAGCCATAGTTGGCGTTCGATCACCTTTAGACTGAGCTAGCTGAGAGGGGGGAGGCTTTAAGAGTAGCTACTGCAGAGGTGGGCACCTTGTAGGTTTTGCTGGAGATTAAGAGACAGGGCTCTACTTCTGATTCCGTGATGGAGAGGGAGCTTGTCTGTCTTCAACATTCACATAACATCTCTACTTCGTACTTAAGCTCATGATGACCTGATTCTTCTTATTGGTTTTGGGAGATTGTGCCAGGTCGTGTCTGATCGCTTGGGCCATGTTTGACTTGTTGGTGTTCTTTTCTACTTATTTTGTTTCTGCACATGAGCTATGTAGTTAGTATTCCACCATGTATGGAAATGTCCTTTGTAAATTGCTAGGCAATTGCGTAAGGCCTTCCTCTTTTTGTTTAAGTTCTTAAATCATAGTCTAGTTTGTTAGGCATGCTTAGAAATTGAGAGATGGTGGATAGATGTTTATGATGATATTCAGGAGATATTTATGAGATGAGATTTCATGTTTTGAAACTAGAATGCATGAAAGAAACTGAATGGCACAATATATGCATGTTAATGAATATGCAGGCAAATGCTATGAAAGTGCAAGATTATACAAATAAGTGATAAATGTAAAATCCATGCATATCAATATCTTTTCCAAGGATACATCCTGTTCTAGACGGATTTTTTCCTTTTCCCATTGAGGTACATTTCCCCTTGGCATGAGCCAGACATCTTGAGCAAACTACCAGGTCATGGCAATATTGTAGACAAAGGGCAATCTCAGAGGTGTCCTTGTCTTGGACAATGGATCCATCTAATCTTCTAATCTCAAGTATGAACTTAAGCAGGCAAAACTGACTAATTTTTCTTTTAAGATGTGACCAAACCAAAATGGTTGCCTACGTACCTCCACTAGGAAGGATCAGGTCATCACATAGTTTAACTAACTTTTGATTGCCTTAATTTTTGCCTAGACTGCCCTTTCGGGTTTTCAATCTAGCAGGCTCTCTCACACTCTTTCTTTTTCTCTCCTTTTGCGTAGATTGTCCTTTTGGGCTTTCAATCTACCTTTTGTATTTTCTCACACTCTCTTTATTTTGGTTCTCCTTTTGCATAGACTGCCCTTTCGGGTTTTCGATTTACCTTTTTACATATATTTTTTGTATTTTTTTTGTTGACATAAAAATATAGAAATGAGGGGCACTGAGAGGGTCCTTCATACAAAGTACCGTATGATGGTGTCAAATTTGGTGGGCATATTGAAGTCATGCCCGTCTATGTTGGCTAGAATCAAGGCTCCTCCAAAAAAGGCCTTTTTTACCACATATGGTCCCTTGTAAGTTGGGGTGAACTTTCCTCTGTGATTAGGCATGGCCTGGTTGCGCTTCTTCAAGACTAGATTGCCTTTCTTAAAGGCCCTAGGTCTAATTTTCTTGTTGAATGCTCGCTCAATGTGGCGTTGGTACAACTGTCCGTGGCACATTGCGGTCGTGTGCTTTTCATCTATCATGTTTAGTTGTTCATATTGGGAACAGGCTCATTCAAATTCTGACAGCTCTGTTTGAGATAAAATCCTAAAAGACGGGATCTCTACCTTTGCGAGGAGGACGACCTCTATGCCATATACTAATGAATATGGGGTCGCATTTGTGGAAGTACAAACACATGTGCGATATGCAAACAAGGAAAATGGCAAGTACTCGTGCCAATCCTTATATGTGCCTATCATCTTCACCAAGTTTTTATATGTTCTTGTTAGCGGCTTCCATTGCACCATTCATTTGAGGGCGAAAAGGAACCGAGTTTTTGTTCTCAATCTTGAATTGTTGGCAAAGCTGCTGGATCATTTTCCCATTTAGGTTTGCTCCATTATCTGTAATGAGCTCTTCAGGTACGTTGTAGCGGCAAATAATGTTATGTTTTAGGAACTGGGCTACCACTGCTTGAGTGACGCTTTTGTACGAAGCGGCTTCCACCCACTTTGTAAAATAATCAATGGCCACTAAGATGTACTCATGACCATTTGAAGCTTTTGGAATCACAGGTCCGATGACATCCAAACCCCAAGTTGAGAAGGGCCATGGTGCTGCTAAAGAGTTCAAAGGCTGAGGAGGAGAGTTCTTCCTATCTTGATAGGATTGGCAATGGTGGCATGTCTTCATATGTTTAATGCAATCACTTTCCATGGTGAGCCAGTAGTAACTGGCTTTCATAATCTTGATGGCCAATAAGGGTTCACTGGCATGAGCTCTAAGTAAGCCTTCATGCATCTCTTCGATCAAATGATTAGCCTTAAAGGCATCTACACATTGAAGCAAAGTGGAATCATGGTTCCTTTTGTACTGGACTTCTCCACTCAAGAAAAAATGGCAAGCCATGTGCCGGATAAACTTCTTTTCATTGTCTGTTGCACCAGACTGGTATTCATTGTTCTTGATATAAGCCTTGATATCATGATACGTCGGCTTCGACTTTGACATTCATACATTCTTCGATGTTCATGAAATAGGCTGGAGCGCCATGGACTTCTATGTGCAATTGCCGCATATCATCTCCTTTTGATAACTTGACCATGCTAGCCAGGGAAGCCAATGTGTCTGCTGCAAACTGGTTGTGTGGTTCGGGCAAATAGGCAAATGTGATGTCTCAAAATTTTAGAATCAAGCGGTTGGAACATTTCTGATACTGAATCAACTTGGTGTCTCGGCCTTGCCATTTTCCTTCGATTTGGGACATGATCAACAGGGAGTCTCCAAAGATGCTCAAGTCATAAGTGCCGAACTCTAGGGCCACTTGTAGGCCGACTATGCACGATTCATATTTTGTGATGTTGTTGGTGTAATCAAAATTCATCTTGACTGAAATAGGGATTTGTTGGCCATTAGGGGAAACTAAGACTACTCCCACTCCATTTCTGGTAGAATTGGCATCTCCATCAAAATAAAGCTTCCAACGCCATGGTTCCACACTGTCTAGTTCTGGCTCTAATGCCATGACATCCTTATTAGGGAAGAGGGATTCTGAAAGTTCTGGATCATTCAATGGCTAGTTCGCTAGGTAGTCGGCTATGACCTGGCCCTTTACAGCCTTTCTTGTCATAAATACAATGTCGAACTCGGAGAGCAACATTTGCCAAAGGGAGATCTTCCCTGTAAGTGCTAGCTTTTCAAAGATGTACTTAATGGGATCCATACGGGAAATGAGCCGTGTGTTGTAATAGAGCATGTACTGCCGCAATTTGTGCGAGGCCCACACTAGGGCGCAACACGTCTTTCTCAATGGTTATGTAGTTGATCTCATAGCTAGTGAACTTCTTGCTTAAGTAATAAATTGCCCTTTCGTTCTCATTGGCCTTTGCCAATTGGTCTAACATGTAGCTTATGGAGGTTTCTTGTATTGCTAGATAAAGGATCAACGGATATCCTGGCGTCAGGGGAATCAAATAAAAGTGTTCAACAAATATTGCTTGATCTTGTCAAAGGCCGCTTAGCACTCATCTATCCATTCTATCTTTGTGTCCATCTTTAAGAGCTTGAACAATAAACCACATGTGGTGGTCAACTACGCTATGAAGCGAGCTATGTAATTAACTTTTCCTAAGAAGTTGCAAATCTGTTTCTTAGTTTGTGGTGTCGGCATGTCTCGGATAGCTTGGACTTTTACTGGGTCCACTTCAATTCCTCTTTGGTTGATTATAAAGTTGAGCAATTTCCCTAAACTAACTCTGAAGATGCATTTGTTAGGGTTTAGTCTCAATCTGTAATTGACGAGGCACTTGAATAGCTTTCTCAAATCTATCAAATGATCCTGGGAAGTGTGGAATTTGGCAATCATATCGTCTACATAGACTTTAATCTCTTTGTGCATCATATCATGGAACAAGGTTACCATGGCTCGCTGATAAGTAGCACCAGCATTCTTTAAGCCGAATGGCATGACATCATATGCCTAGGTTCCCCAATGGGTGGTGAATGTTGTCTTAGCTTTGTCTTCCTCAGCCATCTTGATCTGAGGAGAAGAACACGTTGGTAGCGGTATTATTGATTAGTGTATTGATATGCGGCAATGGAAAATTGTCCCTGGGGCTGGCCCGGTTCAAATCTCTGTAATCAACGCACATGCGTACTTTCTTGTTTTCTTGGGCACGAGAACAATGTTGGCGACCCGATTTGAGTAGGCTATTGTGGTAAGGAAACCGACTTTTAAATGCTTTTCTACTCCCTCCTTGATCTTCAAAATGATATCAGATTTCATCCTTCGAAGGGCTTGTCGCACTGGAGGGCATTCTGGCTTGACTGGAATCCTATGTACGACAATCTTAGTATCCAACCTTGGAATATCTTGGAATATCTTGGTAGGACCAAGATCGTCCTCGAGGGATATGATGACATTCACTAAAAATTCTTTAGGACACAAGCGAATGAGACAAGCTAGATCTGATTCCTCCTTGCATGATTCTTATACCATTTCTGATCTGATAACCTTGGCCAGAGCTAGAAAAGTGACCTTGATGTGGGGAATAGACAACCCTTGGCCAATGCACTTCATTTTCTTTCCTCTAGAAGCTTGGAAAATTTCTTCATTAGAGGGGTCCTAGCCTAGACTGAATCCTCATTTGTTGTTTGGGAGTTCAATCAGAAAAGAATTCCCTTGTCCTAAGGCATTAAGGCCTTGGCCTAATTGATAGCCAAATTTGAGCATCTCCTTGGCAGCCGTTAAAGTAACAAAGGTCCTGCTGACTCGAGTTCTGAAGCTCTGAAAATTATGGAGACTTGCTCAAAACTGTGGAAAGTTGCCTTTGGAAAGGCATTAGCACCAATGTAGGGGATAAAAGTCTCCTTGCAGATGTTTAGGGGCTCTTCAACCATAATAGTGGTCATTTGATCCTTGGAGGGGAACATGAGTCTTCGAAGGAAGGTAGAAGCAACTGCTTCCGCGGTGTGTAGCCAAGGCCTCCCTAGGAGCATATTATATGAGGAATCCACCTTGATGACTTGAAAGTTGACCATGAAAGACCTAGGGTCAATTCCAATTGCTAACTTGATCTCGCCTTGCACCTCCCGGAAAGTGCCCTTAATGGCTCTAATGATCATGGTGGTAGGGTGGATAAGAGAGGTTTCCACATTCAAGCGCTTTATAATGGACATTGGGCAAATATTCAGGGCTAATCCATTGTGTACTCTAGAGACGATCATATCTTCACACTTTTCCATAATATGCTGGGCAAATTATGCTTTCTACCTTCTGGTGGTAGCTCATCATCTATAAAGGAAATCTGGTTGATGGCCAACACCATTGAGACCATACCTTGAAAGGAAGATTCTATGACACCTGTAGGAACACATGTCTCTTTCAAGACTTTCAAGAGAGCCTCACGGTGGACATTAGAGGATAGCAATAGTGCCAAGATATAAATATGAGTTGGCGACCTATTTTGCTGCTGATCACATTGTATTTTGAGTTTCTGATAATTTTTAAGAATTCCTTGCCTTCTTTGATTGTAACCCTATATCTGATAGGCTCGACTGTACTCTTGCCAATCTCCTTCCTGCTCTTTTCTAGCTCCTCGGAAGTATAATAGCAGCCACTCCCAGTAAGCCCAGATAGACCTGAAGAGATACTAGAGCAGACCTCCTCTTTTCCTATTCAAGTGGAGATGTGGGACACATCATATTTCCAGGGGACACGATGGTTATCCTCATAAGGTAACGACTTCGGCATGTGACTGATAACACCCTCTTGAGTTTGTAAATTGGGTGCTATAGAGAACATTTTCGGATTAATGACCACCGGACTTGGCAGAATGGCTTGAAAGGCCTTTGAGCCGGATATCACAGAGATTTCTAAGGTAGGCTTCAGTAGAAAAAGAGGATCAAAACCTCGGATGGCAAGGACAATGGTGGTTCCCTCTTGAACAAATAATAAAGCTGGCCCTACGACTGTAGGCAATGCAAGAGCAAGATGAGTGAATCCCTTGATGGCAAGCGGGGTTGCCCTTTTCCTTAATCTGATGACTCTGAATCTGCAGGTGATTATATGATCTCCTCAATGATTACTGAAGAGGGAGGCGCTGAAGTAACCTTACTAAGGCATTTCTGTAGATATTCGTCCTAATCTTTCCTTGACCTAACTGAAATAGCATTGTAGTTGGTCCCTGACTGGGTAGCTATAGGACATAGGTTGGTTGCCATGCAATCATCTTTTCGCACCATTTCTCTTTCGATCTAGATAATACCACGGTCGGCTAGACCATACAATCAAATAGGGCATGCCTCTCTCCATTGTAACAGAATGAATAGATTCCTTAATTAAATCCTAGGGTTCCCATATCTTTAAGATCATGGTGGCTCTCTTAGACCAAGGCTCAAAGCATGTCCTTCCATGGGAATTACTGTGAGGAGAAATTTGGAACCCTTTCTTCCACTGTGATGATGGCATTTACATTCTCTTCCTGATGAGGAGGCAAAGGGTTGGTGATGTTGTTCGGAGCGGCTGCATTATCGAACTGTATCAACTTGTTGTCAATGAGACCCTAGACACGGTCTCTAAAGTGGTAGCATTCTTTAAGGGAATGCCCTTTGGCCCTAAAATGGTGTTTACACTTCTTGGACGGATCAAAGCCAGGTGATAGAGGACCTTCTCTGAGGCTGGGAAACATTGGGGTTACTAGCTTCCTTTCCAGCAGGTAATCATAGATATATGCCATGGGCATGGGCAACAGAGTTTACTTCTGGTTTTCCCTCCTGGAGGGATGAGGTGGGTTTGGCCTTCCTTTCTAATTAAAGGCTCGGTTAGGTGCTTGAGTAGACTAAGCCTTTTGCTAATAAGGTCTAGCAGCTGGGGTTGCATAAGCAGAAGTAATACACCTAGGCCTTTCTGATGCATTGTCGACCATGTGCACATCAGCTTCCTTAGTCTTGCGGCCGGTCATTTTCTTGACTTGTTGTTCAGCCATGAAACTCAAGGATTCGAGCTTCACAATCTTCTTGCTCCTAATACCCTCATCAATACTCTCCCTAATAGGGATTAGGCTAGCAAAATGAGTGACTTGGGTGCTGATGATCTTCTCACAGTAAGGAGGCTTGACGTTGTCAATAAACCATTTGATCATCTCATTTTCCATCATGGGGGGTTGCACTTGTGCAGCTAGCTCACGCCACCTATGGACATATTCTCAGAAGGATTCCCTACTTTTCTTCTCTATTCTCATAAGTACCGTGTGGTCGGGAGCTATCTTGGTGTTGTACCTGTAGTATTCCATAAAAGAGTTGGCCACTTCCCTCTAGCTAAAGGTCTTTTCCAATCTCACATACCATGTGGCCGTGAGGCTTATCGAATTATCAGGAAAAATCTAGAAAAGCCAAGGCTGATTATCCCCATAGGGAGCCATTTTCCTATAGAATATGCACAAGTGGGGCAAGGGTCTCCAGTACCATCATACTTGATGAACTCTAGTGCCTTGAAGTTGGGAGGCATAATGACTTGAGGGAAGTTGGTCAGACTGTCTAGATCAACACTTTCATGGGTTTTGGAGCCCTCTATGATACAAAGCTTCTCAGCTAGAGTTTCTACTTGACTCTTGACTTGGCCAATCCTAGATTCGGGGTTTTTGTCCTTAGAAGGATCTGTTTCTTGATCATTACCCTAGGGTGGTATATTGTGGCCCTGATCCTGTCCTTCTGGGGGTTGGTTTTCATTCTCAGTTCGGGGGCCTCCCTGACTATGACTAGAGGATTTCAGTCCTCCTCCTACAACTAGTTGTTGCAAAATACACATCACTTCTGACATTTGCCCTTTAAGAAGAGTAATTTCCTAAGCATTTTCCTTGTGGGGAGAAGTACCACTAGTAGACATATCTCTTGCACGAGACCTAGTGATGATGGGATCACGTTATGGTGGTAGCTTAGACTGTTTCATTTTAGCAATCTTTCGATCTTGAGAAAGAATAGGAGGTGAAAGATACGGGGTGCATTTGACAATGTGGAAACACAACACCAAAATCAAGTAAGTTTATGCCCTTGTTATTTAACATGCACCTACCATTTTCAGAAAAATTTGGCTTTGCACCCTTGATCAGGTATTTGTCATGGTGAGTTTCTACTATGATGCAAGGTTAATGTACAAGACTGGCAAGTAATCGAAACTTTCATGACATGCTCGTACAAGATTTGCTTTTACAACGTTGGGTTCATCGACTTCAATAGTGGGCCTTTTACAATACAAGGAAATGCGACTGCGAGGAAAAGCTTAGCTTTTGATAATGTGGACTTCTCGGGGAAGCTCTTGGACACTTGGATCTCTTGGCAACTTGAACAACATGGATCTCTTGAACCTTTGGATCTCTTTGATGATTTGGATCTCACTAGGGAGAATTCTTGAACTCATGAGGTGTTGGGATTCTTGGCAGTTTTTCGCAGCATTTTCTCCTAAATGGAGTTTCGGCTACTTGCCACAAATTTTATCTTTGCACAATTAGGTGATGGAACCAATTAGTGTACGCATGAGTGCCCTTGGGGTTGTAAACCCTTAGGGATAGGGTATGATCTAGCATGTACAAGTAATGGGGTTGCTTTCCCTAAGGATTTAATCATGAATATTGTGCAAACAGGATAGAAAGAACCTGGAATAGAGCACAATTTCTTTGGCTCAAGCTAAAAGGGCACACCTGTTACAAGACACTTTCCCCTTACCTCTAGCCCTATAAGGCTATTCTTTGCTAGGCTTGGATGTTCACTCTTTAGGTTTCACTTAGCCCTTATGGGCTCTAGACTTGATCTAGTCCTCACGGGTTTGACATAACTAGGCCAATTGTATGCAAAGGCTTAACTGGTAGGTTGTTCCTAGCCTAGGAGGACTCAATCGCGATACCCTTCCCTTCATGGAAGTTGTGGGGCAAGAAGGATCGAGGGGGCTTTTTCAGCTACTCCTATCCACCTGTGGACCCAGAAGTGCCTACAAAGTCAGCCACAGATTTAACTATGGGCAACACTGCTGTTGTTTGTGTCTGGGCATCTGTAGATAGGGTGATTAAATCCCCAAAAAGATGTGACTATGCCAGCAGTGCAGAGCTCGAGTTCGGCTCAAAAAGGGTATATATGTCATGCAATCCTTAATAAAGGGGAAACACTTTTTCCAAACACAGTAGATATATATATGAAAGCAGATAAAGATGTAGCAGAAAATAAATTTTGCTACCTTATGTTTGCATGTGAAGGAAAGCTGTAAAGCATGTAAGGAAAGCAGTAAAGCATGTGAAGAAAGCGGTAAAGCATGTGAGGAAAGCGGTAAAGCCCCATGTGAAAATACCTCAAAGCCACCCTTTTTTGGGAAAAGGATTTTGGAAAAATAATTTTTTTGCTCTTTTGGAAAAAGTCTACTAAAACATAGTAGAAGCCCTTTTCCAAAGGGAAAGCCAACACCAATGTCCGTGTTTTTGAAAGCCAATGTCCAAAGATTATTGTTTTATCAAATACTTTAAAGGCTAAACTCTCATGTGTCTCCAGTGAAGTCGCTAGTCTGTCGACTCCTGACCTCGAGACAGGATAACCACCATTAGCCTTCGTTTGACCACCAGCCGTGGCAAAGTTCCCATGCACTTGGGGCTTGTTGAAGCCTTCCCTAATGATCGGTGTGGTTCGTATGGAGTTTCGGGTGCTCTCTCTCTCTCTCTCTCTCTCTCTCTCCCGGTGGAGGAAGGTAAGTCTACCTTTGGAGGTGTGGCAGGAATCTTGGCCAAATTTTAAGGGGATTACCAAAGGTAAGTGAAGTTGTCACCAATCATTGGGTTTTTCTAAGGTGTGATTGGTCACCTGTTTCTAGTTGATTTTATTATTGATCCTATGCTAAGAAAAATGTTATTTTTCCTAATCTAATATGGATGGCAAAAAATCTTGATTCTTGAGTCTAGAAGTTTGGTTACGTGTGGGGAAGGTGAGGCATCCACAACATTTGTCCAAGGACAGTCTTTTGTTTTGATGAAACCTTAATTTTCAGAGATTGGTAGTAAAAAACATGATTTTGGAATTGGCTTTCGGGGCTTTGCATGCATGGGCACTTTGAGGTTTGGCTTTTGAAAGGGTGTGGTCCCAATCTATGCTTTCCTAAGGCATTCGGGCAAAGTACCAGATTGCCATGGTGAAAATTTGGTGACATGTCACCTTACTTTCGCGGCAAAAATTAGGCATTGCTTTGCCTCAAGTGACATGGACTGTGACAATCACACCGAAAGGGGTGGAGTAGGTATATATATACATACATCATGCACAATAGTAGCGCACAGGGCAGGAAAGTAAATGCCTACGTCCCTAGAGCATGACCCAAAATAGAGATGCAGGAAAGTAAACAGGGGTTGCCATACTCTAGAGATGAGGATTAATGGTACACGACATGATACACCTAATACATCCTGTCTAAGAGAGAAAGGTGGGAGGAAGGAAGGGGGTTTAAAAGAGCACATAACCAAATGGGAGAGTACGAGTGAAGCAACCTGGCATCCAGAGATGCCTCCTGAATGGTTATATCCAAACAAGGTCTCATAGGCGTCAGATGCAACCAAACAAGAGCAAGCCCATGGAGGGCGATAAACATGGCAAAGCCTAGAACAAGAGAGGCTAGCACAAGCATAAAGCATAGAAGCAAGCATAGACATGCAATTAGGATGATCCAAACCCTTTGATGTGGGCATTAGTGTACGGACGATGACAAAGATCATAGGGTGTAGATCGGGTCCTAACCATTAGGCCAAAATACAAGAAAATGCGATAAAAAGAACAAAAGGGCTACAATAGCACATGGCATGACAAAAAAGGTCTAGGACAAAGCACATAAGCATGGCGTAAGGCATGCATGCACATAGATGATGGCATAAAGCATGTAGAGAGCATCAATCTAAGCATGTAAACACACCAAACTACACATATAAGCATGAAAACGCGCCTGTAATCATGTGAATATACATCTAAGTATGTGGATGTAAGCATAAAAGCATGGAAAAACAAATCCAAGCATAGAAGCATATGAAAACATAGATCTAGACATATAGGCATAGACGCATGCATGTAAACCTGTAGATCTAAGCAAGGCATAGCTAGAGACATAATATCAAGCATGTGAGCATGTAGACCCAAACAACAAAACAAGGAAAAGATAGATCTAAGCATCTAAAGCATGGCATAAAGCATAAAACATAAAACATGTAGAAAAGGCAACTAGCACATGAACAAACATGGAGGCATATAAAAATAAGCTAAAAAGCATGCTAAAAAGAAGATAAAGCAAGAAACATGCTAGATAAAGCAACAAATCATGTTATTAAGGCAAAAAGATCAAGATAAATGCTAGAAAAATATTTAGAGGGTTAGGGGTGTGGATAGTAGCTAAAAAGCTACATCCACACCTCTAAGCCTCAAATCCAAAGTGTAGAACCAAGGAGAAGAAGATTGGGTATAAGAACAATACTTTGTATTTTTGGTGAAGATGGAAGAATCAAGAGGCTTTGATGTGTTTTTTGTGTTTGGAAGAGAGAGAAAACATGCAGACAGTGTCCAGGTAGTGTGCAAAACTCGGAAAATCTCCCTTTTCTTTAGTCTGGGAGGTGCTTGGGGCCTTTTATAGCCCCGACGCGCTTTTCAAGGTGGCAGCCTTTGTAGGGCCTCCACCTTGAAACTGTCTCTGATTGGGTTGATCTTGACACCCTTAAAAAGATCCTGACTTCCTGTTTCTAAAAAGGTATGGAACTTGTAAATCCAACGGTCGAATCATAAGTTATGGCTCCTAGAAGTTAGCAGCGCATCGATTGGTGCGTTAGCCCGATTTTCATGATATCTCATCCATTCTAACTCTGATTTCCACCCATGAATAGTCGTTGGACTAAGAATTTGATAATCTTCGCAATGACATTGGTTCAACCCGTTTTGATTGCCAGATCAAAATTAGGGTTTCTGGGCCCGTCGGGGGTCAAATCGGGTCAAACTTGTCGAAAATCTCCAAGAAGCTCAAGTTTGATGTAAACCATGAAAAAGTGTTGTTTTGTAAGGATTTTGATTTTGATTTTGATTTTTTTTACTTTCAGTTAACCTAGGGTTGATCAAGGGCATTTTGGTTAGTTAAAAAATGCACTTTGGGTGCTTTGGGGTCCGAACAGGTTGCGCCACGTCATTCTGGATGCTCTCACGGCCCCATGGAGAGAAAATATTATTTTTGGGCTTTTTGGGGTCCAGCACGCAAATCAAGGGTAGACAAAATACGGTATCAACACTTAGTTTGAAAAGTTTATCTTAGTTTGAAAAGTTTATCTTAGTTGTTGCGTAATAGGGTTTCACTTCGAGTCCTTATAGCACTTGTCAATCCTTTGCTTGTACCACTCTTTCTTCCTTTATGTTGATTACATGATTATTAGTGGAGATAACTTTGTAGGTATCTATTCTCTTCAACACTTTCTTAGTCAACATTTTAAGATAAAAGATCTAGGCACTCTGAACTATTTTCATGGGCTTGACTTTACTTCCTCCTCCAGTGGATACTATTTTTCATAAACTAAATATGCTTTTGATCTTCTTTCCAAGGATGGTTTCCTAGACAACAAACCGTCTGCACTTCCTTGGAATTCAATGCCAAACTCACTCCCTTGGATGGTGGACCTTTATAGAATGTTACTCGTTACTGTTAGTTGGTAGGCAATCTAATCTATTTCATAGTCACTCGTTCATATATTGCACATGTCGTGAGTATTGTCAGCAAGTTCATAGATGTCGTGAGCATTGTCAGTAAGTTCATGGACACCCTTTGGTTTGGTCATTATGTTGCCATTCTTAGTATTCTCCGATACGTCAATGGCACACTTTATCATGGTCTTCACTTCTTCTCTCAGTCTTCTCTCAAGCTTCATGCTTATTTAGATGCCAATTAGGCAGGCGATTCTATGGACCACTACTTCATCATAGGTTTTTCTTCTTGTTGGGTACTTTTGTCTCATAGCGTAGTAAAAGGCAAGATGTTGTTTCTCATTCCAGTATTGAGTTTGAGTATCATACCCTTGTTAACACCACTATTGAGCGTGTTTGCCTTCAATGGCTCTTGCTAGTTGACATGGGCGCTTCATAGCCCATCGGAACTCCTCTTTATTGTGATAATCGCAATGCTATTCACATTGCTCAAAAAGATATTTTCCACGAATACACTAAGTGTAGACACTTCATTTTGTACCCTTTATGACTCAAGCCCCCGTTCCCCAGTGATGTTGAAATTCTAAAGCCCAAGGTTGGAAAAAGGGCCCAATTAGATTAAAATTGACTTGAGGCAAGTATTTTTGGAAAATATAACTCTTTTTATAATTAAATAAGCTATTTTTGAAAAATAAAGATCTTAGAAACCCTAGGGCATGCATACATATACACGTGTATGCACATGCATGCTCGAGCTCTACATATGCATGCTTCATGCATCCGTACGGACGTTAGGGTTTCAAAAACTGTGAAAGACTTTTTTGTATTAAAGTTTGAGTTTTAAAACGAATCCCACATCGTCTAGGAGTCGTTCTAAACCCTCATTTTCAAACTATAAAAGGCCATACATAGTAGCTTTTAAAAACACACAAAAAATCCTAAGGGAAAATATAAGATTCACTAGAAATAGTGAATCAAATAGAGAGTTTTTCACAAAACATCCTCAAGTTAATATTTTTATGATTGAGGCCTTTTCTGGCATTGATCTTGGAGTTTTAAGATTTTTAATCACTTTCTTGTTTGATTGTGAATAAATTGACTGAGGGAAACAGTCAAAATCAAGCTAAAGAACTTTGTGTTTTGAGGTATATGTTCTAATTCCTTTTCCTTTCCCTTTTCTTTTTTCCTTGTTTTTCTTGTTAATGCTTGTTTAGTTTAGGTTTTCTTTATTTTCTTGTTTTAAGCATGTTAGGTTGTTTGTTTTGAGTTTCCGTTCTGGTTTGTTTTTGTTTTCTAGGTTAGGGTTAGGGTTATGGTGTGTATGTGTATGCATATGCATGCTTTTTGCATGCTCACACATACTCAAAGTATGCATACGCATAAAATTGGGTAGCATACGCAAACCCTATGTATGCGCACGCATACTCATGTCTAGAAACTCTAATTCGAACTCTTTCGCTTCTATTTCTTTATTTTATTTATACCATATGCGTCTGCCTTGTCTTGGTTCATGTTCTTGAGTCTTTGCCCCCCTGTTTTGTTTGATGCTTATTCTTTACATGCTAGATTAGGGTTTCTTTTCAATGTTTTCTTTGATGTGCCATGAACATGCATATAACCTGATCATGCATTAATGCATAGGTGTTGTGCAGAAATGCGAGTGAGGTAAGTCATGCATTCACATGGAAATTCATTTGAGTTTACCTTGATAATAAGTATTGACATGCTTGTTTGATGTCATGCTTGTTTGATGTCATGCTTATGTTCCTAACTTGATGATATATGCTCATTTGTTTGCTGCCTTGGATATAATTTTATATGAGATGCATGATAGATGTATGCTAGGTTTGAGATATGATATGCATGATAGATGTATGTTAGGGTTTGGAGATAAAATTTCCATGTTGATTGCTAGATGTATGCTAGTGTGTGTGCGAGTCTAGAATGATAATATTGAACGTGCTTTTAATGAGATTAAAATGTAAAAATCTATGAGTGGAAGCTAACCCACGAGTCGGGTGGGGTTGGGTGCCTAATACCTTCCCATCCTTATATCTAAACTTTGGGCACGTGCTCTGATAATAGATTAGTGGTTCTTAAACCTAATCTAGGTGGCAACTCCATTTCTTTTCTTTGCCTCAGTCCACTTGGTCGAGGTGTACTCCCCTCGCGTTGCACCCACACCAAGCACATTGAAATTAACTGCCACTTCACTTGTTAACATCTCAAGAAAGGCAATCTTTAGTTGTACTCCATCTCCTTCGCCGACCAACTTGCTAATATCTTCATCAAGACTCACTCACATGGTTGTCTTCGAGATATTATATCTAAACTCTAGTTGGTTCCTCCTTGCCACCTCCAGTTAGAGGGGGAATGTTAGTATACGTTAGTCTAGCCCATTAGGCTTGGGTTTAGTGTATAGTATTTGTAGTACGCTCATATTATTTGTATTTCACACATATTATGCTTATAAAAGGCCCTCTATTGTAGAGTGTTACATACACAAAAAATATATATTATTCCCAATCTCTCTCTCTATATTCTTATCAAAGCTGATGACTGCCTATCGATAGTGCCCGGTGCACAATTACTGATTTATATGCCAAGATAATGCATAAAGCACAATGGAGCCAAACATATCCATAGTACGTCCCAACATGAATTTAGTTTGGCCGTTCATGGAATCTTGCTATTTAATCGTCCAAAATTCTTATCCCATTTTTTCTTTAGAATTAGAATGCCGAAGGGAAGTTCTATAGTGGGGAATCACCTAAACTGTGTATTTTTTAAATGTGGAAACAAGAAAGGTTGGGATAGAATATTGAACTCAGTTAAAAATTTAAAGAATAAAACGTTTGCAAGTTGCTACCTCTAGATTTGCCAAGACTTTTTTGATCTAATCATCTTTAATCGTTCATCTTTTGTTTATCATATATGTGGGTCTCGAGGACAATGTATTAAAAATAGATAAACAAGAACATATAATCGATTATTCTCGAAGTAAGAGACGCTGCCACTTTTAGGTCCAATATAATAACATATATTTGATAAGGTAGTTCAGGCAATTAGATTAGAAGAGCATAAATTATTTCTATATTTTTTCGTTGATGGTGAGAAAGGTGCCAAATGCTGATGCGCCCTGAAAGAACAACAATTATTGTTAAACTTGAAAAAAAAAAAAAAAAAAAAGCACTGAACCTTCAAATCATGATGATGCACGTGAACTGTTGATCTATACTGATATCGAGTTTTCTGTTTTCTCTTTTGTGAGATGCGCGTGTCTGATTTAACTCTAATCCTCAACATGGTTCGCATAGAATATCACTAGCTGTTATTATTGGGTTTTTACTTTTTATTAATTGAGCTTCTTTCTTTTTTTTTTTTTTTTTTTTTTTTTTTTTTGGCTTTTTAGAAGTTAAGAATGGATGAATGTGACTCAGTTAATAAACTTAAGATTATTATTATTATTATTATTATTATGAATCAAATTTCAATTGTGGGCTGGTACAGCATGTTTTAATTGAGTTGTTGTCCGGATGATTTGACTCGAGATAAAATGTATGGTAATTTTAAGCCTGATCCCTAATGGATGGTTGTGCATTATAAATATTTAGGATAGATCCACTCTTCAGTACTCTTATAGGTTAGACAAATCCTGTATCTCATTTAATTTGTTTAAAGACTAGCTAGGATGGTTGTCCCATGAAGAGCCTCTTTGAAGTAGGAGCTCAAAGAGGGATATGATCTACAGGACAATGTGCTGAGTGTGGGGCCCAAAACCCTAACAATTTTATTGGTTGTATGGATATTTAGCATGTACTTTCATTTTAGAGAAATTTAGGCGATACAAGTTTTGTACAACAATTTTTGTCACAACTTTCATATGACGATAAAAAAAATTGTAAATCTATGTAAAATTAATAATTTACTATTCACAATCAATTACTTCACAAATTATAACAAATTTTGTGGTCATAATTTATTTATTTATTTATTTTTTTTAAAAGTGCCCTTTTAAATCTTACACTAGCTTCATGGCCTGTTCAGCCGCCTTCCAATCAGGGAAGAGTGTGAGATGTTTATTCATTGAAACGGTTGATTTTGCTATATTTCTATATATGGGGGCACTTTATGGCTGACCAGAAATTCTCTGTTTTTTTTTTTTTTTTTTTTTTTTTTTGAGAAAGAAGAAATTCTCTGTTGACTAGGTGAAAACAAAGAGGAGAAGGCCAAGTAGTATGTGTTTGTATTTATTTTTTAATTTATGCGTGGTTTATGGGTCTGTTCTTTCTTAACAAAAAAGTCTTTCCTTTCTATCAAGAGTGGTTCTTTCAGATCGAGGGTTCGGGGGTAACTATGTCAGTAACACCGAGTCCATTATAATGGCAATGCGAAGTAACAGTTAAACCTATGGATACAACTATTCAACTATGCTATGATATGCAAATAGGAAATGACAATTAACTATGCTATAATACTTGCTTTCTTATAGAATTTGAAATCATGGCGATATGATGATTACATATCTAAATATGAAACTACAATTTAGAAAGTTATTTACTTGCATCAACACATTCATAAGACTACACAAAAACTTAAGATAACGAAATAGAAGTAAGATAACATGAGATATTATATAGTTTAAGATGTGTCCATGCGTGGAATGTGAGATTTTATATACACTTGAGGATTTGAAAATTATGGACAATATTATTTATTTACAACACTTGGGGCTCTATTCTTAATCTTTTAAAACACTTGCCCACTAAATTATCATCAAGCATTAACTTTTTTTTTTTTTTAATTTGATAACTGACATGTTCCACTTTGCATGTTTTAAACGAGAAATTGTTATCTCATCTTGACGTGGTAATCATATTATGCTAATATTGTTGTAATCTCAAATGTAATATCTAATATTTATTACAATTATAGTTACCCTTGGTGTCACTTTTCCTTTAATTAGGATGCCAACAGTATGGTCACAAGCTCACACAGGGACAGGAATATGCATAAAATGTTAAATCATGCACCAAGTTCAGCTCCATATATATACAAGCTTAAGAAGACAGAGATGGTTGACATTTAGGTATTTGATCTTAACTATTTAGATAATTGCATCATGATATGGGTCCCTCCAATCCAAAATGAAGTGCTTAATGAGTCACCAAAATTGTAATAAAAAGGATCAGCAAAACTACATATTATTTAATAATTCGCCTTTTTAACTGACCTTCCTAACGTCATCAATCATAAGGAGTCATTGGCTGTTAGTAGTTTTGAAGTTCCAATATTCTTCTGAAACTGGCTAGGGTCCTCACTCACTAGAGGAAAAACTCTCATAGGATTGACTTAACACCAATTCTTATATATATGCCTTTTTAAATTCTTTCTCCAAACGTTCCTTAACTAAATTATTGCAACCCAACTTCACGAAGTTCTCTCTTTTGTAAGCATTAATTATTGATGATTATCCAAATCTTAAATTTTCTATAGATGCATGTACACTACTCATTATTGCATACATATACACACATACATATATACACATCTACACAAGTCACCAATCCATGACATGAACTCAAAATGACATGAATATGATGTGAAGTGGTTTGTATAGAGAGATACGTATAGTACCTCACGCATACATTATATAGTTCCAGTTACTAACTGTTCAAATTCTGCGCATGTAAGCCTGACACTGTTACACTTTGTTGCTCAAAATGGCCCACTTCTTTAGCCTTTTTCTTCCTATAAAAACCTTCCATTTTTCATGATGTCCTCCCGTCCTCTTCAACAACCTCTGCAATACAACCTTTCAAGTATCATATATCGATCATCTTCTTCATAGTTTGAGTAAGCTATGGTTCCAGGTGAGATCACAGGAATCCACTATCTAGCCCCCGAAACCCCGATTTCAATTCCAGCTAACTTTGGCATGATGAAGAGTATGAGCAACACTCCAAACCTTTATTTCAATAGATTCTTAAGCAACTTACCCAACTTTCATTTCCCTCCTCCAGGCCATGAATTTACTCCACAGTCCTCATGTTTAAGCAATAACTATACTTCTGATGAAGCTGATGAGGAACATCAACTCAGTATCATCGATGAAAGGAAACAGCGGCGAATGATTTCTAATAGAGAATCCGCTCGCAGGTCACGGATGAGGAAACAAAAGCACCTTGATGAGCTCTGGTCACAGGTTCTTAGGCTTCGAACAGAGAACCACACACTGATAGACAAGTTGAATCGTGTAACCGAGTCCCACGAGCAGGTTCTTCAGGAGAATGCACGGCTCAAGGAGGAAGCTGTAGATCTTCGCCAAATGCTCACAGAGCTGCAAATTGGCAGTCCTTACACAACTGCTTTGAGAGACTTGGAATAGGTTTCTTTCAACACAGCTCATCTCACAGCCGAATTCTCAAACCAATCTATCCTTCAATTCCATAGACTTTGTGAGTCATATGAGGGCTCTTATTTTTCCATAATAACAAGTCTATGTTGCTTATGAGTTATGTCTACTATGGTTGTTATTGTTATTGCAATCAATGCAAAAAGCAGACCACTTTTATCTTAAAATTGTTAAATTCTCTTACATTAACGTCATAATCAATACTTCAATGCAACTGTTTGCAGTTCCTCTTGCCGCATAGATACGTATCATGCACCTTGTGTAGTAGAAATCATGAAAATGATATTTCCATTTAGTCCATCTGAGAATTATAATGACTCCATCCCTTTTCATTTTATTCAAAAACTACCAACTTTGATCACTGGTTTCCATCGGATTGATCAATCAGGAAGGAACATGAAACAGCACAGTAGGGGAAAAATAGAAAAATGTTTAATTGGGTAATACAAAATCTTTTATCCATACCATAAGAGGAAGCAATAATTTATTTTATTCAAATGCCAAAAATTAGGGGGAAGAACAAGCAAGAGTGGGAGACCCATGTGGGTATAAGCTTTAGTCACACTCTGAAAGGAGGCCCCATGACCAGTTTAGTGTTGCACGGAATAAGAGGGCCAACATGACAAATGGTGGTGGAGGTGCTGGTGTTAGTGGCTCATCATACAAATAACTACTATAACAAGCAAAAACATTTGAAAAGGCTATCCACTAAAACACCCAAGTACTGTTTTCAGCTTTTTGTTAGAGCATCAATGCCTGCCTGACTTTGATCAGCCAAGCTTACACTGTTTTCTCCAACTTGGATAATGTCATGTAGAGCCTACGTTTCAGGTGTTTCTTGAACAGTAACTTCTTCCACAATTCTATATGCTACTGCATCAGCAAGCCCCACCATGCCTGGCCTCCCCCAACCCCACCCCCACAAAACCCCACATTCCATTTTTTCAGAATTTGTCTTTCATGCGCATTTACTCGTGGGGCTGCACATAGTAGATACATATATATTGAAGATATTTCCTTAGAATATAAAGTAGAATATAAAAGGCAGGACAGACGATTTGTATTTATTTCGTGTATAGATTCTACCAATTTTATCACACAAGTTTTGTAAAATGATGTGTTTAAATACAAACTCAAAAGTTAATTCAAGTATTATTACCTTAAGAAAATGATACCAATCATGTTTATTACCATTTATAAACATTTAAAAGTAAAATTAGCAGTGGCTTAAACATTTTCCTTTTTTAATCATATCTGGGTTGGAAATCTGTTTGTCTAAGAAGCAGAGAAATTAAACAAAGGATAGGCATATTTTGATTCATATGGACGAACCATGTGACATCATAGTTATATTGTTGACACTTGACAGGCTAGTCTCGATCACTTTAATCTCTGCCTATGGCAGATTCCACGGCATTTTGACAAACTCTGTCCCACGGAACTTTGTTTCAATCCCAGCCAAGCCCAATGGAAAGTCAAAACAAAATATTCTTGATTGCTACAACATTATGTTTCCATTATATCAAAAATCTTTTATGCTTAGGCGTTAAATGACTTTTAGTTTATAACATTTTTTAACTGATTTTAGACTTTTCGGCAGCTAATTATGGTTTAGATAAAACTTTTAGGTACAAATCTTTAAGTCTAGACTTGTACCATTTTTTTTTTTTTTTACACCAATTACCACAACGTGGACGCAATTGCCTCTGCAGATTAATAGCCGCGGGAGTGCACATCGGTCAAGACATGGATTCATGATTCACGTGTATGTAGTTAACTTATGAACTTATGTGGGAGAACAGAAAAACAAATATTACATGAAAAAAAGAAATGGGCATTTAGTGATGAATACCTTAAATTACTTGCAATTTTTCCAATACGAATTTGTGAAAGTTAAACCCTCCTTATCTTTAAAGTATAAAGGGCAGGGGAACCCCCTTGCAAGATAAAAAAGCGATTTAGGAAGCGACAAAACCTGCCCCTAGACCGTCCTCAACAAAAAATATATGTCCTCTCATGTAAACATTTGAAGGCGATTGATTGATGAGGTTTCCGTTTTTTATACGTCTACTTTGCTGCTTTACCTTTCACTAGTTTGGGAAACAATAAGCAAGCCAAATGCTTATAGAGTCGATCACATTATTATCAATATATCGATATAAAACTCAAGCCTTTGTTTTTTTCACAATTTTTTATATCAACATTTTTTATTTAAATTTTTTTATAAATATAAAAAGAATTAATTATTTATATTTTGTTGCTTAAGAAAAAAAAGAGACAAACTCCAGTTAGGACTCTCTCTTATCTTTGAATGTTTATCCTTTTTAATCCAAGCAGCCATTAATTATCTAATAGTGAGCCGTAAATATCAAACTTCAAGTTGATGAGGACACGATATGAGACTTGAATTTTAAATATGAGACTTGAATTTTAAAGTTCATAAACTAATTAAAAAACCTCTCTTTCTTCCCCAAAAGCAAACCCGATAAAACACAATTTTTCACATCAGTATTTTTTATTTGAATTTTTTTATAAATATAAAAAACAATTAATTATTTATATTTTGTTGATTAAGAAAAAAAGAGACAAACTCCTGTTAGGACTCTCTCTTATCTTTGAATGCTTATCCTTTTTAATCCAAGCAGCCATTAATTATCTAATAGTGAGCTTAGATATCAAACTTCAAGTTGATCAGGACACAATATGAGTCTTGAATTTTAAATATGAGACTTGAATTTTAAAGTTAATAAACTTATTAAAAAAACCTTTCTTTCTTCCCCAAAAGCAAGCCTTATAAAACTCTTGAAACAAACCTATTTTCTATTCAATAGCTTTTGCTAGCAGACTAAAGAATCAACGAAGAAACAACAAATCAAGCAAAAGATTGTTATCCTCTCTTAAACGCTAACCCAAGCACGACCATGGATGTCCCTCTCTCAAACAGAGACCCAAGCTCGACCATGGGTGCCAACGTTTTCAATCTCCGACCCAATCGCCATATCAAATCATTCTCTCTGGGTATTTCTCAATTAATCCATGACTAATCTCTTTTCCTAATGTCTTCAGTTAGGTTTTCTGTCAATTTAGGGATTTCAATTCCTAACCATTTTTTCCTCTCTATTCTTTTTCGTTGAAGTCAGGGAAACACTAATAGAAAATCAAATTCTACAGGTTTTGTAAGAAAATATTGTGGATATGAATGGCTTTCATAGTGGAGATAGCATTGAAGAGCCTCCCAACCATCAAAATCTGACAACAATCCTATAGGTTTTGCTTTATCTTCAAGTTCTGCTTTATTTGCTATTTTGGTTTTTTTAGCATATCCGATTTACCTTAGCTTAATCTTTTGTTTGGTCGAATAATTATTTATTTATTTTTATTTGAGAAACGCGCACACACACACACACACACACACACACACACACACACACACACACATAAAGGAAGGGAGATGAGATAAGAGAATACACTCACATGCCAACACCAAAACTGCATGCAGCAGTTAGTGTCGCGAAGCAAGTGATAAACCCTTTCTCAATATCACACTTTACCGATGTGGGATGATTTGACAACACTGAGTTCTTTTTTTATTTGAGAAACACACACACACACACACACACACACACACACACACACACACACACACACACACACACACACACACTTATATATAAAGGAAGGGGAATGAGATAAGGGAATACATTCACACGCCAACACCAAAAATGCATACGGCAGTTAGTGTCGCGGGGCAAGTGATAAATCCCTTCTCTTATTTATGGTCGAATAATTATTTGGCTACCTAAAATGCCAGCCTTCTACCTCTTCATTATAGAGAAATAGGGAATTAAAAATGTGTTGATGGAATTTTTATTTCTTGCTTTATAATTCAGAATTTGGTTTGTATTCTAGAGTTGATTGTATTTTGTAGTTTTATAATTTTGAATTTGGTTGGAAATTTTTATTATTATTTGTGAATTTGAAATTTAAAGAAGTTGAGTATGAGGATATTTGTAAACCTGTAGTTTAGCTTTGTTTGTGGTTCAAATATATATCAAATTCGGGAAGGGGTTACTCAGTATGTGGTTTGACCTATAAAACTTCAATGTTGCCCCATGATGGTTGAGATGGTGTGACAATCCATGAGTATACATATACTATATCCTCCTCCTCTCAGGTTCTCACATTTTATTATTTTGTATTTTAATTCCTTTTTCTATTTGGTTGGAGATTCATACTTTTCTTTATTTTTTTAATATTATTAGTAGCCTTGGTTGGAGTTTCTTAATTCGTATAAGATATTGTATGAAATACAAAGTATTTTGGCTGAATTATTATGTAAGCATCCGATTAAGAAGTTGTATAACTGACTGGGAACTTAGATTCCTTTTTTTATTGTCTATTTGATTATTGAATGCCCTGTAGATTTTTTTTTTGGGGCAGGGTTGGAGTAGACTATGCGTATCTGTGGGATTCTTTTTTATATCATTATTGGTTTATTAAGTTTAATCTAAACTGTATATGCAATACTGTGGCTCTATTTGGTTTTTGAAGTCCATTTTATATCAAAAGTATTTGCCATATAAAATATTAGTAGTTGATAGTGTTAGGGTATGAAAATATCAAAATGCAAGTACCGTTTTACATATAATATACTCTACTAGCTCTGGTAATTTAGTCTTTGCACATTCGTGATATCATTATAACTATGGCATGTAGCTCTGGATAGGTGCTTCCAATAATCGAGTTATTGGATTTAATTTTGTGAATTCTTATCTGGGTTCATGTATGGCTGCCAATGTCTGAATTCTTATTGTAATTTATGCACGATTGGGTGTTGGTTACTTAAGCTTTTAAGTTTATTTTAGGTTTCTAATTGTGATGGGAATGCCCTGTTTTAAACATATTGTCTTTCATTTCTATTTGCTGGGAAATCTAACTAAATATCTAGCGCAAACTTTGTGATATTGATGTCTGACATTGAAAATGTGACATTGATAGCCATTGTTTAGATTATGTGAAACAATTATTATTCTACTATTATAAGTATGAATATTTGATCTAAATTCAATGGGTTTCAAATCCTGCTGTAGTTGCATGAGCCCTTTGCTGCATGCCATAAATGACCTACAAAAATCTTAGAATAAAATGAGAGGTAGCTAACCTAACTTCTAGCTAGCACTTCAAGTCTTCAAGAGACAATGGATCCTTTGTAAATAAATTGAACCTATAAATATTAAAGCTGTAATGTTAGGTGTTCTATGCATTGTCTATAACCTCCTTGCTTAAGAAGTGTCCAACAATTACATGTGATAGGAGGGTCCACTAATGGGCCTGAAATTAACAATCTCAATTCTCCAGCTCATCTTTTCAATTTCAACGTCGACCATTACATTTTATGCATGAATGGCCTTTTTTTGATGGTATGAAAGTGATTAACAAGGTTAATTTAATTGGCTTTGCCAGCCCTGAGATGTAGTGCGTTTACATTGGAAGACAGAAAGGGCCACTGCATTTCGATTTTAATGTTGTATTCTACAAAGTCAAATATACAACAGTGTATTCATTATTGTATCGCAAATATAAGTTTATATATAGATAATTGTTTTTTTTTTTTAATGAATCTCGTGCATTTCAGGAGAGTATAACTTATCAACAACAAATGGAACATGAGTTTATATTGATTTGGAAATTTCTGAGACTGCTAATTTCAAAGATCAGTAAGTGCTTTGTTTTGGATTCCCATTTTTAATATACTACGGTCTCTACAATGCTATGTCTAATATCTCTACAATATAAATGCCAAAGCAATTCAAACCACAAGTGACAATTCAAGAAAAGATGAACATCAACAGAAGAACCATAAGTGAAATAACAAAAATTATGTGGGACTCAGGTAATGAGGTAAGAAAAAAGAAAACCTTGAATAATAACATTGTGTCCTTAACATTGCTTTATGTACTATAGACCTGCTTTTATAAAATTTAACTATAAAATTATGCATTGATTGATATTAAATTCAATTTCTAGAAAACTTTCTTTACCTGTTAGGAAAGACTATAAACATTGAGATAGATAATTCTAGTTGGTGTTTTATCTGTTGCGAAGTATGTCATAAAAAGGTAAAATCAAGAAATGAATTTTTATAGTGCGACAATTGCAACAAAAAGGCATGCTTCCCAATCCCAAGGTATACAAAATGAAAATGTTTACTTTTTATATTAAAATACACAATAACTAATATGATATTAACATTATATATGCCATTTCTCTTATCAAGTATATAATTCAATTAAAGGTTGAAGATAGCTTAGGATTGACCATATTCATTTTATTTTATTCCGAAGCAGAAAAATTACTCAACATATCAGTGAAAGACCTTTTGAACAAATGTTTAGAGGTGAGAATATGGTAGATAAAATTAGTGTTTAATATTTACTAAACTTTACTTGAGTGTACAATTTGAAAAATATTACTTTTGTTAGGTGCCCGAAGAAGTTGTCCTTCTTGTGCAAATAGAAAATAAGACCTATATATATATATATATATATATATATATATATATATATATAAGAACACTTAGTCGGAAATATATCGGTGTCGTGCTGGCCAAAAGTTTTTCAATACTTACCTTAAAAAATCACGAAATTCAAAATAAGGTAATTAGAGTTTTCTCTCATATATACCTTGAGATGGTGTTTATATTGGACTTTAATTTGACCATCAATTCCTCCATTTTCCATACTTGGGTGGGGTGTGGAATCAATCATGAGCAAGAATCTGGAGATTTGTAACCATGACATGTTAAGCGATCATGGGTAAACAAACAAGGGCGTACTAGTACATATATTGGTATCAAAACATGAATGCTTCATACTTGTTTAAATATCGGCCGTACTAGCCATGTACGGGCTATACTAGCCGATTTCGGGCAATACCAGCCAATACTAGGTGTACTGGCTAGTTCATAATTTTTTTATTTTTTTTAGTTTTGTAATTTTTGAATTCTTGTAAGGACACAATTGTAATTCAATTGCTTTAACTTATTAGTATTATTTGTTTTCTTAGTATGCAATGAACAATTAAGCTTTCTATTTTTTTTTATATATATTTTTTCTTTTAATTGATACTAAAGTCTAAAATCATGAATAATTTGTTTTGAATAGAGGTAATGTTTTATAGTAAAATTTTATATTTATTATAATATATATATATATATATATATATGTTTACACACACATACATACACACACACATAAATATATATTTATAAATATAAAAAAATAATGATAATCCCGAAACGGTATATCGATATTGACAGGTATTGAAATATATTGTTCCACTAGTCAAACCAGTACAATCTTCATGCCTTTTCAACTTATATATAAGGCCTCATCATCCCTCTCACCCTCGTCCACTTTAGGGGCTAATTGGATAGGTGAAAAACCTTGAATGAGGGATAATGGAGGAATATTCTGGTTGTGAATAGTGATTGTGTCAGGGGCTACGCTAGTTAGCTAGCTAGTATAAAAAGGTTGGTTGAGTGCTATATAATAGTTTCATGTAATATATATATGTTTTCACGTCTCCTTCAGTTTTGATTTGATTGCTAAACTTGTATATTTGAAAACAAGTTTTCAGGATATACTTACGAATCTAGGAGTTACAGCTAGCTTTTTGGCATTCAATGGTTTCTAAAGAAAAATGAAAATTTTGAGATGCATTTTTATTTTGTAAGAAAATTTGGATAAATTACCTTCAGGTTTGATTAATTCATGTATGTATTGAGTTGGACTTAATATTAACATGCAGGTCACTCTCACAAATCACAATTAATTACAGGTTTGCATTGTGACAGTTGAACTAAGAATGGTCAGTGGTCACACAAGATGAACACATCCTCCATGTACATGCTTGTTTGCCAAAACAATTATTTTAAATGTCTTGTGGGGAGAATTTAGCACGTTCCTTAATAAATTGTGTAGAATATATTGTGTGTGTATAGCATATCATTCACCACTGCCGTTCCGTCTTTCGTGCACAGAGTATGAACAGTTAATGTTCCGATTTTTTTTTTTTTTTGCTTTGAAACTTTATAGAGTTATATTTTTGAGATCTGAATTATTATTATATTATTATTATTATTATTATTATTATTATTATTATTATTTCATTTGATCTGTTGCATAGTAGTTTCTTTTTTATTATTTACTAGTCGCTAATCCATATGATGCACGAGATAGTTAAATAAAATGATAATTAACTAACCTTACGTCAAAAGAAAAAGCTAAAAGAATTAGTGAGAGACTGATTTGCCCACCAAGAATTTAAAAGAGAAAAAGATTGAGAAAGAAAAAAAAAATGTGTAATGTTACATTAAAAGTGTAATATTTGAAACTAAGGCAACATTAAAGACAATGGAGAAACTATTTGCAAAGAGGATTGCAACCTTTGTATGTTTACTTGGCTCAAGGCCAAAATTCAAATTCAATTTTGCAAAGAAAAAAAAAAAAAAAAAAACATCAGCCTCACTACACAAATCTACTTTTTGCGCTAATTTATTTTGCAAATCATACACTATCAATATTTCAATAAACACTATTGCTAAATTTGTTGTTTATTGAAACAAGCTTGATGTAAAGCCAAACATTAGGCTTTCTAGGGGTTCAACAAATACATTTTTAGCATTTTGAAAAGATGATTGACAATAGCTTTTGAAACTTGAACATTTGTTTTTATAAAGAAGACGTAAATACACTTTTAGTCCCTACATTTTGACTCGATTTCTATTTTGGTCCCTACATTTTATTTTTACTACTTTTAGTTCATAAACCAATTAACACGTGACATTTAAGTTCTTACCGTCATTCAACTAACAGAAAATGCTGATGTGGCTGTCGGCACAGTAAAATAATAATTAAAAAAATCTATTTTTGCATTAAAAAATTGCCATGTCAGCAACTAAATTAATTTTAATTAAATAAAAAAATTACATGAAATGTGATCTAAGAAGATTAAGAACTTGTTCTTCAATGTTTTTCTTAAATCAAGAAATAAATCCAAAAAACCCAGAATCAAAGTACATGAACATCAAACCTACAGGGAAAAAAAAATGAACATCACCAAATCAAATAACATGAACAATAGCAAACATAGGAAAACCCACATGAAACCACACCTAAACCAACAACAACAAACCCACACCATTAAGCTTTGCATCCTCTCGTTCCTCACGCCCTTCGAGGTCTCCACCTTCACTTGCACATTGAAACGCTTCATTTCACTGTGCCGAAACAATGTCAAGCTCTGGTTCACCGTGTGCCATAGAAGGTGGGGCTCCAATACCCAGATTCAAAAATGGGGCAACGACAAGATCCCTTTCAGGCTTCTCCACAAAACGCTTAACGAGTGGGAAAATCTCATCGGTTTTTGGAACTGAAGCGGTCTTGGAAATATCGAAATATCATCGCCACTGTTGGTTTTCTTCGAGTGGGGCCCATTGTTTCTATTTGGTTCGAGAATTTCCCCTTCGAAAAACGACACCTACAGTTCGATTGAAAAACGACACCTATAGTCCATTCTTGAAAAGCTCAATCTACCTCCAAAGGAGCAAGAGGAACGAACTGGAGCTGAACCCGAATCCAAGTCCGATTCGTTTGGCCCGGGTCTGCTCCACGACTGTGGGCCAATTGAGTACTCCTTCGCCGATTTCGAGTTGATCCTCAGTCCACTCATCTCCATCTGCAAATCCGTCTTGGGTTTTTCTTTCCGATCTAGGTAGTCTCGAATCTAAGCGATTCCTTTGACCAGGTGTTCTTGTGGGTGTGGGGTTTCTTTGGCCGGTGTGTTTGGATTCGAAGATGGGTTTGGTTTGTTTGCATTGTTGTAATGCAAACGAAGCTTGGATTGTGGTTTTTGATTTGTGTCAGGTAGGCTTGATTTGGTTTTTGATCTGTGGTTTTTGATCTGCGTTTTTGGTGATCTTGAATGGTTGTTTGTTGTTGTTGTTGTTTTTTTATTTATTTATTTTTTTAATTTCTGGGTTTGTGTTCTTAGATCTTAGTTTGTGTTCTTGTTGTTCTTGTTCAGGGGACTCTTAGATCTCAATTAATGTGATTTTTTGTTTTTAATTTTTCATTTAATTAAAATTAATAAATTATTATTATTTTTTAATTTAGATGCTAACGTGGCAATTTTTTAATGCCAAAATAGATTTTTTAATTATTATTTTACTATGCTATCAGCCACGTTAGCATTTTCTGTTAGTTAGGTGACGGTAAGGACTTAAATGTCACACGTTAATTGGTTTAGGGACTAAAAGTGGTAAAAATAAAGTGTAGAGACCAAAATAGAAATCAGGTAAAAATGTAGGGAGTAAAAATGTATTTACGCCTATAAAAAATATGCACAAATTGTGAATGATTTTCATGTATATAGCCAATTTAAAAAGAAAAAAAAAATGTGTGAACAATCAAATTATTATTAAGTAATTGTTTGTATTTATCTCAAAAGTCATACCCTTGTATAAATACATTAACTATTTTTTTTTTTGAAAGGGGAATATTCATTCAATTAAATGGATAAAATATCATGATACAAAGCATCCATGGCTGGTGGGGGAGAGTCCTCCATCCAGTACAAATCCTCATCTAATGTATGTCTAGCATTTTAAGCCAAAACATGGGCTACCCTATTCTCACCCCTCCTAATACAGCAAACCTCAGACCAATGCAATCCCCTTGCGTATATCATCCACAACATTGTTTAATAAAGAAGTATTTTCCATAGAAGAAGAGATAGCATGAATAACATTGTTGTTGTCACCCTCAATAGTCAACCAAGAAAAGCTAGCATCCACAGTAAATTCTAAAGCTCTCCGGCAAGCAAGTAACTCTGCTTCTTCACTTGTGTGCACATCCGTTCCACACTTGTGTGCACATCCGTTCCACAAGCAGTCATAGCAACCATTACCTCTCCCTTTTCATTTTGAACAATTGCTCCAAAACTTGTTCTGCCTAAACCTTTTTTGCAACACAACCCCTAGATGTTCCAACTCGATCTGCATCAGTAAGGATTCTTCTCGCCGCATGATAAGCAGACTTGATAGTAAAAACACCCCGTGGATTATGCAGCCAAACTATGGTATCATCTACATATCTTCAGCTCAATGGAATTTGGCAGATTGCATCAGCTTCGTCTCTGTGAAAGATAGTTCGAATATCCTCATATCTCCATATATTCAGCTTTGAGTTGATTAGCTCACACACCATCAGATCACCCCAATTTTCTTGGATCGGATTTAGGATCTTGTTTGCGGGAAAATTTGGGAGCCATTTATCCTTCAAGGCATTGATTGAAACTCCATTACCAACCCTCCAACAATGGCCGGATTGAAGAATAGGCATTAAAGCCATCAAACTTCTCCACACATATGAGCAATTAGGTGAATCTTTAGCCTCTAGGAAATTTGATCTCAGAAAGTACCTTGTTTTAAAACATTGGTAGAGCAGTGAGTCATTGCCTTGAACCATCCTCCAACCTTGCTTGGCCAACATGGCTAAATAAAAAGCTCTTAAATCCCGAAATCCCATTCCACCTTCTTTCTTTGAAATAGTCAGCTTATCCCAACTCTTCCAATGAATTTTCCGTTCATTGCCCAATTGACCCTACCAAAATTTTGCACATAATGCATCTAATTCATCACATAATTTCAAAGGGATTTGAAACACATAGCCTTGATGAGGATTTCTTTGCCAGCTCTAGACAATTACATGTCCTTTCATCCTTGGAGCTTCTTCTAGATTCTATCTTTCAAGAATGAGAAGGTGTGATACTTGGCCCTCCCAATCAAAGTTGGTAGACCCCAAGGTAAGTTTCAAACCGGTCAACCTCCTTTACTCCCAAAACTTCCAAGATCTGACACTTCTGGCTCTCTGAAGTGTTGTTGTGAAATAAGCTGAAGACTTTTCCAAATTAATACTTTGCCCTGAAGCTCTTTCATATGTTTGGAGGATCTCTGCTATGGTTTCCCTTTTAGCCCGAGTTGCCTGGTAAAATAGCAATGAGTCATCAACAAACATAAGGTTCGTGACCTTTGGTGTCACTCTGCAGATGGAAACTCCCTTAATCCGCCCTTCTGATTCTGCTTTTTTAAACAGTGCAGTAAAGCCTTCTGCACACAATAAGAATAGGCAGGACATTAACTATTTTATATATTCATATATATATATATATATATATATATTATAGTCCATTATATACTATATTAGATTATATATAGGGATAATTACAGTAAACCCACCTGTGTATGGTTCGTTTTCACTTTACCTACCCGTGGTTCAATCATTTACACTTTGCCTGCCTAAAGTTAGTCTCGTTAGCCTTCCATAACCCACCTCTTCATTTGTCGTTAGAAAAACACATTTTTTGGCAAAAAAAAAAAAAAAAAAAAAACAAATATAACAAGAGTTAAAAAGTTAGAGTTTTTGATTGTTGAAGAACTTCTACAAGAACAAAATTGAAGGAATACAAATCAAATATAAATAAAAAAATCCAGCCCATGGCATCTCCCTCTTTTCAAACCCAACCCATTTATGAAGAACAACTATCTCTCTAACTTCTCCCTCTCTTCAAACCCAACCCACTCATGGCATCACTCACAAAAGATGTGCCGTGACTTCGATCCAGTCATGGAGCGATGCCAAGTGGAGCGGCGTGCGGTTGTCATAGTCTCTAGCGTGCACCATCGTCGGATCTTCCTCCAAAAGCTTCCGGACGGCTTCGGCGTCTTTTTGGTGCGCATGCCTGAGAATCGAAGAGGTCCAGCTCACTCTCGCTTTCTCTATCTCCTTTTGCTTCTTATTCGACTACAATGGCACTGACGCCGAGCCTCAGCCTCCACCTCTATTGAAGATCTTCGTGCTCAAAGAGAAGCACAAAGAGTGAGGGTGACTAGGAGAGAGATGGGTTGGCAAGAGACGGTGAACAGCCATAGGTTCCTTTGCATTGAGTTTGGCTCCGACTGTGACTTCAATCCCCTCTCTCTTTCTTTCCTATCTTACTTTCTTTGCTGTGGATATGGTGGGTCTGGGTTTTGAAGAGGGTTTGCTTTGGTTTGGGTTTGAGATTTGAGAGAGAATGGAGGTGAAGCTTGTATGATTTTTGTGAATAACTGAAAATGTCTGAAAACATTTTTGTGAAATTAGACTAGAGCATTTTCAAGTGTAGGATTTTTGTAAATGTTTTTTAGGATTTGTTCATACTAAGAGCAAGTGTGTTCTTGAACCCAAGCTAGAAAACCCACTCTTTGATTCTTGTTATATTTGTTTTTGCCTAAAAATATGTTTTTCTTACGGTAAATGGAGAGGTGGGTTACGAATGGCTAACGGGATTACTTTCAGGTAGGCAAAGTGTAAATGATCGAATCATTGGTAGGCAAAATGAAAATGAACCATACTACAGATAGATTTACTATAATTATCCTTTATATATAACATTGTTCCTCTCAACAACATGGTAAAACTTTTCAAAAAAAAAAAAAAAACATTGTAAAACTTTAAACTTGACAGCCACAAGTTTTATTTTTATTTTTTTAATGAAATCAATAGACCGCCACAAGTTTTATTTTTATTTTTTAATGAAATCAATAGACAACCACACTTTACTCAAAAAAAAAAAAAAAATAGACAGCCACACGTTTAGAAGTCAAGGAACTTGTTGAAGTAGAGCAATAAGTTTATACAACACACGGTTTCTCAAAAGTCAAAAGAAAGACAACAAAAGCAGTAAATCACTTAACAGTAACTAAACAAAGCGCGAGAGATATATATACCAATGGTGTTGGCTTGAACTGGAGCTGGAGTTGAGAGGGCGATATGCGGTGAGCAATTGGCGGTGCAAGTGCACAGCATAGACACAATAATATAGTTTAATTCTTTTTTATTTATTTATTAAATAATGATCTAGGATGATTTAGAATGTATTATCTGGGATTTTTTATGTGTTAGTATTTAGATTTAGAGGGCCACGGATTGAAGGATTTACCAAATATATTGGGCTTTTTCTAAAACTATCGGGTTGAAGTTAAATAGAGAGAGTGGCAAAGATACGAACTTGATGGCTATGGTGGTTAACAGTGACGACAACGAACAACGGTGGCTATGTCATGGGTGGGAAAGAGAGAAGAAGATTGGGGAGGGTGTTTGGAGTTTTCAATATTTTTCAAGAAGAGATCTGTTTTCATGTTTGACATAAAACCTATAGGCTATAGTCGAGTTTGTCAAAGGTTTCGCATAGGGTTTACTATTTAGTTTAAAAAATTAAATTTTTTTTTTTTATAAATTAATACGATGACATGAAAAATTGTGTGAGTTTTTAGTTCTATATATATATATATATATATATATATATATAGATTATAAATTGAAATTTTGTAAAAAGATGTTACTTCGCAAAAATTAATATATATATTACTTTGCAAAAATTAATATATATATATATATATATATCAATCAATTGTCGTTTAAAGACCTCACGTGCTTTATTTATTTCAACTTTCTCTGTATCAGTAGTAGTAGAACCATATGAGAATTGCATAGAAGCGACTTTAGGCAATTATCAATCCCCCAACCCCTCCTTCCCCTCCTCCCCCACCCTCCCAAATCTTAAAAAAAAAAAAAAAAAAAAAAAAAAAAAAAAAAAAAAAAAAAAACTCAATTGTGAAGGTTAGAAATTAATTATTTTTTTCTTTTTCTATAAAAACTTGCTTAAAAGGATTTACTTATAAATACTTTTAGGGCATCTGTTAATATTTTCCCAAAAAAAAAAAATCTTATAATTAGAAAGAGGGAGTATTATTTCTAATTTGAATTGAGTAAGATAATTCAAGAATAAAATATTTATAAAACTATAATTAAAACATAAATCATAATTATAATTAAGAGAACCAAAAAATTAGGGGAAAATTGAATTTTAAGAATATAATTTGAAAGGAAAAATTGTTAGCCTCTAAAAATTAAACTTTTTTTTTTCAACGCCCCTGCGAGGACGAGGATCCCTAATCCCATTTAAGTGGACTGCCAAGATCATTTTTGAGGATACATCTTGGACCTTGAGGACAAGCATTGGTTAACCATGGGACGAGCACTAGTTAACCTTGGGGACGAGCATCAACCATGGGAGGCGCATGAAGTTAAAATATCACCAAGGGAAGAAAGCAAACTAGGCACAGGTTACGAGGAGGATGAAGGGAGAAGGGTGTAAAAGCTATCCCCTCCACATTAAATGCAAGACAAATACTCTTATGACCGCATTAATGAGGAAATGACCATAAAAAAAGGTGGCATAGCTCAGATTGTAGGGTAGAAGTTTACTAGTATGTTCCGGATGAGACAAATGTCCAAAGGATGCAATCTCAACCCTCCAAGTGTAGGATTAAGATTATCTATGTGTAAATATAAAAGAAAAATGAAGATCTATACAGGGAGAGAGAGCTTTGTAACAAGAAACTAAGATATTAGTTTAAAGGAAAAAGTAACACATATATATACAACAAACCATCCTAGGACCAGACCGAGGATCTTTTTCTCTTTATAATTTTTAGTCTTAATCATCTTATTGGCGTCTTATGTCGTTTTGATTAACTCTAATCAGTATAGTGATTAATATCCACCCTTTTCTCTAACAAGTTTATTATAGTGGGCTTATTGGGCCATTGTCTGGGTCATTCTTGGGCCGTGGGTCAAGTTGTGTCCTTACAATTGACGCCGTCTGTGGAAATATTGAGCATATCTGAGTTAGTTTAATCATGGTGGGTTCAAAGGAGTCAGTGAGGTTGCAATGTCAAGATCATTTTGTGAATCTTGAACGAAGAAGAGATCATGAGGTTAGTGTTCACACGACTCATACCAGTAGGAGTTGCTTGCTCACTCCCAAGTGCAGGAGTTCGTAGCAATATAATTCTCGGAGTATCGAGGTCAAACCACAAGGAGCAGGGTAAATTCAAAGACAATATAGCTAAATGACAATTTAAGTGAAGAAGAAAAATACTTTTGTTTAGTGATTGTTAACAAGAATAATAATAAAAACTGATTCAAATGAATAATGTAAATACTAGGCATCAGGGTGTTTTCCTATATCGATATGAGATTCTTTATGATCTAAGAAAATATCTATTTCATAATTGATTTTTCTTATACAATTAAAAACTTATGATTCGGTTGAATTGAGACAATTCAAGAACGCATCATAACCTCGATTAATAATGCGGTTAGAAAAGTTTTTTAGAAAACCCATTCATTTTAAAATATGATTTCTATTTAAAACTATTAGAAATTCATCTAAAAAATAAGAAAAACATGATTGAACTTATTGAAAGCATGGAAGAACTAATACATCAAAAGAAATCTAACTGAACAATCAAATATGTCGTTGATACGATCTTAGAAAGAATCACATTGAATATTCATACCGTATAGAAGAAACATAACCCCTAGCTCTAGCAAAGAGTTTAGGCTGCCATTAGAGAAAGGAAAATACAATTTTTCTCTGCCCCAAAATTCGTTCTCACAGCCTCCTTTCTAAACCCTAATGTCTATGTGTCCTAAAGAAAATAAAACTTTTACTATTTTAATTTCCGTTCAGGTTTACAGTGGTAAATTGTGACTTAATTTCGGCCTTCAAAACTTGCGAATTTGGAAAAACTCAAAACTGGAAAGTTGTAGATAATTAAGTGACAGTTCTAACCCATCTATTCTTGTGTCAATTGGATTTTTGATGGGAGAGATACACCCAAAATACTGATCAGTGCTCAAATCAGATTTTTCATTTTCAGATTCTACCTCTTTGGTTCCTTTCCTTATTTGAAGCTTCCAATCAGAGTAGACGATCCAAGCACTCCAGTTGCTCCTTAGACATTTAAGCATGGTTCTTTAGCTCCATTTTAATTATAGTTTCGCCTCCATTCTCTTACAAATTCCTGTAAACTCATCTTTCTCACATGATTTTCTAAAAGTAGAAAATTACACACAATGAATGGCATCTTATTCAAGAAATTTGTATAGATAAATAATAGGGACTAATGCAAATAATGGTTTAATTATACAAATTAAGCATATTAATAAAGAGATAACTCCCACATAAATATATAACAAGTATATATTTTAAGACACTATCAGGAGTCGTTTTGGGAGTGGGAATCATGTATCTAACCGGGACGATACTAGGAAAATTTAGAGGGAGATAGATCATTTACGTAGGAAGTTATGTTGGAAACAGAGGAGTGGGTCACCATTAAGCATAGAATCTCCATCTGATGATGATGATAGTTATAGACCCCGATCAAGGACTCCCCCTAGTGAGTCTTTCTCCTACAAGGAAGAGCGCCATCATAGGTAAAGGAGCAAGAACCCAACCTATAAGGGCTTGGGGAATGATGCTATGAACAGGGTTTTGTGCCAAATTTTGAAGTCTTCGAAATCTTCCTCGGCGGTTCACACAGCCCACGTTTACCATGTATAATGGTAGAATGGACTTGATGTAGCACGTCAACCATTTTAACCAAAGAATGACTATACACTCGAGGAATGAGGCCTTGATGTGCAAGGTGTTCCCTTCTAGCTTAGGGCCAGTCACGATGAGGTGGTTCAACTGTTTAGGGGAGGGATCAATCAACTCTTTTCAAGAGCTTACTAGGGCCCTTGGCACCCGATTTGTCACTTGTAGCAAAGTTCCTAGTTCTCTAGACTCTTTGCTATCTCTGACTATAAGAGAGGGTTAAACTCTGAGAACTTATATAGATATTGGGAAATGTTTAATGAGATAGAAGAGATTTCGAGGATGTAGCTATTAGGACGTTTAAGGTCAGCTTGCCCATTGAGCATGACTTGAGGAAGTTATTGACTAGGAAGCCTGCCCAAAGTACGCAGCAGTCAATGGATCGGATTGATGAGTATAAACGAGTGGAGGAGGATCAACAGCAAGGAAAGGGGAAGGCGAAGGTAATTCCCAAGACTGGAGAGATTTTAGGTTAGAAAGGTACAACGGTAATCTTCCTAGAAGAGATTGTGTGGGGCATGCTGGGCTTGCTACTGCTCAGGTGGTTAACATTGTGTTCAGGAAGCCTGTACACCAAATTCTAGAGAAGATAAAGAACGAGCCATACTTCTAGTGGCTGAATAAAATGAGAGGAGACCCCATGAAGTGAAATCAAAATCTTCATTACTAGTACCATTAGGACTGAGGACATACTACAGAGGATTGTAGGACTCTATGTGACCACCTTGACCAGTTGGTCAAGTTTGGGAAGTTGAATCAATTCCTATACCATCCCACTGGGTAGGGAAATCAGGTCGGATCAGCCTACCAGAGAGATGCTTTCTCAAGACCACCCCTGGGAACCATCAGTGTTATCCTTGCTGCCCCAGGCTGGACAGGTTCGTGTCCATCATTGGTTATGTCTATATTAAGGCCACATGCTGATGACTTGATCCCTAATTCTAAGCGTGGGAGAGTGGAAGTCCGACTAGCTTTAAGCTTGTCGGATGAGGATAAGGTTGGGACCTATCAGCCACATGATGACGAATTGGTGGTCACCCTCCGTATAAGAGGGGAATGATGTGAGGAGAGACTTGGTTTACCAGGGCAGTGGGGTCGAGATCATGTACCCTGATCTGTATAAGGGACTTAAGCTAAAGCCTGGGGATTTGGTCAGCTATGACTTCCCCCTGGTGGGATTTGATTGGAAAAATATTGTCCCAAATGGCCAGATCAGACTACCTATTCAAGTAGGGTCAGAGGTGGTGGAGGTAGATTTTATTGTGGTGGATGCATATTCCCCTTATACCGCTATTATGGCAAGGCCTTGTCTCCATACCTTAGGGGTTATTTCTTCAACTTTGCACTTGAAGGTAAAGTATCCCTCAAGGGACCAGGTTGAAGAGTTGGTTGGAAGTTAGGACATGGCTAGGTAGTGCCTAGTTGCGGCAATTAGACATTAGTTAGAGGGGGAGTCCTCTGCCACCACGAATAGGGCTTTGTAGCAACCAAATGAGGTAAAGATGACCTCAGACGTTGTTGCTAAAGGGATGAGATGCGAAGAGCTAGAAAAGATCATTGTTGATAATGATGATGATAAGTACTTCCAGGTGGGGGTTCAGTTACCTCATCAGGAGAAGGTAGAATTGGTTGGATTCCTTAAGAGATTGTTGATGTGTTTGCCTGGAGTGCTTATGAAGCTCCTGGAGTGGATCCAAACTTCATCTGTCATCACTTGAATATTAATACAACCATCATTCCCAAGAAATTGCCACCTTGGCGCTTTTCTAAAGAACATTCTGAGGCTATTAAGGAGGAAATGGTGAAGCTCAAGTGTGTATGAGCAATTAAAGAGTTTTTTTTTTTTTACCCAGAATGGTTAGCTAATACCATAATAGTAAAAAAAAAAAAAGAATGGAAAATAGCGAATGTGTGTGGATTTCACGAACCTGAACAAAGCTTGCCCTAAGGACCCCTTCTCAATACCTCAGATAGACCAGTTGGTGGACGCCATGGTTGGTCATCCTCAAATGAGCTTTCTAGATGCTTTTTAGGGATACCATCAGATACCATTAGCTTTGGCCAACCAAGAGAAGACTGCTTTTGTAACACTCATTGGGAATTGTCATTTCAAGGTAATGCCATTTGGATTGAAGAATTCTGGGTCTACTTATCAGAGGATGATGACAAGGATGTTCGAACCCCAGCTTGATAAGAATATTGAAGCCTATATTGATGACATGGTAATAAAAAGCAAAATAGAGACTGAACATGTGAATGATCTAGAAAGTGTCTTTGAGGTGTTGAGAGAGCGTAAGTTGAGCCTTAATGCCTCCAAATGCTCCTTCAGTGTCAGTTTAGGCAGATTTTTGGGTTATATGGTTACCCACCGTGGGATTGAAGTTAATCTTGATCAGATTAAAGCAATCAATGACTTACAACCCCTAAAGAGGTCCAGAAGTTGACAGAAATGGCTGTAACCTAGAACAAATTTATCTCTCGGTCCGCAGACAAATGTAGACCATTCGTCCAACTCCTGCACAAGTGGAAGGGGTTTGAGTGGAATGAAGAGTGCACCCTGGCTTTTCAACAATTGAAGGAGTACCTTTTTCGGCCACCGATTATGTCTAGGCTCGAGGAAGAAGAAGTTCTTTTTGCTTACATTCTCGTGGCTTCTTATGCGGTTAGTCTGGTGTTGGTGAGAGTGGAGGATGGAATACAACGGCCAGTCTATTATTCGAGCAAGTCATTACAGAAAGCAAAGGTTGGTTATTTACCTTTGGTGAAAGCCATTTTGGTGGTGGTTCATGCTACCAAAAAACTCCCTCATTACTTTCCAGCTCATACAGTGGTGGTGTTAACCTAACTCCCCTTGTAGTCGTTGCTCTGAATGGCTGATTATATGGGAAGAGTTGCTAAATGAGGGATGATCCTGGGGGCATTTGATATAAAGTACATGCCTCGGACCTCCATTAAAGGGCAAGTTCTTGCAGATTTGGTGGCTGAGTTTACTGTCTCCAATTAAGGAAGAGGTCGAAGAATATAGTTTAAGAGGAAAACAAGTTCTAACATTTTCTCAACAAGGGCCTTTATCCTGGAAACTTTATGTTGATGGTGCAGTAAATGAGGATCTGGGGTGGGTTTGGCTATAGTATCCCCAAACAAGATCACCATTAAGAAGTCTTTAAGATTGGGCTTCCCGGCCACGAATAATGAGGTCGAATATGAGGCTTTACTCATAGGGGTGGCTATGGTGCAGAAGATGGGGGGAAAGGTTGTTGAAGTGTTCTCAAATTCAAGGTTGATTGTAGGCTAAGTAAAGGGAGAACTAGAAGCTAGGGATTTGAGGATGCAAGGTTATTTGAATCAAGCTTGGTGTTTGTAGTTAGGCTTTGAACTTTTCACCATACATCAAATCCCAAGGAGCGGTAACACTCATGCTGATTCCTTGGCAACTCTGGCCATCTCTTCTAGACAAGACCTATCTCGGGTTATACTTGTTGAGGATCTGCTTAATCTTGCTAAGGAAAGGAGGTGTAGAGTTCAGGTTCACCAGATCAGAGTCGGACCTATTTGGATGGATCCTTTTGTTCTTTTCCTCAAGGAGGGAGTTCTGTCTGATGAGAAAGAAAAGGTGGAGAAGATATAGAGGAAAGCTCCTCGATTTTGGTTGTTCAAGGAGCAAAAGCTATATAAGCATTGTTTATCTAGACTGTACCTGCTTTGTGTTCATCCTGAAGCAGTGCAACCACTTTTAGAAGAGTTGCATGAGGGAATATGTGGAAGTTATATAGGGGGTAGGTCATTATCACATAAAGCCATTACTTAAGGGTATTGGTGGCTAAGTATGCAGAAAGAAGCACAGGAGTACATCAAAAGTGTGACCAAGGCCAAATATTTGCTCCAGATATCCATCAACCAAGGGGGGTACTCAATCCCTTGTTTAGTCCATGGCCGTTTGCTCAGTGGGGTTTGGACATTACTCGTTTAAGTATTAAACAAAACCTCGATCATGTTCGGTTCCTCGAACCACATACCTTGGGTAAATTAATACTCTCCATTACTCATTTAAGTATTAAATAAAATCTCGGCCATGTTTGGTTCCTTGGACCACATACCTTGGGTAAATTAATAATCTCCATTAGTTGTTTAAGTATTAAATAGAACCTCGGTCGTGTTTGGTTCCTCAGACCACATACCTTAGGTAAATTAATGCTCTCCATTTCTTGTTTAAGTATTAAAAAGAACCTCGGTCATGTTTGGTTCCTCAGACCACATACCTTGGGTAAATTAATGTTTTCTATTACTTATTTAAGTAGTAAACAGAACTTCGGTCATGTTTAGTTCCTAGGACCACATATCTTGGGTAAATTAATGCTCTCCATTATTCGTTTATGTATTAAACAGAACTTCGGTCATGTTTGGTTCCTCAAACCACATACCTCGGGTATTTACACAAATGTTTTTCTAAGTGTTAAACAGAATCTTAGTTAAATTCAACTCCTTAAGTTATCTGCCTTGGGTAAATTACCATTAATATAGTTTTTATGTTAAGCCATACCTTATTTGGGTTCAACTTCATGGGGTATCTATCTCGGGTAAGTTAACATTTAGTTTTTTTTTTTTTTTAATTTATTAAATAAAGCTTTTACCAATTTAAATTCCTTGAGTCACCTGCCTTAAACGAATTAATACTTGAGTTATGTTTGTGGTATTCAATATAACCCTGGTTATGTGCTATTTCTTGGGTGACTGACCTTAGGAAATTGAGATCTTAGTGCAAGCACTTCTTGATACAAAAGTGTGGTAAACAGAGCTTAAGATTATAAAAATGTAAGTACAAAGATGAAATGACAAAGACTAACAAAAGTTTCCCATTAATCCAACTTCCAAAAGATTATACATGAAAAGGAAGGGAAGACGGGACAAAATGCCTTCTGCTATAAGAAAAAAAAAAAAAACAACAACAGCAAAGATAAGATGAAGGTCCACTGCCATAGTTATTAGGCTTAAGAAGTCTTTTGCATCTCTGTCTTTGTGGTGGATTGCACTTCAGAAGTTGGAGTGGGGGCAGAAGGAGCCACTATGGTTGGTGGAGCATTTGTGGAAGAATCTCCTATTGGCGGAGGTGTCGTGGTTGCTATTTTAGTGGTTGGGACAGTAGTTATGCTGGGCTTAGAGACAACTAGCTCAATTTGCTTGGGCTTGGCAGGAACCAAAGTGCTGGGCTATTGCTCACTTGGTTTGTTCTAGGCTAGTGCAGTAAACTTGGGCTGCTGTTCAGTTGGTTTGGCTTTGGCTAAAGCAGTGGCCTTGGGCTGCTGCTCCTTTGGCTTAGCTTGGACAGGAGCAGTAGTGCTAGGTTTTGGCTGATGGTTCTTTGTGAAACTCGGTGGAGTTGAAGTAGAGGTACTAACAGAGGATTGGATGGCTGGACGAGCTCTGATTGCTAGAGGGTAGAAGGCTTTATTTAGATTCCTCAATTCAGAATTGGAGTCTACCCTAGTAGCATTCAAAGCCTTTATTCATGTATAGAGGCAAAAGCTACAGCATACCACTGGGAGTTAAGATTTGAGATGGGTCTCAGTCTCCTTCTGCCCTTGATCATATGTCGTTTGTTCAATCTCTTCCTTCTCCTTGTCCTTTTGGCTAAGCTCCTTATTCAGCTCGGTGATGGTTACCCGAGCAATGGTAAGTTGGCTCTTAGCCTCCCTCAACTATACAAGCTGCTCCCGAACTTGCCTTTTTGAGCTCTCAATAAAAGCCTCAGTACTCTTTCTCACCTTATCATACTCAGCTAGCTTGAGGAGGGTCTCCTTCAACTTCTTATCAGTCGTGGCCAAGGATTTCTATGCAACGAAGCGCTTGGACTCCTCTTCCTTCATGTCACGGAAGGCTTAGCTGACCCATTCCTTTGCTACATGTGCTACTTGGGTAGCCTGTATGTGAGTGATTAACGTTGAAGTTAATGGGAGAGCTTATGCATAAGGGATGTTAAAAGGTAGAACAAAAAATGAGAGGGTAAGTGGAAAAGCCTTACTAGGGCTAAGTCCCTCTTCATGGACAAGAAAAGCTCGTGCTTCTTTAAGTTTCGAAGCTTCATTCATGTCCCTAGGAAGAAGAAGGGCTTGCTCCATAACATTGGCTATGTAACCAACTCTTCTGCTATCAAAGTCGCAGATGGAAGCATCTTCTCTAAGAGGCGAATCATCCAATTCAAAGATGGGGTTCTAGATTGGAACCTTAAACCTTCGCTTAGAGGTCGTGTTTGAGCTCTCCACACATTTCCTTTGTTGGGTGTGGGTCACTTTGATTACCATGGTGGGCTCTGGAGGAATTTCCTCTTAGACTTCGCCCTTTTCAGCAATTTCTTTACCCCCTATGCTGTCCATTTTTCACTTTTTGTCGGCTGTCTATATCTGCACAGGGGCAAGAATAATTAAGGTTGAAGGCCTGGGAACTATTGGGACCTCGGGCGCTGTGGTTCCTACGTGGGACTCAAGCAAGGAAACAAGTCTGGTAGCCTCTTCTCCAATACCATCCCTTCTGGTATGTTAGTATCTTCTTGGACCTCACTAATTTGGGCAGTGGTTAGCTGGGGGCTAAGTTCCTCTTCCTCGGACTCATGCCTATGGTAAAAGATTTTAAAATCCTCATCTTGGACAATATTTCTAGTATTTCCCTCAGAAATGGTATCCTCAAAATCTGTCTCGTCTTCTTTGTCTGAAGATATAATCTCTTTGGTGACAGGTTAAGGATTCTCAGGGGTAGAAGGCTTAATGGGTTCAGGATCTTTGAAAGTGGGGAGCTCGACTACTTGTGTTCCTTCTGGCGGAGGTTTTCCTATAAAACCTTCAATGGCCACTTCAACTCGAGCGAGGTGGGAGTCTCGGGCCTTGATCACGTGCTTGGATGTTTGGAAGTGGTTAGATATGGGGGTGAAGCCTAAGATCACGTGAACTGCACAGAGCTAACTGTCTTTGTGTAGAAAGATTTCGGATCTTAGGACTTGGTTCAGCAATTTGAAGTTCACCAGATTTCATCTTTTGGTGGTGGTTCTTTTCTCTTAAAAAGAAAGATTAAGGGCTAATATTAGTTTGCAAGTCGGGTAAGCCTCAATCCGAGCAAGTAAAAAACAAATGAACACACATAAAGGTAAAGTGACAAAATGCCATATAAAAGGGTTGTTTATATTTCTTAAGCTAACACTAATTTTTGTTAAGTGTCCCTAGGCCATCCCACCTAGAGTTCCATTCTTGGTAGGGCAATGGAGTCTGTCGTGCCATTCCCCTGAAACAATAAGAAAGTCCTTGTCCATGTCTTCGTTTGTTTCGGGGAGACAAGAGATTAGCCTAATGGCAGGAACCCTAGTTTTTAGATAATAACCCCCTCCCCATTGACACCTTTCTGGCAATTATACACCCAATTCACGATGTGATGGGTAAGTTGTATACCTAATTTTTTATTTAGGGCAACTACACTACCTAGTATTCTAAACATATTCGGAGCACACTGGGTAGGACACAGTCTAAAAAGATTTAAAAAAATCTCTAGTAACTCTACCCATAGGAATCCTCATACCTCTTTCAATGAAGGCAATCATAGGAATTACAACTACACCAGTAGGCCTCCTCTCATGCCACTCACCTGGTTTGCAGTATTGTATGGACACATTGCCAAGAATCCTATAGTACCTCTTAAATTCCTCTCAGTTTTGGGGAGTCTCAACCAAACTAAAAAAATCTACCCATTTGAGAGAAAGAAAAAATCAAATAGTGTGAAAAAGTGAGGGAAGAAATCTGGTGAGATTATCAAGTGAAAGGAGCTTGTTTGAGTTCTTTTTTGCTTCTAGGGAGACAAAATGGAGAGAGGAGCTTCACATCTCTCTATATATAGGCTGGGAATAGAGGGAGCGTTAATCTTCCTGCCCCTTCTATTGAAGAATCCTGAGCCGTTCGATCAAGATCTCACTGAAGAACGTGGGGAATAGCAGGCCTTTAGTTGCTTTTATTACGGAGTTGGGGATTTTGAAGCGTTAGAAGTAGGTTGTAGTCAGTTGAAAAGACTTGTTTGTGGAGGGGACATATTTACGAACGTATCCTTGTCAATGACTTTGTTGGCCAAAACCTCATCTTTCTTGGTCAGGGATGAAAAATGAGGTTCTAAAGGGCTATTGTGAGGATGAGAATCCCTAATCCTATTTGAGTGGACTGCCAAGATCATTTCTAAGGATACATCTCGGGCCTCAGGGATTTGTTAACCATGAGGACGAGCATTAGTTAACCTTGGGGATGAGCATCAACCATGGGAGGCGCATGAAGTTAAATATCACAGAGGGAAGAAAGTAGACTGGGCACAGGTGATAAGGAGGATGAAGGGAGAAGGGTGTAGAAGCTATCCCCTCCACATTAAATGCAAGACAACTACTCCTATGACCACATTCATGAGGAATTGACCATGAATAGTGGTGGCACAGCTCAGATTGCAGGGTAGAAGTTAACAAGTATATTCTGAATGAGATAGAAGTCTAGAGAATGCAATCTCAGCTCTCTAAGTGTAGGATTAGTATAATATATGTGTAAATATAAAAGAAAAATTAAGATCCCTATGAGGAGAGAGAGCTTTATAATAGGAAACTGAGATATTGGTTTAACGGAAAAAGTAACACACATATATAAAATAAACCATCCTCAGACCAGACCGAGGATCTTTTCCTCTTTATAAGTTGTAGTCTTGATCATCTTATTGGCGTTTTATCTTGTTATGATTAACTCTAATCAGTATAGTGGCCAATATCCACCCCATTCTCAAACAAATCTATTGTAGTGGGCTTATTGGGCCATTGTCTAGGTCATTCTTGGGCCGTGGGTCAATCTGTGTCCTTACAGCCCCCTATCAAGAATAAAATTATAATGATAAAAACATAGTTTATAAAACTCTATAATGTAATGTTGGATAAAAACATGTTTGTATCACATACAAAATATATGCAACAAAAAAATAATGGATCTACTTCATTCATAAATGTTAAGATGTACTATGTAAGTTTCAGAATTTAAGAACAAGAGAGTGTACCTTGGTGTGGTGAATTTAAAAAACTCGAAGTTCAGAAGCACTTGGGGAATACTTTTAATCTTCACTCCAATCCACTAACACCCAAGAAGTGTGGTCTCTCAATCATTTCTCTAAGGGAGAATGTCAAAGTGTCTAACACTCATACATATACACCATTTCACAATAGTGTTGTTCCTTTTTAAAAAATTTTGTATGTTTTTCCCTTTGTATCTAATCGATTATCTAATTGGGCTAGCCTTTTGGGCCTTTCCAATTGGGCTTAAGTGTGTGGCTTGGAGTGGGACCAAAAGAGACAAATAAGACACTAGCTCCAATGGGCCTTGGGCCTTTCTGTCAATTCTTGACAAGCACAAAGTTACCATTAACTATATTTAATAACACTATATAAATATAGTTGCATTCTAGGCCTTATTCATAAATTATATCCCAAGACTTTATTGTATACGTAACCTCTTCATAAAATATTCGTAGTAATACAAAGCCATGAATGTAAACTGACACTTTGAAGATTACTACATCTTAATTCCTTGAGTACCCGGTTTAATCCTTTAAAGTTATTCATCATATATTTATGAAATTTAATTCCATAAATATATACTTTAGTAACTTCTTACTAAAGTGGTTAGGCCTAACTCTCTGAATAACTGAACCTATTAAACTTATCTCAAGGGAATATTTTGTATCTTCGTTAAGAGATTATAGATTCCATCTTGAGAATATATGTTTCATTAACACTAAATATGGTTGCCCAACATACTGAGATTTTGACCGTAACTTTAGATCTCACTCCTGATATATCAAAACAACTTACACTTCATGATCACGACCATTATCCTCTCAGAAATAAGAGTTCATGTAAATATAAGTCGTGAGTTTATTATTTATTTGACAGTTGTTAGGAGAATAATAAATCTCACAGCGGTCTAGTTCAATATGTTTTAACTCTTAAAACATATCAACATACCAACTAAAAATCTCCATTTTCATGATCAAGACAAATCATTTTAGTTAATCTGTTATAGTCTTCGCAGATGAAATGCCAAATTTCACCACCGACTATAAACTAATAATCTGAGTTTATAAAAAACTTGTGATTTATATCTTCTATGACTAAATCACATACTATGCATATCATGGACTGTATGATAATGTCCAAATATTCATGTTATCATTATTTCTAGATAATAATAAAACAACTTTATTAATCACAATATTAAGTCATACATAATATCATATATAATAACATATATAGTATCATACAATAGGATTTAAGGGTACTAATTCCAACAATCTCCCACTTGCCCTAAAAACTATTGTGCACTAATCTAACTCTCATTCCCTCCAAATATGACTCGAAAGTCCTTTGAGACAAGACTTTGGTAAATGGATCTACCAGATTATTTGCACTTTCAATCTTTGCTACCGCTACATCTCCACGAGCAATAATGTCTCGAATGATATGGTACTTCTTCTCAATGTGCTTTCTTTTCTTGTGATTTCTTGGATCTTTGGATTGTGCAACTGCTCCATTATTGTCGCAAAACAATGTGATAGGAACTTGTTCCATTCTCACAACATCAAGATTAGAAGGGAATTTCTTAAGCCAAACAGCCTCCTTAGCTACTTCACAAGTAGCAACATATTCAGCTTCCATGGTGGAGTCGACAATACAAGATTGCTTAACACTCCTCCAACTTATAGCTCCACCTCCTAAGGTGAAAACACATCCTTAAGTGGATTTTTTGAAATCTAGATCCGAATGAAAATTTGAATCTGTATAGCCAATGGGAATTAAATCCTCACACTGATAAACAAGCATATAATTTCTCGTTCTCCATAGATATTTAAGAATATGCTTTACAACTTGCCAATGTTTTGGTCATGGATTTGATTAATATCAGCTGACCGTACCAACTGAATAGTAGATATCTGCTCTAGTACAAAGCATGGCATACATGAGACTTCCTATTGTAGAAGTATAAGGAACTTGTTTCATCATATTTTTTTCCTCTTGAGTCTTAGGCCTTTGGTCATTAGACAAAGAAACTCCATGTCTGAAAGGAAGTAATCATTTCTTGGAGTTTTGCATGCTAAACGGTTCTAGAACCTTATCTATATATCCAGCTTGTGATAAGCCTAACATCTTATTCTTGTGATCTCGCCAAAGCTTGATTCCTAGAATAAAGTTAACCTCACCTAAGTCCTTCATATCAAATTGGCTAGACAAGAAAACTTTAACCGACGACATTACCTTTACATCATTTTCAATGAGTAGAATATTATCAACATAAAACATTAGGAACATTACTACTTTGTCTTGATGTCTTTTGTACGCATATGGTTCATCAAGATTTTGTTCAAAACGAAATGACTTGATTGCTTAATCAAATCTGGTGTTCCATGACCTAGATGCTTGCTTAAGTCCATAAATGGACCTTTTCAACTTGCATACTATATGCTTTTGGTTCTTTGCCATGAAACCTTCCGGTTGCATCATATAGATTTCCTCTTCAAGATTGCCATTGAGAAATGTAGTTTTGACATCCGTTTGTCAAATCTCATAATCATAATGTGCAGTAATGGATAAGAGAATTTTGATAGATTTAAGCATTGCTACTGGCGAAAAGTTTCATCATAGTCAATGCCTTTTTTTTTGTGTATACCCTTTTGCCACTCGCCTTGCTTTAAAGGTTTCAACCTTTCCATCTATCCATCTCTTCTTCTTGTAAACTCATTTGCAATCAACAGGTTTAATGCCGTTAGACGCCTTTACAAGATCCCAAACTTGATTGGAATACATGGAATCTAATTCAGATTTCATAACTTAGACTCAATGATGTGCATCTATATAATTAATTGCTTCTTCATAAGTGTAAGGATCTGATTTAGCCTCTTTTGAGGCAGCTTCATAGGTTTCTCCCAAACCTATAAATCTTATAGGAGGCCGAACAATTCTCCCACTACGACGAGGCACTTGTGTACTAGATATCTCATGAGTAGTATCTTGTGATGTATCTAATATAACCACATCATCCCTAGTTTCGTCCATTGGTTGTTCAACTATAGATTCTTTCATTTCAGCCAATCCACTTCAAGGAGTAAAATTATTCATGTAGTCATTTTCCAAAAATTTGGCATTTGTGCTAACGAACACTTTATTATCCTTATGACTAGAGAAGGAACCTCCAACAGTTCCTTTTGGATACCCTACAAAAAATACCACTTCTGTTTTAGACTGTAACTTGTTAGACTTTTTTTTTAACACATGTAGTGGACAACCCCAATTATGGAGATGTCTCATATTAGGCTTACGCCCATTCCACAACTCTACAGGTGTTTTAGGAACAGACTTCGAAGGTACTAAATTTAGAAGATACATTGCAGTACTTAAGGCATATCCCCAAAAGGAAACTGGTAGAGTTGAATAACTCAACAGGGATCTTACCATATCTAAAAGAGTCCTATTCCTTCTTTCTGCTACACCATTTTGTTGTGGAGTTCCAAGTGCAGTCAACTGGGATATAATCCCATTTTCAGTCAAGTAATCCTTGAAATCCCCAAGAAGATATTTGCCACCTTGATAAGATCGAATGACCTTTATGTGTTTACCTAATTGGTTCTCAACTTCAGCCTTAAACTCTTTGAACTTTTCAAAAGTTTCAGACTTTCGTTTCATTAGGTACACATAACCAAATCTAGAGTAATCATCAGTAAAAGTAATGAAATACTCATAGCCACCTCTTGCTTGGATTGACATAGGACTACATACATTTGAATTTACTAGTTCTAGCAAATCTTGGGCTCTTCTACCTTTTGCATTAAAAGGTCGTTTGGTCATTTTACCTTCCAAACATGATTCACAAACTAGAAATTCATCAAAGTCCAATGGCTCCAAGAGACCATCTTTGATCAGTCTTTGAATTTTATTTGAACTAATATGACCCAAACGCAAGTGCCAAAGATATACATCATTAGAAGGAAACTTTCTCTTTAATGATTTTACATGAGAGTTACTATCTAATTCAGAATTGTATAATTCATGCTTATCAGGAGTTAAAATATAAAGATCATCCATAATATTGCCAGAACAAATAAACATTTTACCTTTCTTTATTACAACATTGTCTTTAAGGATAACACAATATCCATGTTTATCCAAATAAGTTGCTGAAATTAAATTTCTACGAACATTAGGTAAAAATAGATAGTCTTGCAATATTAAAACCCTAGACTCAAAGCATAAATTAACAACTCAAACAGCTACAACCAGAATCTTGCTCCCATTAGCCAATGTAAGAAACAATTCTCCTTCATTCAGCTTTTTAGTCTCGTGAAACCCTTGCAAAGAATTGCAGATATGATTAGTACAACCTGAATCCACACACTAGGAATTCGTGGGATTTTGTACCAAACATATTTCAAGAAGAAATGAACTTTTCATACCCTTATTCTTTAGCAGCTTTGAACTTTGGACAATTCCTCTTCCAATGTCCTTTCTCACCACAATGGAAACACTTTCCTTTAGACTAATTCCTTTGTCGGCAACTCCTACGGCAATTTGCTTACCCTCTTACTTAGTGAAGTCCTTCTTCTTCTTCTTCTTCTTCTTCTTCTTCTTCTTCTTCTTCTTCTTCTTTTTACCTTTGTCTTTCGACCTAGGTTGAGAAGTAGAAACTTCACCTACATTGGCTTCAACACTAGAAGTACCAAGAATGCCTTCCACCGCCACTAACTCATTCATTAATTCAAACAAAGAATAAATCTTTTTGCTCATGTTATAATTAAGTCTGAATTCCTTGAATGATTCCAATAGTGACTAGAGTATCATATCCGCTTGGGATTCTCCACCATTGTTGGCAACTAAAACCTCAATGTATTCAGATTAGAGATCATTGTAAGATAATGTTCCCTTATTGAACTGCCATAAGCCATTTTGGTATTATAAATTTGCCTCATGGTTTCTTGCTTTGCAAAACGACCTAGCTCACCAAACATCTCCTTCAGACTTAGCATAATGTCCGAAGGTAGTTCTACATCCTGCATTTGATGTTGTAGAACATTTGAAATATATGCTAGGATATAGCTCTTGGTCATCTCATTAGATTTCTGTCAGCGATTATATTGCTGTTTTCCTCAAGAGGAGTATTTAATGAAGGAAAGTTAAGACATGGTTGAGTAAGAACATATTTATGCTCTTCAGCTGTAAGAACAATGTCCAAATTTCTTTTCCAGTCAACATAGTTGGATCCAGTCAGTTTGTTTTGATTAAGAATAACAACAATTGGGCTAAATGATGCCGTGATAAAATCTGAAAACAATAAACATGAATATAATAAGTAAACTAGACATTATCTATTTAGCATATAAACATATAGTATGGAACCTTAATAAAACCATAACATAATATATGCAACGACAACCCAATTCCATATTCACTATCCCTCAGTTTAAAGTGAACATTAAATACTATGATTAATTGAGAACTATTCTCATGATTAGTGCTATCATGATAACTCTTATCAAACACTAATAATATGTTGTTTTATATTGAGCCTCTAAGTAATAATAGTAAGAACTCAGCGTAGAGGATACTATAATACTTAGTCTAGTGTATACTATTGTTTAGAATCATATGTAGCCACATTTCATCTCTTTAACAGGCTTATTTTGTAGTACCATGATATTAAACACCCTTCGCATGGAATGCAAAGCCCAAGGCTAAGACAAGGTGTTTGATCAAACTACTATAAACCAGGAAATTCAATCTTCTAGGACCATGAAATAAATACTCTCCGCATGGAATGCTAAGCTCGAAGCAAAGACAAAGTATGTATTTCACACTACTATAAATCAACAATGGAGGTCGTGAGATCCAATTCTTGTATTTCTCTCCCACTAGATGTCTTAAAATAAAGGTTTCTAAATTTAAAACATATGTAAACAAATTACACATAGCCTTGCTCTTTATATATGTTGAAAACAATTTAAGAAAATTTTGGATCCTCAATCCTTGATCGATCGAGAATGTATCTCGATCGATCAAGAAAAGTTCTGATTGCTCAATCGATCCTTGACAGACGCTCGATGGATTGAGAAAAATTCCGCAAAGCTCGATAGATGCTCGACAAATCCTCGATCGATCAAGAAAACTTCTGCTAGCTCGATCGATCGAGCTTCATGTATTTTGAATTTTCCAGAATTTTTCTAAGACAGTTTTTTAACGTTTTCATGAACAAAACAACCGTCATATGAACATAATGGACAGAGATTGATATCAAAATTGAATTTCATTGATGCTATAGCCTTAAAGTTCAATTTAACATACTTAAACTCAAAATTAAATAACATCATAACATCAATATCAGTTTTTATCAAACAATAATTTGAACAACCATGCAGAAAACTAATTTCTAACAACTTGAAACTATTGTCACTAATTCCAAAACTAAAAACATGTTAAACAAATACGAAAATGAAGACCGCTCTGATACCAATTGTTGGGTAAAAACATGTTTGTATCACATACAAAACATATGCAGCGGAAAAATAACGAATCTACTTCATTCATAAATGTTAATATATACTATGTAAGTTTCAGAATTTAAGAACAAGAGAGTCTACCTTGGTGCGGTGAATTTCAAAAACGCGAAGATCAGAAGCACTTGGGAACATTTTTAATTTTCACTCCAATTCCACTAACACCCAAGAAGTGTGGTCGCTCAATTATTTTTCCAAGAGAGAATGTCAAAATGTCTAATACTCATACATACACACCATTTCACAATAGTGTTGTTCCTTTTTAAAAAATTCTGTATGTTTCTCCCTTTTTATCTAACTGATTATCTAATTGGATTGGCCTTTTGGGTCTTTCCATTTGGGCATAAGCGTGTGTCTTGGAGTGGGATCAAAAGGGACAAGTAAGACACTAGCTCCAATGGGCCTTGAGCCTTTTTGTCAACTCTTGACAAGTCCAAAGTTACCATTAATTATATTTAATACCACTATATAAATACAGTTACACTTTAGACCTTATTTATAAATTATATCCTAAGACTTCATTGTACACGCAACTCCTTCATAAAATATTCGTAGTAATACAAAGTCATGAATGTAGACTGCCATTTTGAAGATTACTACATCTTAATTCCTTGAGTATCCGATTTAATCCTTTAAAGTTGTTCATCATATATTTATGAAATCCAATTCCATAAATATATACTTTAGTAACTTCTTACTAAAGTGGTTAGGCTTAACTCTCTGAATAACTGAACCCATTAAACTTATTTCAAGGGAATATTTTGTATCTCCGTTAAGAGACTATGAATTCCATCTTGAGAATATATGTTCCATTAACACTAAATGTGGTTACCAACATACTGAAATTTTGACCGTAACTTTAGATCTCACTTCTGATATATCAAAACAACCTACACTTCGTGATCATGTCCATTATCCTCTCAGGATTAAGAGTTCATGTAAATATAAGTCGTGAGTTTATTATTCATTTGAATGTCTTTAGGAGAATAATAAATCTCACAGCGATTCAGTTCAATATGTTTTAACTCTTAAAACATATCAACATACCAACTAGAAATCTTCATTTTCATGATCAAGACAAATCATCTTAGTTGATATGTTATAGTCTTCGCAAATGAAATGCCCAATTTCATCACCGACTACAAACTAAAATTTTGAGTTTACAAAGAACTTGTGATTTATATCTTCTGTGACTAAATCACATACTATACATTTTATGGACTATATGATAATGTCCAAATATTCATGTTATCATTATTTTTAGATAATAATAAAACAACTTTATTAATCACAACATTAAGTCATATATAATGTTATACATAATAATATACATAGTATCATTCAATAGGATTTAATGACACTAATCCCAACACGTAACACAAAAACCAAAGTAGTAAAGTAAAAAAAATATTGAGAGGAAAGTTGTAAAGTAGACATAATAAAAAAAAAACCAAATAATATTGCAACAAAGGCCAAATAAAACGTGAATTTTTGAAAAACAAAAGGCAAAAATAAATAAATAAATAAATAAAACAAAATAGTAATACTAATAAACTATTACCATATAACTAGAGTTAGAGTAATTGATATCAAGTCTAAGATGCTGACAGTATAGTAGACGAGTAATTTAATGTAAAGTGCCCTTATATTTTAAATGAGTTTTAATCTATGCTAAGTGTCATTCCATCTCATTTTGTAAAATTTCGAATTTATAATACTTCAAACCTATTTAAATATGTTTTTAAGTCCATTTAAAATCACTTAAACTAAAACTACTTCTATCTAATTCCATTCAAGTCCCATCTGAAATTATTTTAATCTATTTAAAATCTAGATCTTCTTACAAAAACTTATTATTAGTATAAATAAAAATTACTATGAAAAAGTATATTATGTTCTAAAAGTTAATTTTTCGTATGTTATTAAAAAAAAAGGCACACATAAAATAAATTTATTTCATCACAATAACAAAAGTTAAGTTAAGAAGTAAAATTATATACACACACTAAAATAAGATAGACAAGCATGAACAATTTGCATTTTCTACTAAACAATATTCTTACCAGGCTCTTTTAAGAGTTAACAAAATATAATAATGCCAATATTTAATTTATGAAGATGTGGGGGAGTGGACCTAAATTTGCCCTGAGGACCTTAACCCGAAAAGAAAGTGCCAATATTCTCGTCCCCCAAAAAAAAAAAAAGGGTAAAGTAATATTACTTCGTTACAAGAGGGAGCATTGCTATTTGCTAGAGTATTGAATAACGAACTGTTTCCCCAGATCACAAAGCTCATAAGTTATACCCACTTAAATCTTGGACTTTTGTTTATGGAAGAGGGAATTAGGATAACACATAAACCAGAATATATACAACATCAAGAACTCCTCTGATAGTTTTTAAGTTCCATCTGAAAATCTAAACAGAGCTTCAATTTTCTTTCATTTGGAAGAAACTTCAAAACTTGATACAATATTGAAGTGGAGAAAGGAATGTAGAATCATGGTCCTTTGACATCTTGAGTGTAGATATAGTCCGTATGAGCTAGCTCGGACCTTCTAATCAAACACTTTTCACTTCCTATACCCTTGCAGCTACCATCATCCATGCTTGATTCCTCCTAACGAAGAATATATAAATTATAAATACATGTAATATAAAAGGCAACCTTTGAAGCCAACAACATTTTTTTTTAAGCCAGAAATTAATAAATACTTACCGGTATATGCAGGTCTTCAGGACTAGTGGTTGTTGTGAATGAGAGTGGTCTAGCTCTTGCACTTGATAGAAGTAGTAAAACCAATAATAAGGAAGCGAAGCACCTTGCCATTTTTGTAGTACTTAACTCAGTTACTTTCAGTCCTAAGATTGAACTCAATATATAAGAGTGTGTAAGAGAGTTATGGAAAAATAAAGAAGGCTATAATAAATGGAGGCAGATGGAAGTTTGTGGACAGTACTAGCGGTGTGTGAATAGTGATTCTCTCTTTGGTTGGAGAGTGGGTAATTAAGGTTCCATGAATGAGCATTGAAATGATGTAACAAAAAAGTCAAAATATTAGCAATACCTAGTTAAAGGTCAATGCCTTTCTTTCTTCCAAGGAAACATCACCATTTAGGGACATCATTGAGAATCGTATTTTTCATCCTCTAGCTTCATTGCTGACGAGGCAGTTTGTGTGTGAAATGGGAAGCTAGCTTTAAGTGCAGGTGTTGATGAAGTCACATGCTCAGTTGCATGTGTTGGGACACCTGTTGATGTTGGGGACATATTGGTTTTATATAATTAAAGAAATCATAATGCTCCTTGTTCGAATTTGTAAAATAATAACTTCAAAGGTGAAAGCCTTGAATGGAGCTGATGTATGCAATTATGCACAATTTGGTCAAGCTGGATTTTGAGCTAAAGATAGCAGCAAGCTGCCTAGAAGCATGCAATTGCAAAGGAAGCAGGCTAGAGCTGATATCGTCACTTCTTTTTTTCCTCTCACCCAGATCATTATTTCTCATATTCCCTTTCTTTCTTTTGGCTTCATTTCTTATAATAGCAATGTTGTAAATTTCGTTTAAATGGTCCAGTTTTTCTATGAAAACGGAATATTTCAATACCAATTAATTCCCGCTTATTATTTCGAAATTATCGTCAATATCTATAAATATAAATACATATTTAATACATATATTTATTTATCATTAATGAAATAACAAGAATTAAATACAATTAAAATAGATTTAGTTTTTTAGGTTTTTTTTATTTAATTTAAAAGCAAACCGAAATTTGACAGGATGAACCGGAATTCAGCCTGAGATGGAATGAGCGGTCTTTTGTTATGTAAGAGTTTCACTGAAAGTTTGGCGTAACGTAGATAATGAATAAATAGGTATTAATATCATTCCAATTGCTATTACAAATGTAACTTGTATTTTTGGTATTAAAACAAAATTTGGCTAGTAATTATTCCGAACAAATATTATTAATTCTGCAACAAAACCACTCATCCCCGGTAATGCAAAGAAAGTCACTGATAAGATATTGAAAGTCGTGAATCTTTTTGGAATTGGGATTGCCATTCTGCCCATTTCATCTAGCTAAGCAAGATGTATTCTATAATACCTTGTTCTTGCCAAGAAAAAAAGTTTAGCACCAATAAAGCCCTGAAAGATTATTTGTAAAATGGCACTATTGAGGCCCATGTCCTTTATAGAGCCAATTCCTATTATTGTTATGGTATTTTTCAACTGTGCTTACTAGAATGGAATGGAATCCATAACTACGTCTCATGGTAGGATTTCCTTTATTTATTTCTTTTTGTTTTATTATTACTTTTATTTTTTATAGTAAAATATTGGCTAAACTACAACTTTAGTCTTTATACATCATCACAATTTCAATTTCGTTCTTATAAGTATACTTAAGTTATGTTAAAGTCATTCAATTATTAATTGTATTAATTTTTTTCCCTCAACTTAAATAATCAATTCAATCTTATCATCAGAAGTTGACTATAAAGATAAAATTAACTTGATTTTATGAACAAAATTCATACAATTACTAGTTAGAAGCGAAATTGACATAATCAAATGCATTGATTTGAAATTGCAATTGTAACTTTTTTTATTTTTTTTTGTGTGACTTAATCGTATAGAATTATCCCATTGTTACCTAAACTATACTATGAGATACCAAGAAAGACACTACTTGAATAGATTCACTAGCACGTGTGACCAAGTGTTTGCATCTATTGAGTCTTAATAAATAGAAATTTACAGTTAACTTTATGGTCTGTTTGGATTGAGGAAAAATGAGGGAGAGTAGAGTAGAGTAGAGTAGAATTAGCTCAAAATTATCTTTTTTTTTTTCTTTTTTTTTTTTTTAGCTAAGTCTACTTTACTCCTCTCTACTTCCCCTCTCTCCCCTCTCAATCCAAACTTAGTGTTCCAATTTATACTTCACTACTTGCAACACGTGATGTGTCTTTTTTTTTTTTTTTTTTTTTTTTTTTTCATTTTAAATTTTTGTTATTTTATAAATAAATAAAAAATGATATGTGACAAGTTGTGATTCGTGGAATAGTAAAGTAGAACAATCAAAATTATATAGAAAATTTTTTCTTCAGGTCTCCATCTCTTTAAACACCTAATTTTTAAGAAATATTTCATGAATTTCATTGTTTGGGAGTTTAGTACATATTTATTTCATTTGATTCTCTTATAAATATTCTTTCCAAAAGCATACAAAAATTAGTTCATTTAATAAAATAAAGATGAAATATCAACTTCATACTTTTTAAAATCTCTACAAGATAGTAAATGATATAATATTACCACTGTGCATCCCTGACGCGATTATCACTCAATAAATAAATATAAGTGCTTGTGAAATGTGGGAGGAGAGGGGTCAATGGCCGGCGTTTAAGTCTCTAGTAGGAAACTTCACACACATATACACATAAATAATTCTAGAGCAAAATTCTATTTTGTATAAAAAAAATGATACAATAGTGAAAATTATATATATATATATATATATATATTTCTCTTCATTATATTCCATCTATGCTTATAAACTACCAAACACATTATAAATAAGATTATCACAATCTACTCCGTTCTTTTTCAATTTTTTTTTTTTTTTTAATTTTTATAAACTCTTACCATAGTGTTAGGTTATACCAAATACTAATCCATAAGACTTTTTTTTTTTTTTTTTTTTTTTTTTTTTTTTTTGAGAAACCGGCCAAGAAGGCTACTTTAATTAAAACAAGAAAAATCTGACAAATAACAGTTATACAGGTTCGGAGGAACAGACTCCATCCAAACCAACAAAGAACAAGAAAACTTAGCTCTCTTAGCCAAGGCATCAGCTAAAGCATTACCTTGCTTACACACATGAGAGAAAGAAAAGCTCTATAGGGAGCTAGCAAAGAACAAAATGTCTTGAATAATATGACCACAAGACGAATGTAATAAAAGTCTATTACTAATAGCATGAATGGAAGACTCCGAGTCGCCCTGAAAGACAACACTGCGAAAACCAAGTTCCCGAACAAAATGAACCGCAAGCCTAGCTGCCAAAGTTTCAAGAGTAAAAATAGAGTCTGGAATGGGAATTTGCTTAGCCAAAGCCGCAACCACCTCCCCATGTTCATTTTGAACAGCCACGCCAACACCTGCTGCCTTTAAATCCTCAAAGATCGCCCCATCAAAATTTGCCTTCACAAAACCCGCATCATGTTTATTAGTTATAAACATGTCCTTCAAAGAAAAAAAGAAAGAATTAAACATGAAAATGAAACTTAAAGAAGAAAATAGTAAAGAAAATATAAAATGATTGGACAAACAGAGAATCAAATGGTCGAAAAAGTGCCACGAGGTACCATTCAAATGTGAATTGCACCCTGTGAAAGCAAAAAAATTGTGAACTTGAAGTCACAATTATGGGACAAGGAAAATGTGTTACTGTCCATAATCCATTTTGGACTTATCAAAATTACATCACTTTTTCCCCGAACTAGGAAACCCCAGAAAATTAAGAAGAAATGGGCATTTAAAGACCAGAAACTTAAGAGGAAGACATCAAGCTTCTTCAATATAATAATTAAATCATCATTTAAAGATCGTGCTTCATTTTGGAGTACATAAACATTCATTTTATATATACATTATTTTATCGAGGCTTATTGACTATGTTGCACTGTTGACCATAAAACAGATTAATTTTCTTATTAATAGTCGGTTTGGGTACAGGCTTATAGCAATAGATACATCGACAATACAATAAAGATTAATAATTTACGTATCAAAAAAACAAAAAAAAAGATTAATAACTTAATGTCGGCCGCATTGGAAATCGAAAGCTTAATAGTAGCATTTTGTCTCTCCTTCCTGACATAGATCTGGAGTTTTGATCTGTTTGCAAATTATTCATAGAATAACAGACACTGACGTGGTGAAAGTAAAACTTTTGGAGTCTTTTGGTAATGTATTTGTATTTTTTGAAAATACGTGTAGGTAAAGAAATGTGTGAAAATACGTGTAATATTGTTTAAAAATTGAAAACATGTGATTAAACTCCTATATTAAACGGCGCCTTGAAATTTTACATTAGATGTCTGTTTAGATACCGTTTATTTGCTGAAAATTGAAAATTTATTGTTGAAATTTTTTAAAGGTGTGAATAATGTCGTAGGATCCAAATTTACCTAAAAATCTGTGTTTTGCTGAGTTTGGTAGTTCCGTCGTGGGATTCAAAGAAACGCAAAATGCAAAACGCAACTGAAATATAATTTCAGTGCTAGACAAACCCTCGGTAGGACACAGGCTTTTCAAACGTTTTCATCTTCTTATGTAGCATTGAAGACTGGCGAAATTGGCCAAATACCACATTTGTCTGAAATTAAAGTAAATTTAGCATTGTTTCGAAAATAAACAGCAATCTACCACTTTTCCAGTACTCAAGCTTATGAAACTCGAGTACCATATGGTACTTGAGCTCCGTAAGCTCGAGTACTATCCTTTTTCTGCCACCGTGTCACCAGCTGACCTGGCATTTTGCAATTAAAAAATCCACTTAGTACTCGAGTTTATAAAACTTGAGTACTGTGCTACTGGAATCCGAGAACGTTAAACTCGAGTACCAACCTGTATGATAGTGGAATTCTTGCCGTTAATACTCGAGTTTAGTGGGCTCGAGTACGCAATGTACAGTACTCGAGCCCATTAAACTCGAGTATCAGCCTGTATGTTTGATAATCTTGTTTTTTTATGTTGTCATTAGAGGAATAGTTTCCCTTAAACACAAGTTATACTGGAAGGTCTCAAATGAACTTGATTGTGTTATCAAACCTTAAAATAAACGTAAGTTGTAAAGTACAAGATTTTAAATAAGAGTGCAAGTAAAATATTCTAGAACTTCATAAATAACACCAGATAAAACCACAAAATGGTTTGCACCATCCACATTGCATAGTTACAAAACAACTTCACAGAAAGACAACAAAAATGAATCGATTCTGTATGTTCATTCTTGGTTTGTTTCCAATTGCCAATAAAGACATCATGTGCTGAAGGCTGGTTTTTCTTGACTGGAGTCATCCACCTCCAAATTGCAGCTTGGAAAGCTAGGGTAGCATTTTGTTCTATGTATTCTGGATGGTTCAACAAGTCCACCTTCAGGGCTTCCTCGACTTTTCCATAGTTGTAGTTCTTGGTGATAGCACCCACAAAAAAAAAAAAAAAAAAAAAAAAAAAAAAAATCATTAGGATTAACAAGTAATGAGGGTTTGGGGTTTGGGTGTGAAGGAGAGTAAGTGTGTTTAGGAGTATGTGATTGTTGAGTGAGAAATGAGAGTGAAGTAAAATTTGAAGATTTTGTGGTTTTACTGAGTGATACTCAAGTTTAAGCAACTCGAGTACCTCCAAGGCTGATACTCAAGTTTAGTGGACTCGAGTACTGTACATTGCGTACTCGAGCCCACTAAACTCGAGTATTAACGGCAAGAATTCCACTATCATGCAGGTTAGTACTCGAGTTTAATGTTCTCGGGTACCAGTAGCACAGTACTCGAGTTCTATAAACATGAGTACTAAGTGGATTTTTTAATTGCAAAATGCCAAGTCAGCTGGTGACACAGTGGCAGAAAAAGGATAGTCCTCAAGCTTACGGAGCTAGAGTACCATATGGTACTTGAGTTTCGTAAGCTCGAGTACTGGAAAAATGGTAGATTGCTGTTTATTTTCGAAACAGTGCTAAATTTACTCTAATTTTAGACAAATGTGGTATTTGGCCAATTTCACCTTGAAGACCCCCTGTAAAACAGTTTCTTTGATTTTTTTTTTCGCTGTTGGTGTTTGGTGTAAGTGTTACTGTGTTAGTGAACAATAAACCTTTCCTATAATGACAGAATCCGAAACATAAAACATTTTTGAAAAAAAAGCCTTCACTTTCTTTGTCCCCATCACCTTGTCCCTTTCTTTTCCAAAAAAAAAAAAAAAAAAAAATATCAAGATAAATTTATCCCTTTCAACTCCCCAGTTTAAGGTTTAAAGTAATAAATTTAAATGTTGTTTTTTAATATTTAAATATCAAGATATTTAACTTTTTATATTATAATTTGTTTTTCAAAACTATTTTTTTCTTTTTATGATGCAAAATTGCTAATTAATTTTTTTTTTAAGGTTTTACTCTCATATATTTCTCAATTGATAATAGTTAATCCACTTAATCCTCTCATGCATTTGAAAAGAAAAAACATAAGTTATAGATATCTCATTTTATACCACTCATGACTCAAGTCTCGTTCCGCAATGACGATATCACTAAGGGTTTGTTTGGTTGGAAGGGTGGAAAAATAAGAGGATAGAAAATGGTAGGACGATGAAAAATGAGAGGATGGAAAATATTTTAATTTTTCTTCTTTTTGTTTAGTTGGGAGTGGAAAAATGGAAAGATGAAAAAAATGAGTTTGTATAAATTTACTCATATACCCTTGTTAAAAAATGATAGCCAATTAAAACAAAAAAGTGACAAATAACCAAAAAATTAAAAATCACCCAAATTATTAAAAAATAAAAATCATGACCATAAATAAATCATGTCTAGTTAAAACAAAGAAAAAGAAAAAAAAAAAAAAAAAAAAAAAAGAGGAAGAACAAGAAGAAGCCAACAGCCCAAGAAAGGAAAAGAAAAAAGAAAAAAAAAGGGGGGAAGCAACGTCCCATTGCACACAAAAAAAAAAAAAAAAAAAAAAGAAAGAAAGAAAGAAAGAAAGAAAGAAGGAATTGGACAAATTCCCATGTGCAAAAGCACATACGCATTTTTATCCATTAAGTAGCCTCATTTTCTCTTTTCAGTTTTCTCTCCAACTTGGAGAGAAAACTTTTTGGTGGGCCAGGGGAGAAATTACCTGGGCCCCACCATTTATTTTCTTTCTTCCTGACCCAGCCAAACACACTTTAAAAAGTTTTCCTTCTCATTTTCTCTCCAAAGTTTTCCATCCACCCTATTTCACCTAGAAACAAACACACCCTAAAGGGCTCATGATTGGTGAAAGGTCTTGCTGAAAAAACTGAAGGGTCCTTTTATGCTTTAAAAGCCTTGTGAAACCCTAGCTGTGCATATGTTGGAACGAAGCTTGAGTATGCATCTTCACAAGCCATGCATATGCGAGCTTAGCTGGCACAGTTATGTAAAGAAAGCTTTTGATGGAAATTTGTGCAAAGCTAATCTTACATTGCTTGGGAATGTTGATACCGTATTTTGTCCACCCTCGATTTGCGTGTCGAATTCTGAAAAATTCAAAAATATTATTTTCTCTCCATGGGGTCGTGAGAAGATCTAGCATGATGTGGTGTAACCCATTCGGATACCAGAGCATCCAAAGTGCCTTTTCAGCCAAAATGACCAAAATGCCCCTGGTCAACCTTGGGTTGACCGAAGGTCAAAATCCTCACAAAACAACATTTTTCATGGTTTTACACCAAACCTGAGCTCCTTAGATATTTTTAGCAACTTTGACCAAATTTGACCTGGAGTTGACTCTCAGTGGGCCTTAGAAACCTTAATCTTGATCCGGTCATCAAACGGGTTGAGACTAATTCCATTGCAAATATAATCAAATTCTCATTCCAACGACTATTCACGGGTCAAAATCGGAGTTAAAACGATTAAGATATCGAGAAAACTGTGAAAACTGCGTCCATTAACTTCCCGGAGCCATAACTTTTGATCCGACTATTAGTTTTTTAGTTCCATACCTTTTTGAAAATTGAAAGCCAAGATCTTTCCAAGGGTGTCAATATCAATCCCATCCAGGACCAATTGAGGCTGGCGACCCTTGAAAGGCCATTGACTCAAAATTTCGCTTAAGGCTATAAATAGCCCCAAGTGCCCCCAGACAAAAAAAAAAAAAAAAAAAAAAAAAAAAAAAAAAAAAAGACTTTTGGTCTCCCTTCTCTCTGCCTAAACAAATTCTGAGCCATTTTTCTCTCTTCCAAACACAAAAAACACATCAAAGCCTCTTGATTCTTGCTTGTTGCTTCTTCACTAACAATACAAGGTAGTGTTCTTGTACCCAATCTTCTTTTCCTTGGTTCTACATCTTGGATTTGAGGTTTAGGAGTGTGTGTCACGTCCCAAACCTGATACCTAGATTTGTGACATGACCGGCATGTTAATATCAAGCGTAAGTTTGGTATTAACAAGAACCAACTAAAACTTTTACAAAAGCTTCCCTCTTTCTTTTCATTCTTGTTTCTTTACTTCTTGATGTAACTTATCACTTGATATTCAGAGCATCTACACTGTACTCAAAAAATTACATAATCCACCAGCTACTCAAATTCTAAATTTCACATAACACATTTCTTAATACTTTAAGGTACACAACTTTCATTAGATTCTAAAAAAAACCATACTAAAAATCTAAACATCAAATTGCTAATCTACGATCTATATATATATAAAACTAAAACCAGCTCCTTCCAAAACTCGACTAAGACTCCTACTACTCCAAAATAAAACCTATTGACTAAAAAAGTGGAAGGGGTGAGCTACACAACTCAGTAAGGGTAAGATACAATAAGAATTTAATAAGAATACACGTAAATCAAATCATTTCATTTTACGATTATTCAGATTAGAGAATATTTTTTCATGCACAATATTTTATACTATTCATAATAATAACTTATGTGTTTTTCATAGGAAAATAATTGTTGTCATTTTTCTTATCAGAATAATATTACCAAAGCCTTTTAGGTTGAATTTCTTTTATTTCTTACAAAGTCACCAAATATAATATTGATTATTTAAAATCATATATATATATATATATATAGTCTTATTACAAAATAATCATTTTGACTTAAATCAAATAATTGGTAACTTTATCTTCAATTAGAAACATCTTAACAAATAAGAAAACTTTTCTTTATAAGCTTCTCATAAAATATTGTAACTTTCATAGTCATAAAACTTAACGTTTCTTAAAGAATAGATTTCTAATGACTTTTTGACATAAACTTATACCTTCATCAGAAGCTTTATCTTTAAAGAACACTAAAACCTTTTCATCAAATTCTTTATCTTTAAAGCACAACAAAACTTCTGAAACTTTTATCTTTAAAGAACAGCTTTTCTTTTTATCATCACAAACTTCCTTTCATGAGAGCTTTTAACTTTTCATTATACATTTAAACAATTCATTCTCTCATGATCAATAAAATAATATAGTTGTTCATATCATATTGGTTAGTCTATATCTGATAAGTCTGTACTTATTTGGGAGGCTTCTAGCACTACTATGCTAGGCATCCAGCATTCCCCACAATGCCAGGTATTCCTAGGATCACATCATAATACATATCTTCAATCATGGGGGTAGGTTGGCATCCTCCACAAGTTGGCTGTAACCAACAAGGGTAGGTACAGCAGAGCCAGCCTCACTTTTAATGGCCAATTAGATAACATTTCCATGGAAAGCCAGTAATTTAACCCCTACTGGCCGAGTTTAGATCACCAGAGGACATAACTCGAAAACATTTCATACTTATACATCATACTAAAAATTCTTATTTTGCATAACATTTCATAATGATAGCATTTCAATTCTTTTCTTTAAATATCATGTTCATAGAATTAGTAATAGCATCAATATGCTTAAATCATATACATAAGGTTTTGAAAGCTCACGAATATATCTTTGTTTGAAACATGATTATATGCCATATCTCTAATAAAAAGCTTTTTAATGCATAATATACTTTAAAATAACCTCACGACTTACCAAATGCTCATATAACTTATTCCTTACTTGAAAGTAGAGGAACTGAGAGCCTAAAGTCGAAGGAGCTTAGACTTGGGTACTGGTAACACCTAAACCAAATATCAAAACTTATTACTATCAATTACTCCTTATAATAAACTTACACGTTCATATCAAAGCCTATCTCTTAAAATCAAGGAAGTCCTAATCGCACCTCAATGAGGTTACCACAAACACAAGATACATTCATCAAACAACACAATGTACCAAATCATAGAGAAACCAATATTCTCACATTAATATCATATCTCTAGAAGAGCCAACTTCATTTCAAAAGGTTCTTTGCGATTAGGACAATATAGCATGCATAAACATGAAATCCTTTAAGCATGGTCATGTAACCATATACACTTACATGGCAATGTACAATACGTTGAACAAGATGGCAATGTGAAAAACCAATAGAATGGTTTAGAAGCCCCCCCCCCCCCCTCCCTCCCTTTGAGTACTAAACCTTGAATCAAGTTATACAAAATTTATCTATGATTCAAATATACCAAATGATGAGCATATTAATTTATAGCTCAAATCGTTCAACCTAACTTTAGAATTAAGTCCTCAAAGTTAGGTATGTCCTTTACTGTTCACTGTTTTATTCCAGTAGCATAAACCTCATTTGTAAAATATAAATGGGCTATCTAAACACATCCAATCTTCATGAAAGCTTACAAAATAACCCCTCTGGATGTCTAGTAGATACCATATCAATTTCAGGACCAAATCATAAAACCATGATTTACTAAAAATTGTACAATACAACATACTCAAATCTGTCATGATAGAATTTCATGCAACTTAAAAATTAAACCAATATTTTTATATTGATCCAATTTATGTGAGACCACTTCCATTAGAACTACTCCTATCATCCTAATTCACTATATAAAATTTAATACATAATTTATCATGTGTAAACACAGAATCTGTCACAGTGACAGCTTTGCAACATTTTCTTGTAAATTCACAAAAAATTATCAAAAGATGTTATTTTCATATGGGGATTTTTATAAGCTCATTAGACATGTTAGAAAACACTTATATATAGTCATTTAACCATTTATAGCAAAATTAAATACAAAACAAATCCCAGCAGTAACATCAAAAGTACTCACCCTAACTTTATCTTACTTCGTTAATCATATACCATCATTAATTAGTAAAAACCCTAAATTAACTTCAACAAATCACCAACACAGTTTCAAAGCTTCTTAAAACAACATATATATATATATATATATATAGACTCACAAATTCATGATTTCCTAATTTTACAAATCACAAAATACCATTACTAAAAGTTCTTTGAAGAAATCATGGATTCTAAGATGAGAGTAGCTAGAACCCTCACCAAGTTTCTTCTTCTTGAGGGGAAAATAAGAATAGAATCACTCTTGCATGAAAGGATTTCCCTTTCCTAGTGGCTGGACCCGAAAGTATGAGAGGTAGAGAGCTTGAGAGAGTTGTTGAGTCTTCTAGTTTCTTTGAAAGAGTATGAAGAAGAAATGAGATAGAACTTATCTTTATTTTTGAGGTGTGGACCCGTGGGTTTGGGAGGATAGACTCAAGAGAGCTTCTAGCTATTTCCATAAGAGAAAAGAGAGTAAAGTGAGGTGAGAATTTTGATTTATTGGACCCGTAGAAATAGAGAGGGATATTCATGTGAACCTCAATCGACATATTTTGAGACCCAACAAATAATATTGGAATATTTACCCAGGAAAACTAAAATTCAGATTTTGATAGAACCATGACCCAACGTTTATAAGTGCAATGCGAGCCAAAAGTATTAGTAACAAACATTGACCCAGTGATTATAATTGAATCACGAACCGAAGGTATAAAGTTTGAATGCCACAAGGAAGAATCCCTGAAAAGTTCACAGTTCTTTAAGAACCAAAAGAAGAGCAAAGCCTCACATTTTCTAATTTTTATTCAATAATCCTCTATTACAATGAGTGCATGCTATTTAAAAGACATGACTTAAAAATAGAAAATATTAATAAAAAAACATACTAAATAATAAAACCCTAAATAAAAGTTGATTTGGTCTGAAATTAACAGGTTCAAAATAGGAAAATAGCTAAAAAAGGTTCTAATTAATAAAAGCCCTAAATTCAGGTAGATTTGGTTTGAAATAGCAGCTCTAGAATAGGAAAAAATCTATATCAACTGATATAAAGCTAGAAAGTCAATCAACCATTAATCCACGCCATAAATCACGCCCAATTAATCGAGATCAACGCTCAATAGCTTGGATTAAATTTAGTATGCCTTCGTCTTTCTTTGGGCCAAGCTTCGAATGTCCTGCGTTAGAATTAGCCCAAATCTCTTAAATCAGCCCATTAAGTGCTTCTTTGATCTTATTGGATCTTGTTCTTGTAATAGGCCTAACTAGAACTTGAAATGGATCCTTGAATGCTTGTTGATTCTCATCAGAGATAGCTTCTTGGAAGTTCTAGTGTCTTGAGAAAAGTAAAAGAAGAAGCTAGGTGGAGCTTGTTCATTGCATGGCTGGCCAAGTCTTGGTCTTTGGGGTTTAAGAAGATAACATGTGTCAACATGCATGATGCTTTGGCTTTACATGTATTAGATTTCACTTGGTTGCATGTGTGGGTGGAAATTTCTACTATAACATCTCATGCATCATACCTAATTAAAACACCATGTATCTAACAATTTAAACCACTTAATATAGTTTTGTACATACTTAGTATATATTTATAATACAAATAGCCATTCAATTATTTATACTCTTTACAATTCTTATTTAATGACATTATGAAATTATTTGTTTATTAAATACTCTTCTATTAATTATAGAAAGAAAGTAGTTTAAAATAATAATTAACCCCTCAAACACATAGTTTAACTATAAAGTTGGGTCGGGGTGTTACAGTGTGGATGTAGCTTTTTAGCTATCATCCACACCCCTAACCTTCTAAATCTTTTTCCTAGCATGTTTCTTGCTCTTTGTGCTATAATAACTTGTTTATTACTTTCTTTGACATGTTTCTTGCTTTATCTTGTTTCTAACACGTTTTTAGCTTAGATCCATGTTCTTTTATGCTTGCTCACATGTTGTTTGTCCCGATCGATGTGCTTTATGCTTTTGCTATGTGTTGGTGCCTAAATCTATCTTTTCTATGTGTTTTTTAGCTAGATCCATATGTTTCTCTGCTCGTTCACATGCTAGTTGCCTGGATCTACGTGCTTAGGATTTACGCCATGTTTTCCCATGCTTTGTTCATCTTTTTGCTCTATGGTGATGTTAGGGTTACATGTTCACATGCTTGTATGATGTTTGGTTCTGCCTTGCTTGGATCTATGTGTTTATGCCTATTTTGCCATGCTATAGGGTTAGATCCATGTTTTCACATGCTTATATGCTTGGATTTACATTCTTCCATGTTTAGTTGCTAGGATTTACATGTTTACATCTATCTTTCCTATGCCTATATGCCTAGATCTATACTTTCACATGCTTATGTTAGGATGTGTGCTCTTAAATCCTATTGTATGATGCTATGTATGACATTATGTATGACTTAATGTTGTGTTTAATAAAGTTGTTTTATTTTTATCTAAAGTAATAGTAACATGAATATTGAGACATTATCATATAGTCCATGAGATGCATAGTGTGTGATTTATGTGAAAAGTCACAAAAGATATAAATCACAAGTTCTTTGTAAACTCAGAATTTATAGTTCATAGTCGGTGATGAGATTGGACATTTCATCTGCGAAGACTATAACATGTCAACTAAGATGATTTGTCTTGATCATGGAAGTAGAGACATCTAGTTGATATGTTTTAAGAGTTAAGACATATTGAACTGGACTAGTGTGAGATTTATTATTTCCTAATGACTGTCAAATGAATAATAAACTCACGACTTATATTTACATGAGCTCTTAATCTTGAGAGGATAATGGACCTGCTCATGAAGTGTAGGTTGCTGTGATATATTAGGAGTGAGATCTAAAGTTATGGTCAAAACCTCAATATGTTGGGCAACCACATTTAGTGTTGATGGAACATATATTTTCAAGATAGAATTCATAGTCTCTTAATGGAGATACAAAATATTCCCTTGAGATAAGTTTAATGGGTTTGTTGTTCAGAATGTTGGGCCTAACTACTTTAGTAAATAGTTACTAAAGTATATATTTATGAAATTGGATTTCATAAATATATGATGATTAACTTAAAGGATTAAACTGGGTACTCAAGGATAAGATGTAGTAACTTACAAAGTGGCAGTCTATATTCATGATTTTGTGTTAATACGAATATTTTATGAAGGGGTTGCATGTATACTAAAGTCTTGGGATATAATTTATTAATAAGGCCTAAAGTGCAATTATATTTATATAGTGGTATTAAATATAATTAATAGTAACTTTGGACTTATCAAGAGTTGACAGAAAAGCCCAAGGCCTATTGGAGCTAGTGTCTTATTGGTCCCTTTTGGTCCGACTCCAAGTCACACACTTAAGCCTAATTGGAAAGGCCCAAAAGGCTAGCCCAATTAGATAATTAGTTAGATATTAAGAGAGAAACATATAGAATTTTGAATAGATGTATGAAATAGTATGTATTTGAGTGTGAGACACTCTCAAATTTTCTCCCTTAGAAACTGATTGAGAGACCACTTTTTTTGGGCATACAGTGGAATTGGAGTGAAGATTAAAAGTGTTCCCAAGTACTTTTGATCTTTGCTTTGAAATTCACCACACCAAGGTATGCTCTCTTATTCTTAAATTCTAAAACTTACATAGTGCATGTTACTGATTGCGTATGAAGTAGATCCGTTAAATTTCCGCTGCGTATGTTTTGTATGCGATACAAACACGTGATTATCCAATAGCTTGTGTGCTTAGATCTGTGTTCTCTACATGCTTCATGCCATCTTCCAGGCTATGTTTGTCATGCCATGTGCTATTGTACCCCTTTTGTCACTTTTATCCATTTTTCTTATGTTTTGGCCTATTGGCTTAGACTCGATCTCGACCCTATGGTCCTGGTCCTTGTCCACACGCCTTAGCCCATATCAAAAGGTTTGGATCATCCTTATTTACATGTTTGTACTTGCTTCTATGCCTTATGCTTGTGTTAGCCTCTCTAGGTTTAGGCTTTGCCACGTTTGATGCCCTTAGCAGGTTGTGTTTGTGTGGTTACATCTGATGCCCACGAGGCCTTGTTTGGATGTAACCACATGGGATGTGTCTCCAGATGCTGGATTGCTTCATGCATTCCTTTCCCTTTTCCTCTTTGTGTGGTGATATGCTTGCCATGCTTGTTTGCGCCGCCCGTGGGATTTCTATGCATATTTACATGCTTGTTTACATGTCCGTGCATGAATCTTGCTTGCTAGTGTGTCGTCCATACTTCAACACAATGAAGTTATAGAGATTCTATCCAAACCTACATTCATCCCTCGTGGACACTACCTTTTGTTTTCCTTTTGCTTGTTCGTTTTATTTCTTAATTGCTTTCTAGCTTCCTTGCTTGTCCATTTATCCTTGCTTGTCATGTTTCCCACCACATGCTATGCTTGCCATGTCTATCATGCTTATCTACTTTGTGCCTCTTTCGTGTGCTCTTTGGATCTTTCCCTTCCATTGCTTGTTTGTTAGTTTCTTGTCTTTGCCTTTGCATGTACACACATGGAGTGAGGACACTTGGAGCTAGGGCACAGTCTCCCAGGTGCAAGCAAAAAGGGCGCAGATGCAAGAATGCAGATTTAAGCCAAGCAGCTGTATCCAGTAGGTTTAAGAGTCTAGCTTATCCCATTTGGTTATGTACTCTTTTAAAACTCCGTTATTTCCCCCCTTCTTTCTCTCTTAAATGGTTTGTATTAGGTATATCATGCCGTGTACCATTTTTCCTCACCTCTAGAGTATGACAACCCTTGTTTACTTTCCTGCACTTATATTTTGGGTCATGCTCTAGGGATGTAGGCATTTACTTTCTTGCACTATGTGTTTGCATTGTGCATTATGTATGTATATATATACCTGTTCCCCCTTTTTGGTGGGATTGTCATAGTCCGTGTCACCTAAGGCAAAGTGATGCCAAATTTTTGCCAAGAAAGTAAGGTGACATGTTGCTAGATTTTCCCTGTGAAAACCTAGTAGTTTACCCCAATGCCTTAGGAAAGCAAAGATTGGGACCACACCCATTCAAAAGCCAAACATCAAAGCTCCCATGCATGCAAAGCCCTGAAAGCCAATGCCAAAATCATGTTTTTTACTGCCAATCTCAAAAAATTAAGGTTTTATCAAAACAAATGACTGTCTTCAGACAGGCATGGTGGGGTGCCTAACGCCTTCTCCACATGTAACCAAAATTTCGGACTCAAGAATTAAGATTTTTTGACATCCTCATTAGATTAGGAAAAATGCCCTTTTTCTTAGCCTAGAATTGGTAATAAAATCAACTAGAAACATGTGACCAATCACACCTTAGAAAAACCCAACGATTGGTGGCAACTTCACTTACCTTTGGTAATCATCTAAAATTTGGCCATGATTTCTGCCACACCTCCAAAGGTGGACCTACCCTCCTCCACCGAGAGGGAGAGAGCACCCGAAGCTCCTCGCAATCCACACACACGATCATTAAGAGGGGCCTCCAACAGGCCCACTGGTGCGGGAGCTTTGCCATTGTGGGTGGTTCAACGAAGTCCTAACAGTGGTTATCCGTCTCGAGGCCAGTCGTTGACAAACTCGCAACTCCACTGGGGGTCGGTGAGAGTTTAGACATTGCTTTTGATAAAACAATAATCTTTGGACATTGGCTTTCAAAAACACAAATTGGCATTGGTTTTCGGGGCTTTCCTTTTGAAAAAGGCTTCTACTAATCCTAGTAAACTATTTTCAAAAGAGCATAAAAATCATTTTCCAAAAAATCCTTTTTCTGAGAGGTGTAAGGCATTTTCATGGGGCTTTACCGCTTTCCTCACATGCTTTACAGCTTTCCTCATATGCTTTACAGCTTTCCTCACTTGCTTTACAGCTTTCCTTTACTTGCAAACATAAGGTAGCAAAATTTGATTCCTTTTACACCTTTATCTACTTTAATATATATATATATATATATATATATATATATCTACTGTGCTTTGAAAAAGTCTTTCCCCTTCATTAAGGATTGCATGACATATACACCTTTTTTTAGCCAAACTCGGGCTCTATACTTCTGGTGTAGTCACATCTCTTTGGAGATTTCATCACCCCATTTTCAAATGCCTAGACACAAATATCGGCAGTGTTACCCAAAATTAGATCTGGGGCTGACTTTTTGGGTCCATGGGTGGACAGGAGTAGCTAAAAAGGCCCCTTCGATTATTCCTACCCTATAACTTCCATGAAGGGAGGGGTCTGGCGATTGAATCCCACTAGGCTAGGAACAACCTACCAGTTAAGCCTTTGTACATAGTTGGCCTAGTTATGTCAAACTCATGAGGACTAGATTAAGTCCAGAGCCCATGAGGACTAGGAAAAGCCTAAAGAGTGAACATCCAAGCCTAGGAAAGGATACCTTTATAGGGCTAGAGGTTAGGGGAAACTGTCTTGTGATAGGTGTGGCCTTTTTGCTTGAACTAAAAAAATTGTGCTCTACTACAGGCTCTTTCTATCTTGATTGCACAACATTCATGATTAAAAGGTCCAGGAGATCTATGCCGTCTAAATTGCCAAGAGATGTCAAAATTGCCAAGAGGTCCAAGATATTAGTAATCCTGGGGCTTCTTCGAAAGGTCCAAAGGTCCAAGAGATCCATGCTGTCGAGGTTGTAAGAGATCCAGGTGTCCTAAAGCTTCCCCGAGAAGTTTACATTGTCAGAAGCCGAGCTTTTCCTCTCGATTGCATTTCCGTATATTGTAAAAGGCCCACTGTTGGAGCCGATTTCCTAGCATTGACAAAGCAAATCATGTACCAGCATATAGTCAAAAGGAGGGTCCTTCTCGCATTACAAAACATATCATGAAAGTTTTGGTTACTTGCCAATCTAGTGCATTAATCTTGCATCATAGTAGAAACTCACCTTGATAAATACCCGGTCAAGGGTGCAAAGCCATATTCTTTTTGAAAATGGTAGGTGCATGTTAAATAACAAGGACATGAAATAACTTGACTTTGGTGTTGTGTTTCCACATTGTTAAATGCACCCTGTCTTTGTCACTTCCCATGCATTCACAGGATCAAAAGATTGCTAAAAAGAAACAGGCTAAGCTACCGCCACACTGTGATCCCTTCATCACTAGGTCTCGCGTAAGAGAGATGTCTACTAGTGGTACTTCTCCCCATGAGGAAAATACTCAAGAGATTACTCTTCTAAAGGAGCAAGTGTCAAAATTGATGCGTATGGCGCAATAAATAGTTGTAGGAGGAGGACAGAACTCCACTGTTCATAGTCAATATGGTCCCTGAATCGAGAATGAAAATCAGCCTCCACTAGTACAGGATTAGGGCCATAACATACTGCCACAGGGCGATGAACAAGAAACAGATCCTTCTAAGGACAAGAACCCTGAAACAAGGTATGGCCAAGTCAAGAGCCAAGTGGAAATTCTAGCCGAAAAGCTTCGAATCATGGAGGGCTCCAGCGCCCACGGAATTGTTGATCTAGACAGTCTAACCAACCTCCCTCAGGTCATTATGCCTCCCAAGTTCAAGGCACCAGAGTTTGGCAAGTGTGATGGTACTGGAGATCCCTGCGCTCATTTGCACATGTTTTGTAGGAAGATGGCTTCTTATGGGAATAATCACCCTTTGCTTTGATTTTCTCTAGTATGTGAGACTGGAAAAGACCTCCAACTGGAGGGAGATGGCCAATTCCTTTTTGGAATATTACTAAGAGTATGCCTAGAGGTGGCGTGAGCTAGCCTCACAAGTGCAAATCCCTATGATGGAAGATGAGATGATTAAGTGGTTCATTGATAACCTTAAGCCTCCTTACTATAAGTATATGATTAGTGCCCAAGTCACTCATTTTACTAACTTGATTCCTATTAGGGAGTGTATCAATGAGGGTATTAAAACCAAGAAGATCATTGACCCAACTATCCTCTATTCTCTGATGGAACAACAGCTCGAGGGAAGTGACACCAAGGTCAAAGAAGGAGATGTCCATATGGTGGCTGAAGATAGGGGGTATAATTGGCTAACTCCTTACCCGTCCAAAAGGCCATTGGAAATTCTCATCTCAAGAGGAATCTAGGGAAGAAGACGAAGAAGTCCCACCACTTTCCCTTGTCGGTTACCGAGTTGTACTCCATTCTCTTAAAAGAGGGCTAGATTGCTCTAGTCGTTGCTAAGCCGATCACCAATCTCTTGGAAGGTTACAAACCCTCAAAGACTTGTAAGTTTCACTATGATGCTCTAGGGCATTCGACAGAAGAATGTCACCTATTAAGGCATAAGATCCAAAGCCTGATTAACAGCGGTGCCTTAATATTTGAGGATGCTACGCAGTCCAAAGTTGCCACTACCACGACCTTTGAAGAAGTAAATGCAATAATAAGAGAGGAGGATGACTGCCCCAATCCAAAAGATTTGCATGGATACCCGGATAACCTTTTTGTGGCTTTAGTGGATTTAGGATACATACACCCAAAGGAAGTGAAATAGCAAGATAGTATGGGTGAGACTTGTAAATACCATTCATGAGCACGGGGACACTCACTAGGGGATTGTGACGAGTTCAGAAAAAAGGTCTAGAGCCTAATTGGCCGAGGAATTTTTCGGTAGGGAAAATCAAAAGAAGTTGAGTGTTGTATAGCCTCTAACTAGCAGCTTACACTTGTTGGATTGAATGCAAGGATTGAGCATTTGGAAAATCAGCAAAATGGACTTCTTCACCTTATGCATCGGTTGATTGTCCTTCGTATCAACACCTTAATGAGTGACCAGATATGTGGAGTCAATCTTATGAATGCCCTAGCACCTATAGGACATGCCAATGAAAGATCATACGTTGAAAAGAGATCTGAGGGATCTCAAGGGAAAAAAAGTCATGTGGCTCCCACAATCCGAACTCCTTGAGGAATATGCCAACCAAGGCAAAGCCAATCCAAGCAAGATGATGTTGCTCTTGCATGGAAAATGGTACCAGCCCGACAAGCCTAATAGGCACTAGAAAAGTTTCGTCCCCTTCCTATGTTGATTTCACAATTATATCATATATTGTTGAAAGAACACCTAGTGGCCCCAATTTTGCCGAGACATATAATCAATTCCCCTCCAAGTGAATCTGGCCCGTTCAAGACATGTGAGCACCACTTTAGTAGCCCAGGACATAGCCTAGAAAAGTTTCCTCCCCTTCCTATGCTGATTCAAGGCCTGATTGACAATAACATCATTCAATCTAAAAATGCCACAATCACCGATTCATCCCCAACGAGCTGTGAAGGTCAAGTTAATGTGTTGATCAAGAACAAAGGTCAAGGGGGCTCATTCGTTACAGGCCTCCCTACAACTCCATATTCTTTTGTCAATCCCATTATCCCTGCTATTGCTAATATTGTTAAAGGTGAAGTTGGTAGAATTGATGGCATCTGAGATCCAGCCAAAACTTTCATCAGAGACTTAAATTCTGAAAATTATTGTGACTATCATGAGGCGATGGTTGGCCACTCCACTGACATGTGTGAGCTACTGAAGCAGAAGGTTCAAGGTCTTATCAAAGGTGGTTGGGTAAAGCCTAAAGTGCATATGTCCACACCAACAAGAGAATTAGATATTCAGATGGTCCTTAGAAGGAAATCAAGATCCAGAATTGCTCCTTGAAAGCACGAGCTTATATGCCCGAGAAGTTGGACAGTCGAGCCATGTTTCTCAAGAGCACGCTCGACTTGAGGCAGTGCCAAGTTGGCCATATGCTATGGAAGAAGTCCTTAAAACCAAACATCATTTCACTATCTTTATGATTTTGTTATTCTCGTATTTCCTGTTCCATTATGCCATTATGTTTGACCATGAGACAACTTAAATTTAGTTTGTAATTAAGATTTGAAACTCTTCCTGTGCCCTATGTACACTACCTGAGTGCCATGCGCGATGATGATCCTTTTTATTAGTATAATATTTTGTCCTGTTAGGGGTTGTTTTTCTTGGACGGTTTCTAACCTCCCCTCTTTTGTTTCCATGGTTGACTCAATAGGGTAAAATATAGGAATTCCCAACATCTCTACACGAGCATTACCAAAATCTTGAGGACGTGCTCCAAATTTAATCCTAAGCACAAAATAATGAACAAACGATAGCTTCATGATTCTGATCTTCATGGGAGACACATGGATTTAGCTATTCTCATTATGATACTGGGGCAGATTTTTAGTGGACTCGTTCCCATAGGACCACTAAAAATCCATCTTGTGCAACCTCCGCATCATTCATGAAGGCTAGCTACCGCAAGCCTAGGAGCAAAAGTTTTCCAAAAATCAGAGTTGATTCATACAGTTTGCAAGCTCCTTTGTCAAGGCATCTCAAAAGGGTGAAAAGAACCCAAAATCTCTCAAGCAAGATCAAGCAACTTAAGTTTCGTTAGCATGAGCTTGCCTCAGTAGGCTTTTCCTTTGAGTGTTCCTCAGAAAAATCTTCTTTGGCCTTCGGGTAATCTGGGTGTTTCCTTCAGGTATTCCCCTAAAACAAAATCTTCTTTCCCCTTTTTGGGTAGATTAGGGAGTACCATCAGATTCCCCTCAGAAAAAAATCTTCTTCCTCTTGTGGGTAGATTAAGGTGTCTCCCTTAGATTCCCCATAAGAAAAAGACCTTCTTTGACCTCCAGGTAGTCTAGGTGATTCCTTCAAGTCTTCCTCAAAAAAAAAAAAAAGAAAAAAACTTTTTCTCACCTTCGGGTCTTCCTAAAAAAAAATCCTCTCTTTCTCCGTGTATTCTGGGATGTCTTTGGGTATCTTGATATGTGAATCCTCACACCCTTCAGTTGAAAATCTCACCAAATTGTGAAAGTGATTGCGAGACCATGGAAAACGGCACACTAGGGCAGCTTTTTTTGCACTGTCTCTCCTCTTCGAATGGACTTCCTTTTAATAGCCTCAACAACATCTTGAACTTTAATAAGGACCACAGTCGCAATTTCTTTGCAAGGCCATTAGAAGATCTTTTAGCTTGCTCAAAGCATTCCTTGGAAGCCTGACTTCCGCATTGACAATAGAAGAAGGCTAACCAAGCCCATATTTAGGGAGAATCATGAACTATCTCCAGTTTATCAGACCTTGCCATGAGCAAGGCATTCATTTATCCTGGACCATTTCATTCTCAAGAACATTCAAACAGTATTAGGACCACCTTAGTCATGGTGATTCACTTGACAAATCTCAAATCCATGAGAAATCAGCGCTGGCTACTTCAGCAATACAATGTTAGAACTTGCTCGTAATAAGTGTCTGCATGTGAACCATAGAGGAAAAGCAAAGGGATTAATTTGGGACATGCTTTAATCAAGCCAATGAGAAGTTATTCACATCGCATTCTTTAATGAATAGTAACAACTAAACAGCTGAGCATTTGTGATAAAGCCATTCACCTGCTCAACATATGGGCGATAGTGCCCCATCAAAATTTCAAGGAATTGTATTAACATCCTTCTTTTTGTACTCCTATAGCCTTTAATAGGTCTCTAATGTGGCACATTTCCTTGACAAGTCATTTCGACAATTGACATGAAAATGAAGTCTGTAACTCATGCCTCATAAGAATCTTCACCGCAGATAAAATAATCTTCATCACAAGAAGTATGCTAAGCATGGAATCAATCACCTAAGGCTTCTTTACAAGAGGAAGACCTCCATCTCCTAAGTGGATCTTTGCAAAAGCTTCTGGGTATTGGGAATGCCATCTATCAGAAACATTGGAACCCAAGTTTGACCTTGTCACTCATCCCAGCATTATCTCAATAAAACCTTCTCCCATCTCGGTTGGCTTAGGTTTTTTGCTATCTTATACACATTTTTCAAAAAAAGAGGGATTTTTTAAAATAAGATCAAAGCATAAAGGTTCAAATCAAAGCATCAAATCATGAAAATCTGTGTTTTAAAATGCGTGCATCTTTTAAGAGTGGCAAGTCAATGCCAAAACCCCTTTTGTTGGAAAAGAGTTGTTTAGGTGAAGTGGTTGTTCCTTACTGGAGATAAGGGGCATGTGACCTCCAAACACTCACCTCATGATATCCAATCTCAAAACTCCACATTCCTGAAACATTCACCACTTTTGCAAAGTGCACATTCAATTCTTGACAATCAACCCCCCTGGAAGGTCCTTCCCAAGATTGGTGTGGACCTTAAATCAGTGAACGACCATATGTTCAAGTTTCATTGACCAATTGATTGGATTTGAATTGATGGAGGCATTTGTTTCAGCTATCCAAACAGTTATATTACTTGATAGCACTTTTAAGCCAAAAAGAAAACGTTTTTCAAAAAATCACTTAAATTTATAATTTGGCACATAAGCTCCAAAGGCTAAGAAGTAAGCATTCAAGATGACGGAGAAAGGCATTCATTTCACTACCATCCCACTTGCAGAGAAGTATCCCTTATTAGCCTAGTTGAGCTTGTTGAATTATTTTCTTGTTTAATCCAATCAAGGTTTACCCCCTACACTGGGGCAGGTTACATGGTTACAAGGACCTTATGCTAGGTCACTTCCAATATTTGAGTCCATCAGATGAGTCCCTCATTGAATAAACTGAGAAAAGAGCCCAAATCGAATGACAAAAGTCATAGGCAATCAAGTCAAATAAAGCCCCAAGCGAAGAAAGGGCAAAAGGAAAAATTCAACCCAAAACAATCAAGAAACATGGGCTAGAGAAAATAAAATGAAAGCCCCAAGAATGAAATGGGCAAAATTCAAGAAATGGACTCAAATTGAGGATATAGCCGAGCATAAGAAGCAACCAAAATGTTTTTGATGAAGTGTAATCCTTGACTTTAGGAAACCCTTCAAAGAATTTCACAGCCAAAATATCCTCCCGTGAGCCTAGGAAACCCATATCCTTACATTATGGTCTTGAGAAAGTCCTTCCTAATTAAGAGCGACTACTTAGCCTATGGAGCTTATGCCAAATAATCACCCACATGTGAAAGTTTTGAGCCTGATATCCTTCATTTCAAGCACCCAATTAACCCCAAGGCCATGTTACAACCTAATGAAAGATCTTACTAATCACTAAGGATCGATTGGTCGTGGCACATTGAAAATTTGGTCAATCATTGATGATGAAATCATTCGCTTATGCCAAGGCGTCATGCCTCAAAAAGGGTAGGGTCCTCTCCCAACCCACTCGATGGGTTCAAAAAGCCAAACACATCATTCATGTTTTTCCTACATAGCTTAAAAAGGGATGCCCATGCATTTAGTAAACACAAGCACTTCGCTCAAGAAATCCTTGCTTGCGAGCATGTTCCCTATTCAGGGAAAATGATATCCGTCGAGCACATACACTCCTAAACCACATAGGAAACATGGCCTTAGTGAGCCCCTCTTATGGTACACGCATGTAAACAAATTTTCATGATCATGAATGAATTTCAAAAATTTCTGAACCAGGTTTTCAAAACCAATTGAAACAGAACTGAAAAATAATGATCCTAAAAGATTTCAAATCCTCCAAACTTTTCAAGTCCAAAAAAATCCTTGAGGGTTATTCATTTCTTCCCAAGGAATTTCTAGAAAAATGAGGTTTAAAGATTGCAGTAGCTTATGCAAGCCTCCCTTCATCATTACCAAGCACCTTCAAAAAGACCTGAACCCAGAACATTCAAATGCTTAACCCCAGGTTTTAAATACCATTTGAGCATCACTCCCCTAAACACTTTTCAAGCCTCCCGAACTCATCCCAACAGAGGATGCTTAAGTCATTGTTTCAGACATGACCCCTAATGCCCAAGGGTTGGCCCTAGTCTCAATCCTAATACTAAGGCAGTTTTATTTCTGAAATTTTCAAACTATAAATGGTACTCCCTTTATCTAGTGCAATTCAAGATATCCACAAGAAGAATGAGGAATCTCTCCCCGTGAGAACCTGAATAGGTGCCTAGCATGCACAATACATCAAGACCATACAAAACTCAACATCCAGGCAGTTCTTACGTAGATATGACCAAGAGTGTCAGCATTTCCAAGAGGGGATCTTGCTCGAAACTTTGAATTCAGAATTCAGCAGATTAAGGAACCCATTGTCAATTTGGTTCGCAAATCCAGAAGGTTAAGGATATATTTTATGTAATTGGCTAATCCTTTTGATAGGCCACAAATGCGTTGACCCCTTGTGATTAATTAAGTTGATTAATTAGCCAAGTTTTTAATTAATCAAGTTAAAATGAAAATTGCGTGGTAGTACAAACAAATCACCAATAAACTAAAGTATGCAGCGGAAAATAAATTGACACGGTGATTTGTTTACGAATGGGGAAAACCTACACAGCAAAAACCCCACCGGATGATTTAAGGTCATCACTCCCGAAACTCCACTATTATCACAACAAGCGGTTACAAGTAAAGGAATCCCAGTACCTTACCAACCTACAGTTGAACCCTTACCTCAATACCCAATTGGACTTGTTCTGTAGTGACAGTTTCTCCTTTTGATGCACGGCTCCCAGTACGTGACTAACCAATTTGATGCGTGGATCCCAATACGCGGCTTACTCTTTTGCACGAATCCCAGTACGTGACTAACTCTACAGCAACCCTTTGATTGTTGTAGTTGATTTGCAGTAGCTTCACATAGGAACACCAATAAGATCTTCAATGTTGGTGCAAGAGACCTTGCTTGGTTATAATACCCAAAGGCGTACAAGAAACGCAACAAGATCTCTTTCTTCTGTAGGAAGAGGCTAGGGTTTCAAAAAGAAAACCTTATGAAGCTCTCTAAGGTTAGGTTTTTCTTTTTCCCCCTCCTTTAAATAGGAGTTTAATGGGCTCTCCTATTCCAAATAGATTTACACAAACCTTGGGCTTTCCTAGTCCAATAAGAATTATACAAACCCACCTTTTAGAGTAAAAACTTTGTTAGCTTTAATCTGACTCCTGTAAGCTCGATCGATCGAGACATTTGTCGAGCTTTAATGAATCTTGACGGATGGAGATTCTATCGAGGAGGTATCGAGACCTGCAGTTTGCACTTTTCTTGAGCAGTTCTTGAGTAATATTTATGTCTTCAATTTAACCACTTGTAGTGATCATCCTGAACCTACTTAGATTACCCAAATACAAGTAAAGTGCGTTTTGTCAAAGGATATGCCAATTACATAAAAATATGTCCCCAAACCTTTGACAAAATGCTCTTTACTTGTAATTGGGTAGATCTAGGATGGGCTTAGTACTTCATGAAACATGTTGTTCAATCCAAGTATTAAAGTCATGAAGATTGGACTAAGAAACAAGTGAAGGAAAGCTATTCATTAAAGCTGGATAGATTCTCGACAGCTACTAACAGATAATATCTATCGAGGACTAATGAATCTCAACAGCTAGCTCGATTGATATGTCTATTGAGGTCTCGACAAATAGCTCGACAACTGTATCTATCGAGAATTACGAAATTTAGATTTTCAAATCTAATTTAGGCCCATGCTGACATGTATGTGTAGGGTTTGTTTTCTCACAACCCTAGAAATATATAAGACTTATTTTAAAGGCTGTCACATAAGAGAATATAAGGAGAACATATGCAAAAAGTGACCGTGTGCTTATTCTCTCTAAAAGAAGTTATTGTGTCTTTGCGCCTTAGGGTTTGGTAACCAAGTGTTTCTTGATCTTCATTGTTAATGAAGTGAAGAACTTTGTATCCAATATCTTCTTCAAGTTGGTGAGTTAGTCATGTACTAGGAGTCATGCATCATTGGTTAGTCACATACTAGGATCCATGCAAAAGGGTGGCATTCATATATTGAAGAGTTCAGAGGCTCTGAAGCAGTAGAAGGTTTCTACTGTAAGTTCATCTATGGAGATTGTAGAGTCTAGGTATAAAGGTTTTGTACTTAATCTAAAACTTCTCTTAACTATAGTGAATTACTTTTCAGGAAGGTTTCTCCCTAGGTTTTTTACTATGAAACTAGTTTGTTTCATTGGTTTTCCTAGGTCACCATATCTTGTTTTATTTACTTTTCCGCTGTGCATGATATTGAGATGATATTGATGTTAGTTTTTTTTGATAAGGTTTATTCAAAATCAATCTAATTAAAAACTTGGGTTTAAAACTTGTTTGCGCCACCCATTGGCTTTCTATGCATCTTTACACGCTTGCTTACATGTCCATGCGTGAGTCTTGCTTGCTAGTGTGTCGTCCATACTTCAACATAATGAAGTTATAGAGATTCGATCCAAACCTACATTCGTCTCTTGCGGCCACTACCTTTTGTTTGCCTTTTTCTTGTTCGTCTTCTTTCTTGTTTGCTTGTTTGCTTTCTAGCTTCCTTGCTTGTCCATTTATCCTTGCTTTTCATGTCTCACGCCACATGCTATGCTTGCAATGTCTATCATGCTTATCTGCTTTATGCCTTTTTCGTGTACTCTTTGGATCTTTCCTTTCCATAGCTTGTGAATTGGTATCTTGTCTTCGCCTTTGTATGTACACACATGGAGGGAGGACACTTGGAGCTACGACACGATCTCTTAGGCGTAAGCAAAAAAGGTGCGGATGCAAGTGTGTAGATTTGAGCAAAGTGGCTGCGTCTAGTAGGTTTAGGGGTCTAGCTTAACCCATTTGGTTATGTAATCTTTTAAAACCCCTTTCTTTCCTTCCTCCATTCTCTCTTTGATGATTTTTATTAGGTATATCATGCCGTGTACCATTTGTCCTCATCTTTAGGGTATGGCAACCCCTATTTACTTTCTTGCACTTATATTTTGGGCCATGGTCTGAGGATGTAGGCATTTATTTTCTTGCTCTGTGTGCTTGCATTGTGCATGATGTATGTATATATATACCTACTTCCCCCTTTTGGTGTGATTGTCATAGTCCGTGTCACTTAAGGCAAAGCAATGCCTAATTTTTGCTGCGAAAGTAAGGTGACATGTCGCTGGATTTTCGCTATGGAAATCTGGCACTTTGCCCCAAATGCCTTAGGAAAGCATAGATTGGGACCATACCCATTCAAAAGCCAAACCTTAAAGCTCCTATGCATGCAAAGCCCCAAAAGCCAATGGAAAATCATGTTTTTTACTGTCAATCTCCAAAAATTAAGGTTTTATCAAAACCAAAGACTGTCCTTGGACAGGCGCTGTGGGGTGCCTAACACCTTCCCCACACATAACCAAACTTTCGGACTCAAGAATCAAGATTTTTTGCCATTTACATTAGATTAGGAAAAATGGCCTTTTTCTTAGTCTAGGATTGGTAATTGACAGGCCACAAATGTGTTGACCCCTTATGATAACTTAGATTAATTAATTAGCCCAGTTTTTAATTAATCAAATTAACATGCAATATCACGTGGCAGCACAAACAAATCACCAAACTAAGTTAAGCAGCGGAAAATAAATAACACGGTGATTTGTTCACAAATGAGGAAAACCCTTACGGCAAAAACCCCACCGGGTGATTTAAGGTCACCACTCCCGAAACTCCACTATTATCACAACAAGCAGTTACAAGCAAGGAATCCCAAGTACCTCACCAACCTACAGTTGAACTCTTACCCCAATACCCAATTGGACTTGTTCTGTAGTGACAGTTTCTCCTTTCAATGCACGGCTCCCAAGTACGTGACTAACTAGATGCGCGGATCCCAGTACGCGACTTCAAACACCAACTAGAGAGAGAGAGAGTTGGCTGCAAAGTTCTTCAAATCATCAAGGATGAACTAGGGCACGAACTTTGTCTGTCAGATCACAAATTGCATGAACAACAAGTTCTCAATGAATGTGCAACTTGTATCTTGTGATCTCCTATTTGACGGCCCTTAAAATAATCCTTTTATATGTCTAGGGTTAAGAGAAAAGAAGTCCCAAAGACACACTCATGGATTAGACTTGAAACAGACCTGGAAATATGAATTCTTTAATTCTCGACAGATAGAGGTGTCGAGAGGTGTCGAGACAGCTGTCGAGGCTCGGGCAAAACAGCTCCTTTAAAGCTCGATAGATGCATCTGTCGAGGTATGTGTCGAGCTTTAAAAACCTGCACTTCCTTGCTTGTTTCTTGGACAGACTTTGACGGCTTCAACACTTAATCTTGAACCACTGTTTCTTGAAGTGTTAAACTCATCCTAAATCTACCCAATTACAAGTAAAGTGCGTTTTGTCTAAGGATAAGCCAATTACATAAAATAGTGACATATGTTTACAGACTTGAACTACATATGTCCTAACAATCTCCCCCTTTGGCAATCCGTGACAAAATCACAACATACAAATGAAGATATGAGAGAAGTCATAAATCACTCAATTCATATTCACTTGTTACATACAGCAAAATCTATCCTAACACAAACTCTTAAAAAACTTTGCAAGAAGAGAGTCCATGGCAAGAAGACTTTGACAACCTGTATTTCTGAAACACTTATAAACAAAACACATCAAGGCATCTTTGTGTGAAACAGAAATAATAGATTGCATACAAGTAAAGAAGCATGTGTATAAAGATAGAAAAGAAACAACACATGAAAGGTAGGTGAAAGAAAAACATACATCATCATATATAAGAAGAGAATAATACAATGTATGTCAATACATGATCAATGTATCTCTAAAAGAAAGAAAAAATACATAGATCACCTCACTACATCCCTCAATCCACACTCCCCCTAACAAAAATGTCCTATGTCCTATGCTAACACTCCCCCTAAGTATGACTACTCTCATACAAAACTACTCCCCTTTTTTGTCACGAGTGACAAAGGGTAGAGTGTTAAGTAGACATCTCATCCGAAGAGCTCGCATCTCCATCATCATCATCGTCAGAAGCATCATCATCATCGCCATCATCATCAGCCTCGGTCTCAGTCGACACATGAGGTGGCGGAGGAGAAGCCTCTGGTGCAAAGCCGCCCAAGGTCGCCTGTCGCCTGGCGATGCGACCAACACGGACGTTCACCTGATACAACTTCGTGGAGAGTGTATCTAGGCAAGCATCCATGCGCTGTAGCTGCGCCATGATGTCTCCCAAGCTGACGTCGCTCGAAGAAGTAGAGGCAGATGCTCGAGCGGATCTGGAGGTGGCCGGACGAGTGGAAGGAGTGGCACCGTCAGTCTGTCGCGATCTAAACTGTGCCTCGCTACGTTTTACGGTAGCGGCGTCTATGGCGGACATGACATGGTACGGATTGGACGAAGGGAATGGGATGGAAAAATGACTCAGAATCCTCGTGATAGCGGAAGGGAAAATGAGCTTATCACGGGTGGCCGTATCTCTATAGACATCGATAATGGAAAAGATGAAGTGTGAAGGAAAATCTATAGAGAGATCCTCAAGGAGGGACAACAAAAATCGAGCGCGAGGCTCTGTGATAGAGTTATAGTGAGACAGTGGGTGCAAAACAAAGGTCATCACCATGTTAAGGAAAGGAGGACCTTTAGCAAAAGGTCGACATGATGTGTACATGTGATCTCCCCAAGAGGTAGGACGCTCACAGAATGCCGAGATCATCTCATCTTTGGACACAGTCCAAAGACGCTCACAGCTAGGGTAATTAGGATGATCCACCCTAGGTACATGAAGAACCTCAGAGACCAGCTCTGGGGTGACACAGAAGCACGTACCTCGGAGGCAAGAGTAGAAAGAAGGTACAGAAGAATCTATCCCGTGGATGTTGGAGTAAAACTCCTGAATCAACACGAGAGGACAGGTGACCGGGACGTCACACAGTGACTCCCAACCCTGAGTGTGAATGACATCGAGAAGGTCGGTGTCGGCAAAGTCTGCCAGGACTACGTGGCGTTCCGAATGAACACCGCGTTTAGAAAAGTTCTCCGAGAAGTCCTTATGGGCTTTCTCATCACGGAACCGGACAGAAAGAGGGGTAGAATCAGAGGAAGACTATCCCTTAGAACGCAAAGGGTTCTGGGACGGAGTGGATTTACGCTTAGGTGCCATAGACACAGCTAACGCAACCATAGAGAGGGGGAAAGAAGAAGAAACACACAGAAAAGTCCCAAACAGTTCAATATTGACAGAATAATATTGAAATGAAAAGAACGTATGCATGAGAATGCATGAACATGTGACATGCAACATAAAAACATCATGGGCTCAGCCCAATCCAAACCTAACAGCACACAATAGAGTTGCACACATCTAAATGCATGAAAATACAATTAGAATGCTAATGTGATGCAATGCATGTGATTTTGCAGATCAAAACTAGAAAAACAACCCAAAAATTTCATGAAAACCCCAACAATTTTGAAAACTCCCAAAAAAAGTTTCAAAAACACAAAACCTAGGGTTTTAAAACAATGAAATGCATGAAAAAGAGGGATAAAGTGCTTACCAAGAGATGAAGATTGCAAAGAAACTCTTGAGAAAGCCTTGGGAGAAGGTTTGGAGGGAAAAGGAAGAGATTTTGAGAGAGAACAGTGAGTTTCGAGCGAGAGAGATCGAGCAAGTGAGAAGAAAAATCGCGACTGCTCTATATATAGTTGCTCATTAAATCTCGACAGATGATGCTATCGGGAGGTGTCGAGACTGCTGTCGAGGGCATGTGTCGAGAAATACACATGGACAGATGAAGCTATCGAGATCAGCTATCGAGGAAGAAGAATAAACAAGAAGGAACCTCGATCGATCTAGCAGCTATCGAGAAGCTATTGAGCAAACAGAAAGTTTCTCGATCGATCCAGAAGGTGTCGAGGTATCTGTCGAGACTGCGATAAGAAAGAGTCTAAGGATCTCGACAGATAGCTCATGTGTCGAGAGGTATCGAGGAGGTGTCGAGATGCCTTTAAAAGCAGTTTTTCAAAAGAAGAAAAACACAGTCATGAATGGAATCATGCATGCAACTCAACCAAAGATACAACCAACACATTAAGCACTCAAACTCATCTCTCAACAAAAATTTTGATGCACATGTATCTCAAAACACACACACACACACACTAAACAAGTCTAACCAATTTTATGTTTCAAAAACAAGTTATGACAGTTTAGTGAGCATACATTAACACATGTAAACTTTGTGATGGCCAAATCACATTGTACCTGCACATGTATCAAGAATAGAAAAGAGTATTGTGTGTTGTGTGTGAAAACATCGCAAGATTGCATATGTGTCTCAATGTTATGATGATTTGAGATATGAGAAAATCACTTTAACTCACACACAATCATAACTGTTTGATGGGGACTATCACCTTCGAGGTACATCCTATAACTCCCACATCTCCTAGAAAACACGCTTGCAACCATATTTTAAAGCATTTTTGATCTTTTTGCTTTTTATTTCTTTGCATATTTTCTTTTTAACAAGCATATCATGCATGGGCATACAAAAGAAGGAAAAGAAATACCCAATGATGTTAAGCTTTTGACACTGCACTTTTGCTATGCCGAAGCATACAAGTGTCATTGACATTGCACTTTTGCTATGCCGAAGCATACAGATGTCTTATTATGATTGGCGAGTAACAGTGGTGAGATGGTTATTTATGCCTTTCTCTTAGGATTTTCTAGTTCAACCCGTCAAAAAGAGTGATACGAGTGTTAAGAAGAAGAGATCACTTAACCTTACTCATCACAAACAAAGAGTTACAGAGCTCACTCGCTTAGTTGTGCAAAAGAGTGCTCATCTAAGCTATAGATGATACAAAGTTTAGAAAACTCTATTTCAATGGCCATTTTAAAAGTTCACATGAACTAATGCACACAAACACACACTGTTTTTGTATTTTTCAATTTTTCAATTTTTTTATTTTTTTTATTTTTTTTTTGGAAAGCAAAAAAATAAAACACAAAACTGAAAACACATAAACAAAAACACGTAAAGCAAAACAATGCATAAAACTAGACTGACTCAAAACAGTAAAGAAACACACAAGTAATGCAACACACAAAAACAGGAGAGAGAAGAAGAAGTGACTGAAATCACTTAGATCCCTTTGCCTTCCACACTTTGGAAGATCCTTTCCTTTTGGTCGATTCTTGAACCGGTGAAGAGGGAGAAGAATATGAACCGTTCAAGTTCGAAAGGAACATGAGGGCTTTTAGAATGTCTCCAAGAGGAGCGAGAGAAGACTGAAGCTGATTCTGGCTCCTAGATGCTATTGTGCCATTGCTCTGTTGAGTGGCACGCCACTTGTAGCAATTAGGTCGAGTGTGACCGGCAGCACCACAATGATAACAGAGATGTGGCTTCTTCTGTTTGGCCTTTTGAGAGTTAGCCTTCTTATTCCTACGGTTTCTAGCTTCCCTTTTCTCAATTTTAGGGGGTGCTCCTAGAATGGACTTGCCCTTGTCTACGTTCTCACTAGCTAATTCAGATTTAACATTCTTTTCTTCATTTTCAATGTTATTAGCAGGTGGAACAAACATAGTAGTACTAGAAGTAGGAGTATTAGAGAGAGAGAATTCATACCCCAATCCAGTACGATCTGAAGAATATCTCTGAGCACTCAGCATCTCGTCCAGTTTAGCACTTGACGTCCTCTCTAGTTGTGCTTTGACTTGAAACAGCTCCGCTTCAAGCTTCTTGGTCCTCTCAACCAAGAAATTGTTTTCGAACCTCAGTGCTCCAATGGTTTGATTCGCTTCATCGACCTTTGTGGACAGCTCCTCACGGTTGAGTTCCACATCACTGAGCTTCTTGGTGGCCAGCCTATAGAGCTTCTCATGTTTCTCAGAAAGCTTGTATAGCTTCTCATAGGTGGTATGGATATCATCTTGATCATCCATAATCTCAATCTTGGAGTCCACCAACTCCTCTTCTTCATCCACTTTCTCGGTAACCCCATCAGTAGGATTAACAGTGGCAGTGAAGGCATTCAAGATTTCGTCGTCTTCTTCCCTATGCTCTTGAGGTACGTAGGACACTCTTGTTTTATGTGTCCGAAGCCTTGACACCCAAAACATTTTGGCCCAGCAGGAACAGTGTACTGACCGCCATCCTTGACATCCTTCTTCCCTTTATCTGAATTCTTGAATTGTGAAGAACTGGGCTGTCTACGGTCTTTGTTGAAGCCCTTTCCGTTGGCATTCTTCATAAACTTCTTGAATTGCCTTGTGATGTAGGACTTCATCTTGGAATCTTCATCATCTGACGAGTCATCTGTATCACTGCTCTTGGCCTTTAGTGCCAAACTCTTGCCCTTGCTTGACTTGCCCAACCTAGTCAACCCTAACTCATAGGTTTGCAAGTTTCCAACCAGCTCAGTCAAAGGAATTCTATCAATGTCCTTTGATTCTTCGATCGCCGTGACCTTGGCATGGAATCTCTCGGGCAGCGATCTAAACACCTTCCTTACTATCTTGGGTTCAGGGATGGTCTCCCCAAGATTGAAGGCTGAGTTCACTATATCCTTGAGCTTGGCATAGAACTCATCAAACGACTCAGCCTCCTCCATCTTAATTTCTTCAAAGCGTGTGGTGAGCCTCTGCAGCTTTGAATCTTTGACAGCCTTGGTGCCCTCATAGGTTGTCTGCAGGATGGTCCATGCTTCCTTAGCAGTTTCAGTTGAGGAAATTTTCTTGAACTCCTCATTGGTGACTGCACTGAATAGGGCATTCAATGCTCTGCTGTTGAAGTTGGCCGCCTTGATCTTAGCTTCATCCCAGTCGGCCGGCACTTCTGTAGGCTTGATCCAGCCTATCTCCACAGCTGGCCACATTTTCTCATCTAAAGACTGCAAGAAAGCTCTCATGCGTACTTTCCAGTTTGCATAGTTAGTGCCATCAAATAAAGGAGGAATGATTAGAGATTGTCCTCTATCCATGACAGCAGGGGTCAATGGATCACACACAATAGATTAAACCCTAATCAGAGTGTGCTTGCTCTGATACCATTTGACAGGCCACAAATGCGTTGACCCCTTGTGATAACTTAGATTAATTAATTAGCCCAGTTTTTAATTAATCAAATTAACATGCAATATCATGTGGCAGCACAAAAAAATCACCAAACTAAGTTAAGCAGCGGAAAATAAATAACACGGTGATTTGTTCACGAATGGGGAAAACCCTTACGGCAAAAACCCCACCGGGTGATTTAAGGTCACCACTCCCGAAACTCCACTATTATCACAACAAGCAGTTACAAGCAAGGAATCCCAAGTACCTCACCAACCTACAGTTGAACTCTTACCCCAATAGCCAATTGAACTTGTTCTGTAGTGACAGTTTCTCCTTTCAATGCACGGCTCCCAAGTACGTGACTAACCAGATGCGCGGATCCCAGTACGCGACTTCAAACACCAACTAGAGAGAGAGAGAGAGAGAGTTGGCTGCAAAGTTCTTCAAATCATCAATGATGAACTAGGGCACGGGCTAGAACTACTCTTTAAATCGTATTGTTGAGCCATGGGCTAGAACTACTCTTTAAGGCTAGATAGATATTAGTTGTTGAGTTAGCTGTCGAGCTTTAATGAACAACACTTTTCACATTTAAATCTTGGACAGACTTGAATGGCTTTAATACTTGGACTTGAACACGAACTCTTGTTCCTCGAAGTATTAAACACATCCTAGATCTACCCAATTACAAGTAAAGTGTGTTTTGTCAAAGGATTAGCTAATTACATAAAATAGTGACATATGTTCCTAACATGTGAAACACATATGTCCTAACAACCTCCCCTTATGGAAATTCGTGACAAAACCACAATAAACAAATGAACATATGAGAGGAGTCATAAATCACTCAACTCATACTCACTTGTTAAGTACAATAAAATATATCCTAACAAAATCTCTTGAAAAACATTGAAGAAGAGGGTTCATGGCAAGTAGACTTTGACAACCTATATTTCTAAAATACTTAACAAAACTCATCAAGGCATCTTTTTATGAAACAGAAATAACAGATTGCATACAATATATAAGAAGCATGTGTATAAAGAAAGAAAAGAAACAATACATGTAAGGGTAGGTGAAAAACATACATACATCAACATATAAAGAATATGAGTACAATGTGTGTCAAAATGGTCACAAGACCCAAAGTACATGAACAATGTATCTAAAATATAAAGAAAAGAAAAGATACAAGTATCCTCACTACATCCTTCAATATCAACACTCCTAAAAAAAATCTCCTATATAAACTCTCCCCCTAATTATGACTACTCTTATAACCAAAACTACACCCCTTTTTTGTCACGAGTGACAAAGGGTGAGAGTGTTAAGTAGACTTCTCTTCAGCACTGGAAGAGCTAGCATCACTATCATCCTCATCATCAAAAGCAGTGGCATTATCATCATCCTCCTCATCCTCAGAAGCCTCTAGAGTAGGTGGAGGAGAAGCAAGGAAGCCACCCATTACTGCCTACCCTCATGTAATACGACTAACACAGGTGTTCACCTAACACAGCTCATCACTGAGAGTGCCAAGGTGAGTATCCATGCGCTGAAGCTGTGCCATGATGTCCTCGAGAGTCACACTACTCATAAAGGAGAGGGAGTAGATGTGGATGGAGCTGGAGGAATGGGAGAAGGTGCTGACCCAGACCGTCTCGACTGAAACTATGCCACGCTTTATTTAACGATAGCGGTATCTATAGCACCCATGGTAGAAAAGTGGTCGGACATGAGAAAGGGAACAGAAAAATGGCATAAGATCCTTGTGATAGCCGAAGGAAAGATGAGCTTATCACAGGTTGCTGTATCCCTATACACATCTATGATAGAAAGAATGAAATTAGAGGGAAAATCTATACTAAGATGCTCAAGAAGGGAAAGCAAAAACTGAGCATGAGGCTCTGTGATAGAGTTATAATACAAAAGGGGAGGTAAGACAAAAGTCATAACCATGTTAAGAAAACGCGGACCTTTAGCAAAGGTCAAACAGTAAGTGAACTAACACTCACCCTAATCAGAAGGACCCTCACAGAAAGCATACATAAGCTCATCTTTAGACACAGTCTTAAGACGCTCACAACTAGGGTGGTCAGGATGCGCTACCCTAGAAACATGGAGCACGTCAGCTGTAAGAGCCGGAGTGACCATAATACGCATACCTCGAATGGTGAGTAGAAAACTAAGGTACTGAATAATAGAATCCATGCATGTTGGAGTAGAACTCCTGGATCAGCACGGATGGATATGTGACCAGGACATCACACAGTGACTCCCATTCCCTAGTGTGGATGACAGTGGGAAGGTTAGTGTCAGAGAAGTCTAATTGGCATTTCAAATGAATGCCTTGTCTAGAAAAGTTCTCAAGAAATTCGATTTGGCATTCTCATCAAGGAACTAGACATGAAATGGAGTAGGATCGGAAGAGGAAGATGCCCCAGAATGTAGAGGGTTTTGATACGGAACAGATTTACGTTTGGGTGCCATAGAGACAAACTAACATAAACAAAAGAGAGAGAAGGAGAGAGAGACAATCAGAAAAGTCTGAAGCATTTCAAATATATCAAAATATATTGAAAGAAAGGATGTATGCATGGGAATGCATGAACATGTGACATGCAAAGGTAATTGCATCATGGGCTCAGCCTAATCCAATCCTACCAGCACACAATCAGATAACATATATAACACACATCTAAATGCATGAAAATATAGTTATAATGCAAACGAGATTCAATGCATGAAGTGTTAAGATCACATAATCATAACCCAACCCAAAAATTTCACCAAAACTTCATCAATTTCAAAAAACCCCAAATTTTTTTAAAAAATCCCATAATCTAGGTCAGAATGCATGAACATGTATGAAGAAGGACAAGAAAAGAGATCATACCTATGAAAATGCAAACAAACGATCAAGGAAAGAGTAGGGAAAATGAAGTGGTTGAGTTGAGAGTGTTTAGGAGTGAGAGAGATGAGAAATTGTTGATAAAGATCGAAGAAATGAGATCAAAAATCGCAACAAACATATATTTAGAAACCTTATAAAGCTCGATCAATCGAGATGTATCGAGGATCTATCAAGCTTTAAAACGCGTCTTCAAGCTGTCGAGCCAGCTTTCGAGGATCTATCGAGGATTAAACAAAAGAATTCTTCACAAAGAGGCTTGATGGATCGAGGATCTCTCAATGAGCTATCGGGAGGACAAAAAGAGTCTCGATTGATCTATATAGCTGTCGAGAGGTATTGAGATTGCGATAAAACGCAACTGAAGAGCTCGATAGATAAGCCAAGTGTCGAGGAGCTGTCGAGATTGCTTAAAACAATTTTTCAAAGAAGGGAAAAACACAGACATGAATGCAATCAAACAAGCAACTCAACCAATGATCCAGTCAACATTTTAACCTTTCAAAATCATCTTTCAACAAAAACATTAAGCACATAGATCCCAAAACACACGCACACTAAACAAGTCTAACCAGTTTTATATTTCAAAAACAAGTTATGATAGTTTAGTGATCATACATCAACACATGTAAACCTTGTGATGACCAAATCACATTGTACCTGCACATGTATCAATAGCAATAAAGAATATTGCACGTTGTGTGTGAAAAACATCACAAGATTGCATAAATGTATCTATGTTATGTTGATTTGAGATATGAGTAAATCAATTTAACTCACACATGATCATAATTGTTTGATGGGGACTATCACCTTTGAGGTACATTCTATAACTCCCATATCTCTTAAAATACATTCTTGCAATTATATTTTAAAGCATTTTGATCTTTTTGCCCTTTATTTTCTTTGCATATTTTTCTTTTTAAGCATACCATGCATGGGCATATAAGAGATAGAAAAGAAATACCCAATTATGTTAAGCTTCTTGACATTGCACTTTTGCTGTGCCGAAGCATACCGATGTCATTGACATTGCACTTTTGCTATGCCAAAGCATACATATGTCATTTCATGATTGGTGTGCAACAGTGGTGATATGGTTACCTATGCCTTTCTCTTAGGATTTTCTAGTCCTTCCCATCAAAAAGAGTGATACGCATGTTAAGTACAAGAGATTACTTAACCTTACTCATCACAAACAAAGAGTCACAAATCTTACTTGCTTAGTTGTGCATAGAGATGCTCATCTAAGCTTCAAAAGAAACAAAGTTTAGAAAACTTTGTTTCAATGGCCATCCAAGGTGCACAAGCACCAATGTACACAAACACATACTGTTTTTGTATTTTTTAAAATTTTCATTTTTTTTTTATTTTTATGAAAAAACCAAAATAAAACAAACTGAAAATAACCAACAAAAACATGATAACAAAGCAAAGCAATGCTTAAAACTAAACTGAGTAAAAAACAAGAAAGCAAAAACATACAAGTAATGCAATCAAAAACAGATAGGGAGAGAGAAGAAGTGATTAAATCACTTGGATCCCTTTTCCTCCCACACCTTGGAAAAACCTTTCCTTTGAACAAGGCCTTAAACTGGCAGTGAGGGGAAAGAATTGAACCCATTCAAGTTCAAAAGGAACATAAGGGATTTAAGAAGATCTCCATGAGGTGCAAGAGAGGATGGAAACTGATTCTGGTTTCGCAATGTGATCATGCCATTGCTCTGTTGAGTGGCTAACCACTTATAGCAATTAGGTTGAGTATGACTAGCTGCTCCACAGTGATGACAGAGATGGTGCTTCTTCTGTGTAGGCTTTTGAGAGTTAGCCTTCTTGGCCCTAGGACTTTTAGCTTCTTTCTTATCCTGCTTAGGGGGTGCTTCTAAGATGGATTTACCCTTGTCTATTTTCTCACTATCTAAATCAGTTTTGACATTAGTGTTCTAAATTTCAACATTATTACAAGGAGGAACAAAAATAGTAGTACTAGTAGAAGCAATATTAGAAGTAGAGAAATCATAACCTAAACAGGTTCAATCAGAAGCAGATTTCTAAAGACTGAGCATCTCATTGAGCTTAGAGCTTGAAGTCCTTTCTAGCTGAGCTCTAACTTGGAACAGTTTTACCTCAAGCTTCTTGGTCTTCTCAGTTAGGAAGTTGTTCTCAAACCTCAGTGCTTCGATAGTCTGATTGGCTTCATCAAATTTTATGGAAAGCTCTTCACGTTCAAGCACCACATCACTAAGCTTCTTAGTGGTCAACCTATACAATTTCTCATGCTTTTTTGAGACCTTGTACAAATTTGCATAGGCTGTATGGATGTCATCTTGCTCATCCATCTTCTCAAATTTTGACTCTACCAAACTTTCTTCTTCTTCCACATCTTCTACAATCCCTTCAATAGGATTGGCAATGACAGTGAAGGCATTCAGGATTCCGTAATCCTTATTTTAGGAATCATTCTCACGTTCGGTGTCGCTTAATGTAGCAAAAAGTGTCTTGTTTTTCCCAATAGACTTAAGATAAATGGGGCACTCCTATTTCATGTGTTCGAAGTCTTGACGCCCAAAGCACTTAGGTCCTGAGGGAACAGTGTACTAACCGCCATCCCTTGCATCCTTCTTCCTTTTGTCCTGGCTTTTGAATTGAGAAGAACTGGATTGCCTACGGTTCTTGTCGAAGCCCTTTGCATTGGCATTCTTCATGAACTTCTTGAACTTCCAGGTGATGTAGGACTTCATTTTAGAATTTTCATGATCAGAAGACTCATCAGTGTCACTGCTCTTAGCCTTCAGTGCCATACTCTTACTCTTGATTTCCCAAGCCTTGTCAAACACAACTTATAGGTTTGTAGATTTCCAACAAGCTTTGTTAGAGGAATCTTATCAATATCCTTGGATTCCTCAATGGTAGTGATCTTTGCATGAAACCTCTCAGGTAGAGATCTGAGCACTTTTCTCACAATCTTGGGTTTTGGAATGGTTTCCCTAATATTAAATGCTGATTTCACTATGTCCTTAAGTCTGGCATAGAACTCATCAAATGACTCATCCTCCTCTATCTTAATCTCTTCGAAACTTGTAGCAAGCCCTTAAAGCTTCAAATCCTTTACAACCTTGGTTCCCTCATAGGTTATTTGGAGAATGGTCCATGCTTCCTTAGCAATTTTAGTGTAGGATATCCTCTTGAATTCCTCATTAGTGACTGTATTGAATAACGCATTCAATGCGATACTGTTGAAGTTTGTTGCCTTGAATTCCTCTTAGCATCATCCCAATCGGCCAGTGCTTCCTTAGGCTTGGTCCAGCCTATCTCCATAGCTTGCCACACCTTCTCATCTAAGGACTGTAAGAAAGCTCTCATGCGTACTTTCCAGTATGCATAGTTAGTTCCATCAAATAAAGGAGGTACAACAAGAGATTGTCCTCTATCCATGACAAACAGGGGTCAATGGATCTTCACAGCAAAGATTAAACCCTAATCAGAGTGTACTTGCTCTAATACCACTTAATAGGCCAAAAATGTATTGACCCATTGTGATAAATTGATTGATTAATTAGCCAAGTTTATTAATCAAACAAATTAACATGCAAAAGGGTGGTAGCACAAACAAATCACCAATAAACTAAAATGTAGCGAAAAAATAAATTGACACGGTGATTTGTTTACGAATAGGGAAAACCAACACAGCAAAGACCCCACCTGGTGATTTTAAGGTCACCACTCTTGAGAATCTACTATTATCAAAATAAGTGGTTACAAGTAAAGGAATCCCAATACCTTATACCAACCTACAGTTGAACCCTTACCCCAATACCTAATTGGACTTGTTCTATAGTGACAATCTTTCCTTGTATTGCATGGCTCCCAGTATGTGATTAACCAATTGCGCAGATCCCAGTACGTGACTTCAATCACCAACTAGAGAAGGATTGTTGGCTGCAAAGTTCTTTAGTTCATCACACGATGAAGATCGAGAAGCTCCTTGGTCAGAAAACCCTACGGTGTACAAACACAGTAGCTTCTTCACAAGAAAGATGAACTAGGGCAAAACTAGGTCTCCAAGTATAGTTAGCTCTTGTGCAATTGTGCTCTTGTCTGCCCTTAAAATAATCCTTATATATGTTTAGAGTTGTGAGAAAAGAAAGCCCAAACATACAATCACGGATTGGATGAAAAACAAACTCGAAAATCTGAGTTTCATAAATCTCAACAGATACCCTATCTGTCGAGCTGCTGTCCAACCATGGGCTAAACAGCTTTTCAAGGCTCGATAGATACTAGCTGTCGAGCTTTAATGAACAACACTTTTCACACTTAAATCTTGGACAGACTTGCATGGCTTCAATACTTGAAGTTGAACTCTTGTTCCATGAAGTATTAAACACATCCTAGATCTACCCAATTACAAGTAAAGTGCATTTTGTCAAAGTATTAGCCAATTACATAAAATAGTGACATATGTTCCTAACATGTAAAGCACATATGTCCTAACATTTGGAAAGTTATTTGGCTTCGTGGTAATGGTGTTGTGGCAATTTTCAAGTCTGGATGTATGAGTATTTTGGAGTGGGTTATGAAACCTGGGAGGAAGTTGTTAGCATTTTTTCTAGATTTCTTCGTTGGTTGCCCCACTATCATTCATCAATGACCTCCAAGTGTTCCTTGGAAATTTGGCGCTTGATGATTGACAATATGACTACTGATGATGTGAGTCCTTTTTCTTCACCTCATTTTTTTTTTTTTTTTTTTTTTTTTTTTTTTTTTTTGTGTAGGATCTTTGGTACTTGATTATGGTTTGATATTTTTTCATTCTGGGTTTCTTTGTGATTTTTCAGATGTCTTTAGAGCCTTAGGCTGGATGTGAGGGGTATATAGAGTGTGAATGGGCTTTGGAGTTGAATGGTTGTCAGGCATTGTTTGAATGTAAGCATGGAAAGTATTGGTATCTTGGTGATCGGGTGTTATCCCAAGTTCATCATGTATATCCTCCTTCAACAATTCTAGTTCCTCCTTGTCCCTTCGTCCAGTTAGCTGACCTTTTGACTGATGAAGAGATTGCTTAAGCCCGTACAGGCTTTGTTGTTCTAGGAGCATCAGGATCTTATTCTAAATTTATTCAAACTTGTCTACAAGGTTGCTTGGTTGGTCGAACAATACTTCTTTTCCTTTCTAAAGTCAAATCTTCATCTTGCAAATTCTTTTTCCACATTTCTGCTTGGTGACAATATCTTGCATGTTGGATTTTCAACCTCCACCTTTTGAAGGAGAGGAAGAAGGAGATGAAGAGGAAGAGATTCCTTCTCCTCATCATGCTAGTATTCCTTCGAGTTCATCCATGAAGACTCATCCTCATTTTTTGGCATGGCAATATGATGTGATGAATCCTAATAGAACGTATAGTTCCATGCCTCTAACTAGGCCAGAGCATACTTTTAATGTTCCTTGGCCTGATCCATTGTGTTCTTGAATTTTTAGTTCTTTGTCCTTATTTCTTCTTAGCTTATTGAATGATTCATAATCTAGCAGATTTGTGCTTTAGGTTGATGTGGATCTTGTGGAGAAAAGCATGCGGATGATTGGAGGCTTGTAGTCCTTGGCTCGTACTCAATCCTCCCAATACGTGCTTAATGATTCAAGCTGGGTATGCCATGTTACTTTCTGGGTATCTCTTACTTGAACTGTGCTTGATGGTGGAATTAACACCTGATTCTACTAACTTTTCAGGCATATAAGATGGAAGCAGCTGATGCTACCAGAAGAACTTTAAAGGAAAGGATCAGGAGCCTTGAACTTGAAAATCATCAATACGATCCTCGCTTTTTCTCAAGTCAAGAAGGAAATACTGAAGGTGGCTCCTCTAGAGGTGGATCAAGGAGATCCTCATGCAGCTAGACTCGAAGTCCCAATAATGGATGACTTGTATTTTTATTTTTCCTACAAAACAAAAGAAAGTGTTCCTTAACAATCTTGTATTAATTTCCATGTTTAGTGCTTTGTCCTTGGCATCACCTTGGATTATGTAGAAATTTTAACTAAGATAAGTTTAGAATTCACTTGATGAGGTCTTGTAGTATCAATTTGAACTTATCTTGATTATCTCTATTAGAATCTACACTTGCTTGAATGAGGTAGAGCCAAATGCCCCTGGTTCAAAATGAATGCATGAATTTTGGAAATCTTGGTGATGAAAATTTCTTTTTTTATTTAATTTCAAAAAATGATGATGGTGTTGTTGTTGTTGTTGTTGTTGTTGCTTTTTTTTTTTTTTTTTTTTTTTTTTTTTTAAGAAAAAAGATGATGGTGCTTTTTTTTTTAAAGATAAATGAGCCATGGGCTAAAGCCCCCAGTTTAAAAAGGAATGCATGAATTTTGGAAATCTGAATGATGCTTTTTTGAAAAGATGATGATGATCTCTTTCTTTCTTTCTTTTTTTGAAAATGAATGAGGATGATCTTTTTTTGAAAATTGCATGAGGCATGGGTGAATGTCCCTAGTTTGGAACATAAATTCCTGAGTCTTAAAAAAACTTGATTTGATCAATTTTTTGAAAACAACGATGCAAGTGATGATTTTTGAAAACAAGTGAGTTAGACACGTTAGAGTGTCTCAGATTGACTAAAAAAAGTTTGACAAACAATCTAAAAAAAAGTCTAAGAGCTTGAAATTGCATGGGATTTCATGGGTGTACAATGGAGAGGCTGCATGCCACTTGGCACATAAGGAGTGCCATGTGGCAAAAGTGTCGATCTGGCACTTTTAGAGTGCCAAATGGCACTAGACCATGTTATGACATTTGCGCCATGGTGGGTTGACTCCTTACGATTTTCCAATGCATGTTTTGCGTTTTTGCATTTTTTGAAAAATATGTACTTCGTTTGTGACCATGAAACACTCTCCCAGTCAGCAACAAACTCTTTGAAACCTATTTCAAACCTGATTGGGAATTGATGTAGCTCATATAAATGAATCCTCCTGCGACATTTCTCTACATAAAGGTTAGTAAAGCACAATAACCACAAGTAAAAGTCATCCATGGCTAGCCATCAAAATTTTCTCATTCAACAATTTATGATATCAACAGATGGGTTCATAACTTTGATTTCAGCTCCAAAACCAATTTTACAGCCTTCAAACTAGAGGGAATTACGGCTCTGAGGAACGTCAAGATTAAGTGGGACTTCCTTCGTGCTGTTGTGAAATTATGGGATCTGGATGATCATGTGTTTCAGTTTAACACTATTGAACTTTGTCTGACAATTGAAGAGTTTTCCGCTATCCTGAGCTATGATCCAAGCATAAAATCTTTTGTAGTTTCTTGTGAACCTAGACATAAGGAATCTTTGTCAAATGTTCTCGGTCTTCCTACTTCCATTACTAATATTATGATTGAAGGCCATATGGTGAATCTTCGTGCAATTATCTCTAGGCTGATTAACAAATGCACCTATGGAGTGACCAACAATATGTAGAAAAACTTCGGTTTGGCCTTATGTTTCGTGGGAGAATTTTTACTTTGCTCTAGGAGATATGGTTTTGTGGATGCTCAAACCATAAGTGTTTTGAGCCAAATTAAGAATGGTGACAATCCTATTGCTTTGATCTTAGCAAAAACTCTCCTAGGACTTGATGTTGTATTTCATGGTGGAGGAACTTGGAACTTCTTAGGGAGTCCTTTGACTTTGCAGATATGGCTGATGGAGTGACTAGACATGATTTCCAAGCATACCACCAGTAATTATGGGCCTAGCATTTTTACCAAGTGCCACACTGAAAGTGATTAAGCGAAGTTCTTGGGTAAGAAATCTAGTTCCTCAATTCAATGGGACTATTATTGGTAGAAGTGCCCACCCCCTCTACTGCAGTTTCTAGGATCACATCACATCTTCCATGTTAGGTTATGAAGGGTAACTTTCAATAAGGGAGATAAACTCTTGAGACAATTCAAATATGAGCAAGGAATGCCTAGTGGCAAAGGAAGAAGACCTTTCTCTCTTGTGTACACAAATACCACTTCTGTTAAGAACATGCAATTGGGTTTAAAGATGGCTGACCGGGTGGACCAATCTTTTGTCAAGGTTCATTTTCACATGATGACTATAAAATGTTCTAACTGGCTGATGGACAAGATTGTTGACAAGGAAGCTGAGAGGCTTGCTATAAGAGAACAATTTCTCAGAGACGACCGAGAAAGACTCGATGAAGACAACTATGAATTCAAAAGAAGAGACAGGGATGATGAAGCACCTAGCACAAAAGAAATCAATGATCAAAAAAAGAAAAGACTAAAGACAAAGTCACCTTCTTATTTTTTGGCTTTGAGCATGTTTATTTAGAAGTTGATGTAAAACTCTTATTTTTAGGAATTATTTAGGGTTTGTAGGTTAGGAGTTTTGTTTATGGTATAGGCTTTTGGGTTTTTTTTTTTTTTTTTTTTTTTTTTTTTTTTTTTTTTTTTTTGGGTTTGGCTTAAGGTTTAGGTTTTTGTGTAATGACATGGTTTAATGGAATGGTTGAATTTTTGGAAAATTTCGGTTTATGGGCAAACGGTGAGTTTTGGGAAATTGTGACCGAACCAATGCATGGTTGCCTATGTATCCCCTTTGATAGAAGGATTAGGTCATCACATAGCTCATTAATTTTTTTTTTTACCTTAATTTTTGCCTAGGCCACCCTTTTGGGTTTTCAAGCTAGCAAGCTCTCTCACTCTTTTTTTTTTTTTTTTTTTTTTTTTTTTTTTTTTTTTTTTTTTTTAACTCTCCTTTTGTGTAGGTCGCCCTCTTGAGTTTTCAACCTACCTTTTTTTGTTGCTTTTTTTTTTTTTTTTTTTTTGCTCTAATTTTTTCCTAGATCTCCCTTTCAAGTTTTCAACCTAGTGAGCTTTTTTTCTCTTTTTGTTTTGTATTTTTTTAATCAAACTTTGGAAGGGAAATAACATAATTTACAACCACTTCAGACTTGGTGCTTTCAGTCTACCACCTCAGACGTGGTATTTCTTCATTTGATCCATGTTAGTTGGCTCAGTAAAAGGATTTACATCTAAGTCCATCAACCTTACTGCTCTTCCAGAGTATATCTGCTTGAGAGTATATCTGCTTGATAATATATGGGCCTACCCAATTTTGCTTGAACTTCCCGTTTGCATCTTGAACCGGGGCTCGAATTTCTTTCAACACTAGGTCTCCTAACTTTAATTCTCTAGTTCTTACTATCTTATCAAAAGCTTTCCTAAGTCTCCTTTGGTATCCCTGAATGTGACATAGGGCTTTGAGTCTTTTCTCATCCAACATGCATAACTGGTCATATTTGCTTCGCAACCAATTTGCTTCGAGGATTTCACTTTCCAGTACTATCCTTAGTGAATGGACTCCCATTTCAATAGGAAGGACCACTTCCATCCCTTACACCAATGAATAAGGGGTGGCTCCTGTGGGAGATTGGATTGATTTTTAGTACCCCCAGAGTGCATAGGGTAGTTGTAGGTGCCAGTCCTTGTAATTCTTTGTGCTCTTATTCATCTTCAAGATTTGCCCTATATTTTTATTAGCAGCCTCAACTGCTCCATTAGTCTAAGGCCGGTAAGGTGAAGATTTATGGTGTTGAATGTTGAGCTGTCATAGTAGCTTCTCTATTTCTCCTTTAAAATGTAACCCATTGTCAGAGATGATCTCATGTGGTACCTTATATCTAAAGATGATGTTGGTTTCAATAAATTGAGCAACTTTCTTTGAATTCAGGACTTTGTATGTGGAAGCTTCTACCTATTTAGTAAAATAATCAATGACTACAAGCATGAATTCATAGCCATTGGATGCAGTCGGATGAATCTTCACAATAATGTTTATCTCCCATGTAGAGAAGGGCCAAGATGATGTCAATGTAATGGCATAGGTGGCATATGTTTCAAATCTCCATGGACTTGGCATTGATGACATTTTTGAACATGACCTGCACAGTCAGCTTCAATAGTGGTCTAGTAGTAGCCTTGTCGCATTATCTTCCTTGATAATATGTGTGCATTCACATGTGGCCCATAACTTGATTCATGAACCTCTTTAATTATCTGTTGTGCCTCCTTAGCGGTTACACAAAGGAGATGAATTTCATCATATGATCTTCTGTATAGTCTTTCTCTACAAATAATATAATTAGTGGACAACCTTCGGATGGTCAATTGGTCATTCTTGTCTGCAGATGATGGGTATGTCCCATCCTTGAGGTACTATAGGATGTCTGCATACCATTCACCTTCCCCATTCTTTCCTTCATCTTTTTCTATTGTCATGCAGTAGGCTAGTTCCTCTTTCTATTCCAACAATATCGGTTTGGCTTCATCTTCTTTCAGCCTATCCATCATAGATGCCATGGTTACTAGAGCATCTGCAATTTGATTTTGCATCCTTGGCACATATTGGTATTGGATCTTGCTAAATTTGGATGCCCACTTCTGAAGACATTCATGATAAGGCATAAGCCTTTCCTCTTTAATCTTCCATTTATTCTGAATATGAGAGATTATTAGAGCTAAGTCTCCGTATACCTCCAACTCCTTCACTCCTAGGCCTAAAGCTGCTTGTAGACCTATAATGCAAGCTTCATATTTTGTGGCATTGTTGGTGGCAGGAAAGTTAGTCTGCTGGAAAATGGAACGTGCGTCCCTTTTAGTGAAATTAAGAGAACTCAAATTCCACTTCCGTTTTGATTTGTTGCTCCATCAAAATACATCTTCCATGATTCTACCTCAATCCCCATGATATCTTCATCCAGAAATTCCCCTTGGATTTCTTCAGCTTCTTCTGGTGAACATTGGGCTAAATGATCGGCAATTTCTCTCCCTTTCATAGACAATTGCTCTCCCTTTCATAGATTTCTAAGTCACATACTTAATAACAAATTCTAACAAAAGCAAGACCCATTTAGCAGTCTTCCCATCCTGCACGAGTTTTTTCATTAAGTACTTCAAATGATCCATCCTTGAAATCAACAGAATCTTGTAAGCAAGCATATAATGTCTGAGTTTGCGAGTTGCCCAAACAAGTGCTACACATGTCTTCTCTAAAGGTGAGTACTTTTCTTCATAAGGCAACATCTTCTTGCTGATGCAGTAAATTGCATTCTCCTTTCTAGTTTCCTCTAGGTATTCAGCAAGTAGGGCCCCCATTGTTGTATCTGTAGCGGTGAGATACAACAACAATGGCTTTTCAAGTAATGGTGGGACAAGTATTGGCAGTTTCATCAGATAAGTCTTGATCTTCTCAAAGGCTTCTTGGCATTGTTCATTCCACACTATAGGAACTTCCTTCTTAAGCAGTGTGGTTCACATGTCATGGGGAGTTGGGTTATGAACCTACTAATGTAATGTATCTTCCCTAGAAATCCTCAGACCTCATTTTCAGTTCTTGGAGGTTTCATTTCTACAATTGCCTTGATTTTGCCAGGATTAACTTCTATTCCTCTTTGGCTTACAATAAACTCTAACAGTTTTTCGGATGTGACTCCGAAAGTGCATTTCTTGGGATTCAATCGTAATTTGTAGAATCAGATCCTTTCAAAGAACTTCTTTAAAGCTGGTATGTTCCCTTCACAGTCTTTGGACTTCACTATCATGTCATCAATATAAACTTCTACTTCTTTGTGGATTAAATCATGCAACAAAGTGGTGGCTTCATGTTGGTAAGTAGCACCAGCATTTTTAAGGCCAAATGACATGACCTTATAACAATATGTCCCCCATGGAGTAATAAAGAAGGTTTTCTCCATAACTTCTAAAGCCATCTTGATTTGGTTGAATCCTAAAAATTCGTCCATAAATGATAGCAAAGCAATCCTACCGTGTTGTTAACCAGGATGTCAATGTAAGGCAAAGGGAAATCATCTTTTGGGGTTGCCCTTATTCAGATCTCGAAAATATACACACATCCTAACCTTCCCAACTTTCTTTGGTACCAGAACCATATTAGCTAACCACCTCGGATAGTTGACCACTCTTAGGAATCCAGCATTGTATTGTTTCTCCACTTCTTCCTTGATATTGAGAGTCCACCCTAGCTTCATTCTCCTCAACTTCTACTTGGCTGGCTTCATGGTTAGATCTAATGGAATGCAATGATGTACTGTATCTGTATCAATCCTAGGCATGTCTTCATATGACCAGGCAAAGACTTCCTTGAACTCTGTCAATAGTGCCACTAATGCATCTTTCTCTGAAGTAATTAGGTTATTGCCCACTTGGATTATTTTGGGCTCATCCTCAGTTCCTAGGTTAGTGGGTTGGGTTTCTTCTTTTATAGGTTCTAGGTATCCATGTTTTAATTCCTTATTATTAAGAGTTTCTTTACCAATTTCAGAAATAAAAACATTCAAAGCTAGCAAATAACAGAATCAGAAATCATATTAAAAGGAAAAGTGTTCTCAATAGACTTAACAGACTCAATAGACTCAACCAGAAAACTATCACAAACAGACTTAACAGGAACAGAGATACTAGCAGAAATAGACTCAATAGGGACAGAAACAATGTTCTTAGTAGGAGTGACTGGCTCTATGGTCTTGATCTTCTTAGCAAAGGTGACTGACTTGACAGTCTTGATCTTCCTCACGGAGTCCTTCATAGGGTGGGCGGCTCCTTCCCATGTCCAGTTCTTCCACTCGATCGTGGCTTCCATAATGGCAAGTGGCTCCCACTAAGCTCCTTCTTCCCTCAACATCAGTACTACGAGATCTATATCTATGTAATCTGTAGCTTCTTCTTCAATCTCCATGTCTATGGGCTTGTCAGTCATAAAAGCATCCAGACATTCTATGTTATCCATCCATTCATCAAACAAGTCGTGCTTGCCTTTGTTGTCTAAGTCAGCGAGTTGAGGGAGATGCTCTAGCTTGCCTCCTTCTTCCCTCTCATTACTACGTTCAGCATTCTTAAGTGTCATGATTCTAAGACTATGGACCATCAGCTTTTGGTCTAGAGTGGCCATCTTGGCATCTATGTCATCTTCCTCTTTAGTATGTGTGGTTGGTGAACTTGGTTTTGAATCATAATATGACCCCAATTCTGGGACTTCTCTTCCATGCTTGTCATACCTAGGGCCAAACCTTGAGCTAATATGAGTGATATCGCTCTAATTTGAAGGGTGCCCATAGGGATATTCATCATGGTACATTTGATTATCTTGTGCATTCTTCTCTCTTGCATTCTTTAACACATTCATTAGTCTTTATTGATCACTATTAGTATTGCTTCACCTGTTAGCTTCGGTGTCATCTTCAATGTCTTCATCATAATAGTCCACATCACTTTCATATTCCTCATAGAATAAGTCTGCATCTTCATCTTCTCTATCACTAGAGGGTTCACCCTAATCATCACCACTATACGGGCTATCATAACTTCTGCTGCTGTTGTCATCACTATCGATGCTGCTGCGATCATCATCATATCCACTATCATTGCTATTGTTGTCACTACTATTATCACTCTTGTCATTGCTTTCATCCTCATCATCACTGGGGGCTGCTCCCCCTTCCTCATCTTCTTCTATATTGCAAATAGGATCTCCAAAAAGCGTAGTCATGGCATCAAGATCCATGTTATTAGCCCAATCAGTAGGAACCCATGATGTGTCTTCTTTTTTCAATTTTGAAGCCTTGTTGTGGCAATCAAGTAGTATCTCGAACCCGGGTACCATTGTCTTTGTCATAGGGTTAAACCTCAGTTCGGGGAATCCCCAATAACATTGACTCTCTCCGGCTTTTACAAACTTCCCATTTAATGTAGGATTACAGGGCTTTAGAGGTTCTGGAGAACAAGGAAGTCCTTTTACTTTGGCTTTGGCTTGGGCCATCTTTCTCACTTCCATCTCTAGCAAATTATCATCAGTCGGTTTATAACCTAGCCCAAAAGGTGGTGTGGCAGTAGGGATCGTCGGGTCCTAAACAGTTAACTTCTTCACAGTTCTCCCCAAATTCATCCCCAGAAGGTAGTTCATTCTCCTCATCATTGCTACCACATTTTTGTTACCATAAGGAGCAAAGTCCATTGGGATCTTCTCAACTTCTATCTTCTCTCTTTTCAAAACCAGGCCTTTCAATCACAAAGCCATCTAAGGTCAATGGCTCGTTCTCAGATTCAATACCATAGATAGGCTTAGGCGCAGTCAAAGTATCCCTATAGATGATCACAATACCTCTTTCATGTGGAAACTGAACCTTTTGATATAGGGAAGAAGGTACAGCCTCTGTGTCATGAATCCATGGTCACCCAAGGAGCATGTTGAAGCATGAGGCTATATTAAGGACCTAAAAATCCACCTTCTTGACCTTTGGGCCTATGATAAGCTCCAATGTTATGGTCCCCAAGACTTCTCTTCTATATTTGTCATGTGGCCTCACATGTTGGTTGGTAGGTACAAAGTCTTCAATGCTGAGGCCCAAGAAGCTTGCAATTTCAAAGGACACACATTCAAAGTGCTTCCATCATCTATCAAAACCATCGGTATCCTCTTCCCCATGGAATCTATAGTGATATGCAAAGGGTTGTTGTGGTGTTTCCCCTTCTTGGTCAAATCCTTGTCAGAATAGAAGGTGGTAATTCCCTATATATGGACCCAATCATAGCATTTAGATCTTGGAAGGTTGTGGATGTAGGGACTTGGATTTGGTTGAGCAAGTCTACTAGGTTTTGACGGTGTTTTTATGAGGCCATGAGTAAACCCCATAAGGATATGTTGGCTTATGTCTTCTGTAGTTGCTTGAGGACTTCATCTTCCTTGGTAGGTGCTTGTTGGGTAGATCTATTCAAGGCTTCCACTGGGTTGGCGATCTCTAAATGACGGGGTTTGAAGTGTCTCCCCCTTGTGATGTGGGCAATTCTTGTTGGATTATTGAGGTCAATGTCTTGGGGTTTAAAGTGTCTCCCCCCATTTGTGGGTGTTTGGTTATTTATATGGGGTTTGAAGTGTCTCCCTCCATTGTGGATGTTTGGTTATTCATTTAGGGTTTGAAGCGTCTTCCCCCATTTATGGGTGTTTGGTAATCCATGGGTTTTGATACTTCATTCCATATGTCATATCTTGGGGTGGTGGTAGATTTCCTATCCATTAATTCTTCCCATGTCATCATGAAGCATTCAAGTAGGTCATAAATTAGGTCGGATGGATCTTTCTCATTTTCTCTTCGATCATCAAGTAATTAATTCTTGGTCCTTTCCCAAAATTGTGATTGGGCAAGGGAGTATTAGTGATGCTAGGCCTTATAGGCGGCGCAATCACCTTGTTATCTATTAGGTCTTGAATTGCATGACGAAGGGCAAAACAACGATTAGTGTCATAACCAGGGCCTTTATGGTAAACACATCTTTTACTCACATCAAACTTGGAGGGAAAGGGGTTTGAGATTGGTCTTGGATCTAAAGGTTTTAGAAACCCTTTTATTTTTAGCTTATCATGCACTTGTCTCATGGGCATATACAACTCATGAAATTCCTTCTTAGGTTTAGACCCTTAGGGCACTGGCACAGGTGCAATAGGTGCAATTAATTGATAAGGATCATTTTTATAGATGTTGGAAATTTCAGTAGCCTTAGATCCTACATTCTTTTTAAACCTTGGCGGGTCATCAGTCTTTATGGTTCCATTGTTTATAGCATCCTCAATTTGGGTTCCAACAGCAATTAGAGCTTTAAAATTGGTAAAGTGTTGTGCAAACAAATATTTATGATACATAGTTAATAAATTCTTTACAACCATGGTTAATTGTTCTTCCTCACTTAGCCTACTTATCATCTGTGCGGCCTTAGCTCTCCACTTGGTAATGAAAGTGGAGAACGATTCCTTCGACTCTTGCTTGGTAGTCTTAAGGTCTCTTCTTATGATGTCCACTTCCATATTGTACTTGTACTGCTTGTGAAACTCTCAACAGTTTTCCTTCCAAATTCTTGCCCTTGCATCATCCAGGTTGAGGAACCACCTAAGAGCGGCTCCAATCATTATGCTTTGGAACATTTGAGCAAGTACTTCCTCGGTCGTGCATAAGGGCTGCATAGCTCTTATATACATCTTCAAATGAAACTTTGGGCAACCGGTCCCATCAAACTTGTCCAAGGTGGCATCTTGAACTTGGGTAGCAATCTTGCATTAGAGAACAGTAAGAAAGAATCGTAGTCCATAAGGTCTTCCATCTTATGGGCTTTTCTAATCATCTCCTTCATTTTATTCATCCTCTCGTTGACCTCTTTCTCACTTTCTACGGCTTGTTAATCATGATCAGTCTTGTCCTCCTCTTAATTACTTTTCAAATTCTGGAATTGTTGCATCATACGGTTCATATCTTCCCTCAGCTAAATTTGACTAGCTACCATAGCATTGAGTAGCTCTTGGGTGTTTATGGGTTCCTCTAGGTTTGGGTGTTCTCCTTCCTCTGCCATAATGTAGGGAGCTTCAAACTTCTGAAGGCTTGAACTACCTTGGAGGTCGAAAATGGGGTTGTGATGTTGTAGCAATAAAGTTTCTTTTATGCTTGACGACTTTAGTATTGTGATGGGAGTGACGGGTTCAGAACCAGAGCTATTGGATTGAGTGTTAGACTTAGGTTCTCTTTGTAGTCTTCCTTCATATCTTGACCAAATTTTCCCCTAATGATAAGCTTGGTCAGGTTAATCAAAGCTAAGACCCCATCCACATCCATCAATCAACCAAAACAAACACACACAGCATGCAACGCAATTTTAATGGGACCGACCTAAAGATAGGTTCTAAGTCATTATGTTGTAGGGTGGGTTTTTTGTTTCATTGTTTCCTATATCTAGGATGTTACACCTCCCAACTTGTAATGTAATGAACATTGCATTGGTCCAAACGGCATGGTTTGTCCTTTACAGTCAACAGGAAATGATTCAGTGTCTTTGGGCTATGAGTTGGTTAGTTCGCCATTGGGTACTCATATCTATTGAAGACCGATAAACCATGGTTACTACCACCACAAAATTTTTGAAAAGGGGTGCATACATTGTTGTTTGAATGGCACACACTATGACAGTTAGGGAATGATTTTAACAAGCAATACAAACAACAAATACCATACACCATCAAACATAAGCAAACAACTCTATCATGCAAGACCATGCAAAATAATGGCACACATTTGATCACTTAAGTCTAATACGAAGCTTAGCCCTCGATATCCCCAGTGGAGTCCCCACTGTGAGGGATCTCGCCATATTTGGGTTGCCTCTCAAAAAAGAAAGATTTGTGGTATGCATTTTAAGGCAACTCTCTTTTTGGGTAAGTGGTGTGGAGTCGCCACTTATTTTTTTACGTACAAAAAATAAGAAATACTAAATAAAAAATACATAATTGAATTGCTCCATTTCATTGATTGAATAAAAAAGGGATACAAATTTGAAAATTTGAACATTACGTGGCATTGGGTCCTAGTTTACAATCTACCAAAAAATACATGGTTTTTTGTCCTAGTTACAATCTACCCAAAGTAAATAAAGACAAGACTAGATCTACTTAGCCAAAGACCTAAATATGGAGGCTAAGTTATATAATGGGAAGGTGTTAGACACCCATTCTGCCCAGACAGAGTCTGGTCTTCTACACTCTTGTGACCATTGTACCATTTTTATGCATGTTATGAATGATATGTTGAACATGTGAAATAAACTAAACCACACAAAACCATTTATGAATATATCCTCTTTTTTTGTTTAAAATTCAGATTTGTTTTAATGATTAGAAAATTGATTTTGACTCATATAAAAAAAATCAGATCTATTTTTGTATGTGTAAAAAAAAATTGTTTTTGAAGAGAAAATTCAGATCTGTTTTATTTAATAAAACAAAGTCTTTTGGTTGGTTAAAAAATTCAGGTCTATTTTTAAGAGATTAAAAAAAATGGTTTTGAGTTTTATAAATGATCAGATTTGCTTTGTGATGATACAAAATGGTTTTTTATAACAGAAAAATTAGATTTGTTTTCCATTTAAAAAAGTTTGTTTTTTTTTTATGGAGAGGATCTCATTCATGAAATAATTTTATGCTACATGGACCAAACAAAACAAACAACAAACACAATAATACATGATCTCTTTCTTTATTTTAAAAATCTGCATGCATTAGAAAAATCAGCTTTGTTCTAAAGAAGATACAAAATCCATTTTTTTTTTAAAAGAAACATTCATATCTACATCTAAGGAAGATGCAAACTTGTTTTTGTTTAGGAAAAGATTCAGATCTACATCTAAGGAAGATGTAAATCTATTTTATTTGAAGAAAAATTCAGATCTACATCTAAGGAAGATGTAAATCTATTTTATTTGAAGAAAAATTCAGATCTACATCTAAGGAAGATGTAAATCTGTTTTATTTTAAGAAAAATTCAGATCTACATCTAAGGAAGATGTCGATCCATTTTATTTTGAAGAAAAAGAGTTAAGTACATGCAGATTTTAAAACTATTAAACAGATTATAGTAAAAATAAAAGAATCAAGAGCATATTTTCACAATCTAAATTAACAAGCCAAAATATGAATATTTGAAACAAGAAAGCACGCATCATCATGATTAGAGAAGCATAAGAACAAAAGGGTTAGAAAACAACCTCCTGGATGAGCACTTTTCTACTTGAGAGGATGTTTTAGGGTTCAAAGAAACTTATTCAGTTATCTTTTAAACCTTAAAACCCTAATTCTTATAGCAAATCTCAGAGAGGATTAGCAAATATCAACAATTTGAGAGTCTCAAAACGTATGCCTCTCAAAGCGTAAAAAAAAATGTTCTAAATTAAGAGACCCAACCTCTATTTCTTAGGGACTGGAGTGCTTAAAAAATAAGCAGTGATGCTTAAATGTGAATCAAGACGCATCCTTCTACGAAAAGGTCGAAAAGGATGTGCCTTATCATCACCCAAAGGCCATTGGGCCAAAGCCCAAAGGTAGGAATTAGGCACTTTTAGGCACTCCAAAAGTGCCATTCGACACTCCAAAAGTGTCGAATTGGCTCTTGGACACTAAACAAAATTTCATGTTCAGGTGCCATTTGGACTCCTCTTTTAGGGTTTTTTTACTGGTCCTTGCACTTAGACATGTTGTCATCCTCTGTTAATAATTTTTTGTCTCTTTTCTGGATAATTCAGGATTTTTAAGAACAATTATCTTGTAGATAAATATCCTAAAATAAATTTTGATAAAGTTCAGATTATCCACAATTTTATTGTTATCCAATCATCCATTTTATTCCTATGCATGTAACCCTACTTTAAACACTAATTATCAACCAATCACAAAATTATTTAATTAATTTTAATTATTTAATCAATCAGAATTAATTTAAATTAATTGTGTGTGGTTAACTCTTCCTAAACACAATGTATATGGACCGTGCAAACTTGATCGTGAGATATCTTTCGATCCGATGGTTCAATTTAGAAACCGAACACACCATTGCGACTGTTAGAATCTCAAGATCATGGGTGCAAAATCGAGTGTCTACACTAGGTTAGAATGGATGTAGTTTAATTGTTTGTTATATGTTGGTTCTAAGTCAGTTGCATATGCAAGTGCTTGCGTACACAACTTCAGTAGCCTACGTGCGCATGTTTTGCATACATACATAGACTCACCCAAAATTACCTAGATTTGCTTGCTTGCTGTTTTCTTTGTAGTTATTTTGAATGCGTGTTTAGGTTCCTATTTATGCCCAATAACATGTGACTAGGTCCTGCTTTCCTTAAATGAAACGTGTTTAATTAGTTGTTTCCTTTTAATTTTTGGATGATTAGGGTTTTGAATTTGCTTGAATATGAACATGAACATGCATTGATGTGATCATGCATCTGTGTATATGGTGCTATGGTGATGCATTGAGGTAATTGCTTGTATATGAGTATGAATATGAATGGTTAAATGAGATGAATATGTGATACATGTGATGAAATTTTTGAATGTGTGGTTTAAGTGTGAACATGAGATGATGAACAATGGTTGAATGTTGATGATGCATGCTCACTACCATGATAGATGTGATATGATGAGATGGATGAATATGAGATAATATATGCAATGGGATGTATGGTAGGGAGACAACATTTTGAGTGCAATAGAATTAGAGAGAGAGAGAGAGAGAGAGAGAGAGAGAGAGAGAGAGAGAGAGAGAGAGAGAGAGAGAGAGTGTGTGTGTGTGTGTGTGTGTGTGTGTGTGTGTGTGTGTGTGTGTGTGTGTGTGAGTGAGTGTGTGTGAGAGAGAGTGATTAGAGTAGCCTATTAGAGAATACATTAATATAACTAGGACATTGAACATAATGAATAGAGACCAGCCCGTGCACAGGCCAAGCAAGGTTGGGTGTTTAAAACATTTCCATCCTCATACCTTAACTTTGGACCTAGAATTTGGATATACAAGATCCTCTACAAAGGGGTCTAGTTGGTTCTTGGACCTAAACTAGGTGGCGACTCCAAAGCCTTCTGCCTTTGATCCACTTGACCAAGGTGTACTCCTTAGCAAAGTGCAAAGAACACACATTGGCCAAGATGCAAACCTGAAGCCCACTAGGGCGATGGGGCGATGCGCTAACATAAGTCTTTGTTTTTATATGATAAAATATATGTTAGATTACCTATTTGAACATTATTATGATAATTTTTTTGTACTATTGTATTTTTTTTTTTTTTTGTCATCCGCTTACAATTTTAATGAATTTCTTATTCATTAGAGAAATTTTCATACAATTTTTTGTTATATTTTAATATTGCTAGCAATAGATTTATCACAATATTTCATTTAAGATTCAATTAATTAATCTCTCTCTCTCTCTCTCTCTCATATAACATCAAATGGAGTGAGAAATTTCATTTTGAGTCATTTAGACACTTCAAATGCAAAAATAGACTGGAAATTTAAAATAAGCACAAAATATTATGTAGGAAATACCTTGTCAGTTAAAGTCGATGATGAATGATCAACAACCAATGATATCGATGTGGCAGAGTTGAAATGGTAGGTGATATTGATGTTTTAGTGTTGGTGAGGCAGGTTTTATTGATATGGACCTAGGGTTGATGTGGTAGTTTGTGGTTATGAAATGTATCATCATGTGTGTATTGGCGCATATTTGGTATATGAAGTCTATTGGAAGTGTGTTTGGCACAAGGAATAGATGGGTTAAACTTCTAGTGACACGTTAAAGGTCTAATCATTGAGATTTTATTGGTAATGAGTAGATCAACTTTAGATTCTATCTGATCATGAGATAATTGACTTGACTAGAGGCTTAGAGACAGTAAATCTAAGGAAGGCAATGGTTTTACAGTGGCGAGAGGCTACCAATGATAGTGGAGGAATGCTAGGAATGTCTAACGGTGGAAGAAAAAGGTTGATAAAGGTAGAGGCAATGGAAAAACACTAGAAAAGATAGGCATTGCAAAGGGAATACCAATAAGTCAAGAGTTTTGGCTCTAATATCATGTTGGAGGCTTATGTGTGTGTGTGTGTGTGTATATATATATATATATATATAGATAGATAGATAAAGGCTAGTGAGACATTGAGAGCACTTACATTAACTCATCTAAACTACAAAAAGTGCTCAATTTTACACATTCAACCTTAAAAATCTCTTCTAAAATTGTGCAAATTTACAAATAAGTTACAATAACCATGTAAATATACATGGTTATTGTTCATTTGTATTTCATTATTTAATTAATTTCTCTCTCTTTCTATTCCATCTATTGCTTCTTCTTCTTCTCCTCCTCCTCCTCTCTCTCTCTCTCTCTCTCTCTCTCTCCTATCTATGGCTTCTTCTCTTTCACTCTTTCTTCTCTTCATCTATAGTCCTTGCTCACCACCACTGTTTGCCACCACCTACACTTTAGGCAGTGGCTCTCCTTTGTTTCCCTAGCCACGATCTTCTCTCTCTCAACTAAAAACCCATAACAAAGCAGCCAATTTTCCTCTTTGGTGCTGGCCGTCAAGATCTAGCGGTGCAAGTGATTGGTTTTGGTTAGTGGTTTATTGATTTTGGTGGGTAATTTTGCAAACCAATTTTACTAATTTAGTGATTTTGGTGGGTGGTTTGCTTAGTGGTTTCTTGGCTTGAATTTGCTTTGATTTGGATTTGGGGGGGTTTTTGGCTAAGGAAGAAGGAGGCTGTGATTTGTGTATGTAGAGGTTTTTCATGAGTGTGATTTAGGTTAAATTGCATTCCTTTGTAGAGAAAACAAAGGAAAAAAAAATGGTAAAAAAAGGAGAGAATAAACAGTAAAAAAAAAATAAAGAATTAATAATATATTAAAATAGAGTGTATAATAGAAAATTTGATGTGGGTGTTCTTGCAAAGAGGTTTTATAAAATAGAAAAGTAGGTTCTTATGATATAATAGACATAAAATTTTAGATAGGCTAATGTGAATGCTTTAACGCTATAATATCAGTACCACAAAGACAATGTTAGTATAGTAACAACATAATGGTGATTAGGGCTATCCAGCGGGTCAAGGACCCAACCAAATCAACCGGATCCACCTAATCAGAAGCCTTATGGTCAAACCTGAAGCCCATGGTTGGTCAGATTTAGGTATTTTACTAATAAAAACTGAATGTTTAGTTTGGGTAGCTAGTTAAGGGATTAAAAACCCATATAAATCAACCTGACCGAAGGTTTCATATTTCTTTAAAAATTATTATTTTTTTGATCCTTTATAAGTAAAGATGTGAAGTGATAGTACATAGCTATAGCTTGTACTATAGAGTTCTGACTAATTATGACTTACACGCTAACTAAGACATACATGCAAAACCAAAATCAAATCACATCAGCTTAATAACAAATCAAAACTGAGTTTTAGTCTTCCATTCCACTTCCACATACTTATTAGCCCTCATCTGACTCTCTTAGAGTCTCAGACTCTCCGTTCTCTCTAATCTCTACTTTTCACTCCACTCTTCACGCTCCACTTTCTCTCCAAACCCTAGCTACTACTGCTACCACCTCATCTGACTCTCTTAAAGTCTCAGCCTCTCGATCTCAGCTTCTTAGTGTCAGGTATTTTCTTCCTTTTTCATCTATCTTATTCTCTATTTTGAGATATAGGTTTATCATATTTTTCAAATCATTTAAAATTCAAAGATTATAGTTGTGAGAAATTGCCAAGCCGCCGAGTTGCATGTGCTTGAAAAGTGAGCCTCTATTTGTATTTGCTAATGTTAAAATTGTACTCCTCCATCCCAATTTGTTTGTTGTTTTTCAAAAATCTAACTTTTTAAGAGAACATCATTTTTTGTCTTGTTTGTTGTATAAAAATGTATAAGTTCCAAAATTACCCTTAAATAAATTTATCAAAAATGATTTTGGAAATAAGGTAAGGGCATAATATGAACATTAATAAATTAATGGTTTTCAATTTTATGAACATGGCAATATTTTGGGACATCCCAAAATGAAATAGAGGACAAACAAATTGGGACAAAGGGAGTATATGTTATCTAAAGCTTTAAGCTGATTTGTGTAGTAAATTGTAGAGTCCTAGATTGGAGTTTAAAGTGAGAGTCCTATTGGATGTACTGACTTGTGAAATAAATTGTTCATTCATCCAATTGAAGGGGATGGACTATTAAAAGGAAAAAAAAAAAAAAAATCAGGTTCTTGTCAAAGGCCCTAGGACCATTATAATTGATAGCCCTTATATTTATTGGTTTAATTTGATTTATTGGGTCATAGATTTGAGTTTTCAATTTTCAAAGATTAAACTCTAATTTAAAAAGATGAAATCCTAACACATTTTTATTTTGTTTATCTAATTGTATTTTATTACTCATTTGTTTGATTCATTTTGTTTTACTAGCTTAAAAAATTGAAACCCTAATTTTATATAGGAGTTGAAAGTTGTTCAAGTAGACTACTCTTTTTGCTTCCTCTTCAAGCTCAAATCCCTAACAGCTAAGGGTTCTCTAAGGTATGGTTTATTGTCTGTTGTTTCTCTTTTAACTTCTTGTTTTTTTTTGTTACTTTTGTTGTTGCTTTGACTTCTTGTTGTTGTTGTTGTTTTGTCACTTGTGTGTGTGTGTGTTCTTGTAACTGGGTTAGTAGCTTTTGGATTTAATTAATACCGAGTGCTGTTGGGGTGTGATTTGATGACTGATCTATGGTTGGGGCAGTTAAATTGAATGTTTTTATGATTTTGGGTTTGCCATCTAATGTAAAACTTGTGGCTCTTAGAAATTAATTTGTTGCTTTTCTTTTGTTCATTTGTTTGTGTCTAAAGATTTATTGCTTCTAGGTCCCTTTGTTTCTTATAGTAATAGCTAGATTTGAGAGTTGCTTTAATGGTTATTTGCATGCGCTATTAAAATGTGAAGGATTCTTAGGTGAATTTGATATTGTTAATGACATAAAATTTCTTTATTTTTCATAAATTTATGGTGGGAGATAGGACAAATGTATATGGAATGTTTTGTATTTTTGCTTGTTATTTTCCTTAAATTCTTTTAGTATTTTTCTGTGTGCGCTAATCTTAATCTTTGTTTATTATTTTTTATTTCAATGATTAATATTATTATTATTAGTAGTGGTAAAAGGATAGTAGTATCATTGTTATGGTGGTTTGCTAATGCTTAAATTTGATTTCATTAGGTTATAGAACCCTCTAGTGATGCACCACCTTCCTAAACAACACCTATTGCCCAACTTGAACCGGCTGCCACTCCAACTAATGTTGAGGTTCCCCTACTTATGCCCAAAGGTAAAGGCAAGGTGAGTGAGAAAGGTGCTAGTTGTGGTAATAATAGGAAAAAGTTTACTGCTTGGGATCATTTTGAAAAAATACAAATTAGCGAGGGTCATTTTAAGGGAAATGGTATAACTAATGTATTTTCTCATGTGCCAAATTGTCTTAGAAACCCTAATAGAGATGCACTTAAAGCACATCAAACCTTAGCGTTTGAACCCATAATAGATGGGGAGGAAGGGTTTTAGATTGTACCAATAGTCTGTACTGTTAAGGCTTTTAGAAAGGCGCTTGCTGAAATGGTTATAATAGATGAGTTGCCTTTTAGGTTTGTTGAAAGGCATGGGTTTCAAAGATTTATGACAAAATTACAACCTAAGTTGCGTATAAGGACATCTTATCTCATCAAACTATGGCTATGGATGTAATTGACATATACGGTGTTGAGAGAGAGAAACTAAAGGAGGCCCTAAAGGGTCGTAGGGTGTGCATTACTATGGACACATAGACTAGTATTCAAAATCTGAATTATATGTCCCTCACATGTCATTTCATTGATGATGATTGATAGTTGAATAAAAGAATTCTAAATTTTTGTCAAGCTAAAGACCATAAAGGGGAGACTATAGGTTGACTATAGGTAGAAAGATTACTATGTTTGCGTGAGTATGGTATTGATGGCAAATTCACTTTGGCAATTGATAATGCTATCTAAAATGGTGCGACCATTAAGTTTTTGCAAACGGTAACTAAAGATTGAAAGGGGACTGTTTTAGAACATGAGTTCTTACACATAAGGTGTTGTGCACAAATCCTAAATCTGATTGTGAGGGACAGTTTGAAAAAATTGATGCATCCATTGCTAAGGTGCATGAAGCTGTGAGGTATGTGAAGTTCTCACCAAATAAAAATCAAATTTTAAGGAGTTTTGTGGAGAGATTAGGTATTGAGTTCAAATCTCTTCTTTGTTTAGATGTACCAACTAGGTGGAACTCTACCTACCTAATACTAGAAACTGCTAAAAATTTTGAGAAAGTGTTCATATGAATGGACTTTGAGGATGACAATTATTTGTCATACTTTATGAACAAGGAAAGAACGATGGTTTGGGATCTCCTAGTGGTATTGGTTTCCAAAATCATAGGACATTTGTGGGTTTTTTTTTTAAAGCTTTTTTATAATGCAACAAAGAAGTTCTTCGGTTCTTTGTATGTTACTTCAAATACCTTTGTTGATGAGATGTTTGTTATTCGAGATAATATTGCTCATTTAATTAAATCTCAAAACCACCTCTTGAGAAACGTGGAAACTAAAATGGAATATAAAATTGATAAATATTGGAGGAAAGGGGATAAAATTAATCATCTTTTGTATGTGGTTGTGGTTCTTCATTCAAGAAAGAAAATGATGTTTTTGAAGTTTTCTTTTTTGAAATTTATGAGGATGAAGTGGCTGATGAGATGATTGATTTAGTGAGGGGTACCTTTTTTGAAATTAATCAAGTTGTATGATTATTACTTTTATGTTGGTTCACCAAATGTGCAAGTACCAAGTGGGAGGGAGAGACACACATAGAAGGTGATTCAATTGGATTTATCAATCCATATGCGTTGGTTAATTCTAGATATGAGTGTTTCTTGGTGGTTGAGCAGTCCATAAGGTGTAGCAATGAGATTGAAAAATCTATGACTAAAAATTGTGAAGGTATAAGGGATGTGAAATTTGAGATATTAGGGTAGTGGAAGGCCAATTCAAATAGGTATCAAGTATTGTCCAAAATGGCTAGGGATGTGCTGACTGTACTTGTTTCTACTGTTGCTACTGAGTCAGAATTTTGCATCGGAGGGCGCATACTTGATCCATTTTGGAGTTCACTCACTCCTCTCATGGTTCAAAATCTTGTTTGTGCTCAAAATTGGCTTCAAGTCTTGGTTCCAATTTCTTTTCACAAATCAAAGGATGGGGTAGAGGCATTAGAGGATGAATTTCATGACTTAGGTAATGTGTTTAACTTCCAAAATTTTTGTCTATTAAGTATTATTAAATGTGTCCTATATTCAAGTGAAATTTAATCTATTGCCTTTATTTCTTTTTATTTTCTAGTTATAAATCAAGCAGTAGTAGGTGGTTCCAGCTCAAGCAAAGGTATCTCAATTAATGTAGTCAATCACTGACCAGGTAAGTTTCTTCCCTTAACTGTTATTTCTAGTGATTTTGGTGATTGCCCTTACTGTTATTCCTATTCTTATATATTATTGATAAATATCTTTTTGCCCCTTGTATTGTAGGAAGAAGGACACATTTTGTATAGGAGGCAAACTTTCGGATACATTTTGAAATTTTTTTTTTTGGATGGATATATATATATATGTATATATTGCTTTTCTAACTATAAATCAACTCATTTTTGTCGAAAGGATAGCCTTATATAAACCAAATTCGGGGGGGAAGGGGGTAGGGAAGAGATGGAGAAAGTCAAGAGAGAGAGAGACCAAGAGGTGAAGTGATAAATATGTTTGCAAAAAGGAGTAAAAAATTAGCAACTTCAAATTTCTTTAATCTCAAATTTGCTACATATTGCAAGATTTTAACAAAAATGAGAAGAAGACGATGTAGATCCAAAACTTTTGAAAGAGGAGGCAAAGAAGAAAGAAACTAGAACTTTAAACAACCCACATATCTGAAGAAAATAATAAGAAGATAAAGAAGTGGTCAAGTGGGGTAGGTGGGTAGTTAATAGAGTTTTTTATTATATTATATTATTCATTCTGTAGTTTAAGATAGCCATGTTGTAGTCTTACATGAGATACTTTTTTTTTAGGACTTACGTAGTACTAAAAAATTAAACAAAATATATAGTAACACACACACATATAATATAATATTATATATAAGAAATGTATAATAATATTTAATATATAATTTTAGTATATTAAATAATAATTCATTTTAGTACAAATTTATTGTTACGTTATTATTAATTTCAGTTATAAACTTACTATTTGTAAAATGTGGATTTGCTATTTTATTTTTCTATTTTTTTTTGAGAAATTTTTTTTCTAGATATAAGATCCTCTTTGTTACATTTTGGTATTTTTATTTTGCAAATATAAGATGCAAAATGCTAAAAAATTACATAAATTCGTTAAAAAGATGTTATATATTTTTTAAGCATACATATTTATTACTATTAGTTTATTAGTATATGAAAAAAAATTATTATTTATTTATATAATTTAAAAATTCTTAATTAAATTATTTATGATGTCATTGATTCGATTGTGGTCAGACCATAAAATTTGGACTTGCCCAAATTGCTAACTTATAAAATTTAGACTTGGCCTTTTTATTTTTTGCTTATACTCTGCCCCCCAAACTTGAAATCCTATGTCTATCCCTACTATTAGGGACATATTTTTATGTAATTGGCATATTATTTGATAAAACACACTTTACTTGTATTTGAGTATATCTAAGTAGGTTTAAGATAATCATTACAAGTGGTTAAATTGAAGACATAAAGATTACTCAAGGTCTGCTCATGAAAAGTGCAATCTACAGGTCTCAATACCTTCTCGACAAAAGCTCGATCTGTTGAGATTCATTAAAGCTTGACAAATGTCTCGATCTATTGAGCATACAGGATTCAGACTATAGCTAAGAACATTTTTATTCTAAAAGGCTATTTGTTTATGAGTTTGTATAATCTTTATTGGACTAGGAAAGCCCAAGGTTTGTGTAAACCTATTTGGAATAGGAGAGCCCATTAAGCTCCTATTTAAAAAGGAGGTGTAAAAAGAAAAACCTAACCCTAGAGAGCTTCATAAGGTTTTCTTTTTGAAACCCTAGCCACCTCCTACAGAAAAAAGAGTTCTTGCTGCATTTCTTGTATGCCTTTAGGTTTTGTAACCAAGCAAAGTCTCTTGCACCAACATTGAAGATCTTATTGGTGTTTCTATGTGAAGCTACTACAAATCAACTACAACAATCAAAAGGTTGTTGTACAGTTAGTCACGTACTGAAATTCGTGCAAAGGAGTAAGCCGCATACTGGGATCCACATATCGATTGGTTAGTCACGTACTGGGAGCCGTGCAATAAAAGGAGAGATTGTCACTACAGAACAAGTCCAATTGGATATTGGAGTAAAGGTTCAACTGTAGGTTGGTATAAGGTACTGAGATTCTTTTACTTGTAACTACTTGTTTTGATAATAGTGGATTCTCAAAAATGGTGAACTTAAATTCACTCGGTGGGGTTTTGCCTTAGTGGTTTTCCCCATTCGTAAAAAAATCACCCGTGTAAAATTTATTTTTCGCTACATTTAGTTATTTGGTGATTTGTTTGTGCTACCACGCATATTGCATGTTAATTGAATTAATTAATTAACTTGGCTAATTAATTGATTAATTTATCACAATGGGTCGATACATTTTTGACCTATCACCTACTTCTCTATAAGTTATGGACATAACTATAGATAATAGAGTAGTTGTTCTTTTTTTTTTTTTTTTTTTTTTGAGAAATAGTAGTTATTCTTTAATGCTTTAGAAAAAGCTAATTTTTGGAATACTTCGGTTTTTTTATAATTGTAACTAATTATATATATATTGCTGAGAATATTGTAACTAGCCTACTGCCTTGGTAGTTTATTGCCTTATAGTATGCTTTACTTATTTGTTGTTGCCATATTTGCTGTGTGATTGTGATTTATTTGCTAGAATTTGTTACTTGTGTGAAATGTTTGGTAGGTTTTTATAATAGCTTAATTTTGCATATTTATATCATTATTAGAAAGCACTATTATACTTATTTTGAGTTAATTCATACATTTTATAGTTGGTTTTGGACTAATGCTAAATAATCAATTTTGTGCTTAATTGAACTTTAATGCTTGAATTTATCTTTTGTAGGATAAAGAAATTAAATAAATGGATTTGTGCAAAGAAGAAAACTAAAGGATTTTACTTCTACAAGAACCATGATGAAGTCAAATAAGGGCAACCCAATTAAATTTAAGTCCAATTGGAGCAAGGAATCAAAAGGAAATTTGCACCAAATCCAAGTCCAATTCATATTAGAATTCCAGCCTGCGCACCAATTAGTATTTGGAGCATAACTTTTGGCTCAGATGTCCAATCGAGATGATTCAAGTTGGGCTAGAAAGTTAACTAAAAGAGATACAACTTTGTAATTTACTATAAGTACGAATTTTGAAGTTAAATGGGCCAACAACATCGGTTAAGTGAAACCTAAAATCTTGTGATTTTCTCCAAACAAGAATTCAACTTGTAAGAGGATTCCTTGAACTAATTATAGGCTCTTTAGGGAAAAATTCAGGGAGAGCTGCCATGGAATGTAATTTAGGTTTTCTTAAAGTTTCTTTATAGTTTTTAGAGTTTTTTTTTGTATTATAGCTTGCTAGAAGTCTTGCTAAGGCAAGGGGTGAAACCCCAACCATTTATTGGTATATTCTTAACAATTATTTATTGGTTTTAATGCTTATGTTTATATGTTTTTGATTGATTTACTCATCTAGAAAAGTGTTTAGTTCTATAAAATTCTTTGATTTATCATATACTCTAGACACATTAAATGCTTAGTATTCACTGCAAACTAATTCACTAGTTCTGTTTTGCCTAAAATTAATCAATTTCATGAAACTAACTTAGAAAATTAATTCTTGAGTTTTTATTGTTAAATCATTTGACTAAGATCATTCTTTGTATGAATTTAGTTGAGTTATAAAATAAATATTGTTAACACTACCAACAGATGTGTTGTGTGTGGATCCCTAAACTTTAGCTCCTTAATATATTGTTATTTTCTCTCAATTTAAATTAACTTTACTAAAATATCAAAAATCTCTTCAATTAAAATTTATTATTTTAGTTTTATTCTCTTGTATTTTGCTAATCAATTCCTTTTTCCCTGTGGATTCGACGTCGGACTTACCGAGTTATTATTTCGTGACAATTTGAAATAAATGATATAAAGAGAAGCCCCTCTAATATATATACAAGGTTCAAAAATTTATAAATCTTTGTGATTTGGCAAGCTGTTAATTTAGGCCAAAAAGGCCTATTAAAAATAGAATTAAAAAAAAATCCATGAAAATCCACAAAAGTGGCCCAATCTGAAGCTCAAACCCACCTAACTGACGAGTCTGACCAATTCAATCGATGATCTGAACTATCGGATCTGACCCTTATGTATGATTGAGTATGGGTCAAATTTTCAATCACCTAACCCAATCTGGTCGAGTATGAGTCAGGCCTAAACCCAACCTAACCCAACTCAACCCGACCTATGGACAGCCTTATTAACAATATGTTGACAAGGCCTTAATGTTCAACATTTCCTTGATGTGGCTAATAGACCAAAAAAAAAAAGCATCTAAGAAATTATGATACGGTGGGGAAGTGCATAGGTTGGGTCAAAGTTGCATTTGAGGTATTTTTCAACCTAACTCAATATTGTCAAGTTGAGAAATTATCAACCCAACCCAACCCAACCTATGATGGCTTAAAAAAAAAAAAAAAAAAAAAACACAACATGATATGTAGGATTCATTTTGGGTTGGGTTGGATCATCAAACCATGTTGTTGAGCCTAATAAAAAAGAAAGAGTTTTCCTTCCATTATTCAAACTTATATATATATATATAACAAAATCTCAAAATTCAAAATAAATTAACTAAACAATCTAAAATCATCTACTTTTTTCCAATCCGGATTTGATATAGCCTAAGCTTCACAAAAAATTCACATCCTAAATTGATGAATAGCGATAAAATGGTCGTCCATAATACAAACCGTCCAAGCAAGTGACGAGTTAGTTTAAACTTAGCATTTAGTGATCAAATGACGAACGGATTAATTCCATACATAAATTCAGCATTTAATCCCATACATAAATTCAGCATTAATCCCATGCATAAATTTAGCATTTAATGATCAAATGACAAACGGATATAGAACTTACTGCCATCTAATTCTCTACATTTAATGGCCGTTACAAACCTTAAATGGCTAGGATTAACATTGAGCCATTAATCATCCAGCTTAGGTGCAACGTAATGTGAGGCCAACAGATTGGATATTTACTCACACAAAGGCTATATAAAGCCAAGAGAGACAAGTAAGTGATTCATTCTAAGCACACACATAAATTGCTCTACAGATTATTGATTTCTAAAGAGTTTAAGCTAATTTAAGTATCGGAGGGTCTTTGGCAGGTCCCAAATTAGTGTCATTATCTACTTGGTGTTTTCTCTTAACAGGAACACACATTGTCCGATGATACTAACAAGGAACATACTGATGAGGCAAAATTGCGTTTTATCAATTTGGCACCATCTATGGGAATGACAAGCTATTAATAAAATAAGCTGTTGAATTCTCTAACAACTAAGTTCCTTAAAACTGATGTATGTATATATATACATGCTCGCCCCTTCCAGTGTGATTGTCACAGTCCATGTCACCTGAGGCAAGCGATGCCTAATTTACGCCGCAAAAGTAAGGTGACACATCGTTGGATTTTTTATGTGGAAATCTGAAAATTCGCTTGAATCCCTTAGGGAAGCATAGATTAGGACCACACCTATTCAAAAGTCAAACCTCAAAGCCCCCATGTATGATAAACCCCGAAAGCTAGTGCCAAAATCATGTTTTTTTTACTACCAATCTCCAAAAATTTAGGTTTTATCGAAACAAAGGACTGTCCTTGGACAAACGTTGTGGGATGCCTAACACCTTCCCCACACGTAACCAAACTTCTGAACTCAAGAATTAAGAGTTCCTGCCATCCACATTAGATTAGGAAAAATTACATTTTTCTTAGCCTAGGATTGGTAGTAAAATCAACTAGAAATAGGTGACCAATCACACCTTAGAAAAACCCAATGATTGGTGGTGACTTCACTCACCTTTGGTAATCACTTAAAACTTGTCCAAGACTCTTGCCGCACCACCAAAGTTAGACACCTACCCTCCTCCGCCAAGAGAGAGAGAAAGAGAGAGAGCACCTGAAGCTCCGCGCGAACCACGCAAAAACCATTACCAAGAAAGGGGCCTCCAAAGGGCCCATGCACGCAGGAGTGTCGCCACGGTGAGTGGTCAAACGAAAGCCCGACTACGGTTTCACCATAATCCCTTTACATTGGCTTTCAAAAACACAAAAATTGGCATTAACCTCTGGGGCTTGCCCTTTGAGAAAGGGCTTCTACTATGTCCTAGTAGACTTTTTTCAATGGAGCAAAAATATTTTTCCAAAATCCTTTTCCCAAAAAAGAAAAGGTTGCAAGGTATTGTCATGGGGATTTATAGCTTTCCTCACATGCTTTATAGCCTTCCTTCACATCCAAACATAGGGTAGCAAAATTTATTTTCTGCTACACCTTTATCTACTTTCATATATATATATATATATATATATATATATATATTTTATGCTTTGAAAAGGTATTTCCCCTTCATTAAGGATTGCATGACATATACACCTTTTTTGAGTTGAACCTAGGCTTTGCACTGCTGGCATAGTCACATCTCTTTGGGGATTTCATCACCCCATTTGCAGATGCCCAGACATAAACATTGACAGTGTTACCCATAGTTAGATTTAGGGCTGACTTTGTAGGCACTTTTGGGTCCATGGGTGGACATGAGTAGTTGAAAAGGCCCCTTCAATCCTTCCTGCCCCACAACTTCCATGAAGGGAGGGATATGGGGATTGAGTCCTACTAGGCTAGGAATAACCTACCAGTTAAGCCCTTGCATACAGTTGGCCTAGTTATGTCAAACTTGTGAGGACTAGATCAAGCCTAGAGCCCATGAGGATTATGTGAAACCCAAAGAGTGAACATCTAAGACTAGGAAAGGATACCTTTCTAGGATTAGAGGTTAGGGGAAAGCATCTTGTAACATGTGTTCTACTCCAGGTTCTTTCTATCCAACATGCATATCATCCATGATTAAAGCCCTGGGGAAAGCAACCCCGTTGCTTGTACATGCTAGATCATACCTTATCTATGAGGGTTCACAATCCTACAAAGGCATTCATGCATACACTAAATGGTTCCATCACCTAAATTATTCAAAGATAAAATTTGTGGCAAGTAACCGAAACTCTGCTTAGGAGGAAATGCTACCAAAACATTGCCAAGAAGTCCTAGATATCATGAATCTAAGGGCTCCTCCAAGAGATCCAAAGTCCAGGAGATCTATGCCCTCCAAATTGCCGAGAGATTTCAAAATTTCCAAGAAGTCCTAGACATCAAGAATCCTAGGGCTCCCCCGAAAGGTCCGAGGTCTAAGAGATCCATGTTGTCCAAGTGTCCAAAAGATCCAAGTGTCCCAGAGCTTCCCTAAGAGGTCTACATTATCAAAAGTTGAGCTTTTCCTCACGATTGCATTTCCTTATATTGTAAAAGGCCCACTACTAGAGCCGATGAACCCAGCATTGAAAAAGAAAATCTTGTACCAGCATATAGTCAAAAGGAGGGTCCTTCTCGTATTACCAAGCATGTCAATCTAGTGCATTATTCTTGCATCATAGTAGAAACTCACCATGATAAATACCTGATTAAAGGTGCAAAGCCAAATTTTTCTGAAAATGGTAGGTGCATGTTAAATAACAAGGACGTAAACTAACTTGACTTTGGTACTGTGTTTCCACATTGTCAAATGCACCCCATCTCTGTCACCTCCCATCCATTCACAGGATCAAAAGATTGCTAAAAAGAAATAGGCTAAGCTACCACCATACTGTGATCCCATCGTCACTAGGTTTTGGGCAAGAGAGATGTCTACTAGTGGTACTTCTCCCCATGAGGAAAATGCTTAGGAGATTACTCTTCTAAAGGAGTAAGTGTCAAAATTGATGCACATGGTGCAACACCTAGTTGTAGGAGGAGGACAGAACTCCTCTAGCCATAGTCAAGGAGGTCCCCGAACCGAGAATGAAAACCAACCCCCACCAATACAGGATCAAGGCCACACAACGTACCGCCCCAGGGCAATGATCAAGAAACAGGTCCTTTTGAGGATAAGAACCCCGAATCTGGGTATGGCCAAGTCAAGAGCCAAGTGGAAACCTTAGCCAAAAAGCTTTGTATCATAGATGGCTCTAATACCTATAGAAGCATTGATATAGACAGTTTGACCAACTTCCCTCAGGTCATTATAACTCCCATGTTCAAGGCACTAGAGTTTGTCAAGTATGATGGTACTAGGACCCTTGCGCACACTTGTGCACATTCTGCAGGAAGATGGATCCTTATAGGGATAACCATCCTCTGTTTTGTCAGATTTTTCCTGATAGTTTGATTGGTCCCGCTGCCACATGGTATGTGAGATTGAAAAAGACCTCTAGTTGGAGGGAAATGGCCAACTCTTTCCTTGAGTACTACCGATTCAACATCGAGATAGCTCTCGACCGCACAGTCCTTATGAGAACAGAAAAGAAGAGTGGGGAGTCTTTCCAAGAATATGCCCAGAGGTGCCGCAAGCTAGCCGCACAAGTGTAACCCCCCATGATGGAAAATGAGATGATCAAATGGTTCATTGACAATCTTAAGCCTCCTTATTATGAGAAGATGGGCAACACCCAAGTCACTCATTTTACTAGCCTCATCCCTATCAAGGACTGTATTGACAAGGGTATTAGGAGTAAGAAGATCATGGGTCCCGAGTCTTTGAGCTCCATGGTCGAACAACAAGTTAAGAAATTGACCGGCCGCAAGACAAAGGAAGCCAATGTTCACATGGTTGAAAATGCGCCAGAAAGGCCTAGGGGTACTACTTCTATTTACGCGCCCCTAGTGGCTAGACCTTATTAGCAACAGGTTTAGCCTACTCAAGTACCTAACTGAGCCTCCAATCAAAGAGGGAGGCCAGACCCTCCTCGTCCTTTTAGGAAAGAAAACAGGAAGTACATTCCATTTCCCATGCCCATGGCAGAACTTTATGCTTACCTGCTAGAGAGAAAACTGGTGACCTCAATGTTCTACAGACCTAAAAAAGGCCCTTCATCACCTAGTTTTAATCTGTCCAAGAAGTGTGAACACCATTTCAGGGCCGAAGGGCATACCCTTGAAGAATGTTACCATTTGAGAGAATGTGTCCAAGATCTCATTGACAACAAGTTGATATAGTTTGATAATGCAACCGCTCTGAACATTATCACCAACCCTTTGCCTTCCCATCAAGAAGGGAATGTGAATGCCATTATCACAGTGGAAGAAAGGGTTCCAGACTTCTCACCGTCATTCCCATGGAAAACCCTGCTTCAAGCTTGGTCCAAAAGAGCCACCTTGATCTTAAAGGTAGAGGGACCCTAGAATTTGACTGGGGAAGCTGCTCATTATGTGACAATGGAGACAAGCATGCCCTGTTTGACTGTAAAGTTCTCCAAGCATAGGTTCAGACTCTAGCCGACCATGGTAATATCTGGATCAAAAAGGAAATTGTACGAAGAGGCGATTGCATGGCAGCTAGCCTATGTCCTCCAACTGCCTAGTTAGAAACTAGCTGCAATGCTATATTAGTTGGCTCAAGGAGAGATTAGGATGAATATCTAAAGAAATGCCTTGGTAAGGCTACTTCAGCGCCTCCCTCTTCAATAGTCATTGAGGAAATCATATAATCACCTGCAGATTAAGGACTATTAGATTCAGGAAAAGGGCAAGACTCGCCAGGTATTGAGGGATTCACCCCTCTAGTTCTTGCGTTACCTGCAGTCGTAGGACCAGCTTCATCATCAGTTCAGGAAGGAATCGTTGTTATTCTCGTTATTCGAGGTTTCAATCCTCTTATTCTGCCAAAGCTCTCCTTAGGGATTTTTGGGGTATCCGACTGAAAAGCTCTTGAAGCCATTCTGCTAAGACCGGTATTCATTAATCTAAAGATGTTCTTTATAGCGCCCAATTTGCAAACTCAAGAGGGTGTAATCATCTGCATGCCAAAGCCGTTCCTTTATGAGGATAACCATCATGTCCCTTGGAAATACGAGGTGTCCTTGATCTCCACATGAACTGGAAAAGAGGCGGTCTACTCCAACATCTCTTTAGGTCTATCTGAGCTTACTAGGAGTGGCCACTACTATACTCCCGAGGAGCTAGAAAAGAGAAGGAAAGAGGCTGGTAAGGGTACCATTGAACCCGTCAGGAATAGGGTCATGACTAAGGAAGTTGAGGAATTCTAAAAAATTATCGAAAACTCTAAATACAATGTGATTCAGTAGCTAAACAAGTCGTCGGCTCAGATTTCTATCTTGGCGCTATTGATATCTTCTGATGTCCACCATAAGGCTCTCTTGAAAGTCTTGAAAGAGATGTGTGTTCCTATGAATGCCACTGAATTTTCCTTTAAGGGTATGGTCTCAATGGTGCTAGCCACCAACTAGATCTCGTTTACAGAAGATGAGCTACCTCCAAAAGGTAGAGAGCATACTTTGCCCATGCACATTATAGTGAGGTGTGAGGACATGATTGTCTCCAGAGTACTGATTAACAATGGATCAACCTTGAATGTTTACCCGACGTCTACTATAAAGCAGCTGAATATGGATACTGTTGGGGTTTATTCCCTAAAATCCAATTTATTGGCATGTCATAAATAATTAAATTGCTTAATTATATAAGACTATTTATAAATGAACTAATGAGACATTATCTCAGTCCATGAGATGCATTGTATGTGATTTAGTCACAGAAAATGTAAATCGCAAGTTTCTTGTAAACTCAAAATGTAGTTCATAGTCAATGATGAAATTGGGCATTTCATTTGTGAAGAATATAACATATCAACTAAGATGATTTGTTTTGATCATGGAAATGGAGACTTCTAGTTGGTATGTTGATATGTTTTAAGAGTTAAGACATATTGAATTTGACTGCTGTGAGATTTATTATTCTCCCAACGACTATTAAATGAATAATAAATCTCACGACTTCTATTTACAAGAACTCTTAATCCTGAAAGAATAATGGACTGGATCATGAGATGTAGGTTGCCTTGATATATCAGGAGTGAGATCTATTAGTCACGATCAAAACCTCAGTATGTTGGGTAGCCACATTTAGTCTCGATGGAACATATATTCTCAATATAGAATTCATAGTCTCTTAACGGAGATACAAAATATTCCCTTAAGATAAGTTTAATGGTTTTGGTTATCCAGAGAGTTGGGCCCAACCACTTTAGTAAAGAGTTACTAAATTACACATTTATGGAATTGGATTTCATATATATATGATGAATAACTTAAAGGATTAAACCGGGTACTCAAGGATTAAGATGTAGTAATTTACAAAATGGCAGTCTATATATCTGACTTTGTATTATTACGAATATTTTAATGAAAGGGCTGCATATACAATATAGTCTTGAGATATAATTTATAGATAAGGCCTAGAGTGCAACTATATTTATATAGTGATATTAAATATAGTTAATGGTAACTTTGGACTTGTCAAGAATTGGTAGAAAAGCCCAAGGCCCATTGAAGCTAATGTCTTATTGGTTCCTTTTGGTCCCATTCCAAGCCACACACAAAAGCCCAATTGGAATTACTCAAAAGGCTAGCCTAATTAGATAAACAATTATATATAAGGAGAGAAACATATAGAATTTAATGAGTGGGTCTTTCATTAAGATCATACAAGGAATGAAATGGTTTGTATGGAAGTGTTAGACATTTTGACATTCTCCCTTGGAAAACTTATTGAAAGACCACACTTCTTAGGCATTAAGTGGAATTGGAGTGAAGATTAAAAGTGGTCCCAAGTACTTCTAATCTTTGGTTTTGAATTTCACTGCACTAAGGTATGCTTTCCTGTTCTTAAATTTTGAAACTTGCATAGTACATGTTACCAATTGCGAATGAAGTAAATCCGTCAATTTTCTGCTGCGTATGCTTTGTATGAGATACAAACACGTATTTTTCATGTGGTTTTCCAACAATTGGTATCAGAGCGATCTTCAATTTCGAATTGTATAAAATGTTTTGTGAGTTTTGGAATTAGTGAAAATAGTTTCATGTTGTTGGAAATTAATTTTCTGCATGGTTGTTGAAACCATGATTTGATAAAAATTGATATTGATGATATGATGTTGTTTAAATTTGAATTTAAGTATGTAAAATTGAATTTTAAGGCTATAGCATCGATGATATTCAGTTTAGATATCAATCTCTGTCCATTATGTTCATATGATGGTTGTTTTGTTCATAAAAACGTTAAAAACTGTCTTAAAAAAATTCTAAAAAATTCAAAATTTGCAAAGCTCAACCAATCGAGAATCTGTAGAGCATCGATTAAGCTGGCAGAAGTTTTCTCGACCAATCGAGGATCTGTCAAGGATCGATCGAGTAGCCAAAAATTTTCTCGATCAATCGAGGACTAAAGATCCATAATTTTCTTTAAGTGTTTTTTACATATATAAAGAGCAAGGATATGTGTGATGAGATTACACATAGTTCTAACTAAAAGACCTAATGAGATCAATCGTATTAGTTAAATAGAACTCTTAGTCCTAAATAGTTTGGGACTTGTCTTTTGGCAAACATTCTAATGAGATTCGAATTGTTGTATGATTTAAAGTCCTTAATTTATTTTAATTAGAAGTTTTAATGAGATTAAAGCTTAATTGAAAGGTATATAGTTTCTAAAGAGATTAAAACTTTTCATTTAGGAAATTAAGGATAGAGTTCTTTATAACTAATTTTTGATTCATTAGTGTTTAAGAAATCCTAAATAGTTTAGCATTTCCATTTTAGTTAGTGATTCTAATGAGATTAGAGTCTTCAACAAGTGCAAGGTTATTAGTTTGATGGAATCACAATTTTTTAAGAAAAACCCAAATAACGAGTGGGAGTGCTAAAATAACCCTTTTGTTAAGTTTATTGTAATGTGAATAGATACCTTGTCTTGACTTCAAGTCTTGCATTCCATGCAGAGGGTATTTACTTCACGGATTACAAGGTTAAACTTCTTTGTGATTGGGCGAATGTTCATTACACTATTGTGGCGTGACTTAGTAACATAACATCGAATTTAAACAATTAAACACATATGATGTGTTGGATTAAAATTGTGATGAGATCACAATGATTTCAATACAATCCACTTGTTTCAAAATTTCTAGTGGGAGAGAGATACAAGGGTTGGATCTCACGACCTCCATTATCAGTTCATAGTAGTGTAAGGTAAGCACCTCATCTTGGAGTATATGCCTCGTGATCCCAAAGGAGAGTGTTTTGCTTCATGGTACTACAAGTTTAAACACTATAAAGGGAGATGAAATGTGACTACACATGATTCTAGATAATGGTGTACACTAGACTAAGTGTAATGTTAACCTCCCAAAGGAGCTATGTCATTATTATTTAGAGGTTAAAGGAAAAGTGGCAAATTATTTTTGTTTGGTAAGGGTTACCATGATAACATTAATAATGAGAATGATTCTCGCCTGATCATAGTGATTGGTATAAACTCGCTACCGAGGAATATTAATTGCGAGATTAGTTTGTCGTTGCGCCTAGTATAGTATGGTTTTATGGGTTCCATATTATATGGTTATGGTTGCAAAATAATAATGTCTTGGTATTAAGTTCGTAGTCTCAAAATATAGTTGTCATAAATTTGTTCTCTAGCTACTATTTTAACTGAATCACATTAACTAAGAAATAATTTTGGACATGGTGCTTAAAGGAGCTGAAGTACATAAATATGTTTTGATTCAGCATTGTCATAATTTCCTATGCATAATGCATTGATGGAAGATAGCTTATGATATGATCATAGTTTCCATTAAAATGCTGAAATGTAACATTGGCTTCTATCTCAATTGTACTACAGCATGAAATGCAAGAGTTAGTCTAAATGAGAGTTTTGATATGAATCAAATTGATTGCTAAGAAAAGTTTAAGAAGTTCCAATTTTATGTCATTTAATGAAAATATTTTATTTTTAAAATAAATTGGAATTCTTGGATGTAGAGATTAAATGTTAATCTCATATGGATATGATCCATAAGTTCTTTTTAGAATCATTTGATCAATTAAGATTGTTTTGAAAATAAATAAATTCTTATTATATAATCTGAATTGATGGGTGAGTTCTACGCAACGGAAGACATCATAAAAGCTAAGGCTAGGATCAATATGATTTAATTTAAATTCTTAGCCTAAACTGAAAGGTAAGGGTGGTAAGAAGAAGAATTATAATACCAAACAGTTGGACAAGATAGTTGCCCTAGTAGTTGCCAAAAGGAAATTAGACTCAAAAGCATGACCAAAAGGAAAGTGTTTCTGGTTTTGGTAAAGCTAAGCATTGTCCATGATTATTTTCTAGATGGAAATTTACTTGTTTTACTTTTTAAAGAGAAAGTTTTCATCCTTTAGCAATGTATGTTTTGGCACTTATGTCTAGATCTTATTAATCTAAATGATATTCAAGATTGGTGAAAGATGGGCTTTTAGAACCATTATTTTGTTATATTCTCAGTCTATGAATTCTATTTAGAGGATAATATGATCTAGGGCTCCTTTTATAAAGGAATGTAGTTTCAATGACTTCTTTAAGTCAATGCATACATGAAGGAGAATAAGACTCTTTTAGAAATAGTAAGTACATGATAAGTATTTCCATTTGCTTATTTCTTTTGGAGACATACTGCAATTATTACTATACATTTTCTAAAACTGATTTCAAAAGTTTGGCCCTAGGACATTTGTCAAATTGTGGATTGAGTGAAAACCTAGTATATGATACTTCAACGTTTGGGGATGTCTAGCACTTGTGCTAGAAAGGAAGTTTAACAAATTGAAATCAAAAGATAGAAAAATGTGTGTTTATGTTGGGTATCCAAAAGGAATTGTAGAAGATTGTTTTGGTAGTCATAAAGAAGACAAGATTTTTGTAAAGTACAAATACAAAGTTCTTTGATGATGACTATGTGAATAATCTTAAAGCTATATATAGAATTGTTCTAGAAGAAAAATGTCAGAATTTGTTGTAAGACAATTATAGAATACATTTAGAAATGAGATGGTAGTATTAGATACACCACAAGGCATTATTCTAAATATATAGCTAGGATTAAGCCTATTGTTCTCAAATAGGTCTACAAGAAAAGGAGATTGATAGATTTGAAGGTGCAAACCTTCAAATTCAAGACTAATGGCAAAAAGATTTATTCAGAAAGAAATGGTTCAACTATGAAAAGATTTTTCACCAATAGTAAAGTCTGACACTATCTAGATTCTCTTATCCATTATATTTCATTTAGATGAAATATGGCAATGGATGTCAAGAAAGATTCTTTTAGTAGCAATCTTGAGAAAGACATCTATATGATGTAATTAGACTTATACATAAAAATGAACCAGTAGTGTTTAGTTTGCAAGTTGCTTAAATTCCATTTATGGACTATAGCAAGCAACCGAATCATAAAATATCATTTTTGATGATGAAATCAAATTGTTTGATTTTGTTCAATTATTAAAAGCCCTCATGTGTGTAAAGCTATATAGAATAATAAATTTCTAAATGTATGTTGATGGCATTCTAATCATTTAGAACGATGTAGAGTTATTGTCATCAAAAGAGCTTTTGTTGTCTAATCCAGATTGATATAAAGTACTTGGGAAAGACTAGTTATCCTAAGAATTTAACTTTGTTAAAATTCAGAAATTAGGATGTTGGGTCTATCTCAAACGGCTTAAATAGATTAGATTCTAGCCAAGTATAGCATATAATACTTCAAGAAAGGATTCTTTCCTTTTAAGTTTGAAGTTCCTTTATAAAGGACTATAGTCCTAAGACATATAAAAGAAAGAGCATATTAAGACGGTTCCTTATACTAATTTGATAGGAAGTTTTTATGCTATGCTACGCTACGTACTAGGCTAAAAATCTATTTTGCGGTGGGCATAGTTAGCAAATATCAATTGAATCAAAGATCACTTAATTTAGTAGGAGTAAAGCATATACTCAAATATCTTAGGAGAATGAGCGATTATATGCTTGTCCACAAAGTGAAGTTTTGATAGTTACTGAATGTACAAATACTGACTTGTAGTTTGATTGTGATTCATGAAGTTGGACTTCAAGATATGTGTTCATCTTACGTGGTGAAGATACACATCAAGCGTAAGTATCATCTCATTAAAGAGATATAAGTACATGAGAAATAGTAGTAGAAAAAATAATTTATGCAATAAATCTGACTAAAACTTGTTTCCAAGCCTTTCCTTAGAGTAACTATGAATTACTATAAAGGGAGATAAGTGTCGGATATATGATAAATTGTCTTTAAGGGTAAGTGGGAGATTGTTGGGGTTTATGCCCTAAAATCCAATTTATTGGAATGTCATAAATAATTAAATTATTTAATTATATGAGACTATCTAATAGGACATTATCTTAGTCCATGAGATGCATTATATGTGATTTATGTTATTAAATCACAGAATATGTAAATCACAAGTTTCTTGAAACTCAAAATGTAGTTCGGAGTCGGTGATGAAATTAGACGTCTCATCTGCGAAGACTATAACATATCAACTAAGATGATTTGTCTTGATCATGGAAGTGGGGACTTCTAGTTGGTATGTTGATATGTTTTAAGAGCTAAGACATGTTGAATTTGACCGTTGTGAGATTTATTATTCTCCTAACGACTGTCAAACAAATAATAAATCTCAAGACTTCTATTTACATGAACTCTTAATCCTGAGACAATAATGGACCCGATCATGAGATATAGTTTATTTTGATATATCAGGAGTGAGATCTATTAGTCACGATTAAAACCTCAGTATGTTGGGCAGCTACATTTAGTGTTGATAGAACATATATTTTTAAGATGGAATTTATAGTCTCTTAATGGAGATACAAAATATTCTTTTGAGATAAGTTTAATGGTTTTGGTTTTTCAGAGAGTTTGGCTCAACCACTTTAGTAAGGAGTTACTAAAGTATATATTTATGGCATTGGATTTCATAAATATATGATGAATAATTTAAAGGATTAAACCGGGTACTCAAGGATTAAGATGTAGTAATTTACAAAGTAGTAGTTTATATTCATGACTTTGTATTACTACGAATATTTTAATGAAGGGGTTACATGTACAATATAGTCTTGGGATATAATTTATAAATAAGGCCTAGAGTGCAACTATATTTATATAGTGGTATCAATTATAGTTAATCGTAACTTTGGACTTGTCAAGAGTTGACAGAAAAGCCGAAGGCCCATTGGAGCTAGTGTCTTATTGGTCCTTTTTAGTCCCACTCCAAGTCACGCACAAGAGCCCAATTGGAATGGCCCAAAAGGCTAGCCCAATTAGATAATCAGTTATATATAAGGAGAGAAATATGCAGAATTTATTGAGTGGGTTTTTCATTAAGAGCATACAAGGAATGAAATTGTTTGTGTGGAAGTGTTAGATACTTTGACATTCTCCCTTGGAAAACTGATTGAGAGACCACACTTCTTAGGCATTAAGTGGAATTGGAGTGAAGATTAAAAGTTTTCACAAGTACTAATATTTAGTTTTGAATTTCATAGCACCAAGGTACGCTCTCTTGTTCTTAAATTCTGATACTTACATAGTACATGTTACTAATTGCGAATGAAGTAGAACCGTTAATTTTTCGCCATGTATGCTTTGTATGAGATACAAACACGTGTTTTCCATGTGGTTTTCCAACAGATACCTCTCTTATTTGCCCTATCACCATGATCATTAGAGTCTTTGATGGCACTCTTCGCGAGGTGCAAGGCAGGATCGAATTAACAATCGAGGTCGGCCCCAAGTTTTTTGTGGTCATCTTCCAAGTCATCCAGGTGGATTCCCCGTATAACATGATCCTAGGGAATTCCTGGTTACACGCCGCAGGTGCGGTTGCTTCTTCCCTTACCCAGAGGCTTAAGTACCCCTCCAAGGATCAGTTGGTCACTATCATGGCTGAAGAGCCCCTATCCATCTTCAAGGAGGTTTCTATCCCTTACATTAGTGCCAATGCCTTTCCGGAGGCAACTTTTCATAGTTTCAAGATAGTCTCCATGATCTCCAGAGCTCCGTAACTCAAGTCTGCATGGCCCTCTGCTACTTTAATGGCTGCTAAGGAGATGCTCAAATTTGGCTATCAGTAAGGCCAAGGCTATGACCCCTCCAATAAAGAACTTTTCCAGGCTTCTAGGGGCAAGAAAAGGAAATACATTGGCCAAGGGATGTCTATCCCCCACATCACGGTCACTTTTCCAGCTCTAGCCGAGGTCATTAGATCAGAAATGGCACAAGCATTGTGCAAGAAGGAGTCAAATCAAGATTGTCTCATCCGTCTTTGCCCTAAAGAATTCTCAATGAATGTTATCATATCCCTAGAGGATGTTTTGACTTCTACTATTAGGCCCTATGTGCCAGGCGAGACAGTAGACCGTTGGACCATCGAGCCCTCCTTTATGGTCACACCGGCTAAGTAAGGAGTATTCCATCATCGTGTGGTTAGGTCCTCCAATTGTCCGATAGAGTTGAAATAGCACATCTAGTTTGTTTTGCATGTTTATTTCCTGCTTTTTGCATTCCTTGTTTGCATTTCCTAGTTTATCTCCCAAAAAAAAAAACATTTCCCTTTTTCTCATTATTAGGCATGAACTTTGTTATCCTCCTATCTATAATCCATTAATGAAATTATCCAGCGTATTATTCAGGAAATCCTTGCATTTATCACTTTATCTACTTCCCTATGAATATGTGTGTGCAAATTGTCTTATGATTCCTTGTATATATTCCGTCCTATAGGATCTATTCTAATTCCCGAGCAGGTACATCGTCCTGTTACCATAACGAGGATATTGATGACATGAATGAGACAATAGAGTTGGACCATGATGTTAAAGGATTAGAGGAAATTCCAAACTTACTTCGCGATATTTGGGAAGCTCTAAATAGAGAAAATGAGGGGTCCAAGTTAAACATAGAAGAGACAGAGGTGATTAACCTTGCCGACGAAGGCGAAAGTGAAAAGCCTATCAAGATTGGGGTGAACTTTCCTAAAGATGTGGAACATGAGCATATAGCGCTACTCAAGGAATTTAGAGAGATCTTCGCTTGTCCTACCAAGATATGCTAGGGTTGGATATTGAGATTGTTGAGCACAAAATCCCAATTAAGCCAGAATGCCCTATAGTACGGCAAGCCCTTCAAATGATGAAATCTAAGATCATTTTGAAGATCAAAGAAGAAATAGAAAAGCAATTGAAAGCCAGTTTCCTTACCGCAATAGCCTACTCAGATTGGGTCACTAACATTGTTCTTGTGCCTAAGAAAGATGGGAAAGTACGCATGTGCGTTGACTATAGAGATTTAAACCAAGCCAGCCCTAAGGACAACTTCCCATTGCCGTATATCGATACACAGATCAATAATACTGCTACCAACAGGTTCTTCTCCTTCATCGTGGATTCTTAGGCTATAATTAGATCAAAATGGCCAAAGAAGACAAGGCTAAGACCGTATTCACCACTCATTGGGGAACCTATGCATATAATGTCATGCCATTCGGCTTAAAGAATGCTGGTGCTACATATTAGCAAGCCATGGTAACCTTGTTCCATGATATGATGCACAAAGAGATCAAAGTCTACGTAGATGATATGATCGCCAAATCCCACACTTCCAAGGATCATTTGGTAGATTTGAGAAAGCTATTCAAGCGCCTCGCCAAGTACAGATTGAGACTAAACCCTAACAAGGGGGTCTTCGGAGCTAGTTCAGGGAAATTGCTTGGCTTTACAGTCAGCCAAAGAGGAATTGAAGTGGACCTCGTAAAAGTCCAAGCTATCTGGGACATGCCAATACTACAAACCGAGAAACAGATTTGCAGCTTCCTAGGAAAGGTCAACTACATAGCTTGCTTCATAGCGCAGTTGACTGCCACATGTGATCCATTGTTCAAGCTCTAGAAGAAATACATAAAGATAGAATGGACATATAGTGCCAAGTGGCCTTTAACATGATTAAGCAGTACTTTTTAAACCCTCCTGTTCTAGCTCCCCTAACGCTAGGATATTTGTTGATCCTCTACCTAGTGGTACGAGAAACCTCCATGGGCTGTATGTTAGGCCAAGTGGCCATGCTCGATTAAAAAGAAAAGGTGATTTACTATTTAAGCAAGAAGTTCACCAGTTGTGAGATCAACTACATCGCCATTGAGAAGACATGTTGTGCCTTAGTGTGGGCCTCGCATAAATTGCGGCAGTACGTGGTCTACAACACCACGTGACTCATTTCCCGCATGGATCCCATTATGTACATCTTTGAAAAGCTAGCTCTTATAGGGAAGATCTCTTGTTGGAAAATGTTACTCTCTGAATTTGACATTGTGTTTGTGACAAGAAAGGCCATCAAGGGCAAGGCCATAGCCGACTACCTAGCGGACCAGCCTCTGAATGATCCGGAATGTTCAGAATCCCTCTTCCCTGATGAGGATGTCATGGCACTAGAGCTAGAGCTAGACAATGTGGAACCATGGCGCTGGAAGCTTTATTTTAATGGAGCCGCCAATTCTATCGAAAATGAAGTGGGAGCAGTCTTAGTTTCCCCCAAGGGCTAGCAAATCCCTGTTTCAGTTAAGTTGAATTTTGATAGTACCAATAACATCAGAAAATATGAAGCATGCATAGTCAGCCTGCAAGTGGCCCTAAAATTCAATGCCTATGACTTGAGCGTCTTTGGAGACTCCCTGTTAATCATCTCCCAAATCGAGGGAAAATGGCAGGCTCGAGACACCAAGTTGATTCCATATCAGAAATGTGATAGCCAATTGATTCTGAAGTTTCGAAACATCACATTCGCACAACCAATTTACAAACGCCTTAGCTACCCTGGCCATCATGGTTAAGTTATCAAAAGGAGATGATATATGGAAATTGTGCATAGAAGTACGGGGTGTGCCGGCCCATTACATGAACATCGAAGAATGCATGAATGTCAAAGTCGAAGCCAACGGAAAATCATGGTACCATGATATCAAGGCTTATATTAAGAATAGTGAATGCCTGTTCGGTGACACAAATAGTGAAAAGAAGTCTATTTGGGGCATGGCCTCCTAATTTTTCTTGAGTGGAGAAGTCATGTACAAAAGGAACCACGATTCTACCTTGCTTCGATGCGTAGATGCCCCCGAGGCTAATTATCTAAAGGAAGAGGTACATGAAGGCTTACTTAGAGCTCATACTAGTGGACCCCTGTTGGACCACAAGATTTTGAAAGCCGGTTACTACAGGCTCACCATGGAAAGCAATTGTATTAAACATGTGAGGACATGCCACCGTTGCCAAGCCTATTAAGACAGGAAGAACACTCCTCCTAAATCTTTGCACTTTTTAGCAGCACATGGCCCTTCTCAGCCTTCGGTATAGATGTCATTGGACCTGTGATTCTGAAAGATTCAATTGGTCATGAGTATATCTTAATGACCATTGATTATTTAACAAAGTGGGTGGAAGCCGCTTCAAACAAAAGCATCACTCAAGCAATGGTAGCCCAGTTCCTGAAACATAACATCATTTGCCATTACCGCGTGCTAGGAGAGCTCATTACAGATAATGGGGAGAACCTAAATGGGAAAATGATCTAGCAACTCTGCTAACTATTCAAGATCGAGTACGAAAATTTGATTCCCTATCACCCTCAGATGAATGGTGCAGTAGAAGTCGTTAACAAGAACATTAAGAAAATCTTGGTGAAGATGACAAACACATACAAGGATTGACACGAGTACTTGCTATTTGCTTTGTGTGCATATCGTACTTCTGTTCATACTTCCATGGGTGCGACCCTGTATTCATTGGTATATGGCATGGAGGTCGTCCTCCTCGCAAAGGTAGAGATCCTGTCTCTTAGGATTCTATCTCAGACAAAGCTGTTAGAAGTTGAATGGGCCCGTTCTTGATATGAACAACTGAACATAATAGATGAAAAGTGCATGACCGCAATGTGCCATGGACAATTGTACCAATGCTACATTGAGCGAGCATTCAACAAGAAAGTTAGACCCAAGGTCTTTGAAGAAGGCAATCTAGTCTTAAAGAAGCATAACCAGGCCCCGCCTGATCACAGAGGAAAGTTTGCCCCCAACTTATAAGGGCCCTTATGTGGTAAAGAAGGCCTTTTCCAGAGGAGCCTTGATTCTAGCTGACATGGACGGACATGACTTCAATATGCCCACCAATTCTGATGCCATCATACGATACTTTGCATGAAGGAACCTCGTAGTGTACTTCATTTCTTTTTTTTTTTTTTGGTAAAAAAAAACAAAAACAAACAAAAATATATGTAAAAAAAGGTAGATTGAAAACTCGAAAGGGCAATCTATGCAAAAGGAGAGCCAAAATAAAGAGAGCATGAGAAAAACACAAAAGGTAGATTGAAAACCCAAAAGGGCAGCCTACGTAAACGGAGAGTAAAAAAGAAGAGTATGAGAGAGCCTATTAGATTAAAAACCTGAAAGGGCAATCTAGGCAGAAATTAAGGCAACCAAAAGTCAATTGAAATACGTGATGACTTGATCCTTCCTAGGGTCATGTCTTAAAAGAAAAATCAGTTAGCAAGTGCCTACTTAAATCTTTGCTCAAGATCAGAAAGTTAGGTGGACTTAGTATCGAAGACAAGATGTGAAGACACCTCCGAGATTGCTCTTTGTCTACAATACTGCCATGACCTGGTGGTCTGCTTAAGATATTTTGGCTCATGCCAAGGGGAAATGTACCTCAATGGGAAAAGGAAAAGGTCCATCTAGAATAGGATGTATCCTTAAAAATTATGATATTGATATGCATGGATTTTACATTTATCACTTATTTGTATAATCTTGCATTTTCAAAGCATTTTCTTGCATATTCATTAACATGCCTAAATTGTGCCATTCAGTTTCTTTCATACATTTTGATACCAAACATGAAATCTCATCTCATAAATATATCTCATGAATTTCATCATAAACATCTCTCTCTACCTTCTCTTAATTTCTAAGCATGCCTAACAGACTAGACTATGCTTTAAAAACTCAAACAAAAAGAGGAAGGCCTTATGCAATTGCCTAGAAATTTACGAAGGACCTTTCCATACATGGTGGGATACTAACTATATAGCTCATGTGCAAAAACAAAATAAGCAGGAAAGAATACCAGCAAGTCAAACATGGTCCAAGCGATCTGTCACGGCCTAGCACAAACTCCCAAAACCAGTACGAATAATCAGGTCATTAGGAGCATGAGTGTGAAGTAACCCAACTGCATTAAAGACAGACCAGATCCCTCTCCATCAGAGAATCAAAAGTAGAGCCCTGTCTTTTAGTCTCTAGCAAAGACTGCAAGGTGCCTACCTCTACAGTAGCAACTCTCAAAGCCTCCTCCCTCTCAACCAGCTCAGTCTGAAGGTGGAGGAAGGCCAACTACAGCTCATTAGGCTCATCACCATCTCGCCCATACTCCATGCTCAAAATGGAATGAATATAGGCCCTCACCTGCAATAGCTCTAATGCTAAACCATCAGCCCTGCCACTAGCCTTGGCCCTGTCGGCCTCTAGTGCAACCTTCTCCTCATCCCAAGAATGATCCAAGGTGGCAAATCTTTGAGTAAGATCTGCAAGATCATCCTCCAAACCCGCAACACTTTACCGCTGTGCCTGTAGGGGTCGACCCCCTCTAATCAAGCTCCGCGTTAAGAGTGGCGAGCTCACTTTACTGCATACTGCAAATCTCCTTAATATCCTCCATGAGGGTGTCAGCCAGCTCCCTACAGTAGTCTCTATCCCTAACAGCCTCCCTAAGGCACTCCTTCAGACCCATAAGGGCCTACTCAACCCTAATCTCGAACTCTAGGATATAGTCCCTCAAAACACTAACTGGGAGTGGCATCTCGACTGAGGCTGGTAATGACAAGTCAAACATGAAACTGGGATCCCTAGTGTTCTGCCACACTCTGAATTCAACAGAAAACCACTCTTAATCCTCTTTAAAGCAAAGAGGGAAGTCAATACATGACTCGCGTGCCTCCTAAAAATCTGAGGTATGCCCTATCACTACCACATCAATATCCAGAAGCTCGTACTCACAAGTGATGATAGAAAGATCACTAAGTCGAGGGATATGCTGGATACCCCCAAATTGCCATATGGCCATGCCCGAAAAGTATCTCGTACACCCCTAGATACCAACCAAAGGGATGCCAAGTAAACTGACACAAGGGGTCTGCCCGTGCCACCTAGTACTACCCCACTTGACTCTTCAGGTCCAGTCAGTGGGGCTCAAGCTGCATAAGTATCTCAGCCAATCCTCAGTATCCCCAGAAAAGGGAAGATCAAAAGCTACATATTCCGGACTCTATTCCTACTCACAAAGCCCACAGGCTAATCCCTAGCAATGACACTCAAGTGACTACAGTACCACTACTGTAACAGATGAACACAGTAGCCTAGCCTACCCTTACCAGTCTCCCAACACAAAGACAAGGACCTAATCTTCTCACAAAGTATAGCAGGAATGAAAGAGGTACCATGAGGTAGGGCATTCACCAGAGGTAGAACGACAAAACTGATAGATCATGATGTTAAAGGAAATAGCATTATACTGAAGAAGGCCACTAGGAAGGCCTAACGCCTATAGGATGCCCACCGCTCCTCTAGATCCACGAAATCATCTTGGTAGCCAACCAGACACCCCAGTAGAGGAAACCGATCATATAGGAAGTCGAAGGACATACTCCTCCCTATCTCACTACCATGCCAAGTCATCACCTCCACAACGGGCCTCTACAAGCCCAACAAATCAGCCAGCCTCTTGTGGTAGCTTGGCCACACTAGCGGGACAAAGATGGTGCTCGAAAGGGTAGGAAGAGAAAGGAAGCGGTCATACTCCTCCAAAGTAGGTACCAGATCAATGTCCCCAATAGTGACATATCTCAAGGCGGGCTCCCAACAAGAGGCAATGACCTCTAACAGGTGCCAATCTAGTGTGGTGTGAAGAAGGGTAGTAACATCTCCAAGAAGTCACCGAAGGAATGCTTGGTCACCACAAGAAAAGGATCTCCACCATCTCCTAAGCTTCTTCTCATAGAAAGACTCACTTTCAAGCTCGACCAAAGTGTCGTAGGAGCGAGCACTAAGAGCATCCATGAACAGATCTTGCTAAATCAGACGATCCAATGAGAATCTACATGAAAAATGATGAAGAATAGTGTTTTCTGCACATTTTGGGTAAAGAAAGGGGTAGGAGAGGGCCTTAGAAATTCGTGAACTAGAATAAGCTGAAACTAGGCCAAAACCCAGGTTTGTTGCATATGAACCGAGGCCGTGGCCTTTTGAAGGCTTCAGACTTCAAGACATGTGCTAGGGATTTTCAGCCCCTCAGGCATAAACCCTACTATATTCTTACCCCTACCCACCTGTTTGGAACGTTTTTGACCACCTTAGAGCAAAGATTCCTCTATTTTAGCACTTGCCGTAATGCTCAGTCAGACCATCAGCGAACTGGATTGCTAGAAATTCTCTCTTATGCATCCAAGACTATACTAATCCTTTATTAGGGTAGTTTATCTTTGTGCATCTCGTTCAGCACTTCTAGACATCTTGAACCTTATTTTTCTATACCCAATTCGCCCAGTTCAGGGGTCAGTTCAGCCCCGATAATCAAAGTTCACAACAAAAGGGCACTAGAACCCATTTTCAGCTATCTGGAAGCTTTTGTAGCTTATTTGGAAGATCAAAGGAGTTTTTTCCCATGAGGTCAACCTAAGGGACCTGTCTTTCAATTGATAGCCCACCCGAGCAATAATATGAGCAATCAGTACATACCACCTCATGACATGTCTAAGGAGATTTTGTTTAAAATGTCCACATTCATTACCAGCATCTGGTATGGTCTATGGAGTCAAGGCCATTTTCAGCTGGTCCACAAGCTTGGAACCCTACAAAACCCTAAATTAGGGCAATTTTGTTTTGCGTGGTTCCTTTTACTTGGATCTAATCAGCAGACAAGAGTAGGTCCGTCCTGCCAGGAATTTTTTCTCTCATGCCAAGAACCACACAAAACCTATGCTAGGGCAGTTTTATTTTACACGATTCTTTCTTCCTTGTCCAATATGCCAGAATGGGACCATATCTCCGAGGATGTGTCCTTCATGTCGAGAATCGCATGAAACCCTAAATTGGGGTAGTTTTTTTTCATATGATCTCTCCTTTCTCTATCCCCCTAGCAGATGACCATTGTCGGAACCCACTGATAAACTCATGAAACCACGGTGTAGTACAAATGAGTGTGACATAAGCCTGTTCGAAACTGCCATCTATGATGAAAATACGATAGTGCATACATAATGCATCGACCCTCTCAAAGGAGATATCCATAATTACACATATATGTCCTAATCAGAGGCATTGCTTTCCATGCATATCAGCAGCCTTCTCAGAGGCACTTTTCCAAAAGTCATAAATTAGCCCTTTCATAGGCGATTTCCTAGAGCTATACATATAAGTCCTAATCATAGGCATTGTTTCTCCTACATCGGCAGCCCTTTTAAAGGCAATGTTTCTATGTCTACAGCCCTCTCAAAGGCAATTCATCTAAAGTTTAACATGTAAGTCCTAATCAGAGGCATTATTTTTCCTACATTTGGCAGCCCTCTTAAAGGTGATGTTTCTATGTCAACAGCCCTAAAAAAAGGCAATTTCCATAATTATGCATGTAAGTCCTAACTAGAGGCATTGTTTTGCGTATGTTTACATCCCTCTCAAAGGCAATTTCCAGAGTTATGTATGTAAGTCCTAATTGGAGGCATTGATTTGAATATGTTTATGGCCCTCTTAAAGGCTCTCTCTCAGAATTATACATATAAGTCCTAACAAGAGCCATTGTTATATACATACATCATGAAGCTAAAGATAATGTCACACATTAAGGCCCACTGTTGGGCAATATAATACATGTTGGAATAAAATCTGGTTTTGTATCTCATACAAAACACATAGCGGAAGCAACAAATAAGGATCTATTTCATTCATGATTGACAACATGCACTCTTTAAATTTCAGAATTTAAGAATAAGATAGCGTACCTTGGTGTGGAGAATTTCAAAACAAAGATTAGAAGCACTTGGGAAAACTTTTAATCTTCACTCCAATTCCACTTTACGCCCAAGATGTGTGGTCTCTCAATCAGTTTCCAAAGGGAGAATAAAAGTGTGTCTCACACTCTTTCTTTTCTCTACGATAAAAACCGCATTAAAAAAATTCTGTATGTTTCTCCCTTTTATAACTAACTGATTATCTAATTGGGCTGGCCTATTGGGCCTTTCCAATTGGGCTTTAGTGTGTGGCTTGGAATGGGACCAAAAGGGACCAATAAGACACTAGCTCCAATGGGCCTTGGGCTTTTCCGTCAACTCTTGACAAGTCCAAAGTTACCATTAATTATATTTAATACCACTATATAAATATAATTGCACTCTAGGCCTTATTAATAAATTATATCCCAAGACTTTATTTTACACGCAACCCCTTCATAAAATATTCGTAGTAATACAAAGTCATAAATATAGACTGCCACTTTGTAAATTACTACATCTTATCCTTGAGTACCCGGTTTAATCCTTTAAAGTTATTCATCATATATTTTATGAAATCCAATTTCATAAATATATACTTTAGTAATTTCTTACCAAAGTGGTTAGGCCTAACTCTCTGAATAACCAAACCCATTAAACTTATCTCAAGGGAATATTTTATATCTCCGTTAAGAGACTATGAATTCCATCTTGAGAATATATGTTCCATCAACACTAAATGTGGTTGCCCAACATACTGAGGTTTTGACCGTCACTTTAGATCTCACTCCTGATATATCAAAGCAACCTACATCTCATGATCAGGTCCATTATTCTCTCAGGATTAAGAGTTCATGCAAATAGAAGTCGTGAGATTTATTATTCAATTGACAGTCGTTAGGAGAATAATAAATCTCACAGCGATCCAGTTCAATATGTTTTAACTCTTAAAACATATCAACTAGAAGTCACCACTTCCATGATCAAGACAAATCATCTTAGTTAATACGTTATAGTCTTCGCAGATGAAATGCCCAATTTCATCACCGACTACGAACTATAAATTTTGAGTTTACAAAGAACTTGTGATTTATATCTTCTGTGACTAAATCACATAAATCACATACTATGCATCTCATGGACTATATGATAATGTCCAAATATTCATGTTACCATTATTTTAGATAAAAATAAACAACTTTATTAAACACAACATTAAGTCATACATAATGTCATACATAGCATCATACAATAGGATTTAAGGGCATATATCCTAACAATACACACATGTCTAGGCTTACCAAGAAGTAATACCTAATATATGTACATAATTGGCCCATCATGGGGAAATGTCTACATGAGACATGGAAAATACATACATGCCCACTCAAAGGCTACATCATGCTACAACAAATGGCTAACCCTATGGAGAATCATCACCCTTGATATACTGGTTGGTATCATCATCGTCATCATCATCGTCGCCTGTAAAAGGGCCAGTGAAAGGACTTGCATTGCCCGAAGTACTTGGAGTATACCCTTGGTCCTGAAAAGGCCCTTAAGTCCAAGCAAAAAAGTCCCAACCGTCTGATGAACTTGGAGGAACTGCCATATACCCAAGCTCGTATGGAGGAATAATGGCCCCGACTTGGAATATAAGGTGGAGGCGACACCTGAATATGAGCCGCCTATAACTCTCCTATCAAAACCATGGTATATCTATAAAGCATGGCTAGTTCATGATGAAGCGGGCCCCGCTCTCTCTCTGTAAAAATAGCGAGGGCCTCTCTATCCCTCTGCCAAAGCTCCCATTCCCGAGCTAATGCCCGAGCGTCTCCTTCTGCATGTGCACCTCCCTAGCGACTTCAACAACTTCAAGCTCTGTCACTCTGACCTGCAAAGCCTCTGCTCGTGCTCTCCACTCTATCCTAGAACCTACCTGGGAACAGTAATGCCTCCTAGCACTCTGCCCCTGCTCATAAGGACAACTCTTATGATAGCCACTACAAACCGAGCGACATAATCCATGCTGGTGTCCACATGTGCATCAAAGGAGCTCGTCATATAAGCTGGATCATCCATCATAATGGACTCAAATGACAAGCCAAGTGGAGGTGGATCTCTAGGTACTCCATAGACTGGCATGACCTGGTGGAAGGTCGTCTCAGCTAAAACAAAACTCCCAACTCATTAGGGCCTAGAACCAGCATCGTACTCTAGACTAGCCATGGCAATAATGAGCTCTGGCCTCACCAGCAGTGATCCATCATAAGGGTGAGCCATCATCTTGCCCCAAGTGACACAATCCAACGCCACAAAAATAGTGACCGGCTGCACCAAGACAACCCTAGTAATCATGTAGAGAGCCCAAGCATATGCTCGAGGGTACAAGGTCACAGACAAACCCAAGAAGTGAGGTTGCAAAGCTAGAATGTACTTATATGCCCACCATGTTAGAATCTACCAACATCCTTCCAGGCTCTTGAAATCCTGTTATGAAGCTTGTCTTAGGAAAGAGATGAAAAAGTCATAGATGAATATCAGTAGGTGCCACACCCTAGGGAATGCTGCCCTACAACCACTCAGTACGAATCTATGGCGATGCGATGGGCCCAAAATATCCTCTCGTGTCCGTAGTCAATGGGAGAGGGATGCCCAAGAGCTCACAGGCCATCTCAAAGCTTATGTCATCAGTCAAAATAGGATATCCACCAAATCTGATGCCCAGGATGGTTGTCCAATCAAGAGGGAGAACTGCATACTCTTCATAGCCCAGATGAAAGGTGCCAGTCTCGGCATGAAACCGCCGCACCAAAGCCTCCCCAATCCCATGCCTCATGGAGTATAGGGGGATCCTCAAAAAGTCCTCAAACCCCTCCTCTCTCAAGAAATCCCCATAGCGTAGGTGGGTCCCAAGATTAGATAGTCGTTGAAGAAAAGTGGACTAAGCACCCCGACCACGAATCTTGTCAAGCCTTTACATTCAGAATCAAAAGCTATCCAATAGCATATGCATATAACAGGAATCTAAATGACAAGAAATGGAAGACAGTATACCTCTCCCTTCTACAGCTGAGCAGAAGGATGCCTCTTCATCCCTTGCTGAAGATGAGTGTCTCTGATGTTATTGTCTATAGCTCCAGTACGAGAATTAGCACCAGCCTAGCATGGTGGAAACCTTACCTCAAGCTCTGCCTCCAAGGGCCTTAGTCCAAGTAAACCTCATTTCTAGACAGATCGTCTAAATCGATAGCAAGATCCTCAGCTCACATCTCTCCTCTAGAGGTCCCTCTTCCTTTAGGCGGCATGCAACGTGAGGAAGCCTCGCTAGAAACAGTGTGCGGCTTAGATGATGCACTAGTTATCCCAACTAAACCCCGTCTCCTGGAACGGGTCTCCATCGGAATGCCGCCGATAGGCTTGGTCTCCTTACCCCCGCAGTCAGAATGGCTCTGCAAAACTCGAGCCGCCCACTCACCAACCGAAGTGATCTCATCATTAGAAGAAGAGTCCTCGTGGGACACAATATAGACGGGGGCCTTCCCCCGATCTCCTCTAGATCTCATCCTCCAAGACATAATCTACAAAACAACCAGAAATTTAAGCACAAGCAGTAAGCCCATGAAACAAATGGCAATACAGACGAACTAACACTTTTTCCTACACATGTTATGCAAGCCCATGCAAGCAGATTCTTACAAGCATTCTACAATGGGTAAGCCAGTAACTGCATCTTAGACTTACACTCTACAGCGGGTAAGCCGGTGGCCACACTCTAGACTCGTATCCTACAGTAGGTAAGCTGGCAACCTTGCCCTGGACTCACATTTTACAGTGGGTAAACCAGCAGCCGTGCTCTGGACTTACATCCTATAATGGGAAAGCTAGTGATCGCGTCCTAGACTCACATTCTATAGTGGGTAAACCAGTAGCTGCGCTCTGGAGTTACATCCTACATTGGGTAAGATAGTGATCGCGTCTTAGACTCACATTCTAAAGTGGGTAAGCCGATGGCCGTACCCCAGGCTCACATTCTACAGTGGGTAAAGCTGTAAGCTCTATACTTACATCCTACAGTGGGTAAGCTACTGACCGCGTCCTAGACTCACATCCTACAGTGGGTAAGCTAGTGACCGCGTCCTAGACTTATATTTGACAGTAGGTAAGCCAGCGGCCGCACCCTGGACTCACATTCTACAATGGGTAAACTAGCAACCTCACTCTGGACTCACATCCTATAGTGGGTAAGCTAGTGACCGCGTCCTAGACTCATATTCTACAATGGGTAAACCAACGGCCGCTTCTCGAACTCATATTCACTCAAGTTTGCAAATTTCAGATCTACAGTGGGTAAACTAGCAACCGTGTCCTAGATTCACATTCACTCAAGTTCTCAAGTTCCTGATCTACAGTGGGTAAACTAGTGGTCGTGCCTCGGACTTACATTATACAGTGGGTAAGCCAGCGGCTATGCTCTGGACTCACATCCTACAATGGGTAAGCTTGTAACTGCATCCTAGACTCACATTCTATAGTGGGTAAGCTGGCAACCGTGCCTCGGACTCACATTCACTCAAGTTTGCAAGTTTCGGATCTATAGTGGGCAAACCAACGACCACGACCTGGACTCACATTCACTCAAGTTCTCAAGTTCCTGATATATAGTGGGTAAGCCGGTAGTCGTGCCCAACCCACGACAATTATGCCCCGTACTCGCATTCTACAATGAGTAAGCCAGCAACTGCGCTTTAGACTAACATCCTACAGTGGGTAAGCTAGTGACCATGCCCTAGACTCACATTCTACAGTGGGTAAGCTAGCAGCTATGCCTCGGACTCACATTCACTCAAGTTTGCAAGTTCCAGATCTACAGTGGGTAAACCAACAATCGTATCCTAGACTCACATTCACTCAAGTTCCTGACCTACAGTTGGTAAACCAGCAACCGCTCTCTGGACTCACATCCTACAATGGGTAAACCGACGGCCGCACCTTGGGCTAACATTCAATCAAGTTTCAAGTTCCTAATCTACAGCGGGTAAACCAGCGACCGCGTCCTGGGCTCACATCCTATGGTAGGTAAACTGGTAGCCGTGCCCCAGATTCACATTCACTCAACTTTTCAAGTTCCCGATCTATAGTGGGTAAGCCAATGGTTGCCCCTCGAACTCACAGTCACTTAAAGTTTTCAAGATCTTTAATTTGCAATGACTAAACTAACGTTCGTGCCCTAGGCTCACATTTCCACTACCCTGACTACAGGGTAAGTCCCTTTACCCATATCCCACATTTTATTTTTAACATTTGAATTCCCACATATTTACACACTTATATAGCACGGACAAAAAAAACATATATACATATACATATCGATTCTCCTAAGAGAGCATAGCATAAATCATGACAAGAAAAAAAGTATATGCCTATAAAATTCCAAAAATAAAATGAACACTAGCATGCTTTCCTAGTTGCATTGCTACTAACAACTTACAGAAAAGAAAAAAAAGAAGAGAAGAAGAAAAATATAAATTGACCTCAAGTGCATAAAAGATTGAAGCAGCAGATTGAAGCTGAAAAGACAGACCCGCTAAGCTTGAGATCGCTCCAGAAAATTTTTAGAAGTAGGAAGTTTAAGAAAAGTGAGAAATGAGATAGAAAAGTGAGCAAGAGGAGGCTTTTATAGGCCTTTGGGGAAGCCTGGTTGCCCGGTGCACCTTTTAAGGCCATCGGTTAGCGTTGACCAAGTCAACATTGACTCGATCAATCTTAAAAAAAAAACAAAAGCATTTCCCTCTCCTAGAGCTCAGAGGCAAGTCCAGAAAATATTTCAGAAGCAGCTGTAGCAAATCGGTCCAGTAAAAAAAAATCCAATCTTGATCCTTGAATAGCCCCCCGCACGTAAATTTGGGGGCAATAAAATTCGAAATCACCTTCTTTATCCGACACCTCCCATTGCACTCGAGATGTCAAATAAAAAAAAGGGCAGCTGTTGATACCATATTTTATCCACCCTCAATTTGCATGCCGAGCCCTAAAAATCTAAAAATATTATTTTCTCCATAGGGCCGTAAGAACATCCAGAATGACATGGCGCAACCCGTTCGGACACCAGAGCACTCAAAGTGCCTTATTCAGCCAAAATGACCAAAATGTCCCTAGTCAGCCCTAGATTGACCGAAGTTCAAAAAACGCCATTGTGGAGATTATCAAATTCTCATTACAATGACCGAAATGCCCCTAGTCAGCCCTAGGTTGACCAATCTATGTGCTTTATGCTTTGTGCTATGTGTTTGTGCCCAGATCTTTCTTTTCCATATGTTGTTTGGCTAGATCTACATGCTTCTATGCTCATTCACATGCTAGTTGTCTCGATCTACATGTTTATGTTTTGTGCCATGTTTTCTCATGCTTTTTTCATGTCAATGTTAGGGTTACATGCTCACATGCTTGTATGATGTTTTGGCTATGCCTTGCTTGGATCCTGTGTGTTATGCCTATGTTTCCATACTACAGGGTTAGATCCATGTCTTCACATGCTTGTTTGCTTGGATTCACGCTCTTCCATGTTTTATGTGCTAGGATCTACATGTTTACATGCATGTTCCTTTGCCTATAGGTCAATCTATGCTTTCACATGCTTGTGTGCTTGGATCTATGTTCTTTTCATGCTATATGCCATCTTCCATGTGCTTATGCGCTCTATGCCATGTTTGTGTGCCTAGACCTAGGCTATGTTTGTCATGCCATGTGCTATTGTAGCCCTTTTGTCACTTTTATCTCTCTTTTTTCTTGTGTTTTGGCCTATTGGTTCAGATCCGATCTCGACCTTATGGTCTTGGTCCTCATCCATACACCTTGGTCCATATCAAAGGGTTTGGATCATCCCATTTTCATGTTTATGCTTGATTGCTTATATGTTTTATGCTTGTGTTAGCCTTTCTAATTCTAGGCTTTGCTACGCTTGACACCCTTAGCGAGTTTATGGTTGTGTGGTTACATCTGATGCCCATGAGGCCTTGTTTGGGTGTAACCATTTGGGAGGCATCTCTGGAGGCTGGGTTGCTTCGTGTATACCTTTTCCCTTTTCCATTCTGTGTGATGATATGCTTACCATGCTTGTTTGTGCCACTTGTTGGCTTTCTATGCATTTTCACACACTTGCTTACATGTCCATGCAGGAGTCTTGTTTGTTAGTGTGTCATCCATATTTCAATACAATGAAGCTATGGACATTCGATCCAGACCTACATTTGTCCCCCATGGACACCACCTTTTGTGTGGCTTTTGCTTGTTTTTCTTCTTTCTTGTTTGTTTGTTTACTTGCTTGCTTTCTTGTTTTCTTGCTTCTCTATTTACCTTTGCTTGTCATGTCTCCCACCATATGCTATGCTTGCCATATCTATCTTGCTTGTTTGCTTTGTACCTTTGAAGCATTATCTACGCACATTTTTCCCTTCCATCGCATGTCTGCTGGTTTCTTATCTTTGCCTTTGCATGTGCACACATAGACTAAAGACGCTTGGAGTTAGGGCATGGTCTCCTATGCGCAAGGAGAAAGGGCACAGATGCAAGCATGTAAAGCCAAGCCAGTGTGTTCAGTTGGTTTAGGAGCTTAGCTTATCCAATTTGGTCATGTACTCTTTTAAGCCCCCCGCCCCCTTTCTTCCTCCTTCCTTTCTCTCTTAGATGGTTTGTATTAGGTTTATCATGTCATGTACCATTCATCCTCATCTCTAAAGCATGACAACCCCTGTTTACTTTCCTGCATCTATATTTTGGGCCATGCTTTAGGGATGTAGGTATTTACTTTCCTACTCTGTGTGCTTGCATTGTGCATGATGAATGTATATATATACCTGCTCGCCTCTTTCGGTATGATTGTCACAGTCCATGTCACCTAAGGCAAGTGATGCCTAATTTCCGTCTTGAAATTAAGGTGACATGTTGCCGGATTTTTGCCGTGGAAATCTGGTACTTCGCCCGAATGCCTTAGGAAAGCATAGATTGGGACCACACCTATTCAAAAGCCAAACCTCAAAGCCCCCATGTATGTTACGCCCAAAAAGCCAATGCCAAAATTATATTTTCTTACTACCAATCCTCAAAAATTAAGGTTTTATCAAAACAAAGGACTATCCTTGGACAAGCGTTGTAGGGTGTCTAACACCTTCTCCACTCGTAACCAAACTTCCTAACTCAAGAATCAATATTTTTGTCATCCACATTAGATTAGGAAAAATGACATTTTTCTTAGCCTAGGATTGGTAACAAAATCAACTAGAAACGGGTGACCAATCACATGTTAGAAAAACCCAATGATTGGTGGTGACTTCACTCACCTTTGGTAATCTCTTCAAACTTGGCCAAGACTCCTACTACACCACTAAAGGTAGACTCCTACCCTTCTCCACCGAGAGAGAGAGAGAGAGAGAGAGAGAGAGAGAGAGAGAGAGAGAGAGAGAGAGAGAGAGAGCACCTGAAGCTTCGTACGAACCACGCAAAGACCATTACTGAGAGAGGGGCCTCCAAAGGGCCCTGCGCACGTGGAACTGTCGCCATGGCAGGTGGTTGAACGAAGGCTCGACAGCAGTTTCACCGTCCACCTATGGCCCAACGTCGAAAATTACCAAACCCACCACTAGATGGAAGAGAAGTCTATTGACGACCAAAAAGAAGATGAGTGGGACCATCCTAAACAGCTCATAGGAGAAACAAGGACCTGTCACGGGGGCGTCATACAGGTCTTTGAGAAAGACAGTTTAAAGATAAGTCAATAGTGTTCATATAAAGCACCAGATAACCAAACATCATCACATAGTAGATGAAGACATTTTTTTTTTTTTTTTTTTTTTTTTTTTTTTTTTTTTTTTTTTTTTTAACGAGATGCAAAGGGAGTCAAGCAGCCACATGACAACCCTCGCGTTATCATGCTAACCATTTAAGGGCACAACACCAGGAGAGTTTTGGTAGATAACGGAAGCTCAGCGGATGTGATGTACATGACAGCATTCTAACAAATAAAGTTGGATCAAAATGCCTCAGGCCTTTCAGGTCTCTTCTAGTCAATTTCAATAGGAATTGCGTATATCCAAAAGGCATCATTTCCTTATTGATTATAGTAGGGATTCACCTAACCCAAGTAACAAGGGAGGTAGACTTACGAATTGTTGACTATCCTTCATCTTATAATGCGATTCTAGGATGACCAACCCTTAATCACCTTAAGGCCGCAACTTCTACATGCTACCTAAAAGTGAAATTTCCAATCCCTCAAAGGATTGCAGAAATCTGTGGAGACTAGCTTTTAGCTATGGAATATTACTAGGCGGTCATGGTGTCCAAGGAAAATCACATCTGGTTGGTAGAGGCCCAAGCCCATGGAAGAGGCGGAGAATATAGAATTGGTGGAAGGAGATCCTTCCAAAACTATCAAGATAGGGAAGGAGCTCCAATCGTCCTTAAAGGACGAACTTGTGAAGTTATTGAAAGAAACCTAGATGTCTTTGCATAAAGCCATGAAGATATGTCAGGAATTGACAAAAATGTGATAAAGCATTGCCTTCATGTGAACCTAACAAAGAAGCCCATCCAAAAGAATTAACGAGTATTTCCCCCAAAAGTAGAGAGCTCTTAACTGGGGGATTTATTCGAGAGGTCTACTACCCTGAATAGTTCTCCAACGTTGTCATGGTAAAAAAGTCCAATGAAAAGTAGAGAATGTGTGTGGACTTTGCTGACTTAAATAATGCATGCCCCAAACACAGTTTTCCCTTTCCCAGAATTGACTAGTTCATTGATTCCAAGATGGCTATGAACTACTAACTTTCATGGATGCTTTTTCAGGTTATAACCAAATCCTCATGAATAAGGAAGACCAGGAGAAAACTGCATACGTGACTAGTTAGGGTCTATATTGTTACAAAGTCATGCCATTTGGATTGAAGAGCGTAGATACCACGTACCAAAGATTGGTGAACCAAATGTTCAACAAGCAAATAGGCAGGAATATAAAGGTCTGTATAGACAACATGCTCGTAAAAAGCAAAGAAGCAAAAACTCACCTTGACGACCTCCTAAAGACATTCAATACTTTAAGAAGGTACAGAATGAGCTCAACCCTGCTAAATGTGTTTTTGGAGTCTCGTCAGGAAAATTCATTGGTTTCATGGTATCTCAACGAGGAATTGAGGTGAATCTAGAAAAAGAATAAGTTATACTTGACATGACTTCTCCAAGTACAGTCAAGGGGTGCAAAATCTGACAGGACGAATCGCAGAATTGAATAGGTTCATCTCCAAGGCCACTGATAAGTGTCTCCCCTTCTTTAAAACTCTTAAGCAGGCCTTCCGATGGACAGACAAGTGTGAAGCAGCCTTTTAGAACCTTAAGCAGTATATGGCCAAGCCCCCACTCTTGAGCTCATCTGTAGTGGTGGAAGATTTTTATTTTAATCTAGTTGTATCGCAAACAGCTGTTAGCTCAGCCTTGACTCGTGAAGAGTCCAACGTGTAGCGACCTGTTTACTACACAAGCCAAGCTTTTCAAGGTGCCTAAATTAAGTACCCATGGATAGAGAAGATGGTCTTTTCTTTGATCGTTGCTTTGAGAAAGCTTCGTCCATATTTCCAAGCTCACACCATCATGGTAATGACGAATCAGCAAATCCGAAAAGCCATAAGCAAACCAGATGCAACAGGATGTATGGTCTAGTGAGCAGTTGAACCGAGCTAGTTTGATATTAAATACAGGCTATGAACAACGATCAAAGCCCAAGTGTTAGCAAATTTTATTTCTAGTTTCACCCTTCCAAGCCCAAATCTAGAAGTAAAGTGCTGGACGATGTGTGCAGATGGCTCATCTATCGCAAGTCTTGAAGGCGTCGGTGTGATTGTGACCTCCCCTAAGAAGGATGTCCTTAAATATAAAGTTCAACTCCAATTTCCAGCAACAAACAATAAAGCAAAGTATAAAGCGATCCTCACCAGCCTAAGGATTGCAAAAACTCTAGGAGTTAAGAATCTGAAGCTGAGAACTGATTCTAAGCTAATTGTTGAGCAAATAACCAATGAGTATGAAGCGAATGAGGAAAGAATGAAGAGATACCAAAAGCTAACAAATTAATTGGTTGATTATTTTGATAATGTCAAGTTCGAGCAAATCCCATAGGAGAACAATTCAGCTGCTAACGAGGTCGCTAAGTTGGCATCAATTGAAGATGCCCTAGAAAAGCCTGGGCTATATATGGAAATTCAAAAAATCCCTAGCATAGAAGGATTACAAGCTTTCCCAGTTCAGCAATCAAGCACCTAGATGGATTCGATCTTTTCTTACATCAGAGACAGCCAGCTCCTATCAAACCCATTTGAAGCAAAGAAGGTTAAAGTAAGAGTCACAAGATTCACTATCATGAATAGCAAACTCTACAGGAGGGGATTTTCATTGCCTTACTTAAAGTGTCTAAATCCTAATGAAGTGATGTATGTGTTGCGAGAGATCCATGAAGGTGTATGTAGGAATCACTCAAGTTCTCGGTCTTTAGTTAGGAAGGAAATCAGGGCAGGCAACTTTTGGCCAACTATGAGAAAAAATGCAGTTGAGCTCATCAAAAAATGCGATAAGTCTCAACAGTTTCGAAATGTGTAGCACATTCTTGGAGAACTAATGACGAGCATTTCTTCACCATGGCCATTTTCCACCTGGGGGATTGACATTATTGGTCCACTGCCACAAGGGAAGAAACAAGTTAAGTTCTTACTTGTTGCCATTGATTATTTCACTAAATGGGTTGAAGCAAAGCCATTAGCAATAATCAAGCACAGCAAGATACAAAGCTTCGTTTAGAAGAGCATTGTTTACAGGTTTGGAATCCCAAGGGTGATTATCCCTTACAATGGATGGCAATTTGATAGCCGAAATTTTAGAGAATTTTGTGAAGAGCTGGGAATAAAAAACCACTACTCGTCAACTAACCATCCACAGGTGAACGGATAGACAGAGGTACCAAATCATACTTTGCTCAAACTCATCAAAGCATTACTTAAGGGGGCAAAGAGTGCATGGCCAAAAGAGTTACCAAGGTTACTATGGGCTTATCGAACAATTACAAGAACACCAACAGAAGAAACACCATTCAACCTAGCCTTCGGTATAAAGGCAGTTATTCCTATTAAATTGAGGTTATCCAGCCTTAGGTGAGCCGATTATGACGAGAGTTCAAACAATGATGAGCTAAGGCTAAGTTTGGATTTTTTATTTGAAGTAAGAGACGAGGCAGCCTAAAGATTGGCCCAATATCAGCAGAAGATGGTAAAGTACCACAATCAGAGGGCGAAGCTCAAGAAGTTCAACCCTGACAATATGGTACTGTGAAAAGTCTCACAAGTCACTAGAGACCCAACCCAAGGAAAGTTAGGCCCTACTTGGGAAGGTCCATATAAGGTCATCCGTTACTTAAGAAAAGGAAGCTACTACCTAAAAGACCTCGACGGTAACCCATTGCATTGTCCTTGGAATGTGGAGCACCTCAAGAAGTACTATCAATAAGAAGTACCTAAATCAATAAACTCCGTTCATAGGAGTACCTCGCCTGACGATGCATTAGATAAGCGAGATATCTTTGCTTTTACTTTAGCATTTTTCCTTTTAACATTTTAGTTTGGTCAAATTATTTATAGTTATTTCCCTTGTAATCCCTTCACAAATAAAGGGTGAATGAAATAATAAGGCTCCATAAGCCATCTCTTTTTCAAAAGGCTTGATCTTTGATTTAGACGCCCATGACAACACGATCTCAAGCGTAAGGTTGTAGATGAGGTTAAACCATGAAAAAGAGATACCCACAGTAAAAACTACAAATGGCAAGTTTAAATCATGAGGGAATTGTTGACTGTATAAACTCCATTGACGAGTTTAAATCTTAAAGGAAAATTATAAATGGTAAAAACTGCAACAATGAGTTTAAATAGTAAAGGAAATTATAAATGGTAAAAACTCCTACAACAAGTTTAAATCGTAAAGGAAATTATAAAAGGTAAAAACTCTAATAACGAGTTTAAATCATCAATGGTAAATACTCCAATGATAAGTTTAAATCATAAAAGATACTTGTTCATGGTAAGAACTCAAGTGACGAGTTCAAATCATAGAATAAATTATTAGTGGTAAAAACTCCAATAATGAGTTTAAATAATAAAAGATACTTGTTCATGGTAAAAACTCCAATGACGAGTTCAAATCATAGGAGAAAAAAAAACTGTTAGTATTAAAAGATCATCAAGGGACTTAATTGACAAACCGTAAATATGTCTAATTGACGAGTGGCAAAAAAGGCCCTTCCAAAAGTAAGGTCAAAGCAATCAAAACAAAGAAGATAACAGGAACTGATGCTGCATTCGAGATGATTGATATCTTTTTGAAGAGAAATGAAAGAAAAAAACCTCAAAATAGGATGCATCCCAAAATATCTTTTTTTTCTAAAGATAGATGTAAAAGCCTCAAAATAGGAGGCATCCAAAATATCCATTGTTTTTAAGTTAAGCCTCAAAACAGGAGGCAACCAAAGTTCTCCAAAAAAAAAAAAAAAAAAGAGACGGAAGAAAGATATTAAAAGTCTTTTTCCAGGTGCATTGACGACCTCTTCCACGTGACCCTCGTCCACTAGTCCATCTTCAATAGCACCATCTTCTTCAACAGCAACGACAGTAGCTTCCTCTTGCTCCTTAGCTTCATCAGTAAGAACCTTGGTATCAATGGCCTCAAAGTCAAGGTTGGAGAAGTCCACAGCTTGACTATGATGTTTCATTGTCCATCTTCGCAAAAGCTCAAGGCCTTTGTAGAACTAGATGAACTAAAGGTCAGAAAAGTGCTCAGACTTCAGGAACTAATCAATCACTTTCTCATGTTCCTCGTTAGTCCGAAGAAGAGCAGTCTGAATCTCATTGTCTTTTGAGCGACGAGTAGTTTCTTCACCTTCAGCACCTCGTTGAGCTCTTTAACCTTACCTTTTGCCTTTGTAGCTTCGTCCATAGCCTTAATTAGATCTTTTGTAGCCTTGAGCTCTCAGCTTCCATAGATTCGACCTTTAAGTTGGTAACCACTACCTTCTTCTTGGTGCTCAAATAGTCAGTCATCAGGCGCAGTGACTCTCCATGAACCTGAAAGAAGATTACAAAGTTAGAATCTATGGACAGAGCAAAAAATTCAATGACGAAGAAACAATTGAGTATAATACTTGCATTGGTTTATGTATGTAACGACTGACTAACTTGTGAGATGGGATGGAAGACAACCCCTTAAGCTCCTTGTCTATAATCATGTTGTGAGCCTGACCAAGAGCTATAGCCGAGTCCTCCTAGATGCTTTTTCCAACCTTGCTCTTCCCTTTGGAGCAAGTGGTGGGAGGCGCAAATGTCATCATCTCGAGGGACAAAGTTGGAGAAGAAGAAACAGTACGGATGGTGGGAGAAATGGTCGTCTCACCTCTTTCCTCATTCAGTTTGCGTTTCTTCATTTCAACAACCAATTGAGACAAAGGTTCATTCTTCATTCCCTTAACACAAGCATATTTGTCCTTGCTGTATTTAGTGGCCATCTTTGCAAAAACAAAACCAAAGAGAGGGATAAGAAACAGAAATAAAAATAAAAGGAAGATCAAAAAGAAGGATACATGTACTTTTCTCTTCTCGGTGTATTTTTCTTAGCACGTATTCAAAAGGCTTAGGTCTAAGGCAGTGATCATACAGACAATGAGGATCCACCAAATCATCAAAGTTGTTGAACTCCAAAGCAACTTCAACTCGGCTCTGATAGCGACTCTCTAAGATAGGTTGTTCAGAAGCTGCAAAACAGGTATCAAGAGAACCATTACGTATATGAAACAAAGGTCATCTTAAAAATAAAAAAAAAAATAAAAAATAAAATAAAATAAAAAAAGGTTCAAAAAGATGCACCAAGAGATGGGATCTCCCATTTCCATAGTAACCATGGGACTTCGACCCAAAGGTCGTCAGTCATGGTTTTCCACCCAGAGCCAGAAACAAAAAAGTATCGTGATTTCCAATCACGGAAGGAAGAAGGGAATCTAGAGACAATCCAAGAATTCGTTTTCCAAGGCAAAAGCTCATAATACCCATAATGGGTAGAGGGTTTCAGACGATATAAATGAAGGAACTCATTCAGTGATATCATGTCCCCTTCATGGACGGATAACTAAATCGACATACAACATATAATTAACCAAGGGCAAGATTGAGGGAGGAAAAACACGACATTATAAATGCGTGAATGGGGAAGTGAAGGCCACTTGAGAAGGTAGCTTTGTAGAAGCACACCTCACCATGGGCAAAGGCGCAAGCTTTCTCATTTGGACGAGGTAAGCAAGCAACGGTGCCACGAGGGAATTGGACTTTTTTTCTTATGGACTTCAACTGTTATGTCTTTAAATAGCAAGACTCAGAGAGGGCATGGAAAGGGAGCGAAGAAAAGGGCTAAGGCGGGTTTGGAGTTTGCAAAGGCTTCAACACTACAGTGTCGACACCTAGCTCCTCAGACTCATAGTTTGAAGACAGACCCATCTCAAGCTTGCTACACCTAGCTTTAGAATCTCCCTCCTCTATGATGGCCATCTCCAAATGATATTTAATCAAGAGCGTCGAATTAGGGGATAAAGGGTAACTAAGACAGGTCTAAACGTAGCACAACTGCCAGGTAAGAATAAACCTACTTAGGGACATTTCCCACCAGAGTGTTCAAGAAAAACTCCTAGTCTAGTAAAGAAAAAGGAAACAGAGGGAGTTTGTTGCCTAAGAGAAACAAAATCAACCATTAATGGAGATTCGGAGTAGAGAAAGCTTAGCAAGATGAAGTTGGGAGCTTTTGAGAGCTTCAAACTTTAGAGACAAAGGTTGAAGAAGGAAGAAAAATAAGAAAACGGTTTCTCAAAAAGGAAGAAATGAAAATCAAGGCGCAGGAAATTCTATGAAATTTCCACACGCGCGACGAATGGGAAAGAAACACGTGTCAATTGCCTAACGGGGAAGTTGCGTCACATTTATGGTGATTGAACAAGAATCTTGGGAAACGAAGGCAGTTGGACCATCAAAACCTTTCATATTCCTTTGTGTGTCCAAACCAATGACAAGCACAAGGAACAAAAGGGGAAACTAATGAAAAGTGATAAAATGGCCATCCATACTACAAACCGTCCAAGCAGGTGACGAGTTAGGTATGGACGAGCATAAGCGCAATAATTCCAAACATAAATTCAGCATTTAATGACCAAATGATGAAAGGATGTAGAGCTGTTACCGCTGTCCAATTCTCTACATTTAATGGTCGTTACAATTCTTAAATGGCTAGAATTAATGGTCATTACTATGCCATTAATCCTCCAGCTTAGGTGCAATGTAATGTGAGGCCAACAGATTGGATATTTACCCACACAAAGGCTATATAAAGTCAGGAGAGACAAGTAAGTGATTCGTTCTGAACACACACGCACAAATTGCTTTATAGATTATTGATTTCTAAAGAATTTAAGCTAATTTAAGCATCTGAGGATTCTTGGCAAGCTCCAAACTAGTGTCATCTCATCTACTTGGTGTTTTCTCTTAATAGGAACACACGTCATCCAACAGTACTGAGGAGAAACATAATGACAAAGCGAAATCGCTTTTTATCACTAATTAGACACAAACGGAAGAAAACAACCCAAAATGACAGGTTCACTGCGATTAGCTCTTTCAGGCCAAAATGGGAATTTAGCACCAATTTCTAAACAATATAGTTAGTAGTTATAGTTTCCAAACTATATTTTTTATTAGCATCTCGACTCTAAGAGAGTCGATTTTGGGGGTCAAAATCGAGTCTTTGAGGGTCAATTTTCATAGCATGATCACGTCTGATGTAGCATTTTTTCTACATAGCGTCTACCTGGAAATCGAGTTTCAGAAACTCGATTTATAGGCCAAAAAGAATACTTCTTTCATCAGGCAACTTCTCATCTCATCAGAGAAGAAATACAGAGGAAAAAAAAAAACCCAGATCGTAGAAAGAGAGAGAGAGAGAGAGAGAGAGAGAGAGAGAGAGAGAGAGAGAGAAAAAACTCAGATCGCAACTCGGCGTGGGGACCATGGGAGGGTCGACCTGGGCGCGCGGCCTCGCGCTGCCTGGGTTGCGCCCAGGTCGCGCTGCCTGGGTCGCGCCCAGGTCGCGTTGCCTGGGTTGCGCCCATGTCGCGCGACCCAGGCCGCGACCAGGTCGCGCGACCCAGGCTGCCGCCGCCGCCGCTCTTGGTTTTTTTTTTTTTTTTTTTTTTTTTTTTTTTTTTTTTGTGGTGGGTTCTGCTGGGCTGTGCTTGTAGATGGTGGCTAATCTTTGTTTGTGTTTTGTACCCCAACACTTGCCGTGGGTCTGTGCTGTGGGTTGGGTTTTTTTGGTGGATTTGTTCTATACTTGTATTTGGTCTGCTTTGGTTGATCTATGCTTAAAACCTCCAGACATTTCAAAATTTTTGTTTTCCAAAAGTAAATAGAGTATTTAAGACTCGATTTCTAGGTGGACGCCATGTGGGCACAACGCCACGTCAGGCGTGATTAGACCATGGAAATCGAGCATTTGAGACTCGATTTTGACCCCAAAATTGACTCCCTTAAACTCGAGATGCTAATAAAAGATATAGTTTGAAAACTGTAACTACTAACTATATTGTTTAGAAATTTGTGCTAAATTTCCATTTTGGCTGCTCTTTCATAGACAACCGGAATGTTCTATTAGACTTACATGCGTGTGGGTCTTGGAATAGCGCCAGAATATGTACTTCGATTTTTTGTTTTTTTCTTTTTTCCTTAGAACCATCCTCTCTCTCTCTCTCTCTCTCTCTCTCTCGTAATCTCTTATCCACCAAACAATTTATCAAGATATTTTTTACTTCAACCAGTACACCAAACTAAACCAGCAGGTCATGGCATCTTCTGCAACCCATATCTCTGTTCTTTATTTCGCCAACCCAATACTGCCCAAAAGACCTTCCTCACCTTCCATGTTAAACCCAAAAGCCATGGCCAAAGAGCTTCACTTTAACCAAGATGGTTCAACCACAAAAAAGCTTCAGGTTACAGTCCATGGCACTAGTTCTTCAACTCCCACATTTGTATTTTGCTGGGCTTGATTTGAATGTCTGGTTTGGACTTTGGTGATGCAGGCAGGGGTGGACATGGTGGCTGAACTTGTTGGGGTGACTTTGGGTCCAAAGGGGAGGAATGTGGTATTGCAGAACAAGTATGGACCTCCAAAAATTGTAAATGATGGTGAAACTGTTCTCAAAGAGGTATTGCACACGGACCCATTTTTCCATTACCCTTTTCACATTCTCCTTTATCTTGTCCATTTCATTATTTGGTTACACATTTTAAGTTGACAATTATGGCATAGGTGGCTGGAAATTTAAATTACTATTAGTTCAAATTTTCATACAGAGTTGATTATTAATTATTTGTCTTCCTAGTCCTAGAAGTTTACCATGATTGTAAGACTTGTAGTTTTGGTTTGAGATTATGCATTTAAGTTAAGGACCATTGAAGCTGTGTTTCAAATGCTTGTACAATTGTGGGAGCCAAGGTTTCAGCATGAGAAATGGTTCCCCGCTTTATATATTATCCAGACCTGAAACAATTAAGTGAAGTAAGATAAAAATCAATTGGCTGCGGTATGTAGAACAACTATTACTATTTTTTGTGTATATCATATATGCAAGTATGATTGTACTTTGTAAGCAAGAAACAACATATAAGAGGACAAGCAGATGTCTTTCATGGCAAGGTGCAAGTGCAGTAAGAGAGAAATGACTTATACCAGGACATATACCTATTTTGTATCTTTATCACAATTTGCTGGGGATTTTCTTCATCTTTCATTATCTACTTGCCTCGTTGCAACAACATTTTTTAATTTTATTCGACATCTTTTGATCTCTTACGTTATGCATGCATATCAAATTGACAATTTCATTTTGAGCTTATTTTGTATATATAAATATGTGAGTTGACTTTCAAGTTTTTTACATATATCATGGCGAGCTTATAGCATTTCATCTATATCAAACATGGCATTATGGCCATGATTTAATATTCGATTTTATTTTTTAGGGGTTTGTCAATGACTTTAAAAGAAATCTCTATAGAAAGTAACTTCATTTCATTCCCTTATCCCCCTTAATTCTTGCTATTGTTTTACTTCAAATCATTTTTCTCTGACACAATGGTGGAGTAACATCATTAGCAAACGGAAAATTCTAAACTGGTTCTTTCTCCTTAACTGGTTCTAAATTGTTTTATTTAGATTGAATTGGAGGACCCTTTGGAGAATGTTGGAGTTAAACTGGTGAGACAAGCTGGTGCCAGAACAAATGACCTTGCTGGTGATGGTTCCACTACATCAATCATTCTTGCTCAGGGTCTAATTGCTGAGGGTTTGAAGGTATGAATTGGATCCTGTACATGAGTAGCCTGTCTATTACTACAACAAAAGAAGTTTTGCTTTTGATGGGTTAAGGACCACTGCATATTCTGCCATTGTGATATAATGGAGTGCTTTCTAAACAAGGAAATACCTGGAAGGCACTAAAAACACTCGGCAACAAATGGCAAGGCTTTTTAACATTGTGAATGTGCACTTCTCAATTAGACAATAGATAATTTGTGAATTAAGAAGACAGTAGTTTTGAGCAGGTTCTACACCAACAAGGCCTTACATCTAGGTTAGGTTGTGTCATAAAAAATTATACAGAAAGCAGAGCTTGTCAATTGCCTCATGAAATTGCTTATATGGAGTTAATATCTCTTACAGCTTTCTCTATATTAATGGCACTTCTTTTGCCAATATATATAAAGGTACCTCCACGTTGAATGGATTAGGAAGTTATGTCAAGCTCTGTCAATATTTTATTTTAATTATTGAACCTTTCCTAGGTTATTGCTGCTGGTATGAATCCTGTCCAAATTGCTCTTGGGATTGAGAAGACTGCAAAGGCCCTTGTTTCTGAACTGAAATTAATGTCCAGAGAGGTAAACAAGATATTTTTCTTGTTTTGGTTTCTCCAAGAAGTATTTTCTCATTTTAGCTGAATTAAACTGCAATACATTTCAAATGTATGCAGGTCGAAGATAATGAGCTTGCAGATGTTGCTGCAGTTAGTGCGGGAAATGATCATGCGGTGGGAAACATGATAGCTGATGCTCTTCATCAAGTGGGAAAGAAGGGTGTAGTGACAATTGAAAAAGGAAAAAGTACCGAGAACAGTCTACAAATTGTAGAAGGAATGCAATTTGATCGTGGATATTTGTCTCCTTACTTTGTAACTGATCGACAAAAGATGACAGTGGAGTTCCACAATTGCAAGGTAGGAATTGTACAATTTACATAGTCTGGCATGTTCTCCTATGAAGTGATTAGAAGGTGTGAAATTTTTTGTTTGCAGTTACTTTTGGTCGACAAAAAAATCACAAACCCAAAGGAGATGTTTAAAATATTGGACAGTGCAGTTAAAGAGAAGCATCCAATTGTGATAGTTGCAGAGGGCATTGAGCAGGAAGCTCTGGCTCCAGTAATTAGAAATAAACTCAGGGGTGTGCTGAAGGCAGCTGCTATTAAGGCTCCTGCCTTTGGTGAGCGCAAGAGCCTCTACTTGGATGACATTGCCATCTTGACTGGAGGTAGTGGATTAAACACTAGAACATAGATATTATAGCGTTGATTTTGATAGTGCTTGTATGTCAATTACAACAGCTACAAACGTATATTTCCTTTCATTGGATGAGGAAAAAGAAGGAAGCAACTTTAACTTTATTGGGTATTCCAGTTACCCAAATTCTATGCCTATGCACTTAGGGTTGTTGAAACACCAAATATTAACATGCTGTTTTCAGTAGCTTTTTGAGGTGAACAATAAAAAGACATCCTTTTGGGCTATATCTCAGTGATAATAATAGCAACAACGGGTAGTCTTAGTAGCAATAGTAGCACCACTACTACTAGTACTACAAACAGACAATGCACCGAATTAATCTAGGTTTACAAATGATTGCTGTTTGATATTCTGAGATCCTTTGTGTAAAACTAGATAAATACATTTTCATTTAAATTTAAATATTAATATTTTGTTTCTTATGTTTCTCTTTAGCCCATCTTGAATATATTTATATAGTGGGTCCCTTGCCCAGAAAAATGGGGGGGATGGGTGTAGGTTAAGGCAAAGTTAGCCACATCTCGTAAGCACAAATTCTTTAGGAAAATGGGATTTAGTGATAGGAAATTCATGTAACCAAACTCACATAGTTTGTGTTAAGACTTAATTAGTTGAGTTCTTCTTTCATCCCTTCCACATTTTGCCTTTTACGGTTCTTCATGCTCTTACATTTTGGATCTTGATAATTTTTGCAGGTACTGTAATCAGAGATGAGATGGGTTTGACCCTTGAGAAGGCTGGCAAGGAGGTATTGGGCTCCGCTACCAAGGTTTTGATAACCAAGGATTCTACGTTACTAGTCACAGATGGGAGCACTTGTGAAGCGGTTGAAAAGCGGGTTTCTCAAATCCAGGGGCTTGTTGAGGTGCAGCTAAAATCTCTAGCCGCATTGGTGTATCATCTGCTTTGAAGTTTCGTATTTAATGTTAATTGCATGAGTAAATAAGCACGCTTTAACACAAGTGCACTGCTGAGTGGTAGAAAGAATTGATGTATTGTTAGCATTCCCATGAATACCAATGGGATGGTTTCTTGTTTTGCAGAATACTGAAGAAAATTTTCAAAAGAAGATACTGAATGAAAGAATAGCTAGGTTATCAGGGGGAATTGCCATTCTTCAGGTAATCAAAGTTATGTTTACGGCCCACATACTGCCAATCTGGGAGTCTGGAGGCTGTAGCTCACTGTCAAACTGACAGACTGAGTTTTATCAATTTAATCATAGGTAGGAGCGCAATCACAAGTTGAGTTGAAGGATAAACAACTCAGGATTGAAGATGCTTTGAATGCAACCAAGGTAGCAAATCTCTTTTTTATCTCATTAGAAGTTGGTTTGTGAATCAGTAAAGAAACCTACTAACTTGGAATGTTACAGTCAGCAATTGAGGAAGGTGTTGTAGTTGGTGGGGGATGTTGCCTTTTGAGGCTATCTACAAAGGTAGATGGCATCAAACAACTCTTGGACAATGAAGAACAGAAGGTACATCTCTGTCTTTTACTTCCAGATTACATATGACAATCAGTGGCCTTAATATTTGAAGTCCACTTTAAGTTCATTTCTGAATTTCTAAATCAAGTGTATGTCATATATTACATATCCACATGGTGTTGTAGTGATGCAATTGGTTTCCTTTGACTGTATATAAAAAGATTGTGATGTTAGAAATAGAAGTGCTTTGCAGATTGGAGCTGAGATCTTCCGAAGAGCTTTGCATTATCCTGCAAGACTGATTGCCAAAAATGCAGGTGTAAATGGCAATGTGGTTATAGAAAAGGTCTCTGCACAATGAGCGTTATTTTATTTTTAAGTAAATTGAGATTAAAAAAAAAAAAAACTAATTATGCTGTTTGTTATAGATATACAATCCATAAACTACCTGTTAAATAATATTTGCAGGTTCTTTCTAATGATAATATTAACTATGGATACAACGCTGCAAGAAACTGTTATGAGGATTTGATGAAGTCAGGAATTATAGATCCATCAAAGGTATCATCAATTGAATGATTTTATTGCTAATGAGCTCTAGTTTAGATGGCACCTCCTCTCCCTATAAGAAAGGGTGGAGGGTAAGGTTGTGGGTTCAAAACCCCCTGGATGCATATGTAAACTTACAAATCAAATGTAAAACGAATGGATTTATTAGAAGATGCACATATCATTGGCCTAATTACCTAGACATGTAAGTGTTGGGCATACCATGTGCCAATATATTTCACCCCATGAGAAAGCTACCAGATGATCTGGAGAGATGTTATCTAACTGTCATGCAGAAAACATTACAAATGAATATATTTCAATGAAATTAGATAAAGATCTCAATCAAGAACGTATATAATTAAGGATTTCAGTTTTAACTCAAGCCAGAAAATCAAATCTTTGGCCTAACCAATATGTAGGAGAAATTATAGCTGATAAAATTATTTCCTTGATCAAACATTGGAGCAGGTAGTTAGATGTTGTTTGGAGCATGCAACATCTGTAGCCAAGAGTTTTCTGACTTCTTCTGCAGTTGTAGTTGACTTCAAGGAACTAGAGCCCATCCCAAGGAGACCACCAATGCCAACGTCAGGTGATTTCTGCATTCCCAAAGAAGTTTTCATTTCTTAATCTATGACATTATAACGAGTTAAGTGATGATGTATTTCAATATTTTATCATTCAGGTCTCAGCCCAATGAACTTTTAGTTTGGGGGATGGACTTATACACCTATCCAGCTCTTAAAATGCTGCACTCATTCTAGTCCTTTATAAATTTACTCATTCAATTTCATTCCATTCTTTTATGAACTCCCAAACAAAGCCTTATAGGATTTATCAATTATACAAAGGTTACCTAAAAATCCTAATTTACCGATACAATGGTGCTGAATTTCAATTCAATTCCTTCACGCTAATTTTCCTCGGGGCCTGAAGATGGAATCCAACAAGATAAGGTGGCTGCCTAAGTTAGCTCACTTTGTAAAGGGATATGGTATGGTACTAGTGATGTTGCTTTCCTTGATGGAGGCTAGTTTTTTCTGTGGTAATAATGACAACAGAACCTCAAAGGATCAAGACAGAATTTACCTTGAAATGCATTACTGGCTAAATATATGATACATATGGAAAGCTATAACAATTTTGTAAGCCTGGTCTAACTTGTTATGTGTTTCTGGGCTCACCCTGCCTGTCTTTGGAGAAATATCAATTCACAATATAGCCTTTTTTACTTTGGAGTAAAAGAAACTCATGAATAGACATGGCAAAACGGGCGGGGCGGGGCGGGTTCGGATCGGGTCAAACGGGTTGCGGGTCAAACGGGTCACGGGTTAAAAACGGGTCATCTTAAGCGGGTTAAAAACGGGTTCGGGTCAAGCGGGTTGCGGGTCGGGTCGGGTCAACCCGTATTGACCCGTATTTTTCACATGATTTTTTTTTTATAAATAAAACATGTATTTGTCATTTGAAAAGTTATGCAACAAATTATTTTATGTAAAATGCATTATTTTGACTTCACCACTTATATCAAGAATGAATTCAGTTAAATTTATTAATACTTATTCAATAATTTTAAAATTATAAAAATCCTAATATTGCTATCTAAAACAAAATAACACAAACATAAGTAAAACAAATACACATGTTTTATTTCTACACAATATCAACATTCCAAAATATAAAACAAAATTACAAATGACTTATTGGATAACTCATTTGATAAAGAATAAAAACATATAAAAAATTTACAATCTTAAAAATTAATTTTATAATCTATTATCAATTGTAGTTGACACTTTATTTCAATTTGAGATATACATTAAAATTGGATTGCTTACTTATTTATACATGATCTCTTTTATGAATATCACATCATTGTTAAGCGACACACACTTTAGGAAATATCATAATTTATTTTGAAAAGCTGTTTATTTTGGACATAAATTGTTAAAAAATGAGTCTAAGCATTCATAATTTATGTTAATTTGATATTTTGGCTTCACTATTTTTATACTTGTAAATATTTCTCACACATGTCTACAATTTTAAATCTATATTTTTTAACTTTATTGTAACCATATTATCTTGGCTTGTACTTTGTTATTTAATATCTAAAAATCTTTACTCATTACAGAATGCTTAACCTTTTATCTTTCAATTAATTTGTATATGTAAATGTATCAATTGTTTCCTTAAACCTCACAATAAACAATTAAACTACTATTGTCTTAATTTTACTTTTTTTTTTTACCAAAAAAAAAGTTTTAAAAAAGTGATTCGGGTTCGGGTCGGGTCGGGTTGACCCGCAAAAAACTCGAAAAACTCGGGTCGGATCACGGGTCAACCCGTTTTTATTTCGGGTCAAAAAAGTCGGGTTCGGGTCGAGTATTTTTCGGGTCGGGTCGGGTCGGGTCAAAAAATTTTGACCCGTTTTGCCATGTCTACTAATGAATTATCAATTTATAATTTTAGAGGCTGTAATTCTATTCAAAACGAAATGAACCAATATTTCTTACAAAATTTTCTTATCATTTGTGTTTGTGGATCCTATATTTTTGATAGGCAATAAACTTCTGATGAGACATGGATATAAGGTTGAATAGTATGAAGTGAACGTATTTGGATTGGGAGCAAAGCTTTCCTTTGGTAAAGGAAAGGATAAAAGGTATGAAGAAAATGCGCAGGATAATATGAAATTACTCGTCTTGACTAGGGGAGATGGTGCTATTTCTCAGCTCTAACTCGAGAGACACAATGATTTTCATAATCTATATATATATATATTAATAGTCAAAACTTGGAGAAAATTCAATAAGATTCTACAATTAAAGTCCAATTTTGTGCCATGTGTCTTAAACTATTTATTTATAGAGATTTTTATTTTTTAAATTTGGAGTCAAATGTGAAATCACATTATAAATATTTATCCAAATGAGTTATTGAGTACAAAACCAGAGAGTCTAAAATTAATGAACCGTAAAAAGAGAAGAAAAAACAATATCAAAAATTAAGAATTAATAACCACCATCAAGTGGGAACGTGGGAGGGATAGCATCACCATAATCGATTAATTAATTGGGTTCATCATACACAATATTGAGCTTTAAGAAAGATGTCAGCATGTTGTCATGTAACTGTAATGTAGAGCATATTTATTTAGGCTTGAATCTCCCCCCCCCCCCCCTCCTCAAAAAAAAGTCTACATTTATATCAAAATATTAGTTCATTGAAATAATCAATAGAGTAAAATGTATATTAAATATTTATATAAAAAAATTTATATCATTATTTTATATAACTTGTATAAGAAACTTTTTTTTTTTTGGGGAAAATAATAATAATGATGCACAACAATCAGTAGGCTTACTGTTAAAGGTGACTGATGTGAACCGGTCAAAGACCCTTCGACGGTTATGTCAGTTTTCTCTCTAGAATACAAAAATAGTGAATTGTAAATAGTAGAACTTACTTTGGTTGGATGAGACTTGATCCTTGTATAGAGAGTTAGAAGTAGGTCTACTTGTTCGGATCTACTATCATGGGAGATGTGTGGAGTTAATGGAGAAAATAGAGCGGATTTCGTGGAATCCTTCCCACTTTCCGGAATGACAGATCGTGGCTTGATTGCGTGGAGCTTGTAGAGAATTTCTCTGAAATTTTCTAAGTGTCGTTTGGTCGTCCATACCTTGTGAGCCATGGACAACCAACCTGATTTGGACGGTTGCCATATTTTATGGTGGGATTTTATTCATGTTTGAAGTGTCTTTGTTGGGTTTCCTTCCTTGACTCTTTGGACATGATCTGGTCGTGGGCGACCATCATGGACAAACAAAGCTTGATTTGGATCACATCAGTTACCCCTCTGTTCTTGTGTCATCCATATCACTGTTGCCTTTACACGTGGTGATTTTTCATTGGCTGAAGGATTTTCTAAGTGGCATGTCAAGGTGGTTTAGGATCAAGTGCCCAGGATGTTGGCACATGGCTTAATCCTAGCGGTCTATAGGTCACATCATTTTGTTCTTCGAGAAAAACTGCCACATGGCATATTCTAGTTGGTTCGCATCACTTCAGTGTCCACTTCTGTTACCTATAAATAGTCCAATACCTCTCTTACTCTCTCACTTTCTCATATTTCCTATTTTGACATCAGTCATCCTCTACGTCTCGTCTAGAAGTTTCCTCCCATCTTTAGTCCTCTCTATCTAGAATTAGGTATCCTCCTTTCCCCATATGTAGGTTTTCTTCTTTAGAATTCTTTACAAATGGCTGAGATTGTAGTGTCCTCGTCTAGTGATAAGGATGAAAGAGAAATAGATTAGTATCACGACGAGAGTAATAGTAGTGTTAGTGGTAATGATAGTGAGAGTAAACTGGTAGTAGTAGTAGTGGGGGTAATACCACGGACGAGTAATACTCATCCGAAGTCCCTAGGGTTTCTTTAGAGATCCTTCAAGAAGAAATGACGAAGAGGGTTGCTTCTAGGTCGTCTGCTGGCCCATCCATGAGTGTTGAGCCGTCCACACCTTCTCCTAGTGAAAAGGTGGACATCATATATATTTGTGCCATTAATATTCCGTCCAAAGTAGATGAAAAAAGACTTATTATGCTCAGAGATAGATAGCAAATTCCTAACAAGGTTAACCCTCGTCTTGCTGCTCCTAGAGAACGATGTTGTACTTCTAATTCTCATGGTGTTGGTATATTTGAGGCTTACCTTCTAGTGGAACTTAGATTGCCTTTGAATGTCTTTGCCAGAGAACTCATTCATAGGTTAGGAATAGGGCCAAATCATTAGGTACTCTAGTTGTAGGTTAATTAGTTCCCTTCCCTCATCTGATAGGAGGTGGAAACATTTTCCTTTGGTTTTCTTCCCTTTGTCAGCAACCCCTAAGGAAATTTGTTTACCATCTTGCTTAGTGAAGTCCTTTTTCTTCTTCTTCTTACCCTAGCCTTTCGACTTAGGTTGAGAAGTAGAAGCTTCACCTATATTGGCTTCAACACTAGAAGTACCAAGGATGCCTTCCACTGCCATCAATTCATTCATTAATTTAGACAGAATAAATCTTTTTATTTATATTATAATTCAGTCTAAATTCCTTGAATGATTCCGGTAGTGATTGGAGTATCATATCCACTTGGGATTCTCCATCAATGTCGGCACCTAAAACTTCCAATGTATTCATATTAGAGATCATTATAAAGCAATGCTCTCTCACTGAACTACCTTCAGCCATTTTGGTATTATAAATTTGCCTCATAGTTTCTTACCTTGCTGAACGACCTTGCTCACCAAACATCTCCTTCAGACTTAGCATAATATCCGAAGCTAGTTCTACATCCTACATTTGATACTGTAGAACATTTGAGATGGATGCTAGGATATAACACTTGGCCATTTTATTAAATTTTTGCCAACGATCATATCGCTGTTTTTCCTCAGGAGGAGCATCTAATGAAGGAAAGTTACGACATGGTTGAGTAAGCACACATTTGTGCTCTTCAGCTGTAAGAATAATGTCCAAATTTCTTTTTTAGTCAACATAGTTGGATTCAGTCAATTTATTTTGATTAAGAATAGTAACAAGTAAGCTAAATGATGCCATGTTCAAATCTGAAATTAATAAACATGAATATAATAAGTAAACTGGACATTATCAATTTAGCATATAAGTATATAATATGGAACCTTAATAAAACCATAAAAATAATATATGCAACGACAACCTAATCACATGTTTAAAATTCCTTGGAAGCAAGTAAATTATAAACACTATGATTGATTAAGAACTATTCTCATTATTAGTGCTATCATGATAACTCTTATCAAATACTAATAATATGTTGTTTTTCTTCAACCTCTAAGTAATAACGACATAGCTCCGAAGGAAGGTTAACATTAAACTTAGTCTAGTGTACACCATTGACTGAATTCTATGTCAGTCATTAAGTAAGTCCACGGTAGCGTGACCGTTCTTAATGTAAAAACACATATTATCCACCATTAAGAAGTTTAATCTGTAGTACCATAAATCAAACACCTTCCGAAGGAAGCAAGGCATATACGCCAAGGCGAGGTGCTTAATCACACTACTATAAACCAACAATGGAGGCCGTGAGATGCAACCCTTGTACCTCTCTCTCACCAGATGTTTTAAAATAAAGGTTTTTATTTGGAAATCATGTGTAATCTAATCACACACAGCCTTGCATTTTTAAAACTTGAAAACACTTAGAAAAATTCAAAATTTCCTTCTTTTGATCAATCAAATGTGCCCCTCGATTGGTCAAAAAAATTAAAAAATTCGAACCTGACTGTCTGCCTGGCTTGATCAGTACTAGATCACTTCTCGATCGATCAAGAAATTAAATTCAATCAATCAACTAGCAATAGGGTATCAATCGAATCAAGCAGAATGGCCACCAATTCACTCGATCGATTGAAAACAATTTTCGATCGATCGAAACTTGTGAACTTCGAATTTCCAGAATTTTTCTTGAAGCGTTTTCAACAGTTTTTCATGAACAAACAACCATCATATGAACATGATAGATAGAGATTGATATCTAAACTGATTTCCATTGATGTTAAAGCCTTAAAGTTCAAATTAACATACTTAATATCAAACTTAAACAACATCATAACATCAGTTTTCATCAAAACATAATTTCAATCACCATGCAGAAAATCAATCAAATAACTTTCTAACATCATGAAACTATCATTCTTGATTCCAAAACTCACAAAACATGTTATACAAATTGGAAATTGAAGACCGCTATGATACCAATTGTTGGAATAATCATGGTTTGTATCTCATACAAAATATACGCAGCGGAAAATAAACGAATCTAGTTCATTCTCAATTGATAACATGCACGATGTAAATTTCAGAATTCAAGAATAAGAGAGCATACCTTGGTGTGGTGAATTTCAAAACTCACAGATCGGAAGCACTTGGGAATACTTTTAATCTTCACTCCAATTTCACGTTATGCCTAAAAAGTGTGGTCTCTCAATCAGTTTTTAAGGGAGAATGATAAAGTGTCTCACTCTCACATACATACTATTTTTCAATAGTGTCTCTTACACACACTTAAAAAATTATGTATATTTCTTTCTTTATAACTAACTGATTATCTAATTGGGCTGGCCTTTTGGGCCTTTCCAATTGGGCTTAGGTGTGTGGCTTGGAGTAGGACTAAAAGGGACCAATAAGACACTAGCTCCAATGGGCCTTAGGCTTATTTATGAATTGTATCCCAAGACTTTATTATACATGCAACCCTTCATAAAATATTCGTAATAATACAAAGTCATGAATATAGACTGCCACTTTGTAAATTACTACATCTTAATTCCTCGAGTACATGGTTTAATCCTTTAAGTTATTCACCATATATTTATGAAATCTAATTCCATAAATATATACTTTAGTAACTCCTTACTAAAGTGGTTAGGCCTAACACTCTGAATAACCAAACTTATTAAACTTACCTCAAAGGAATATCTTATATCTCCATTAAGAGACTATGAATTTTATCTTGAGAATATATGTTCCATCAACACTAAATGTGGTTGCGCAACATACTGAGGTTTTGACCATTATTTTAGATCTCACTCTTGATATATCAAAGCAACCTATTGTGGATGACTAAATTTCTCGGTTTGAAATAAATCAAACAAGTAAAATAGTTTCACAAATGCGAATTTGTATTGATGAATGTGTGGTACAATTCTCTGTAATTACAAAAGAGTAATTCTCTAATTCGATTTTCTTGAAAGATTTGTTGATTGGAATTGTGGTGATGTGATTTTGATTCGAATACAAGATATCCTTCAATTTGGTTGAAGGATGGATCGAAGACCTTTGAAATAGAATTACAATGAATCTCTGGCTATGAGCTTATTAGAAATTCTTTGTTTTTCATGTTCTTTGTGTTCTTGTGTGTTCTTTGTCTTCGAGGGTTTGTGGTGGAAGTTCTTTGGGGCTTTGGAGGCTTGAATCCATAAAACTTCACTGATTTATGGTTTGTTGATGTTTCTGGAGGCTTTTAAGCTTGATTCTAGTGACCTTTGAGATCTAGACAAGTAGTTTGGATGATTCTACTTCGAATGTTCTTCGTATTTGAGGTTGAAGTTCTTGAAGTTCCTAGAGGTTTCAGGGCTTGATTCTAGCAAAGTTTCAATACTTCTGAATCTTCTTTGATGCTGCTTGTGCTCTAGATGGCTTGGTATTTGAGTTTCTAGAGACTTTTGAGCTTGATTCCAGTAACCTTGAGATCTAGGAAGATGATTTGGATGATTTCTCTTCGAATGTTCTTTGTATTTGGAATTGAAGTTCTTGAAATTCCTAGAGGCTTCAAGGCTTGATTCCAGCAGAGTTTTTAGATTTCTAAACTGAAGATCTCTTCCCGGTTCTTCCTTAGATGTCTTGGTGTGTCTAAATGCCTTAGGAAGGCTTCTATTTATAGGAGTTTAGGGGTGGGTGAGCGACATATGGCAGAGTCTGATTGGTGACACATGTCACAACCTGATTGGCCTGCTTGGGTCATTGTTTACTTGCGTTGGATTACTTGGGTCATCGCTTACACGCGCCGACTCGCTTGCATCATCACTTACACGCGCCTACGTGTGATTAGCATTTTGCATGCTTTTCTTGTTTTTACCTTAATGGAATTTGGCAAATTTCTAGTAGCAATACATGATGCTTTGTAATTAGCTATACTTTGCGGTCTTGGTGGCATGATGTGTTAGCTTGTGATAGGCCGGAAATTTTCCCTCTCTACACCTACACTTCATAATCAAGTCCATTATTCTCTCAAGATTAAGAGTTATGCAAATAAAAGTTGTGAAATTTATTATTCAATTGACAGTCATTAGAAGAATAATAAATCTCACAGCGATCTAGTTTAATATGTTTTAACTCTTAAAACATACCAACACATCAACTAGAAGTCTCCACTTCCATGATCAAGACAAATCATCTTAGTTGATATATTATAGTTTTCGTAGATGAAATACCCAATTTCATTATTGATGATGAACCAAATTTTGAGTTTACAAAGAACTTGTGATTTAAATCTTTTGTGACTTTTCACATAAATCACATACTATGCATCTCATTGACTATATGATAATGTCCCATATTCATGTTACCATTATTTTAGATTATAATAAAACAAATATATTAATCACAATATTAAGTCATACATCATGTTATACATAATGTCATACATAATATTATACATAACATCATACAATAGGATTTAAGGGCACTAATCCTAACAACTCTAACAACCTTCTTTCTTATATGTAGGAATGACAACTATGAAGAAGAACAAAGAAAAATGTCTAGCAAATGAAGAAACTGTCCAAGCTAGGGAAGACGTTCTCACCTAGTCTAGTCCAGCTGCTTCAGAGAAAAGAAAGACTTTGTCCAGGACGCTTGATACGAGGAGTCTTCCTAGCCGTCGAGACAATAAAAGCCAAGACATGGTCCGTCCAAGCCCCTAGTTGTCGAGACTAGCCCTTCTATTCCTCTTGCTGTTGTTAAACTGCTGTTGACGGCAAAAACCCCTTTTCCTGAAGCAAGCTTGTCTATTCCTTCTCTTGTTGGGCCTCTTGACAGTGGCCCCATGACCCTCTTAAGAAGTAAACGTCTTGCTTGGGACAGGTTTAAGCAAGCAGTGACTAATAAAGACATCTTTATATGCTATGACATGTCCGTGAAAGAATTTGAACGATCTACAATTCATGATCTCTTCAAGGTATTTTGTTTCATCCTTAGCCATACATAAATTGAACTTTACTTTTTTATTTCACGTCCATGTTTCTTAATATAGGCTATGTCCAAGTTTATGGAGGCGTCTAGACAAGCCTATGAGCTGGACAAGGAGAGGATCAGGCTAAAGACGAAGATTCATGACTTGGAGAAAGAATCTAGCCGTAAAGTTAGGAAGAGGGTAAAGCTGGAGGATGAGATAAAGGAGTTGAAAATTCTTGTTCAGAAGCTAAAGGTAGACATCGTTGAGAAGGATACTCATCTAGATCACTTACAAAAGAGAAGTGATGTGCTTTCTTCTTCTCTAGGCAAGGCTAAGGAGGAAGCTATCAGAGAATTTAAGGCGTCTTGCGTGTTCACTGACCTCTTAGACAAGAACTATGCCGCTGGTTTTGAGGACTGTCGCTGGTTTTGAGGACTTTCGCACGGACGCTATGGAATCCTTACCTCGGGTGGATTTTAACTCCATCAAGCTTCCCATTGCAGCTGAAAGTTCTTTACTTCAGACAAGCTCAGAGGATGAGAATTTTGAGGACGATGCTTCTGCTCCTTATCCTACGAATGACGACTTAAAGTCTGGTGGCACTGCCCCCAGTGGTTTATCCCTAAAGTAAAATTTTATTTTTGTCTTTATTTGCTTCTTCTCTCTTTTTTTCTTTTTACTTTTTTTTGGGTCCATTGTTTTGGATCATTTTAGATTTTTTTCAAGTACATTACCTCGTCCATGTTTAAGGATGAGGGTTTAATACAATTGCCTTTTTAGACTTATTACTTTGAAGGGTTTTTGTAAGATGGTCGTTTACCTTTAATTTTATCTATAAATATGTTTTTGTCCATGTGTGAACGTTTGTTTTTGTTTCTATTGCCAATTTTAATATCCAAGTATTTTCTAGTCCATAGTTAGGACTTTACTTTGGAATGACTAAGTATTTCCTCGTCCATAACTTGGACTTATTTTAGGAATTTTAAATTGGCTAAGTGTTTTCTCATCCATAATTTGGACCACTCAGGGGTTTGGACATTTGTCGTCCTTAGAGATTATCTATTTGTTGCATGCATGCCTTTCCTCATCTTTCATTATTAGATGAGTGTATTGGGAGGTGTCTGTTCCTTCCCTTTGCACTTCTATTATTACCTTAAGGTTTTATATATGATAATTTGTCTTTTCCTCGTCTAAGGATGGCTCACGACTGTTGATACTGTATTTTGTCCGCCCTCGATTTGTGTGTCAAACCTCGAAAAATTCAAAAATATTATTTTTCCTCCGTGTGGCCGCGAAAACATCCAAAATGATGTAGCACAACTTGTTCGGACACTGGAGCACCCAAAGTGCCTTTTTTAGCCAAAATAACCAAAATGTCTCTGGTCAACCTTGGGTTGACCAAAGGACAAATAAGGTCAAAATCCTCATAAAACAACATTTTTCATGGTTTTATATCAAACCTAAGCTCCTTAGAGATTTTTAGCAAATTTGACCGACTTTGACCCGGAGTTAACTCTCGGTGGGCCCCAAAAACCCTAAATCTTGATTCGATCGTCAAAACGGGTTGAGACTAACTCCATTGCCAAGATAATCAAATTCTCATTCCAAAGACTATTCACAGGTCGAAATTGGAGTTAGAACGGTTGAGATATTGAGAAAACTGTGAAAACTGCGTCCGCTAACTTCCCGGAGCCATAATTTTTTATCCGACCGTTGGATTTTTGAGCTCCATACCTTCTTAGAAACTAAAAGTCAAGATCTTTCCAAGTGTATCAAGACCAACCCCATCTAAGACCAATTGAGGCTAGAGGCCCATGAAAGGCCACCAACGGCCCTACAAAGGCTATTGCCTTGAAAAACTCGTTCGAGGCTATAAATAGCCCCAAGTGCCCCCTAGACCAGGGGGGAATACTTCTAGGCACCCTTCTCTCTGCCTGAAAAAATTCTAAGCTTTTTTTCTCTCTTCCAAACACAAAAAACATACCAAAGCCTCTTGATTCTTGCTTTTTCACCAACAATACAATGTAGTGTTTTTGTACCCAATCTTCTTCTCCTTGGTTCTACATCTTGGATTTGAGGTTTAGGGGTGTGGATGTAGCTTTTTAGCTATCATCAATACCCCTAACCTTCTAAATCTTTCTCCTAGCATGTTTCTTGCTCTTTGTGTTATAATAAAGCAATAAACCCCTAGCATGTTTTATCTTGTTTCTAGCATGTTTTTAGTTTAGATCCATGTTCTTTTATGCTTGTTCACATGTTATTTTTCTTGATCTACTTGCTTTATGCTTTGTGCTATGCGCTTGTGCCTAGATATATCTTTTCTATGTGTTGTTAGGCTAGATCCATGTTCTTTAATGTTTGTTCACATGCTAGCTATCCTGATCTACATGCTTTACGCTTTGTACTATGTGTTTGTGCCTAGATCTATCTATTCTATGTGTTGTTTGGCTAGATCTACATGTTTCTATGCTTGTTCACATGCTACTTATCCCGATCTACATGCTTTACACTTTGTGCTATGTGTTTGTGCTTAGATCTATCTTTTCTATGTGTTCTTTAGACAGATCCACATGTTTCTATGCTCATTCACATGCTAGTTGTCTCATTCTACATGTTTATGCTTTACACCATGTTTTCCCATGCTTTGTTCATCTTTTTGCTCTATGTTTATTTTAGGGTTACATGCTCACATGCTTGTATGATATTTGGTTATGGCTTGCTTGTATCTATATATTTATGCCTTTTTACCATGCTATGGGGTTAGATCCATGTCTTCACATGCTTATATGCTTGGATTCATGTTCTTCCATGTTTAGGCGCTAGGATTTACATGTTTGCATGCATGTTCCTATGCCTATATGCCGAGATTTATGCTTTCACATGCTTATGTGCTTGGATCTGTGTTCTCTACATGCTTCATGCCATCTTCCATGTACTTGTGCGCTTCATGCCATGTTTGTGTGACTAGACCCAAGCTATGTTTGTCATGCCATGTTATATTGTAGTCCTTTTACCACTTTTATCTCTTTTTCTTGTGTTTTGGCTATTGGTTTGGACCTGATCTCGACCCTGTGGTCCTAGTCCTCGTCCACACACCTTAGCCCATATCAAAGGGTTTGGATCATCTTTGTTTGCATGTCTATGCTTGCTTACTTCTATTCTTTATGCTTGTGTTAGCCTCTCTAGTTTTAGGCTTTGGCACATTTGACGCCCTTAGCGGGTTTGTGTTTGTGTGGTTACATCCGATGCCAACGAGGCCTTGTTTGGATGTAACCAGGTATGTGTCTTCGAATGTCGGGTTGCTTTGTGCATACCTTTTTCCTTTTTTGCTTTTTGCTATGATATGCTTACCATGCTTGTTTGTTCCACTAATTGGCTTTCTATGCATCTTTACACGTAGGGTGACCACAAGTCAGTTCGGGGCGGGTTTGTGCCCAACCAGCGACCGACTCGACCAAATCGGGTTCCAAATTTTCTGACCTGTCGCTGACCGGTTAGAAAATCGGGTCTAATCGAATGGTTCTTGCTAGAAAGTAGTCGGGTGTTGGTCATGGTTGATTATTTGGAAAACGGCAAGAATTTGGCCAAGAAAATATGAAAAAGGCAGAAATCTGGCAAGAAAATTTTGAAAAATGGTAGAAATCTAGCCAGATCTTGCCAGATCCAGCGAGATCTTGGCCATTTTCGGCAAGGTCTTGGCTAGATCTAGTGAAATCTCGCCAGATCTAGCTTAAATATTCCAAAAAAAATTAGAAAACTCGTAGGATCTACACTTTCTCACCGGAAAAATGATGGGTCGGTTGGATCAGGTTTCTCGAATTTGAGAGGAGAAGATCCGATCTCCGACCTATTGATCTTGGATTTTGGAGAATGAAATCCGTCTCCACAGTTGGGGTTGTCCAGCACATATGCTAAAAGGGAAGCCTAATAAGTTGGAACCAAAATCAGAAGTATGTTTGCTTATGGGTTATCCAAAAGAAACTAGGGGTTATTTATTCTATAGTCGAAATGATAACAAAGTTTTTGTTAGTACAAATGCTAAATTTTTGGAAGATGACTATATGAATAATTTTACTCCTAGAAGTAGAGTTGTATTGGTTGAAATGAATGAATCTATAAATCAACAACTGTTAGATAATATTAGGGATGATGTGGCTGTATTGGATACACCACAAGATACTACTCATGAGATGCCTATTACACAGGTGCCTCAATGTAGTGGAAGAATTGTTTGGCCTCCTATAGAATTTATAGGTTTGGGAGAAACCTATAAAGCTATCCTAGAAGAGGTTGAATCGATTCCCTACACTTATGAGGAGGAAATGAATGATATAGATGCATATCGTTAGGTCCAAGCTATGAAATCTGAATTAGATTCTATGTATTCCAATCAATTTTGGGATCTTATAAAGGCACCTAACGGCATTAAACCTGTTGGTTGCAAATGAGTTTATAAGAGTAAGAGAGGGATAGATGGAGAGGTTGAAACCTTTAAAGCAAGACTAGTGGTGAAAGGGTATACATAAAAAGAAGGTATTGACTATAATGAAACTTTTTCGCCAGTAGTCATGCTTAAGTCTATCAGAATACTCTTATCCATTACTACTCATTATGATTATGAGATTTTGCAAATGGATGTCAAGACTGCATTTCTTAATGGCAATCTTGAAGAAAAAATCTACATGTTGCAACCGGAAGGTTTCATAGTAAACAACCAAAAGCATATGGTATGCAAGTTGAAAAGGTCCATTTATGGACTTAAACAAGCATCTAGGTCATGGAACATCGGATTTGATCAAGTAATCAAATCATTTGGTTTTGAACAAAATCTTGATGAACCATGTGTGTACAAAAGACATCAAGGTAAAGTAGTAATGTTCCTAGTGCTTTATGTTAATGATATTCTACTCATTGGGAATGATGTAGGGGTAATATAATCAGTAAAGATTTGGTTGTCAAGCCAAGTTGATGTGAAGGACTTGGGAGAGGCTAACTTTATTCTAGGGATCAAGCTTTGGCGAGATTGCAAGAATAAGATATTAGGCTTATCACAAGCTGGATATATAGATAAGGTTATAGAATAGTTTAACATGCAAAACTCCAAGAAAGGATTACTTCCTTTCAAACATAGAGTTCCTTTGTCTAATGACCAAAGACCTAAGACTCAAGAGGAAGAAAATATAATGAGACTAGTTCCTTATACTTCTGCAGTGGGAAGTCCCATGTATACCATGCTTTGTACTAGACCAGATATTTGTTATTCAGTTGGCATGGTTAGCCAACATCAATAAAATCCAGGACCAAAACATTGGCAAGCAGTAAAGCATATTCTTAAGTATATACGGAGAACGAGAAATTATATGCTTGTTTACCGGTGTGAAGATTTGATTTCCATTGGCTATACAGATTTAGATTTTCAATCGGATCTAGATTTCAAAAAATCCATTTCAGGATGTGTTTTCACCTTGGGATGTGGAGCCATAAGTTGGAAGAGTGTTAAACAATCTTGTATTGCGGACTCCACCATGGAAGCTGAATATGTTGCTGCTTGTGAGGCGGCAAAGGAAGCTGTTTGGCTCAAGAAATTCCTTTTTGATCTTGGTGTTGTGAGAATGGAGCAAGTTCTTATCGCATTATTTTGCGACAATAGTGGAGCGGTTGCTCAATCCAAGGATCCAAGGAATTGCAAGAAAGGAAAGCACATTGAGAGGAAGTACCACATCATTCGAGACATTGTTGCTCGTGGAGATGTAATGGTAGCAAAGATTGAAAGTACAAATAATCTAACAGATCCCTTTATCAAAGCCTTGTCTTAAAGGACTTTTGAGTCACATTTGAGGGAGATGCAAGTTAGATTAGTGCACAATAGTCTTTAGGGCATGTGAAAGATTGTTAGGATGTTTACCATTAAATCCTATTGTATGATACTATGTATGTTATTATGTATGACATTATGTATGACTTAATGTTGTGATTAATAAAGTTGTTTTATTATTATAAAAAATAATGGTAACATGAATATTCAGACATTATCATATAGTCCATGAGATACATAGTATATAATTTATGTGATTTAATCACAAAAGATATAAATCACAAGTTCTTTATAAACTCAGAATTTTAGTTCGTAGTCGGTGATGAAATTGGGCATTTCATTTGCGAAGACTATAACATATCAACTAAGATGATTTGTCTTGATCATGAAAATGGAGATTTCTAGTTGGTATGTTAGTATATTTTAAGAGTTAAAATATATTGAGCTGGACCGCTGTGAGATATTATTCTTTTAACGACTGTCAAATGAATAATAAAATCATGACTTATATTTACATGAACTCTTAATCCTGAGAGGATAATGGACCTGATCATGAAATTTAGGTTTCTTTGATATATCAGGAGTGAGATCTAAAGTTACGGTCAAAACCTCAGTATGTTGGGCAACCACATCTAGTGTTGATGGAACATACATTCTCAAGATGGAATTCATAGTTTCTTAACAGAGATATAAAATATTCCCTTGAGATAAGTTTAATGGATCAGTTATTCAGAAAGTTAGGCCTAACCATTTTAGTAAGGAGTTACTAAAGTATATATTTATGAAATTGGATTTCATAAATATATGATGAATAACTTTAAAGGATTTAACTGGGTACTCAAGGAATTAAAATGTAGTAATCTTCAAAGTGGCAATCTATATTCATGACTTTGTATTACTACGAATATTTTATGAAGGGGTTGCATGTACAATAAAATCTTTGGATATAATTTATAAATAAGGCCTAGAGTGCAACTATATTTATATAGTGGTATTAAATATAGTTAATGGTAATTTTAGACTTGTCAAAAATTGACAGAAAAGCCTAGGCCCATTAGAGCTAGTGTCTTATTGGTCCCACTCCAAGCCACATGCTTAATCCCAATTGAAAAGCCCTAAAATGCCAGCTCAATTAAATAATCAGTTAGATACAATGGGAGAAATATACAGAATTTTTTTGGTAAAAGAAAAGAATACACTTGTGAAGTGGTGTGTAAGAAGTGTTAGACACTTTGACATTCTCCCTTTGAAAAATTGAATGAGAGACCACACATCTTGGGTGTCAGTAGAATTAAAGTGAAGATTGAAAGTGTTCTCAAGTACTTCTGATCTTCAGTTTTGAATCTCACCGCTCCAAGGTACACTTTCTTGTTCTTAAATTCTGAAACTTACATAGTACATGTTAACATTTATAAATGAAGTAGATCCGTTATTTTCCGCTGCATATGTTTTGTATGAGATACAAACATGTTATTTTCCTACAGTTAAGCCCCAAAAACCAATGCTAAAATCATGTTTTTACTACCAATCTCTGAAAATTAAGGTTTTATCAAAATAAATGATTGTCCTCGGACAGGCATTGTGGGGTGCCTAACACCTTTCCCACACATAACCAAACTTCCAAACTCAAGAATTAAAATTTTTTACCATCCACATTAAACTAGGAAAAATGACATTTTTTCTTAGCCTAGGATTGGTAATAAAATCAACTAGAAACAGGTGACCAATCACACCTTAGAAAAACCCAATGATTGGTGGCGACTTCACTCACCTTTGGTAATCACCTAAAATTTGGCCAAGATTCCTGCTACACCTCCAAAGGTGGACACCTATTCTTCTCCACCGAGAGAGAGAGAGCACCTGAAGCTTTGCACAAACCACACACAAGATCATTCAAGAGGGGCCTCCAACGTGGCCCCGTGCGCGGGAGCGTCACCACGGTGGGTGGTTGAATGAAGGCCCACGGTTCTCCGTTTTGGGCCTAGCGTCGACAACGACGATACATCTCTGCATCCAGAGATTTTAGATATCTTTAACTTTTTGTGGACTTTAGTTTCATAGAGAATCATCAACACTTAAGTTAGAAAATTCAAACTACTTTATATACAATAGAGAACTTTGTACATAACATCGTCCATAGACATTGCTTATGTTAGTACCTAGTTCTCTTTTAGGGAATTCAAACTACTTTATATACAAAAGGACTTTGCCCATGACATCATGCATAAACATTACACTTGCTAATAGCTAGTGCTTTTTAGAAAATTCAAATGCTAAAAACATAGATTACAGCTAGAAAACATAAAGTACTAAAAGATAACATAAATAGACTACTAATGGGAACCAATAGTCTTTAGGCTCGTCTATGCTGACCTCCCTGATGGATCTTCACTAGTAGTGCTTCCTCAAGTGCTCCACGTTCCATGGATGTTCTAGCCTTCGTCCATCCAATGCTTCTAGATAGTACGATCCTCGTCTCTTGTAGTTGATGACTCTATATGGTCCTTCCCAATTAGGTCTAAACTTTCCCTAAGCGAGGTCTTTAGTAGCCAAGGACACCCTTTTTAAGACAAGGTCCCCAATGTTGAACTGCCTTGGTTTGACCAACGCATCATGGTGCTTAGTCATTAGATTCTTGTACCATGCCACCCTTTGTTTCGTGTCCATCCTTACCTCATCAATAAGATCGAGGCTTAGACGGAGTTGTTTCTCATTCTTCTCATCCTTATAGTGGGCCACCTTGTAGCTAGTTAATCCAACCTCTACAAGTATCACTGCATTGCTTCCATATGCTAGCTTAAAAGGAGTCTCTCCGGCAGGAGTCCTCACTGTCATCCTGTATGCCCAAAAGATGGTGGGTAATTCGTCTAGCCCTATCCCTTATGCCCCCTCAAGCCGAGTCTTGATGATCTTCAACAATGATCGGTTTGCAACTTCTGCCTATCGATTAGCTTGTGGGTGGAAGGGAAAGGAGTAGTGATTCTTGATTCTCAACTGCTCACAGAACTCTCTAAAGGGTGTGTTATCAAATTGGCTTCTGTTGTTTGAGATGAGCACCCTAGGGATTCCAAAACTGTAGATAATGTTCTTCCAAACGAAGCTTCTAATGTTTTGCTTGGTGATCTCCACTAATGGCTCTACTTCCACCCATTTAGTAATATAATAAATCCCTACTACCAAAAACTTCATTTACTATGTCTCCATGGGAAAAGGACCAAGGATGTCAAGTCCCCACTAGGCAAATGGCTAAGGGGCCACCATTGGAGTGAGGTATTCTGATGGTCGTCTAGGTATATTGTTGTAAAGTCAACACTTGTCACACACTTTAACATAAGCTTTGACATCTGTCTGCATGGACGGCTAGTAGTATCCTACTGTAGACACAACATTTTGTACCTCTTACAACTCGGGGCCCCATTCCTCAATGATACTCGAACTCTAAGGCCTAATGCTAGTTTAGAGCCCAATCAAATATTAAATTGACTTAAGGAGTGTTAAAATGGAAAATATAACCTTTTGAATGAGCAAAAATCTATTTTTGAAAATAAAAGACCAAGTGGCCCTCGGCGCACATACATGGGCAGCGGCTTACGTACGTGGTCTAAGCATGCGTATGCAAGCACACTTCTACATACATAGCTAGGGTTTCAAAAACATTAAAAAAAAAAAAAAAAAAAAAAAAAACAAGGTTTCTACAATAATGACTGAGGTTTGGAATGAATCCCATATCATCTAGGAGTCATTTCAAACCCCATTTTTTTTTCACTATATAAGTCTTACAGGGTACATTTTCATAACACACATAATTCCCATGGGAAAAACTTAAGATTCACTAGAAAATAGTGTATCAAAATGAAGTTTTTCATAAAATACCTTCAAGTCATTTTTATCTAATTGAGACATTTTTTAGCCCCAATCCTTTGAGTTTAAATTTTCTAATCACTATTTTATTGAATTGTGATAGATTTGACTGAGGGGAACAATAAAAAATCAAGCTTAAAAAGCTTTTTGTTTAAGGTATCCCTTAAACCCTTTCTTTTTCTCTTATGCCTTTAATATTTGTTTTAGCTTGTTTTATTGCTTAGTCTATATTTATTCATGTTTGTTTAGGTTAGTTTTACTATTCTTTTTATGTTCTGAGCATGTTTGGTTGTTAGAATTAGGGTTTTTGTTTTTGTTCTGTTTTTCTGTTTCGTGTTTCTGGGTTAGGGTTTTTGAACAATCCTACGCACGCATGTCATGAGCAGGCGTATGTAGGTCAAATCCTATGTACGTAGGCCTCTGTCTGCGTATGCAAGCATTGCCCAAAAACCCTAATTCAAATTTTTGCTTTGTTTGGTTTGCTTGTTTCACATATCTTGCCTCTATTTAAGTCCTTTTTACATGCATATATGTATTTGAGCTCCCGTTTCACATGTTTTATTTGCTTATTTACTTTTAACTTGTTAGATTAAGGTTTTCTTGTTTAAGATGTTATGTACATGCATTCACATGCTCATATATGATGCCATAGGTGCTGTGTTATTGAAAGGAAAGTAAATGTAAGTCATGCATAGGTATGAACATGCATTTGATGATGTATTTTTTTTTTTTTTGAATATTTTTTTTTTATAATTTTGTGATTGCCATGATACCTTATTGCCATGATTGAGTTGTTGCCTTATTTTAGATGTGTGATATGGCGGGGTTTTCACATGCTAGATGGATTTTAGGGTTAAGTGTGGTTTGGTTTCTTATTGCTTTATACATAGATATGTATGCATTTTGTGATGAATGATGCCATGTTGTATACTTAGATATATGCTAGTGTGTGTGTGTGAGTATAGATACAAGTATTGAACATGATTTTATCGAGGTTAAGACGTAAGACATAATGATTGAAGGCCAACCTTAGGGTTGGGCGGTGTTGGGTGTTTAACATCTTCCCAAGAATGTACCTAAACTTCGAACCCATATCTCTGGTAGTAAGATCAATGGTCCTTCCTCGAGAGGATGCTATATACATGATTTCTAGACCATTGCAAAAATTAGGTGGCGACTCCATATTTCTGTTATGTCCACACTTGCACGGACTATCTTATGGACGAGTGATCTAGATCTGTTCACTTGGCTTCACACGTTTCATTCACTTGGCCTATCACTAGCTACGAGTCTCCCTGGACGAAAACTGAATCAACTCCAAGTGAGGAGGGCTTCATATTCAACTTCGTTGTTGGTTGTCTAGAACTATAGACGGACAAAATATTATAGACAATCCCCTTTTAGTGATTGCAATACTATCCCAATTCCTTTTGCATTCTACGTGGACGAACCATCCACATGGATGACCCATTCTTTTGCCCCTTGGTCTTTACTTTGTTGACCATGGGCAGGAGTAAATTTTGCAATGAAATCTGAAAAGGCTTGAACTTTTATTGCCACCCCTGGTTAATATCTAACGTCAAATTCACTAAGTTTAACCGCCCACTGAATTAGTCATCCAGCGGCTTCCAGCTTATTCATAGCCTTCTTAAGTGGATGGGCCATCAGGACGTTGATGACATGAGCCTAGAAATAAGGCCTAAGCTTTCTTCTTGTTGTTACCAATGAGAAAGCTAAGTTTTCCACCATCCAACCACCCACCAAAAGCTCACCACCCCTACCACAACCACCACAAACCTACCACCATTGCCACAGCTAACAAAAAAAAAAAGAAAAAAAAATCACAGCAGAAAAAAAGAAAAGAAAAAGAAACCTCCACATCCACATCCACCCCACAACCACCACATCCATTAACCACCACAAACCACAGCAAAAAAATAAAAAAATAAATAAAAAACAAAAAAAAATAAAAAACAAAAATAAAAAAACAAACAAACAAACGAAACAAAACTCTCCACCATCGTTGCCACCAGCAGACCCATGATGCCAAACCAAAACCCACAAGAACCAAAACCAAATCGGTGAACCAAAACCCATCACATACACACACACACACACACACTTAAACCCAGTAGATCAGTGACTCACAACCTATGTCGAACCTCCACCACAACCATTGGACCGTCAAACCCACAACCCATGCCCATTGGACCACAATCGTCGACCATCAAACCATCGCTGCCACCACCCACGACCATCAGACCTTGACCCAAACCCATCAAACCACAACCCTGACCATCATACCATGCCAAACCACTGGACAGAGAAGAGAGAAGAGGGAAGAGAGAAGTGAGATAGGAAAGAGAGACAAAAATGAGAAATAGATTCGTTGGTGAATCAAATTTTTTTTTTTTTTTTTACAATCCAGCTACCGTGAGTTGTTATTGATAACAGCTCACTATAGCTTGGTGCTAAATATTTTAAGAATTAAAATATTTGATGGAAGTAAATTTTTACCATTTGAGGTGGTAAAAATACTAAAAAATAGCATTTAACATTTTTAAGGCCTAAGCTGGTGTCAATTGCCATGTGATGTGCCAAAACCAAAGCCTTCTCGAATCCCAAAACCTGTTTTCGGTGGTTGTTGTAGTAATCTGAATAAATCTTTTTGTTTCCTGTCGCCGCTCCTGCCTTGTCTTGGATTCTCTCTCTCCTTCTCAGACAGACAGATAGATCCGAGTTTTGATTCAAAACTAGAAAGATATGATGGTGAGTCTATGTATGCAGTGTTTACTAGACTTAGTGGTAGCAGGTTTCTCTTTGATGATTGGTCTCGGAATTTTTGCCTTTATTGCCTCCATTCTTTGCTCTGCTGCTTTCTTCCACAACGCCAAGGAAGTCTTTTAATTCCATTTCCAGGTATTTACTAGTCTTTTTTGCTATTACTATCACTAAAGAGAGAGAATAGGAATATAGTGATTTACCATCGTTATCCTAAACTCAACAAAACATATTTCTGTTTCTGTAGTTATGAATTAGAGGACGGTTGATTTCCAATTAGGCTCACAAAATGCTATGACAAAGTAGTATTAATTAAAGTCTAATGAAAAATGTTATTATGCCTTGCTAATTCATTATATGGCAATTTGTATATAAAGGACCCAACGAACATTGAAATGCTCATTAATCCAACAACTGAGGAACTAACTATCACCTGATATCTTCTCAGATGAAGCTTCCATTGTATGCTTGATGGAGGTGTAGCTACAGAAGAACAAGTTGCTCTGGATGGCTTGCTAGACATGTAATCCTCAATATGAGCAAACTTCATTAGTACAAAAAAGATAAATATATATTAGATTTTTTTTTAGAATAATATAGATTAGAAGTTGTTTTAAGCTTTTATGGGTTTTAGATTTCTCTACTATTTAGACCAGTTCTCTGTTATGGTAAATCCCAAACTTATTAGATACTTGTTGATCTGCTAATATGATTGTATATCTCTTCCTTTTAAATGTTAAGTTCAATTGGTATTTCTTGGTGTTCAGATCCCCCATCCTCATTGTAACTATCGAATTATCAAAAATAATAATAACAATAAGAAGAAAGAAGAAGTTTGTTTTTATTGTAACTAGTGCTAACTTCTGTGAAACAAACACATTATAGTACATAAGACAAGGATAATATCACATAATTTTGACTTATGAACAGGCTGCTTAGAAACAATATTGTCCAACATTTAATTTATTGCAAGAATAAGATGTCAAGTGCAGTCTTAGTCAAAGCTACTTTGAGTTCTCTAAGTGCAATAGTTGCTAATATGTCTGGGACTTGGGGTGCCCAAACTAGTGCCATGAAATGCATACGTTGGAAATCCAAATATGGATTTTCATCCTTGTATTAGAATCTACAAGATGAATATGCAAGCAGAGTATGAGGTTCTTAATCTTATGGTCTACGTTGGTTGATTCAGACTATAATTTGTAGTATGTTGATTGTAAACAGGTTTAAAGGAAATTAATAGTTACTGATTCAATGATTAGCACTTATTAGATATCCCTTTGTGGTTGGCCAACTTTATATTTTTATTACGATTTACTCTTGTAGCTTTGTGGTAGTCTGTTTTGTTATAAATCATTGCGAAAAGTGTACATTCAATTACTTCTTACTACAAGGATGTGACATATAATGTATCTGTATTGCAGTGAAAAATGCATTTTTGAACAGACTAAGTTTTTTGATAAAAACATGATCAAACAGAATATGTAACAGCATTATTCATCCAAGCATCCCAAACAACACTGAGATGGAAAGATTTATTACCTACCAGAACACTTTTGTGGCATAACAAGCTTTAAGTTGAAGGGGAATGTAATTTTCTTTTTGTTACACTCTTTTAAGGTTTTTACTTGTTAAATTGTCATTTTAGTGCTTTTCACAGACTAATATGGATATAATAACTTGTGTATTGAATTAATATTTTTAGGTGTTCCTGGAAGTACAGAAGGAAGTTTGAAAATGTAATTTCTTGTTTCTTGTGGAGCTTCTAACTATTATGGGAGTGACACTACGTTCCCACTCGCCTATATGTACTCAAAGAATGTAGCATATTTCCCACTATTGAGCAATGAAATCCATTGGCAATTTTGATCTTTACTAGACTTTTTTCAGCATTTTTTTTTTCAATTTAATATTCTTATGTTTCTTTTAGGTTGCCCTTCCATATGTAATCTAGAGGTTGAACATTTTGGCTTACAAATTTTTATACTGTAGCTTGTAGCAGGGCTGGCACTAAGCTTAGGCCTAAAGTCCCCCACGGCCTCTAATACAAAAAGACCCCAAAATTATATTCTCACCCAAGGAAGCCCCTTAATTCAGTTTCAAGATATTTATTTTCTCCCCCTTCAATATCCAAATTCACCTTCATCTTCATGAATGGGTTTTTGAGAGCTGGAGTATGGTAATCTAGCTTTGTTAGCCAAGCAAGGTTGGCTTCTAATCCACAATCCATGATCATTATAATTCCGACTACTGAAGGCTAAGGTTTTTTTTCTTACATATCATTCCTGAAAGCCCCAATGCCCACCCATTCATCTTACACTTTGCATAGTATTGCATAGGCAAGACATGTTATTATTGATTTATTATGGGAACACGTTAAGGTATTGGCAATGGGGATAGCATGCAAGTTTGTCAAGATGGAAAACTCTATAGTCACCCATTTACATGCCTAAATCAAAACATACTTAAGTGACAACTTGTGATTGGTGCGCCAAAATCAAGTTTTTCATTAAGTTACAAATGGTGGTCCCATGTACAAATGTTGATATCCAACCAAAAGTTGTCACCCAAGCATGTTGTAGATTTAGGTGTGGAAATAGTTGTGCCCCTAGGCGAACTGTTGGCAAGACTGATGGTTATCGACCCCGACTACTTATCATGTCTAACTTAACATGTCAGCTAATGCAACCACCCTTCGCTTCTTTTGGAATCACTCTAGTCTCTACAAATGCAACTGAAAGTCAACTTCATGCGGAGAATGTGTAATGGAATCTTGTCCACTTAAACAACTCTGTTTAAGAGAGGAATCATCTCTAAGAGTTATGTGTGTTTTGTGCCAAGGATGTAGAGACTGATATTCATTCATGTCCAAGCGGTCTGGAACAGAAGTACTTTACTATTACATCAACTATAGGAACAGCCCAAGACTAGATGGATTTCTATGAAGATTGCCATGACAATGTTTTAATTTCCTGACATTGAAATCTCTATCTCAATCCTATGCAATGCATGGAGGCTGGGTGATACAGACAGCAATTTGGAGTCTTTGGTCAGCAATGCGAAGATGGCAAAATTACAATTTCATTAGATCAGAAATACGCAGAATCACAATGTTGTTCTGGGCCTTTTGGCTTCCAAAATGGTTACATCCTCTCTAGCAGACTGATATATAAGTTTAGTTTGGCCAATGCCTCTACCAAATTGAGACTATTAGGAGGAATTGAAGCTGTGATCTGTGATGCAACTAGACAAGTGCTGGTAGCAATGGTGGAACCATTACAACTGTGATTGCTCCCTCCATAAGCATGTTATATTGTTATGCACTACTTCAGGATCTCCTCCACTGCAAAGATATGGGCATTGAAAGTTGACTGTGATAATAGGCTGTCTTACTTTTTGCTTACAGGTGTGGCACCATGTTTCTCCAAACTGGGTCTGCTGGTTGATTTAATCTCCACTCATGGGATTTCAAAAGGTTTCTTTCATGTGCATCCTAAAGAAATGTAATTGAGCGGTTTGTGCTCTTCAATCTTACCATTGTAAACTTTGATTTATAGTTCAATAATATTTCTGGGGTTTAATTCAAAAGGAAAGATTATAGGATTATAATCGTTTTTGTTTGGTTAAACTTTGAACTATTATTATAATTGATTATAGTTTTAAAATATTTTTTTCTTTTATTTTTATTTTTTACCGTCTACTAGAAGATACAAGACCTGGAAAAGCTATAGAGGCATGAAGAAGTGAGAGGGATTAAATGTGAAGGAGAAAAAAGTATTGATGATTTGGTTGAAAAATTAACTAGGAAGTCTACATCAATAGATTTCATTATCTGCCTCATGCAAAGAACGAACAATGAAAGTTGGAAAAGGGGCTAAAGACTTAACCAAGGAGAGAGGACCACTGCCTAACAAAGAAGAAATTCAAAGTCAGGAATCAGACCACAATTGATGGAGCCAAAACAGATTAAGACGAAGGAGATGAACAAAAAGGACAGGCCCGGGCTATGATGCTCAGGTCATGGTAGAAGCCTCTCAAGATATCGATGCTAAGGGTGTGTACAATTTAATATCCTGTCGGAAGTTGGCTCAAAGGTCAAGCATTCAATTTCCAAGGTGAAGAAGGCTATTATTGGTAAGTCCTCTCATCCAAAGATGACACCAAAATAAAAGACAAGGATAGATGATTTTTTCAGTTGCAAGAAGTCAGATCAGATGAAAAGATAATTTTGTGTAAGGGCTTGTTATTGGTAAGTCGTTGATAGCTAAATTTCTTGTTATTGGTAAGCGTTGATAGCTAAATTAACCCAAAAAAACTTCACTTTATTACTTTAGCTAATGCATTTTTTACAACAAATGTATCAGCTTCAATACTCTATTCCTATTTTATTAATATATTAATTTTCCCACTCAAATATTTTTTTTTTCACCTCTTTCTTTTCCATTGCACTTCTACAATCATTGTGAAAACTCATATCAACTATAGCAAATTCACGTGTAAATGGAGACCCATATTGAATAATGATGAAAAGAATGAGTAGTTAATATAATATAATTGAGTTAATACTCATAGGGTTTAGGCCTTTTAAGTTATGTGTGTCTCTAGTCTCTCCAATGCATTTATCTCCCCAACAAGTAGTATTAGAGCACATGGTGGTGCGGGGCAAAAGGTGGTAAGGTTATTAAGATTCCTTTTGCAATTGGAGTGGGAACGAGGTGTGTGTACTTGGCTCCCTTTTGCAATGAAGTAGGGATGGGCCACTTTCTCATTTGGAGTGGGGACAATATTTTGCACAAGGCAAGCTTATAAAAGCCTACGTAAATGATCTTGGAAAAAGGCCCAATAAAGGAGTATTGTCAATAGTGCTAGACAACGATTCTTTTCCCCAACCGCCACCACCTCTTTTCCCTTTCTTACCACTTTCACATGCTCCTCCCTCCCTTCCTTTGCGCTTTCCTCCCCAGTTTGAGTTTTTTGCATACCCTTATCCCCCTCCTCCACCCCTGATTGCCCCATCCCCACCCCCTTAGGGGCCTAACCTAACCACTGTCTAACCTTGTACCTGCACCTTTTGCCACACCAAATATTTCCACCATTAAAATCTCACAAAATATCCCTCCTACTACTCGTGAACATGGGGGCAATAAGAGGTCTTTTCGCATTGATGCAAAATTCTTTTCTTTCTCTTTTGATGGGGGGCTGTCTAATTCTTATGCCATACGTGAGACCCGTCGGGGTGTTAGGAGCTCTATTTGGGTTGGACGTAGGGGCATGGAGTGGATCCTTTTTTGTTTTGCTGATATACTAGACTGGGTGTCCGGTAAAGATGTTCTTTGTAAATGTAAAGTTGTGATTTACAACTATGTTTTATGTTGGCTTTATTCTAAGACAAAAAGTGTTGTAATTGCATAAATTTGTTTCCTTGTATTTTTATGGGATTTTATAGTATTGGGTTTAGTATTACGTTGGTGAAGAATCAAGGTTGAAATGAAGAATCAGTGCATTTTTGCAATTGGCTCGCGAGTAGCTCGCGAGAAGAGTATCCAGCAAAAAAGGCACGTGAGAAGCACATGCAAGAAGCTAAAGAGTCATTCCAGCCTGGAGGATTTTGAGAGTGTCTCGTGAGTAAGGCCTTTTAGCGAGATACCCGCGAAACTCTCTACTTAGAGGATTTTTAAGTATGACTTTTTTACTCTTCACCCATACTAAATATATCCTCATTACCCACAAATGTGTAAGGAGACCATTTCAGAGAGAAAAAACCTAGATAGGTTTTCAATAACACACACACCCATCTTTTAGAGAGAGAGCTACTAATCTTTAGTGAGAAATCATCTTAACCTCTTCTCCTTCCCTCTCCCATTGCCATATCTTGAGAGGAGATTTGTACCCAAACACAACTCACACCTTATTAGATTGTAGAGAGTGTTTTGGAGATTGGGAAGCTTTGGAGATTTGCCAAAAGAAGCCGGTGAGGCTTGGCGGATGTAATCGGATGTATTGTGGGATCCGGAAAGTTAGAGAAGACATAACTCCAAGAAGTCCGTTAGTAGCAGGACCTTGGAGGGCTCAAGTAGATTGGGTAGACTAGGTTTGGAGGGTCTTTTGTTATTCGTGTACTCCAACTTTATTCTCTAGTGGATCGATTACCGCTTGGAGGGCGGTGGAGAGGTTTTTACCGAGTTCTTTGGTTTTCTCTTCGATAACACATCGGCGTGTTATCTTGTGTTTGCATCTCGCTTCCCTACTCTTTTAGTTTTCTATTTACTGCTGTGCGTTAATGAATATGGCTTAGAGTAGTTGTATTATTTGTTTGCTCGCATTTACTCTATTCTGCACTTAGTTTAAGTTATAGTAAAATCAACCAAGCCGTAATCTTGTAATTTTGAGTCTAAACAACTCTTGTATTTTTAACATAAATCCGAGTTTTCAATTGGTATCAAAGTGGGTACACTTGTATTGGTTTCATTACCTAAGTGTGATCCTTGACCCCTTTATGTGTTTTGCCGTAGATAGTGCTTTGTATGCTTCTATGGATGTTGTTGATTGTAACATGTCATGTGTTTGTGAAAATGCCTCTATGAGTGTTTATCCACATGATTGTGATGCCATGTTACATGAATCTTTGGGTGTTGTTGATATTCCAAACATCAAACTCTTGAAGAAAGAAGTTAAGAAGTTTCATAAGAATTTGAGCAAGTTTTATTGTGAAAAGAATGATTTGATTGCTAAGCTCAATAAATTCAATAAATTGGTTGAAAAATATAAGAAACTTGCTGAAAATTCTCTTGAAAAGTTGAAAGAGTTTGAATGTTTGAATATGGACTTGGATGCTAAACTTGTTTTGTCTAACAAACTAGTTGATGAGTTAAAATGTGAAAATGAATCTCTTAAGATGCATGCTAAGTGTTTGATTGCTGAACCAAGTGTTAAAAATAATGAAAAAATTTGTTGCAATCATGTTGTGGTACCCGATTTTATGCCTATTGTGTGTTCTACCTTAAAAGACAAATCGGTGTACATTCCTCCACACAAAAGAAACCAAAAAATGGAGAGAAAAGCTCTTAAGCCAAAGCCTCCATTTAGGTCTCAATCTAAGGTTTTAGATGTATCTAAGTTTGTTCCAACTTGTCATCATTGCGGTGTGATCGGTCATATAAGACCTCAATGTCCCAAGTTAAAGAGACAACAAAATCATGTTGCTAAATCCCTCCCCAAAAAGCCTAGTGGATCTAAACACATTGTTTGTTATCATTGTGGTGCCTTTGGTCATCTTAGACCTCATTGCTCTAAGTTTCAAGCTCTTAAAAGAATCAAAAGAAAAGAGAAATTTGAGCTTCTTGGAAGTTGTGCTTTGCAAGAAAAATAGGATTTAGAGGAAAATGGTAAGTTGTTGAAGAAAGTTTTTGATGTTCTTACCTCCTTGTCTATAAGCATCTTTGGTTCTCATTCTTCCAACCCTCATCTTACTTTTCATGAGACGCTCATTCCAAACAATCGTTCCGTTTGGATGAGGAAGGGTTCCTATGGTTGAGCTTTTACTTTTTTGGTCCTTGATCTAATTCTTTCGATCTTTGTTGAACCCTTCATGCATTAGATGCTTCATTGTCATGCATTTGTGCATCATGCATCTCTTTATATGCATTGTTTTTGTTGTTTTTGCATTTGATCTTACTTTTATACTTTTGTTTTGTGTGTGAAAATCCAAAATCATATAAAAAGTGAAAAATTGAAAAAGTTTGATCGTATATGTTTGAGCACATATCACATGTGAGTTTGGCCTAGTACTTTCATACTAATGGTGTAGTGCACCTACGAACTTAGCTTGTTTTGTATGCACATCTATCTTTGTGGGACAAATCTTGAAATCTATGTGTGATTGTTGTAAATCAATCTTCAAGTTTATCATGAATGATTAGTCAATAGTTTTGTTGGTCTTGATACATGCATAGACTTGCACCTATATCTTTTTCCACGTTTTTATGTTTTTGCTTAAAAGAGCTCATCAAATGTCAAATCTTGAAAAGAGATATTGAGCTGTAAAAATCGTCACACAAACTAGTATTTGACTAGGAAAAAGGGAAAGCGACTTGTATTGAAATGTATGGTACCTCAAAAAGCCAAAGGCTTACTCTTACAAAGTTGTAATATCAAAAGTTCAGGCATCGATCTCAAAATGAGATGTACTTTGTTCAAAAATGATCAGATGTTATGTTTTGTAAGGAAGCCAAATGAAAAGCTTCAAAATTTTGTAATCATTGTTATGGGAGATCATATATGTTTATTTCTATAATTGAGATAGTCCACTTGACTTGGTACTAGTTGTGTATGATTTGATTGAATTGATCATTGAAGTTTCACTCTAGACTAAGGACTATTCCACATTTGATACACACACAACACACAAGTCTAATGTTCAATGAATGTTTATCTCATTTGTGTGATTGTACATGTTCAAATGTGATGTGTGTGTGCTCAACCTTATGTGGATCAAGCCAAAAAGATTTTTGTTCTTTTTGTTTGCTTTTGGAAGTGATTTGTATCACTCAAAGTTTTTCAAGTTATTTTTGTGTGAAAAATATGTTTTCTGGGTGTTTTCGTAGTGTAAGTTCTGTCACAAGTTAAAGGGTCCAATTCTCAAGTTTTTTCAATTTTGGACAGAGAGTTTTGCGATTGTTTCACGACTGTTTCACGAGTAAGGCTTACTAGTGAAATACTAGCGAGATACTAGCGAAATTTTGTGGGTATCTCGCTAGTATGTAACCAGCGAAAATTCCCAACTTCTTATGAAAATTTTCCAAATCAGCTTTTAAAGGGTATTTCGTGGGTTATTTGTTTTGAACTTCTCTCATCTTCTTCCAAACCCCTGTTTTAATGTTTCTACATCAAAACCCAACAAATTCAATTGTTTTTCATTCTATTAACATCTCTAAGGTAATCTTTAACTCCTTTCATTGATTTTGATTCTTAAATTATGTTTTTTAGGAGTTTATGTTCATAGTTGGAATTTTTTCAAGTGGAAGTTGAAAAACTTATTTTTTGTTAATCTTTTTGATTGGGTTTTATTTTAAATGATGATTTTCTTTGGATATTGGCCCCTTATGGCAAAATTAACTTGTATTTAGGCAAGATTTTCATATGTTCTTGCATTGTTTAACATATATGTGTAGTATGTGCACTCTAAGTGTTTGACAAAATGCTCAAATGGTATTTTCTCGCTGTTTTGGACTTGAGTACCAATTTTTGGGTATCACCATAATTATCCATGTTTATCATGTTTTGACCATTGGTGGTGTGTTTTATACACTTTGCCCCATGAGTGTTTATTCATGCATTGGTCATGCATCTCATATGCACACTAGATGCACCTTTGCTGCACACACTTTAACACTTGACATGTTTTGCATTTACTCATGCTAGTTAAGTCTTTTTAGACATTTTAGCACATATAACATGTTCTTGTGTCCTTGCCATGCCATTGGTCTACTCTTTGTTCTATCATCCTTAGCATGTCATGCTCTTTATGCTTTGTAGCATATTTTAAAGATATTTTTTTTTTGTCTTTTGTTTGAGCTTCATTGTCTCATTCATCTTGCACCCCTTATGCATTATCTTTCACCCTTATTCATATCTTCTATTCTTTCCCTCCTTCCTCTTGATTCATTTGTCTATTCGTGACAAAAAGGGGAAGTGTATATCGGAGAGTATACCAGTGTGTTTTGTCATTTCTATATGACTCATGTGCACATTCTTAGGGGGAGAAATTTAACCTCATGCTCATTTGTGGGGGAAGAAAGCCATAGGGGGGATACATATACCAAGGGGGAGAAGACATTTGTTTTATGAGAAAACCTTGTTTTGTTTGTCTTTCTTTATGTTTCTTTTCTCATTGCTTTATGGTGCTTTGAGTTACTTTTAGTATCTATGCTTTGTTGCTATCATTGCAGCGTGTTTATGTGTTGGAACACACTTGTGCCTTTGTTGGATCTTGTATCCTTAATGCAAATACATTTTGTGTTTTGCATTAGGTGTGTATTCTTGTACCCTTGTTAGATCTTGTATCCTTAATGCAAATACTTTGGTATTTTGCATTGGTTGAGTGTTGGACATGCATATATCTTTTTGTCTTTGTGCTTTTATGATTACATATTCGAATGATCACTTACTTTGCTATATGATCATTGTAGTCATTTCCATATGACTGTTTTAGTGTATGATCAAGTTGCTTATATGTTTCACATCTTGTTTATTTGATTACATTTTACATGTTACATTATATTTCTCCTTTTTATTACTTGGTTTACCTTGAGGTCTAATGTGTTTTATGCAAGTGTTTCAAGTTACAGGCATACATGTTCCAAGTTCTTCACAGCTTTTAGATTTAGGTGTGAGTGAGTTTTACCATCGTTTTGCCATCGTTTTCAAACTCACGTTTAAGCCTAGAGTTTGTTATAGGGTGTTTTGTCATAGAATAGCCAAAGGGGTAGATTTTAAAGTTGTGATTTACAACTATGTTTTATGTTTGCTTTATTCCATGACAAAAAGTGTTGTAATTGCATAAATTTGTTTCCTTGTATTTTTGTGGGATTTTATTGTATCGGGTTTAGTTTTAAGTTGGTGAAGAATCAAGCTTGAAATGAAGAATCCTAACCTCGCGAGATAAATGTGAAACTCTCTGCCTAAAGGATTTTTAAGTGTGACATTCTTACCCTTCACCTATACTATATATACCTTCATTACCCACAAATGTGTAAGGAGGCCATTTTAGAGAGAAAAACCCTAAATAAGTTTTCAACAACACACACACCCATATTTTAGAGAGAGAGCTACTAATCCTTAGTGAGAAATCATCCTAACCTCTTCTCATTCCCTCTCCCATTGCCATACCTTGAGAGGAAATTTGTACCCAAACACAACTCACACCCTGTTAAAGTGTAGAGAGTGTTTTGGAGATTGAGAAGCTTTAGAGATTTGCCAAAAGAAGTCGATGAGGCTTGGTAGATGCAATGGAGTGTATTACGGGATCCGGAAAACTAGAGAAGACATGACTCCAAGAAGTCCATTTGTAGTTGGAGCTTGGAGGGCTCAAGTACATTGGGTAGACTAGACTTAGAGGGTCTTTTGTTATTCATGTACTCTAACTTTATTCTCTAGTGGATTGATTTACTGCTTGGAGGGCGGCGGAGAGGTTTTTTGCCGAGTTCTTTGATTTCTTCTTCGATAACACATTGGCGTGTTATCTTGTGTTTGCATCTCTCTTCCCTACTCTTTTAGCTTTCTTTTTACTACTGTGCTTTAATGAATATGGCTTAGAGTAGTTGTATTGTTTGTTTGCTCACATTTACTCTAGTACGCACTTAGTTTAAGTTAGAGTAAAATCAACCGAGCCATAATCTTTTAATTTGGGGCCTAAACATCTCTTGTGTTTTTAACACAAATTTGAGCTTTTAGTAAAAAATTCAGGAACAATGGGAAATTGATAGAGTTTTGTGGTAGATCAAATAAAGCTGGTCTTTTTGTGGTTATAGCTGTATATTTTGGAGGGGCTCGGAGAGGTTGTGTTATGATACTAGCAAGCTTTAACTGTGATGATTGGTCTCTGATCTAGAAAGAACTAAGGAATTTTTTTACCTTGTGAATATCCAACAACATCGACCATAGCATCCTCAAATAATAGTGGTGGAGTTGGTCAGTTAGTCGGTGACGGTTGGAATGGGAATAATTTGCCTATATTTGATAATCAGAGGCAATTCAAGGATTTTGAAAAAATTGGAACCACTTTGGGACATATTGTGATTCATGGAGATTCTGGAGTTAATGTTTCAGTTACAAATGGTAGACCAACATGGGTGTTTAAATTTAAGTTGACAACTGCTAACTTGTCTTTGAGAATTTGCAACTCTAAGGGTGGGTGTCGTGTGGTTAATTAGTTGGGTGATAAGGGTGTTGGTTGGCCCAAGGATTTTAGTGGTGGGCTTGAGTTTTTAAATCAAACTGGTGGGCTTGTTAAAACCCAATCTATGGCCATAGTTGACCCGTTAGGGGAGGGTAATCCTATCAAGCCCAACATAATACTTTTAAGCTCTGGTGCTCACTATACATGGGTGTTGGGCGAGAGCTCAAAAGGAGGTGGTACATGATCGAGTGGAGATACCAAGACACTAGCAATAGTAATGTTGGAAGTCTCTGCCCTCATTAAGGATCGTAGACCTTTTACCTCAGTGCATTCACCTTTTGTTAGGAAGGGGGAAGCTTATCTTGACGATGTGGGAAGAGCGACAAAGGTTCTTAATTTTGGGTGCATTGACGAGGCGGTGGTCAATTTGGGTACTGGTGTCGATAAATTGACGGGCTAGAAGCAGCTGTATTTGTCAAAGGGTGGCAAACTCACTTTGTTAAAAAGTATCCTTTCAAGCCCTCTGACTTATTATCTTTCCCTTTTTACTGTTCCTAAAGCTATGGCAATGAGAGTAGAACGTATTCAAAGAAATTTTTTGTAAGGTTCCTCAGTTGAATGCTTTAAATACCCCTTGGTGGGTTAGGAAAATGTTTGCTTACCATGCAAGTTGGGTGGTTTGGGAATTTGGAATTTAGTGTAGTTTAATCAGGCTTTATTAAGAAAATGGCTTTGGAGGTATGGCCATGAAACTACTCATTTGTGGCGAAGTGTCATAGCAATGAAATACAAGGAAGGGACAGGGGGTGGAGCATTAGAGTTTGTAGAAGGGCTCACAGTTGTGGTTTATGGCGAAGTATTAGTAAAGGGTGGGAAAGTTTTCTATTGGGGGATGGTTTTCATATTCTTTTTTGACATGATAAGTGGACTGGAGAAAATCCTCTTAAAACTCTTTTTTCCACAATTATTTGTGTGCTCAGCCAATAAGGAAGCTTGTATAGTGCTAAGTCCTTCAGTTGGTGATAATGATAGATTTTGGAGTTTAAGATTTTATAGGGAATTCAATGATTGGGAATTAGAGACTTCCTACTCCTTTGTTCATTTCATTCAAACTCGAATTCTTAGGGGTGGAGGTAGTGACAGACTTTATTGGCAACTCAATGGAAGTGGGAAGTTTGACATTCGGTCTTTCTATCATAAGATTCGAAATGTAAATCTTTCTACTTTCCCTTGGAATGAAATTTGGAAAGTGAAGGCTCCAAAAAGGGTGGCATTCTTTATGTGGACAACAACTCATGGCCAGATTCTTACTTTGGATAATCTTATGCTTCATGATCACAGTTTGACGAATCATTGTTGTATGTGTTGTTGTAATGAGGAATCTATGGATCACTTGCTAATTTCCTGTCTAGTAGCTCATTCTTTGTGGATGTGGATGTGTATGCTTTGGTTGTTTAGGATTGATTAGGTCATGCTAGGTTCAGTTGTAGACTTATTTTTTTCTTGGTATCATTGGCTTGGGAAACATAATTTCGACATTTGGAATTTGGTCCCGGGTTGCTTAATGTGGACTGAACGGAATTCTTTTGAGGATACTAGAAAATCTTTGGCTTAGTTGTTAGATTTAGTTGTTAGATTTATGTCATTGGACCCTTTTTGATTGGTCTCGGTGTTGGGGTCTCTCGAATTGTTCTACACTTATGGATTTTCTTTTGTCTCTTAGAATAGTTTAGTGACAGTTTGTTTATCTTTGCTTCTCTTTCCTCTTTGTTCACTATCATGAACCTTATGTATTTTTCTTGCTTTTTCAGCTTCAATAATATTTTATCTTACCTATAAAAAAAAAAAAAAAAGTAGGACTTGTTCATGTCCCATAGAGAGGTAGAGACTCACACTTGAGGGGGAGGTTGTTGGGTATAGATGTGTGAGTGAAGTCCCACATTAAATAATGATGATAAAAGTAAGCAGTTAATATAATATAGGCAAAAATGCAAAACTAACCCTTTATTTTTCACATTTTTTTTTTATTTCAGTCCTATAACTTTTAGTTTTGTCTATTCAATCTCTTAACTTTCAATTTTTCTCAATCCAAGGCTCTATTAAAGTTCGTTAATGTTGCCGTTTGCTACCACTGAAACAACGGCGTTTTAGATTTTTTTTTTTTTTTTTAATTTGGAATTCTTTTCACACCAGCAGCACATCCTCCACATGTCATTCCCTATACACACACAACACAGAAACACAACCAAATCCGCCTTGGCATCTCCACCGTCCGATCCACCTCCACTGCCACTGCTCTTTCTGCCAACCCTGCCTCCACTGCCAGAGGCGAATGAAGCAGTGGAGCTAGCAACGCACTCCAGACGGCGCCGTACTGGGGCACTGAAGTAGCACACAGTTTCATCAGGGAAGAAGGAGAGGAGGCGAAAGGATTGCCATGGCGGTAATTGGTGGAAATGCATCGGAATCGGCGAGCCAACAGTTGGAGCTGGAGCTACGGAGTACACCCATCACCGATTCAGTCAAGGCAGAGCAGCGAGGGTGGTTGTGGTTTACACGGCGAGCAGAGCAGCGAGGGACGGCGAGGTACGGCAGTGGTTTACTCAGTCTCTCTCTCTCTCTCTCTCTCAAAGTTGCACGGGTTAGGGATTTGGGTTCTTTTGTTTTGATTCAGGGGAAGGGGAAGGTCAGATTTTTTTTTAAAAATTTTCTTTTAATTACGAATTAAAAAAAAAAAAAAAACCAAAAATCTAGAACGGAGTCATTTCAGTGGTAGTAAACGGCAGCACTAACTGAACTCTAACAGAGCCTTACATTGAGAAAAATTAAAAGATAGAGGACTGAATTGACAAAACTGAAAGTTACATGACTGAAATGAAAAAATGTGGAAGTTAGAGGGTGAGTTTTACATTTTTGCCTATAATATAATTGAGCTTATACCTATTAGGCTTAGGCCTTTTGGGTTAAATCAAATCTGTCTATATATGTTATATTACTTACTTAAGGTTAAGGAGTTAAATCCAACACCAAATATCAACAAATCTCAAAATCAACTAACAAATCCAAAACCCAGTTGACTTGCAAGGAACACCAAATATCAACAAATCTTAAAACCAACTAGCAAATCTAAAACCCAATTGACCTGCAAGGGCCAACTCAAATTAAGGCTCAAAGGGATCTTTGCCACTTTATTAAAGATTACTCAAACTCTCACATCATTTCATCTTATTAAAGCATATTGCTACTAGCAAACTGTCTTACAGATGATCAACAATAAGATCTAATTAAAGCATATTGCAACTAGCGAACTGTCTTACAGATGAACAACAAAAAGGAAACATGGTTGATTCAATTCAATGCACTGACTCGACCCCCATTTCACTTTTACTAAAATATACATTAAACGTGTGCCTGCAATGGCTACAAGTACGTTAAAGCTCTCCATCCCACAGCTCTTCAACGGACTTGTATGGTCCATGAGCGGAAACAAGCTCCTCTTTAGGCATCATTCGGTGCTGCTTGATTTGACCAATCTTGTCATAGTCGTCCTCTGATAGTTCCCAATCAAATATCTGCAGGTTCTCCTTCAACCTCTCCTTGTTGTAGCTCTTGACTATAGGAGCCGCCCCTTGTTGATAAACCCATCTGAGACAAAGCTGCCAATGAACCAAACAATCATAAAGTTAGTTGAACATATTTGGACACATACACATATAGCTATGGTCTCTGTATATATAATTGGGTGTCTAGGTGAAATTATGTCCATGACATATGATCTGTTTTTGAAATTTCGTTGTATTTATTCTCTCCAATACGTATATTGTGTTTTGTGTTTTTTTCCATAACACATGCACCAAATCAGTCTTTTGTATATGAAATTTGACCTTCTGCAATCTTTAAAACTACATAGTAGAACCTGAGCAACAGTCTTTCCGTGAGTTTTCGCAATCTCTTTGAGCACTTCATTGTCCATAACATCATTGGTGCCCCAACTACTCCCTTTTGCTCCCAAAGGGGAGAAAGCAGTGACAATGATACCATTTGCCTTGCAAAACTCTGTCAGCTTCTTCTGTTGCCAAACTGGGTTCATCTCCACCTATACAAATGATCATATCCTAATCATCATTGTTTATCTATAGGCCAAATTAAATTTGTGAAAATCACTGTCTAGAATTTTTAAGTTGCTGCAATGGACTCACTTGATTCACTGAAGGTGGGATAGTAGCAAAGGAGAGCAAGTTTTCAAGCTTCTTACAAGAGAAGTTGCTGACTCCAATGGACTTGGTAAGGCCAAGTCTCTGGCACTCTTCCATGGCTGCCCACACAGACTTGAAGTCCATTGGCATAAGGTCCTTTTTATCAAAAGGGAATTCCCTCTTTCCAGGAGTAAAAGCGATGGGCCAGTGGATCAGATAGAGGTCTAGGTATTCCAGCTGAAGAGTCCTATACAAATTAGTCATTCAAAAACATGATTTGCTTGAATAGGAATTTAATTAGTTGGTTTTCCATATATGATTCTAAATTATTCCTGGAAAGTTTATGATGCAGTTGTGATACCATAAAAGAGGTTCATGTCAATCATAAAGTCCCCAAAGTATTTTAATCTTTGGCCATGGCCAAGACTAAGTTTGCAATTTCTCAATTGAAAGTTTCATACATGTTACACCACAAAAGGAAATTAATCTCTCTACTTAAAATGTATGATTGAACCCTGACCGTTCCAACTTCTTTTCAACAGATTTTTTATAGATACATGAAAATTGTACCCTTTTTTTTTTTTTTTTGCGCTCAGAAAAGTAGAAACTCATCCAATTTTAAACAGGGAAAAAAAGGGGGGCTGGTTTGTACACAAGGAATTCCCATTATTTTATTTTACTAGCCTCACAAAAATGCTCTATACACTACACACGTGTTGCTCGGAAGAAGAAGAAGAAGAACAAGAGAAGGATGATTTTGTGGCAAGTGTTGGATGTTACATATTTCAACAGAATGGACAAGTTGCTTACTTGAAGATAGTCTTACTATGGATACAGATGTCAGCTAGCTGGTATGTATATACACCTGTACTAACTAAAGAACAAAAAGACATGTCCGTGCAAATTCTTTGCTTCTTGGTAAACATTCAAAAATGTTGTAACCAATCCACATGAATAAAGTTCTCAAATCATTAAAAATAAAATCCAAATGAATAAAGGAAACAAAATGAGATGGATAATATATATGCTAATTAATCAAAAAGAGGACCTAAAAGGCCAAAAGAATTTAGCAGCTTGCTCACAATGTAATTTTATTTAAGGCAGGCAGAGTAGTGTGCTTTGGTTGGGGTTGACAAGACTCACCGAAGAGATTTCTGTAAGGAAGGAAGAACAAGATGAGCATGAGCTTCACTAGGCCAAAGCTTGGAAGTAATGAAGAGGTCATCCCGAGAGGCAATAAGATCAAGTCTAAGTGCTTCAGCCATAGCTTCTCCTAAAGCCTGTTCCGACCCATATGCTGAAGCAGTATCGAAGTGTCTGTAACCAAGCTTGATTGACTCCAGCACAGCTGATATCAAGGTGGCACCGTCGTTGTTGTCAGCTGCCGTGCCGAACCCAATCACGGGCATGGAAACCGGGCCGGAGGAGGAGCTCAGCTCTATTTTTGGGATTTTATTAGTGACTGAATTTAGCGTGGTAGTCATGTGTAGAGTGTGGAGTGTGGTGGTGAAACTGAGAATGCACTGAACCTCCAGTGGTTGTTAGTTGGGCCTGGGGCTGGGCTACTCTTTTACTTTTCAGTCTTATACACATAGTCTCTCATCAATCCCAATAATTCATCATACCCAGTGACGTCAGTGATGACAACTCATTAAAACAGTAAAAAAAAATTCTGAAAATGTGTAACCAACACAAAAGCTTCAAAAGTGCATATTATATGCTCGTTTGGATCAGCTTATTTTTTTCCCGTTTGCATTTGAAGCGTTTTGCTTCCTTTTTTGTTTTTGTTTTTTTTTTTTTTTTCTCTTCTGCTGCGCTGCTGCACGCCTCAGGGGACATCGGCACTGTTCATGTTACAGTAACATGAACAGTAGCCGATTTTGTTGACTTTTCAATTTTTTTATTATATTTGTGGGTCCCGTTTACTGTTCACAGGACCCACAAATTTCACTTTTTAGAAAATTTTTTATTAAAAATGGGTCCCGCAGTACTATTCACATATTAAAAAATTATTTTGTTACAGTGTTTTCAGTTTCAGATTTCAGTTCAGCAAAAATAAGCTCTATCCAAACGGACCCTACGTCCAAAAGTTTTGTGTTTGCTTTCCGAATTTTACTTTTTAATTCTCTACCTTATCCATGCCGGCTTACCCACCTTTAATAAATATATCTTTTTTGATAAATAAATAGTTTAAACAACCAAACCTTTCATAAAAAATAAATAAATAACCAAACATTTTTAAAGGACAAAATTTAGTTACAAAATTAGTTGTAACTTAAGATTACAAATTGCTTTAATAAACTGACATATATAAACAATGACATGTGTTTTGCATATGATTACTTAAGTAAATTTAACCAAACTAACCCTAATTAACTACACCACCTATTAAAAAAATAAACTAAAACACCTATATATATATATATATATATCTCTCTCTCTCTCTCTCTCTCTCTCTCTCTCTCTCTCTTTGACTTCTCTGTAAACCCAAAAACACAATCCCTCTCTCTTTCATCGACTTCTCACCACCGACCAATCCAATCCATATATTTTAAATAGATGAGACTTACTATTGTGCAATCTCAGAGAAAATAAATGTTAGTAAGAATTATTAAACCAAAGCAACAATTTCCATACCTTAAAATTGAACTAATGTTTGTACCTCATCAGAATCTTTGCTTGGTTGGTTGTAGGTTCTGCACTCTTCTTAAGGTAGTGATCATATTTGATGGGTTGAAGCTTGTAATTGAATTAGTTTGGTCACAGCAATGAGTATGCCATAGAACCTGATTATTTTAATACTAATTTGAAATTTTATTGGAATTCTTGAAATAATTTCCACGTGTGAGGGAGGATTTAACAAACAAACTACATGGGCATTCTTTACTGTAAGGGTTTCCGTGCTATTGTCTCTTTTCTTATATTTCCACCACCACAAGCACTAATATTGAAACAATTTCTGGGCTAATCTGAAGTGATGACACAAACAAATATCCAAAGAAAATTAATTTAGATATTCAAAATTTACCCCAATTATAATTTAAACAAGTACATTTTCTTTTATTTAAGAAATGCTACCATTCAGATTTTGCTTAATGGCAAAATAAGGTTCTTGCAAAAGTGTTTGGATCTTTTATTTTATTTTATTTTATTTATTTTTTATACAAGATAAAATTTCTATTCTAACATAATTTAAGTGTATATGCGTGTGAAGCTCCTTTTTGGTGACTTGAACCCTGACCGTTGCCCCCTACACCTCAGAAACATTTATACTTGTAGAGTGAACATGAAAATACACGAGTGTGAAAAAAAAAAAAAAAAAAAAAAAAACTAAGCACATCGGAATTACAAAAGATGGAGGAAAATTAGACTTCAATTTCATATTTAAATTGACACGTGGCTCAATATAGATTAGAATTCTAATTTAGAATTACAATGAGATTTTTTCTCTACTTCACCTTATATATATATATATATATATATATATATATAGATTAACTTATTTGGTACAAAAATTAAAAAATTTAGATTAGATGGGACACATGCCACAAAATTAAACTCTAATTGCAATCCAATTTTTACATTGAATTAATTTACTTAGCACAAAAATTTTAAAAATTTCAATTAAATGGAACACATGGCATAAAATTAGGCTTTAATTGAATTTTAATTTGAAATTTAATTGGATTTTCTCTCAGTTTTACCTATATATATATATATATATATATAGATGAATCTTTCTAAATTTGTGAAGTAAAATGTTACTCTTGCATTCCTTATTTTTTATTATTACTATATATATATAATTGAAGCCTTTAAAGTTCTCACAATTTTTCACGTCAACATAATATTTAAATTAAATTATCATTTTATTTAAATAAATTATTTTTGTTTAGTCTAAACTTAAAAAGGAGTGAAACTCTATCTCTCTAACAAGTCTAACTCAAACTCATCATTATCATTTTTTAAAAAAATTATTTTTTTTAATCCATACTTAACAATGAGTGAAACTCTATTTCTCCAACAAGTCCAATTTAAATTCAAACTCAAATATTGACAAATTTTTGTAAGCCGTTGTACGTTCAAGCAATAACTTCTTTATCAAATTGTAATACAAATTTGAAGTTATACAAAAACAAATTATGCAATGGTGTAGTTTCTTAAATTTTTTATAAAATTATTTTAGTCTACCTTACAAATAGGTAGCTTCCCGTGCATAGCACGGGCTAGCGACTAACTATCATTATTTTGAATTCTACTTACCTTAAACATTTTTGGGAATATATCCTTCGGTTTTTCTTTATCAAATTGACCGCAATTTGATTCTCACAAGACTCTCAAAAAAAAAAAAAAAGTTTTTCGCAATTTCTGCCAACAACTTCTCGTTCCCATTGTTTTCTAATTTCAAAAGGTGGAAAGCATGGAAAAACATAACGTTTAATTCATTGTGAAAGTTTTTATTTTTTATTTTTGGTAATGGGCATTGTGAATGTTTGTTGATATCAGATTTTCATTTTGTCTGACCCTTTTTTCTTTTTCTATTTTACCATTGAGCCAGTAAACCCCAAATACTTCATCCCGGTTTGGCTTGGATTGTGTGAGAAGTAGTTAGGAACAAGTATCTCTTGGATTGTTTGAGTAGTTAGGAAAAGGTGAGAGATGATATTCAAGCAATGACTTCTTTATCAAATTGTAATACAAATTGAAGTTATACAAAAACAAATTATGCAATGATGTAGTTTCTTAAATTTTTTATAAAATTATTTTAGTTTACCTCACAAATAAGTAGCTTCCCGTGCATAGCACGGTCTAGCGATTAATTATCATTATTTTGAATTCTACTTACCTTAAACATTTTTGGGAATATATCCTTCAGTTTTTCTTTATCAAATTGACCGCAATTTGATTCTTACAAGATTCTCAAAAAAGAAAAAAAAGTTTTCCGCAATTTCTGCCAACAACTTCTCGTTTCCATTGTTTTCTAATTTCAAAAGGTGGAAAGCATGGAAAAACATGACGTTTAATTCATTGTGAAAGTTTTTATTTTTTATTTTTGGTAATGGGCATTGTGAATGTTTGTTGATATCAGATTTTCATTTTGTCTGACCCTTTTTTCTTTTTCTATTTTACCAATGAGCCAGTAAACCCCAAATACTTCATGCCGGTTTGGCTTGGATTGTGTGAGAAGTAGTTAGGAACAAGTATCTCTTGGATTGTTTGAGTAGTTAGGAAAAGGTGAGAGACGATAAAAACTAAATTACTCTGCCCAATTTAGGCCCCCAAATATATATATATATATATATATATATATATATATTATATATATTAGTTGGGTTCAAGTTATACCTAGTGTAACTTTAAGCAATATTATACCACTCAATATTTTTTAATTGGATTCGAATATTAAGAAATTCACTGTTAGATTATATTATTTTCATATATTCTCTATGCTTGCAAAATTTTAAGGTGATTAAAGATTAATAACTATGTCATCAATCAATTGTTAAAATTCAAGTTTTGTAATTTAAAATAATGCATAAAAGATAAGTTTATGGATTAAATGGTAAATAACATCCGATTGATATGAAAATTGGCATGCATGTTAAGAACGTATAGAACATGTAATTTAATGGTTGGATTTTCAAAATATTAATTCAATAACAAGTTATTGAGTGGTGTAACATTGCTTAGAGTTACACCAGGTGTAACTTGAACAAAACTCTATATATATATATACATACATACTTAGAGAAAATCCATTTAGATTTTAATTGGATTCTCATTTTTGCACCATGTGTGTCCCATTTAATTTTTAATTTTGTGCCAAATGAATAATTGAGTGTAAAAATCAAATATCCAAATCCAATTAGATGCTAAATTGGATTTCAATTTGAGTTGAATTTTCTGCTACGTGTCCATCTAAGTTTTTAATTTTTGTGGTAAATGATTTATTAAGTGCAAAAATCGAGAGGTCTAAAGCTAATTAAATTCTAAATCATATCTGTAAGGGCACAAAATGGCCTTGAGCCCAAAGGTGTGGCTGGGCTGGCCCAAGTGGCCTTTACAATAGAATTTGTAGAGAATGGGTTCAAAGCCTAGACCCCCGAGTACTTTTAGAAGGATGCGGTGTAAGGTACAAGTCCACTTCTGTGAGGCGGCTTGCTGGCGGGGTAACCCAACTCCCTTCTCGGACGTGGGCCGAGGAGCCTCTGTGCTGGGCGGCGCTCTGTTCTTCAAGGGAGAGAGAGAGAGAGCCTTCTTCTTCTTCCCTTTCCCTCAATTCCCCCCCTTCTTGCGGCATCCCCCATTCTATTTATACTCTCCTTCTCTGGTTGCCACCCGTCTTGTCCCTGAAAACACTCCCCAAGACTATAAAGCTGACCTCCGTCCCTTCAGAAGTCATCTCCTCATTAATGCGGTCAGGCGGGTAGGTGGAAGCTTTTAATGCGGAGGCAGTAACCTTTTTGCAGGGCACGTCCCGCTTGCTCCCCTTCCTCGGCATCCCATTGAATCCCGTTCCTCAGCTCTAGCCCTTGCCGTTAGAGGTCATGTCCTCCTCGGACACGGCCACATACGCAGTGATCTCCCCCATGAGCCCATGGCCTTTGGGTCTTTAATGACCTCCTCCCTTTTTGTGGCTTCTTGGGCCGAACAGTGTCCTTGGGCCAGATCTAAGGCCCACGCAGCCATCTGGACGTCTCTGACCCCCACAATAGCCCCTCAAAAATTTATTTGACTTCGATCCGAGAGGGGAAATGAGTTTTTGACTCACAAGCGTTTCTTCCACGTGCCCCTTTAAATGCAGCGCGTGCCGAATTTCTCCCGCGCCCTCTCAGATAGCTCGCGACGCCTCGTAACGCACAGCACCCGCATTTACTGCGCTGAGTAACTCCCTGTCACCCACGTTGGACAGTGAGATGCGGATCGTGCGGCTGTGATTCTTCCTGAGAGTTTGTGCGGGTCAGGCCTCATAAATGCTTGCTTCTCCAAGATCCCTAAGCGTTTGGGAAGTCGCGTATCCACCTTTTCGCTCCCAAGAAACTAATCGCGCTCCTGGAAACGAACACTTTCATTTCATCTACTGAAGCACTCTCAAAGTTGTGTCCTTCTCTCTTCGTAAGTTTTCGTCATCCTAGCATTTTTCTCCTCGACTGTCAAATCTCCCTTTCACCTTCTAGGTTCGCTCCTTAGTCTGGGACACTATGGGTAGATTTAAGTGTCTGGTCGACTCCAAATCCGGTATGGAAGGGTTCCGAGCCAAGTTCCACATCCCCCCGGAAGTGGAACTTAAATATTGCCCACCTGAGGCGGTGGCTGACTCCAGGGGGAACGGGCAGGTGGTCATTCCCATCATCGCCTTCCTGGAGGGCGGCATGACCCTCCCCATGGGTCCCGTCACCAGGGAATACCTTCGCAATCACCGGCTGTGCCCCGATCAGTGCACGCCCAATATGTTTAGGGTCCTAGGGAGTGTAGACGCTCTAAATGAGCAGATGGGTTTGAACCTCACGTGGCGGGACGTGGTCTATATGTACGAGTGCCACCCGCTCACGTCCAAAGGGTATTACCTAAAGTCCCGGTCGAGCGTCGTAAGGCTCATATCGTGTCTCCCTAAGTCCAACAAAGGGATGAAGGATGACTACGTCGTCGCATCTGGGAGATGGTACGACGTGATCCATTGCCCTGTTCAAGAGGGGAAACCAGGTGTGATTGTCTTAGGTTTTGGGCTTTCGTTTACGTTTTAGTTCCTTTGCCTTCATTTTTGGGAATTTGACGCCCGTCGTCCTTACTGCCTATCTTTGTTGCCGAACTTGATTGTAACTCTTCTTTTGGATGTCCTTTCGCAGATAAGCAGCACGTTTCCCCCAGCCTCTCCGACGTCAACGTCCGAGACTTAAATAGGGTGCTGAGGTTCGAGGTGTTTGTGCACGAGGACTTACAAGTGAAGGCCGCCCATCTGATCTTGGGGTACGAGCCGCTGTCCACCGCTTTCGGGGAGGTTGAGGACGCAATCCTCGCCTGTGACAAAAGGCAGAGACGAATAGACGTCACCAAGCCCGGTTTTCTCGCCCCACGCGACATCCCCGACGACTCCGCGGTGATTCTGTACGCTCCGCCGGTGCGCGCAGTTCCAGTCTCGGTTCGACCGCCGAAAATTTCTACCGAGGAGGAAGTCGGCGTCATTGAGGTCTCCGACGACGAGGCCACCCAGTGCTCGGGCATCAAAGGCTTGATAATCTCCAAGGTCGACAGTAGTACCGAGGAGGACGACATGAACAGTCTGCGATCCCTCATGGGCGCTCGAGGTGCCCAGGTGGCTAAGAAGGGTGCCTCCGGGTCTCATCTCCCACCCCAGCTTCCCCCTCCCCCTCCTCTGCCCGCCGACCCCAAGCTTCCCCCCGCCGACGCTAAGAAGAAGAGGAAGAAGGAAGAAGACGAGGCCGAGGAGGCTCGTCAGAAAAAGCTTAAGCAGCAGCAACATCAACAACACCAACAGCAGCAACAGCAGTAGAAAGCCGCCAAGGTCAGGCCGCGCGCCCACTCGGTGGAGAGTGGGGAGAGCCATCCACTGGCTGAGGTGCGCTGAGCCCCAGGGTCTTGGTCCCTGGCGCTGGAGCTGGATGGGAGTCCCATTCCCGAACGCGCCAGCATAAGGGAGTATCAAAAGGGGCACTCCCTGTATCTGGCCGAGGCCTTGGAGAAGCCTCTGCTCCTCCCCAAGGATATGGAGGCCCTCGAGCAGATGCAGCAGCCGCAGCTGTTCCTCTCTCTGAAGAGGGACTTAGGGCTGGTATGCTTCACCTCGCCATGGTTTGTTTATGCCAGTCCTAAACTCGTGCACTCTCTTACTCACACTTTTCGCGTGCATGCAGGCCATCCAGGAGGTCGCTGTGGCTGAGCAGTGGGTGGAGGACGCTAGGAAGAAGGCCTCCTACGAGCTGAATGTCCGAGTGGAGACAGAAAAGGCTCTCTGCCGCGTCGAGGCGGAGAACGTTAAACTTGGGCAGAAGCTGAAGGCGGAGGAGCAGGCCAAAAGGAGCGCCGAGGCCGGCCTTCAGAACGCCACAGCTCAGGCCGAGAGCCAGAGGAAGGAGCTCCTCGGCTGCAAAGAGGAGCTCGCCGCGGCAAAGGGGGAGAACGCCACACTAAAGGAGGAGTTGGCGAGGGCTAAGGAGGAGGCCCAAGCTGCTAAGGTGGCCGCGGATGCTGCTTCGGCCGCCTCCTTCCAGAGGGGGGTTGAGGAGACCGAGACCCGCCTTGTTGAAGAACTGGCAGACCTGTGCAGGGAATACTGCCGCCAGGTCTGGTCCGAAGCCCTCAACACGGCGGGTGCTCCTTCAACGTCCGAATGGAGGAAGGCCGAGAACATATGGTATCCACCCGATATCCGCGAGTTCGAGGCTCCCCCTCCTGCGGCCACCTCAACTCCCCTTGTGGCCCCTGTTCTTCCTCCAGTCCTCTCGAATCCAGGCCAGGAAGCCCCTGTTGAGACAAAGCCCGAAGATGCGCCCCAGCCGGAGGCCCAAGGAGCAAAGGATCTTCTCCAGGTGGCTGGAGCTTGAGCTGCTGGTCTCTGTTTTTGTTCATTTATTTTTGTCTAGAGGACATTTTTTTGACAGTTTGTCTGTAGCTATTTTATTAATGATCATGAGCTATGTTTTTCTGTGATTGAACTATTTTTCTGCGAGTGGTTACTCCGTAAAAGTTTGGGATATGTTTCCTTTGTGTGCGCAAGAGGTTTTTCATAGGCTTTCGTTAACACTTAGGTAATTCTTTGGATAAAAAATGCTAACGAATTAGGGGCCCAGGTGCTTAGCGTGATGCTAGTGCTCAAGTAAAAGATTGATATTAACATTCAACGAAAAAGGAATAGTGTTAGACTTTCCCACGGCAGTGTTTAAAATAACTGAAGCACGTTAAGTTTTCCCCTGGCAGGGGGTCCGAGGACTTGGCATAACCAGGGTCGACATTGGAACTTGATGAAGGTAATCGAACCGCGTTAATATTTTTCCCAAGGCAGAAGGTCCGAAGACTTGGCATAGCTAAGGTTGATATTGACACTTAATTTAAACAATAAATTGTACATGTCAGAATTTCCCTAAGTCAGAAGGTCTGAGGACCTAGCTTAGCCCCAGTTGACATTTAACACATTAAATGAGATAAATTGCATGTTAAATTTTTCCCAAGGCAGAAGGTCCGAGGACCCGGCTTAGCCCCAGTTGACATTCAACACATTAAATGAGATAAATTGCATGTTGAATTTTTCCCAAGGCAGAAGGTCCGAGGACCTGGCTTAGCCGAGGTTGACATTAACATGTAATTTAGGAGATAAATTGTATGTGTGTTAAAATTTTCCTGAGGCAGAAGGTCTAAGGACCTGGCTTAGTCCCAGTTGACATTTAACACATTAAATGAGATAAATTGTATGTTAAATTTTCCTAAGGCAGAAGGTCCGAGGACCTGGCTTAGCCGAGGTTGACATTAACATGTAATTTAGGCGATAAATTGTATGTGTGTTAAAATTTTCCTGAGGCAGAAGGTCTAAGGACCTGGCTTAGTCCCAGTTGACATTTAACACATTAAATGAGATAAATTGTATGTTAAATTTTCCCAAGGCAAAAGGTCCGAGGACCTGGCTTAGCCGAGGTTGACATTAACATGTAATTTAGGAGATAAATTGTATGTGTGTTAAAATTTTCCTAAGGCAGAAGGTCTAAGGACCTGGCTTAGTCCCAGTTGACATTTAACACATTAAATGAGATAAATTGTATGCTAAATTTTCCCAAGGCAGAAGGTCCGAGGACCTGGCTTAGCCGAGGTTGACATTAACATGTAATTTAGGCGATAAATTGTATGTGTTAAAATTTTCCTGAGGCAGAAGGTCTAAGGACCTGGCTTAGTCCCAGTTGACATTTAACACATTAAATGAGATAAATTGTACCGATAGAGATGATAGTACTCGACAATTGGCACAGGACAATGATATCTGAAAATATGGTGGACACGCCTTTCATCAGTAGTAATACCTTCGAAGGTTATTTACATTTAAAGGTCGCTTTACAGGTTTGTCATCCAGGTCGGCTAGATAATATGCCCCCACACCGGCTACTGAGGTTATCTGGTAGGGTCCCTCCCAATTCGGCCCCAACTTCCCCCACGATGGGTCCTTTGCTGTCCCCACGACCTTTTTCAGGACAAGGTCTCCTGGAGCGAGAGGTCTAGACCGCACGTGAGAGTCATATCCTTGTTTGAGCTTCTGTTGATAGCAAGCCAATCGAACCATGGCGTTTTCCCTTCTTTCTTCTACCAAGTCCAGCTCCTTCAGTAGCATGCTATCATTAGCGTCTAGGGCGAATGACTGCGCCCTCATCGTCGGGAACCCCATTTCTACGGGTATTACGGCCTCGGCGCCGTACGTCATCGAGAAAGGAGTCTCTCCCGTGGACCTCCGTGGCGTGGTTCGGTAAGTCCACAGCACATGGGGTACTTCATCCACCCATCTGCCCTTCGCATCGTCTAATCTTTTCTTGAGTCCGTTGACTATCGACTTATTGGTCGCCTCAGCCTGGCCGTTGCCCTGCGGGTAGGTCGGAGTGGAGTACCTGTTCGTGATGCCGAGGTCCCTGCAGTATTTTTTGAAGGCCTTGCTGTCGAACTGCAGTCCATTATCCGAGATTAGAGTGCGCGGGATCCCGAACCTGGTGACGATGTTCTTCCAAACAAATCTCTTCGCATCCACGTCCCAGATATTCGAGAGGGGTTCTGCTTCTACCCACTTAGTGAAGTAGTCTGTTCCGACAAGCAGCCATCGCTTGTTGCCTGTCGCTCTTGGAAATGGTCCTACTATATCCAGGCCCCACTGTGTGAACGGCCAAGGGCTGACCAATGGATTAAGAACACCACCGGGTTGGTGGATGTTGGGAGCATACCTCTGACATTGGTCACACTTCCTCGCGTACTCTTGCGCTTCTCTTTGCATGTTCGGCCACCAGTACCCCTGCGTGAGGGCCCTGTGGGCCAACGACCTTCCGCCCGCGTGGCTACCGCAAATTCCCTCGTGTAGTTCTTCTAAAAGCTGCTCCGTCTCTTCCGGATGTACACACAACAGGTAGGGCCCCGAGAAGGAGTGTTTATAAAGCTTTTGGTCCTCATACAGCCAAAAGCGCGGAGCCTTTCGGCGGATCTTGTTGGCTTCAGACTTGTCCTCCGGCAGTATGTCGTGCTTAAGGAAGGACGCAATGGGGTCCATCCAACTACGCCCAACTCTGACTTGCTGGATCCTAGGGGTGTAACTTTCCTGCCCAGTTGGCTTGAGCATGTCCTCAACGAGAATGACCTGAGGGAGCCCATGGGCCGAGGTGGTAGCGAGAGTGGCGAGCGAGTCAGCGTGGGTGTTTCTGCTCCTGAAAACATGTGACAACCCGAAGGACTCGAATTTGGCTTGTAAGTGCTTCGCGCGGGCCAGATAGTTCCGCATCCTTAGCTCCCTAGCCTCCAGTTTCCCTTCCATCTGACCAACCACCAGCTGTGAGTTCGAAAATACTAGCACCGCCCTTGCCCCCATTTTTTGTGCCATGTCCATTCCTGCCAGCAGAGCTTCGTACTCGGCTTCGTTGTTTGTGGCCGAGAACGCTAGCCTCAAGGATTTTTCTAAGGTGATCCCCTCAGGGGACGTCAACACTATTCCCGTGCCTGAACCCCTCTGGTTTGCCGCTCCGTCCACGTAGAGCTTCCACACCGGAGGCGTTTCGCTCGAGATTGCACTGACAGGCTTTCCGCCGGCGCCCCATCCCCCCAGGTTTTCTTCCGGGGAAGGCTCAGTGAACTCCGCCACCAGGTCGGCCAGGACTTGGCCCTTTACAGATGTACGAGGTAAATACTTAATGTCGAAGGCCCCCAAGAAGGTTCCCCATTTGGCGATTCTACTAGAGTAGTCAGCGCTTCGCAGCACGGATCGGAGTGGGAGTTGAGTTAATACGACGACCGTGTGAGATTGGAAGTAATGTGGGAGCCGGCGCGTCGCGTGCACTATGGCCAAAACCGCCTTTTCCAATGGTAAGTACCGAATCTTGGCCTCCTGCAGAGACTTGCTGATGTAGTAGACCGGCCGTTGTATGCCGCCGTCGTCCCGTATTAGAACCAGGCTAACCACGTGGGCAGCCACGGCCAAGTACGCAAACAGTACCTCGTCTGGATCGGGGCGAGACATAATGGGTGGCCGAGAGAGGTATTCCTTCAGCTTTTGGAACGCCAAGGAGCACTCCTCGGTCCATTCGAATCCCTTCCATTTGTTTAGCAGCTGAAAGAACGGCCGGCATCTGTCCGCCGATCGTGAGATGAATCTGCTGAGGGCAGCTGTCATTCCGGCCAGCTTCTAGACCTCCTTCGGGTTTTGAGGTGGTTGCAGGTTACAGATCGCGGAGATTTGCTCGGGGTTGGCCTCGATACCCCTGTGAGTAAGCATGTAGCCCAGGAATTTACCCGATCCCACGCTGAAGGAGCACTTGGTGGCATTCAGTCGTAACTTATGTTCCCGCAGAGTCCGGAATGTGCTATCGAGGTCGGCCACATGGTCCGATACGGCCCTGCTCTTCACAACCATGTCGTCCACGTATACCTCGACAGTTTTCCCCAACTAAGCCTCGAACATCCGGGTCATCATCCTCTGATAGGTGGCCCCTGCGTTTTTCAGACCAAAGGGCATCACCTTGTAATGGTAGTTGTCGGTGGGGGTCACGAAGGCGGTCTTCTCCTGGTCTTCCAAGGCCAGAGGTATCTGGTGGTATCCCTGGAAGGCGTCCAAGAAACTCATGTGAGGGTGGCCGACCGTCGCATCTACAAGCTGATCTATGCGCGGCATCGGGAATGGGTCCTTGGGACAGGCCTTGTTGAGGTCTGTGAAGTCCACACACACTCTCCATTTCCCGTTCTTCTTCTTCACCACCATCGTGTGCGCCAGCCACTCAGGATAGAACACCTCCTTGATAGCTCCTGCCCTCTTGAGCTTAATGACTTCCTCCTTTACGGCCTCTGAGTGCTCCGAGGAAGAGCGCCGAGGAGGTTGCTTCTTTGGCACTGCTGCCGGGTTAACGTTCAGGTGGTGGCAAATGAAGTTTGGGTCGATCCCAGGCATCTCATGCTCGTCCCATGCAAACACATCGAGGTTTTTTTTCAAGAGCGCGACCAACTCTTCCCTTTCTTCGGTCGGCAGCTGAGCACCAATCTGGAAGAACCTCTCTGGGTCGTCGCCGACAAGGACTCTGTCCAACCCCTCGCATCCGGGCCCTTCTGCCACTGCCCCTCTAGTCGTGGCAGAAGAGGCTAATTGCTATGGAACCGGAGCAGTGGGCGCCGAGGGCTCGGGTTCCAGTTTGCGCAGAACTGCTGCTGTCAGGCACTGTCTCGCCGCGGACTGACTTCCCAGGATTTCCTCGACTTGGCGGCAAAAAGGAAACTTCACCTTGAGATGGAGGGTGGAGGAGACGGCCCCCAGGGTGTGCAGCCAAGGCCTCCCCACAATGGCCGTGTAAGGAGAGTAGGCGTCCACCACGATGAAGTCCACCTCCACCACTGCCGGGCCCGATTGTACAGGCAGTCTGATCTGTCCCTTCGGCACCACTGTCCTCCCCTCGAAGCTTATCAGAGGCGAGTCGTAGGCCGAAAGGTCCTCTTCCCTCAAGTTCAGCCCCTTAAACAGGTCAGGGTACATGATGTCTGCGCCACTCCCCTGGTCCACCATCACCCTCTTCACGTCATATCCCCCGATTCTCAGCGTTATAACTAACGCGTCATCATGGGGTTGGATCGTCCCTTCCTTGTCGGTGTCCGAGAAGGTTATTGGGGGCGGCCCGTTGCTCTTGATCCTCTTCGGCTTGGAGGCAGATTCCTCGGTGGGAGTTCGTGCTAGGGACATTATCCGGGGAGGGCGTGAACCGGTCCTCCCAAGAGTGGCCAAGATGGTATTGATGGTCCCCAGCGGGGGCTTAGGGGCGTGATGGCCTCGGCTCGCCGGCCCAGTTTGTTCCCCTTGCTCCTCTCGCTGGTGCACGAACTGTCCCAACTTTCCCTCCTTTGCCAGCTGTTCCAGATAGAACCGCAAGCTCTTGCAGTTCTCGGTCGTATGGCCGTGCTCTTGATGGTATTGGCAGTGGAGGTTCTAGTTACGCTTCGAGGGATCGCCTATCATTTTGTTGGGCCACCGGAAATAGGGCTCGTGGCGGATTTTCTCAAACACCCGTTGTATGGGCTCGCGAAATGCGATGCCGAGTACTTGTGCTGGCGCTTGACGAGGTTGCCCGATGAACTCTCTCCTCGGCCTACTGTCGTTGTACCCATCCGACCTGAAATCCCTCCTTTCTTGAGGGATAACCTTCGCCCTAGCCTTCACCTGTAATTGATCCTCCTCCACCCGCGTATACTCATCAATGCGGTCCATGAGCCGTCGCACACTCTTGACAGGCCGCCTGGTCAGCGACTTCCTCAGGTCGTGCTCGTTTGGTAGGCCGACCTTGAAAGTGCTTATGGCAACTTCGTCGAAGTCTCCATCGATCTCATTGTACATCTCCCAATATCTGTCGGTATAGGCTCTGAGGGTCTCTCCCTCTCTCATAGCCATGGACAACAGAGAATCTATCGGCCGAGGGATCCTGCTGCACGTGATAAACCGCGAGCCAAACGCCCTGGTGAGCTCTGCGAAAGAGTTGACAGAGCCTGCCTTTAGGCTGTTAAACCATCTCATCGCGACGGGTCCTAGGCTGGAAGGGAAGACCTTGCACATCACGGTCTCGTTCTTCGAGTGCACTGCCATCCTCTGGCTGAAGTGGCTCACGTGCTCCACTGGGTCCGTTCTCCGGTTGTAAACGGTGAAGGCTGGCTGGGCGAACCTCCTTGGGAGTTTTCCCTTCTCGATCCTCCGGGTGAAGGGCGACTTGGAAATCTGGTGGAGCGCCTTACTCAGTGCATTGTTGGCCAGGCCTATGGAGGACGTCCTCTTGTCGTTAGGCTGGCGACGGTGCTCGTCCTCCTGGGAAGAGGACTCGCGAAGGGGAGTCCTCGACCTGGAACTGCCGGTGCTACTGCTGACATCCGCTGAAGACCGGTCTGAAGGGGAGGGCGTACGCCTTCGTTTTTCCCGGCGCAGCTTTCTTCTTAGATGGTCAACCTCCCTTTGCAGGGTCTCAATACTTTTCTCGCTGGAGGCCCTACTACCACCACGTGCATGACTCCTTCCGCGCGTACGTCCCGTGTGGGCACTGGCATCGTGCTCTCTTTCCAACCGCGCGAACTGATCTTCCCCCTGGGATCCCCTGGACTTCGCGTGACATGAACCTGAGCCTTCCATGGCGCTTCCAGTCCCTCCGGTCAAGGCTCCCCACGGTGGGCACCAATTGTAAGGGCACAAAATGGCCTTGAGCCCAAAGGTGTGGCTGGGCTGGCCCAAGTAGCCTTTACAATAGAATTTGTAGAGAATGGGTTCAAAGCCTAGACCCCCGAGTACTTTTAGAAGGATGCGGTGTAAGGTACAAGTCCACTTTTGTGAGGCGGCTTGCTGGCGGGGTAACCCAACTCCCTTCTCGGACGTGGGCCGAGGAGCCTCTGTGCTGGGCGGCGCTCTGTTCTTCAAGGGAGAGAGAGAGAGAGCCTTCTTCTTCTTCCCTTTCCCTCAATTCCCCCCCTTCTTGCGGCATCCCCCATTCTATTTATACTCCCCTTCTCTGGTTGCCACCCGTCTTGTCCCTGAAAACGCTCCCCAAGACTATAAAGCTGACCTCCGTCCCTTCATAAGTCATCTCCTCATTAATGCAGCCAGGCGGGTAGGTGGAAGCTTTTAATGCGGAGGCAGTAACCTTTTTGCAGGGCACGTCCCGCTTGCTCCCCTTCCTCGGCGTCCCATTGAATCCCGTTCCTCAGCTCTAGCCCTTGCCGTTAGAGGTCATGTCCTCCTCGGACACGGCCACATACGCAGTGATCTCCCCCATGAGCCCATGGCCTTTGGGTCTTTAATGACCTCCTCGCTTTTCGTGGCTTCTTGGGCCGAACAGTGTCCTTGGGCCAGATCTAAGGCCTACGCAGCCATCTGGACGTCTCTGACCCCCACAATATCTATATAATAACTAATAGACGAAACGTTTGACTTTTTGTTGACCACAACTCATTGCACCATGTGTTTACATAAATTGTAGCCACGTTTACATCTTAAAACACCCAAAGATTGTGACTTTTCATGTAATTCAATTTGTTTTAAAGACAGTTTTTGAGAATTAACTATAAATAACACTAAAAACTCCCAATCATATTCTATTTATTTTTGGTTTATTTTAGAAACTATTACAGATAAAACGTATATATCATATCAAAATCCTTCGTATACTATTTCTCAAAAAATTAAAAAATTCCTTCATATCCTAAACACTTCACAGAAAGAACCCTCCGATGACATTTTGAATGTCGTGCAACTTCATCGAACAAGCCCAATTTTAAATGCATCTGTTGATATTGTTCAAGGTGGTCGATTTGTTGAGATGTGGGCATTTGGTGTTAACAAAGGTGATTGGATGTTTGAATAGTTAAAATTTCTAATATTACGTGTTTATTTTTAATTTATGGGTATTTCGCATTTTTGTTGCTATCTAATGACATTCTATACAATCAGGGTGTAGCAATTGACAGCATACTAGGAGAGATAGTTCACAGTAAATCCATGACAACACCAATAGACTATGTCCAGTGTGACGGACATTTTCTGACAAAGGTATCATTCTCTTCTCTCTTAATGCATAAACACATTCTCTACGTATACATCTCACATTCTCTACTAAATTCCTTTCCTTTCTCTGCATCTCAACATTTCCACCACGTACCCTTCTTTTTTTTTTTTTTTCCCCAGTAAACCACCAACCATGCATTTACAAGTCCTTGGTAAAAAAAATAAAAACTTTGATTGCCATATATCCATAGATTGTAATCAAGAAAAAAAGTCTCTTAATTCCTCTAAAAAATTCTTCATTTCCGTTACGCTAAAATGAGTATTAGACTTCACCAATCGTTTTTGATGAAGTCGAAATCGTCAGTAAGCCACACGTTCCTTACGCGCTCCCGAAGAGAACTTGCACAACACAAAAGTTGAAGACCTTGAAAGGAGTACCGGTATGGTGCCAGCCAAATACCCTCCGATGGTCAAGTTAGAGAAAATCTCTTATTCGCAACTCTAGAGTGCCAGAGCTGGGATGAATTATACGTACCTTGCCTTGTGAGTGTCTTGGGGTATTTATAGTAATGTGGAACCGAAATTTATGCCTTAGACAAGAAGTTCTTTCCTTCTAGAAGAGTAACTCGTGGATTTTGCGTATCTCATTGAGTTCTTTTCTTTATGGGAGTCTTCTTAATTAGGGTTAGGCATGTAGCGCAAGAATTCTCCTTACATACGTATGCGTGGAGGTCAAGTAAGGCTGCGGACGAGAGTTTAACTGACCTCTTCAGCTTATTCCTATCAGCCTGACACTTTGCTCGTTTCTAAAGTCGTTGGTTTATAGGTTGAGGTCGTTAGCTTTAGGGTTGTCAACTTTAGGATGCAGCCCCCTGCTATAAGCAGACCCATCGGTACAATTGGGCTCGACACATTTTTCTTGTCTACAAAATTATCCTTATCAACTGCCCTCTACTCTATAGTCTCGTCAGCCTTTCCTGACGGGTTATGGAGTACACATGGTCAAGAAAGTCATGACATCTCAGGCCGTCCCCATTAAATGCTTGGACATGTGGCTTGACCTGATTGGCCTCGATTTTGGACGAGCGTGTCGCTTCATCTTCCGTGCCCTTTTTGCCTATATATATCTCATCCCTTCTCTCATTTTAAACTTTCCAACATTTGTTGATTTTGAGAGAGAGAGAGTGTGTCACTTCCTAGACTACCTTTGTCAGTTAGTATTTCAGGCTCGTCAACTTTACTACCGTCAGCTTTTTGGAACTGTCCCTTTCTCTAAGGAATCGCCTATCGGTAAGCTCTCCTTTTCTTTGCTCTTCCTTTCATTTTTATCTTTCTAGTTTAGTTTCCATGGCGAGTCGTCGACTTAGGTTCTTAGAATGAATCCGTCACTTGTAGGTAGTCAAATGTCTAGGGAGGTATCGAGCAAACAATCGTCGATCCGCGAGGGAGCGGGTTATGACAAGGTTTTCCAATCAGGGCGTGAGCCAGAGGAGGGCTTCTCCTGGTCGTCAGAAAGGGAAACGTCAGCCCATTCTTCTGAAGAGGAAGTAGAGAGTTGTGAGGAAGGTAAGGTAAGCAGGGGCAATAAATTTGGTGAAGAGGAAGGGGAGAGATCAAGTGATGGGGATAAAGATGAGGGTGAAGAGGAGGTCTTAGAGAGAACCTCGGCAGCCCCCGAGGACGACCTTCCCTTTATTTTACCTCCGAACTAGACCGCCAACGAATTCTTGCCATCGATTTCGGTTAATGTCTTTAATAATCTACGTGCCCGCTATCAAATACCGGACGACGTTCCAATCCTTCTTCCCGAGGAGGGTGAGAGATGTTATTCAGGGCGAACCGCGGATGTTGGCATGTATGATGCTATGTTCGTGGCAGGATTAAGGCTGCCATTGACAGTGCTACATCGTCAGTTGACTAACTTCTTGGGAATATCCATTAGCTAGATTGCTCCCATGCTTGGCAGGCATTCATTGGTGCCGAGATACTGTGGGGTCGCCTAAGTGGTAGGAACTGTCAGTTGACCCTAGACAAGTTCTTTTGGTGCTACCATCCCCAACACATTTCCTCGTCCTAGGGGATATGATTTTGCAGTAAGGAAGAAGGAATTAAAGTTGGTGTTCGATATGCCCAATTCGAATAGGAAGTAGAAGGGCAGATACTTTTTTGTAGAGGGGACGAACTGGGTATGTCGTCAGGAGGAATGGGAGTCGATGCCTCATAGTTTCGACAATACTTGGGCATATGTCAGGGAATCAGGTTGATTTCGTCTGCTTCTTTACTCAGCTCATTTGTTTGAATTCTAACTCTGTCTGCTTTCCTTTTTAGCGAACGTTCATCCACGTATTACCGCAGAGCAAGAGGATTTCATTCGTCGGGTGACAGCCATCTCATTGGATTATCGTAAGTGTCGAGACCTGATCACACTTGACACCTTACATTTATATTATGGTGGTCCGGAGCCGACGCCAGAGGCTTGCAAGCTAAACACTTATTCCCGTCATCGTGAGTATTTCTCAATTTTTTTGTTATCTCTCTTGCATTATTTTTTCTAACCTTCGCTCTCCGTCTCTTGTAGAAATGGATGCAGCTAAACTAAGAATTCGTGTTGCTGTTGCTGCCAAGAAGAAGGAAGAGGAGAAGAAAGTCAAAGGGGAATTGACACCTTCATCAGCCCCTAAGGCTGTCGGGATGGCGGGAACCAAAAGAAAGGCTGACGAGAAAGATGCCCGCTCTGGGAAGAAGGTGGCCATTACCCCTGGCGGTAAACCCCCTAAAAAGTTGTCGCCTCCAAAGTCCTCTCATGGGGTAAGCAAAGGGTTGATGACGGCATCCGGCACCGTCAGCCACGGTCTTGACCATCGCCTCCTCATTCACAAGGATTATGCAGTAGAGGTGGTTGAATCCATCTTGAAAAGCGAGGAGATGGATCCATGTGATGAGCGGGCTACGAAAGAATTAGGGGCGTCAGGCTTGTTTGATCTTACTCGGGTATGCTTCTTTACTTTTGTTGACATTAGACGAGTTTCAGTGGGTTAACGCTGTTTTTGTGTCTTGTAGGCTATGGTTCGAATGAAGGCCTTGCAAGATAGGTGTGTTGCTAAGGAGTGGGTGGTTACCCGTCTGCACACAAGTGTTAAAAACCTGGTAGATGGGCAACAGCAATATAAGGAGGCTAGCAAAATTCTTGGTAATGAGGTGAAGGAGTTAAAGGAAAAGTTGGAGGGGGAAGTTCATTAGTAGAAGTTGGAAGAAGAAGCCAAACTGACAGTAGAAAAGGAGCTGAAGTGTTTTTTAAGTTAAGTGGAAACGGCTAGAAGCGATGCTGTGATGGAGTTCAAGGACTCGCAATTCTTCATAGATGCTTGTGTCGTTTACTACGATGATGGATTCGAGGACTGTTTGAAGCAAGTCAAGTTTATCTACCCCGACTTGGATTTGTCCAGGGTCAATATGGATGAGCCCCTACCGTCAACTCCAGTGGGTGGTTCTACTTTTGAGGAAACCGACGAGACTACCCAGCTTAAGGTGGACTCAAAGGATGGCAGCTTCATCCTTGCTTAACCTGTAGTAGACAAGCCCGTCACCTTGATTCCGTCAGCGAATTTTTATGCTGAAGATCCCTACGCTGAAGATGCTTCTACACCAACTGTTACTTTAACTCTATCGGCCAACCCTCTAGCTTCATGAACTAGAGCCTTTTCTTTTCGTTTTTTGTAAATGAAATTTAATGTTTGACGCCCGTTGGTTTGGGCCTTTGTAAAAGCAAAACTTTATTTGGTGTTTTGCATCCATCACTTTATGTTTGTGTTGCTTTTTACTTGGCATGTGTATCTATCTTTTGTACTTGTATGCTAGGGTACTTAGTGAAATAGAGCGAAGCCGTCTACTCAAGTTGTCCTTTGGCTAGTCTTCTTTGTTGATTTTAACCCGTCACTTTGAATACTTGTCATGGATTCGTCAGCTTATGGATAATGTCGTCAGCTTTCTTTTAGTTGACTACTTGTCCACTTTGTGGATTCTAATAAATTCATTCATTTTGTTGGTTTTGTAATAAACTCGTCCACTTAGTAGACATTATATTGAATCTATCGACTTTGTGTACTTAATAAACCCGTCCATTTGGTGGACTTTATATTAAATTCGTCTAGCTTATAGACGTAGTGTTAGATTTGTCCATTTTGTGGACTTACCAGTAGACTCGTTCACTTTGTAGACTTAGTAATAATTTCATCCACTTTGTAGACTTAACAGTAGACTTGTCCACTTTGTGGACTTAGTGATACTCTCGTCCACTTTGTGGACTTAGCAGTAGACTCGTCCACTTTGGACTTAGCAGTAGACACGTCCACTTAGACTCATCCACTTTGTGGACTTAACAGTAGACTCGTCCACTTTTGTAATGACAAGGTCGTCCACTTTGTGGACTTTGAGTAGTAGACTTGTCCATTTTGTGGACTTAATGACAAGGTTATCTACTTTGTAGACTTGGTAGGGTCATCTACTTTATAGTAGATCTGTCCGTTTTGTCCACTTTGTGGGCCGAGTAGTAGGTTCGTCCACTTTGTGGACTTTTAATGATAAGGTCGTCTACTTGGCAGTAGATCCGTCTACACAATAAATACTCCAGTGGTTTTCGAATAAACTCCTCATATTATGATGAATGCATGCATAAGTAAAAAATTGTTCCAAAAAAGAATAAACTTCAACCCTACGGGTTTTAAATGTTTTGTAGGCAAAGGTAAACTATCATAAATGACTAAAAGAAAATAGACTGGGGTTGAGGAGTAGCATTTTTCATGACGTTATTCTATAGGGTCCTTCCTAGTTTGGGCCGAGCTTTCCTTGCCCGGGGTCTCTAGCAACACCCTTTACTTTCCTCAAGACGAGATCTCCAATTTCGAAATCACGGTGTTCAACTCGGGAGTTATAGTGTTTGGCCATGAGGTCCTGGTATCATGCGAGTCTCTGTTCAATTGTTGCCCTGACCTCGTCAACTAGATCAAGCTATAGACGTATGGCCTCGTCATTTCTCCCCTCTTTGTAATTGTCCACCCTGTATTTCGTGAGTCTAATTTCAGCTGGGATAACCGCCTTGCTCCTGTATGTTAGTCGGAACGGAGTTTCTCCTGTAGGAGTCCTGACTGTCGTCCTATACGCTCATAACACACTAGGCAGTTCCTCTGGTCATATACCCTTTGCCCCCTCGAGCCGAGTCTTGATTATCCGAAACAAGGATCAGTTCGTGACTTCAACTTATCCGTTGGCTTGGAGATGGGCAGGGGAGGAGTAGTGGTTCTTGATTTCTAATTGTGAGCAGAAGTCTCGGAAGGAGTCATTGTTGAATTGCTTACCGTTGTCTGAGATCAAAATCCTTGGAATTTCGTACCTGCAAATGATGTTCCTCCAAACAAAGCTCCGTACGTTCTTCTCTGTGATTGTGGTCAGGGCTTCAGTTTCTACCCATTTGGTGAAGTAGTTGATGCTGACTATTAGGAACTTCAGCTGCCTTACTGCTATTGGGAATGGGCCCATGATGTCCAGTCCTCATTGGGTGAAAGGCCACGAAGCTGTTATTGGGGTCAGTTCTTCCGTCGATTGTCTGCTAATGCTGCTGAACCTTTGGCATTTGTCGTAGGTTTTGACATACGTTTGGGCATCATTCTGCATGGTCGACCAATAATATCCAACCCGAATTAATTTAAGAACCATTGACTGTGGCCCTGAATGATTGCCGCAAATCCCCTCGTGTACTTCTCTCATGGCATAATCTACTTCTTCGGGTCCTAAGCATCTTAGGTATGGTCGGGAGAAACTCCTTTTATACAAGATGTCCCTTATCAAGACAAATTGTGCCGCCTGGACCTTCAGCTTCCTTATGGCTTCCTTCCCTTTAGGCAGGATGCCATCTTTTAGGTAAGAAACTAAAGGTGTGGTCCAATTGCTCTCGGATCCTACCTCCTGCACACTAATGTCGTCTATTGATAGGCCACAAATGCGTTGACCCCTTGTGATAAATTAAATTAATTAATTAGCCCAGTTATTAATTAATCAAATTAACATACAATATCACGTGGTAGCACAAAAAAATCACCAAAATTAAGTTATGCAGTGGAAAATTAAATGACACGGTGATTTGTTTACGAATGGGGAAAACCTTACGACAAAAACCTCACCGGGTGATTTAAGGTCACCACTCCCGAAAGTCCACTATTATCACAACAAGCGGTTACAAGCAAGGAATCCCAAGTACCTTACCAACCTACAGTTGAACCCTTACCCCAATACCCAATTGGACTTGCTCTGTAGTGACAGTTTCTCCTTTCAATGCACGGCTCCCAAGTACGTGACTAACCAGATACGCGGATCCCAGTACTCGACTTCAAACACCAACTAGGGAGAGAGAAAATTGTTGGCTGCAAAATTCTTCAAATCATCAGAGATGAACTAGGGCACGAACTTTGTCTTTCAGATCACAAATTGCATGAACAAGAAGTTCTCAATGCTTGTGCAACTTGCATCATCTTTTACATCCCTTAAAATAATCCGTTTATATGTCTAGGGTTATGAGAAAAGAAGTCTCAAAGACACATTCATGGATTGGACTTGAAACAGAACTGAAAATCTGTTTTCTTTAATTCTCGACAGATGGAGGTGTCGAGGATTTGTCGAGGAGCTGTCGAGGCTCGGGGCAAAACAGTTTCTTAAAGCTCAATAGATGCATGTGTCGAGGTAGGTGTCGAGCTTTAGTAACTTGCACTTCCTTGCTTGTTTCTTGGATAGACTTTGATGGCTTCAACACTGAATCTTGAAACACTGTTTCTTGAGGTGTTAAACACATCCTAAATCTACCCAATTACAATTAAAGTGCGTTTTGTCTAAGGATAAGCCAATTACATAAAATAGCGACATATGTTCACAAACTTGAACTACATATGTCCTAACATCTATCAGTGGTGCGAATTGAACAAAGGATAGTACCTTGCTGGGGGTGGTCATGTATTTTGCTGATGCGGCCTTAGCAAGGCAGTCGGCTTGCTTATTTTCTCCCTTTGGAATTTGAACAACTTTGGCTTGCAACTCATTTACCCTCCTTCTTGCTTGCTCCAAGTGCCTTTTCATCATTTCTCCCTTACATTCATAATTGTCGTTTACCTGATTAGTGACGACTTGAAAGTCGTAATAGATCACCATGTTTGCGGCCCCTACAGCTTTGGCTAGATCTAAACCTGCTATGAGGGCTTCATATTCTGGTTCATTGTTAGTCGTAGATTGAAGTACAACCCCTGCTCCACCAGCCTTTTTGTTTGATGATCCGTCAGTGAGCATACTCTATTGGGGATACTCTACCCCCTGGCCTTCTACATTGGTGAACTTCGTAATAAAGTTGGCGACCACTTGTCCCTTGATGGCGGTGCATGGGCAATATTTTATGTCAAACTCGCTTAACTCTATTGCCCATAAGGCCATGCATCATGTAGCTTCTAGGCTGCTCAATCCTTGTCGTAAGGGCTTGTCGGTCAATACCACCACGGTATGGGCTTGAAAGTACGGCTTGAGCTTGCGGGATGCCGTGACTAGAGCGGAGGTGAGTTTTTCCATTGGTGGGTATCTTCCTTCTAGCCTTCTTCTGCCCCCCTCTCCGGTCGTGCGTCTTTTTGTCTTTCCCCTTTTTTTAGGCTTCTCTTTTCGGGCCAGTAGTGCGTCTTCCACATTCATGTACTTGGTCGCCCTGTAAAGCACGTCTGACATGGCTTTCGGGTCATTCTTATATAGGGAGAATAAGAACTTACCCTTCCGCAGCCCATTGGTGAACGCCACTACGAGTATCTTGTCGCCAGCTTCATCGATCTAGAGGGCTTCCTTGTTAAAGTGAGTTATGTATGACCTCAGCGTCTCGTCTTCCCGCTGCTTAATGTTCATCAAGCATGCAGTGGATTTCTTATACCTGTGCCCCCCGATAAAGTACGAGGCAAATTGGGTGCTTAAATCTTTGAAAGTACCAATAGAGTTGGCCGTTAGCCTGCTGAACCAGATCCTTGCGGGTCCCTTCAGCGTGGTGGGGAAGGCTCTGCACATGTTCACATCCGGCACCCCCTGAAGGTGCATCAGGGTCTTGAAGGACTCCAAGTGATCCAAGGGGTCCTTGGACTCGTTGTAACTCTCTACATGTGGCATGCGAAACTTCTGTGGGAGTGGGAATGAACTGATGAAAGCTGTGAATGGCGAGTCAGTTCATTGGACCAGGTCATCAAGGTCTCTGGACACCTGCCCTTTAAGGGCGTTCATCATGCAATCCATTTGCTCTTTCATCATCTGCATCTCAGCTGCTATGTGAGGTGAGACGACGTCAGTAACAGACGACCAGTTTGTGTCCTGCCGTTCCGGCCTGCTTGGAGCATTGCTCCTTTCTGGCCTTTCCTAGTTCCTTCTCTCTGCATTGGTCCCTTCTTGGTCTTCCTCTTGGGTGTTGGCTCCCACATTCTTCTGGCGTAGTTGTTCTTCCAGATCTTGGTTTTGTTTGGTGAGGCGTTCCACGGCGGCAACGGCCAAGGTTTGGACTTGCCTTTTGAGCGCCCTCGTGCGTGGTTCGTCCCCCTAAACGTTGTTGGTGGTTGCCATTGAACGGGTGAGTACCATGCAACTCTTTGCCTGGGAAGCGATAGTACGATTTTACAAGTCAATAAACGGTCCCCATAGATGGTGCCAATTGATGAAGCCAAAATCGTTAGTAAGCGACACATTCCTCACGCGCTTTCGAAGAGAACCTGCACAACACAAAAGCTGAAGACCTTGAGAGGAGTACCGATGTGATACTGGCCAAATACCCTCCGATGGTAAAGTTAGAGAAAATCTCTTATTCATAACTCTAGAGTGCTAGAGCTAGGATGAATTATGCGTACCTTGCCTTATGAGTGTCTTGGGGTATTTATAGCAGTGTAGGGCTGAAATTCATGCCTTGGACAAGAAGTTCTTTCCTTCTAAAAGAGTAACTCATGGATTTTGCGTATCTCCTTGAGTTCTTTTCTTTATGGAAGTCTTCTTAATTAGGGTTAGGCGTGTAGAGCAAGAATTCTCCTTACATACGTATGTGTGGAGGTCAAGTAAGGCTGCAGACGGGAGTTTAACTGACCTCTTCAGCTTATCCCCATCAGCCTGACACTTCGCTTGTTTCTAAAGTTGTTGGCTTATAGGTTGAGGTCGTCAGCTTTAGGGTCGCCAGCTTTAGGATGCATTTCCCTGCTATAAGCAAACCCATCGGTACCATTGGGTTCGACACCTTTTTCTTGTTTACAAAATTATTATTATTAGTTTTGATTTTTTTGGGAACATAGAGGAGTCATATAATGAAATAATAAAAAAAAAAATGATCCAGTAGACAAACAGAAAATTTGATTAACTTAGAGGCACAATTGAATGTTATCCTTAGACAAGTTCTAAATAGCGATTTCGTAAAAGACCCATAAGTTTCTTATGTTTCTAATAAAAATGAAAATGAAGTTGAGAAGAAGTTACCAAATTAATATGAACTACTATTTATACCGAAATAATTGTGACCCTTCAATAGGTACTTTTCCATTAATATGCACATTTTCGGTCGATAGATACATTTTCATTTAATATGCACACTTTCTTTAAATAGAAATATCGTCAGTCAATGGGTATCTTTTCATTCAATAGACATCTTTAATATGTATCCAATATAAAGGGTTATGACCCTTCAATAGACCCCTATTGTTATATCCAATATAAAAGGCTATAGCTTTTCAATAGGCACCTTTTGGTATATATATTACAATCTATCTTGTATACACCTATCTATATATACAACACTAACTAAACTAGAGACACAACATTGAACATTCTTTCTCTTATTCATTCCCACAAAAATGTAATAAATAAAATAACATTGTTTTCTTATGCCTAACTAATAAAACTTTGTGCTATTTTTTAAATATCATTTTTTATATAATTTCATGCATTTTTACTTAATACTCTAACTCAAAAATAATGTTTTTTTTTTCTTGATACTCATCCAGCAGCTATATAATGAGAAATCATTACATATTTTAAAAATGTATGGTTTAAAAAAATTGTAAGCTAATACCATTTATAATTTGAACATCTTTTAAAAAAATATATAATTTGAATAGTATAATTATGGATATTTAGAAATGATATGTCCACAACATTTTTACAACAAATCTTAAGTGGCAGGTTGTTACGGGTTGTTATTGTTGGGGCAAAAAAGTAATCTTAGTGTTAGAGTCAAATTTGAACCAATAACAACTAACTACCTATGATTTGTTGTGAAAATGTTATAAAAATATTATGGATGTAGCATCTCTCTATTCTTAATTATATCTGTGCATATGCACGAGACTACACACAGTTTTAATTAATGCTTAATCAATTTTAAACTAATCATAATCAAAGAAAAATGTACATTATTAACCAAATTAGCTAAGTATAGAACTCAATAAATGCATGGATAAGCTTAAATGAACAATGCAATAATGTAAAGGGTAGACTAGTAGCAGGGGCGGCGGTATGTTATATTTAGGGGGTCCAAATGAACACCCTGACCTAAATTATTTATATATATATATATATATATAATATTTAAAAAAAAAATTGTTTTGAACCCCCCACAATACAAATTCACACACCCTTACCATGAACCTAACCCATTTTTCTTAAAGCCCAACTTAAACTCTAGAAAAAATAAAAAAGAAGTCCAAAAGAAAAGTTTGATCTTTAATCTCGATAATAAAAAGCCCATAAATCAAATTTTGAAAAATCATAAAAAAAAAAAATGCCAAATAAAACCTAAGAATTTGCAGCTGCCTAACCTCCAAAATCTCTCATCTTCACTCTCCAAACCCAAAGGAAAAATGCTGCCTCTACTTCACACACACAAAATTTGCCGCTACATAGCCCACACGATCTGCCATTGCCTAACTATCCCTAATCTACTGCCGCTGCCACCGTCGCTTTTTTTTGCCTTTTGCCACCACTTGATTTGGTTTTTCAGCTCTCTCTTTCTCTCTTTCTTTCACTGTGAGAGTGTGTTTATAGTGTTTTGATATGCTATTTCACTGAATCTGTGTGAGTAAATCACCGTGTGTGCGTGTCGAGTTATCTTTTGATTTTTTTTTTCGTTGAGTTTTGAATCTTGGACCGTGGGTGTGTGTGGGGGCTGTGGGGTTAGGAACTGTGATTGTGTTGTGATATTTGTTGTTGAGTAACTCAACTAGTCAACTTGAGTTTTGAGTCTCTAATAAGTCTGATCGTGTGTGTGGGCCTGTGGGGGTTAATGGGTTAGAGAACTTACAGTGTTTTACTGTTGCTGAGTTTTGAGTTTCTTTTCTATTGTAGTGTTGCTGTAAGTGTTTGTATTGGTTTCATATAAAGTTGAGTTATGACTCATCTTTTGCACTTTGACTATTTGACTAACTTGTGACCTGTGAGTAGTTTCTTAATTTTGCTGAATGTGACTTGTGAGTTGTGAGTGGTTGTTGGCTATGTGACTTGGTCAATATATTAACACTAAAGGGCAATAAAAATATAAAACATTTAAAGAATTGTAAACTTATAAATTAAATAACTTAACAATAACTAATATGTTTATTGTATTAGAAAGAAATATGTTAAATGAACTTATAGTTTATTTTTGCTAGTACTATGCAAAAATTTATAATAACGAAACCCCATAGGCTGCAAGATTCATCTCCTACCCAAGATTCATCTCTTACTCAAGATTCATCTTCTACTCAAGATTCATCTTCTAAGCATGGTCGTGTTGATGTGAACAATCTTCCTTCGGACCCTGGGCTACGAAAAAATATTTCATTTTATCACCCTAATGATCGAGATGAAATAAGAAAATATTATTTACAAAAAAAACCATGTCAACCTTATGAACACGATTTTCCTCAAACAAAAATGGTGGACTTATGCGTCAATTTAATCCTAAATGGTTTCAATAGTACGGAAGTTGGTTGGAATTTAGTATTGAAAAAGATGTTGCATACTGTTTATATTGTTACCTCTTTAGACAAGATGTTGGTATGCAATCTGGAGGTGATAGTTTTGTGACAAAGGGATTCAATAGTTAGAATAAGAAAGAAAAGCTAGACCTACATGTTAGAGGTGTTAATAGCACCTATAACCAAGCTCTTAAGAATGATGAAAATCTAATGAAGCAAAATCAACACAATCAAAATGTTTTTGTTAAGTAGTCAAATCAAAATAAAGTTGAATATCGGACTTAATTAAATGCAATAGTTGATTGCATAAGATTCCTTTTGCATTAGGGATTAACTTTTCATGGTTTTGATGAATCTGATAATTCAAGTGATAAAGGAAATTTCCTTGAGCTTCTATAATTTTTGGTAGATCATAATGATATTATTAATAAAGTGTTGCAAAAAACTCCAAAAAACAACAAGCTAACTCATCCTGATATTCAAAAAGACATTGTGAATGCAGTTGCATATAAAACTACGAATTCCATCATCGAAGATCTTGACAATGGGTTCTTTTCAATTTTAGTTGATGAGTCTCGTGATATCTCAATAAAAGAACAAATGACTATTGTTTTGATGTGGACAAAAAGGGAATTGTTACAAAGCGATTTCTTGGTATTGTACATGTAGCAGATACCTCCGCTTTGTCTCTAAAAGCTGCAATTGAATATTTATTTTGTAAATATGCATTGAGTTTATCAAGACTACATGGGCAAGGTTATGATGGGGCTAGTAACATGTAATGTGAATTTAATGGTCTTAAAACTTTAATTCTTAAGGAGAATAAATTAGCATTTTATTTCTATTCCTTTGCTCATTAACTTCAATTGACGCTTGTAGCTGTTGCTAACAAGCATACTGATATTGCTGAATTTTTTAGCTTGGTTAGTAAAATAGTAACTATTGTTGGAGCTTCTTGTAAAATACGAGAACTTTTACGAAATGCACAACTTGCCAAAATTATAGAAGCATTGAACTTGGGTGAACTTGAAAGTGGGCAAGGTTTGAACCAAGAGACAATTCTTAAACGTGCTAGTGATACACGTTGGGGATCACATTATAGGAAAATCCTCAACTTGATTTTGATGTTCTCTTCCACAATTGATGTACTTGAGATGATTGAAAAGGATAGCCTACTCTTTAAGCAAAGATTTGAAGCTCGATCTATTTTAAGGTTAATTCTATCTTTTGAATTTTCCTTTGCTTTGTACTTGATATAAAATATTTGGGGGGATCACAAATGAGTTGTCAATAGCATTGCAAAAGAAAAATCAAGATATTGTAAATGCTATGACACTTGTCAGAGTGTCTAAGCAACAATTGCAGATGATGAGAGATGTTGAATGGGATGCTCTATTAACTGAAGTATCCACATTTTGTAGCAAGCATGATAATCTTATCTTGAACATGGATGAAATATTTGTAGTTGGTGTGAGGCCACAACGCAACGCCCCACAAATTACAAATTTACATCACTATCGTGTTGATCTATTCTTTGAAATCATAGATCTGCAACTTCAAGAGCTTAATAATTTTTTTTCAGAGGTGACTATTGAGTTGCTACTTTGTATGGCTTGCTTGAATCCAAGTGATTCGTTTTTGGCTTTTGATATTAAAAAAAAAAAAAAATGACCCATCTTGCAAAGTTCTATCCATCTGATTTTTCTGAGATAGATGTGTTGGCACTTGATAATCAGCTTTAGAGTTACATTGTTGATATGCACTCCAATGATGAGTTTTAGAGCTTAAAAGAATTGGGGTCCTTGCTAGAAAGATGGTGGAGACAAATAAGGATGTTATATATCCATTGGTATATTTGCTTATGAAGTTAGTTTTGACCCTTCTTGTTGTGACTGCAATAGTGGAAAGAAGTTTTTCAGCAATGAAATATATTAAGAATGAACTGCGCAATCAAATGGGAGATCAGTGGATGAATGATTTTTTGACTATATACATTGAAAAAGATATAGCTTGTAGGATTGATAATGAATCTATCATGCAACGGTTTCAAAATATAAAACCTCATAGAAGACAATTGTAGAATTTCATGTTAATTTTTTTTTTTGGTAATATTGATATATTCAAGTCTCTTTTGTTTTAGATTTTATATAATTTATGTTTCTTATTGACCCTCCTAGACAAAAATCCTGGAGTCGCCCCTGACTAGTAGTAGGTAAAGAGGCAACAAACCCAAAATAACATACAATGTGTTATTGAAGAGGAAGATCAAAGAACTAGATGTAAAAACCTTTTTGCAACCCTCCAAGTTGGAAATGGTCCACTTGTGAGAGACCTCGCCAAATTTGGGTTGCCTCTAAAAAAAAGAGAGATTGTGGCGCGCTTTTTAGGGCACCTCTCTTTTTGGGTAAGTGGTGTGGAGTCGTCACTTATTTTTTATGTACAAAACATAAGAATAACTAAATAAAAATAACATAACTAAATTGGTTTGTTTCATTGATTGAATAAAAAAGGGATACAAATTTGAAGATTTGAACATTACATGGCTTTGGGTCCTAGTTTACAATCTACTAAAAATACATGCATTTTTGTCCTAGTTACAATCTACCCAAAATAAAAAAACAAAGATAACGCTAGATCTACTTAGCCAAAGACCTAAATCTGGAGGCTAGGTTACGAAATAAGAAGGTGTTAGGCACCCATTTTGATTAGACAAAGTCTGGTCTTCCAGACTCTTATGACCAATGTACCATTTTTATGCATGGTATGAATGATATGTTGAACATGTGAAATAAACTAAATCACACAAAACCATTTATGAATGTATCCTTTTTTTTTTTTTGTTTAAAAATTTAGATCTGTTTTAATGATTAGAAAGTTGATTTGACTTATATAAAAAAAATCAGATTTGTTTTTGTATGTGTAAAAAGAATGGTTCTTGAAGAGAAAATTCAGATTTGTTTTTATTTAATAAAACAAAGTCTTTTGGTTGGTTAAAAAATTTAGATATGTTTTTAAGAGAAAAAAAAAAAATGGTTTTGAGTTTTATAAAGGATCAGATTTGCTTTGTGATAGAAAAATCAGATATGTTTTTCATTTGAATTTTTTTTTTCATGGAGAGAATCTCATTCATAAAATAATTTTATGCTACATGGACCAAACGAAACAAACAATAAACACAACAATACATGATCTCTTTCTTTATTTCAAAAATCTACATGCATTAAAAAAAATCAGATCTGTATTTAAAGAAGATACAAAATTTGTTTTTGTTTTAAGAAAAATTTAGATCTACATCTAAGAAAGATGCAGAACCATTTTATTGTAAAGAAAAATTCAGATCTACATCTAAGGAAGATGTAGATCAATTTTATTTTGAAGAGAAAGAGTTAAGTACATGCAGATCTTTAAAACTAAGAAAAAAATTATAGTAACAATAAAAGAATCTAGAGCATAACAAGTCAAAATATGAATATTTGAAACAAAAGAGCATGCATCATCATGATAAGAGAAGAATAAAAACAAAAGGGTTAGAAAGCAACCTCTTAAGCACTCTTCTACTTGAGAGGATGTTTTAGGATTCAAAAAAACTTATTCAGTTATTTTTGAAACCTAAAAACCCTAATTCAGTTATTCAGCAAATATTAGCAATTTAAGAGTCTTAAAATGTATGCCTCTCAGAGTATAAAAAAAGGTGCTGAATTATGAGACTTAGCCTCTATTTATAGGAACTAGAGTGCTTAAAAAATAAGTAACGACCTTAAAATGCGAATCAGGATGCATCCTTTTGCGAAAAGGATATGCCTTCTCATCACCCGAAGGCTGTTGGGCAAAAACCCAAAAGGTGGGAATTTGACACTTTGAAAGTGCTATTCAGCACTCCAAAAGTGCCAAATTGGCTCTTGGATGCCGAACGCACTTTCATGTTTGGGTACCATTTGGACTCTTTTTCTAGGATTTGTTGGCTGGTCCTTGCACCTAGACTTGTTTTCATCCCCCGTCTATGATTTTTTGTCTCTTTTCTAGATAATTCAGGCTTTTTAAGAACAATTATCTTGTAGATAAATATTCTAAAATAAATATTGATAAAGTTTAGATTATCCACAATTTTATTGTTATCCAATCATCCCTTTTATTCTAATGCATGCAACCCTACTTTAAATACTAATTATCAACTAATCACAAAATTATTTAATCAATTTTAATTGTTTAACTTATTAGAATTAATTTAAATTAATTGCGTGTGGTCGACTCTTCCTAGACACAATGCATATGGACCGTGCAAACTTGATTGTGTGATATCTTTTGATCCGATGGTTTGATTTAAAAATCGAACACACAGTTGCAACCATTAGAATCTCAAGATCATTGTTATGATATGCGATGAGTAGATTGATGCATGCAATGCAAGAACAAATTAATGCATGTGATGCAAGAACAAAATGATGCATGTGATGCAAGAACAAAATGATGCATGTAATGCAAGAATGATTTTTTTGGGTACATGAATGGTCACTCTAGTCATCTTCTTTGATTAAATCATGGGTGTAAAATCGAGTGTCTACACCACTAATGAATGAGTTGGAGTAAAAATATACACAAAGGCCTTCCAAGCCTAAGTTACCTAATGTACTCGACTCCTCCAAGCTTTAGCTACCAACGGACTTTTTAGAATCATTTATCTTCACTAGATTTTCAAATCTCTTAATACAACTTGGTTGCACCACCAAGCCTCCATGGTTGAAAATAGTTAAGTTCTAATGCTTCCTAACTCCAATTCACTCACAACATTCAAGTGAGGTAAATTTTGTATATGGGTAAATCACCTCTAAAAGGTGGGGCAATGGTGAGAGGGAAGATGCACAGAAAACTAAGGTGTTTGTCACTCTTGTGACAAACTACCTCACCTAGGTTAAAAATTGTGGGAAAGAGACATATAAGTAGTGGGAATAGAAAGGTATAACAGATTATCTACGATAACTGAATTCTCTATAGTATAAGGCCACTCGTGGGACAATTTATCTCATGAGTGGTCTCGCAAATTGTTCAACTCTAATTGAATTTTGAAAAAGCGCGTGCACCTCACATGTCAGCTCGTGGGTAGCCTAATCTTGCGAGCATCTCACAAGACCCACAATTCCAGCTAATCTTCATGAAATTCTAAGTCCAACCCAATTACATTAAACCTCAAATAAATACAAAGAAAATGTGAATGCAATTACAAGGAAATTGGCACAATATAAGGCCAATAAATAACAAGGGGAAAAAAATAATTTAACATAAAGTATCTTGTGTTTCAGATGTATGCAATGAGCCCCACATAGCTTGTAGGCCCCACTCAACAGTGGAACCCACATGTTGTGAGTGTCTTTATACGCGAGATACCCTTTTAATAATTAGACCCTTAATTAATATGAGTTTTACTAATGTATGCCCTAAGGGCATATATTAGTATACCATTTTTTTTAATACAAGATAAAAATTCTATTCTAGCCTAATTTAAGTGTATATGTGTGTAAAACTCTCTCCTAGAGACTTGAACCCCTGCCCTTGCCTCCAACATTTTATAAACACTTATACTTGTGGAGTGACTATCGCACCAAGGGTGTGCGGTAGTGTTAGTATACCATTTTAGAAAACTTTTTTATGGAAAAATGAAAAAGTAACTAACTGATTTGACAGTTTTTTCAATTTTTCATAAAAAATTTCCCAAAATAGATGATTAATGTGTGCCCTTAGGGCACACATTAACCGGATCCAATTAATATATATATATATATATATATATTTATTTATTTATATATTGTCAACACCGCATTTTGTCCACCGTCCATTTACAGGTAAAAATGTAAAAATCCCTGAAATTCATGTTTTTATCGTTGGATCATTGGAATTTTAAAATATTACTTGCATATATAGTTGCATGAGTAATGATACAGTCACAAACTATTTTATAGTATTTTTACAAACTATTGATATGTCCAACTTTTTATTAGTTTTCATTTAGGCCTACTATTAACATCACTTTTTTCATTTACCAATAGCTATTCACCACATCAACAGTTTGTAAAAAAGATTGTATCTTTAGCATTACTCTAGTGGCACGCCTTATGCATCTTTTGGGAATATATCATTATCAAGTTTACCGAAATTTCAGCCAACAACTTTTCTTTTTGTTTGTATTCTAATTTAAAAAGGTTAAAAGCATGGAAAAACATAGCCTTGAATTCATAACGAAAGATTTTACTTTTGGTAATGAATTCACTATGAAAGTTGTTGATACCAGATTTTCTCTCTTTTATTTTCTGTCTTTTTATTTTATTTTATTTTTATCATTCATCCCGTAAACTTCAAATATGGATGACTTTAGCCTTGCTTGCTTTCAACTATTTGAAAAGTAGTTAGAAAAAAGTATATTGTATTTTAGGGATATGCAATGAGTCTCTCACAACCTGTGACAATAGTGAGACCTACATGCTGTAAGTATTTAGATGCATACATTTGGCACACAGGATACCTTCTCAGTGGATAGATTCAAGTTATACATGGTATAACTCTAAATAATATTACACCACCCAATAACTTGTAAATAAATTCATATTTTAAAAATTACACCTTTGGATTATGTATTTTATATGTTCTTAACATGCAAACTAATATTCATGCCAATTAGTTGTTATTCATCATTCGGTCTATAAACTCATCTTTTATGTATTATTTTAAATTCCAAAAATTTGAATTTAAACAACAGATTGATAACATGACTATTGATCTTTGATCATCTTTAAATTTCGTAAGTATGAAGAATATACAAAGATAATGTAATCCAGTGGTGAATTTATCAAAATTAACATCTAATTAAAAAATATTGAGTAGTGAAATATTTGCTTAGAGTTGTATCAAGTATAACTTGAACCCAACCTTGTATATATATATATATATACACACACACAATGAATAGGTTTTTTAGAAGTCACGCTTCCACCAGCTCTAGATCATCCCTCCCAAAGATTCCCCAGATTCCGTAAGATGATGGAATTCTCAATTCTGAGTCATGTGAGTTATCAGATGGTTTATCGGAACAAGAAATCCTAATAAGATCTAGCATATGACCATGGTAGCCAATAACTACCTGGACGAAGGGCGTCCTCACACAAAAGTCATAGAGCTCATAGCCTTAGGATTTATAGGAAAACTTCTGCAATGGTGGAACAACTGTCTAATAGAAGAGTCTAAGGAAGACATCAAGAGTGCAATCCAAAAAGATGAGGAAGGAACCCCCATCTTTGACGAACACATAGGAAGAGGAATTCCTGATGGAGTCTATACCCTAATCTATACGATCATTAAACACTAGGAAAACCCAGCAACATCACATCTAGGATTTATGAGCAGTTGAGTAACCTTAGATGTAAAACCCTAGGAGACAACAGGTGGTATAAAGATGTCTTTACTACCTGAGTCATGCATAGAAGCGATTGTAACTCTCCATTTTGGAAGGAGAAGTTCATCAATGGCTTACCCACACTCTTCGGCCAGAAAGTCAAAGAAACCCTTAGTAACCCCTTAGGTGTCATAGACTATGATAACCTAACCTATAGAGGTATCTCTAGCACCATCCGAAGTGAAGGGATGAAGATGTGCAGAGATCTGAAAATCCAAAGCCAAGTCAACAAGAACAAAGCCAATTACAAAGTAGGGAACTTTTGCACACAGTATGGATTACCCACAGCAAACCCTTCCAAAAGGAAATCCAAGTACAGAGGAAAGGAATCCTCTAAGAAAATCCATAGGAAGAGGACAATAGCCAAGTATTATAGAAAATATAAGTACAAGAATGATGATTTCTATAAGAAAGGAAAATCCAAGTCCACAGGAAAACCCATTCCACAAGCATTAGGAAAATGCTTCAATTGTGGAAAAAGAGGTCATTTCAAGAAAGAGTGTAGATTGAAAGCCAAATCCCTTATCAACACCCTTGTTAGTGACCAAACGAGCAAAGATGAGATCTTTAAGTTATTAGAACTTGACCACTTAGATAGTGCGTCATCTAGTAGTTTTAGTGACCAAGAGATCCAACATTTGCACTAGTAATCCTCTGAACCCTCTGGAGCTTTCTTTAGCACCTCTAGTGGCCCGGACGCACCCATTCCATGCAAAGATAGTTTTTGTAGGAAAAAAACTATCAACGTCCTCTCTAAGCAAGAAGAGCTTCTTCTAGACCTTATAGAAGCAATAGAAGACCCAGTCATCAAAGCTCAGAAGCTTAGCCAATTCCATGAAACCTTAGTTAGGGAAACTAGTAAACCTGAACTAAGGATCCAGTAGCCCAAAGTAGATTTAGAAAAAAATCTACAATAGGTTCACCAAGTCCAAGAAGGAAGTTACGATTAACGACCTTCTAATGGAAGCTAAGGAGACAAAGTCAGAAATTAGAACCCTTAAGCAAGAACTAACCATTCTTAGGGTTGATCACAATCTCCTTAATCAAAGAGTTAAGCATTTGGAAAACACTTATCATCAAGGCAATGAGGAAGGTCCCTCATTTCAAAACCCTTCTGATGAAGAAGTTGATGAAACAGTTAAACTTACAGTAGATATGGTCCAGGAACCAACTAGTTAGAATTTCTTAGACACCATCAGTAGACTTAACTTCTAGAAATGACATTCCAAAGTTAGGATTGTCATCAATAAAGATTTTGAATTTGAGGTCATAACCTTAATAGATTTAGGTGCTGATCTCAACTGCATTCAAGAAGGAATCATTCCCTCCAAGTACTTCAAGAAGACTAAGGAGAGATTGACATCTGCAAGTGGCGGAAACATGCAAATTGAATTCAAAATCCCAAAAGCCTATGTTTGTCATGACAACATATGTTTCAAAACCACATTTATCCTTGTCAAAAATATGACGGATAGGGTCATCTTAGGAAACCCTTTTTTGTGTTTGTTTTATCCCTTCAGCATGGACATTGAAGGAATCACTGCCTAAAATTAGAGCTCTGAGGTATTTTGGACCTACTTTAGAATGGAGTCTTGGTTGCCTTATATAGCTGCAGGGAACCTTGGAGTCTTCTGAAGAATGCTGAAAATCTGGAAGGTAAAATGCTTTTACTGAAGGTGAAAACCTTCTCCAAGAAAAAATCTACAATAGGTTCACCAAGTCCAAGAAGGAAGTTATGGTCAACGACCTTCAAAAGGACGCCAAGGAGACAAAGTGAGAAATTAGAACCTTTAGGCAAGAACTAACCATTATTAGGGTTGATCACAATCTCCTTAATGAAAGAGTTAAGCATTTGGAAAACACTTCTCATCAAGGCAATGAGGAAGGTCCCTCATTTTAGAACCCTTCTAATGAAGAAGTTGATGAAATAGTTAACCCTACAGCAGATATGGTCCAGGAACTAACCAGTAAGAAGTTCTTAAACATCATCAGTAGGATTAATTTCCAGAAATGGCATTCCAAATTCAAGATTGTCATTAGCAAAGATTTTGAATTTGAGTCATAGCCTTAATAGACTCAGGTGCTGATCTCAACTGCATGCCAATTTTCATGCTAATTTGATGTAATTTACCATTTCATGCATAAACACATTTTTTGTGTATTATTTTAAACTATGAAAACTTGAATTTAAATAATTGATTGATAACATGTATCCGTTTGGATATGGATTAATTTGGCTGCGTTTCACGTTTCCCTCTTTTTTTTTTTTTCTTTTTTGTTTCTTTTCTTTCTTCTGTTGCTGCACACGTCAGGGGGGGACTAAGGCTACTGTTCATGCTACTGTTCATGAACAGTAGCCGTGTATTGTTTACTTTTCAGCCTTTTTATCACATCTATAGGTCCCGTATACTGTTCACGAGACCCACAAACTTCACTTTTCAGCCAATTTTTTATTCAAAATGGGTTCCACGAAACTATTCACACATTTAAAAATTATTTTGCTCTGTATTTTCAGTTTTTAGTTTTTAGCAATAAGTTCTATCCAAACGGACCCCATGACTATTAATATTCGATCATCTTGAAATTTTGCAAGCATAGAGAATATACGAAATAATGTAATCCAATGGTGGATTTGTTAAAGTTGGTATCCCATTAAAAAATAATGAATGATGTAGAAATACTTAGAGTTACATCAGGTGTAACTTGAACTCATTTCATATATATATAAATATAATTAGTGAATCACTTATTAAAAATGAATACATTCTTATTCCTCAGTTGCTATAATTTTTCTCTGTCACTAAGAAAGAAGGCATCCCCATCTTCTCTTAGGCTATAGAACTTTGTCCCTCTTGTAGGTGTGATTGTCCTCTTAAGTGCCAAGTGTGCTTATAGAGCATGTGGGGTTTTTTTCATAGGGTTAAGGTAAATATTTGTCTATGGTAATGGAGGATTTCTACAGTTCATGGGAAAAATTGTCACTTTTTGAAAAGGAAAATACGGGCTTCGTACTACCAAAAATTCCTAAGAAAAATGAGTTTATCATTGCGGCAAAGTTCTTAACTACTCGAGCATTGAATATTGAAGCCTTGAGGAGAACTTTCAAAAAAGTATGGAAGTGGGGTAATGGATTCAAGATTTGGAATCTAAATGATCACAAGGTTTGTTTGTGTTTGACGATGAACGGGATGTAGATCAAATCCTGTTAAATCAACCATGGAATTTTGTCAAACATCTGGTGGTGGTGCGAAAATACAATAGGGGGATTCACTTAAACTCTTTAACATTTGATACAACGATGTTTTGGGTTCAAGTTTTTAACATTCCTATCCACTTTATGTGCACAAAGTTGGCTAAAAAGACTTGTGAAAACATTGGAAAGGTGGTTCGTCCTATTGGGGCTGAAACGGAGGAAGGAGGCAACTTCATTTAAGTACAAGTTAAGGTGGATATTTCTCTACCACTATGTAGAGGAAGAGTGATAACTCTTGACAATGGGGAGAAATCATGGGTGTCGTTCAAGTATGAACGACTGCCAAATTTTTGCTTCTGGTGTGGTCGGTTGATACACAGTGATAAGGACTGCCTATTGTGGATTAAGAGTAGAGGAACACTTAAGGCTGAAGATAGTGAATTCAACGTATGTCTAAAAGCACCCCCATATAGCCATCGAATCAAGAGGTCATCTTTGTTCCTGGGTTCTTTGATAAGTTTAGGTTGTAGGAGAAGGGCTTGTCAAGAACCGAGAGGAGTAACAGAGGTATGGCGGTCGGCGAAAACAGCTCGGCGGTGGAGACAACTCTTAACATGGAAACCAAGGAAGGTGGGGGTGACATTAATGCTGCCACAAATTTCGAGGCCGTTGCAACTAGAAAAATGGCAAACCAATGTGATATAATTGTGGGTATTATGGAGGAAGATTTAGGAGGAAATCAAGTCATTAAACTCAATCCAAAAAATAGATGAGCTGAAGCATGATTCAAGGAAGGTAATCATTGGAGGCAATGGCAAATTTGATGATGAGATCAATGAAAGGGGGATGTATCTAGACAAAGGAATAGCAAGTGCTTGCCCTAATGAATTGTTTAGAAGGTGCATTAAAGAAATGAGAAATTATATGTCCACAACATTTTCACAACATTTTTACAACAAATCTGAAGTGGCAAGTTGTTACTGTTAGGGCAAAAAAGTAATCTTAGTGTTAAGTTTAAATTTGAACCAATAGCAAATAACCACCTATGATTTGTTGTGAAAATGTTGTAAAAATGTTGTGGACATAGCATCTCTATTGAAGAAATTGACACTGAGTTAAAAAAAAATATAATGAGCATGTGACCAATGTCAAGTGGATGGACTCTAGCTCTATCATGATACCTTAAACAAAAAATAAGGGAGAGGTTGAACTCAAACTGGACTGTGATGAGGCAGTAAAAAAAAAAAAAAAAAGAAATCCAAAGGGAGGTAATAAGTTGGCAAAGTCCCATTCCTAGCCTAGCACATACAAACTTGCTACCTGGTCAAGGAAAAAGAAGAAAAAGGTGGAAGCACTCCCTGCGAAGGATGTTGGGGTGGGGTAGAAACGGTTTTTGTTTGAGGAAGAAAATCTTTTAGCGTTATCAAAGAAAAAGTAAATGGTTTTGAAGAGTGAAGTTGAAAAAACGGAAATGGTGAAGGCTAGTTCCTAGCCTCGATAGCCATAATGAGTATTTTGTGTTGGAACTATCGGGGGCTTAGGAACTAGCAGCTAGTTCAAGAGTTTGGGAATATGGTTCGAGCATAAGATTCCTCAGTTGTGTTTTTAGCTGAAACATGGCTGACTGAAGCTAGGCTAGGTGAAATTAGGGATAGATTGCAGATGGGTAATTATTTTGGTGTGTTAAAGGTCAATTTGGGTGGTGGTTTTGGCCTTTTTTGGAAAAGAGGCATTGAGCTAGATGTGGAGTCTTCTTCATTAAAACGCATTGATTTACTAATAAATAAAGGAAGGGAGGACGAGTGGATGTTTACAGGAATTTATGGTGAGCTAGCAACACACAGGAGGATGGATTCATGGAACCTTATGAGAAGTTTGGTGGGCAGATTTTCGACACCATGGTTGTGTGTAGGGAACTTTAACAAGATCACAAAATTGAATGGAAAATTAGGTGGGAGACGTAGACCATACAATTAGATGAAAAATTTTCACGATGGGTAGGATGAAGGTGGTCTTATGGATTTGGATTTTGTGGGGAGTAAATTCACATGGTTCAAAAGTCTAGATTATGGTGATTCTATTTGGGAGAGGCTGGTTGGGTAGTAGGAATAGTTTATTGGATTGATAGATATCTGGCTACCAAGGTTCGAATTCTTGATTGTGGTTCATCGGATCATAAGGCTTTGATAATTGATACTAGTGGCATATTGAGGAGGATAAATAAATCTTGGTGGTTTGAACAAATGTGGCTAGAAGATGAGGGGTGTCATGATACAGTGGCACTGGCATGGGGTGGAGGGAAAGGGGGTTCATCGATGAATAGGGTGGTAGGAAAAGTGGGAATGTGCCAAGAAAAATTAAAATGGAGTAAAAGGTGTTTCAGTAGCATAACATGGGAAATAGCTGAGATTAAGCAGAGAATAAGGGAGGTAGAAGGGGTGGCCTTGAGGTCAAGGGATGTCGCTGAGTTGGTAAGGCTAAAAAATGACTTAGGGGAGTTGTTGGTGAAGGAGGAAAAAATGTGGCAGTAGCGGTCAAGAGTCCATTGGATGAAATAAGGTGATAAAAACTCAAGGTACTTTCACAACAAAGCCTCACAAAGATTTAGATGGAATCGTATCATGGGTTTAAAAGATTCAAATGGTGTCATGTGTATGGGAGATGATAATGTGGCCAGTTTATTAGAGAACTACTATTGGGATTTGTTTGCTTCATCAAATCTGAGTGAGGTGGAGGATGTTATACAGCATACTGGTCGAGTTGTAACGGAGGACACGAACAATGGGCTCATTGGTGACTTTACAAGAGATGAAGTTGAACTGGCATTACAACAAATGTGTGATGCCCTAATTTGATTGATTGTGTGATGTGTGTGGGTGTGTGATGAGTCCCACATCGGGTATTTACTGGGTAGATTTGGGCTTTATTAACAACTATAAGGAGCCTCAATTGTGACTAGTCCTTTTGAGTTATAGCGCAGATGTGGCTAGTACTTTTTCTTGGGTTGTTACATATAGTATTAGAGTCGGCCCAGTAATTCGGTGTGGGCTCAGAGACACTACCCTACAAAGTGGGCCCTAATGGGGACGTTAGGGATTTAAGTGTGATGCCTCAATTTGATTGATTGTGTGATATGTGTGGGTGTGTGATGAGCCCCACATCGGGTATTTATTGGGAAGATATGGGCTTTATTAACAATTATAAGGAGCCTCAATTGTGACTAGTCCTTTTGAGGTATAACGTAGATGTGGCTAGCGCTTTCCTTGGGTCGTTACATAATGGCTCCACTAAAAGCTCTAGAACCTGATGGAATGCCGCCAATCTTTTACCAACACTATTGGCAAAGCATTGGTGTGGGCGTTACAGAAGCAATGCTAGATTGTTTGAACACCGAGAAAATTTCCACAGGTTTGAACTATACCTACATTACTCTCATTCCTAAAGTTAAAAGTCCTGAGAAAGTTTCTGATTTTTGACCTATAGCCCTTTGTAATATTTTCTATGAAATTATTTCAAAGGTGCTAGCAAATAGGTTAAAAAGTTTTTGCCACAAATTATTTCTAAGTTTCAAAGTTCCTTCCAAACTGACATGGCCATCTCAGATAATATATTAATGGCCTTCGAAGCTTTACATCATATGAAAGCTAAAAAAACAAGAAAATCGGGTTCCATGACAATGAAATTAGATATGAGTAAGGCTTACGATAGGGTGGAGTGGATGTTCTTGGTAAAAATTATGGAAAAAATGGGATTTCATGAAAAATGGATTGGGTGGATTTATGAGTGTGTTAGCTCTATTTCTTTTTCTATTTTGGTAAATGGGGAACCAAAGGGTCATATTGTACCAACAAGGGGTTTGAGACAAGGGGATCCTCTATCCCTTTACCTTTTCCTATTGTGTTTGGAAGGGCTAAATGGGTTGATACAACATGTTGTAAATGAAGGAAATACGCAGGGTTATTCTCTTTGTAGGGAAGGACCAAAAATTTCTCACTTGTTTTTTGCAGATGATAGCCTCTTATTTTGTAGAGCAAAAGTTGAAGAGATAAATACCATCCAAAATATTTTGAAGGTGTATGAAAAAGCTTCGGGCTAGCAAATTAATACTAACAAGACAACCCTCTTTTTTAGCAAATCTGTGAGTGAGACTACAAAAAATTCAATATAAGACCTTGGTGTTCCAGAGGTAAAACAACATGAGAAATATTTGGGGCTGCCAGTGGTGATAGGGAAAAATAGAAAGGCAAGTCTGAATTACATAAAAGATGAGTGTGGGAAATTGCAAGGGTGGAAAGAAAAACTCATTTAACAAGCAGAAAAAGATGTGCTTCTGAAGGCGGTTTTGCAAGCCATACCTACATTTGCGATGGGTTGCTTCAAACTATCTTCAGGATTTTGTTGGGACATTGAGATGTTAATCCAAAAATTCTGGTGGGGACAACAAGGAGAGAGTAGAAAAATCCATTGGAAAAATTGGGGGACACTTTGTAAACCAAAGAAGGAAGGAGGGTTGGGTTTTAAAGATTTAGCGAAGTTCAATGAGGCAATGTTGGTAAAACAGGTGTGGAGACTTGTTCATGATCAAAACTCACTATTTTATCGTGTTTGTAAGTCCAAATACTTTCCCAATGGTACTATTTTTGAGGCCAAACAATCATCCGGTTCATTTGCTTGGAAAAGCATTTTGAAGGTGCGAAGAGTCATTCTATTGGGTGCAAAATGAAGGGTGGGTGATGGAAAAACTATTCGGATTTTTAAGGATTGCTGGTTTCCTAGAAGTTCAAGAAGCACTGTAACCCCCATTCCCTCGGTTCTGGACAGTGAGGCTAGAGTGGCAGATTTGGTGGACTATGCTTCATGTGGGTGGAACGACCAACTGCTTCCCTTCGAGGCATATCAGATCAGGTCCATTCCTCTCTGTGTATCCCCCCCAAGCTGATTTTATGTACTAGGCACTTGAAAAGGAAGGTGTGTACACGGTGAAGACAGGGTACAAGGCTATCTGTGAGGAAGCTAATGTGGCTGAGGCTTCGATATCAAACTCGGCAGCAGCAAGAGAATTATGGTCTGGAATCGGGAAGCTTTATGTACTAGGGAAGATAAAACACTTTCTGTGGAGGGCTTGTACAAATTGCTTGCCAACAAAAGTAAATTTGCTCAAAAGAAAAATCGTGTCGGATTCGGTGTGCCATCGGTGTGGACGGTGTGAAGAAGATACACTGCATGCATTATGGAGCTGTGAGGCGATCAAGCTCGTCTGGTGCACAGATTTCAGTTGGATCAGTCAGTTTGAAGCGGCCCATGGGGACTTCTTGGATCTGGTTGGCCGCATAATGTCGCGTCCTCAAGTGAATGAACTGTTCGCTACAACAGCATGGCATATATGGCTTCACCGAAACCAGACTAGACTCCAAGAGCACACAGTTTCGCTGGGGATGATCAGAGACGCGGCTTGCAACCTTCTGCAGATTTTCAAGCAGAGCCGAGACTATTCTTGCAGCAGAAAACCGATAAAACCGAGACGAAGATGAAGATGGATGCATCCAAAACTAGGTGAGTATAAAATAAATTTTGATGGAGCGATGTTTAATGAGAGCGAGGAGGAAGGGATTGGTGTTATGGTGCGCGATTCATCAGGACAGGTCATAGCTGCTTTGGCCAAAAAGGTGGGGAAACCATGCAACAGTGAGTTGGTGGAAATGTTAGCGGTAAGGCGAGCTGTAATTTTTGCCACTGAAATTGGCATACATCAGCCACACTTTGAAGGAGATTCAGAAACAATAATCAAGGCTCTACAAACGTGTACTTTATTTTCCTCCTCATTTGGTCACCTGGTAAAAGATACTTTGGTCCATGCTAGCTCCCTTAGTAGTTTCTCTCTCTCATACTGTTCAGTAAGGAAATATGGTTGCATATGCCTTAACTTAGAGAGTAAGATTTTATTTTTCATTGTTAGTTTGAATGGAGTATGTTCCACCAGATATTAATACTTTTGTTTCAGCTGATTTTGTAGTTCATTAATAAGAAGTTTAGGCATGATTTTTTTTCCTCAAAAAAAAAAAAATTAAAAATTAATACATAAAAACACATGCATTTTCCTTATTAGTTCTCTTTTTAATTACATATCACAAATTTAGGCCACTACTACATATATGTTGTTAAAAGTACTTAAGAAAAGTAAAATATTAAGATTAATATATTTAAAAATATGAATATATTGTTTTATTGAATTCATAAATATTTAATTTAAGCGCATAATTTTTTTTTTTTTTTTTTTTCATTTCGAAACATTTTGTTTCAATTGTTCCCTAAATAACTAAATATGACTATATAAGAAAGAATTTCATATATTGGACACCTTTAATTTGAAGCTTTTGTAAGCCAATCTGTACTTGGTATTTATATACTGGAAAGTTATTTACAATGTGATACCATCATTTATTTTGAGATTCTTTTACTATATAGTTATACATTTTATATCATGAAATAGATTCAAGTTGCACCTAGCATAACTCATACAAAGTTACACATTTTTTACATCATAGATCTCTAAAATATCTAACAATTAAAAAAGCATGTACAATTAATATTACTTTTCATCTTTTTACCTAATCAATACTATTTTTTTTTCTCTCTCTCCCCCATTTACTGGTTTCTACTTTTTTTTTTTTTTTTTTTGAGAAACTATTAGTTTCTATTTGATTAAAGGGCACACTGCTATTTTTCTATAAATAAATAGCGTGCCATACTCATCTAGAACACCCCCACCATAGCCAAACCTCCCGTTTTGACAAAAGAAGCAATTGAATGGTACACTGTACATCAGAAAATTTAATCCACATATCCATATAGCAATTAAATATTAAATTTTAATTTAGTATTCTTATCGTAGTACCAAAACCTATTACTTCTTACTTCTTACTTCTTGCAGTAGTGGTACCAAAATCGGTAATAAAACTTAGTGACAAAATGGAACCTATTGTTCAAATTATAAGTGACAAAATGTCCATTGTGGAAAATTAAAGGTAATATACAAGATGGGTTTGTAATAGTGGTTTAGTGCATAGTTCTAGTTGAAATTTTGAAAAGGGGTAGGTCATAATCTACATAAAATAAAATAAAAATTCATTAAAAAATTTTGGTGTAAAAAATGTGTAACTTTGTAAGAGTTAAATTGGGTGTAACTTGAATCCATCTCTTATATCATTTATCATATCATATATAATATTACATGAGTGATTCTCAAAAAAGAAAAAACAATTATAGAAGCTTCTGTTGAAGTTCTGTCACGTGAGATGTTTAGGTCTTCCAACACTTGACACATGGCGGGTTACTCAAGTCAGGTAGTAAGTATACTACATGTCAACTTATAATTGTTAAAATTCAAATTAATTGGTATTACATGGACAAACGATGCCACATGAGTCCATGACTTGACATGTGGTTGTTTATAATAAGCTGTCTTAAATCTTTAATTAAAGTCTGTTGGGGACATTTTGTGACAAGAGCCAAAAATTCAAGAATGACCCAAATCTCCCCTTGGATTCATTAAATTTGTTTGTTAATGGAAAGCCAAGAACAAAATTCACAATGTATACCAAAAAAAATCTAATGGTGCTCTGTGAGATGTTTAGGTCTTTCAACACTTGACACATGACGGGTTACTTAAGTCAAGTAGTAAGTATACTACATGACAACTCAGAATTGTTAAAATTCAAATATATTGGTATTACATGGACAAATGATGCCACATGAGTCCATGACTTGATATGTGGTTGTTTATAATAAGCTGTCCTAAATCTTTAATTAAAGTCTGTCGAGGACATTTTGTGACAAGGGCCAAAAATTCAAGAATGACTCAAATCTCCCCTTGGATTCATTAAATTTGTTTGTTAATGGAAAGCTAAGAACAAAATTCACAATGTATACCAAAAAAAATCTAATGGTGCTCTGTGAGATGTTTAGGTCTTTCAACACTTGACACATGACGGGTTACTTAAGTCAAGTAGTAAGTATACTACATGACAACTCAGAATTGTTAAAATTCAAATATATTGGTATTACATGGACAAATGATGCCACATGAGTCCATGACTTGATATGTGGTTGTTTATAATAAGCTGTCCTAAATCTTTAATTAAAGTCTGTCGAGGACATTTTGTGACAAGGGCCAAAAATTCAAGAATGACTCAAATCTCCCCTTGGATTCATTAAATTTGTTTGTTAATGGAAAGCTAAGAACAAAATTCACAATGTATAGCAAAAAAAATCTAATGGTGCTTTGTAAGATGTTTAGGTCTTCCAACACTTGACACATGGTGGGTTACTCAAGTCAAGTAGTAAGTATACTACATGGAAAATCACAATTGATAAACTTCAAATATATTGGTATTACATGGACAAACAATGCCACACGAGTCCATGACTTGACATGTGGTTGTTTATAATAATTTGTCATAAATCTTTAATTAAAGTCTATCAAGGACATTTTGTGACAAGGGCCAAAAATTTAAGAATGACTCATATTTCCCCTTGGATTTGTTATATTTGTTTGCTAATGGAGAGCCAAGAAAAAAATTCACAATGTATAGTAAAAAAAAAGTTAATGGTTCTTTGTGGAAAGAGAAATCAAAATTAGCTGAAATACAAGAAAATGCAGAAAACATACACAGGTCCAAAACTTTGACCCACAGTCAACTAGAAGAGAGAATTGAGAGAGGTCATGAGGAAGAAAGGGAAAGTTCCTCTATTCCCATATTCCACCCCCAAGCTGAAATTGTGAGAATCATTGATGGATAAATGGGCTTTTGCTCTAAAATTTAACTATATGGGTTAAATGTGGTTGGCTTTATTTTGAGTTGAAGGGAGAGTTTTATAGACTTAATAATTGGCTTTATTTTGGCTTTAGGTGTCCTTAATAACTGGTTTTTAGACTTAAAGATGTGGCTATGGACCTCCAACTCCAAGGTACTAAATTGATGTTTGATTCAGATTTGATTTAATTAAGCAAAAGTGTTAGCTTGCTTTATGCAGGATTTAAGAAATAAAGTGGCCCTAAATTAAAGGCTGATTTTTCCTAGTCAAATGCAACTCTTGGCAGCTGCATTTGGTGGCAATAAATCCTATAATAGAATAGGCTAATTAGTTTAGGGTCAGCTATGTTTTTTAGGTACTGTAGACACTCGATTTTGCACCCATGATTTAATCAATAAAGATGACTGGAATGACCATCCATGTACCCCAAAAATCATGATTGCATTACATGCATCGATTTGTTCTTGCATTACATGCATCGATTTATTCATTGCATATTATAAAAATGATCTTGAGATTCTAATGGTCACAATGTTGTGTCTCATTTTTTAAATTGGACCATCGGATCGAAAGATATCGCGTGATCAAGTTTGCATGGTCAACATGCATTATGTCTAGGAAGAGTCGACCACACACGAGTAATTTAAATTAATTCTGATTGGTTAAACACTTAAAATTAATTAAATAATGTTGTGATTGGTCGATAATTAGTGTCTAAAATAGGATTGCATGCATAGGAATAAAAGTGATGATTGGATAACAATAAAATTGTAGATAATCTGAACTTTATCAAGATTTAATTTAGGGATTTATCTAGAAGATAATTGCTCCTAAAAAGTCTGAATTTTCCTGAAAAGAGATAAAAAAATCATTGGTTAAGGATGAAAACACATCTAGGTACAAGGACCGAATCAAAAAAACCTAGAAAGAGAGTCCAAAACGAACTTGAACATGAAAGTGCGTTTGGCATCCAAAAGTGCCGAATTGGCCCCTTTTGGGCTTTGGCCCAACACCCTTCGGGTGATGATAAGACACACCCACCATTTTCAATCTTTTCGCAAAAGGATAAATCCTAATTCGTGTTCTACACATTAGAGCTATTTTTAGAGTCTTTTGACCTCTATAAATAGAGAATAGATCTCATAATTCATGGACATTGTTTTGGGATGCTCTAAGAGGCATACGTTTTTAGACTCTCCAAGTGCTTAAATTTGCTGATTCTCTTTTATATTTGCTGCCAAATTTAGGGTTTTTAGGTTTCAAAGCTAATTGAATAAATTTCTTTGAACCTTAAAACATCATTTCAAGAACAAGAAGTGCTCCATGCAAGAGGTTGCTTTCAATCACCCTTTCCTTTTCTTTATGTTTTTTTCTTTTATGATGATGCATGTTTCTTTATCTATAACATGAATTGCTAATCATTTTTTTGTTTAAAGCATGATCCAGATTTTTATTTATTTATATATAATCGTTGAATTTTTCTTAATCAAAAACAGATCTGCATCTTTCTTAAATGTAGATCTGAATTTTTTCTTAAACAAAAACGAATCTTCATCTTTCTTAGATATAGATTTGAATTTTTCTCAAATCAAACACTGATTTGTATCCTTCTTAGATACAGATTTGATTTTTCTTTAACATATACAAATTTTGAAACAAAGAAAAAGATTATGCATGATTATATTCATGGTTGTTCATTTTATTTAGTTCGTGTAGCATAAATTCATCTTATAAATGAAATTCTCTTCATAAAAAATCGCTTCCATATTTTTTGAACCTATAAAAACAAATTTGATTTTTTTTTTCCTGTTATCAAAAGCCATTTTTTTTAATCATCACAAAACAGATCTGATCGTTTACCAAGTTAAAACCATTTTTTTATTTTCAAAAACAGATTTGATTTTTCTGAACTAAAAAAACCAAAATTTTTTTTTCACCAAAACAGATATGAATTTTCTCTCCAAAAACCATTTTTTTTCTTCTTATTATTATAAAACAGATCTAGCATTTTTTACCAACTAAAATCAATTTTTTTTATCACTAAAACAAATCTTAATTTTTCAAACAAAGAAGAGGATTCATTCATAAATAAATTTGTGTGATTTAGTTGTGTTCATATATACAACATGTCATTCATAGCATGTATAAATGGTACATTGGTCATAAGAGTCTAGAAGACCAAACTTTATCTGGGCGGAATAGGTGCCTAACACCTTCCCATTTCGTAACCTAACTCCGGATTTAGGTTTTGGATAAGTAGATTTAAGCCTTGTCTTTATTTTTTATTTTGGGTAGAATGTAACTAGGACCCAAAGCCATGTAATTATTTGGTAGTTTGTAACGAGGACCCAAAGCCATGTAATTTTCAATTTTTCAATTATGTGTTTTATTATTCAGTCAATGAGAAGAACAATTTAGTCATGTATTTTATGTTTATATTTTTTTTCTTATTTTTTTTGTATAAAAAATAAGTGGCGACTCTATACTACTTACCCAAAAAGAGAGTTGCCCTAAGAAGTACTCCAAATATCTTTTTTATTTTTTTTATTTTTTTATAGGCACTTTCGGTGAGTTCTCTCACAGGTACAAAAGAGAGCATCACAGCAACAAAGTCCTTAAAAGTCCATAAATGAGATTATTAATTCACCAAATTAAATTTATTCTAAAATGAATTTCTATATAGGCTTGAAATTTACAGATCCAAACGATAGGGCTTTTCTTTTGCAATTGGTAAAAATCGTTCATGAAGGGATTGTTTTGTTTTTCAATTTATTTGATTACGAAGGACAGGTCTCTAAATCTAATGTATCGAAGTCTTCAGGCAACTTGGAAAGGATTATGAAGAACAAACGTGTATTTAGGGAACCTAGACTAATATAAAGATGTGGAATATGTACTTCAGGAATAGAAGGAAACAATTGGGGTTTGGAAAAAAAGAAAAAGAAAATCATAGCCTAAATTTATTCTCCGTCATAAAAAGAGAATTAACTGGTCACACACTCGCAAATATTTAAACTTCACGGTGCTCCTTTTGAATTTGAAGATAAATATTTTCAATAAAATTTACTAAAAATTATTTATTAGTTGATGATTTATTGATTTTACTTATTTATTTCTAAGTTTTTTTTGTTCTCATTTTTTGAGAAGGTTTTTTGTTCTAATTTATATGGGCACTGTTGACAAAATATTGTCATAAGGGCATGCGATGAAATTCTTATATTGTCTTAATTGAAATTTTGCTTTTTTTTTTTTAGGAATTAAAATTTAACACAAAACGTTACCAGTAAACTTGGTAGTTTTTTCTCCCATTGCTTGGTTTCAAAATCTTGAGCAATTATTATGTACTAGCTTAATCACATGCGCTTTACGCATGTAATGATGTTTTTTTGTTTTTTGTTTTTTTTTTTTCCTTTTTTGGTTTAGTGTCATAATGTTTAAAAGTGAGATGAAGATAGTATCCTAAATTTTAGGATCTTTCTCTATGTGACTTTTTAAAAAGTTATTTGTATGTGGGTTTAAAATTTGAAAATTTGAATTTAAAATAGAAAGTGGTAATTTAGATAGAGAAAATAAAGGAAAAAACCTAAAACTTAAGAATGGTAAAATACTCTTTTATTCAATTTGTATTTTTTAATTTAAATTTATTCAACTAAAAGATGGATGTATTTTCGAGAGTTTAAGAATTTGTATAAGGGTATTTTAGTACGTAAAATAATGAAACCCAAACAAGGAATCCTGTTATTAATAGTATAGATTATTCTGTTAATCAATCCCAGGCATGTCTTCATGACTCCAAGCAAACACATCCTTGCTCTTCTTGAGGAATTGGACAAGGTCTTGCTTCGTCTTTACCTCCATACTTGTTCTGATCCTTGTGAACTTCTCTGGGTTAGATTCGTCCAAAGGAACATTTTCTAGTATTTCATTCGGCTTGATGACTATCCTTCTTTCCTTGATATTCATCGTTGACAATGGCTCGTCCATATGCAGCATGGCCAGATAACATTCTCTAGCCACTAATGGATCACCTTGTACCTCTCCTATGCCATACTATGTCAAGAACTTAATAGATAGGTGATAGGTGGACATCAATGCTCTGTAGTTATGCAGGGTTGGTCGTCCTATGGTGGTGTTGTATGGGTACGTACAGTCAACAAAGAGAAAATTCACTTATTTGGTAATTTGTTACGAACAAGACCTAACCACAATTGGCAGGGAGACAGTGCCCTACTGGTAGGACTTGCGTCCCTCCAAATCCAATTAGTGGAACATTGGTTGGACGAAGAAACTCTTTATCAATCTTCATCTGCTGGAAGGCCAAGTAGTAGAGGATGTCTGATGAGCTCCCGTGATCTACTAGTAGTCTTCTTGTAGTGTAATTTGCAATCGTCAAAGTGATGACTATTGCATCATCATAAGGATGGTGTAGCCTCCTTGCGTCTTCATTAGCGAAGTTTATGGTAGGTTCATCCATCCTTGGTACTCTTGGTGGATGACCAATAAGTTAAACATTCTGAACCATTCGAAGGTAGGTCTTCTTGTATTTGGACGAGTTGGCAACTGATGTTCCTCCAACAATAACCCTTATTTCTTCAAGGGGTGGAAAGACTGACTCTTCTACTTTGCCTTTTAGTGATGGTCTTTCGTCCTTGTGCTCTCGTCCAATAAAGTTCTTCAACTTCCCTTGTTTGATAAGTACTTCAATTTGTTGCTTTAGATCATAACATTCGTTAGTGTCATGCCCATGGTCTCGGTGGGAATGAAAGTACTTGCTCCTATTGCTTTTGCTAGGATCTCTCTTCTACTTTTTTGGCCATTTCAAGGACAAATCATCCTTGATTTGCATCAATACTTGGTCAAGTGAAGTGTTCAAAGGCGTGTAGTTGGGGTATCCCCTTGGCGATGATTGCAACTTTAGCGTTCATGAAACTTTGGGTTGAGTGTATCAGCTCAGCCATCGTTTGCAGCTCTCGGTCATACAACTTGTGAATGAAGAAATCAGAGGTAACTCCATTGTAGAAGGCTGCCAAGAGGATTTTGTCATCCATCTCATCCACCAACGGGGCTTCCTTGTTGAAACGGTTGATAAAAGCCCATAGAATTTCATTTTCCCCTTGCTTTATGTTAAGTAGGCAAGACAAAGGACGCTTATGTCTTTAACCTTTAACAAAATTGTTGACGAACAACTTACTTAACTCTTGTAATAAATCTATAGTGTTTGGTGATAGTTTTCCAAACCATGCCCTACCTGGGCCTTTTAGCGTAGTAAGAAAGGCCTTGCACATTGTGGTTCTAGTTTTGGACATTATCCAAACCCAAGTGGTAATGGGGATCCTAGGCCTCCAAAGAATTTATATTTGTTGACTGGTGGACTAGGCTTGGTTCACTGTAGCTATATTAGGTTGATTACAAACCAATTGGTGCACAAAACATGATCCCTACAACACATATACATTTATACATGCAAACATATACATATTGTAAAATAAGTGGCTGAGGAACTATAAAAGAATTATATATAAAAAAAAATGCAAATAAGGATGTCAAGGATCCTCAGAAAATAGAGTGATATGTCATTATATTAAGATCTTAGTACATTGGACTCTATTTCAAACTAGGATATGCCACGAGGTTCAAATAAGTTCAAAAGTCACAGACTTGGATAGCTCTTTATAGGCTTCCAAGACTTGTGAGGTTCGAATCCACTTGAATCCCCTCACAATGTTTGTCTTTTTCTCTTTTTTTGAGGTTTAATAAGTCTCTCTAATCCTCTTTTTGCTCTAATTAATTGTTGCTGAATGAATTTTACTGATGGCTTGATCCTCCTTTTATAGTACCTTTCTAGGGTTTTTGGTATGCCAATAATTCCCTCCCTTTGCTGCACTGGGTACCAGAACCAATATTATGTCAGCAACATTGGTGGTTAGTCCTTTCCTTATTGTCTCAGTGTATTCTTCTTTTGAGGTTTCCCTCCAAAAAGTCTCTAGTTGAGCTTCCTCTTTTGGGGGGTCTTGATGGGGTTGACTTTGATTTCTTTTTCCAAGGCTTCTAGAGAGACCTTTCAGAAACCCTTTTTGGCTACCTCACCCTTTGTCCTTTTTCTTCAAATAAGTAGATTCCTCCCTGTCAAGTTGATAGTTCTCTAGCCACATTCTTTCATGGTTCACCTGCCTACTTTTCCCAAAGTACCAGGCTTCCCTTCATCAGGTGTTAATTCCTAAGTCACCATTTATTTCCAAAGCTTTTCTTCTGGGTTATAGGTGGCTGATGGGACATGTCCTTCTTTGTTCCTTGTGTTCATGAGCATGCCTTCCTTGAGTTGTCCAAATCTTAGCTAATTCTTTCTTGCAATTCCTGAGGATCCCCTCCTTGGTTCTAGTAGTTCCAAGGTATCCTAGTCCAACCTCTTTTTGGGCTCCTTAGGAGCTTCTCTTATAAAAGACTAGGCCAAACTCCCTTTTCTTTTTTATTCCTTCTCTAAGTCTTAAGGATTATCTATTCATGGGCTTGGTCTTCCTTTTACCCATTTTAAATGGGTCTTAGCTCACGAATTGGTCCTTCCTTATCTTTAAGGGCCTATTTGCTTTGGGGCTTAATACGAGACCCAATATATATATATATATATATATATATATATATATATTGTCAACACCATATTTTATCCACCATCGATGTACATGTAAAAATTTAAAAACCCTTGAAATTCATGTTTTTATTGTTGGATTATGGGAATGTTAAAATATTACTTGTATAGTTGCATGAGTAATGGTACAGTCATAAACTATTTTATAATATTTTTATAAACTGTTGATGTATCCAATTTCTTATTAGTTTTCATCTAGTGGCATGCCTTATGCACCTTTTTGAGAATATACCCTTTAATTTTTCATTATCAAGTTTACCAAAATTTCAGCCAACAACTTTTCTTTTTGTTTGTATTCTAATTTAAAAAGGTTAAAAGCATGGAAAAACATAGCCTTGAATTCATAATGAAAGAATTTATATTTAGTAATGAATTCACTGTGAAAGTTGTTGATACCAGATTTTCCCTCTTTTATTTTCTTTTATTTTATTTTTATCATTCATCCTGTAAACCTCAAATATGGATGACTTCAACCTTGCTTGCTTTCAACTATTTGACAAGTAATTAGAAAAAAGTACATTGTATTTTAGGGATATGCAATGAGTCTCTCACAACCTTTGACAATAGTGAGACCTACATGCTATAAGTATTTAGAATTGTCAGGCAATAAGCTAGCTCTTCTTTCTGTTCCACCATTATTGGTCTAGCTTCATCTTCCTTTGGCCCATCCATCATGGATTCCATTGTTGCTAAAGCATCTGCAATCTGATTCTGCATTCTTGGCACATATTGGTACTGAATCTTGCTGAATTTCGAGGCCCACTTCTAAAGACATTCATGATAAGGAATTAGCCTTTCTTCCTTGATCTTCCATCTATTCTGAATCTGAGAGATTATCAACGTTGAGTCACTGTACATCTCCAACTCTTTCACTCCAAGACCTAAGGCTGCTCGTAACCCCATAATGCAAGCTTCATATTCAGTGGCATTGTTAGTGGCAGGAAAGTTAAGCCTACCAGAAAATGGGATTTGTGTCCTTTTTGGAGAAATTAAGAGAACTCCAATACCACTTCCATTTTGATTAGTTGCTCCATCAAAATACATCTTCCATGATTCCACCTTGATCCCTATAATATCTTTATCCAGAAAGTGTCCTTGGATTTCTTTAGCTTCTTCTAGTAAACAGCAATCGCTCTCCCCTTTATAGGTTTCTGAGTCACATATTTAATATTGAATTCTAATAGAAGCAAAACCCATTCAGTTGTCTTCCCATCTTGCACAAGCTTCTCTATTAGATATTTCAATGGGTCTATTTTTGCAATCAACAAGACCTTGTAAGCAAGCATATAGTGTCTGAGTTTGTGAGTTACAAATACAAGTGTTAAACATGTCTTTTCATGTGGTGAATACTTTTCTTTATTAGGCAACATCTTCTTGCTGATGTAGTAGACTGCATTCTCTTTTCTAGTCTCCTCTAGGTATTGAGCCAACAAAGCCCCCATTGCCATATCTATAGTTGTGAGATACAACAATAATGACTTTTTAGGTACTAGTGGGATGAGTATTGGTGACTTCATCAGATAATTCTTGATCTTTTCAAAGACTTCTTGGCATTTTTCATTCCATACTGTGGGAACTTCTTTCTTGAGCAATTGGAAAATTGGTTCACATGTCAGAAGGAGTTCGACTATGAATCTGCTAATGTACTGTATCCTCCCTAGAAATCCTCGGATCTCCTTTTCAATTCTTGGAGGCCTCATCTCTACAATTGCCTTGATTTTTCAGAATCAACTTCAATTCCTATTTGATTACCATAAACCTTAACAACTTTCCGGATGATGACTCCATTGTACACTTCTTTGGATTCAACCGTATCTTTTAGAATCAGGTTCTTTCAAAGAACTTCCGCAAAGCTGGTATATATCCTTCACGGTCTTTGGACTTCACTATCATATCATCAACATAAAACTCTACTTCTTTGTGGATCAAATCATGCAACAAAGTAATGGCTGCACGTTGGTAAGTAGCACTAGCATTCTTAAGGCCGAATGGCATGACCTTGTAGTAATATGTCCCTCATGGAGTAATGAAGGAGGTTTTTTCCATATCTTTTAGAGCCATATTAATCTGATTGTACCCTAAAAATTCATCCATAAATGATAGTAAGGCATGACCTGGGACATTGTCAAATAGGATGTCAATGCGAGGCAAAGGAAAATCGTCTTTTAGGCTGGCCTTACTCAGATCTCAGAAGTCTACACACATCCTCACTTTCCCATCTTTCTTTGGCACCAGAACAACATTAGCTAACCACTTTGGATAGTTGACCACCCTCAAGAATCCTGCATTTTATTGTTGGAATGTAATGCTGCACTATATCTGTATCAATCCCAAGTATATCTTCATATGACCATGAAAATACCTCTTTGAATTCTGTTAGGAAGGCATCTAATGCATCTTTCTCAAAGGAGGTTAGGTATTGCCTACTTGTGTTGTTTTAGGTTCATCATCAGTTCCCTAGGTTAATAGGTTGGGTTTTTTCTTTTATAGGTTCTAAATGCCCTTGTTTTAATTTCTTATTATTAAGAGTTTATTTACCAATTTCAAAAATAAAAACATTCAAAACCAACAAATAAGCAGAATCAGAAATCATAGTATAAGGAAAAGGGTTCTCAACAGACTCAACAGACTTAATAGACTTAACTAAAACAGACTCAATAGGAATACTATCACAAATAGACTTGACAGGAATAGTAATATTAGCAGAAATAGACTCAATAGGGAAAGAAACAATGTTCTTCACGGGGGTGACTAGCTCGATGGTTTTGATCTTCTTGGTAGGAGTGATTGGCTTAATGGTCTTGATCTTTTTCGTGGAGTCATCCATGGGGTGGGCAGCTCCTTCCCATGGCCAATTCTTCAACTCGGTCGTGGCTTCAACAATGGCAGGTGGCTCCCAGTGAGTTCCATCTTCCTTCAGCATCAGTACTGTGGGATCTTTACCATCAATCTTCATATTTGTGGGCTTGTCAATCATAAAAGCATCCAAGCGCTCTATGCTATCCATTCATTCACCAAACAAATCTTGCTTCCCTTTGTTGTTCAGGTGATTGTATTGAGGGAGGTATTCTGACTCGTTCCCTTCCATCTTCTTATTATCATCTTCAGGGCTCTTTAGTGTTATGTTTCTAAGATTGTGGACCATCAGTTTTTAGTTCTAGAGTGGCCAATCTAGCTTTTATTTCATCCTCTTCTTTGGTTTATGAAGTCAGTGAGCCAAGTTCTGAATTGTGAAATAACCCCAACTTAGGAATCTCTCTACCATGCTTGTCATATTGAGGACCTAACTTCGAACTAATATTAGTAATGCAACTCCAGTCCAAGAGACGCCTATAGTCTACATTATCGGCTTTTCCAATCTCCTCTCCTGCAGTTTCTAACACATTTTCTAGACTATATTGATCACTATCAGCATCACTTCCCATGACTATAGGTTTATCTTCAACACCATCATCTACATCTTCTTCATAGTAGTTTACATCATCATCATAGTCTTCATACTAAAGCCCATCATCTTCATATTCTCTATCACTAGGGGGTTCACCCCAATCATTGCCATTGTATTAGCTATCGTAGACTTTACTATTGTTACATTCATTATCACTATTGCTATCATCTTCACTATCTCCACCGTCACTGCTGCTGCTGTCACTATTACTATCATTCTCGTTATTACTACCTTTATCATCATCACCAAGGTTTCTTCCCCTTCTTTATCTTCATCACTTGGTCTTACTTCATATGGGCTCTTCAATGCATGTTGGCAAGCCTTCTAGTACTCTTCTTCTTCTATATTGTAAATGGCACCTCCAAGGAGTGTAGTCATTGCATTAGGGTCCATGTAATCAGCCCAATCAGTAGGAACCCAATTTGTATCTTCCTTTTTCAGTTTTGGAAGCTTGCTGTTGCAATCAAATAGTAGCTTGAACCCAGGCATCATAGTTTTGGTCTTAGGATCATATCTTGGTTAGAAGAATCCCCAATAGCGTTGGGTATTTTCAGCTTTGACAAACTTTCCGTTCAATGTAGGAGTATAGGGCTTTAGGGGTTCTGGAGGACAAGGAAGTACTTTTGCTTTGGCTTTGGCACGGGCCATTCTTCTCACCTCCATCTCTAGCAAGTCATCACCAATGGGCTTATAGCCTAGCCTAAAAGGTGGTGTGGTAGTGAACTTGAATAATTGGATTCTTCACAGTCTTCCCTAAGTTCATCCCAGAAAGATAATTCATTCTCCTCATCATTGCCACCACATTACTGTTGCTATAGGGAGAAAAGTCCATAGGAATCTTCTCTACTTCCTTTTCATTTTTGCAAAGCCAGGCCTCTCAATTTCAAAGCCATTTAAAGTCAATGGCTCCTTCTTAGAATCAATACCAAAGATGGGCTTTGGTGCAGTCAAGGTATCGCCATATATGGTAACTATGACTCCTTCATGTGGAAACCAAACCTTTTATTATAGGGATAAAGGTATAGCCTCTATCTCATGGATCCATGGTCGCCTAAGGAGCATGTTGAAGCATGATGCTATGTTTAGAACTTGAAATTACACCTTCTTAATCATCAGCCCTATAATAAGCTCTAGTGTTACGGTTCCCAAGACCTTCCTTTTACTAATGTCATATGCCTTCAAATACTGGTCAATCGACACAAAATCTTCAATACTTAAGCCCAAGCAACTTTTAGTTTGTAAAGGAAACACATTTAAGGAACTTCCATCATCAATTAAAACCATTGAAATCCTCTTGCCTTTGGCATCTACAATAATGTGCAATGAATCTTTGTGGTGATTCCCCTTCTTTGTCAAATCTTTGTCAAAGTAGGAAATAATGAATTCCCTACTTATGGACCCAATCATAGCATTCAGATCTTGATAAGTAATGGTTGTAAGGACTTGGATTTGATTGAGAAGGTCCACCAGATTCTGGCGGTGCTTGTATGAGGCCATGAGTAAAACCCATAAAAATATGTTGGCTTGTGTCTTTTGTAGCTACTTGAGGACCTCATCTTCTTTAGCAGGTGTTTGTTGTGTAGATTTATTCAGGGCTTTTATTGGGTTGCCATTCTTCAAATGTGGAGGTTTGAAGTGTCTCCCCCCTTGTAATGTGGGAAAATTTTTGTTGGGTCATTAGGATTGATGGGGTTTGAAGTGTCTCTCCCAATTTGTTGATGTCGGGTTACTTGATTGGGGTTCGAAGTCTCTCTCCCCATATGTAGGTGCTTAATTATTTGATTGGGGCTCGAAGTGTCTCCCCCTATTTGTGGATATTGGGTAATTTGATTGGGGTTTGAAGTGTCTCCCCCCATTTGTGGATGTTGAGTAATTTGATTGGGGTTTGAAGTGTCTCCCCCCATTAGTGGATATTGGGTAATTTTTGGTTTCCGGTACATCTTCACTCCATATATCATATCTTGTAATGGGTTTCATACCCATAAACTCTTCCCATGTCATCATAAAGCACTCGGATAAGTCATAGATCAATTCAGATGGGTCATTTTTACTTTCCTCTTCAGTCATCAATCAATTAATCCTTGGTCCTCTCCCAAAATTATGGTTGGGCAAGGGATTATTAGTGATGCTAGGCCTTGTATGCAATGTAATCACCTTGTTGTCTATTAAGTCTTGAATTGCATGACGAAGGCCAAAACACTTGTTAGTATCATAGCCAGGGCCCTAGTGGTAGGTACACCTCTTATTCACATCAAATCTTGTAGGTAGTGAGTTTGGAATTGGTCTTGGGCCTAAGGGCTTTAGTAAACCCTTTTACTTTTAGCTTCTTAAATACTTGGCTCATAGGCATATACAGCTCATGAAACTCGTTCCTAGGCCTTGGAGGTGGCCCTTGTGATATTTGCATGGGTGCAATGGGTGCAATAAGACGATAAGGATCATTTTTAAGGATATTAGTGTTGGTTCAATACATGTTTGTATCGCATACAAGACATACATAGTGGAAAATTAACGGATCTACTTCATTCGCAATTGTTAACATGTACTATGCAAGTTTTATAATTCAAGAACAAGAGAGCGTACCTTGGTGTGGTGAAATTCAAAATAAAAGATCAGAAGTACTCGAGAAAACTTTTAATTTTCATTCCAATTCCACTTTACACCTAAAAATTGTAGTCTTTTAATCAGTTTTCAAAGGGATAATAAGAGAGTGTCTCACACTCACATACACACCATTTCATGTTTTTTTTTTATAAAATTTTGTATGTCTCACAATCCTAGTTTAATCCTCTATGTTATTCATCATATATTTATGAAATCCAATTTCATAAATATATACTTTAGTAACTCCATACTACAGTGATTAGGCCTAACACTCTAAATAACTAAACCCATTAAACTTATCTTAAGGGAATATTTTGTATCTCCGTTAAGAGACTATGAATTCCATATTTGTTCCATCAACACTAAATGTGGCTGCCCAACATACTGAGGTTTTGATTGTGTCTTTAGATCTCACTCCTAATATATCAAAGCAACCTATATTTCATGATCAGATCCATTATCCTCTCAGGATTAAGAGTTCATGTAAATAGAAGTCGTGAGATTTATTATTCATTTGATAGTCGTTAGGAGAATAATAAATCTCGCAGCGGTCCAATTCAATGTGTCTTAACTCTTAAAACATATCAACATACCAACTAGAAGTCTCCACTTCCATGATTAAGACAAATCATCGTAGTTGATATGTTATAGTCTTCGCAGATGAAATGTCCAATTTCATCACCAACTACAAACTATAATTCTGAGTTTACGAAGAAATTGTGATTTATATCTTTTGTGACTTTTCACATAAATCACATACTATGCTTCTCATAGACAATATGATAATGTCCAATATTCATGTTACTATTATTTTAGATTATAATAAAAACAACTTTATTAATTATAACATTAAGTCATGCATAATGTCATACCTATATCATTCAATAGGATTTAAGTGCACATATCCTAACAATCTCCTACTTGCCCTAAAGACTATTGTGAACTAATCTAACTCTCATTCCCTCCAAATGTGACTCAAAAGTCCTTTGGGGCAAGGCTTTGGTAAAGGGATCCGCTAGATTATTTGCATTTTCAACCTTTGCTACCACTACATCTCCACGAGCAACAATGTCTCAAATAATGTGGTACTTTCTCTCAATGTGCTTTCTTTTCTTGTGATTTCTTGGATCTTTGGATTGTGCAACTGCTCCACTATTGTCGCAAAACAATGTGATAGGAATTTGCTCCATTTTCACAACACCAAGATCAAAAAGGAATTTCTTGAGCCAAATAGCTTCCTTTACCGCTATACAAGCAACAACATATTCAGCTTCCATGATGGAGTCCGCAATACAAGATTGCTTATCACCCCTCCAACTTATAGCTCCACCTCCCAAGGTGAACACACAACCTAAAGTGGACTTTCTGAAATCAAAATCTGATTGAAAATCTGAATCTATATAGCCAATGGGAATCAAATCCTCACTACGGTAAACAAGCATATAATTTATTGTTCTCCATAGATACTTGAGAATATGCTTTATAGCTTGCTAATATTTTAGTCCTGGATTTGATTGATATCAGCTGACCATGCCAACTGAATAACAGATATCCAGCCTAGTACATAGCATGGTATACATGAGACTTCCCACTGCAGAAGCATAAGGAATTTGTCTCATCATATTTTCTTCCTCAAGAGTCTAAGGTCTTTGGTCATCAGACAAAGGAACTTCATGCCTAAAAGAAAGCAATCATTTCTTAGAGTTTTGCATGTTAAACCATTCTAGAACCTTATTTATATATGCAGCTTGTGATAAACCTAACATCCTATTCTTGCGATCTCGCCAAAGTTTGATCCCTAGAATAAAGTTAGCTCTACTCAAGTCCTTCATATCAAATTGGCTTGAAAACCAAACCTTCACTGATGACATTACCCCTACATCATTTTCAATGAGTAGAATATCATCAACATAAAGCACTAGGAATGTTACTACTTTGTCTCGATGTCTTTTGTACACACATGATTCATCAAAATTTTGTTCAAAACCAAATGACTTGATTGTTTGATCAAATCTGATGTCCCATGACCTAGATGCTTGCTTAAGTCCATAAATGGACCTTTTCAACTTGTATACCATAAGCTCTTGGTTCCTTGCTATGAAACCTTTCGGTTGCATCATATAGATTTCTTCAAGATTGCCATTAAGAAATGCAGTCTTGACATCTATTTACCAAATCTCATAATCATAATGATCAGCAATGGATAAGAGAATTCTAATAGATTTAAGCATGGCTACTAGCGAAAAAGTTTCATCATAATCAATACCTTCCTTTTATGTATATCCTTTCGCCACTAGTCTTGCTTTAAAGGTTTCAACTTTTCCATCTATCACTCTCTTCCACTTGTAAACCCATTTCTAACCAATAGGTTTAATACCGTTAGGCGCCTTTACAAGATCCCAAACTTGATTGGAATACATAGAATCTAATTCAAATTTCATAGCTTTGACCCAATGATGTACATCTATATCATTCATTGCCTCTTCATAAGTGTAAGGATCCGATTTAGCCTCTCCTGAGATAGCTTCATAAGTTTCTGCCAAATAGGAGGCCGAAAAATTCTCCCACTACAACGAGGCACCTATGTACTAGTCATCTCATGAGTAATGTCTTGTGGTGTATCTAATACAACCGCATCATCCTTAGTTTCATTCATTGATTCTTCAACTACAAGTTCATTCATTTCAGCCAAAACAACTCTACTTTTAGGAGTATAATCATTCATATAGTTATTTTTCAAGAATTTGGCATTTGTGCTAACAAACACTTTATTATCCTTATGACTATAGAATACACATCTACCAGTTCCTTTTGGATACCCTACAAAGAATATCACTTCTGTTTTAGACTGTAACTTGTTAGTCTTTCCTTTCAACACATGTGCTAGACAACCCCAAATATGGAGATGTCTCATACTAGGCTTATGCTCATTCCACAACTCTACAGGTGTTTTAGGAATAGACTTTGAAGGTACTAAATTCAGAAGATACATTGCAGTATTTAAGGCATATCCCCAAAAGGAAATTGGTAGAGTCGAATAACTCTACATGGATCTAACCATATCTAAAAGAGTCCTATTTTTTTCTTTCTACTACACTATTTTGTTATGGAATTCCAGGTGCAGACAATTGGGATATAATCTCATTTTCAGTCAAGTAATCCTTGAAATCCCCAAGAAGGCATTCTCCACCTCGATTAGATCGCATGACCCTTATGCATTTACCTAATTGATTTGCATCTTCAGCCCTAAACTCATTGAACTTTTCAAAAGTTCCAGACTTCCGTTTCATTAGGTACATATAACCAAATCTAGAGTTATCATCAGTGAATGTAATGAAATACTCATAGCAACCTCTTGCTTGGATTGACATAAGACCACATACATTTGAATGTACTAGTTCTAGCAACTCTTGGGCTCTTCTACCTTTTGCATTAAAAGGTCATTTGGACATTTTACCCTCCAAACAAGATTCATAAACTAGAAACCCATCAAAGTCCATGGGCCCTAAGAGTACAAATGCCAAAGATATGCATCACTTGTAGAACGAAACTCTTTTTAATGATTTTACGTGAGAGTTATTTTCTAATTCAAAATTATATAATTCATGCTTATCAAGAGTTCAAATATAAAGACCATCAACAATATTGACAAAACAGATAAACACTTTACCCTTCTTTATTACAATATTGGCTTTCAGGATAACACAATATCCATGTTTACCTAAATAAGTTGTAGAAATTAAACTCCTATGAACATTAGGTTCATACAGACAGTCTTCCAATATTAAAACTTTAGATTCAAAACTTAAATTAAACACTCTAACAACTACATCTGGAATTCTACTCCCATCAACCAAGGTAAGAAACATTTTCCCTTCATTCAGCCTTCTGGTCTCTTGGAGCCCATGTAAAAAATTGCAGATATGATTAATACAACCTAAACCCACACACCAGGAATCTGTGAGATTCTGTACCAAACATATTTCAAGAAGAAAGGAACTTTTCATACCCTTATTCTTGGCAGCTCTAAATATTGGACAATTCATCTTCCAATGTCCTTTCTCACCATAATGGAAGCACTTTCCTTTGGTTTTCTTTCCTTTGTTGGCAACTCCTAAGGCAACTTGTTTACCATCTTGCTTGGCAAAGTCCTTCTTCTTCTTCTTTTTACCCTTGCCTTTCGACTTAGGTTGAGAAGTAGAAGTTTGAGCCATATTGGCATCAACACTAGAAGTACCAAGGACGCCTTCCACTACAATCAACTCATTCATTAATTCAGATAACAAATAAACCTTTTTATTCATATTATAGTTAAGTTTGAATTCCTTGAATGATTCTGGTAGTGACTGGAGTATCATATTTACTTGGGATTCTCCATCAATATCGGCACCTAAAACTTTCAATGTATTTAGATTAGAGATTATCCTAAGACAATGCTCCCTCACTGAAGTACCTTAAGCCATTTTGGTATTATAAATTTGCCTCATAACTTCTTGCCTTGCAAAACGGCCTTGCTTACTAAACATCTCCTTCAGATTTAGCATAATGTCTGAAGCCAGTTCTACATCTTGCATTTGATGCTGTAGAATATTTGAAATAGATGCTAGGATGTAGCACTTGGCCATCTCATTAGATTTCTGCCAACGATCATATTTTTATTTTTCCTTAAAAGGAGCATCTAATGATAGAAAGCTAGGATATGGTTGAGTAAGCACATATTTGTGCTCTTCAGCAGTAAGAACAATGTCCAAATTTCTTTTCTAGTTAACATAGTTGGATCCAGTTAGTTTGTTTTGATGCCAAATGATGCCATAATTTAAATATAAAAATAGTAAACATGAATATAATAAGCAAACTGGACATTATCTATTTAGCACATAAACATATAGTATAGAATTTTAATAAAACCATAATATAATTAATGCAACGACAACCCAATCCCATATTTAATATCCCTTAGTATAGAATGAATATTAAATATTATGATTGATTGAGAACTATTCTCAGTATTAGTGTTATCATAATAACTCTTTTCAGACACTAATAACATGCCGTTTTACATTCGGCCTCTAAATAATAATAGTAAGAACTTAACACAGTGGATACTATAATATTTAGTCTAGTGTATACCATTATCTAGAATAATGTGTAACCACATTTCATCCTCTTAACAGGCTTATTTTGTAGTACCATGATACAAAACACCATTTGCATGGAATGCAAAGCTCAAGGCTAAGACAAGGTGTTTGATCAAACCACTATAAATCAGGAAATTCAATCTTGTAGGACCACGAAATAAATACTCTCCGCATGGAATGCTAAGCTCGAATCAAAGACAAAGTCTATATTTCACATTACTATGAACCGACAATGGAGGCCGTGAGATCCAACAATTGTATCTCTCTCCCACTAGATGTTTTAAATTAGAAGTTTTTATTTTGTAAACATGTGTAAACTAATCACACATAGCCTTGAACTTTATACATTTGAAGATACATAGAAAAAAAAAATCAAACCAAACTTCAAAGGCATTTTCACTGGAAGAGCTTAGTCGTGAGCTTCTCGCAAAAATAGGTTAAGGCAAAATAGTGAAAACACAAAATATAGACAGAAACTTTCACGACTGTCTTGCCACTGTTTCAGGAGTAAAGCTTACCCATGAAAAGTTTTGTGCTTTAGAGGCATTTTTCCAAGTAATTTCGCAAGAAGGTAACTCGCGAAAAACCCCTATTTTCAATTTTTAAAGGGCAGATGTAGACAGTTTTCAACGGTTTTTTATGAACAAACAACCACCATATGAACATAATAAATAGAATTTGATATCAAAACTGAATTCCATTGAAGTTATAGCCTTAAAGTTCAATTCAACATACTTGAATTCAAATTTAAACAACATCATAACATCAAGATCAGTTTTTATCAAACCATAGTTTCAACAACTGATCATCTATAATCTTCTAGCATCATGAAACTATTATCTTCTAACATCATGAAACTATTATCTCTAATTCCAAAACTCACAAAACATGTTATATAGATTCGAAATTGAAGACCGCTCTGATGCCAATTGTGATGGAATTATACAGCGCAGCGAAAAAAAAAATATATAACGGATCTACTTCATACATAAAAGTTAACATGCATTATTTAAGTTTCAGAATATATAAGAACAAGAGAGTGTACCTTAGAGCAGTGAATTTCAAAACTTGAAGATGAGAATCAATTGGGAATACTTTCAATCTTCACTCCAATTTCACTAACGCCCAAGATGTGTGGTCTCTCAATCAGTTCCAAAGGGAGAATGTCAAAAGGTGTTTGACACTTTTAACACTACTTCACAAGAGTGTTCTTTCAAACTCTCTCTATGAATTCTCTCTCAAAAATCTTTCTCCTACATGAAAATTCTGTATGTTTCTCCCTTTGTATCTAACTGATTATCTAATTAGGTTAGCCTTTTGGGCCTTTCCAATTGGGCTTAAGTGTGTGGCTTGGAGTGGGACCAAAAGGGACTAATAAGACACTAGCTCCAATGGGCCTTGGGCTTTTCTGTCAACTCTTGACAAGTCCAAAGTTACCATTAACTATATTTAATACCACTATATAAATATAGTTGCACTCTAAGCCATATTAATAAATTATATCCCAAGACTTTATTATACATGCAACCTCTTCATAAAATATTCATAGTAACACAAAGTCATGAAAGTAGACTGCCACTTTGTTTATTACTACATCTTAATTCTTTGAGTACCCAGTTTAATTCTTTAAGCTATTCATCATATATTTATGAAATCCAATTCCATAAATATATACTTTAGTAACTCCTTACTAAAGTGGTTAGGCCCAACTCTCTAAATAACAAACCCATTAAACTTATCTCAAGGGAATATTTTGTATCTCCGTTAAGAGACTATGAATTCCATCTTGAGAATATATGTTCCATCAACACTAAATGTGGCTACCCAACATACTGAGATTTTGACCGTTACTATAGATCTCACTCTTAATATATCAAAGTAACCTACACTTCATGATCAGGTCCATTATCCTCTCAGGATTAAGAGTTCATGCAAATATAAGTCGTGAGTTTATTATTCAATTGACAGTCGTTAGGAGAATAATAAATCTCACGCCAGTCCAGTTCAATATGTCTTAACTCTTAAAAGATATCAACATATCAACTAGAAATCTCCATTTCCGTGATCAAGACAAATCATCTTAGTTGATATGTTATAGTCTTCGCAGATGAAATGCCCAATTTCATCACCGACTACGAACTATAATTCTGAGTTTACAAAGAACTTGTGATTTATATCTTCTGTGACTAAATCACATAAATCACATACTATGCATCTCATGGACTATATGATAATGTCCCAATATTCATGTTATCAATATTTTCAAATAATAATACAACTTTATTAACCAAAACATTAAGTCATACATAATGTCTAACATAATAAAATACATAGCATCATACAATAGGATTCAAGGACACATATCCCAACAATCTCCCACTTGGCCTAGAGACTATTGTGCACTAATCTAACTCCCAACTCCTCCAAATGTGACTCGAAAGTCCTTTGAGGCAAGGCTTTGGTGAAGGGATCTGCTAGATTCTTTGCACCATCAATCTTTGCTATAATCACATCTCCACGAGCAACAATGTCTTGAATGATGTGATACTTTCTTTCTATGTGTTTTCCTTTCTTGTGATTCCTTGGATCCTTGGATTGTGCAACCGCTCCACTATTGTCACAGAACAATGTAATAGGAACTTGCTCAATTCTTATAACACCAAGATCACAAAGGAATTTCTTGAGCCAAACAGCATCCTTTGCTGCCTCATAAGCAGCAACATATTCAACTTCCATGGTGGAGTCTGCAATACAAGATTGCTTAACACTCCTCCAACTTATGGCTCCACCTCCCAAGGTGAAAACACAACCCGACGTGGATTTTCTGAAATCTAGATTCGACTGAAAATCTGAATCTGTATAGCCAATGGGAATCAAATCCTCACAATGGTAAACAAGCATATAATTTCTCGTTCTCCGTAGATACTTGAGAATATGCTTTACAGCTTTCCAATGTTTAAGTCCTGGATTTGATTGATATCGGCTGACCATGCCAACTGAATAACAAATATCCGGCCTAGTACAAAGCATGGCATACATGAGACTTCCTACAGCAGAAGCATAAGGAACTTGTTTCATGATATTTTCTTCCTCTTGAGTCTTAGGCCTTTGGTCATCAGACAGAGGAACCCCATGTCTAAAAGGAAGTAATCCTTTCTTGGAGTTTTGCATGCTAAACCGTTCTAGAACCTTATCTATATATCCAGCTTGTGACAAACCTAACATCCTATTCTTTCGATCTCGTCAAAGCTTGATCCCTAGAATATAGTTAGCTTCACCGAAGTACTTCATATTAAATTGTCTTGACAACCAAACTTTAACTGATGACATTACTCCTACATCGTCTCCAATGAGTAGAATGTCATCAACATAAAGCACTAGGAACATTACTACTTTGTCTTGATGTCTCTTGTACACACATGGTTCATCAAGATTTTGCTCAAAACCAAAATATTTGATTGCCTAATCAAATCTGATGTTCCATGACCTAGATGCTTGCTTAAGTCCATAAATGGACCTTTTCAACTTGCATACCATATGCTCTTGGTTCTTTGCTATGAAACTTTCCGGTTGCATCATATAGATTTCTTCTTCAAGATTGCCATTAAGAAATGCAGTCTTGACATCCATTTGCCAAATCTCATAATCATAATGAGCAGCAATGGATAAGAGAATTCTGATAGATTTAAGCATGGCTACTGGGGAAAAGGTTTCATCATAATCGATGCCTTCTTTTTGTGTATACCCTTTAGCCACTAGCCTTGCTTTAAAGGTTTCAACATTTCCATCTATCCCTTTCTTCCTCTTGTAAACCCATTTGCAACCAACAGGTTTAATGCCGTTAGGCGCCTCTACAAGACTCCAAACTTGATTGGAATACATGGAATCTAATTCAGATTTCATAGCTTGGACCCAATGATGTGCATTTATATCATTCATTGCCTCCTCATAAGTGTAGGGATCCGATTCAGCCTCTTTTGAGATAGCCTCATAAGTTTCTCCTAAACCTATAAATCTCACAGGAGACCGAACAATTCTCCCACTACGACGAGGCACTTGTGTACTAGACATTTCATGAGTAGTATCTTGTGGTGTATCTAACACAACCACTTTTTCCTTAGCTTTATCCAATGGTCGTTGATTTACAGACTCATTCATTTCAGCCAATACAACTCTACTTCTAGGAGTAAAATTATTCATATAGTCATTTTCCAAAAGTTTAGCATTTGTACTAACAAAAACTTTGTTATCATTTCGACTATAGAATAAATAACCCCTAGTTTCTTTTGGATAACCAACTAGCAAACATACTTCCGATTTTGCTTCCAACTTATCAGGCTTCCCCTTTAGCACATGTGCTGGACAAGCCCAAATGTGGAGATACCTTATACTAGGCTTACGCCCACTCTACAATTCCATGGGTGTTTTGGGGACGGATTTTGATGGAACTAAATTCAAAAGATGTATTGCTGTATCTAAGGCATATCCCCAAAAAGAAATTGGTAAAGTTGAATAACTCATCATGGACCTAACCATTTCCAAAAGAGTTCTATTCCTTCTCTCCGCTACACCATTTTGTTGAGGTGTTCCAGGTGTAGTCAATTGGTATATAATCCCATTTTGAATTAGGTAATCCTTGAAATTCCCAAGAAGGTATTCGCCACCTCGATCAGATCGAATGGCCTTTATGCGTTTACCTAATTGATTCTCAACTTCAGCCCTAAACTCTTTGAACTTGTCAAAGGCTTCGGACTTCCGTCTCATTAGGTACACATAACCATATCTTGAGTAATCATCTGTAAAAGTGATGAAATACTCATAACCACCTTTTGCTTGGGTTGACATAGGACCACATACATCCGTATGAACTAATTCAAGCAACTCTTGGGCTCTTCTACCTTTTGCATTAAAAGGTCGTTTGGTCATTTTACCTTCCAAACAAGATTCACAAACTGGAAATTCATCAAAGTCCATGGGCTCTAAGAGTCCATCTTTGATTAGTCTTTGAATTCTGTTTGAATTAATATGACCTAAACGCAAGTGCCAAAGATATGCATCATTTGAAGGAAACTTTCTCTTTAATGATTTTACATGTGAGTTACTATCTAATTCAGAATTATGTAGTTCATGCTTAACAGGAGTTAAAATATAAAGACCATCCACAATATTGCCAGAACAGATAAACATTTTATCCTTCTTTATTACAACATTGTCTTTTAGGATAACACAATATCCTTGTTTACCCAAATAAGTTGCAGAAATTAAATTCCTACGCACATTAGGTACAAACAGACAGTCTTGCAATATTAAAACCCTAGACTCAAAGCACAAATGAACAACACCAACAGCTACAACCGGAATTCTGCTCCTATCAGCCAAAGTTAGAAACAAGTCCCCTTCACTCAGTTTTCTGGTCTCCTGAAACCCCTGCAAAGAATTGCAGATATGATTAGTACAACCTGAATCCACACACCAGGAATCAGTGGGATTCTATACCAAACATATTTCAAGAAGAAAGGAAGTTTTCATATCCTTGTTCTTGGTAGCTTTAAACTTTGGACAATTCCTCTTCCAATGTCCTTTCTCACCACAATGGAAATACTTTCCTTTGAACTTCTTTCCTTTATCGGCAACCCTTAAGGCAATTTGCTTACCTTCTTTCTTAGTGAAGTCTTTCTTCTTCTTCTTACCCTTGCCTTTCGACTTAGGTTGTGAAGTAGAAGCTTCACCAACATTGGCTTCAACACTAGAAGTACCTAGGATGCCTTCCGCCGCCACTAACTCATTCATTAATTCAGACAAAGAATAAACCTTTTTGTTCATATTATAATTCAGTCTGAATTCCTTAAATGATTCCCGTAGTGACTGGAGTATCATATCCACTTGGGATTCTCCATCAATGTCGGCACCTAAAACTTCCAATGTATTCAGATTAGAGATCATTGTAAGACAATGTTCTCTTACTGAACTACCTTCAGCCATCTTGGTATTATAAATTTGCCTCATGGTTTCTTGCCTTGCTGAACGGCCTTGCTCACCAAACATCTCCTTTAGACTTAGCATAATGTCCGAAGTTAGTTCTACATCCTGCATTTGATGCTGCAGAACATTTGAGATGGACGCTAGGATATAGCACTTGGCCATTTCATTAGATTTCTGCCAACGATCATATCGTTGTTTTTCCTCAAGAGGAGCATCTAATGAAGGAAAGCTAGGACATGGTTGAGTAAGCACATATTTGTGCTCTTCAGTAGTTAAAACAATGTCCAAGTTTCTTTTCCAGTCAACATAGTTGGATCCAGTCAGTTTGTTTTGATTAAGAATAGAAACAAGTGGACTAAAAGATGCCATGTTCAAATCTGAAAATAACAAACATGAATATAATAAGTAAATTGGACATTATCAATTTAGCATATAAGCATATAATATGGAACCTTAATAAAACCATAAAATAATATATGCAACGACAACCCAATCCCATGTTTAAAATTCCTTGGAAGCAAGTAAATTATAAACACTATGATTGATTGAGAACCATTTTCATTATTAGTGCTATCATGATAACTCTTATCAAACACTAATAACATGCCATTTCTACTTTAGCCTCTAAGTAATAATGACATAGCTCCGAAGGGAGATTAACATTAAACTTAGTCTAGTGTACACCATTGATTGAATTCTATGTGAGTCATTAAGTAACTCCCCGGAAGTGTGGTCGTTCTTAATATAAAAAACACATATTATTCATCATTAAGAAGTTTAACATGTAGTACCATGAATTAAACACCCTCCGAAGGGAGCAAGGCATATACGCCAAGGCAAGGTGCTTAATCACACTACAATAAACCGACAATGGAGGCCGTGAGATCCAACCCTTGTATCTCTTTCCCACTAGATATTTTAAAATAAAGGTTTTTTTTTTAATATAAAACATGCATAATATAATTACACATAGCCTTGCTATTTTATATATGTAAAAATACTTAGAAAAAATTCTGGATCAATAGTTCTCGATCGATCCTCGACAGATTCTCGATCGGTCTAGAAAAGTTCCGCGAAGCTCGACAGATTCTCGATAGATCCTCGATCGATCGAGAAAATTTCTGTCTGCTCTATAGAATCTCGACAGATTCTCGATCGATCGAGATTCGCGAATTTTGAATTTTCCAGAATTTTCCAAAAACAGTTTTTCAACGTTTTCATGTACAAAACAACTATCATACAATCATTATGAACATAAATTGATATCTAAACTGAATATCATTGATGTTATAGCCTTAAAGTTCAGTTTAACATACTTAAACTAAAAATTAAACAACATCATAACATCAAAAACAGTTTTCATCAAGAACAATGATTTCATCGACCATGCAGTAAACTATTTTCTAACAACATGAAATCATTGTTACTAATTCCAAAACTCAAAAACATGTTAAACAGATATGTAATGAAGACTGCTCTGATACCAATTGATGGAATTATACAGCGCAGCGAAAGAAAAATAATATATAACGGATCTACTTCATACATAAAAGTTAACATGCACTATTTAAGTTTCAGAATATATAAGAACAAGAGAGTGTACCTTGGAGCGGTGAATTTCAAAACTTGAAGATGAGAATCACTTGGGAATACTTTCAATCTTCACTCCAATTCCACTAACGCCCAAGATGTGTGGTCTCTCAATCAGTTCTAAAGGGAGAATGTCAAAAGGTGTCTAACACTTTTAACACTACTTCACAAGAGTGTTTTTTCAAACTCTCTCTATGAATTCTCTCTCAAAAATCTTTCTCCTACATGAAAATTTTGTTTGTTTCTCCCTTTGTATCTAACTGATTATCTAATTGGGTTGGCCTTTTGGGCCTTTCCAATTGGGCTTAAGTGTGTGGCTTGGAGTGGGACCAAAAGGGACCAATAAGACACTAGCTCCAATGGGCCTTGGGTTTTTCTGTCAACTCTTGACAAGTCCAAAGTTACCATTAACTATATTTAATACCACTATATAAATATAGTTGCACTCTAAGCCTTATTAATAAATTATATCCCAAGACTTTATTATACATGCAACCCCTTCATAAAATATTCATAGTAACACAAAGTCATGAAAGTAGACTGCCACTTTGTTTATTACTATATCTTAATTCCTTAAGTACCCGGTTTAATTCTTTAAGTTATTCATCATATATTTATGAAATTCAATTCCATAAATATATACTTTAGTAACTCCATACTAAAGTGGTTAGGCCCAACTCTCTAAATAACAAACCCATTAAACTTATCTCAAGGGAATATTTTGTATCTCCGTTAAGAGACTATGAATTCCATCTTGAAAATATATGTTCCATCAACACTAAATGTGGCTACCTAACATACTGAGATTTTGACCGTTACTATAGATCTCACTCCTGATATATCAAAGTAACCTACACTTCATGATCAGGTCCATTATCCTCTCAGGATTAAGAGTTCATGCAAATATAAGTCGTGAGTTTATTATTCAATTGACAGTCGTTAGGAGAATAATAAATCTCACGCCGGTCCAGTTCAATATGTCTTAACTCTTAAAAGATATCAACATATCAACTAGAAATCTCCATTTCCATGATCAAGACAAATCATCTTAGTTGATATGTTATAGTCTTCGTAGATGAAATGCCCAATTTCATCACCGACTACGAACTATAATTCTGAGTTTACAAAGAACTTGTGATTATATCTTCTATGACTAAATCACATAAATCACATACCATGCATCTCATGGACTATATGATAATGTCTCAATATTCATGTTACCAATATTTTCAAATAATAATACAACTTTATTAACCAAAACATTAAGTCATACATAATGTCTAACATAATAAAATACATAGCATCATACAATAGGATTTAAGGACACATATCCCAACAAATTGTTAGCTAAATATATGTTTGTATCGCATACAAAATTTATACAATGAAAAATTAACGGATCTACTTCATTCGCAATTGTTAACATGTACTATGCAAGTTTCAGAATTCAAGAACAAGAGAGCGTACTTTGTTATGGTGAAATTCAAAACAAAAGATCAGAAGTACTTGGGAACACTTTTTATTATCACTTTAATTCCACTTTACGCCCAAGAAGTGTGGTCTCTCAATCAGTTTTCAAAGGGAGAACTAGAGAGTGTCTCACATTCACATACACACCATTTCATATTCTTTTTTTTTTTTAATAAAATTTTGTATGTTTCTCTCCTTATAACTGATCATCTAATTGGCATAGCCTTTTGGGCCTTTCTAATTTGGCTTTAGTATATGGCTTGGAGTGGGACCAAAAAGAACCAATAAAACACTAGCTCTAATGGGCCTTGAGTTTTTCTTGTTAGGATATATACCCTTAAATCCTATTGTATGATGCTATGTATGAAATTATGTATGACTTAATATTGTGTTTAATAAAGTTGTTTATTTTTTTATCTAAAATAATGGTAACATGAATATTTGGACATTATCATATAGTCCATGAGATGCATAGTATGTGATTTATGTGAAAAGTCACAGAAGATATAAATCACAAGTTCTTTGTAAACTCAAAATTTATAGTTCGTAGTCGGTGATGAAATTGGGAATTTCATCTGCGAAGACTATAACGTATCAACTAAGATGATTTGTCTTGATCATGGAAGTGGTGACTTCTAGTTGGTATGTTGATATGTTTTAAGAGTTAAGACATATTGAACTGGATTGCTGTGAGATTTATTATTCTCCTAACGACTGTCAAATGAATAATAAATCTCACGACTTTTATTTGCATGAACTCTTACTCCTGAGAGAATAATGGACCTGATCATAATGTGTAGGTTGCTTTGATATATTAGGAATGAGATCTAAAATAACGGTCAAAACCTTAGTATGTTGGGTAGCCACATTTAGTGTTGATGGAACATATATTCTCAAGATGGAATTCATAATCTCTTGATGGAGATATAGAATATTCCCTTGAGATAAGTTTAATGGGTTTGGTTATTTAGAGAGTTGGGCCCAACTACTTTGGTAAGAAATTACTAAAGTATATATATTTATGAAATTGGATTTCATAAATATATAATGAATAACTTTAAAAGATTAAACCAAGTATTCAAGGATTAAGATGTAGTAATTTTCAAAGTGGCAGTCTATATTCATGACTTTGTATTACTACGAATATTTTATAAAGGGGTTGCGTGTATAATAAAGTCTTGGGATATAATTTATTAATAAGGCCTAGAGTGCAATTATATTTATATAGTGGTATTAAATATAATTAATAGTAACTTTAGACTTGTCAAAAGTTAACGGAAAAAGACCAAGGCCCATTGGAGCTAGTGTCTTATTGGTTCCTTTTGGTCCCACTCCAAGCCAAATGCTAAAACCCAATTGGAAATGCCCAATAGGCCGGCCCAATTAGATAATCAGTTAGTTATAAAGGGAGAAATATACAAAATTTTTTTGAAGAAAAAGAATCGTAGAGAAAAAGAAAAAAAAGAGTGTGAGACACACTTTCATTCTCCCTTTGAAAAACTGATTGAGAGACCACATATCTTGGGCGTAAAGTGGAATTGGAGTGAAGATTAAAAGTGTTTCCAAGTGCTTCTAACTTTGTTTTGAATTTCTTCACACCAAGGTACGCCATCTTGTTCTCAAATTCTAAAATTTACGTAGCGCATGTTGTCAATTATGAATGAAATAAATCATTATTTGTTGCTTCCGCTGTGTGTTTTGTATGAGATACAAAACCAGATTTTTATCCAACATTTCTATCAACTCTTGACAAGTCCAAAGTTACCATTAATTATATTTAATACCACAATATAAATATAGTTGCAATCTAGGCCTTATTTATAAATTATATCTCAAGGCTTTATTATACATGTAACTCCTTCATAAAATATTCGTAGTAATACAAAGTCATGAGTGTAGACTGCCACTTTGTAAATTACTACATCTTAATCCTTGAGTTCCCAGCTTAATCCTTTATGTTATTCATCATATATTTATGAAATCCAATTTCATAAATATATTTTTTAGTAACTCCTTACTAAAGTGGTTAGACCTAACACTCTGAATACCCAAACCCATTAAACTTATCTCAAAGGAATATTTTGTATCTCCATTAAGAGACTATGAATTTTATCTTAAGAATATGTGTTCCATCAACACTAAATGTGGCTGCCCAATATACTGAAGTTTTGATTGCGTTTTTAGATCTCACTCCTAATATATCAAAGCAACCTACATTTTATGATCAAATCCATTATCTTCTCATGATTAAGAGTTCATGTAAATAGAAGACTTGAGATTTATTATTCATTTGACAGTCGTTAGGAGAATAATAAATCTTATAGCGGTCCAATTCAATATGTCTTAATTCTTAAAACATATCAAGAAACCAACTAGAAGTCTCCACTCCCATGATCAAGGCAAATTATCTTAGTTGATATGTTATAGTTTTCGCATATGAAATTCCCAATTTCATCACCTACTATGAGCTATAATTCTGAGTTTACAAAGAACTTGTAATTTATATCTTCTGTGACTTTTCACATAAATCACATACTATGCTTCTCATGGACTATATGATAATGTCTAATATTCATGTTACCATTATTTTAGATTATAATAAAAATAACTTTATTAATTACAACATTAAATCTTACATAATGTCATATATAGCATCATACAATAGAATTTAAGGGCATTAGAAACTTCTGCAGTTTTAAAACTAGATCCTAAATTCCTTTTAGGCCTGGGTGGGTCCTCATTCTTTATAGTGTCATTATTTATTGCATCTTCCATTTGGGTTCCAGCAGCAATCAACACTTTAAAATTAGGAAAAATATTGGGCAAACAAGTACTTATGGTATATAGGTAATAAATTCTTTATAACCATAACTAATTGTTCTTCTTCACTTGACCTATTCATCATCTGTGCAGTTTTGGACCTCCACTTGGTAATAGGTAAAGAAGGATTCTTTCGGCTCTTGCTTCGTAGTTTCGAGATCTCTCCTTGTTATATCCACCTCTTTGTTGTACTTCTATTACTTGTGAAACGCATGGTAGATGTCCTCCCAACTCCATGCTCTAGTATCTTCTAGGTTGAGGAACCACCTAAGAATGGCTCCAGTCAGAGTGTTTTGGAACATTTGAGCAAGTCGCTCTTCAATCGCTCTTAGAGGTAGCATAGACCTCATATACATCTATAGATGAGACTTTGGGCAGCCAATTTCATCAAACTTATCTAAGGTTGGCATCTTGAACTTATGAGGCAATCTCACATTAGGGAAAAGTGGGAGTGATTGGTAGTCCATGAGGTCTTCCATCTTACAATCACTCATAATCATCTCTTCCACCTTATTATTCTTTCATTGATCTTCTTCTCTCCCTCCAAGGTTGGGGAATTATGGTCAGTCTTATTCTCCTCATGGCCATTCTTCAAGTTCTGAAACGGTTGTACCATAAGGTTCATGTCCTCACTCAGCTGGATTTGACTAGCTACTGTGGTGTTTAGTGGCTCTTGGGTGTTCATGGGTTCTTCAGTGTTAAATTTCCTCCCTCTTCTGCCATGGTGATTGGATCTTTAGTCTTCTTGTGGCTTGAAGTATCTTGCAGGTCGAATATGAGATTGTGATGTTGTAGCAGTGGAGTGTCTTCTACAGGCTTCAGTACCGTGATGGGAGTGGTAGGATTGGAATTGGAACTACTAGCTTGAATGTTAGTCTTGGGTTCTCTTTGGAGCCTTCCCTCTGATCTTGACTAAATCCTCCCCTAAGAAAAGGCTTGGTCGGGTCAATGATAGCTCAATCCCCATCTATATCAATCAATCAAACAAACAGAAACAAAAAAACTATAAATCCTAAAAAGCAACGCCATAATGGCTTTCAATCCTCCTCCTAGCCATTATTTTTACAGCACAAAACCGTTCATCACAAAAAAAAAAAAAAAAAAAAAAACAAAAACAAAAAAACAAAAACAAAAACAGCACACAAACTATTATAATTTTAAAGTATGGTTAAATTCAATCTCTTATAATCGAAGAGAACCAAGGACTAGAGACGTAGAGAGAGAGTACAACACGTCAACTCTTGATTTGTCCTATTCAACAACACAGTAGGTTGTGCTTTTTTTTTTTTTTTTTTTTTTTTTTTTTTTTTTTTCTATTGCCATTAGTGACTTGGTCATGGAGGAGATAGAGGAAGAGCTATGCAAAGAGAAAGAGAGAGTGAGACGTGCAATGGAGAGAGAACGTATAAATTTTTTGGGCTTAAAAACAAGTATGAAATGTATTAAATAAGGAATAATAAATGAGATCAATTAAAATATTAGTATTAATGAGGGTCTTTTTTTGAATGTAGGATCTTCTTAAATCCAATGATTTAAAACTTTAGAGTTACACCAAGTGTAATTTGAACCCATCTCTCTCTCTCTCTCTCTCTCTCTCTCTCTCTCTCTCCACATATATATATATATATATATATGTTCAAGTTACATCTTTTTTACATCATAATTTCTAAGAGATCTAATGGTTAAAAAAACATTATTAAATGTTGTTGCTGACACCTTTATTTCTCTCCTTATTTATTTTTTTCACTTGATTAAAGGACACTTGCCATTTTCATCAACCTTCTTTTCAAATGTTCATCCTAAACGAGAAATTAAATAGATATTTTGATGATGAAATTAAGTTATTTGAAAAGATTTTATTATATGGTGGACAAACCAACAACCCTTTAGAAGAAGAGATTTTTATATTATATGGTGGACCAAAGCATGAGCAGGGATAATAATTTTTCACTATCGTTGCATTTGCAATGTGAAAACTTTTAAATTACTAGTTTTCCCTTCTTGTTGAAATAAAAAGCAGAAGATTACTATACTGTACACCAGCCAAGGCATGTGAGGAAATTGACATGGCTGGATTCGGACTCTACATGTAGATTGGTTGTAAGCAAAGGAGAGGAAATGTTGGCTAGGGGAAAGCATCTTTGGTTCATGCCAACGGCATGACCATCTTTAAAAAGAGTGAGATTTGCACCTGGCATGGACACCCTGCACTCACAAAAGGGAGATAGTGACCCCTTATGGTAAAAAACTATGAAATCCCTCATTTTATTGGCTGTGCTTGTGCTGGACCACTATTAAGGACACATGCATCACTTTTAATACCCCTAATGTCCCTTTTCTTGTCCAAGGATTGCTCCCTACGTAATATTAGGGTCACTCTCTACGTCACTACCTAGACTTTGGCGTGCTCACTCTCTCTCCTCCAGCCACTACAAAGTACATTAGCTGTATTAGGTTTCAAATGGGGGAATCATGGTTTGACAATTGACTTTTGTACCTGGCAACATTCATCGGACTATAAGAGGAAGATGTTGTTGGACCATTAGGGCAAGAACTAGGAGAGAACATTAGAGAAAAGAGTAAAAGTTTTTAAGGAAATGAGATATAGAAAAGGCCTCTCTTTAGGAAGAACACCATCATTGTACAAGGAAAACTTCCATTTTTCATATAATAGAGAGCTTGAAGGAGTATAGGACATTCACCCTTGCTCACCCATGGTTTTTCATCCCTTCTTAAGGGTTTTCCATATACATTCTTTGTTTTCTTTACTTTCCTTGCAATACTTTCTTTTTCTCTCGACGTTATGATGTTAAAGCTTTCATTTGTATCACTTTCGAGCTTTTTCATCAAAATTTACTATTAGATAGCTCATCCACTTTTCATACAAGTTCACAAATCTAACTTACACGTACAATTACTTTTAAATTCAATTGTATCTATAATTGTGTAAATTTTATTTCAAATAATTTAATTTCATCATCAAATATCTATTTAATTTCTATTTTAGGATGAATTAGTCACTAACCCGTGCGATGCACAGAAAAGTTATTGACTAAAAAAAAAAAATCTAACAATGAGTAAATAGACATTTTTCTAGTTAGTATTTTTTTTTATAAAAAAAAATGAAGAAATACTTAACTTCTATATTTTTCCATAGTTTAGAAGTGTTGTCTAACATTGAACGTTATTGAGTTACAAGTGCATAGTTACTGAAACCTAGAAAGTAATTTACAATTCTTAAATTAATAAAACAAAACTCACAATAGTTACACACACACACACACACACACGCAAAACTAATATAAACATCAAATATATAAACAAAGACCATGATATGAGGAAGACACACCAAGTTTCAAAATTGAGTAGCAATATGACTTTCTTATAGTAATAACAATATAGACAATTCAAAACATGGAACAATATCAAAATTATAATACATAATTCTATTATCTTTTATGTTGAATCCAAACAAATAATTAATTAAAATTAATCCAAACAAATAATTTATCAACCAAAAATCATAACTTTTAATAAGAAAACAGAAAATCACTTGAACCTAAATAAAAAGCATTTAAGGTGAAGAATTAAGATCAATCTATTGAGACACAAGTACCAAAAACCCCAAGATTTGAAATTTTAAAATTTATAGAATCCCCAAATTCTACTTCAAAACCAAACCAAATTCAAGAAATTTATATATAACATACCGAATAAAAATTTATCGTTTCCTATGGTGGAAGACATGGGTTGCAGATTTGATTTTTCTCTAAAACAATAGAGATGTTTTATCTGCCATGTATAATATAAGAAAATAATTAGTAGAAATTTTAACCCAAAAACCAAACCCATGAAAACAATGTCAATATAAATATAGAGATTAACCCAAATACTCAAAAGAAAATCAATTCTAAACAAAACAAAAGAATAAGATAAAAAGAAAATCTCAGGCATATATGAAAGCAAATAAAAAATTTGACGTAAAAGATAAAATCTATTAATAACAATATAAACAAATTCGATATAAAATTCATTAATCAAAGAAGAAATTCGAATCAGATTGCTTGCCTTTTTTTTAATTCTTTTTTTTTTTTTTTTTTTAACGTTAGTCTCTCTTTTCTTTTTTCTTCTTTTTTTTTTTTTTTCTTTTTTGAAAAATCTTAAAGTGAAGTTAAGTTTAGGGTTTTGAGGAGATAATTGCTAAGGTTTTGAGGAGGGAAAAGAAACTCCTAACATGAGTCATTCTCTTTTTTCTTTTTTTTCTTAATCCTAACTTTTTTTTTTTTTTTTTGTTATGTGAGTTTCTCTCTTTTTTTTTTTTTTTTTTTTTTTTTTTTTTCGAATCCTAAAGTGAAGTTAAGTTTAGGGTTTTAAAGGGGGTAATTATTAGGACTTTGAGAAAGGGAGAGAGAGTCCTAACAAGAGTCTCTCTCTCTCTCTCTCTTAATCTAACGTGAGTCTTTTTGAGGGGGGGATAATTACACATAACCCACCTGTGGTTTGGGCGAAAATCACTTTGACTACCCATGGTTTGAAAAATATCACTTAACCCATTTGTGGTATGTTTCTGTCCATCTTTGTAACCCACCTCAGTTCCAGCCATTACAAAAACACCCCTTAACCCCAAAACACAACATAACGCGGATCAAAACACCCAAAACTCAAAAACTTTTTTTTGAGAGAGACTTGTGGTGAGATCGTAGTGTTCTTCATGGTTTGGAGTGTATAGAGGGGGAGAAAACACAACTTGAGCAACGTCAAAGCTAGGGGAAGGTATGTGTGGCTGCTGTTGATCTGCATTTGGGTTCTTGACGGCATTTTTTCCCGCGACCCACCCACGTACTTAGGGTTTGTAAAATTTTTTCAAAATTGATGTTAAATGTGCATTTTGCTATTTATATGTAGAATCACTTAGAATGTAGCTAACGTACTGCTATGGTTGTTTATATAATGCGTATACCTAAAAGAATCAGGTTTATTTATCAATGATTACACTTTTTTGTGAACTGTGGGTAGTGTGGTCCTTATGAATTTGTTGGAAATCTAGTTTTGCATGTGCTATTTGTGGTCCTTGGGCCGTGTGTTGTCTCTCAACAACAAAACAAATTTTATATGAAAACAAAATAGCACTATGTTTGGCTTGTTGTCTCTTTTGGCTTGTTGTCGTTTTCAGCATGTCAGTATGTAAACAAACTACTTATTTTAATTGCAGATGGTTGACTTCATATTTGACATTGAAATTCATGTTGAGAGATGTTTTGTAAAGGACCTAACCCTTTACTATGTGGGTGGGCTTGTACATATATTGACAGAGATTGACCCTGATAAGTTGAGTTTCTTTGAAATTCGAGATTTATGCCATCTAGTTGGTGCTTCTAAAGAACACAGTAGATATAGGTATTTACTTCTTGAAGGTGATGTAGAGAATGATTTAAGGGCCATAAAATTAGATGCAGATGTGGTGAACATGACTACCCTTCATAAGGGATGGCCAACTAACAAAATCATAATCTATATTGACATAGATGTGGAGCCACTAGCAGTTAAGCATCCTGATGGAAGGGGAGTGGTAGATGATGGTGTAGGTGGTGTAGGTGGTGATGGAGGGGTGGATGAAAAAGATATGGAGAGTGATTGTGAGGAAGAAGAAGATGATGAGAATGTTGAGGATGTTGAGGTAGTGATAGAGTTAAAGAGCAGGATACTGAGGTTGGTGCAAGGGTTGAAGAACAGAATGTTGAAGGAGATGATGATGATGATTGGCTATATGAAGGCATAGAGGGGGATGACTTTGGTGATGACATATTTACTGCTCCAAACTCAACTCCACAAGGTTCTGCTCCAAAATCAAGTGATGCTCCCAATACAGCCCCAGAATCAAGCAATGCATCCCATGCAGACCCTGAGTGGGTTGAACCAGCTCTTGAGGATGACTTGGTAAGCATGGATGGGTCAATGATGAGCAGGTACCTGAGCAACCAGAATTTAATGCTAAGAGTGACATGAGAAATGTTGCATTGAAAAAGGAGATGAAGTTTCCTAATGCAAAGGTGGTCAGAGCTGCTTTGAGGGTGTGCAATTAAAAAACCTATTGACATCAAATTCAAGCTTAACGAGAGGACCAAGATATCAGTTCACTGTAAGAATAAGTGTGGGTGGAGATGTTATGCATCTTAACTAAGTGGAGAGCTAACATTTCAGATTAAGACATTGACTGATGACTGTACTTGCCCCAAGTCTTTTAAAAATAGCCAAGCAACATTTGCTTATGTTGCTAAGAGGCTCATTAAGGATTTTAGCAAAAATCCAAATTGAGAGGTGTGTGGTGTACACAACCATGTGATGCGATGCAAAATTTATTTGTTGACATAAGTGTAAACCAAGTGTATAAGTCAAAGAGAAAGGCAAAGAATTTGATCAATGGAGATGAGCAACTGCAGTATGGTGTCTTTAGGGACTATGCACAAATGATAAACATTGTAGACAAGGGGAGTAAGGCTATACTCTAGACAGAAATGGCTGATGAGAATTTCCAGCCAAAATTTAAGAGGATGTATGTTAGGTTTAATGCTCAGAAGGTAGGATTTTTAGGTGGATGCAGGCCATTTATAGGTTTACATGGTTGTCACATAAAGCATATATTTGGAGGATAAATCTTATCTGCCACTACTAAGGATGTAAATGACAACATTTTTTCAGTAGCCATGGTTATTGTGGAACAAGAAAACAAGGAGTCTTGGATATGGCTTTTGGAGATTTTTGCTGATGATATAGGGAGGCTAGAGGAGCTTCAGTTGGTCTTCATTTCTGATAGGCAAAAGGTATGCAAGTTTTGTTTAGTTATACTGGAATAGTTTAGTTTATATGTAGCTGAGCTAACATGTTTTGTTTGTTTGTTTGGTCATTTGCAGGGGAGGGGCTTATACCTACAATAGAGACACTATTCCCTACTGTGGAGCACAGATATTGTGTGAAATACATCTACAACAATTTCAAAGTAGATCACAAGGGATTGGAGCTAAAGGATGCACTGAGGAGGTGTGTTGCTGCCATAATAGTAAGGGAGTTTGAGAGATGCATGCAGTACATAAAAGATTTGGATGAAAAGGCATATCAGTATCTTGCAAACATTGCACCTGCACAGTGGACAAGGTCACACTTCACTCCTAGGGTCTTAACAGATTGTTTAGGAAATAGCTTGAGTGAGTCTTTTAACTCATTGATATTGAAGTCTAGGGACAAGCCTATCTTGGCAATGTTGGAGTGGATTAGGGTTAGACTTATGACTAGGCTTTACACAAAAAAGGAAGGGATAGAGAAGTATACTAGAAAGTTGTGTCCAAGAATACAAGATAAGTTGGAGAAATTGAAGGTTGAAAGCAAGCCATTTAGTGCACCCTAGCTGGCAGTTGCCTTTATGAGGTAGCTAGTCAGTATGAGAGGCATGTAGTTGATCTTATCAAGAAGACATGCAGCTGTAAGTATTGGGATGTAATTGGCATTCCATGCAAACATGCCATAATAGCCATTTATACAAACATTGAGACACCAGAAGCCTACACCCACCATGTTACCACAAAGAAACTTACATGGAGATATAAAAGGAGGTACTTCCTCCCATGCCTGGCCAGTCAAGATAGGCTGAGACTGGACAACCTACTCCTCTAGCACCTCACATATACAAACCACCAGGCAAGCCATCCAAGCAAAGAAAGAAGGCTCTTGATGAGTCTAAGAACCCTTACAAAGCAAGTAGGCTGAACAAACCTGTAAGTTGTGGGAAATGCAAAAAGGAAGGGCATAACTCAAGAGGGTGCAAGGCTGGCATCACTGGAGAGACACCATGGCAGAGGAGACAAAGGCTTGAAAGAGAAAAATTTGTAAGTAATTGAGATTTAAATGGCAAAAAAAAAAAACTTGTTTTTAAACTTACAAAGGTATTAATGTATTGAAATTAGGTTTTGTTGCAGGTAAGGGGAGGGGTGCCTGCACCTAGTACCAGATCTAGATCTGCACCTCAAGCTGCACCCCAGCCACCTTCCCAGCAGCCTACCCAGACTTACAACATGAGGTCTGCTACTCAGCCTTCATCCTCACAGAAAGGAAATCAAGCTAGGCCATCGCACATGAGAGCAGGATGGTTCTCTTCCTCACAGCTAGAGTTTCACACACCTAGGGAGACTTAGGATACCCTACCAAGTTCTTCACATGTAACTTAGTGTAGTTACCTCTTTCATAGATGGTTGTGTAGACTGAGATATTTTTTAACGAGTGGATCTATTTTTTATTTTGTAGCCTTCACTTGCAAATAGGAGCACTGGTGGTGTGAGGACTAGAGGACAGCTTGTTGCACAAAGGCCACCAAAAATGAATTTAGTGGGTAGAAAGAGAAAAGGCAAGAAATGAAGCTAGCGAGTACGCATGCCAGCACTGGGAGTAAAGCTAGTAGGAACATGTGGGCCTATAGCTAATGTTTTTGTTAAGACCACTGTTGGCTTTTTGTAATTATCAATTAGTGTAAAAAATAATCACCTTTTTGTAATTATCATATATATATATATATATATATATATATTGTATAGTTGTGATTTACAACTATGTTTTATGTTGGCTTTATTCCATGACAAAAAGTGTTGTAATTGCATAAATTTGTTTCCTTGTATTTTTGCGGGATTTAAGTTGATGTAGACTCAAGCTTTATTGAAGATCAGTGCATTTCTAGACTAGCTCGTGAGAAGTTTGCGAGAAGGATTCCCGCGTAAAAGGCATGTGAGAAGCACATGAATGGAAGCTGAAGAGTCGTGCTAGGCTATCAATTTCGTGAGTGTCTCGCGGGTAAGGCCTTCCCGCGAGATACTCGCGAAACTCTCTGCCTATAGGATTTTTAAACGTGACTTTCTTGCCCTTCACCCATACTATTTATACCCTTATTACCCACAAAAGTATGAGAGGCTATTTAGAGAGAAAAAGCCTAGATAGGCTTTCGAGAACAAGCACACATCTTTTAGAGAGAGAGCTACTAATCCTTAGTGAGAAATCAACCTAGCCTCTTCTCTTTCCCTCTCCCATTGTTATACCTTGAGAGGAGATTTGTACCCAAACACAACCCACACATTTTCAAACTGTAGAGAGTGTTTTGGAGATTAGGAAGTTTTGGGGATTTGCCAAAAGAAGCTGGTAAGGTTTGGCAGATGCAATTGGGCGTATTGTAGGATCCAGAAAGCTAGAGAAGACATGACTCTGTGAAGTCCGTTGGTAGTAGGAGCTTGGTGGGTTTAAGTACATTGGGTAGACTAGGTTTGGAGGGTATTTTGTTATTCATGTACTCCAACTTTATTCTCTAGTGGATCGATTACCGCTTAGGGAGTGGCGGAGAGGTTTTTCGCCAAGTTCTTCTGTTTCCTCTTCGATAACACATCGCCGTGTTATCTTGTGTTTGCATATTTCTTCCCTTGCTCTTGTGCTTTAATTTTATTGTTTGTTGTTCATGTTTATGCACTAGAGTAGTATCGATTGTTTGCGCTTCATTGACTTTTGCTCCAAAGTTAGAGTAAAATCAACTGAGCCGTAATTTTTTTAATTTGGAGTCTAAACAAGCTCTTGTGTTTTAACACAATTCCAAGCTTTCATATATATATATATATATATATATATAGCTGACCTTGGAATGTGCTTTTTTGTAATTTACCAGAAGTTAAGGTACAATACACTCCAAGTTGTTATTATGGTATGAAATTTTGTGGTATTATATGAAAGTTGTGGTATTTATTCAATTCAGTTTGTATGGAACATTATTTGTCCAAAATAGTTTATGTGGAACATCATTTGTCCAAACCAAATTATATGGAAGTTTAGTATTGCCACTACAGATTGTGTCCAAGTAGATTTTTTCAATACAAAGTATTTTGAAATTGTTATTGTGAAATGGTTGTTATGGTATGTGCAGGTAACTGTATGGAACATTATTTGTCCAAACTGGATTATATGGAAGTTTATTTATTACTACTACAAATTGTGTCCAAGTAGATTTTTCCAATACAGAGTGTATGGAAGTTGTTATTGTGGAATGTTTGTTATGGTAAGCATAGGTCATTGATAATTGACCAATACTTCTTTCATTATATGCCTAGAGACTAGTGGCTTGACCAATACTTCTTTCATTGAATGGTTGTTATGGTATGCACAAAACAATACTCAATAATTGACCAATTCTTTGTTCATTGACACATCAAAACATTACATCAATAGGCTAGTACTATTACAATGAAAATTCATTAACACCATTGCCATAACTATCTCTACTAACCAATTAATTACTTCAGAGCAACAACCTCAGTCTCTTCACTCCAGAGAACACAACAACAACAACAACAACAACAACATAACAATAACAAAAAATATCCATGACAAAATGCATGCAAAATTCCACATTCTCTGCTTCTCTTTAGCAAACATGTCCTTTTCCTTAGCTTTTGCACAGATAGCTCGAGCCTTTCTCTCCCTCTCCTTGGCTTTGGCTTCCTCTTCAAAAGCCTTTTCTACCATTTTCCTAGCTTCTTCTGCCGTTTTCAAAGCTGTCCTTTCCCTTTCATTGGTAAGTTGGAGAGCATTCTGAAGCCTAGACATCCTTTCTAGAGCTAAAGGTGCAGTTTCATTCCCACGAGGACAGGTTGGGTTATCAAGCCAAACAAAGAAAGGATACTTAGGACCAACCTTATAACTACAACCCAAGAACCTCCTCCCAAAATTGTACAAAATCAGACTTGTTCTCAAAACACAAGTCTGCTCATTGCACATATGCCCACATGAACCTGAGAAATTACCACTTGATGAAGACATATCAACAAAACACAATTCTTAGGAAGCCCAAATTTAGAGTTTCACACAGTAAGTTGGCACTTGGACAAAATTTGAAACCCTAAATCGAGAATAGACATAAATTCCTTGATTTTCTTTACCGAAACTACCTTCCCTAGCTTCGACGTTGCTCAAGTTGTGTTTTCTCCCCCTCCAGACACTCCAAACCACAAAGAAAACTACAATCTCACCATAGGTCTCTCTCTCGAAAAGTTTTTGAGTTTTGGGATTTTTGATCTGCATTATGCTGTGTTTTGGGGTTAAGAGGTGTTTTTGTAACAGCTGGGACTGAGGTGGGTTACGGAGATGGACAGAAACATACCATAGGTAGGTTAAGTGATACTTTTCAAACCATGGATAGGCAAAGTGATTTTTTCCCAAACCATAGGTGGGTTATGTGTAATTAACCCTTTTTTTTTCAACGCGAGTCTCTTTTTTCTTTGTTTTTTTTAGTCCTATCATAATTTTTGTTTTTATATAGATTATCAACGTTTGAGTTTGAGTTTAAGTTGAACTTGTTAGAGAGATAGAGTTTTACTCCTTGTTAAGTATTGATTAAACAAAAATAATTTTTATAAATAAAATATTGCGTTGACATGAAAAATTGTGAGAGTTTCAAAGGTTTTGGTTATATATATATATATTATTTGAAAAGTAAGTTGATGAAAATGGCAAGTGCCCTTTAATCAAATGAAAAACAATAACATTTAAAGATGTTTTTTTTAACCATTAGATTTTTTAGAAATTTACGATATAAAAAATGTGTAATTTTACAAGAGTTACAACAAGTGTAACTTAAACCCCTCTCTATCTCTCTTTCTATCTATCTATCTATCTATCTATCTATCTATCTATATATATATATATATATATATATATATATATATAATACTTTAAAGGATATAAAAGGCAAGGTACACCTACCAAATGCAATATAAAGCATATAATCCCGCTATTAGGAAAAATAAATAAATAAATAAACAGATGAGGGTATCATCTCAGTCAGACTCAGTGGGATAGGAATCATAGCATGTAATATATAACTAAACAATTGTATACCTTAAAATTGCAGGCCTACCGAAATCTAAAAATTTGGGGCATAGTGTCCTTTGTCACAGTTCATCGCCGCGAAGGAACAATTTGTGGAAATCTTTTATATTCTGTTTGGTTGAGGGGAGTAAAAGGGAAGGAGGTAGAATGATTTAATTTACCTTATTTGGATATTTTTTAAGGGAGAAAAGGGGGAGGGAATTGGAGGGAAGTAGAGAGGAGATCTGATTGTAGAGCTAAGTAAACATTATAAATTATCTATTTTACTCTTCACCATTTATAGCAATTACAAAAGGAATGACTAATTATTCTCTTCCTCTTTACTTAATTTTAAAAATATCCAAATAAGATGGAGGGTAAGTGGGTAACCATTCTCCTCCTCTCTACTCCTCGCTCTCTCCCTCCAAACATCCAAACATAGCATTGTTTCATTGCACCAACAACGGTAGGTTTCTTATTATTATTATTATTTTGAAAAAAGAGAAATAAATAAACATACATATACCATTCGGAAATAACAAGACTGAAACACGAGACTGCTCTAAAAAGGTGCTAATAATAACATTCCAGCAAAAGAAAAAGTACTATATGGAGTGGCATCATAAAAAATAACAAAAATTTCAAGCCAATAGCAACCCCCCTTGATAAAATTATCTGTGCAGCGATTAAAATGATAAAACCCGTGCTTAGGGAGTGTTTAATAACCACTGTGACTTGAAAATTGAAATCGGTAGTAGAGCTGGGACTTCAGTTCAAGGAGAACATTTATAACTAACATCTATATATATATATATATATATATATATATATATATATATATATCAGTAAACAAACGTAGGTTTGTACACATTATATGGATGAGCAAAATGAACACCCGTTAATAATATGCCAATCTTGTGAATATTATGAGATATTTTAGGGTCAGAAAACCAATATAAAAAAATCATATATATATATATATATATTATGGTAATTATTTGTTAGGTTTTTATATGAATAAATTCTGTTGTAATTTTCTCGTAGACTTATGATTCTCATATAATGATTTTTAGTAATTCGATAACCCTCAAGTATAATTCATAACAGTTTTTAAACCTAAAGTATAGTTCATATCATTTTTTTGTTAATTTCATAAAATGATTCAAGTATAAAACTTGTAAACCATATTGTTAAATAATACCTCAAATTTCTAATTCTATTTGGTTTCGATTTCCTTGGCATGAAAGAAAATGTTTTTCCTTAGTTTATAGGACAAAGATTATAATTATTCGTTAGTGTGCAAGACAAGGATTCTCCTTGTGACACAGAAGAAAAAGTAGTTTTCTTGATGAAGAAGTTGTTTTGTGTTCCTTGTTCATTAAAGAATAAGATTGAAGCCTTATAAATTGTCATTGTTGCAAAGGATTTAGTGGAGTATGCCCAAGGCTCTAATTCCCATTCAAGTTAATTTCATCCAATTCAACAATTGACCAAAATAGAATTTTAATAAATAATAAATTACATGAGCTTACATCAATCAAATACTTCTATTTCGATTAAAGCCTTAAAAATAGACATTGTTGTAAAGAGATTGCTTTGTGTGGGAGCACTTAATTGCTTTTTTTTTTGGGGGGGGGGGGGGGGTGCGGGGGGTGGGGTGTTGAGGCAGAGAGTTAGAGTTAGAAGGGTCTACCACATTTGGCTGCAAAAGACTGCCATAGTTCATGAAGAAAGAATTTGGATTACACTCAAGAGAAGCATCATTAAGGATGTCAAAGCTAAGCTAGGGTTTCAAACCAAATTCAAGAAGTTAGTTTTGAATGATACCATATGTTGTAATTGGGGGATTGATCCAAGTAGTATTTTAATTTGAACTCGAAACTCCGATACTGCTTTGTTTTGCCAAAGTGTTGTTTTGTTGTCCATGTATTGTTGTGCTGAAGTGCTAGTTTACATGCTTATAGATCTTTTGTTTAGTAGTTAATTCCTTTTGCTTTGCTATTTGTTTTGGTTATGTAGTTAGTCTTGTACTTTGGTTGCTGTGGCAGCCTAGTAGGGAGGTTTTATGTGCAAGTTTCTTCCCTTCTCTAGTAACGGGATCTTTCATATTTACTCTTTTTTATAAGCTAGAAAAAAACTGTAATAATACCTTTTCAATTTTGATTCTTTTATTATCGTTTAGTTTTCAATTGTTTTGATAAAAAATCTAAGATTCACTACAAAAAAATTGGTCTATTGCGGCGGTTCTACCTCCCAGCCTTAAGGTGCCGCAATAGCTCTATTGACTTAGTGAATTGCGCCACTGTAGATACACCTTTTAGCGGCAGTTTTGGTCTATTGCGGTGGGCATAAAACCACCACCATACAACGTTCGAATTCGTGTCAAATGACGACCCACCGCTATAAGCTGGCAAGTAAAACGGAGTAATTGCACTTTTAGCGGCGGGTAGAAACGTTGCTATATGTTTGCACCTTTAGCGGCGGGTGAAAACGCTGCTATATGTGCGTACCTTTAGCGGCGTGTCTACCTCCCACTATAGGTTCAAACATATAGCGGCGAGCTATAAGCGCTGCTATAGGGTTTCGTTTAATGTGAAACTATTGTGGCGTTTTTTGACCCGTCGCTATAATATATATATATATATATATATATATATATTTTCAGTGTGCTTTAAAACCACTGTTTACATCAAATATATTGTTGTTCAACCTATAACAAAAAACCTGTTTTGCATCAAATATATTGTTCAGACCTGTTACAAAGAACCTGTAATAGTTTTAGCTCTACTAACACAATACCACAAATGTATTTAATTAATAACACCACAAATGTCTCCAAACTAGCGTAATATTAATATAGAAATATATTATCAAATACATAACGTTGTCTATAACCACCATCATAAGATTAACAAAAAATGATGTGGTCTTTTGAATAAAACAATCGTTCAAATTAAGTTAATACTATAATCAAAGTTCCAAAGTGTTTAAAAAATATCCTTCAATGCTTGCAAAAAATGCGGTTGTTCTTCCATAATTCTTTGTACACAAAAAAGTGCTCAAACACTAAGATAAAACTTATAAGCTGTTTGGTTGATAGGATGCTGCTAACGATTTTGGCAGAGCTGGAGAATGTTCGGCCGAAGGAACATCCTACATACAAAGTATGGTTACTCAATAAGTGCGTATAAATGGAATAGAATGACAAGAAAATATTACCAAGGCAAAAAATGTCTTCAAAATTGTATAATCTTGATTTACACTTACATACTTCAATAACAATAACAATAATAGAACTTTATGCTAAGAAATTGTTTTTTTTTTTAAAACAATATTGAAGAAGAATTAAACATTAATAATGATTATATCTAAATAGATACATCAACAATTTGGTCTCAACAATTTGGTCTCAATTGATGAAAGTATATTACAATGGACTATATATTGTCACCTATCATCCAATGATTTTAATACTTTTGTTTCTCATGCTACTGTATGTAGCACTTGTACTAGTATAATAACTAGAGCCAACAGATTTTAAGGGGCACTAAAAAAATATTAATTGTCTTTTTTATAGAAGTTAGTTTACCCAGTTATATCTTCTTTATAGAAATTAAAAGGTCTGTCCTTACCTCTCACACTTCTGCACTTTTGTGAAAGATTAATAACTGTCTTTAATTGCTTTATTTTATCTTAATAACAATTAATCTCAAGAAGGTAAGGGTATGCAATCCTCTCTGAATTCACAAAGAGTACTCTTGAATATCTATCGTTTTCAAACCTATTAAAAGAAAGTGTTATCCTACCAGTCAATATTGCATTTTCAACAGGTGTTGCCTAAATTTTTTTTTTAATCTTTATCTTGCAACTAAACTTTCAAGTTCAATTTTTTATTCTTTCTAAAAAAATGTATTTTTATTCTTTCTAAAATAAAAATGCATTTTTAAAATACTACATATGATTAGCATTAAAACTTATTCTTTAAGGCCATTTGTGCATTTCCTGCTTTAGCATATCTAAGCATTAAAAATTAGTGTTTTTCTTGTACACTCACACACTGAGTTTTGTACCCACAACCTCACTCTTAACTCAATTTTATTGTCTTTGAAAGTACCCTCCACCCAAATTTATGGTAGAAGGACTTGCCATTTAATTTAGACTTCATTGACAACTTAGAAGGCATTCATTAAGACAAAAGATGATAATTCAGTTTTTTTTGCCTCGGATTGATTTTCTGGGCATATTTGATTGAGAACATTGTAGGGTCAAATCATGATCTGTTCATGTTTCATATTGACTCTATTATTGTAAGATTTGCTAGGCTCTCCCCCAAAAAATCAAGAAGAGAAAAAAAAAAAAAAAAACCCCCAAAGCTACTAACCTCCAAAACCCAATAGAAATCAACAAGTGGAAACAAACAATAGAAACACACAGCAAAACCAAAACTAATGAACCTGTTTCTCAGCTTAGTATCTCAATGACATGCCTCTGTCACTATGAGCTCTCACTTGTGAAGACCAAACCGAGCCGAGAATAGTTCATATTAGAGTATCAATTGGCTAGATGAAGAACGGATCTGAGCACGAAAAGTGTCCAAAACTTGCAAAAAAAAAATTAAAAAAATTGGGTGTCGTAAAACAATGAAAACAAAAACGAATCTATGAAAAAAAAAAATTACTTGTGGATTAGAATGGGAGCGAATCTAGGGTTTCGTAACGCCTGAGCCGAAGAAACTTCTTCATTTTTGTTAGTTGTTGGTTTAAGAAAGAGAGAGAGAGAGAGAGAGAGAGGCGGATGAAATAGCGGAAAGAGGGATGAACAACTAGGGTTAGAAATGGTAAGTGAAATGGGTCAGACTTGACCTAACCCATTTGTTTTTGGACCAAACTAGGCCCGATTTTTGGGTGGTGGTAGTGGTGGTGGTAGCTGTGATTGTGGGTGGTGGCGGCTGTGGCTAGAGGTTTGTGGGTAGTGGTAGAGATGAGACAATAAAGAGATGTTTGAAGTGTCTGAGAGAGAGAGTGTATATAAGAGAGTGTGTGTGTGTGGGAGACTAATGAAAATGTGATAAAAATAAAAAGGGACAAAAAAAAAAAAAAACAGAGGGAAAATTTAGCACTAGAGGGGGCAATTTCAGGGTCTATTGCGGCGAGCCATTGAATTGCCGCTATATCTAAGCCGAAGGCCGCTAAAGCAGGTCTATTACGGCAGGTCATTAGCCCGCCGTTGTAGTACATCGCAATAAATTTCATGTATAGCGGTGGGCCGAAAACGCGCCACAATAGGCGACCTATAGTGGCAGTTTTCGCACCCGCCGCAATAGGCTCGCCGTAATAGGCCAGTTTTTTTGTAGTGATTTAAGATTAATTTAATGATGATCTTGGTCCAATTTGATTTCAACAAATTATTATTTTTAAAGTGTTTTACATAATATTCACATGCTAAAAAATCATTGAGCAAATGAAATGAGATTTGAGGAATATATATTTTATAAACTAATAAATTTTTGGGGAAAATACACTTTGCTCACTTCTAGTTTGCCTAAAAAATACTTTACCTACATGTGATTTAAAAATTGACACTTTATTCACCTGAGGTAAAAAAAAAAAAATATATATATATATATATCTTAAAGCTGGGTTCCATCTTTCACGGTCTTAGAGAAGTTATCAAAATTATTCTTCCTTAAGATCAATCCTCCATTTGAAGCAAAAGAATCTCCCACTTTCTCTTTATCAAGAAAGCTTCCATTTTTAAGGCTCTCAGTTAAATTCCCAAAATGGGTTTTCCTTGAAGCCGTCCTTGCCTCCTTAAGATCTCCTATTGTAAGCAAGGTTTTCAGACCCGGACCGTTCATTGAACCGTAAAAAGAAGAGGTTCAAGGTTTTTAAGGTCGAACCGAGGTTGGACCGAGGTCGAACCGTGATGACGTCATAATTAATTTAATAATTATTTTAAATATAGATAAATATAATAAATTAGTATAAATTAAAAAACTAACTAAAATAATTCAAATAAATATAAAGATTATTATTCAAATGTATTTTTTATATCATAACTTTCATTATGATGTTTCAAAAATCAATGGAATATTCTTATTAATTGTTAAAGATAATAATAATAATAAAATTATTAGTTTACATTATACTATCAAGATAAAATAAATTTATATTATAAACAAAATGAATGTCTACAACATTATATATTTTATGCAAATATGTATAATATTGTACACTTTTTTATAAATTTATTTAATATTATACAAATTTAATCTATAATATAAATCCTAATTTACAATAACATGAATGGTTGTTGAGAAAAACAGTACATGAATTTAATATATGAATATGTGGGTTTGTAGTACTAATAAATCTTGAAAATTAAATATTTACATGTTTTCTAAAAAGTGCAATTAAATGAAAAAAGTTAAACAAATTTAAAAACAAATGAATGATTGAAGTGTTGCCACGTGTCCGACTTTTTCATGGGGAAGGGTATGTAAAAGAATTTCCTAAACTTACATCACATACTTATTGGTTTATAAGTAAAGTGAACTCTAATCAAAATATTTCAAAACAATGCAGGAACGTGGTGTGATTAAAACAATCCGAACTCATATTATTCTAAATAAAACATAATTAAAACATATTCGATATGATTCGAATATAGTCACAACTGGAAATATAATATAATTACAATTTAATTTTTTTATTTTAACCATTTAAATATTATCATGGCTTTTAAATGAAGTTTGTGATGTGCATTTGTTTTAGAACAATTTCCCTCTTTCTTGTGTGTATGTGTTTGTTTCTAAATATATATATATATATAAAATGATTATTTTTTTAAGATAGTAGCATAAATTATAAACATTTTAACAAAGCATGTATCATTTCAATATGATTATTTACAAGATGAACTTTCTTTTGGCAACTATTATAAAAATTTTATTTATGTACACTTAGTAGATTCAATTTATAATTACTAAATGGGTAAGGATCACGTTATTCTATGTGTAAATTTTTCTTAATGTTACACTAACGACTAACTCTTTACCAAATTAATATTTTTGAAAATTTTACTGTTGGATTATAGGTTCTTTATGTTTTTACATGCATTGCAAATTTTGTGTCAATTAGATGTTATTTACTAATTGATGTATAAACTTATTTTTTATATATAATTTTATAATACGAAAAACTTGAAATTTCAATATTTTATGGATAAGATAGTGTAGGTGCCTTTTGTATTAATGGGCTAAAGCCTATTTTGCTATGCCTAGGCCCATTTTGCTGTGGGTCAAAAAGTCGGGCCAGACCCAATATTCTAGCAGGACCGTGCTATAGGCTAGTCTGTGCACAAGCCTAGCATACAAGAATAGAGACAACAACGATAAACATGTACATATACATATTAATATTAATATGCAGGCATTTGCACACTTTTTATGGACTTAAAAGCAAATGCCTTACAGCAGAAAGTTAACTGTGGCAAATGGGCTAGTTACAATAGAAAGATTCAATTATCAGAAGATTCTAGCAGGTAAAGTTATGTATTGAAGCGTTTGCGATGAAGGTGAGATGCTTAATGTTCTCGCAAGAAGTGAACCAAAAAGAACCCGAACTTTAACCTGAACAACCTTACTATTGGACCATGCCATTAAAGTTGTGCATTTTAGGGAATGGGCCTAGATGGCTACTTGTTACTTTTTTTGGGATTTCGGAAGGCGAGTTTGCTAAAGATGGAGGGAAAAGATAGCTATTGATGCATGCCATTCTGCTGTATTTTCTCTCTTCTCTTATCATGATTCCTTTCCCTTTTTCCCTATTTTTTTTCTTTTATTTTCCTCTATTTTCTTGCCCTTGGGTTGCTCCTCCCCCTTTATCTATGGCAACTGCCTTTATTTTATAATGGGCTGATCTTATGGGATTTCTCCCTTTTATACTTAAAGTTTTACCAACTATTTATGGTCTGCTATGGACACCCCATCAAGGCTGCCCACCAACCTATTTGTTGCACACCTACTACCATTACTAGACATGCCTAGTGCATACTCTTTCTTCCACTACTCATTCCATGACAAATTTCCCTTTTGTTTGATCTTGCTATAGCCCTTCCCTTTTTTTTTTGAATAGATAAGGCTTTGGGGTTACTCATTACCTACCTCTCTGGTATGCATCAAGTGGTCTTAACCGTTTACCACCCCTTTTGGACAAAATGTCATCTCAGCAAAGTATTTTCCCAAAAGAGGCCCTAGTCACAAACCTAAAATAGACTTCCCCCCCCCCCCCCCGTTCCACCTAACCACACCCTTTGAATCCCTTGACCATGGGTCCACTTTTCTTGTATTGGCTGGGGACAAATTGGTGGTGCTCTGCTTGCTGTTTGTTTGCTCCACCACCATCTATTTTTGTTTTCTTTTGTTCCCACACCATTTATGCCACTGTAGGCTAGTTTTTTTTTTGTTCTACAGCATGTCCCCTCTGCCCGTGCTTATCCTCTATAGAGAATGATATGGACTTTTCTCTTGGGGCTTGCCTTGTTTTCTTTTGTCCCTTCTTGGGCTCATGGATTTGTTTGGCATAATTTCCTGCAAGACCAGCCCATTGGGCTTTCATTCCTTTCTTTCTTTCTCCCTCGGGCTTTTAGGGTCCATTAGCTACCTCTTTGCTTTTCCTCTTAGCTCTTATTATGCTTGTGGGCTTGCTTGTTGCCATTTCCTACCATGATGGCCCACTAGGCTTCATTTCTTTATTTCTTTCCTTTTTGGGCTTTTACGGCTCATTTGTGTCTATCTTGCTTTAATTTTACCTCTTATTGTGCCTGTGGACCTACTTGCTGCCATTTCCTACCATGGTAGCCCATTAGGCTTTATTTCTTTCTTCTTCTTTGGACTTTTATGGCCCATTTGCTTTGATCTTGCTTTTCAAACCTTTTCTTCTTCATTTTTACTTGCTATTGGATCTTTTTACTATTGGGCCCTTTTTATCAAAAACAGACATCAACAGATAGCTATTGATCTTTGATTGTCTTAAAATTTTGAAAGTATGAAAGGTATAAAAAAGAAATATATTCCAATAGTAGATTTGTCAAAATACAAATTCAATAAAAATTTATTGAATTATGGGATATTATTAAAAGTTCTACAAGGTGTAATTTAAACCCAACCCTTGAAACATAATATACTTGCAACATTATATAATTATAAAATTAAGGATAACTACTGCTAGAATGGTCACTAACAAGTTTTTAAGTGAGAATTGCAAAAGGAATTGTCTTTATTACAAGAAAGAAGTTTTTATTATTATTATTATTATTTTTTATGATTATTTAGCCATTATTGATATATGGAGTAGAATTTGCATTATTATATTCCTTAGGGGCAGACAGCTATTTGAGTTTTTTTAAAAAAATTATTAAAAAATGTTTTAATTTTTTATTTTTATTTTAGTCACTCGCTTTTTCAGCCAAAATATATGTTTTCTATAATAATAATTGATGATGCATGACAACTGATGATGCATGAAAATCAGCAGGTTGGAATGTTTCGAGTTAGGATAATGGTTATTGATCCCAAAAAAAAGAAAGAACTGTCAGGAATAACCAGTGTAACCTAACCAAGGACTCTCCGATGGTTAAGTCACTTTTCTCTCTAGAACACAAGGAAAGGGAAAATAGTGAATAGTGGGACTTACCTTGGGTGAATGAGACTTGCTCCTTTTATAGAGAGTTAGAAGTGGGTCTACTTGTTCTTATCCACAACCATAATGAGTGATGTGTGTGGTTAATGGAGATAACGGGATACGTGGAGCGGATTACAAAAAATCCCCTCCACGTTTTAGGAGTAGTGCATCATGGTCTGATTGTATGGAGCCCTTTTGAGAACTTTCTCATTGAATTCAATAAGTGTCCTCTGGTCGTCCATACTCTTGGGCCATGGACAACCATCTTGAAATTGGGTGATTTTATTACCTATGAGTTGTATTTCCCCCCATGATGCTCATTTTGGACATGGCCTAGTTATGGACGACCACTATGGATGAGTTGACCTTAGATTGATCCCCCATCAGTTGCCTCCTTGTCCATGTGTCGTCCATGCTACTATTGGCTTGACCCGTGGTGGTTTTCCATTGGTTGAGGGTAATCTAAAATTGAATGCTCTAGATGTTGACATGTGGTGTGATCTTGGTGCTCGCTTGTCGTGTCATTTCGTTCTTCAAGAAAAGTGCCACGTGGCACGTTCTTGTTGGTTCGCGTCATTTCAGTGCCTAGGTCTGTACCTATAAATAGTGAAATTCCTCTCTTACCCACTCACATTTCTCATATTTTCTCCTCTAACATCTATCGTCTAGTGCCTCATCTAGGAGTTTTCTTTCGTCCTTAGTCATCCTCGTTTAGAGCCAGGTATCCTCTTATTCTCATCTTTAGGTTTTTCTTTAGAGCTTTTTCAAAATGTATGAGATTATAGTGTCTTCGTCTAGTGATAGCGACAAGAGGGAGATAGACAAGTAGCACAATGAGAGTAACTCTGGTGGTAGTAGTAGTAGTGATAGTGGTAGCAATGATAGCAATAATAGTAGGGGGAACACCATAGACAAGCAATACTTGTCTGGGGTTCTCGGAGTTCTCCTAGAAGTCCTCCAAGAAAAGATGAGGACAAGAATGGCCTCTGGGTCATTTGCTAGTCCATCCACCAATGCCCTATCGTCTACCTCTTCAAGCGAAAATGAGACTTTATATTGTTGTGCTGTAGGCATCCCTTCTAGGATAGATGAGAAAAACTTAATTCCCTTAGGAGTTGGTACTAGATCCCTAACGACCTTAACCCTCGTTTGGCCGTCCGTGGTGAATGGTGATGTAATCCTCATTTTTTTTTTTTTTTTTCTTTTGACGGGCTGTAATCCTCATTTTGGAGTTGGTATATATGAGGCTTATCTTCTAGGGGGGCTTAGGTTGTCTCTTAATGTCTTTGCTAGGGTAGTACTCCATAGGTTAGGCATAGGCATTAACCTACTCAACCCTAATGCATGGAGGCTTATTATATTCATGCAAATATTATGGAGGGAAGTTTTTGATGGAAACCGTCCTCTAATTGTAGACAAGTTCCTATATTGTTACAAACCCTCAGAAATTAGTTAATCCCTAGGCTTCTACCGGTTTTTTGCTAGGGGTTCAAACTATAGATTGGCCAAATCCCTCCCAACGTCTGATAGGAGATGGAAGATGGAGTTTTTCTTCATCCTAGGGTTCTAGGATGGAAGCCCTATTGAGGTAGCTAGGGATCCATTTCCTCCCTACATTGGTGAAATAGGGAATCATCGTCTAGAGGGTATGTTACTTTCCACTGCTCGTTTTACTTATTTTGTTATATCCATCTAACTCTATTTGCTTGCTTTCTTTCTTTTTAGCTATAAGACGACCTTCCTTGAGTAAGTTCTATCTTGATCGAGTCCAGCAAACACGTTTGGAGGCTTGAGGTGAAGATCTGCAAGATGGATAAGGAATCCAACCGTCGAGCTAAGGTGAGGGCTAAGTTAAAGGACGAGGTAAAAGAGCTGAGAAGGATACTCATCTTGACCATCTCCAAAATAGAAGTGATGAGCTAGAGAAGCAGCTATTAGGAAGTTCAAGGCATCTAGCGAGTTTACTGACCCTTTGGACAGAAATAATATTGCTAGGTTTAAGGACTTTCATATGGACCCCCTTGAACACATACCTAAAGTAGGTTTCAGCCCCATCAAACTCTATGCTGCTGCTGAAGTTCTCTTCTCTAAATGAGTTCTAAAAATGTAAATGTTAAAGACAATGCCTAACTTGCCAAGGACGACCCAAAGTCTAAGGATACTTCCCCCAATAGTTTATACAAGAAGAATTTGTAATCATCTTTATTTCCTTTTTTTTTCTTCTCTTCTCTTCTATTTTTTTTAAAGGGTACATTGTTTTGGACCATTTAGATTTATTCAAGTACATTAGCTCGTCCAAGTTTAAGGACAAGCATTTATACAATTGCCTTTTTTAGACCTGACACATTTAAGCGTTTTTTGGATGATGGTCGTCTACCCTTTTATTTATGAACATATTTCTGTCCTTGTATGAATGTTTGTTTCTATCACCAATTTTTATATCCAAGTATTATCTATTCCATGGTTTGAATTATCATGGAACAGCTAAGTATTTTCCCCGCCCTTATTTTGGACTTTTTTTGGAATTTTTTGTTTGTTTATCCTTTCGTCTATAGTTTGGATTACTCAGTATTGTTTTACATGTATGCTTTTCTTAGTCCATTGTTTTTGGAAAAGTGTACTAGGAGGTGTTTGTTCCTTCCCTTTGTACTTAACGTTATTGCCTTAGGTTTTATGGCAATTTGCCTTTTCCTCGTCTAAGGATGGCTCATGACAATACATCTACGCATCTAGAGATTTTAAACGCCTTTAATTTCATATGGATGTTAATTTCACAGAATCATCAACACTTAAATTAGAGAATTCAAGCTTCTTTATATACAATAAAACTATACATAACATAGTCTGTAAACATCAAAGAACTTAGGACGTAGCATTGTCCAAAGATGTCATTCAATGCTAGTACTTAGTCCTTTTTTTAGGAAATTCAAATTACTTTATATACAAAAGGACTTTGTTCATAACATCGTCCATAGCACACACTAGTAGCTAGTACTTTTTAAAGAATTCAAATGCTAGAAAACATAAAATAATGTTGAAAAACATAAGTGCTGAAAGATAACATATATAAACTACTAGTGATCACTAGTAATCTTTAGTCTCATCCATGCCAACCTTCCTAACGAGTCTCCTTCACTGGTAGTACTTCCTTAAGTGCTTCACATTCCATGGATGTTCTAGCTTTCGTCTATCTAGGGCTTTCAAGTAGTACAAACATTGCCTTTTGGAATTGATAACTTTGTATAGACCTTCCCAATTAGGTCCCAACTTTCCATGAGCGGGGTCTTTAGTAGCCAGGGATACCTTTTTTTAGGACGAAATCTCCAATGTTGAATTGCCTTGGCTTTACCAATGCGTCATGGTGCATAGTCATCAGGTTCTTGTAACGTACCACCCTTTTTTCTACATCCATTCTTACCTCGTCAATAAGGTCAAGGCTTAGATGAAGCCGTTTCTCGTTCTCCTTATTGTTGTAGTGGGCCACCCTGTAGCTAGTTAGACCAACCTCTGCGGGTATCACTACATCACTTCCATATGCTAAATTAAAAGAAGTTTCTCTAGTTGGAGTCCTTACTGTAGTCCTATATGCCCAAAGGACACTAGGTAATTCATCTGATCATATCCCTTTTGCTCCCTCGAGCCGAGTGTTGATGATTTTCAGTAAAGATCAGTTTGCAACTACAACTTGTCCGTTAGCCTGTGGGTGGGAGGGTGAAGAGTAGTGAATCCTGATCCCCAACTACTCATAAAACTCTCTAAATGGTGTATTGTTAAACTGGCGTCTGCTGTCTAAGAAGGGCACCCTAGGAATTCCAATGTTGTAGATAATGTTTTTCTAGAAAAAAATTTTGATGTTCCACTGGGTAATTTTTGCCAATGGCTATGCTTTCACCCATTTGGTAAAATAATCAATCCCTACCACCAAAAACTTTATTTGTCTCGTCCCTATAAAAAAGGGACCAAGGATGTCCAACCCCTACTAAGTAAAGGGCGAAAAGGCCACCATTGGGGTGAGGTACTTTGATGGTAGTCTAGGTACGTTACTATAGCGTTGATACTTGTTACATACTTTGACATAAGCCTTGGCATCTACTTGCATCGATGGCCAATAGTATCCTACACAGACTATCTTATGGATGAGGGATCTAACCCCTAAACAATTTCCACAAGCTCTTTAGTGGACATCCCTCAGGATGTAGTGGGACTCATCTGGAGTTACCTCAAATAGGACTAAAAGAAACCCCTTTTATATAACACCTCATCTGTGAGGACAAACTTCGCTGCTCCTACCCTTAGCTTCCTTGCCTCTTCTTTATTTGTAAGAGGAGTCCATCTCTAAGATAAGACATGATTGGATTGGTCTGATCTCCATATATCTGATTCATTATTGGAATATCAATACTTGGGATATACTGGACTTTAATCTGATCTCCTTGAATCTATAAATGTCGTCTTGGCTAAGGTGTCGGCTTTTGCATTTTCCTCCCTTAGTATTTGTTGAAATAGGGTCGTTACGAATCTTTTAATGCATTATCTAACATTGTTCAAGTAATTCTTCATCCGTTTCTCCTTAGCTTCACACATTCCATTCACTTGGCCTATCACTAACTGTAAGTCTCCTCAGACGAGGATTGAATCTACTCCAAGTGATTCAGCTAACTCCAAACCTTAAAGTAAGGCCTTATATTCTGCTTTGTTATTAGTTGTTTGAAACTGTAGATGGACTGCATACTCCAGATGATCTCTTTTTGGAGAGTGTAAAGCTATCCCAATTCCTCATGCATGTCATATAGACGAACCGTCCACACGGACGACCCACTACTTTGCCCCCTGGTCTTCTTCTTACTAACTACTGGCAAAAATGAATTTGGCAATGAAGTCTGCCAAGACTTGAGTTTTTATTGCTTCTTTTAGTCGGTATTGCATGTTAAACTCACTAAGTTCTACTGCCCATTGGATTAGTTGTCCAGCGGCCTCTAGCTTGTTCATGGTCTTTTTTAGTAGGTGATTTATTAAGACGTTGATTACATGAGCTTGAAAATAAGGCCTCAACTTTCTTGCTGCTATCAAATGCTAGCTTTTCCATATACGAATATTGTTTTTCTGCTTTCCTTAAAGCTTTGTTGGTGTTGTAGATGGGCTTTTGTACCTTCCCTTCTTCCCTGATCAAGGCCAAACTCACTGCATGAGGGGACACCGCTAAGTAGAGATACAATTATTCACCTGGTTTTGAATGGCTTAGTAGCGGAGTTGAAGCGAATTAAGCCTTCAAGTATTCAAATGCTCATTGGCACTCGTCCATCCATTCAAACGCTTTCCTTAATACTTTGAAAATTGGTGAACACTTATCGGCAACTTTTGAAACAAACTTTGTTAAGGGCAGTTACTCATCCAGTGAGGCTCTGGACTTCCTTGATATTCTTCAAGGGTTCCATGTTCAAGATCACTTGGATTTTATCAGGGTTTGCTTCAATCGTTCTTTGTGAAACCATGAAACCAAGGAATTTTCCTGATGCAACTCCAAAGGCACATTTTCTTGGATTTAGCTTCATCTTATATTGCCTAAGTGTATCAAAATTTTCTCGAAGGTCGCCCAGATGCTGCGTCTCCTTCACACTCTTGACCAGCATGTCATCCACGTACACTTCAACATTTTGCCCAATTTGTGGATGAAATATATGGTTGACTAGCCTTTGGTAAGTAGCTCTTGCATTTTTTAGACCAAACGACATTACTTTGTGATGAAAGATGTTTTCTCTTGGTCTGCCTCATCCATCTTAATCCGGTTGTACCCTGAGAATGCATTCATGAAGCTTAGCAGCTAGTGCCCAGATGTTGAATCCACCAATTGATCAATGCATGGAAAAGGATAGCTATCCTTGGGGCATGCATTTTTTAAATTTGTGTAGTCCATGCACGTCCTTCATTTGTCATTAGCCATTTTAACCATTACTACATTAGCTAGCCAATCAAGGTAGTAAACTTTGCAGATGAACTCTGTGGTGACTAATTTGTGAATTTCTTCTTTATTGATAGCATTATCTCGTTCTAGGGTAAACACTCTTTCCTTGTGTCAATCCCAGGCATGTTTTCATGGCTCCATGCAAAAACATCTGTACTCTTTTTAAGGAATCCAAAAAGATCCTGATTTGTCTTCTCCCCCATGCTCATCCCAATTCTAGTAAATTTCTCTGTGTTAAAATTGTCCAACGGTACATCTTCCAATATTTCAATTGGCTCAGTCAATGTTCTTCTTTCCTCAATGTTCATTGTTTGCATTTGCTCATCCATGGCCAACATTGCTAAGCAATATTCTTAAGCAATTAATTGATTTCCTTGTACTTCTCCAATGCCATACTCTGTTGGGAACTTGATAGACAAGTGGTAGGTAGATGTTGCAACCCTCCAATTGTTCAAAGTTGGTCGTCCAATAATGGCATTATACAAGGAAAAATAGTCTACAACAAGGAAATTTACTTCCTTATTGATTTGCCATGGGTAAGAGCCAACCACAACTAGCAAGAAGATGGTGCCTACTAGTAGAACTTTCATTCCTCCAAACCTATTCAATGGCACAATCCATTGGAAAAAATAATTCCTTACTAATCCTCATTTGCTGGAAGGCTGGATAGTAGAGGTTGTCTACTGAACTCACAATGTCTATTAACACCCTTCTAGTTGTATAATTTGCAATCATCAAAGTAATGACAATTGCATCATCATGAAGATGGTGTAGTCATCTTGCATTTTCGTCAGTGAAAATAATGGCTAGCTCATCTTCTCTGATCATGGTGGTCATCCAGATATTTGAACATTCTAGACTTCCCGTAGGTAGGTCTTCTTGGCTTTGGATAAGATTCCTGTTGATGTACCCCTTACAATGATACTTATTTCTCCAAGCGGTTGACGCGTTAATTCTTCTACTTTTCCCTTCATTGGTTGTCTCTCCTTGTCGTCTCACCCAAGAAAATTTGTTAACTTTCCCTGCTTAATGAGAACTTCAATCTGCTGCTTCAAGTCATAACATTCAACCATATTATATCCATGGTCACAGTGAAAACGATATCCTTTTGGGCCATTTCAAGGATGGATCGTCTTTGATCTACATCAATGCTTGGTCAAGCAGAGTTTTCAGGGGAGTGTAGTCAGAATATCATCCCGAGGATGACCCTGCTTTCTTACCGACATTATCCCTTTTCTCCCTAACTTTGGCTTTCTTTGGATGAGGACCTTGCTCTGGATAGTGTACATAACCATTTCCCAGTCGTTCACCTTTCTTCTTTTTCTTGGCAATAATTGCTTCTTCTATGTTCATGAAACTTTGGATCGAATGTATCAATTGTTAGAATATGTGCCCTTTAAATCCTATTGTATGATGCTATGTATGACATTATATTATGATTAATAAAGTTGTTTTATTATTATCTAAAATAATGGTAACATGAATATCTGGACATTATCATATAGTCCATGAGATGCATAGTATGTGATTTATGTGATTTAGTCACAGAAGATATAAATCACAAGTTCTTTGTTAACTTGGAATTTTAGTTCGTAGTTGGTGATGAAATTGAGCGTTTCATCTACTAAGACTATAGCATATTAACTAAGATGATTTGTTTTGATCATGGAAGTAGAGACCTCTAGTTGATATGTTGATATGTTGATATGTTTTAAGAGTTAAGACATGTTGAACTAAATTGCTGTGAGATTTATTATTCTCCTAATGGCAGTCAAATGAATAATAAATCTCATGACTTCTATTTACATGAACTCTTAATCATGAGAGAATAATGGACTTGATTATAAAGTGTTGGTTGCTTTGATATATCAGGATTGAGATCTAAAGTCACGATCAAAACCTCAGTATGTTTGGCAGCCATATTTAGTGTTGATGGAACATATATTCTCAAAATGGAATTCATAATCTCTTAACAGAGATATAAAATATTCCCTTAAGATAAGTTTAATGGGTTTTGTTATTCAGAGTGCTAGGCCTAACCACTTTACTAAGGACTTTCTAAAGTATATATTTATGAAATTTGATTTGATAAATATATGATGAATAACTTAAAGAATTAAATCGGGTACTCAAGAATTAAGATGTAGTAATCTTCAAAATAGCAATCTACATTCATGACTTTGTATTACTACGAATATTTTATGAAGAGGTTGCATGATTAATAAAGTCTTGGGATATAATTTATTAATAAGGTCTAGAGTGCAATTATATTTATATAGTAGTATTAAATATAATTAATGGTAATTTTGGACTTGTCAAGAGTTGACAGAATAGCCTAATGCCCATTGGAGCTAGAGTCTTATTTGTTCCCTTTTGGTCTTACTCCAAGCCACATACTAAAGCCCAATTGGAATGGTCTAAAAGGCTAGCCCAATTAGATAATCAATTCGATATAAGGAGAGAAATATACAAAGTTTAATATGCACTTGTGTGTGGAATAAAATGGTGTGTATGTGAGTATAAAGGCTAGGTTTCTCTTTTATGAACTCCTATAGCATGCACCTAGTGATTCTAGTTCATCTTTGCCTCTTTTGGGTAGTATGTTATTCCAGTAGGACATTTCTCCCAAAAAGAGCTTAAGCGGAAACCCCAAAATAGGTTTTCTCATTATCCCCACCGCTAGACCACACTCTCTTTTACCTCTAACCCATGACCCATCGCCCCTGCATTGGCTGGGTATAAATGGGTGGTGCTTGAGCCTTGTGCATGTTCCACTGCCATATGAATCCATTGCTTGTCTGATGTTCACACGTTTGCTATTGCCTATGGGTTTTTTCGGTCCTGCCACGTGTTCTACTACTTGTTTGACTCTTTGTGGCATGGGTGAGTCATTGGGTCTTCATCCTTTGCATCTCGTTTCTTCTTTAGGCTAGGAATTGCTTGGATGTGAGCTTTTGCTTCTTTTAATTATGCCCCTGTCTCCTTTCACTTCAAGTTTGTGGGCTAACGAATACTCTTGCCACGCCACTGTATTATTTCTGCCATGACAACATTTAACTTGTGTTTGTTGGGTTTCCTGTAGGCCTGTCATGCTAGTTTCATGTATTATTCTTCCCCTTAGTTTACGTTGCCTAGTATTCCTGCTGGGTCAGTCCTAATAGCATTTTGAACTTCCTCAGCCCATTTTATTCTTTTGGGCATCCACAGCCCATTTCATTCCTTAGGGCATCCTTGGCCCATCTTATTCCCTTATACTTCTTGCATTCCCATGCACTTTTGCTTAGTCTCTTGGGCTTCCCTAACCTAATTACCATATCCTTTACTCTTGGGCTTATTAGTTTTTGAATCAATCCTATTTACTAATTCCTTTCTTTGGTTCTTATGATTCCCATGGGCTTACTATTTCATTATTTAGGGCCTCCTTGGGCTCATTTGCTTTCTTTGGGATCTTTTTACTTTCTTATAGGCCTGTTGACCATTATTCCTACCATTTGGGCTTAATGACTTTTTGCTTTACTACTTTTTCTTTTCTCACTCCTTTTTCATATTGTTGGGCTTCTTTTGTTATTGAGCCCTTTTTGCTAAAATAGGCATCAACATTTAGCCACCTAGGCATGTGAGTTGCTCCTATGGTTCATATGCGAACAAAAATTCTCTTCTTCTTCTCTCGTTTTTCGTGGGTTTTTTTTTTAAACAATGGGCCCCGTCTTGTTTTCTTTCTTGCCATGAATAATGTTGTCTTTTCAAATTTTCCAATTCAGTAGTTATTCTGAAACATAGCTTTTGCTTCATTAATACGATGCTTCTTTTGACGACTGACCTATTGCATTCTTTCATGTCATCTTTATTGTCATTAGTACTTAAACTTCTTTCCTTCCCATCATTCGCTCAGAACGTCTTTTCCTTCTTTATGTCTTCTTTCTTAAAACATCCTCACCAATCTATTTCAATCGAATAAGTCGTCATGACACTAGCGAAAGGTGAGAGTTCTTTCTGCCGTAAGGGAAAAGAGATTGTCATTGGTGATCCTGCCACCAAAACTCCAAGCAAAGATGCTCCCCTCTTCAAATTGGAACACTCCAAAAAGGAGGAAGGGGGTCGTGACCTAGATAGCTAGTGCACTTCCCTCATTGGCCCGTGGTACGACACCCAAATTCATTTCTTGGTAGTGCTTGGTCATTACTTGCCTCCACCACCGGGTCACGTGTGGCTCTCCATTTTTTGCCGTGACATGGAGGTTTCTTGGGCCCGTTTGGCTTCCTCAATCCTCAATCTTGGTATACATCAAGGAACTTTGCTTGCTCATCTACTTCTAGTTTAGGTCGGGTACCTCTTTAGGTTGGAAGGAGCGGATAGATGAAGAATTGTCTAATACAGGTTTCATGGAGGCGTTGCAGCAGGCAGGCATGTTGAAGGCTATTGTTTCATTGCGTTATCTGTCCAACTATACGGACTTGTTCAACCTCTATCACCTAGTCCGCCGATGGTGCAACACCATCCATACCTTCTTCCTTTCTCGCGACAAGATCATCATGACCTTGGAGGATGTGGCAAATCAACTGTTGTTGTCCATTCTTGGCAATGTAGACCTAAGTAATATTGAGCTTTCTCCTGACAAGGAGGTAGTGGAGGCCGAGTTGAAGAAAGGGATGACTGGCAATGCGAAGTTGTCGCATTGGGTAGGGGCTTTCACCAAGGCTTTTGATATAGTCCGTCGTGCGGCCTTTGTTGCATTCTAGCTCTGTAAGTTCACCTTTGGCTCTCATCCTCATTATGCCGTAGAGTTTCTTTATTTTCAATTAGCCATACAGATTTTTGCCGGGGTGAGTCTGCCATTAGCCCTTATGTTTCTAGGTTATTTGTATGTACAGCTAGACATTTTGCAGAGTGACGAGAAGTAGGCAAGCTCCTACCATATATTTACTACTTCTACCCACAATACCATTTTGGGCATTTGCTATGGAAGCGTTGTGCTAGGCACTTGGCTAAGTGCAAGTCTGTCCGTTTTGCCAAAGAGAAGTATCATTCCTGTTTGAACGTTATTACTGATTTTTGTGACCGTTTTGTATCTAATTTTCCATTGGCTTATCCTTGGGTTGGGTTGAAGCTATTTAGGCATCCTACTGTAGAGTTTTTTTTATAAGGGAGTTGGCTTTTGTTGGAGAGCATACAGGAATTTGGGAACTGGCTTTACATGTGTTGATTTGATTATGGGCCCCTTTACTAACATTGCTTGGACCACCACTTTGTTAACTGCCTTTAATGAGAGAGGGATTATGTACTTGGTAGCCACTAATGCTGGGTGGCTGCCTTTGCTGATGAGGGCATCTGATTTATGCACTATTCTACCAATAGAGTGAAGAGGCATTTTGGGTTGGATCAAAACATACCTGATGATTTCACTACTATTCTAGAGTCTGCTACTTCTGTTCGACCATTCTTGCTACCTAGTGCTTTTGAGTTTTGGAGTAGACGTTTCATAGCAATCAATATTCCAAGTTTACAGAGAAAGGGTCTTTACACAGCTGTAATGCTTGGATATTGGTAAACTATAATGACTTTGTTTAAGCAGGAGTTGTTGGATAGCCATGGGTTTTCTCTCATTCCTCTTGATGGTTTCCATGCCATTATTTTCTCTAACCTACGGTTGTTGCTTCCTACCAAGTTTGTGGGCATATGCTAGGAGGTAGAGTAGGTATGCTATATTTCAATGGCAAGCACATGAGAAGGGGTGGTACTTGTATGCTGGTGAGTACGCCACTAATTTGGAGAAAAAGGTGAGGTGGTGTACCTTCCTACGCCTACAAAGAAGGGCTTGGTGTCTCGGTCCTTCAAGCCCAAGTCTACCAAGAAAGGTGATGATTCTTCTAAGACTTGTTCTAATATCGTTTCCTATGAGGGTGGTCTTCCTCCTATTGGTAAAATAGTTCTTGAGGGTTCTTCTCCTCCTGTAGGCAAGCCCAGGTCTTCCACTCCACGGTCATCCATGGATACTCCTTCTTCTAGCAGGACTTGCGGCAGTAAGAGAATGACAACTCCACCATCTCCATTTGCAACTACTAAGAGGAGAGTATGTTACCTTTAACCTTGCTTCTTCTTTATCTTTTCTTATTCATGGGGCTTTCCTGTGGCCAACTCCGAATGTATACTCATGCATCTCTTTCTTTTTTTTCATGGCAGTCTAAGCATAAGGAGGACACCTTTGCCACCTATCCCATCTTACTTGATGAACCAAGTGGGAGGTACATTCATTCTCTTTGCATGCATTCTTATTGTCTCCTATTACCATGTGCTTTCTCTCTTCTTTTTCATCAATTCATTATTTTTGCATGTTTAGTTATTTCCTCTTCTTGCCTCAACATTCGTCTTCTCCTTTTTTTTTTTTTTTTTTTTACATAGGCTGACCCTAAGCCCCTTTTTGTTTATCACCCCATGAGTGAGGATGTCTTTGCTACTATAGGTACACCCATAGAGGGTTTCATTGATGGGGCAGACATAGTGGTCGAGGCCATAGCTTCTACTTCTGCTGCTACACAGGGAGCTCTTTCTGAGGCTCTCATTCCTTCACCCAAGCCTGGCCCTGTTGATGAAAGTGCTCAGACCAAGAGGGTTGGTGAGTCTGTTCCTATTGTTGCCAATACTCTTACTCAAGATGTCACTTTGCAGGTGCATCTCATACTGGAAGTGCTTCTCTTACCACTCCCTCTGTCATTTCTAATAGTGATCCCTTTGTTGTTCTATCCCAAGCTATAAAAGATGGTTCCTCCTTGGTGGTCACTCCTTCACCCATTCCTAGTTCTGCTAACCGAGGGCCTAATGCGGATTTGTCTTCTGATGAGGGATACAAGGAGGATCTTAAGGATTCTAAGGATAAGCCTGACATGAAGAAGAGGGTTTCTAATTTTGATAAAGAGGGCGAGCACCAGACTGAGGCTATGGGTATATGTCTCTTGTTCTTGAAAGCTCTTCTTTTTCTTTTCTTCCCATCATCTCCTGTTATCAACTTCTGACTGATTCATGAATCAATTTTCCTGGCCACAGACATTCCTAAAGAGCCTAAAACTGTAGCAGACACCAATGCCCATACCCCTCACTTCTGCCACACCTATAGCCCTCACTCCTACGGATCTTGGTATTTTTATTTTCTAAATATCTTTTTTATTCTTCATTATGGATTCATCATCTCATCTTGCCCATTCCTTGTAAACTCATGCTATACTTCATATTTCTTCCCAGATCTGACTCCTATCGAGGTGGCTTTATCCTCTTAATTTGAGGTTGGCAGCAATTCTGCCATCGTTCTTGATCTAGTAAGCAAGGCCGCTACCTTCTTCATTCGGTTTGACCAGCCTAAGACCAATGATCTTGATCCTGCAGATTTCTAGGGTGCTGGAGCTCCTCATGTTGATTTCTGTGGTGGTGGAGGCAGTCTATTGTTGGATAAAAATATGGTTTTGTATCTCATACAAAACACACAGCAGAAGCAACAAACAAGGATCTATTTCATTCATGATTGACAACATGCACTATGTAAATTTCAGAATTTAAGAACAAGATAGCGTATCTTGGTGTGGAGAAATTCAAAACAAAAATTAGAAGCACTTGGGAACACTTTTAATCTTTACTCCAATTCCACTTTATGCCCAAGATGTGTGGTCTCCCAATCAGTTTCCAAAGGGAGAATGAAAGTGTGTCTCACACTCTCTCTTTTTCTTTTTCTCTATGATTCTTTTCTTAAAAAAAAATTCTGTATGTTTCTCCCTTTATAACTAACTAATTATCTAATTGGGCCAGCCTATTGGGCCTTTCCAATTGGGCTTTAGTGTGTGGCTTGGAGTGGGACCAAAAGGGATCAATAAGACATTAGCTCCAATGGGCCTTAGGCTTTTTCCGTTAACTCTTGACAAGTCCAAAGTTACCATTAATTATATTTAATACCACTATATAAATATAATTACACTCTAGGCCTTATTAATAAATTATATCCCAAGACTTTATTATGCACGCAACCCCTTCATAAAATATTCGTAGTAATACAAAGTCATGAATATAGACTGCCACTTTGAAGATTACTATATCTTAATCTTTGAGTACCCGGTTTAATCCTTTAAAGTTATTCATCATATATTTATGAAATCCAATTTCATAAATATATATACTTTAGTAATTTCTTACCAAAGTGGTTGGGCCCAACTCTCTGAACAACCAAACCCATTAAATTTATCTCAAGGGAATATTTTATATCTCCATTAAGAGATTATGAATTCCATCTTAAGAATATATGTTCCATCAACACTAAATGTGACTGCCCAACATACTGAGGTTTTGACTATTACTTTAGATTTCACTCCTGATATATCAAAGCAACCCACACATCATGATCAAGTCCATTATTCTCTCAAGATTTAGAGTTCTTGCAAATAAAAGTCGTGAGATTTATTATTCATTTGACAGTCATTAGGTAAATAATAAATCTCACAGCAGTCCAGTTCAATATGTCTTAACTCTTAAAACATATCAACATATCAACTAGAAGTCTCCACTTCCATGATCAAGATAAATCATTTTAGTTGATACGTTATAGTCTTCACAGATGAAATGCCCAATTTCATCACTGACTTTGAACTACAAATTCTGAGTTTACAAAGAACTTGTGATTTATATCTTCTGTGACTTTTCACATAAATTACATACTATGCATCTCATGGACTATATGATAATGTCCAAATATTCATGTTGCCATTATTTTAGATAAAAATAAATATATTTATTAAACACAACATTAAGTCATACATAGCATCATACAATAGGATTTAAGAGCTCATATTCTAACATCTATAATAGCCGTGGGGACTTTATGCAGGGGTTTCTTTTTGGCTGATCCACAAGGGAGCACTTTCTCAAGCTGTTGGGGAGCATGATGAATGACATTGAGCATAACTTCATCGACACTCTGACTGTTGAGAGGATTTTGCAGTAAATGGGTTGCAGTTCAGGAGTTGATCAAAGTTGGATTTGCTGTGGAGTTCCAACTAGATCACCTACGAGAGATTGCTCAAGCCTCTTTACGAAGAAGGTTTAGCCTGCTGTGGACACTATAGACACTCGCATAAAGACTTTGAAGAAGGAAGTGACGAACCTAGAGGCATGTTGTGAACGCCTCATTTTTGGTGTTGCTGGCCCTAGCCGCTTTGGAGATCAAATCCTTATTTCAAGCCTTTGATTACATTATGTAGTTTTATGCTTACTTTATTTTCCTTCCCTTTTTCGTCCTACCCAGTTCACTTCTTTATTTCTCTAGCACTTATCTGATAAGTCTAACATGACACTATCCCCTGTAAGGGTAGTCACGTGGAGGAAAGAATGAAAACTAAACAAGATAAAGGAATAACTACATAATGTTTCTTAAGCATAATAATGCTATAACCATTTTTCATTAATGGCGTCCATCATATCTTTTCCATTCATCTGAGTCAAACGGTAATACCCACTTGCATGTGTTTTCCTTACTATGAAGGGTCCCTCCCATTTTGGTGAAGATTTAAATTGTCCTGCCATACCTCGCTTGAAGTGGTCTGTCGTTTTTAGTACAAGCTATCCTTCTGCAAACATGGTCGTCCTGCCGTAAATTTCAGTCATTGTTTGTCTGTATCTGCGGCTATGCTCTTGAGCCTCCTCCCTTTTCTCATCTAATCCTTCTAGGTCTTCACATCTTTCTACCATGAACACTCCCTTGTCCTTTTCCTTTTCCTTCTTTCGTGCCTGCATGACCCTTAAGGAAGGTGTCATTGTTAGGATTAGTATCCTTAAATCCTATTGTATGATGCTATGTATGATATTATGTATGACATTGTGTATGACTTAATATTGTGATTAATAAAGTTTTTTTTTTTTTTTTTATCTAAAATAATAGTAACATAAATATTCGGACATTATCATATAGTCCATGAGATGCATAATATGTGTTTTATATGAAAAGTCACAAAAGATATAAATCACAGCTCTTTGAAAACTCAAAACTGTAGTTCATAGTCGGTGATGAAATTGAGCATTTCATCTGCGAAGACTATAACATAACAATTAAGATGGTTTGTCTTGACCATGGAATTGTAGACTTCTAGTTGATTTGTTGATATGTTTTGAGAGTTAAGACATATTGAATTGGACAGCTGTGAGATTTATTATTCTCCTAACGACTGTCAAATGAAAAATAAATCTCACAACCTCTATTTACATGAACTCTTAATATTGAGAGGATAATGAACCTGATCATGAAATGTAGGTTACTTTAATATATTAGGAGTGAGATCTAAAGTAACAGTCAAAACCTCAGTATGTTGGGCAGCCACATTTAGTGTTAATGGAAAATATATTCTCAAGATGAAATTCATATTCTCTTAATGGAGATATAAAATATTCTTTGGAGATAAGTTTAATGGGTTCAGTTATTCAGAGAGTTAGGCCTAACCACTTTGTTAAGAAGTTACTAAAGTATATATTTATAAAATTAGATTTCATAAATATATGATGAGTAACTTTAAAAGATTAAACCAGGTACTCAAGGATAAGATGTAGTAATTTACAAAGTGGCAATCCACATTCATGACTTTGTCATACTACGAATATTTTATGAAGGAGTTGCAGGTATATTAAAGTCTTGGGATATAATTTATTATTAGGACATATGTGGTTCAAGTTGTTTTAAACATGTGTCATTATTTTATGTAATTGGCTTATCCTTTGACAAAACGCACTTTACTTGTAATTGGGTAAATTTAGGATGTGTTTAACGCTTCAAGCAATTGTGTTTCAAGATCAAGTGTTGAAGTCATCAAGTCTGTCCAAGAAACAAGCTAGAAAGTGCAAGTTATTAAAGTTCGACACCTACATCTATCAAGCTTTAAGAAGCTGTTTCAGCCCCAAGGCTTGACAGCTGCTCGACAGCACCTTGACATCTCTAGCAGTTGAGATTTAAGGAAAATAGATTTTAAGTTCTATTTTGATTCCAATCCGTACTTGTGTCTTTAGGACTTCTTTCTAACCCTAGATATATAAAAGGATTATTTTAAGGGCCGTCAAAGTACACAAGTTGCACAAGCATTGAGAAATCCTTGTTCAAGCAATTTATGATCCGAGACAAAGTTCATGCCCTAGTTCATCTTTCTTGTGAAGAAGTTGCTGTGTAATGTGCACCGTAGGGTTTTGTAACCAAGCATCTTCTTGATCTTCATCATGTGGATGAATTAAAGAACTTTGTAGCCAACCACTCTCTCTCTAGTTGGTGAATTGAAGTTGCGTACTGGGATCTGTGTAATTGGTTAGTCACATACTAGGAGCCGTGCATCAAAAGGAGGAACTGTCACTACAGAACAAGTCTAATTGGGTATTGGGGCAAGGGTTCAACTGTAGGTTGGTAAGGTACTGGGATTCCTTTACTTGATATTGTATATAAAATAGAAGCCTCTTTGGCAACAAAGGAGCTGCTGCCATGTTAGGAAAAATGCCAATCTAAAAATCTCCCATGTTTACTGTTAAAATCACAATGACCCGTAAGTTACACCTGTTATGCCCGAAACAATCATAATAAACGCCACTCATTGGCCTACACGTTACACCTATTCAGTCCAAAACAAACCTAATAAAAGCCATTCCTTTTTTACACTGAAAGGGATTGAAAGAGAGATTGAAAGAGAAAAAACACAAAAGAGAAAGAGAAATACAAAGAGAGATTTCGTAAACTGCAGAAGAACAGAGATTGAAAGAGAGATTTAAAACATTACAAAAGAGAGATTGAAAGCGCCTTCAGTCAAGATAATAAACCCGTTAAAACAGATGAAGAATAGAGATTGACAAAGAGATAAATTTTAGGGCAGCCACCACCTTCATGCAATCGGAACCATTACCAGTGAAGGTTTTCTTTATTCTTTTTAAAATTACATGATAACTATGATTTATGTTTGAGTATTTCGATTTAGAAATTTGGGTTAGATTTGTTTTTGTTCAAGGTTATAGGATTAAATTTAGTTTATGGTTGTGGTATATGTGTTGCTTTGGTTTGGTTTTGGATTTTCAAGTTAAAATTGTTTTGGGTAATTTGTGGATTACAAAACAGAGAGTATTTTTGGTCTTTTCAATTTCTTTACGCCTCTGGAATGAGCATTCCTGGCGAAGAGTTTCCAATTTTTTCGTTCTATGTTTATCAAATACAAATTTAGATTTATTTAACTCTCTCTTGGATTCAATTGTAGAATTCATTTGTCATTGATTGATTTCAATTTCAAATCTATGTAACAAATTAAAGGGTTTTTCTTTAACTTTTCTTTTTCTGGGTTTGTAGGTGGAAAGGCAAATCCTTGGAAGCAATCCAAGTCTAATTAGAAGCGGTACTACCAGCTATAGTTTCCACTCTATTGGAACCATCATTGGTAATTTTTTTTAATTGAATGTTAAATATGCTTTATGTTTGGATTGGTTTGATTTTTAGGTATTTGGGTTAGAATTTATTTTGATTTCATTTAGGCATTTGGGTTAGGATTTATTTTTTCTATATGTTTTTGGGTTAGATTTGATTAGTTTATATTAGATTTCCTTTTCACTGTACAAGGGATGTCAAAAGGCAGCAAGAGAGAGAAGAGCAAAAAAAAAAAAAAAAAAATTGTAAACAAAGAAGGTACATGCAAGAGGGAGAGGTTCTAGTTGAACTTTGAAGTTAACAAAGAAGGCAGAAGGGTTTTTGTTGATGTGGTATGAAATTTAGTCTCTTTCTCTCTTCATCTCTCTTTTTTTTTTTTTTTTTTTTTTTTTTTTAAATTCATGCTCTTTGTTCAGTTCTAAATTTTGGATGTCATAGTTTTTCATTGCACAAATGTTAATGTTTTATTATTTATTGGCATTGTTTTAGGCACCCACGAAATATCTTCAGCCTACAATTCAACTGCTATCAGGTACTAGATCTCTTGGAGATAGCAAAAGATATCACTTTCTTACCCTTTTTCATAACAATCACAACTCCAAAGTCAAAACAGAGCAACGTTTTTTTCCAAACAAACTTCTACCTCTCTTAGTGTGTATGTTGTGTTTATATTCAATTGCTACTTTTATTAATTTCTTCTAAAGAAAAACCCATACAATATATCCCCTTATTTTAAGCAGTCTAGGTTAGTATGATTTCAGGAGGGAGGAATATGCAAATATGTCTATGTTTTTAATTCCAATCTCTTTCTCTCTCCTTGGAAGACTAACAATCACTATTTGGTTTCTCTATCCTAAAAAACTATATACATACATACATACATACATACATACATACATATATATATATATATATATTGTTTTTGTATTCGAATAAATGCTTGAATGTGTGACAAAACCCAAATACCTAAATGTTTGGATATCTTTGTATCTATTTTATTGTTAGTTTCTCTCACTCATACTGTTGAATTAATTTGGAACTTTGTGCACTCATCTTAGTTTCACTGAATTTTGCGTATAAACTCAAGTTGCTATTGTATATAACCTCATGTTTAAGTTGTTTTTCATATTAAATAAGTGGTGTGGTACTCAATTAAGGTAGATCAAGACGTTTTATCATATTTAGGTCGGAGCAGACTTATTACATGACTTTGAGTGTCTATATTCTGGATTAGCAACATATGTGCACCTTGACGGCAAGTGTGAACTATAATATGCTAACATTTGCTATCTGTGTTAATGGTTGAATGATGAAATTTAAGTGGGGAGAAACTATCAATGATGAACAATGGAGTGGAGGATTTCTTTTTTTAAATGTATTCGACCAATGATAATTTGTAACAACTATTTAGCACACATTTTTCATAACTAAGACTTTTTGTTTTTCTTTTGTACATGCCTGTTCTTTTTTTTTTCTTTTTCTTTTTTTTTTTTGGCAAGATACTATATGGGATGGATGTGGTCTACAAGAGTGAAGTAGAAGGATATCTTCCTTTATTGTTTGGGATGTTATTCTATTGGGTAAAATATTTATAAATTTTGCCATTTACCTAGAGATGGTGTCATTAGGAAAAGTCTTCAAAAATCCCATCCACAATCCATCTGTTTCTAAATTATTTTCTTAGAACAATGCTCACTCCTAAACCAATGTACATATATTCTTGATTCTTGATATGCAGATTATTAACAAATTAATTTTTTTAAAATGGATAACATTAGAACTACGTTTTGATCCAATTTAGTCTTGGTGTCCTAAGAGCATTCAACGCTACAACCTTATACCCAATTCTTGATCTGCATGTGTTTGCACCTACACCCAATTAGTGACCAACAAATTGGATAATTACTAATATAATAATCCTTTAAGTTTTATAGGGTGCAACTCCATGCATCATTTTATGTTTTATGCTAATGCTGTTTTTTTATGAATATTTTATTTTTATTTTGCTAGGTCTTAATTGCTACTTACAGCCAAAGCAGTTGAAAAAGTGGTAGAGACAAATAAGAAAAAGAATATTGGTGAAACTGAGAAAAGTGAAAATATTATCAAGATCCTAATGAAATGGGAGTTGATGGAAAAGGATAGTGGTAGGAAGCATCAAGAAATTGAAAACCAAATGTACACAACTCAAGGAAAGTGCAAGGCAATGCAGATTTCTATTGGTACTAGCTCTTATCTTTTAATGATTGGCATTGAGAAAATTCTATAATAGAAGACTTGGTTACGCCTACCATAGCCACTTTCTTTGCACTTACATAGGCTTGGACGTTTGATCTTGAGGGACCAATTTTTAGTTTCAACAATGCAAGTACAAAATAAGGATTGGCTTTAAGGGATCTCTTTTTTTTCTCCCCCCTACCTCAAGATATATATTTTTGTTTGAGTTTGTATTCTTGGAATTAATGGTCCTCTTTGCAATGTAAATTGGGGAGTTACAGTAAGAATCCTTTAATGGTGATGAGGTGTTTTGTATATTCGTCATTACGTTTCATTTGAATATATTTTATGCATAAACATAGATTAAGACAGATTTTATAATATCCTAAAAAAATAAAGAAAGGAAGTTTATTAAAAAAAATAATAGGGAAGTTTATTTTCTTTTTTCTTTTTCTCTCTCTATTTCTTTCAATTCAATTTTGTTATTCCAGGTACTAAATTTGTGGTCTGCATGTTTAAGGGAACACAAGCTCGGGAAACTCAAATCTTCAACTTTATCAGTTATGGTACAAAATACTAAACTGAAGGAGGAATGGCCACCGGGCAATGAATATCAAAACCTTCTTCTATATCTAAGAGGTACAAACTAACTTTGTTTATTCATTTTATCCTGTTGTTTGGTAAAGGTTTTTTTGCTGATCAGAGTAGTTTGTTTGTTTTGCTTTAATTTCTTATTGGTTAAGATATTTACTGATTACCACCGTTTTTTATAATTTATAACTTGGTCTTGCATCATGCGGGTACAATGATGAAAGCATATGTCACATTATATTAAAAAGTTTTCAGGCACTGGTACTTCTACAAGCTCATTAGTTTCTCTATATAAAACCTTTATAAATAGGCTCAACTACTCAAGTAGTTGGTTGCAATCCCACAACGCTTTTACTTAATTGTGCTTATTTTGTATTAGGTGTAATTTTTGGGTGGATTCATGATGCAAAACATTCATCTCATTCCCATTTGTTTGGTTTTATTTGTATAATTGTTTAGGTATGTGTTCATGAAGATTTTTTTTTCTTTATAAGTTATTGAGTTTATCAAATCTGTAAAAACACAAAGCTTAGGAAAACAAAAAGAGAAAGCTATTAATTCAAAAAACTCATAATATTGGGTGTTCACATTTGGACCCACAATAAGTATATTAGCTAGGCAGTCAACCAGATGGCCAAATCACTAACACACAAACACTAGACTAGGTGTAGAGCAGCAATCTATGAATAGTGCTACAACATAGCAACATGAACCACAATGATTGACTAGCAGTACAGTTTTAGAATCAATTCCCTTATTATGAACTAATAAATGTCTTATGGACTTACATTTTATTGCTATCGTGATTTTTTATGTTACCAAATGTGGTCTAAATTTGCTGAATTTAATGATTAGTTACAATTGTTTTTATTAGCTTGCTATACTTTTTGCACAAATTCTTTTATTTATGGATATGCTTATTTATCTATGTTGATTTCGAGGGAGGGTGTCACTGACAAACTGTTACTTTATAATTGGAAGAGTTAAGAGTTCCAATATCGTCAGTATATTATGTTTTTAGTATGTTTAATCTTTTTAGAATATTTGAAAATGAACCAAATGCTAAAATCTTAAATCGGGTTTCATGACTTAGTTTTGGGTATTTTGGTTGGGTTTTAGTTTTTTGGGTTAGATTTGTATTTTGGTTTGTGTTTCTATATCAGAGCTAGGATTTGCTCCTTTTCTTTGATTTGAATATAACTAAGATTTATGACTTAGTTTTGGGTATATTGGTTCGGTTTTCGGTATTTGGGTTAGATTTTTGTTTTGGGTTTTTGGGTTTCTGTGTCAAAGCTTTGTCTTTTTAGTGTATATTCTCTATTTGTCTTTTAATGTCGTGAATGATTTCAGGAATATAGGACTAATGCAGAAGATTAACCTCAAGTCAAACAGTGAATCTGTCAAGGTAAAAATGAACCTTTGTTTGGGTTTTTTAATGCTATAGTTTTTTTTTTTTTTAATCTGTAAGAAACTTTTATTGAAAAAAACACATATGCTCTTGCACCTTCAAGAAAGAATAGCAACAAAAGCCTCCAAACCAAATGTATTTACAAAAATTTCTACCAACCCATCTAACAAATTATGTACCTAGAATTAGTGATAATTTGTTAATCCAGTTATAGATTTTAATATATACTGATAGGCCAAAAATGTATTGATCCCTTGTAATGAATTAACAAATTAATTAGCCGAGTGAATTAATTAGGTTCAATTTCATGCAATAAGCGTGGCAGCACAAACAAATCACCAATTAACTAAATATGCAGTGGAAATTAAACGACACGGTGATTTGTTTATAAATGAAGAAAACCTACATGGCAAAAACCCCACTGAGTGATTTTAAGGTCACCACTCCCGAGAATCCACTATTATCAAAACAAATGGTTACAAGTAAAGAAATTCCGGTACCTTATACCCACCAAAAATTCTCCCCAATACCCATTTGGACCTTTTTTGTAGTTACAATCTCTCCCTGCATTGAATAGCTCCCAGTACGTGACTAACAAAAAGATGCGCGGATCCCAATACACAACTTGATCACCAACTTGAGAAGGAAGTTAGCTACAAAGTCCTTCTATTCTTCAACACATAAAGATCAAGAAGTTTCTTGGTCACAAAACCCTATAGTGTACAAACACAGCAGCTTCTCAAAAACTAGGGCAAACTAGGTTTCCGGTCACACTTGATGAATTATGCTCTTGTACAATTGTACTCTTGGCTGTGCAACCTAATACGACCTTTAAAATAATCCTTATATATGTTTAGGGTTGTGAGAAAAGAAAGCCCAAACACATAATCACGGATTGGATGAAAATCAGAACTGAAAATCTGAATTTCATAAACCTCGACAAATACCCTAGCTGTCAAGCAGCTGTCGATCCTCGGGCTTAAACAGCTCTTTCAAACCTTGATAGATGCTAGCTTTCGAGCTTTAATGAACAACACTTCTTCACTTGTTTCTTGGATAGACTTGCATGGCTTTAACACTTGAACTTGAAACCTTGTTTCTTGAAGCATTAAACACATCCTAAATCTACCCAACTACAAGTAAAGTGTATTTTGTCAAAACATTAGCCAATACATAACATGTTGACATATGTTCCTAACATCCAATCACATATGTCCTATCAATCTTCCCCTTTGGCAATCCATGACAAAACCACAACAAACAAATGAATATATGAGAGGAGTCATAAATCACTTAACTCATACTCACTTATTGAGTACAATAAAATCCATCCTAATACAAACTCTCGAAAAACTTTGCAAGAAGAGAGTTTATGGCAAGGAAGACTTTGACAACCTATACAATGGATGTCAAAATATCACAAGATCTAAGGTACATGAACAATGTATCTAAAATAGAAAGAAAAGAAAATGATACATCAAAATCCTCACTACATCTCTCAGAAATATGAACACTCCCCTTAACAAAAACCACCTACACTAACCCTCCCTCTATGAGTATGACTACTCTCATCTCAAAACTACTCCCCCTTTTTGTCACGAGTGACAAAGGGTAAGAGTATCAAGTAGACATCTCGTCATCACCGGAAGAGCTAGCATCACCATCCTTAGCATCACCATTATAGTCCTCATTCTCAAAAGCCTCTAGAGTAGGAGGAGAAGCAACGAAGCCGCCCATGATAGCCTGTCATCGAGCAATACAACTAACACGGGTGTTCACCTGACACAATTCACCACTGAGAGCGTCAAGGCGAGCATCCACGTGCACAAGCTGTACCATGATGTCATCAAGTGTCACATCGCCTGTAGAAGAAGAGGAAGCATATGTAGATAGAGCTATAGAAGCTGGAGGAACTGTCAATCCAGACTGCCTCAAATGTAGCTGCGCCTCGCTCTGTTTAACGGTAGCGGCGTCTATGGCACATATGACATGGAAGTGGTCAAACATGAGAAAAGGAATAGAAAAGTGGCACAGAATCCTCATGATAGCAGAAGGGAAGATGAGCTTATTAGGGTCACCGTATCCTTATAGACATCTATGATAGAAATAATGAAATGAGAGGGAAAGTCAATGGAAAGATGCTCTATCGGGACGTCACATAGTGACTCCTAACCCCTACTGTGAATGACAATGGGTAGATCAATGTTAGAGAAGTCTGAAAAAATGACTTGGCATTCTGAATGAATGCCTCGTCTAGAAAAGTTCTCCAAAAAGTCCTTGCGGGCTTTATCATCATTGTTAGGACATATGTGTTCCATCTTGTTTTAAACATATGTCATATTTTTATGTAATTGGCTTATCCTTTGACAAAACACACTCAACTTGTATTTGGGTAGCTCTAGGATGATTTTAATACTTCAAGAAATAAGGTTTCAAGATTAAGTGTTAAAGCCATGCAAGTTGTCCAAGATTTAAGATGAAGAAGTGTCAGATTTAAAAGCTCGACACCTGGCTTGACACATGCATCTATCGAGTTTTAAGAAGCTGTTCAGCCCTGAGGCTCGATAGGCTCTAACTATTGAGATTTAAGGAAAACAGATTCTATGTTCTGTTTTAATTCCAATCCGTACTTATGTCTTTGGGACTTCTTTTCTTCTAACCCTAAACGTATAAAAGGATTATTTTAAAAGGTGCAAAACAAATAAACAAGTTGCACAAGCATTGAGAAATCATTGTTCAAGCAATTTGTGATCCGAGACAAAGTTCATGCCCTAGTTCATCTCTCTTATGAAGAAGTTGTTGTATAATATGCACCGTAGGGTTTTGTAACTAAGCATCTTCTTGATCTTCATCGTGTGGACGAATTGAAGAACTTTACAGCCAACATCTCTCTCTAATTGGTGAATTGAAGTTGCGTACTAGGATCTGCGCAATTGGTTAGTCACGTACTAGGAGCCGTGCATCAAAAGGAGAAACTGTCACTACAGGACAAGTCCAATTGAGTATTGGAGTAAGGGTTCAACTGTAGGGTGGTAAGGTACTTAGGATTCCTTTACCTGTAACCGCTTGTTATGATAATAGTAGAGTTTCGGGAGTGGTGACCTTAAATCACCTAGTGGGATTTTTGCCGTGTAGGTTTTCCCCATTCGTAAACAAATCCCCGTGTCTATTTATTTTCCGCTGCATACTTTAGTTTATTGGTGATTTTTTTGTGCTACCATGCTATTTGCATGATAATTTTATTAATTAATAACTTAGCTAATTAATCAACTTAATTCATCACAAGGGGTCAACGCATTTGTGGCTTATCAAGTGGTATCAAAGCGGGCACATTGTGATTAGGGTTTAATCCTTGTATGTCATCCATTGACCCTTGTTTGTCATGGATAGAGGTCAGTCTCTTATTATACCTCCATTGTTTGGTGGTACTAACTATGCATACTGGAAAGTACGCATGAGAGCTTTCTTGTAGTCACTAGATGAGAAGGTGTGGCAAGCTGTGGAGATAGGCTGGACCAAGCCTACAGAAGCGTCGGCCAATTGGGATTATGCCAAGATCAAGGCGGCTAATTTCAATAGCAGAGCATTGAATGCCCTATTCAGTGCGGTCACTAATGAGAAGTTCAAGAAGATTTCCTCCACTGAAACTGCTAAGGAAGCATGGGCTATTCTCCAGACAACCTATGAGGGAACAAAGGTTGTCAAGGATTTGAAGCTACAGAGGGCTCACTACAAGCTTCAAAGAAATTAAGATGGAGGAGGATGATTCATTCGATGAGTTCTACGCCAAGCTCAAGGACATAGTGAACTTAGCTTTCAATCTTGGGGAAACCATTCTTGAACCCAAGATAGTAAGAAAAGTGCTCAGATCTCTGCCCGAGAGATTCCATGCCAAGATCACGACAATAGAGGAATCAAAGGATATTGACAAGATTCCTCTAACTGAGCTGGTTGGTAATCTGCAAACCTACGAGCTAGGGTTGACAAGAATGGGCAAGTCAAGTAAAGGCAAGAGCATGGCACTGAAGGCCAAGAGCAGTGATATAGATGAGTCATCGGACGATGAAGATTCTAAGATGAAGTCTTACATCACTAGGCAATTCAAGAAATTCATGAAAAATGCCAATGGAAAGGGCTTCAACAAGGACCGCAGGCAATCTAGTTCTTCTCAGGTCAAGAGCCAAGATAAAGGGAAGAAGGATACTAGGGATGGCGGTCAGTACACTATTCCTTCTGGACCTAAGTGCTTTAGGTGTCAAGGTTTCGGTCACATGAAACAAGAGTGTCCTACATATCTCAAGAGCATTGGGAAGAGCAAGGCACTTGCTGCTACCTTGAGTGGCACTGAGCCCGAGGATAATTCCAACAATGATGATGACAGAATTTTGAATGCCTTCACTGCCATTGTTAATCCTACTGAAGGGATTATTGAAGAAGTAGATGAAGAAAAAGAGTTGGTGGATGCTAAGTTTGAAACTATGGATGACCAAGATGATATTCACACCACCTACGAGAAACTATACAAGCTTTCTAAGAAGCATGAGAAACTCTATAGGCTGGCCACCAAGAAGCTCAGCGATGTGGAACTTAACCATGAGGAGCTTTCCACTAAGTTTGATGAGGCAAATTAGACTATTGGGGCACTAAGATTCGCGAACAATTTCTTGGCTGAAAAAACCAAGAAACTTGAAGCGGAAGTGTTTCAAGTTAGAGCTCAATTGGAAAGGACATCAAGTACGAAGCTGGATGAGATACTCAGCATTCAGAAATCTGCTTCTAATCGAACAGGATTGGGGTATGAATTCTCTTCCTCCAATACTCCTTCTTCTAGTACTACAGTTTTTGTTCCTCTTGATAATAACATTAAAATTGAGAACAATAATGCTAAAACTGAATTAGCTAGTGAGAACTTAGACTAGGGTAAGTCCATCTTAGGAGCACCCCCTAAGCTTAAGAAGAAGGAAACTAAAAACCCTAGATCTAAGAAGGCTAACTCTTAAATGCCTAAACAAAAGAAGTAGCATCTCTGTCATCATTGTGGTATCGCCGGTCATACTCGACCAAATTGCTATAAGTGGTTAGCCACTCAATAGAACAATGGCATGATAGTATCTAGGAACCAAAATCAGCTTCAAACCTCTCTTGTACCTCTTAGATCTTCTCAAAGCCCTTTTATTCCTTTCGAACTTAAACGTTTTCAATCCTTCCCCCTCATCACTGACTTAAGGTTTTGTAAAAATGAAAGGTTCTTCCAAGGTGTGGAAGGAAAAGGGTTTCAAGTGATGTATTCACATTTTCTCTCTCTCTCCCCTTCTTGTTTTTGTTTTTGCATTACCTGTGTGTGTTGCTTTACTGTTTTGAGTCAGTCTAGTTTTATGCATTGTTTTGCTTTGTTTAACATGTTTTTGTTTGTTTATTTTTAGTTTTTTTTTTTTTTTTGCTTTTTAGATAAAAAATAATAATAAAAAATTAAAAAAATACAAAAATAGTGTGTATTTGTGTACATTGGTTCTTGTAAAATGGCCATTGAAACAAAGTTTTCTAAACTTTGTATCGCTTGTAGCTTAGATGATCATCCTTATACATAACTAAGCAAGTGAGTTTTGTGGCTCTTTGTTTGTGATGAGTAAGGTTAAGTGATCTCTTGTACTTAACACTCGTATCACTCTTTTTGACGGGTAATACTAGAAAATCCTAAGAGAAAGGCATAAATAACTATCTCACCACTGTTACCTGTCAATCATGAAATGACATCTGTATGCTTCGGCATAGCAAAAGTGCAATGTCAAAAAGCTTAACATAATTGGGTATTTCTTTTCTCTCTATTATGCCCATGCATGATATGCTTAATAAAAGAAAATATACAAAGAAATAAAAAGCAAAAAGAACAAAGTGCTTTAAAATATGATTGCAAGTGTGTTTTCTAGGAGATGTGGGAGTTATAGGATGTATCTCGAAGGTGATAGTCCCCATCAAATAGTTATGATCGTGTGTGAGTTAAAGTGATTTTATCATATCTCAAATCGTCATAACTTTGAGACACTTATGCAATCTTGCGATGCTTTTCACACACAACATACAATATTCTTTGCTATTTTTGATACATGTGTAGGTACAATATGATTTGGCCATCACAAGGTTTACATGCGTTAATGTATGCTCACTAAACTGTCTTGACTTATTTTCAAAATATAAAATTAGTTAGACTTGTTTAGTGTGGTGTGTGTTTTGGAATCTATATGCTAAAAATTGTTGTTGAGAGATGATTTTTGAGAGCTTAATATGTTGTTTGGATCATTGGTTGAGTTGCATGCGTGATTGCATTCATATTTGTGTTTTTCTCTTCTCGAAAAACTGCTTTTTAAAGTTGGCTTGACACCTCCTCAACACCTCCTCGATACCTGGCTGTCTGTTGAGCTTCTCAGCTTTTTTTCTTATTGCAATCTCGACAGCTTCTCTGTATATATGTTTAGCGCAACCCTTTTCTCATTTCTCTCGATCTCTCTCTCGATAGCTCTGTGTGTTCTCTTCTAAAACCTCTCTCACTCACTTTAAACCTCTTCCCAAGGCTTCTTCAAGCTTATTTCAGGTTTTTCTTCACTTGGTAAGCTTCTAATCTCTTCATTTACATGCATTTCATGTTTTGAAACCTAGATTTTGGGGTTTTTGAAAAATTTTGGGTTTTTCAAATTTGATGAATTGTTGTTGCATTTTTGGGATAGGTTTTGTAGATTTGATCTTAAAAAACTCCATGCATTGCATTACATTAGCATTCTAACAATATTTTCATGCATTTAGATGTGTGCAAACTTGTTGTATACATTGCATTTCTCACACATACGTTCTTTCTTTTCAATATACTTGTTATATTTGAATTGCTTTATGACTTTTTTGAGTGTTTCTCTCTTTCTTCCTCTCCTTTTGTTCACGTTAGTTGTGTTTATGGCACCGAAACGTAAGTCCATTCCGTCCTAGAACCCTCTTCATTCTAGGGCCTCGTCATCTTCTGATCCCACTCCTTCTTCTGTTCGGTTCTGTGATGAGAAAGCCCAACAAGACTTCTCGGAGAACTTTTCTAAACGAGGTGTTCATTTGGAATGCCAAGTTATTCTGGCAGACTTTGCCGACACCAACCTACCCGATGTCATTCACAGTCGGGGTTAGGAGTCACTATGTGACATCCTGGCCACTTGTCTTTCCGTGCTGATACAGGAGTTTTACTCCAACATGTGTGGAATTGATTCTTCAGTACCTCTCTTTCACACTCGCGTTCGAGATACGCACATTGTAGTCACATCGGAGTTGGTTTTTGATGTGCTTCACGTTCCAAGGGTTACACATCCTGACTACCCCAGTTGTGAGTGTCTATGGACTATGTCCAAAGACAAGATGATGTCTGCTTTTTATGAGCGCCCTTTTGATTAGGGTGAGCATTAGTTCACACCATGTAGGCCTTTTGCTAAAGGTCCTCGTTTCTTAAACATGGTGATGACATTTGTTTTGCACCCTCTCTCTCACTATAACTCCATCACTGAGCATCGTGCTCAGTTTTTGTTCTCTTCTTGAGCACCTCTCTATAGACTTTCCTTCATACTTTATCTTCTTTATCATAGATGTCTATAGGGATACGACCACCCATGGTAAGCTCAACTTTCCTTCTGCTATCATAAGGATTTTACGCCATTTCTCCATCCCTTTTCCTTCGTCCGATCGCTTCCATGTCAGGGCTGCCATAGACGCCACTACCGTAAAACATAGTGAGGCATAATTTAGGTCATAACAGACAGATTTAGCAACTCCTTCCTCCCGTCCAACTCCATCTCGATCTGCTCGAGTCACATCTGCTCCCTCCTCTTCCTCGAGCGATGTCTCACTAGGAGACATCATGGTGCAGCTTCAGCACATGGATGCTCGCCTTTATACGTTCTCTACAGAGTTGTATCAGGTGAACGTTCGTGTTGGTCGCATTGCCCGGTGACAGGTGACCATGGGCGGTTTTGCTTCTGAGGCTTCTTCTCCACCACCTCCTGTGGGTTCTGAGTCTGAGGATGATGATGGTGATGACGATGATGCTTCGGATGATGACGATGGAGATGCTAGCTCTACTGATGAGATGTCTACTTGACATTCTACCCTTTGTCACTCGTGACAAAAAGGGGGAGTAGTTTTGGGTTATAAGAGTAGTCATACTTAGGGGGAGAGCTTGTATAGGGCATTTTTGATAGGGGGAGTGTTGTTATGAGGGATGTAGTGAAGATTACATGTATTTCTTTTCTTTTCTTTTTGGAGATACATTGTTCTTGTACTTAGGTCTTGTGACCAATTTTACATACATTGTGCTTATTATTGATTTATGTTTCTTTCACCTACCTATACATGTGTTGTTTCTTTTCTATCTTTATACACATGTTTCTTATATCTGTCAATCTATTATTTCTGTTTCACACAAAGATGCCTTGATGAATTTTGTTTAAAGTGTTTCAAAAATACAGGTTAGCAAAGTCTACTTGCCATAAACTCTCTTCTTACAAAGTTTTTCAAGAGTTTGTGTTAGGATAGATTTTATTGTATTCAACAAGTGAATATGAGTTGAGTGATTTATGAATTCTCTCATATGTTCATTTGTTTGTTGTGGTTTTGTCACGGATTGCTAAAGGGGGAGATTGTTAGGACATATGTATTTCATCTTGTTTTAAACATATGTCATATTTTTATGTAATTGGCTTATCTTTTGAAAAAACGCACTCAACTTGTATTTGGGTAGCTCTAGGATGATTTTAATACTTCAAAAAACAAAGTTTCAAGATCAAATGTTAAAGCCATGCAAGTTGTCCAAGATTCAAGTTGAAGAAGTGTCAGATTTTAAAGCTTGACACCTAGCTCGACACCTAGCTCAACGCATGCATCTATCGAGCTGTAAGAAGCTGTTCAGCCCCGAGGCTCGACACCTCTAGCTGTCGAGATTTAAGAAAAATAGATTCTAAGTTCTGTTTTGATTCTAATTCGTACTTATGTCTTTGGGACTTCTTTTCTTCTAACCCTAGACGTATAAAAGGATTATTTTAAGGGCCGTCAAAACATATACACAAGTTGCACAAGCATTGAGAAATCCTTATTCAAGCAATTTGTGATTCGAGACAAAGTTCATGCCCTAGTTCATCTCTCTTGTGAAGAAATTGATGTGTAATGTGCACCGTAGGGTTTTGTAACCAAGCATCTTCTTGATCTTCATTGTGTGGATGAATTGAAGAACTTGGCATCCAACATCTCTCTCTAGTTGGTGAATTGAAGTCACGTACTGGGATCCACTCAATTGGTTAGTCACATACTAGGAGTCGTGCATTAAAAGGAGAAACTGTCACTACAGAACAAGTCCAATTAGGTATTGGGGTAAGAGTTCAACTGTAGGTTGGTAAGGTACTTGGGATTCCTTTATTTGTAACCGCTTGTTGTGATAATAGTGAAGTTTTGAAAGTGGTGACCTTAAATCACCCGGTGCAGTTTCCGCTGCATACTTTAGTTTATTGGTGATTTGTTTGTGCTACCACGCTATTTGTATGATAATTTTATTAATTAATAATTTGGCTAATTAATCAACTTAATTCATCACAAGGGGTCAATGCATTTGTGGCCTATCAATCATGGAACAAAATATGAGAAAGGGTAGGATCAGAAGAGGTAGATGCCCCAGAATGAAGAGGGTTCCAGCACGAAGTAGACTTACATTTAGGTGCCATGACGCAGCTAACGTAAACAAGAGAGAGAGAGAGAGAGAGAGAGAATCAGAAAAGTACCAACAAGATACAATATAGCAAAGTATAGAAACTTGAAAGTGTGTATGCATGAAAATGCATGAGCATATGATATGCAATAGTAAATACATCATGGGCTCAGCCAAATCCAAACCTACCAACACACAATCAGTTCCATAATGTAAACACACATCTAAAATGCATGAAATATCATTATAATGCACATGTGATGCAATGCATGATGTTTTAAGATCAAAAATACAAAACCCATCCTAAAATTTTTGTAAAAACCTCTTTGATTTTGAAAAACCCCAAAATTTTCATCAAATCCCCAAAATCTAGGTCAAAATGCATGAAATACATGAAAAAGTAGGATTAGGACCCTTACCAAGTGAAGAAAAACTTGATCTAGGCCAAAACTTCCTTGAGGATGAAGTTTGGAATGAGAAAGAGAAGTTTTGGGAGGTGAAGAGACAATAGGAATCGAAAGAGATCGAGAGAAATAAGGTCCGAATCATGCTAACCCTATATATAGAAGCTCAGTAATTCTGGACTGATTGAGAGGTGTTGAGCTTTAAAAGGGTCAACAGATGCAGCTATCAAGCAGGTGTCTAGAGGTGTCCATAACAAAAACAAGCTTGATGGATCGAGGAGCTATCGAGCAACTATTGAGGAGACGAGAAGCTATGAAGTTTGCGATAAGAAAATGCTTAAGAGCTCGATAGATAGCCTAGCTGTTAAGAGGTGTTGAGGAGCTGTCAAGATTGCTTAAAACAATTTTTCAAGAAGAGAAAAACACAGACATGAATGCAATCAAACATGCAACCCAAACAAAGATCCAAACAACATTTTAAGTTCTCAAAATCATCTCTCAATGAAGAAAAATTGTCATGCATTTAGATCCAAAACACACACACACACACTAAACAAGTCTAACCAATTTTATATTTCAAAAACAAGTTAAGACAGTTTAGTGAGCATACATTAGAGCATGTAAACCTTATAATGGCCAAATCACATTATACCTGCACATGTATCAAGAGTGGCAAAGAATATTGAATGTTGTGTGTGAAAACATCGCAAGATTACATAAGTGTCTCTATGTTATGACGATTTGAGATATGAGAAAATCACTTTGACTCACACACAATCATAATTGTTTGATAGGGACTATCACCTTTAAGCTATATCCTATAACTCCCACATCTCCTAGAATACATGCTTGCAATCATATATAAAGCATTTTGATCTTATTACTTTTATTTTTCTTTGCATATTTTTCTTTTATTAAGCATATCATACATGGGCATATAAGAGAAAGAAAAGAAATACCCAATTATATTAAGCTTTTTGACATTGCACTTTTGCTATGCTAAAGCATACATATGTCATTTCTTGATTGGTGGGCAACAATGATGAGATGGTTATTTATGCCTTTCTCTTAGGATTTTCTAGTCCTTCCCATTAAAAAGAGTGATATGAGTATTAAGTACAAGAGATCACTTAACCTTACTCATCACAAACAAAGAGCCACAAAGCTCACTTGTTTAGTTGTGCATGGAGATGCACATATAAGTTACAAAAGATACAAAGTTTAGAAAACTTTGTTTTATTGGCCATTCAAGGTACACAAGTACCAATGTACACAAACATACATTGTTTTTGTATTTTTTTTTATTTTTGATTTTTTTTTTTATGAATGAAAAAAAAAACAAAACTGAAAAACAACCAAACAAAAACAAGTCAAATAAAGCAATGCATAAAAACTAGACTATCTTAAAAAAACACTCAAGTAATGCAAGCATAATGAAAAGAGGGAGAGAGAAAAAGTGACTAAATCACTTGGAACCCTTTTCCTTCCACACCTTGGAAGAACCTTTCCTTTAAGCGAACCCTTGAACCGGCGGTGAGGGAGAAGAATAGAAGCCGTTCAAGTTCGAAAGGAACATGAGGGCTTTTAGAAGATCTCCAAGAGAAGCAAGAGAGGACGAGAGATTAGGGCTTTTAGAAGATCTCCATGAGGGCTATTGAGTGGCTAACCACTTATAGCAGTTAGGTCGAGTATGTCCAGCTGCACCACAATGATGACAAAGATGTTGCTTCTTCTCTTTAGACTTTTAAGCATTGCTCTTCTTAGCCCTAGGATTTTTGGTTTCTTTCTTACCAAGCTTAAGGGGGGCTCCTAAGATAGATTTATTCTTGTCTATGTTCTCACTACCTATCACATTTTTAGCATCATTATTCTCATAATCAACATTGTTCGCAGGAGAAACAAAAATAGTAGTACTAGAAGAAGCAATATTAGGAGAAGAAAAATCATACCCTAAACCGGTTTGATTGGAGGTAGATTTATGCATGCTAAGCATCTTATTAAGCTTTACACTTGAGGTCCTTTCCAACTGAGCTCTCACTTGGAACAATTCCGCCTTAAGCTTCTTGGTCTTTTTAGCCAAGAAATTGTTCTTAAATCTCAGTGCTCCAATTGTTTGATTTGCTTCATCAAACTTTGTGGAGAGTTGTTCTCATTCAAGCTCCACATCACTAAGCTTCTTGGTGGCCAACCTATACAGCTTCTCATGTTTCTCCAAGACCTTGTATAGTTTTGCATATGTTATGGGGACGTCATCTTGCTCATCCATCTTCTCAAATTTTGACTCCACCAAGTTCTCTTCTTCATCCACATCTTCTACAATCCCTTCAGTAGGATTGACAGTGGCAGTGAAGGCATTCAGAATTTCGTCATCCTCATTTTCAGAATCATCCTTAGGTTCAGTGTCACTCAAGGTAACAGCAAGTGCCTTGCTTTCCCCAATAGACTTGAGATAAGTGGGGCACTCTTGTTTCATATGACTGAATCCTTGACAATAGAAACACTTAGGCCCTAAAGGAATAGTGTACTAACCACCATACCTAGTATCCTTCTTCCTTTTGTCTTGGCTCTTAGACTGTGAAGAACTTGATTGCCCACGGTCCTTGTCGAAGCCTTTTGCATTGGCATTCTTCATGAACTTCTTGAACTACCGGGTGATATAGGACTTCATTTTAGAATCTTCATCATCGAAAGACTCATCAGTGTCAATGCTCTTGGCCTTCAGTTCCATGTTCTTACTCTTGCTTTACTTCCCAAGCCTAGACAAGCCCAACTTATAGGTCTATAGATTTTCAACAAGTTCTGTCAAAGGACTTTTATCAATGTCCTTTAACTCCTCAATTGCAATGATCTTAGCATGGAATCTCTCGGGCAGAGATCTGAGCACTTTTCTCACAATCTTAGGTTTTGGAATGGCTTCCCCAAGATTAAATGTTGAGTTCACTATGTCCTTGAGCCTAGCATAGATCTCATCAAATGACTCATCCTTCTCCATCTTGATTTCTTCGAAGCTAGTAATGATTCTCTGAAATTTTGAATCCTTGACAACCTTGGTTCTTTCATAGATTGTCTAGAGAATGGTCCACGTCTCCTTTACAGTTTTAGTGGAGGAGATCTTCTTGAACTCCTCATTTGTGACCTCACTGAATAAGGTATTCAATGCTCTGCTGTTAAAGTTAGCTGCCCTGATCTTTACATCATCCCAATCGACTGGCGCTTCCTTCGACTTAGTCCAGCCTATCTTCACAGCTTGCCACACCTTCTCATCTAAGGACTGCAAGAAAGCTCTCATGCATACTTTCTAGTATGTATAGTTAGTTCCATCAAATAAAGGAGGCCCAATAAGTGACAGTCCTCTATACATGACAAACAGGGGTCAATGAATCTCATAGCAAAGATTAAACCCTAATCTGAGTGTGCCTGCTCTAATACCACTTGATAGGCCAAAAATGAATTCACCACTTGTAAGCCAAGTGAATTAATTAGGTTCAATTTCATGCAATAAGTGTGGCATCATAAATAAATCACCAATTACCTAAATATGCAAAAACTTAAATGACACAGTAATTTGTTTACGAATGAGGAAAACCTAACCAACAAAAACACCGCTAGGTGATTTTAAGGTCACCCCTCCCGAGAATCCACTATTATCAAAACAAGCAGTTACAAGTAAAGGAATCCTAGTACCTTATACTAACTTACAATTGAACCTTTACCCCCAATATCTAATTGGACTTGCTTTGTAGTGACAATCTCTCCTTGTATTTCACGGCTACCAATACGTGACTAACCAAAAGATGCGCAGATCCCAGTATGCAACTTGATCACCAACTTTAGAAGGAGGTTGGCTGCAAAGTTCTTCTATTCTTCAGCACATGAAAATCATGAAATTGCTTGGTCACAAAACCCTACGGTGTACAAACATAGCAGCTTCTCAAGAACTAGGGCAAACTAGGTTTCCAGTCACACTTCATAAATTTTGCTCTTATGCAATTATGCTATTGACTGTGCAACTTGATACGGCCCTTAAAATAATCCCTATATATGTTTAGAGTTGTGAGAAAAGAAAGCCCAAACACATAATCACGAATTGAATGAAAATTAAAACTAAAAATCTAAATGTGCTCTTGGTTATGCAACCTGATACGGCTTGTAAAATAATCCTTATATATGTTTAGGGTTGTGAGAAAAGAAAGCCCAAACACATAATCATGGATTGGATGAAAATCAGAACTGAAAATCTGAATGTGCTCTTAGCTGTGCAACTTGATACGACCCATTAAATAATCCTTATATATGTTTAGGGTTATGAGAAAAGAAAACCCAAACACATAATCATGGATTGGATGAAAATCAGAACTAAAAATCTGAATTTCATAAACCTCGACAAATACCCTAGCTATAGAGCAGTTGTCGAGCCTCGAGCTTAAACAGCTCTTTTAAACTTCGATAGATGCTAGCTGTCGAGCTTTAATAAACGGCACTTCTTCACTTACTTCTTGGCCAAACTTGCATGGCTATAACACTTGAACTTGCAACCTTGTTTCTTGAAGCATTAAACATATCCTAAATCTACCCAATTACAAGTAATGTCCGTTTTGTTAAAGGATTAGCCAATGCATAACATGTTGACATATGTTCCTAACATCCAATCACATATGTCCTAACAAATACAAATGGATCCCTCAAATCTCAAATTGAAGCTTGGTACATAATCTCTTCATGCTATAATATAAGCTGTCACGTACCACTTGCGATTTTTTTTTTTTTTTTTATTGTTTGTTCAATAATGTGTATGTGTTGTTCTTTCTACTATGCATTTTAAATTTTATACTTTTGTGGGAAAGGGTCTAAAAGAAGGAAAGAAAAATTTAGGAATAAGGAGGACATGGTATGTGTATAGTGTCTCAGGTGAATTTGGAGAACTATGTTGAATTATTCATACACTTAAGAAGTTTCTTCCTGCATAAAATTTTATTAAAAAAAAAATTATGAAATTGATGTAGAAATAATAGTCTATCTGAAGTGAAGGAAATATCTATAATCAGTGAAAAGAAGGAATTTTAGCATCAATTATGTTCTCTAATGTATAAGTCTAACTAATTGATGTGTTTAAATTTGTTCAAAATGAGATTTTAGATGCAATTCCCCCAACATGTATGGGATTCATCTTTGGACATAGATTTTGTAAAAATTTCTAAAGAACTATTTGAATTACAACTTATCAAACGAATAAAACTACTTGAATTACAAAAATTATGTGCTTTTAATTATTAATAAAAATTTGTTTGGCACTATAGTGCTTATGACCATTACACACTTGAAACTTCCATAGTGGAAATTTAGTGGCTGGGATTGTAAGATGCATTCTTAGAATTCGGACTACAAAAGATGCAAAGTGTAACTTGGAAGGGAAAAAATACGTATTTATTTTTCTTTTCAAATTTTGTTTAGGTTCTTTTGTTCTTTTTTTGGCTTTTAGGGATTTAATTTAGATGTTGTTTGTGTTCTTTTTTTGTTCTTTTATCTACATTCCAATTTGGATTTCCTTAGCAAATCTGTAAGTGATTCTATTGCTTAGTGCTAAATATTAGCTATAAAAGATCTTATAATAATTTTAAGTGCATTTAATTCCTTTGAACTATCAGCTATGCTTTCTCTTATCAATTAGTTACTAAATCAGAGTCATTTAGATTCAAACCACCAAATTTAGAGAATTTAAGGTGTTGTTTTTTTTCAATAAAGGTTTGATTTTGATTTTTCCACATTAAATTTTGCTTCTTAAACTGTTTCTACTAATAGAAATTATAATATTGTTTCTTTGTATCTATACATTGGAATTTTACCTTATAATATTATTGAATATGCTTTCCTTAGTTTTCATAATTGTTATAGATCAATAGAAATAATTTGAATGGATTATGAATATAGGTGCACTTCTACAATTGAAAGGATTTTTTGGAACGTGGGGCTCAAAAGGTTGTATTAGTTTCTATCTTTTCAAAGGTTACATTTAAATAGGCCTTCATTATGCTATTTCCTCTAGTAGGACAACAATCAACTTTTAGCACACCAAAGAATCCAGTTTGTTCCAATTGTGTATACCTTTGTAGTTGGCATGTTCAAGATGGACTACATTTGTAGGGTTTCTCCATATGTGCTATAGTGTTTGCAGGTGAATGGTGATGTCTCAATTCATCCAAGTGAAATAGAGTTGGCATTTACAGTGCATCAGGGCCAGAATATGGCTAATCTCACTAAATTGTTTTTTGGTTAAAAAGATCTTAGACTTAATTTTTTGCTATTGGGGAATTTTGGACTTTTGGCATTGTTATTGAACCTAACTCTATATTACACAATTGTCATTTTTGTTTTTTGAAGTAATTGACATTAACAAGCCTTTATTAAAAATATTAACTGTTGTACATCATGTTGAGTGCCTTGAATATTGTTAGAAGCTTTTGGAACTTCAGAAAAAGATGGGAACATGTTTATAGGCTTTAATATTTTCACCCAATATACGGTCAAGAGTGTAAAAAACTATACTTACAAGTAGAACAAATGATGGATGTACTGCATTTTCCAAATGAATTTCAATGTATTTTATTTTTTTGTTATGTTAAATTATTGGTATTTTAAATATGTTAAATGTTCCCACACATTGTCTGGGTTAAATGCTAGTAAATATAAAACACATGACTGAAGAGTATCCTTCTCATTGATTGAATAAAAAAAATACATATTTGAGAAATTGAAAATTACATGGCTTTGGGTCCTACTTACAAACTACCAAATAATTATATGGATCTATGTCCTAGTTACATTCTACCCAAAATAAAAAAATAAAGACAACGCTTAGATCTACTTATCCAAATACCTAAATTCAGAGGCTAGGTTACGTAATGGGAATGTGTTAGGCACCCATTCCGCTTAGACAGAGTCTGGTCTTCTAGACTCTTGTAACCAATGTACCATTTATGCACATTATGAATGACATGTTGTATATATGAACACAACTAAATCACACAAATTAATTTATGAAAGTATCCTCTTCTTTGTTTAAAAAAATTCAGATCTGTTTTAGTGATTAAAAAAAAAATTGATTTTGGATTGTCAAAAATGCTAGATCTGTTTTGTCATTAAAAAAAATGGTTTTTTGGAAAGAAAAACTCAGATCTGTTTTGGTGATTAAAAAGAATTTGGTTTCAGTTTGTAAAAAATAAAAAGCAGATTTATTTTAAGATGTAGAAAAAATGGTTTTAAGTTTGTAAAAGATCAGATCTATTTTGTGATGATAAAAAAATGGTTTATGACAACAAAAAAATTAGATATGTTTTTATATGTTTTCTTTTTTCTTTTCTTTTTTAAATATGAAAAAGCTTTTCTTTATGAAGAGAATTTCACTCATAAGACTTATTTATGCTATATGAATCAAACAAAACAAAACAGCCATAAATACAATCACGCTTAATCTTTTTCTTTGTTTCAAAATCTTCAAATGTTAAAGAAAATCAAATTTGCATCTAAGAAAGATACAAATCCATTTTTGATTTGAGAAAAATTTAGAACTACATCTAAGAAAGATACAAATCTATTTTTAATTAAGAAAAATTCAGATCTACATCTAAGAAAGATGCAAATCCATTGTTTATTAAGAAAAATTCAAATCTACATCTAAGAAAGATGTAAATCTATTTTTATTTTAAGAAAAAGCATTGATTATATGCTTGGTTCTAAATCATGATACAGCCCCAATTCCAAAACCTCTCTTCCATGCTTGTCATACCTTAAGGCAGACCTTGAGCTAATATTAGTGATATCACTCCAATCTAAAAGGTGCCCATAGGGATATTCATCATGGTACATTTGATTGGCTTGCGCATTCTCCTTTCTTGCATTCTCTAACACATTTATCAGTCTGTATTGGTCACTATTAGTATCGCTCCACCTGTTAGCTTTCGCATCGTCTTCAATGTCTTCATCATAATTGCTCATATCACTATCATATTCCTCATAGAAAATAGGTCTGCATCTTCATCTTCTCTATCGCTAGGGGGTTCACCCCAATCATCACCACTGTACGGGCTATCGTAACTTCTGTTGTTGCTATCATCATTATCGGTGTTGTTGTCATCATCATCATGTCCACTATCATTGCTGCTATTGTCACTACTACTATCACTCTTGTCATTTCTTTCATTCTCATTATCACTAGGGGCTACTCCCCTTTCCTCATATTTATCATTGGCTCTTAATTCATATGGGCCCTTTAATGCATGCTGGCAAGCCTCCCAATATTCCTCTTCTTCTATGTTGCAAATAGGATCTCCAAGAAGAGTAGTCATGGCATCAGGATCCAAGTGATCAGCCCAATCAGTAGGAACCCAAGTTGTAACACCCAGACCTAACTTTATAGTTAAACTATGTGTTTGAATAGTTAATTATTATTTTAACCCACTTTCTTTCTATAATTAATAGAAGAGTATCTAATAAACATATTATTTTATAGTGCCTTTGAATAAGAATTTTAAAGATTATAAAGAATTAATGACTATTTGTATTATAATTATAAACTATGTTCAAAACTATATTAAGTGGTTTAGGTTATTAGATGCATAGTTAGTGGTGTTTTAATTAAGTATGATGCATGAGATGTTATAGTTGTAATTCCACTTACACATGCAACCAAAGGAAATTCAACACATGTAAGACCAAAGCATCATGCATGTTGACACATAATATCCCCTTAAACCCCAAATACCAAGACTTGGCCGGCCATGCAATAACCAAGTTCCACCTCATTTCTTCTTTGACTTTTCTCAAGACACTAGAACTTCCAAGAAGCTATCTCCCTCTCTATTCCCATGGGTCTAATAAATCAGAATTCTCACCTCACTTTACTCTCTTTTCTCTTAAGGAAAGAGCTAGAAGCTCTCTTGAGTCTTTTTTTCAAACCCACAGGTCCACATATTAAAAGAAAGATAAGTTCCATCTCATTTCTTCTTTCTACTCTCTCAAAGAAACTAGAAGACTCAACAAGTCTCTCAAGCTCTCTACCTCTCATACTTAGGGTCCAGCCACTAGGAAAGGGAAATCCTTTCATGCAAGAGTGATTCTACTTATATTTTCCCCTCTAGAACCATAAACTTGGTAAGGATTCTAACTACTCTCATCTAAGAATCCATGATTTCTTCAAGGAATTTTTAGTAATGGTATTTGTGGTTTGTAAAATTAGGAAATCATGAATTTGTGAGTCTATATACATATATATATATATATATATATATATAGTGTTTTAAGAAGCTTTGAAACTGTGTTGATGGTTTGTTGAAGATAAATTAGGGATTTTACTAATTAATGATTGTATATGATTCAGGAAGTAAGAAAAAGTTAGGGTGAGTACTTTTGATGTAACTGCTGGGATTTTTGTTGTATTTAATTTTGCTATAAATGGTTAAATGATTGTATATAAGTGTTTTCTAACATGTCTAATGCGTATGTAAAAATTCCCATATGATAATGAGATTATTTGTAATCATTTTATAATTTTACAAGAAAATGTTTCAAAACTGTCACTGTGATAGATTCTGTGTTTACGCATGATAAATTACGTATTAAATTGTATATAGTGAATGTGTTTATGCATGATATGAATGACACGTTATATATATGAACACAACTAAATCACACAAATTTATTTATGAATGAATCCTCTTCTTTGTTTAAAAAATGCAGATCTGTTTAAAAAAAAAAAAAAAAAAAATTGATTTTGGTTTGTCAAAAATGCCAAATCTGTTTTGTAATTAAAAAAAAATGGTTTTTTTGGAGAGAAAAACTCATATCTGTTTTGGTGATTAAAAAGAATTTGATTTCAGTTTGTAAAAAAAAAAAAAAATCACATCTATTTTGACATGTGTAAAAAATGGTTTTAAGTTTGTAAAAGATCATATCTATTTTGTGATGATAAAAAAATGGTTTTTGATAACAAAAAAAATCAAATATGTTTTTAAATGTTTTTTTCTTTAAATACGAAAAAATTTTTCTTTATGAAGAGAATCTCACTCATAACACAAATTTATGCTATATGAACCCAAAAAAAAAAAAAAAACCATAAACACAATCATGCTTAATCTTTTTCTTTGTTTCAAAATCTACATATGTTAAAGAAAAATCAGAGCTGCATCTATGAAAGATACAAATCCATTTTTGATTTGAGAAAAATTCAGATCTACATCTAAGAAAGATGCATATTCGTTTTTAATTAAGAAAAATTCAAATCTACATCTAAGAAAGATGCATATCCATTTTTTATTAAGAAAAATTTAGATCTACATCTAAGAAAGATGTGAATCTGTTTTTATTTTAAGAAAAAGCATTGATTGTATGCAGATTATTGAAATTAAGAAAAAGATCACAACAATTATATAAACAAAATCAAGATCATGCTTTAACAAAACAGTGATTAACAATTCATGTTATAGATAAAGGAAAACTTGCATCATCATAGACAAAATCATAAAATAGAAAAAAAAAGAAAAAAAAAAAAAAGAATAGGGTGATTGAAAACAACCTCTTGCATAGAGCACTTCTTATTCTTGAGAGGATGTTTTAGAGTTCAAAGAAATTTATTCAATTATCTTTGAAACCTAAAAACCCTAATTTTAGCAGCAAATATTAGAGAGGTTCAGCAAATATGAGCAATTTGAGAGCCTAAAAACATATGCTTCTCAAATCTCCAAAACAAAATTCTAAATTATGAGATCCAGTCTCTATTTATAAAGGCTAGAAGACTCTAAAAAATAGCTCTGATGCGTAGAACGCGAATCAGAACTCATCCCTCTACGAAAAGATTGAAAATGGTGTGTCTTGGATGACGAACACACTTTCGTGTTCAAGTGCGTTTTGGACTCCCTTTCTAGGGTTTTTTTATTCGGTCCTTGTAGTTAGATGTGTTTTCATCCTTAGTTTATGATTTTTTATCTCTTTTCTGGATAATTCAAACTTTTTAGGAACAATTATCTTGAAGATAAATTCCTTAAAATAAATCTTGATAGATTGATAGAATTCAGATTATCCACAATTTTATTCTTATCCAATCATCCCTTTTATTCCTATGCATGCAATCCTATTTTAGACACTAATTTTCAACCAATCAAAAAATTATTTAATTAATTTTAATAATTTAACCAATCAGAATTAATTTTAATCAATTGTGCATGTTCAACTCTTCCTAAACACAATGCATGTTGACCATGCAAACTTGATCATGCAATATCTTTCGATCCGATGGTTAGATTTAGAAACCAAGCGCACCATTACGGCCGTTAGAATCTCAAGATCATTTTTATGATATGCAATGAATAAATTGATGCATGTAATGCAAGAACAAATTGATGCATGTAATGCAATCATGAATTTTGGGGTACATAGATTGTCATTCCAGTCATCTTCCTTGATTAAATCATAGGTGCAAAACTAAGAGTCTGCATCGGTATGAAACACTCTGGTAGGCTAAGCTACTAGCTTAACCTCGGGATCTACATTAAGCGTGTGCACTACCAATCCTGGGTCTAGCCTAGGCATCTTGCTATAGTCTCATGCAAAAACATCCCTGAACTCTTTCAACAATAGTATCAGCTCTAACTTTTCCTCTTTTGATAGTTTTGAACTTATTGAAATGGATCTTGGACCTCTTGGTTTTTGTGGGTCGGTGCCCAAATCAATTTCCTCCAATTTCTCTTCTATCGTTACTTTTGTATCCCTTTCTGCCATAACTTCTTTTTCTCTTTCCATGTCACTTTCTTCTTCTGAATTTCCTGAGCTACATAGCACACCAAACTTTTATGTTGTGCCCCTTGTCTGGGATTCCCTTGCGCACTTTAGGTGGGCCTCATGCACCCTCATAACTTGTAGACTATTCTGCCATCAAGGGTCTAAACCTGACGCATTGTGGTGTATCACTTGACCCTAAAGCAAGAGCTTTTTCCCTCTTCTTTCCCTGCATTAGCAGTCCTGTCAGGTCAGTCTCTGGGTCATCCTGGATACTATCCCACCTGGGGATGAAAGTGCCTTGTGGTTCGGACACCAAGCTTTCACCTGATGCCACCCATTCGTCATTAAGCATGGTTTCCACTAGATGAGCTTCTGCTTTCTCAAAGGGTAACAAGTTTGCCACTATCTATTCCATTCTGCCGTTTAGCCTTCCTTTCAAACATTAGTGGTAGGTAGATGGGACCAATCGATATTTATGCAACCATGGCCTTCCCAATAATATATGGTATAAGACTTTTGTTTTCACTACGTGGAAGTGGGCTAAGAAGGCTTTTGGCCCCATTTTCAACCATAACCAGATGTGGCCTGTGGTATATTCACATTTTCCCCCAAATCTTGTTACCTTCATTGGGCATCCTTGTATTTTCCATTTTGAAATTCTTGCTACTTACAGCATGCTAAGTGGAATGAGGTTTACTAAAGCGCCAGGATCAACCAAGGCCCTTTTGATGGGGATTTGTTTTATGGTGGCTACTAAGTAGAGAGTTCTCCTATGATCTAAATACCCTACTTCAATTTCTTTACCACTAAAAGGGATCTCATTGGTGTCTTATAAGAAGTTAGCTTTGGTTTCTACTGACAATCATTCTACTCCTACCTCTGAGGCAATGCTCACCAAAGGCTCTATGGTAATTCTCCGCTCATTTACTATGAGTTCCAACTAGTCAAACAGGTTTTTGAACCTACAACTTTTCTCCAATGTGGTAATTGCTACAATAGGTAGGGCTGGCCTTTCCTCTTCATCTTCTCCTAGATCTACACAAATAACGACTACTACTACCCCCTTTCCCTTGTGGTTTGGGAGTGGGTTTCTTTGAATATCTGGCTAAGATAACCCAAGAGTTCCTTCTTTGATCCTGCGATGCACTAGTCTACGGAGCGCCTAACATTCTGTGCTAGGGTGTTGCACATAATTGTGCAAATGGCAGAAATGCAGGTCCCTCTACTCTTCTTCGATAGGTTCCCTGGAAACTTGGTTAGGCTTAAAGACCCTATCTGCAATCCATTTATCTAGGAGCACATCTAGCTCCTTTGGTGTACATGGTAGTGGTAAATGGGTCTCATCCTCCCTCCCATCTAATTTCCTTTTCTTTTCACCAGTAGATACAGTCATGGCTTGTAGAGTGGACCTCTGTTCTTACCCTATCAAAGCTTGGCCTTACTGATTGGGTGGTCTTCTTGACCTTTTGCAGTAATTGTCTAGACTCGGAGATTTCCAAGTTCTCCAAAATAGCTCTGTATTCCATAATCATGTTACCCATGCACATTTCCACCAATGTCTTTTCTTCACAATGATCATAGTAGTCAAGAGCTATGTCCCTAAATCTCTTAAAGTATTCCATCAAGTCTTCGTTGCTTCTTTGCTTATCGCTTGCAAAGTTGCAAGCGTTACTGTCTCTTCTCTATGAAAATACTTAATACAAAATACGTCCACCATGTTGTCCCATGTCAGGATTGACCCTGGCTTCAAACTGGTGTACTAGGTGTACGTGGGTTGCATAGAGATTTAGAAAATTTTTGAAGACACAAGTCCTTATTTGCCACGTAAGGACCGAGGGTGTCAATAAACTTGCTCATGCTCGATAGTACTTCCCTTTCTACCATCGTATTGTGTGAAAGTTCTCATATCTTTTAGGATATGGATTGCTAAGTATACTTAGTAAATAAGGAGGCCTCCATGCATAGAATCTCTCCTTAGGCACTTTGGCCCTTTCCTACTCTAGAAGCACTGCAACTTTAGCCATGGTAATGAAACACTACTCCACATTCTATAAACCACCCCTACAAGGGTTTCTTCCTTGTATGCAACATGCTTTGGGTCATGCTGGCTTCCTTTTGCTTTCATCTTTTATGCCTTCATCTAGTGAATTTCTTCCATCTGCTACTCGAAAAGCCGCATAGATTGCAGCACCTTGATGAAAAAGTTAGTATTATCAGCAGGAGCTCTTTGCTACTACTGTGGTCCAACCCCCTCTCCGTTAACAACTTTTGCCTAGTTGGGCAGGTGTTGGTGGTGCGTTGCTGGTCTTGACTCTACGTGCAAAGACACGGCACTCATGTTTTGCGTCGTTTTCGATCTTGAGGGCATAACTTGCAAGGGCTTTATCAGTTTATCTTCCTTCCTTTTCGTTTTCCCAACTTCCCAATGAAGTCGCCAATTTAAAGGTGGTGGGCCTTTTTTTTTTATATCTTGGATTGGACTGCTTCTGTTGTATTATGGCCAAATGATATTAAGGTAGGAGAGTCGGGACTGGCTTAATTGAAACTCACCTTAAGCCAACTTATGCTCAAGTTAGAACCCCTAGCAAGGATCTTGGTCAAATGCCCACGGCAGGGTATGCTGTCACAAAAAATCTTATAGTTGGAAAAAATAATACAATAGGATAGCTAAAATATTGTAACTAAAATACTTGCCACTTACCAAAGATAATGGTTAAGCAATCTTGTAAAAAGGCAAATACGATAATATAAGTATGGCAGGAGTGAATTAGTAACAAGAAAAATAACATTAGCACTTGAAAAATTATAATAAAAGAAGAAAGGGGATTGGTCTGCTAAACTTAGCTCCTTGGCAGATATAAGTCCAAGAAGTGAACCAATCTCCAATGTAGGTAACTTCACAGGAGAATCCTGCCATAGAAATTGTCTACTTTGGAAAATGGACCTAAGTGGCTTAATCACAGACTCTTAACTTGCTAGAGAGTAGGCTAGTGAGATGGTGAGAAGTGGGTAGCCTACTGGTGCTTGATTCTTACTCCTCACACTCTCATTTACTTTCTCACTCTCCGTTATCTTATCTTCTTTGTTTTCTTTATTTCCTACTTCTCTGTTTTCAAATTTTTCTCCTATTTCTCCTTATTGTTGTTCACTGTGCACAACTAAGGCCTTTTTATACTACCTTCCGTGATTAGATTTGCCATTTTACACCTCAACTACTTTTAGCATGTTGTGGTTATCCTTCCTAGACTGTCCACTAGTCTGCTGGCTGCCCAACCACCACCACTACCCTGTGTTGGCCACCCCACGCTTCATTCCCAGATAAAAGTTGTTTTGTTTTGTTTTGTTTTCTTGCGTCCCATGGCACTCCCATCCGGATAAGGGCTGAGTTTCTCTGTTACTAATTTCAATTGCATGCACATAGTAATTCCAACTCATCATTGCAAGGAGTCTGAGTGAGAACCCAAAATAGGCCTCCCCTTTCTCCCCACCACTAGTCCACACCCTCTTTTACCTTTGACCCATGGCCCACCGCCCCTGTATTGGTTGGGTACAAGTGGATGGTGTTTGAGCCTTGTATGTGCTCCACTGCCATATGAGTCCATTGCTTGTTTGGTGTTCACGCGTTGGTCATTGTTTATGGGTTCGTCAGGTCTTGCTGCATGTTTTGCTAATTATTTATCTCTTTGTGGCGTAGGTGAGTCATTAGGTCTTTATTCTTTGCATCTCGTTTCTTTTTCGGGCTGGGTATTGCTTGGATGTGAGCTTTTGCTTCTTTTAATTCGGTCACTATCTCCTTTCATTCAATTTTATGGGCTAGTTGATACTCTTACCACGATATTATATTGTTTCTGCCATGACATTGTTTAACTTGTGTTTGCTGGGTTTCCTCTAGGCCTCCCATGCCAGTTTCATGTACTATTCTTCCCCTTAGTTTATGTTGCCTAGTATTCTTGTTGGGTCAGTTCTTTATTCTTTTGGGCATCCACATCCCATTTCATTCCTTGGGGCATCCTTGGCCTATCTTATTCCCTCATACTTCTTGCATTCTAATGGGCTTTTGCTAAATCTTCTAGGTTTCCCTAGCCCAATTACCATATCCTTTACTTTTTTGGTTTATTGATCTTTGAATCAATCTCATTTACTAATTCCTTTCTTTGGGCTCCTTCAGCCCGTCTTTGCTTTCTTTCTACTTCTTATGATTTCCATAGGCTTACTATTTCATTCTTTGGGGCCTCTTTAGGTCCATCTACTTTCTTTAGGCCCCTTTTACTTTCTTGTAGGCCTGTAGACCATTATTCCTGTCATTCGTGCTTAATGGCATTTTGCTTTTCTACTTTTTCTTTCCTCACTCCTTTTTCATATTGTTAGGCTTCTTATGTTATTGAGCCCTTTTGCCAAAATGGGCATCAACAAGGAGAAGAAAATAATAGAAGAAGAGCTCATACCTCTAGTCAGCTTTAAAATATATATATATATATATATATATTGGGGTTTGCACTATTTTTATATTATTCATGATTAACCTCGAAAATTTGGAAATAAATTATCAATGTTTGAATTTGAATTTAAGTTGGACTTGTTAGAAAGATAGAGTTTCACTTCCAGCTAAATATAGTCTTATAATGTGTCTTTGGAGTTCAAATATGGTTTCTATGGCTTATTTTGATTTTGCAAAATTGTTTTACCAATATTGCACTAAACACAAGACCTTTCTAGGCCTAAAACCCAATTCTTGGGAACTTCACAAAAATATAATTCTAAAATTACCAAACTTCTCACTAAACATCATTTTATACTCCACAAATAAGTCCCTATATACTTTTTGATATCTTAGAGATACATTTTGAGACTTGTTGGCCAAGGTTTTTATATCATAATGAAAAACATCCTAAAGTTACTCATGCCCCAACTAAAAAGCTGCTACGTCGAAAATGTATGTCTAAAACTATGTACTTTTAGTTTCAACAATCTCATGGAAGGCTTAAAATCCTAATTTCCCAGACACATTACAGCAACATAACTCAAAAGCACACAAAGCTTTAATTTTTTTCTAGTTTTCTCAACGCCAATCCAAGCAATCTAAACCGAAAGTTGGTATTTTTATTTTGAACCCACTAAAATTTTTAACTAATCTAAACAAATCATAATCATAATCAAACAATTCACCTTTTCTATGATTAATTTGTTAGAAATATGGATCTTACCTTAAAATTTATTGGTTGGCCAAAAGTCATAGGATCTTTCCTTCCCAAGGTTGTTTTTTTTCACCACCTGTGATAAGAATGAGTGAAGAGGAAAGGATGTGTGCATTTTAAAAAAATGATAATGATGTGTTTGAGTTTAAGTTGGACTTGTTAGCGAGATAGATAATTATAACTTTTCCTTAACCTACAGAATAGCTATAAAACATAAAATTCCCCAAAGTCCCAACTTCTCTCTCTCTCTCTCTCTCTCTCTCTCTCAAATATTTTTGGGTAAATTACAAATTTCAGGAACCAAATTGACACAATTGAAAGATAAGAGACCAAATTGACAAATGATGTAAGGGATAAGGACCAACTTTATAATTTACCCAATATTTTTTTACTCCTTTGCTTTTTTACTTTTTCTAAAAAAAATTTATTCAATAGTTGTGATTGAAAATTACATTTTTAACTCTGACATGCAAGATGGCATATCCAATTCATGTACCCTCAATGCCCACTTGCATGCAAGATGGGATATTCTTTGTTAGGACATATGTAGTTCAAGTTGTTAGCATATGTCGCTATTGTATGTAATTGGCTTATCCTTAGACAAAACGCACTTTACTTGTAATTGGGTAGATTTAGGATGTGTTTAACACTTCAAGAAATAGTGTTTCAAGATCCAGTGTTGAAGTCATCAAAGTCTGTTCAAGAAACAAGCAAGGAAGTGCAAGTTACTAAAGCTCGACACCTACCTCGACACATGCATCTATTGAGCTTTAAGAAGCTGTTTTGCCCTGAGCCTCGACAGCTTCTCGGCAGATCCTTGACACCTCTATCTGTCGAGAATTAAAGAAAACAGTTTTTCAGTTCTGTTTCAAGTCCAATCCGTGAATGTGTCTTTGGGACTTCTTTTCTCCTAACCCTAGACATATAAAAGGATTATTTTAAGGGCCGTAAATAAGACGCAAGTTGCACATTCATTGAGAACTTCTTGTTCATGCAATTTGTGATCTGAAAGACAAAGTCCATGCCCTAGTTCATCTCTGATGATTTGAAGAACTTTGCAGCCAACAATTCTCTCTCTAGTTGGTGTTTGAAGTCGCGTATTGGGATCCGCGCATCTGGTTAGTCACGTACTTGGGAGCCGTGCATTGAAAGGAGAAACTGTCACTACAGAACAAGTCCAATTGGATATTGGGGTAAGAGTTCAACTGTAGGTTGGTAAGGTACTGGGATTCCTTACTTGTAACTGCTTGTTGTGATAATAGTGGAGTTTCGGGAGTGGTGACCTTAAATCACCCGGTGGAGTTTTTGCCGTGAGGTTTTTCCCCATTCGTAAACAAATCACCGTGTCATTTAATTTCCGCTGCATAACTTAGTTTTGGTGATTTGTTTGTGCTGCCACGTGATATTGCATGTTAATTTGATTAATTAATAACTAGGGTAATTAATCAATCTAATTTATCACAAGGGGTCAACGTATTTGTGGCCTGTCATTCTTCTTTTTTACAATTTTAATTTAATACTATATTCTTTTAATGAAAGACCGTATCCATTTTTTTTAAAAGGGAAAACAATATCTAAGGCTACTATGCTAATATTTTATGGCGAAAATACACTTTTGGTCCCTAAATTTGGGTCGATTCTCGATTTGGTTGCTAAATTGATTTTGCTCCTAGGTCAGTCACTAATTTTAGAAAATCATTTTTATTGTGGTCCCTGTCATCAATCCAATAACAGAAAAATCTGAGATGGCAAACAAAGTACACTGTGTGCACAATAAATGTTGACGTGGCTAATAAAATAATATTAAAAAATAATATTTGGCATTTTTTTAATGCCATATCAACATTTAAAATGCCACATCAGCATTTAAATTAATAAAAAAAAGTCATGTCAGAAAATAAAAAGTTAAAAAAAATAATTTAATAATATTAAAAAAAATAACAAACTTTGAATTTATTTTTCTTTTTTTCTTTTCATTATTTTTAGAAGAACAAGGGGTAACATGTTCTTCATGTTCTTCGGGCTGCCCAGTAAATTAAAATAGTCTAAGATTTTCTTTTCTTTTCCTGTATTTTCTTAGCAAATAAACATGCAGAACTTCATACAAAATCCCTATCCTACACCGAAACCTCCAACATGAAAAAATCATCAAACCCACATGAAAAAACCAACCGAGAAAAATTATCAACATCCAACCCAGAAAAATCATCAAATCCTAAAACCTCTAACCCATAGAAATCATCAAACCCACCATAACCAATGAATCCAAACCAATCAACAACCACCACTACCTAGGGTTCACAACAACAAAACCACCAATCTTAGAGAAAACCCACTATCATCAACCCAAGCAAAAATCATCAACGGACCCAACTGACCAAAGGGATACCAACACAAATAAACCAATTGACCCACACTAACAACAAACCCACCACAACCAACGAAATCAAACCAATCCACAACCACCACCACCTAGGGTTCACAACACCATAGCCACCAACCACTAATCCGTTTTTCACAACACCCACCAGCAAGACTCCAAATTCACCCATTTTTTTCTTCGCATCAAGACCCCATCGCCTCCATGATCAAAACCTCAAAGATCAGCCCCTGATTTGCTTGCTGTTGGTTGACATCGGGGTATAAGGTTTTGAGCAGAGACGAGATTTTTAGATTAGAAAGAGCTAAGGTTAGATTAGCGGTGCGTGGTAGAGAAGAGGGCTGACCTTGTGAGCTTCAACCATGAAGCTACAATAGAGAGAATTTTGAGACCAGAGGGAGACTCTGTCCATGGAGGCTGAAGAGAGAGAAGGAGAGGGAGAGGAAGAGAAGGAGAATTAGACATAGAGAAAGTTGATTAGGTCTTTTTTATATATAAAAAAAAAATCTGATGATTAATACATTAAAGAAAAAGAATAAGAATAAGAATTAAGAAGATAATTTATGGGGTCAAAATCAAGCATAGTTCATCCATGATGGCCACCCATGACCAGATCACATCCAGAGAGTTTTACAAGGAAGGAAGCCCAATAAAGACACTCCAAACATGAACAAAATCCCACCATAAAATATGGCAACCGTCCAAATCAGGTTGGACGTCCATGGCTCACAAGGTATGGATGACCAAACGACACTTAGCAAATTTCAAAGAAATTCTCTACAAGCTCTATGCAATCAAGCCACGATCTGTCATTCTAGAATGTGGGAAGGATTCCCCGAAATCCACTTCATTTTCTCCATTAACTCCAAACATCTCCCATGATAATAGTGGATTCGAACAAGTAAACTCACTCCTAAAATAGTTTTTCAAGAAGAGAAAAACACAGACATGAATGCAATCAAGCATGCTACTCAACCAAAGATCCAAACAACAATTTTAAGCTATCAAAAACATCTCTTAATCAAGAAAAATGTCAAGCATTTAGATCCAAAACACACACACACACTAAACAAATCTAACCAATTTTATGTTTCAAAAACAAGTCAAGACAGTTTAATGGGTATACATTAACACATGTATTCCTTGTGATGGCCAAATCACATTGCAACTGCACATGTATCAAAAGTAGTAAAGAATATTGCGTGTTATGTGTGAAAAAAATCGCAAGGTTGCATAAATGTCCACATGTTAAGACGATTTGAGATATGAGTAAATGAATTTAACTCACAAAAGATCAAACTGCTTGATGGGGACTATCACCTTTGAGATACATCTTATAATTCCCACATCTCCTAGAATACACAGTTGCAATCATATTTTAAAGCATATCATGCATGGGCATATAAGAGAGAGAAAAGAAATACCCAATTACGTTAAGCTTTTGACATTGCACTTTTGTTATGCCGAAACATACCGATGTCATTTCATGATTGGTGGGCAACAGTGGTGAGATAGTTATTTATGCCTTTCTCTTAGGATTTTTTAGTTCTTCCCATCAAAAAGAGTGATACAAGTGTTAAGTATAAGAGATTACTTAATCTTACTCATCACAAACACGAGCCACAAAATTCACTTGCTTAGTTGTGAATAAAGATGCTCATTTAAGCTACAAGAGGTACAAAGTTTAGAAAACTTTGTTTCAATGGCCATCCAAGATACATAGTATCAATATACATAAACACATATTGTTTTTGTATTTTTCTCATTTTTCTCCTTTTATTTTGAAATACAAACAAAATAAATACTAAACAACCAAACAAAAATAGACAAACAACATGAAAGCATGAAAGAAATATGCAAATGCATGAAAGTATGATTCCAAAAGCAGATAAGAAATCAAGCAAAGAGAGTCCTACTCTAGATAGAAAGAATTAAAGTAGAGGACAAATAGAAAAGACAATTAAGTCTTAGGTTCCTTTCTCACCCATACAACACAAGTCTTTGGCTGTGAAGATGGAAATGCACGTGTCCTAATAAGTCTACTAAAGGACATAGAAGAATTAAAGTTCTCCTAAAATTGAGTTAAAAAGCTCAAACGTTTTAATAACTCTCTAAACAAAGGTATAGATCCTTGAGAGGAAACCTATGACCATTAGGACACTTGCTTTTAAGGATACAACTTAAAGCAATTAAGACGAATCTGTCCAAAAACACCACAATGGTGGCAAACATAAGGTCTAACAAAGGATTTAGAATAAGCCAAATCAGTTTTGGGTTTCATAGCTTTATCACCGTTCTTAACTTAGGGCATAAAGACAGTCCTTGATCCAGAAGCCATGGAAGAGGAGAGGCTGGAGGAAACAGCATATCCTAAGCTAGTTTTATCAGAACTAGGCTTTTGAGCACTCAATACCTCATCAAGCTTTGCACTAGACATCCTCTCTATTTGGGTTCTAGCTTGACTAAGCTCAATCTCAAGATTCTTGGCCTTCCTTTCTAATGAGGTGTTCTCCACAACAAGAGTTTCAACTAACCTTCTAGTCTCATCTAGTTCGACTAACAGATCAGCTTTTTCAGTGCATAGCTTATCATAGGCTTCTTGAAGTGTCATCTTCTTAGGTACTTCATCATTAGAAGAATCCTTACTGTCACTTGCACTCTCCACAATCACCTAATTGGTTGTGGCAGCAAAAGCTATAAAGTGACCACATTCATCCATATACTCATCGGAAGAGCCATCCTCAGTATCACTCTATGTAGCAACCAACCCTTTATCTTTTGAATTTTTGGTGTTTTCCTTCATAAGATAGTTTGGGCACTTTATCTTCATATGACCAAAACCTTTGCACTCATGGCACTAGATAAGGGGTTTCTCATTCTTACCCTTTCTAGAGGATTTAGATTTTCTAGGAGGTTTGTCCTTATCCTTTTTTCTAAATTGAAGAAGCTTGATAATCTAATCAGCTATGAAGGTTAGATCTTCATCCTCATCATCATCTTCATCTTCATCTTCGCTGTCATCTTCTTCTTTAAAGTCATCAATCTCTTCCCGTATACCCTTAAGAGCCAAGTTTTTACTCTTTCCATCTTTTTCCATTAAACCTAATCCTATATCATAGGTTTGAGGGTTCCCTGCAATCTCAATCAAAGGAATTTTATCAATGTCCTTCACTTGTTCAATGACAGTGATCTTGGCATGGAATCTTTCAAGTAAGAACCTGAGGATTTTCCTAACAATTTTGGATTCTGCTATAGATTTTCCAAGGTTGAAGGCAAACTTCACAATATCCTTGAGTTTAGCATAGAAATCATCAAAGGTCTCATCCTCCTCCATCCTTTTTTCTTCAAAACTACTAGTGAGTCTTTGAAACTTCACAGTCTTTACTACCTTGGTACCTTCATAGGTGGTCTCAAGAATAGTCTATGCTTCCTTGGCAACTTTCGTAGATGATATTTTCTTGAATTCCTCATTGGTCACCCCACAAAACAAAGCATTCAAGGTCCTACTATTAAAATTTGCCACTATGATTGTTGCTTTATCCCAATCTACCAGCGCTTCCTTTGGCTTAATCCAACCAACTTCAATAGCTTGCCATACTTTTTCACCTAGAGCCTGCAAAAAAATGTTCATACAAACTTTCCAGTACGCATAATTAGTGCCATCAAATAGAGAAGGAATCAAAAGAGATTGTCCATGATCCATGACAACGAGGGTCACGAATCACATTGAAGAAATTAATCCAATCAGAGTTTACTCGCTCTGATACCACTTGTTAGGAAATTTAGACCCCGGTTGATAGAATTAACAAGTTTTAAACCCAAGTTGTTAATTATATTTATTATGTATAAAACTAATTAAAACAAATAAATATCAATATCATGTCAATATCATACACAATAGAAAATTAAATAAGACAAGATATGATGACCTAGGAAAACCAATGAAACAAACTAGTTTCACAGTAAAAAACCAAAGGGGAAACCTTCCTGAAAAGCAATTCACTATAGTAAAGAGAAGTTTCGAATCTAGTACAAAACATTTGTCCCTAGACTCTACAATTCCCATAGATGAACTCACAGTAGAAACCTTCTACCGCTTCAGAACCTCTGAACTCTTCAATAAATGAACACCACCCTTTTGATGCACGAATCTCAGTACGTGACTAATTCCTTTGCACAAATCCTAGTACGTGACTCACTCACTAACTTGAGAAAGAAGAATGTTGGCTACAAAGTTCTTCACTTTATCAACAATGAAGATCAAAAAGCACTTGGTTACAAAACCCTAAGGCACAAAGACGCAATAGCTTCTTTCAGAGAGAATAAGCACTTAGTCACCTTTTACATGTGTTCTACTTGTATTCTCTTATATGACGGCCTTTATAATAGGCCTTATATATGTCTAGAGTTATGAGAAAAGAAACCCTGTACAAATACATAAGCATGGGCCAAAAATTAGATCTGAAAAACTAATTTTCGTAATTCTTGATAGATAGAATCTGTTGAGAGCTGTCGAGACCTCAATAGATAGACTCTGTCGAGAGTTGTCGAGACTCATTAAACCTCGATAGATAGCTATCTGTTGAGAGCTATTAGGAATCTGTCCAGCTTTAATGAACAACCCTTCTTCACTTGTTTCTTGGTCCAATCTTCATGGCTTTAATACTTGGCTTGAACAACATATTTCTTGAAGTATTAAACATATCCAAGATCTACACAATTACAAGTAAAGTGCATTTTGCCAAAAGATTAGCCAATTACAAAAAATATGTCCTTAACACCTAGAATCAAGACAAGTGTGGAAGAAAAGATGAAGCGAGACCTCATCCAATTTCTTGGAGCCACGAAGACATGCCTGGAATTAACCTAAGTGTGTTTTTTCATCATCTAAATGACTCTTCTTCATATAAGCCCGTTCACCAGAAAAGGAGAGTGTTCACTCAAAAAAGGAGAGTGTTCACTCCCCAATTGGCTAGCTAAAGTAGCGATGGTCAAAAAAGCTAACGACAAGTGAAGGATGTATGTGGACTTCACAGATTTGAAAAAGGCATACTCTAAGGATAGTTATCACCTTCCTCACATTGACCAGCTGGTAGACTCAATACTTGGCCACCATTCACTGAGTTACATGGACAAATTCTCAGGGTACAATCAGATCAAAATGGACAAGGCGGACCAAGAGAAAAACATCTTTTATCACAAGCCAAGGTTTGTTTTGTTACAAAGAAATACCTTTTGGTTTGAAAATGCAGAACCCACTTATCAAAGGCTAGTCAATCCCATGTTTCACCCACAAATTGGGAGGAATGTTGAAGTGTACGTGGACGACATGTTAGTCAAAAGCGCAAGGGAAATGTAGCACTTGGACGACCTTCAAAAGACATTTGACATGCTTAAACGACACAACATGAAGTTGAACCCAAGAAAATGTGCCTTCAGAGTTTCATCAAGAAAGTTCATTGATTTCATGATGTCATAGAGAGGAATTGAAGCAAATCTTGATAAAATCCAAGCAATATTGAGCATAGAGCCCCCAAAGAATGTCAAAGAAGGCCAAAGCCTCACTAGACGGGTAGCAGCCCTCAAGAAGTTCATCTCAAATGATAGGCCAAAAATGTATTGACCCCTTATGATGGATTAATTGATTAATTAGCCAAGTCTAATTAATTAACTAAAGTATCATGCAAACGCGTGGTAGCACAAATAAATCACCAATAAACTAAACTGCATCAGAAAATAAATTTGACACGGTGATTTGTTTACGAATAGGGAAAACCTCCAAGGCAAAAACCCCACCGGGTCATTTTAAGGTCACCACTCCCAAAAATCCACTATTATCACAACAAGAGGTTACAAGTAAAGGAATCCCAGTACCTTCTACCAACTTACAGTTGAACCCTTACCCCAATACCCAATTAGACTTGTTCTGTAGTGACAATCTCTCCTTTTCAATGCATGGCTACTAGTATGTGACTAACCAATTGCGCGGATCCCAGTACGTGACTTCAAACACCAACTTGAAAAAGATGTTGGTTACAAAGTTTTTTAGTTCATCCTCACAATGAAAAGCAAGAAGATGCTTGGTTACAAAACCCTACGGTGCAAAGACACAGCAGCTTCTTCACAAATAGATGAACTAGGGCAAACTTTGTCTTCGGTCACAAATTGCTTGAACGGACTTTGTCCAATACTTGTGCAACTTGTGCCTACTTTGAAGGCCCTTAAAATAATCATTTTATATGTCTAGGGTTATGAGAAAAGAAGGCCAAAAGACATATCCACGGATTGGAATTAAAACAGATCTGAAAAACTGTTTTTCTTAAACCTCAACAGCTAGAGGTATCGAGATGCTGTCAAGCAACTGTCAAGCCTCAGGGTTGGAAAAGCTTATTAAAGCTCGATAAATTAAGCTGTCGAGCAAGCTATCAAGCGTTAATGACAGGCACTTCTTCAACTTGTTTCTTGGACAAACTTGATGGTTTTTACACTTGATCTTGAAATAAGGTTTCTTGACGCATTAAACACATCCTAGATTTATCCAAATACAAATAAAGTGCGTTTTATCAAAGGAATAGCCAATTACATAAAATAATGACATATGTTCTTAACAAGTGAACCACATATGTCCTAACAATCTTCCCCTTTGGCAATCCATGACAAAACCACAACAAACAATTGAACATATGAGAGAAGTCATAAAGCACTCCACTTATGCTTACTTGTTGAATACAATAAAATCTATCCTAACACAAACTCTTGAAAAACTTTCCAGGAAGAGAGTTTATGACAAATAGACTTTGACAACTTGGATTTCTGAAACACTTTAAACAAAACACATCAAGGCATCTTTGTGTAAAGCAGAAATAATAGATTGCACACAAAAATAAGAAGCATGTGTATAAAGAGAAAAAAGAAACAACACATGTAAAGGTAGGTGAAAGAAACATACATCAACATATAAAGAAAATAAGTACAATGTATGTCAATAATGGTCACAAGACCTAGGTACAAGAACAATGTATCTCTAAAAGAAAGAAAAGAAAATGATATAAGTAATCCTCACTACATCCCTCAAAAACAAACGAACTTTCCCCCTAACAAAAATCCCCTATATCCTAACTCTCCCCCAAAGAATGACTACTCTCATATCCAAAACTACTCCCTCTTTTTGTTACTAGTGACAAAGGGTAAGAGTGTCAAGTAGACATCTCGTCAGAACTGGAAGAGCTAGTATCTCCATCCTCATCATCATCATTGTTGGAACCATTAACAGGTGTCTCAGATGCCTCGAGATGAGGAAAGGGAGACTCCATAAAACCACCAAGACGAGCCTACCGTCTAGCAATACAGCAAACATGGGTGTTCACCTGATACAACTCCATAGAAAGTGTATCAAGGCGAGCATCCTTGCACTGAAGCTGCACCATGATCGCATCCAAAGTCACACCTCCCGCTGAAGAAGAGGGAGCGGAGGTAGAAGGAGTCGAAGGAGTAGGAGGAGCTGTCGAACTGGACCGCATCAAACAAAATAGCGCCTTTATCTATTTAACGATAGCGTAGTCAATGCCACACATAACGGAGAAGTGATCAAAAGAGAGAAAATGAACAGAAAAATGGCATAAGATCATCATGATAGCAGAAGGAAAGATGAGCTTATCACAGGTAGTCGTATCCCCATACACATCTATGATAGAAAGAATAAAGTGTAAAGGAAAATCTATGGAAAGATCCTCAAGAAGGGACAATAGAAAATGAGAACGAGACTCTGTAATGGAGTTGTAGTGAGAGAGAGGATACAACACAAAAGTCATCATCATGTTCAAGAATCTAGGACCTTTAGCAAAAGGTCAACATAATATAGACTGATGCTCACCCCAATCAGTTGGGTTCTCACAAAAAGCAAAGATTATCTCTTCTTTGGACACATTCTGTAGATGCTCATAATCGAGGTAGTCAGGATGTGCAACTCTCAGAACATGAAGCACATTGGATACTAACTCCGATGTGACTACTATGCGCATGCCTCGAATGCGAGTATGAAAGAGAGGTACTAAAGTATCAGTTCCATACATGTTGGAGTAGAACTCCTGGATTAGCACGGAAGGACATGTGATAGGGACGTCACACAATGACTCCCATTCTTATCTGTGAATGACATTAGGAAGGTCAGTGTCGACAAAATCCGACAAAATAACTTGGCGTCTTGAATGAACACCTCGTTTAGAGAAGCCCTTCGAGAAGTTCTTTTGGGCTTTCTCATCACGAAACTGAATATAAAAAGGAGTAGGATCAGAGGACAAAGAGGCCCTAGAACGCAAAAGGTTCTAGGACGGAGCAGGCTTACGTTTTGGTGCCATTGACGCACTAACGTAAACTAGAGAGAAAGGGGGAAGAAAGAAACACTCAGAAAAGTCCCAACACATTTCAAATATAACAAGTATATTGAAAGGAAAGAGCGTATACATGAAAAATGCATCAACATGTGACATGCAATTAAAAAGACATCATGGGCTTAGCTCAATCCAATCCTACCTACACACATTCAAATTACACACATCTAAATGCATGATAAAACAGTTATAATGCTCATGGAATTCAATGTATGAGATTTGAAATTCAGTTTGGTAAAAACCCATCCCAAAATTTCACAAAACTCAACAATTTTGAAAAACCCCAAAATTTTTCAAAAAACTGAAAACCTAGTTATGAATGCATGAAAAGATCATTAGGAAAGAGAGAAAAAGAGATCATACCAAGTGATTTGAAGCAAGATAGGCCGAAAATCATGTGGGTTGAAGGTTTTGAGAGCGAAGAGAGTGTTTGGGAGAGAAATAGGCACGGACAGATCAAGAGAGATTGAGAGAATGAAGTCCAAATCACAAGAGAACCTTTATATAGACCCTCAGTAAATCTTGACAGATAGAGGTTTCGAGAGGTATCGAGACAGGTGTCGAGGTAGGTGTCGAGAACATAGGCGGCGACAGATGCAGCTATCAAAGAGGTGTCAAGAAGCAAAACATCAGACACAGAAAAGAAGCTCGATCGATCCACCAGCTATCGAGAAGCTATCTAGAGTCTAGGAGATTTCTCGATCGATCCAACCAGCTGTCGAGAAGCTATCGAGAGACCAGGAGATTTCTCGAGCGATCCAACAGCTAACGAGAAGTGTCGAGATTGCGATAAGATGCAACTGATGAGCTTGACAGACAAGCTAGGTATCGAGAGGTGTTAAGATGACTTAAAAAAAGTTTTTCAAAAAGGAGAAAAACACAGATATGAATGCAATCAAACATGTAATTCAGCCAATGATCCAACCAACATTTTAACCTTGCAATCAACAAAGAGTTAAACATTTACCTCCCAAAAACTCACACACACACTAAACAAGTCTAACCAATTTTATATTTCAAAAACAAGTTAAGATAGTTTAGTGAGAATGCATCAATACATGTGAACCTTGTGATGGCCAAATCACATTGTACTTGCACATGTATCGAAAGTAGTAAAGAATATTGTGTGTTGTGTGTGAAAAACAACACAAGATTGTACAAATGTCTCAATGTTACGACGATTTGAGATATGAGAAAATCACTTTAACTCACACACAATCATAACTATTTGATGGAGACTATCACCTTCGAGGTATATCCTATAACTCCCACATCTCCTAGAAAACACGCTTGCAATCATATTTTAAAGCATTTTGTTCTTTTTGCTTTTATTTTCTTTGTATATTTTCTTTTTATTAAGCAAACCATGCATGGGTATGCAAAGGACAGAAAATAAATACCCAATTATTTTAAGCTTTCTAACATTGCACTTTTGCTATGCCAAAGCATACAGATTCATTGACATTACACTTTTGCTATGCCGAAGCATACAAATGTCATTGTCATGATTGGTGGGTAACAGTGTTCAGATGGTTATTCATGCCTTTCTCTTAGGATTTTCTAGTCCTTCCCTTCGAAAAGAGTGATACGAGTATTAAGTACAAGAGATCACTTGACCTTACTCATCACAAACAAAGAGCCATAGAGCTCACTTGCTTAGTTGTGTAACGAAATGTTCATCTAAGCTACAACCGATACAAAGTTTAGAAAACTTTGTTTCAATGGCCATTTTAAGATTCACAAAAACCGATGTACACAAACACACACTGTTTTTTCTCTTTTTGGTATTTTTCTGAATTTTTCAAATTTTTTTTTTAACAAAAACAAAGTAACTAAAACTGAAAAACTAACAACCAAAAACATGAAAAACAAAGCAAAGTAATGCATAAAACTAGACTGACTCAAAACATTAAAGCAAAACGCACAAGAAATGCAAAACCAAAAATAGATGGAGAGAGAGAAAAAGTGATTTAATCACTTGGAACCCTTTTCCTTCCACACCTTGGAAGGACCTTTCCTTTTCACAAACCCTTGGACCGTTCAAGTTCAAAAGGAACATGAGTGCATTGAGACGATCTCTAAGAGGAGCAAACATGGACGGAAACTGATTCTAGTTTCCCGATGCCAACATGTTGTTGCTATTTTGAGTGGCTAACAACTTATACCAATTTGGTCAAGTATAACCAGTTGCTCCACAGTAATGATAGAGATGCTGCTTCTTTTGTTTACACCTTTGAGAGCCAGCCTTTTTAGCCCTAGGGTTTTTAACTTCCTTCTTATCCTACTTAAGGGGTGTTCATAAGATAGATTTACCCTTATCTATGTTCTCACTAGCTAATTCAGTTTTAACATTGATGTTCTCAATTTCAACATTATTGTTAGGAGGAACAAAAACAGTAGTATTAGAAGAAGTAATATTAGAGGAAGAGAAATCATACCCTAAACCTGTTTGATCTGAAGTAGATTTTTGAACACTGAGCATCTTATCAAGTTTAGCACTTAAAGTCCTTTCTAGCTAAGCTCTGACTTGGAATAGTTCTGCCTCAAGTTTCTTAGTCTTCTCAGCCAAGAAGTTATTTTCAAACCTCAATACTCTAAAAGTTTGATTTGCTTCATCAAACTTTGTGGAAAGTTATTCACGTTCAAGCTCCACATCACTAAGCTTCTTGGTGGTCAACCTATACAGTTTCTCATGATTTTCTGAGACCTTATATAGCTTAGCATAGGCTATGTGAATGTTATCTTGATCATCCATCTTCTCAAACTTGGATTCTACCAATTCCTCTTCTTCATCCACATCTTCAACAATCCCCTCAGTAGGATTAACTGTGGCAGTGAAGGCATTCAAGATATGTCGTTTAGCGTAACAGCAAGTGCCTTACCTTTCCCAATTGTCTTGAGATATGTTGGGCACTCCTGTTTCATATGTCCGAAGCCTTGACACCCAAAGTCTTAGGTCCTGTAGGAATAGTGTACTAACCGTCATCCCTAGCATCGTTCTTCCCTTTGTCTTGACCCTTGAACTGAGATGAACTAGATTGCCTATGGTCCTTGTTGAAGCCTTTCTCATTAGCATTCTTCATAAACTTCTTGAATTGCCTGGTGATGTAGGACTTCATCTTAGAATCCTCATCGTCTGAAGACTATTCCGTCTCACTGCTCTTGGCCTTTAGTGCCATACTCTTGCTCTTACTCGTCTTTTCGATTCTAGACAAACCCAACTTATAGGTCTGTAAATTTCCAACCAGCTCTGTCAAAGGAATTTTATCAATATCCTTTGATTCCTCAATGGTAGTGATCTTGGCATGGAATCTTTCGGGCGGAGATCTGAGCACTTTTCTCACAATCTTGGATTCTGGGATAGTTTCTCCAAGATTAAAGGCAAAGTTCACTATATCCTTGAGTTTAGCATAGAACTCATCAAACAACTCATTCTCCTCCATCTTTATCTCTTCGAAGCTTGTAGTGAGCCTCTTTAGCTTCGAATCCTTGATAGCCTTTGTTCCCTCATAGGTTTTTTGGAGGATGGTCCATGCTTCCTTTCCAGTTTCCGTGGAGGATATCTTCTTGAATTCCTCATTTGTGATTGCGCTGAATAATGCATTCAATGCCCTACTGTTGAAGTTTGCCGCCTTGATCTTAGCCTCATCCCAATCGGCCGGTGCTTCCTTTGGCTTGGTCTAACCAATCTCTACAGCTTGCCACACCTTCTCATCTAGAGACTGCAAAAAAGCTCTCAAGCGTACTTTCTAGTATACATAGTTAGTCCCATCAAATAAAGGAGGGATAATAAGAGATTGTCCTTTATCCCTAACAAACAAGGGTCAATGGATCACACAGTAAAGATTAAACCTTAATCAGAGTATGCATGCTCTGATACCACTTGATAGGCCAAAAATGTATTGACTCATTGTGATGGATTAATAGATTAATTAGCCAAGTTTAATTAATTAACCAAGTTATCATGCAAATGTGTAGTAGCACAAACAAATTGCCAATAAACTAAAGTACAACAAAAAACAAATTTGACACGGTGATTTGTTTACGAATGGGGAAAACCTCCATGGCAAATAACCCACCGGGTGATTTTAAGGTCACCACTCTCGAGAAACCACTATTATCACAAGAAGCAGTTACAAGTAAAGAAATCCCAGTACCCTCTACCAACCTACAATTGAACCCTTACCCCAATACCCAATTGGACTTGTTCTGTAGTGACAATCTCTCCTTTACAATGCACGGCTCCAGTGTATGACTAACCAATTGCGCGGATTCCACTACGCGACTTCAAACACCAACTTGAGAAAGATGTTGGCTACAAAGTTCTTCAGTTCATCCTCACAATGAAGAACAAGAAGATGCTTAGTTACAAAATCCTATGGTGCAAAGACACAGCAGCTTCTTCACAAATAGATGAACTAGGGCAAACTTTGTCTCCGGTCACAAATTGCTTAAACAAACTTTGCTCAATGCTTGTGCAACTTATGCCTACTTTGACTGCCCTTAAAATAATCATTTTATAGGTCTAGGGTTACGAGAAAAGAAGGCCCAAAGACATATCCACAGATTGGAATCAAAACAAATCTGAAAAACTGTTTTTCTTAAACCTCAACAACTAAAGGTATCGAGATGCTGTCGAACAGTTGTCGAGCCTTGGAGATGGAATAGCCTATTAAAACTCGATAGATGACGCTGTCGAGCCAGTTGTTGAGCTTTAATGATAGGCACTTCTTCCACTTGTTTCTTGGACAATCTTGCATGGCTTTAACACTTAATCTTGAAACAAAGTTTCTTGATGTATTAAACATATCCTAGATCTATTCAAATACAAGTAAAGTGTGTTTTGTCAAAGGATTAGCCAATTACATAAAATGATGACATATGTTCTTAACAAGTGAACTACATATGTCCTAACATCAAAGGCTACTGACAAGTGTTTACCATTTTCAAAGTGTTGAGAAAAGCATTTGAATGGACAGACGAGTGTCAATGGGCTTATCTCACTTCGACTCTGTTGATGAGCCTGTCCAAACCAGGTGAAGAGTTATATCTATACTTGGTGGTGTTCCCTCATGTAGTGAGCCCAACCTTAATCAGGGAAGAAGGAAAAGTGCAAAATCCCATCTGCTACACTAGCAAGGCCTTAAGACAAGCAGAAAGAGGGTACCCACCAATGAAAAATTTATCCTTCTCATTGGTAATAGCAATAAGAAAGCTTAGGCCTTATTTCTAGGCTCATGTCATTAACGTCCTGACAAACCATCCGCTTAAGAAGGCTATAAATAAGTTGGAAGTGTTTGGATGACTAATCTAGTGGGTGGTTAAGCTTAGTGAATTTGGTGTAAGACATCAACCAATGGAGGCAATAAAAGCTTAAGCCTTTATAGATTTTATTGCAGAATTTACTCCCACCCATGATCAACAAAGTAAGCCTAGAGGGCAAAAGAATGGGTTGTCCACGTGGATGGTTCATCCACGCAGTATACAAAAGGAATTACAATAGTATTGTAATCATCAGAAGGGGATCGTCAAGAATTTTCAGTCTATTTATAGTTCTAGACAACCAACAAAGGCTTAGAGTTAGCTAAATCACTTAGAGCTAATTTAGTTCTTGTCCAAGGAGACTTGCAAATAGTGATAGGACTATTAAATGGAACGTGTGAAGCCAAGGAAGGATGAACGAAGAGATATTTGGGCAAAGCCAAACAATGCATCAAAGGCTTCACGACAACCCGGTTTCAGTAGATACTAATGGAGGAAAATGTGGAAGTTGACATCCTAGTCAAGGCAGCATCTGTAGAAGATGGTTGGTGATCAAATTAAAGTCAAGTACATACCAAGTATAAACATTCCAAAAGTGCATTAGATAGATGGAGTAGCCAACTGGACCACTCCCATCATGTCTTGTCTCAAGGATGGACTCTTCCCCAAGGATAAAGAAGAAGCAAGGAAACTAAGGGTAAAAGCAACGAAATTTGTCCTTATGGACAAGGTGCTATATAAAAATGGTTTCTCTTAGCCCTACTTGAGGTGTTTGACTAAGGATAAGTCCCACTATGTTATAATAAATGTCCATGAGAGAGCCTGTGGAAATCATTCAAGAGACAGATCAATCATCCACAAAATAGTCCACGCGGGATACTACTAGCCGTCCATGCAGGTAGATGTTGAAGCTTATGTCGAAGCGTGTGACAAATGTCAACGCTACAGCAATACACCTAGACAACCATCAGAATACCCAACTCCAATTGTGGCCTCTTGGCCATTTGCCCAAAGGGGACTTGACATCCTTGGTCCCTTTCCCGTGGGAACAAGGCAAATGAAGTTTTTGATAGTAGGGATTGATTATTTTACTAAATGGGTGGAAGCAAAGTCATTAGCGAAGATCATCATGTAGAACATCAAAAGTTTCATCTGGAAGAATATTATATGCCGTTTTAGTATCCCTAGGGTGATTATCTTAGACAACGGATGTCAATTTGATAACACACCCTTCAAAGAGTTCTGCAAGTAGCTGGAAATCAGGAATCACTACTCTTCACCTTTCCACCCACAAGCTAATGGATAGGCAGAAGTTACAAACCGATCCTTGTTGAAGATCATCAAGACTCAGCTTGAAAAGGCAAAAGGGATATGGCCAGATGAATTACCTAACATCCTTAGGGCATACAAAACAACAGTGAGAACCCCTGCTAGAAAGACTCCTTTTAAGTTAGCATATGGAAATGATGTACTGATACTCGCAAAAGTTAGTTTGACTAGCTACATGGTGGCCCACTATAAGGATGAAGAAAATGAGAAACTACTATGTCTAAGCCTCAATCTCATTGACGAGGTAAGGATGGATGCAGAAACAAGAACCTAGTGACTAAGCACCATGATGCATTGGTCAAAACAAGGAGGTTCAATATTAGGAACCTTGTCTTAAAAAGGGTATCCCTAGCTACTAAAGACCCCGCTCAGGGAAAGTTAGGACCTAACTGGGGAGGACCATATAGAGTCATCAACTACAAGAGACAAGGATCATACTATCTAGAAGCCTTGGATGGACAAAGGCTAGAGCACCCATGGAACGTGGAGCACTTGAGAAAGTACTACCAGTGAAGATCCGTTAGGGACGTTAGCATGGACGAACCTAAGGACTACTAGTTACCACTAGTAGTCTATTTATGTTATCTTTTAGTACTTTATGTCTAGTAGTAGTATTTTATGTTTTTAGTATTTGAATTCCCTAAAAGGCACTAGCTACTAGCATGTGTAATGTTTATGGAAGATTTCATGGGAAAAGTCCTTTTGTATATAAATTAGTTTGAATTCCCTAAAAAAAAAACTAGGTGCTAACATAAGCAATGTCTATGAACGATTTTATGTACAAAGTTCCCTATTGTCTATGGACGATGTTATGTACAAAGTACTCTATTGTATGTAAAGCAATTTGAATTATCTAATTAAGTGTTGATGATTCTCTATGAAACTAAAGTCCATAAAAAATTATAGACGTCTAAAATCTCTGGATGCAAAGATGTATCATTGTGAGCCATCCTTAGACGAGGAAAAAGCAAATTATCATATATAAAACCTTAAGGTAAAAATAAAAGTATAAAGGGAAGGAACAGACACCTCTTTGTACACTCGTCCAATAATGAAAGACGAGGAAAGGCATGCATGCAATAAATATACAATCTCTGAGGACAACAAAGCCCCTGAGTAGTCCAAATTATGAACGAGGAAATACTTAGCCATTCCAAAGTAAAGTCCTAAGTATGGACGAGAAAATACTTGGATATTAAAATTGGCAACAAAAATAAAAGCAAGCGTTCACACATGGACGAAAACATATTTATAAATAAACTTAAGTGTAGACGACCATCATCCAAAAACCGTTTAAAGTAATAAGCCTAAAAAGGCAATTGTATGAAACCCATGTCCTTAAACATGGATGAGGTAATGTACTTGAAGAAATCTAAAATGGTCCAAAACAACGGACCCAAAAAAAAAAAAAAAAAGAGAGAGAAAAAAAAAAAGAAAAGGAAAAAAAAAAAGAAAAGTAAATTCTTGCTTGAAATTTAATTTACAGGGACAAACCATTGGGGGCAACACCTCCAAACTTTGTGTTGTCCTTCTCAGGATGAGGGGTAGAAGCATCAACCTCAATGTTCACGTCCTCCAAGCTCATCTGGAGTAAGGAACTCCTAACTACAATAGGGAGCTTGATAGAATCAAAGTCCACCCTAAGAAATGATTCAATGGCATCCAAGAAAAAATCCTCGAAGCTTGCAACGTAGTTTTTGTCCAGGAGGTCAGTGAACTCATTGGACGTCTTGAATTCCTTAATCACTTCATCTCTAGATTTGCTCAAAGAGGACCTAAGCTCATTGTTTGGCTTCTAAATATGGTCCAGATGAGTGTCCTTCTCCATGATATTTGCCCTCAGTTCCTCAGCCAGGTTCAGTAGTTCCATTACCTCATCTCTAGTTTCATTTCTCCTTCATCCTACGACTTGACTATTTCTCCATATCCTTTATTTTTGTCTCCATCCTGATCCTCTCTTTATCCAAGTCCACAGCTTGCTTGGACGCCGCCATGAACTTGGTCATGACCTACAATAAACACCAAAAATACGTCATTAGAAGGTTACTTGAAGACAAGGCACATAACTCAGTATGGATGAAGCAAAATTTACCTTGAAAAGATCATGAATTGTTGAGTGCTCAAATTCTTTGACAAACATATCATAGCATATGGAGATGTCCTCATTTCTCACCACTTACTTGAAACTATTCCAAGCTAGGTTCTCTCTCATGGAAGAGTCATAGGATCGTCGTCAGAAATAGGAGCCTTAAAAGGAGGGCTAGACGGATCTGCACTAGGACGAGGAAGAGAAGCGTCAACCTTAGGGACCGTAGGTTTAGCCACAGGAGCAGCAAGGTTAAGAACCATGATAGGTATGGTGGATGGTGTCTAGGGCTCATCTTTCTACTTCTTATTGCCTCGACAGCTAGGAAGATTACCTGTGTCCAATTTCTTAAACACAGTCTTCCTCTTCTCTAACGAGGCTAGAGGGATGAGCTTCAACGTTGACGGGGTGGGGGGCTGTCTTTGGGTAGGAATTTCATCCCCAGGCTGCACAACCTCATCACTAGCAACGCCTTTCCCTTTGTTCTCCTTCCTAGTTTCCATTCCTACATTTGAGAAAAAGAATCGTCAGAGTCTAAACAGACTAACCAGTAAAAGTGCAACAAAATTGAACAACTTACGTCGACGGGTGGTAAGCTTGTGGGCTAATGCTTCCTTTGTTGGCTCAGATCCAAGCCCCCAAGTTACTAGAAGGCAAAGTTTCACCAAAGAGTGAAAAGTCCTATCTACAAAAAAGCGTGCTTGTTGGACACGGTCTAGGAAGAAGTTGGTCAAGAAGGGTCATCTTACAACTTATTAGGACATATGTGTTTCATTTTGTTCTAAACATATGTCATTCTTTTATATAATTTTCTTATCCTTTGACAAAACACACTCAGCTTGTATTTAGGTAGCTCTAGGATGATTTTAATACTTCAAGAAATAAGGTTTCAAGATCAAGTGTTAAAGTCATGCAAGTTATCCAAGATTCAAGTTGAGAAGTGCCAGTTATTAAAGCTCGACACTTGGCTCGACAGCTGCATCTATCGAGCTTTAAGAAGTTGTTTAGCCCCGAGGCTCGACAGCTGCTAGATAGTACCTTAACACCTCTAGCTGTCGAGATTTAAGAAAAATAGATTTTGAGTGCTGTTTTTTATTCTAATCCGTAGATATGTCTTTGGGACTTCTTTTCTTCTAACCGTAGACATATAAAAGGATTATTTTAAGGGCCGTTAAAGTGTACACAAGTTGCACAACCATTGAGAAACCTTTGTTTAAACAATTTGTGACCTGAGACAAAGTTCTTGCCCTAGTTCATCTCTCTTGTGAAGAAGTTACTGTGTAATGTGCACTGTAAGGTTTTGTAACCAAGCATCTTCTTGATCTTCATCGTGTGGATGAATTGAAGAACTTTGTAGCCAACAACTTTCTCTAGTTGGTGATTGAAGTCGCGTACTGGGATCCGCACAATTGGTTAGTCACGTACTTGGGAGCCGTGCATCAAAAAGAGAAATTGTCACTATAGAACAAGTCCAATTGGATATTGGGGTAAGGGTTCAATTGTAGGTTAGTAAGGTATTTGGAATTCCTTTACTTGTAACCAATTGTTGTGATAACAGTGGAATTTCGGGAGTGGTAACCTTAAAATCACCTGGTGGGATTTTTGCCATGTAGGTTTTCCCTATTCGTAAACAAATCACTGTATCATTTAATTTCCGCCGCATACTTTAGTTTATTGATGATTTTTTGTGCTACCATGCAATTTGCATGTTAATTTGATTAATTAATAACTTGGCTAATAAATCAACTTAATTCATCACAAGGGGTCAACGCGTTTGTGGCCTTTCAAATGGTATTAGAGTAGGCACACTCTGATTAGGGTTAAATCCTTGTGTGTGATCCATTGACACCTATTTGTCATGGATAAAGGTCAGTCTCTTATTATTCGTCCACTGTTTGATGGTACTTACTATGCATACTAGAAAGTACGCATGAGAGCTTTCTTGCAGTCACTAGATGAGAAGGTGTGGCAAGCTGTGGAGATAGGCTGGACCAAGCCTACAGAAGCGCCGGCTGATTGGGATGATGCCAAGATCAAGGTAGCTAATTTCAATAGTAGAGCATTGAATGCCCTATTCAATGCGGTCACTAATGAGGAGTTTAAGAAGATTTCCTCCATTGAAACTGCTAAGGAAGTATAGACCATTCTCCAGACAACCTATGAGTGAACAAAGGCTGTCAAGGATTTGAAGCTATAGAGGCTTATTACAAGCTTTGAAGAAATTAAGATGGAGGAGAATGAGTCATTTGATGAGTTCTATGCCAAGCTCAAAGACATAGTGAACTCAGCTTTCAATCTTGGGGAAACCATTCTTGAATCCAAGGTCGTAAGAAAAATGCTCAGATATCTGCCCGAGAGATTCCATGCCAAGATCACTGCGATAGAGGAATTAAAGGATATTGACAAGATTCCTCACTGAGCTGGTTAGTAATCTGCAAACCTACGAGCTAGGGTTGACAAGAATTGGCAAGTCAAGTAAAGGCAAGAGCATGGCACTGAAGGCCAAGAGCAGTGAGACAGATGAGTCTTCAGACGATGAAGATTCTAAGATGAAGTTCTACATCACCAGGCTATTCAAAAAATTCATGAAAAATGCCAATGGAAAAGGCTTTAACAAGGACTGTAGGCAATCCAATTCTTCTCAGTTCAAGAGCCTAAATAAAGGGAAGAAGGATACTAGGAATGGCGGTCAGTACACTGTTCCCGCTGGACCTAAGTGCTTTGGGTATCAAGGCTTCGGTCACATGAAACAAGAGTGTCCCACATATCTCAAGAGCATTAGGAAGAGTAAGGCACTTGCTGCTACCTTGAGCGACACTGAACCTGAGGATGATTCCGACAATGATGATGCCGAAATTTTGAATGCCTTCACTGCCACTGTCAATCCTACTGAAAGGATTATTGAAGATGTAGATGAAGAAAAAGAATTGGTGGATGCTAAGTTTGAAATGATGGATGATCAAGATAATATCCATACCGCTTATGAGAAATTGTACAAGCTTTCTAAGAAGCAAGAGAAAATCTATAGGCTGGCCACCAAGAAGCTTAGTGATGTGGAACTTGACCATGAGGAGCTTTCCATTAAGTTTGATGAAGCAAATCAAACTATTAGGGCACTGAGATTTGAGAACAATTTCCTGGTTGAGAATACCAAAAAGCTTGAAGCAGAACTGTTTCAAGTTAGAGCTCAATTGGAGAGGACATCAAGTGCATAGATGGATGAGATGCTCAACAATCAGAAACCTACTTCTGATCGAACAGGTTTGGGGTACGATCTATTTTCTTCTAATATTGCTTCTGCTAGTACTACTATTTTTGTTCCTCCTGCTAATAACATTAAAATTGAGAACAATGATGTTAAAGCTGAATTAGCTAGTGAGAACCTAGATAAGGGTAAGTCCATCTTAGGAGCACCCCCTAAGCTTGAGAAAAAAAGAAACTAAAAACCCTAGGACTAAGAAGGCTAACTCCCAAAAGCCTAAACAGAAGAAGCAGTATCTCTGTCATCATTGTGGTATTGCCGGTCATTCTCGACCAAATTGCTATAAGTGGTTAGCCACTCAATAGAGTAATGGCATGATAGCATCTGGGAACCAGAATCAGCTTCAAACCTCTCTTGCTCCTCTTAGGGATGTTCTCAAAGCCCTCATGATCCTTTCGAACTTGAACGGTTTCAATCCTTCCCCCTCATCACCGATTCAAGGGTTTGCAAAAAGGAAAGGTTCTTCCAAGGTATGGAAGGAAAAGGGTTCCAAGTGATTTATTCACGTTTTCTCTCTCCCCCCTTCTTGTTTTTGTTTTTGCATTACTTGTGTGTGTTACTTTATTGTTTTGAGTCAGTCTAGTTTTATGCATTGGTTTGCTTTGTTTAACATGTTTTTACTTGTCTGTTTTCAGTTTTTGTTTTATTTTGCTTTTTAGATAAAAATAAAAAAAAATTAAAAAATACAAAAATAGTGTGTTTGTGTACTTTGGTTCTTATGAACCTTAAAATGGCCATTGAAATAGAGTTTTCTAAACTTTGTATCTCTTGTAGCTTAGATGAGCATCCTTATGCACAACTAAGCAAGTGAACTTTGTGGCTCTTTGTTTGTCATAAGTAAGGTTAAGTGATCTCTTGTACTTAACACTCGTATCACTCTTTTTGACGGGTAGGACTAGAAAATCATAAGAGAAAAGCATAAATAACCATCTCACCACTGTTACCCACCAATCGTTAAATGACATATATATGCTTCGGCATAACAAAAGTGCAATGTCAAAAAGCCTAACATAATTGGGTATTTCTTTTCTCTCTTATGTGTCCATGCATGATATGCTTAATAAAAAAAATATGCAAAGGAAAATAAAAAGCAAAAAGAACAAAATGCTTTAAAATATTATTGCAAGCATGTTTTCTAGGAGATGTGGGAGTTATAGGATGTACCTTGAAGGTGATAGTCCCTATTAAACAGTTATGATTGTGTGTGAATTAAAGAGATTTTCTCATATCTCAAATCATCATAACTTTGAGACATTTATGCAATTTTGTGATGTTTTTCACACACAACACGCAATATTCTTTGCTACTTTTGATACATGTGCAGGTACAATGTGATTTGGCCATCACAAGGTTTACATGTGTTGATGTATGCTCACTAAACTGTCTTGACTTATTTTTGAAATATAAAATTGGTTAGACTTGTTTAGTGAGTGTGTGTGTGTGTGTGTGTGTGTTTTGGGATCCATGTGCTTAAAATTGTTGTTGAGAGATGATTTTGAGAGCTCAATCTGTTGATTGGATCATTGGTTGAGTTGCATGCGTGATTACATTCATATCTGTGCTTTTCTCTTCTTGAAAAACTGCTTTTAAAAGCTGGCTCAGCATCTCCTCGATACCTGGCTATCTGTCGAGCTTCTTAGCTTTTTCTTATCGTAATCTCGACAGCTTCTCGACACCTGGTAGATCGACCAAGAAAACTTCTGGCTTCTCGACACCTTCTCGCCAACTAATGGATCGATCGAGATTCTTTTTGTGTCTGATCATTGTTCCTCGACACCCTCTCAATAGCTATATCTATTAACATTGTATCTTTCGACACCTACCTCGACAAATGTCTTGACACCTCTCAACACTTGTATCTGTCGAGAATTACTGAACCTCTATTTCAAGGTTCTGCGCGATCTGGTTCTCATTTCTCTCGATCTCTCTCTCGATAGCTTTGTCTCTTCACCTCCTAAACCTCTCTCTCTCACCCCAAACCTCTACCCAAGGTTTCTTCAAGTTTGTTTTTGGCTTTCCTTCACTTGGTAAGTTTCTAATCTCCTTCATTTACATGCATTTCATGTTTTGAAACCTAGTTTTTGGGTTCTTGAAAAATTTTGGGGTTTTTCGAAATTGATGAGTTTTTGTTGCAAATTTTGGGATGGGTTTTGTAGATTTGATCTTAAAAACTCCATGCATTGCATCACATTAGCATTCTAACAATATACTCATGCATTTAGATATGTGCAAACTGTTTGTGTGCTGATAGGTTTGGATTGGGCTGAGCCCATGATGTTCTTTATATTGCATGTCACATGTTCATACATTTCTCATGCATACGTTCTCTCTTTTCAATATACTTGTTATATTTTGATTATTTTTAGGACTTTTTTTAGTGTTTCTTTCTTTCCCCTTCTCTTTCTGTTCACATTAGTAGTGTCTATGGCACCAAAACGTAAGTCCATTCCGTCCCTAAACCCTCTTCGTTCTAGGGCTTCTTAGTCCTCTGATCCTACTCCTTCCTCCATTCGGTTCCATGATGAGGATGCCTGAAAGGACTTCTCGGAGAACTTTTCTAAATGAGGTGTTCATTTGGAATGCCAAGTTGTTTTGGTAGACTTTGCCGACAATGACCTACCCGATGTCATTCACAATCGGGGTTGGGAGTCACTATGTGACGTCCCGGTCACTTGTTCTTCCATGCTAATACAGGAGTTTTACTCCAACATACATGAAATTGATTCTTCAGTACCTCTCTTTCTCACTTACGTTCGAGGTACGCGCATAGTAGTCACACCAGAGTTGGTTTCTGATGTGCTTCATGTTTCGAGGGTTGTGCATCTGACTACCCCGGTTGTGAGCGTTTACGGACTGTGTCCAAAGACGAGATGATTTCTGCTTTCTATGAGCGCCCTTCTGATTGGGGTGAGTGTCAGGTTACACCATGTCGGCATTTTGCTAAACGTCCTCATTTCATGAACATGGTGATGACATTTGTTCTGCACCCACTCTCTCACTACAACTCCATCACAAAGCCTCGTGCTCGATTTTTGTTATCTCTTCTTGAGCATCTCACTATAGACTTTCCTTCACACTTCATTTTCTCTATCATAGATGTCTATAGGGATACGGCTACCCATGATAAGTTCATCTTTCCTTTTGCTATAATAAGGATTTTACGCCATTTCTCTATAAATTTTCCCATGTCCAACCCCTTTCATGTCATGGTTACCATAGACGCCGCTACCGTAAAACGTAGTGAGGCACAATTTAGGTCGCGACAGACGGTTTCAGCAGCTCCTTCCTCCTGTCCAGCTCCATCTAGATCTACTCGAGCCACATCTACTCCCTCCTCTTCCTCGAGCGATGTGTCACTAGGAGATATCACGGCGTAGCTTCGGCGCATGGATGCTCGCCTTGATACGCTCCCTACAGAGTTGTATCAGGTGAATGTTCATGTTGGTCGCATTGCTCGGCAACAAGCGACCATAGGCAGTTTTGCTCCTGAGGCTTCTCCTCCACCACCTCATGTGGCTTCTAAGTCTGAGGATGATGATGGTGATGACGATGATGCTTCAGATGATTAGGATGGAGATGCTAGCTCTACCGTTGAGATGTCTACTTGACATTCTATCCTTTGTCACTCGTGACAAAAAAGGGGAGTAGGTTTTGGTTATGAGAGTAATCATACTTAGGGAGAGAGCATGTACATGACATTTTTATAGGGGGAGTGCTGTTGTTTTGTGGGATGTAGTGAGGACTATATGTATCTTTTATTTTTTTTCTTGTTGGAGATACACTATTCTTGTACCTAGGTCTTGTGACCATTTTTACATACATGATGTTTATCACATAGTATCTATACATGTTGATGTATATTTCTTTCACCTATCTTTTCATGTGTTGTTTCTTTTCTTTCTTTATACACATGCTTCTTATATTTGTATACAATCTATTATTTCTACTTCACACAAAGATGCCTTGATGTGTTTTGTTTAAAGTGTTTCAGAAATACAGGTTGTCAAAGTCTACTTGCCATAAACTCTCTTCTTGCAAAGTTTTTCAAGAGTTTGTGTTAGGATAGATTTTATTGTATTCAACAAGTGAATATGAGTTGAGTGATTTATAACTTTTCTCATATATTCATTTGTTTGTTGTGGTTTGGTCACAGATTGCCAAAGGGGGGAGATTGTTAGGACATATGTGTTTCATTTTTTTTTTTAACATATGTCATTCTTTTATGTAATTGGCTTATCCTTTGACAAAACGCACTCAACTTGTATTTGGGTAGCTCTAGGATGATTTTAATACTAAACAAGGTTTCAAGATCAAGTGTTAAAGTCATGCAAGTTGTCCAAGATTCAAGTTAAGAAGCGCCAGTTATTAAAGCCTGACACCTAGCTCGACACCTGGCTCGACAGCTGCATCTATCGAGCTTTAAGAAGTTGTTCAGCCCCAAGGCTCGACAGCTGCTCGACAGCACGTCGACACCTCTAGCTATCGAGATTTAAGAAAAACAAATTCTAAGTTCTGTTTTTTATTCTAATCAGTAAATGTGTCTTTGGGATTTCTTTTCTTCTAACCCTAGATATATAAAAAGGATTATTTTAAGGGCCGTCAAAGTGTACACAAGTTGCACAAGCATTGAGAAACCTTTGTTTAAACAATTTGTGACCTGAGACAAAGTTCTTACCCTAGTTCATCTCTCTTGTGAAGAAGTTGCTGTGTAATGTGCACCGTAGAGTTTTGTAACTAAGCATCTTCTTGATCGTAATCGTGCAGATGAATTGAAACTTTGCAACCAACAACTTTCTCTAGTTGGTGATTGAAGTCGTGTACTAGGATCCACGCAATTGGTTAGACACATACTTGGGAGCCGTGCATCAAAAGGAGAAATTGTCACTGCAGAACAAGTCCAATTGGGTATTGGGTAAGGGTTCAACTGTAGGTTGGTAAGGTACTTGGGATTCCTTTACTTGTAACCGCTTGTTATAATAATAGTGGAATTTTGGGAGTGGTGACCTTAAAATCACCCGGTGGGGTTTTTGCCGTGTAGGTTTTCCCCATTCGTAAACAAATCACTGTGTCATTTAATTTTTGCTGCATACTTTAGTTTATTGGTGATTTGTTTATGTTACCACGCAATTTTCTTGTTTATTTGATTAATTAATAACTTGGCTAATTAATCAACTTAATTGATCACAAGGGGTCAACGCGTTTATGGCCTTTCACAACTAAAAAAGAAAAAGAAAAATGAAGTTAGGTGAGCATAATCAAATAAGCAAAATGAGCTATAAAACTTGACGTACCCTTAGGACGTAGACGACCCATCTCATCGATGTAGGGAGGGAATAGGTCCCTACCTACATCAACTAGGTCCACTGCCCAAAACCCTAAGATAAAGAAGAACTCTGTCTTCCACCTCCTATTAGACAAGGGAAGGGACCTTATCAACCTACAGCTAGAACCCTTGGCTGAAAACTAATAGAAACCTAGGGATTAGCTTATATTGAAGGGTTCATAACAACATAGGAACTCGTCCACGATGAAAGGACAATTCCCATCAAAGACCTCTCTCCATAACACTTTGCATGGATACAATGATCCTCTATGCATTAGGGTTAAGTTGGTTTGGTCCGACACCGAACTCACGGAGGATCTCCCTAGCAAAAATGTTGAGAGGCAACCTAAAACCCCCCAACAAGTAAGCCTCGTATATGCCTACCCCTGAGTTTGGAGTACAACACTATTCACCAAAAGCAACAAGATGGCAATTAAGCTCGTCTGGAATTTGAAACTTGCCCCTGCATGAATAAAATCTTTTCTCCTCTATCTCTGAAGGAATACATACAATGCAACAAAACAAAATGTCCTCCTCCTCACTAGGGGAGGGGATGGATGGTTAAGCACTAGTGGACGGACTAGCGAACGACCCAGATGCTGCCCTCTACCTCAACTCCTCTTGGAGAACCTCTAAGAAACCCCAGGAACACCACAAGTACTGCTTGTCCGTAGAACCACTATCACTACTACTACTACTACTACTACTACTACTACTACTGTCACTACTACTGTCACTATTATTACTCTTATCATGGTACTCGTCTACCTCCCTCTCATCCCTATCGTTAGACGAAGACACCACTATCTCAGCCATTTTGTAAAGACTTCTAAAGAAAAACCTACAAACGAAGAAGAAAGTGTTAGGATGTGTACCCTTAAATCCTATTGTATGATGCTATATATGACATTATGTATGACTTAATGTTGTAATTAATAAAATTGTTTTAACATGAATATTGAGACATTATCATATAGTCCATAAGATACAAAGTATGTGATTTATGTGATTTAGTCACAGAATATATAAATCACAAGTTCTTTGTAAATTCATAATTTTAGTTCGTAGTAGGTGATGAAATTGGGCATTTCATCTGCGAAGACTATAACATATCAACTAAGATGATTTGTCTTAATCATGGAAATGGAGATTTCTAGTTGGTATGTTGATATGTTTTAAGAGTTAAAACATATTGAACTGAACCGCTGTGAGATTTTTTATTCTCCTAACAACTGTCAAATGAATAATAAACTTACGACTTCTATTTATATTAACTCTTAATCTTGAGAGGATAATAGACCTGATCATAAAGTGTAGGTTGCTTTGATATATTAGGAGTGAGGTCTAAAGATACGATCAAAACCTCAGTATGTTGGGCAGTCACATTTAGTGTTGATGGAACATATATCCTCAAGATGGAATTCATAATCTCTTAACAGAGATACAAAATATTCCCTTGAGATAAGTTTAATGGGTTTGGTTATTCAGAGTGTTAGGCCTAACCACCTTAGTAAGGAGTTACTAAATTATATATTTATGAAATTTGATTTCATAAATATATGATGAATGACTTAAAGGATTAAACCGGGTACTCAAAGAATTAAGATGTAGTAATCTTCAAAGTGACAATCTATATTCATGATTTTGTATTACTATGAATATTTTATGAAAGGTTACATGTACAATAAAGTCTTGGAATATAATTTATAGATAAGGCCTAGAATGCAACTATATTTATATAGTGGTATTAAATATAGTTAATGGTAACTTTGAACTTGTCAAGAGTTGACAGAAAAGACCAATGCCCATTGGAGCTAGTGTCTTATTGGTCCCTTTTGGTCTCACTCCAAGCCACACACTTAAGCCCAATTGGAAAGGAAAGGCCTGCCCAATTAGATAATCAATTAGATACAAAGGGAGAAACGTACAGAATTTTTATTAAGGAACAACACTTTTGTGAAATGGTGTATGTGTGAGTGTAAGCCACTCTCTCTAGTTCTCCCTTGGAAAGTGATTGAGAAACCACACTTCTTGGACGTTAGTGTAATTGGAGTGAAGATTAAAAGTGTTCCCAAGTACTTTTGATCTTTGTTTTGAAATTCACCACACTAAGGTACACTCTCTTGCAATTCAATTCTGAAATTTACGTAGTGCGTATTATCAAATTCAAATGAATTAGATCCGTTATTTTTCCACTGCGTATGTTTTGTATGCGATACAAACATGTATTATTCCAACAATTGGTATCAGAGCCAGATTTTCATTTTTGTATCTGTTTAACATGTCCTGTAGTTTTAGAATCAAAATGATAGTTTCATGTTGTTAGAAATTAATTTTCTGCATGGTTGTTGAAATTATTATTCGATGAAAACTGATATTGATGTTATGATGTCATTTAAATTTGAATTTAAGTAAGTTAAATTGAACTTTAAGGCTATAGCATCAGTGAAATTTAGTTTTGATATCAATTTCTGTCCATATTGTTCATGTGGTGGTTGTTTGTTTATAAAAAAAACGTTAAAAAACTGTCTTAGAAAAATTCTAGAAAATTCAAAATTCGCGAAGCTCGAACGATCAAGCAGGCAGAATTTTTCTCGATCAATTGAGGTACATTCTCGATCGGTCGAGGATTGAAGATTCAGAATTTTCTCTAAGTGTTTTTTACAGGTATAAAAAGCAAGTTTATGTGTAATTAGTTTATGCATGTTTCAAAATTATAAAACCTTTCTTTTAAAATACCTAGTGGGAGAGAGATACAAGGGTTGGATCTCACAGCCTCCATTATTAGTTCATGGTAGTATGGGATAAGCACTTCGTCTTGGCGTATATGCCTCGCGATCCCAAAGGAGGGTTTTTATTTCATAGTACTACAAGCTTGAACTTACCCATTTAAAGTAGTGTGGATAAGCACCTCATCTTGGCGTATTGCCTCGCGATCCCAAAGGAGGGTGTTTTGTTTCATGGTACTACAAGTTTAAACACTATAAAGGGAGATGAAATGTGGCTACACATGATCCTAGATAATGGTGTACACTAGACTAAGTATAATGTTAACCTCCCAAAGGAGCTATGCCATTATTACTTAGAGGCTAAAGATAATACAGCATATTATTAGAGTTTGATAAGAGTTATCATGATAGCACTAATAATGAGAATAATTCTCAATCAATTATAGTGTTTATAATAAACTTGCTACCAAGGAATTATAAACATGGGATTGGGTTGTCATTGCATATATTATATTATGGTTTTATTAAGGTTCCATATTATATGCTTATATGCTAAATAGATAATGTCCAATTCACTTATTATATTCATGTTTATTGTTTTTAGATTTTATGATGGCATCATTTAGCCCCCTCATTGCTATTCTTAATCAAAACAAACTAACTAAATCTAACTATGTTGATTGGAAAATAAATTTAGACATTGTTCTTATAGCTAAAGAGCACAAATATGTGCTTAGTCAACCTTGTCCTAGCTTTCCTTTATTAGATGCTCCTCTTGAGGAAAAACAGCGATATGATTATTGGCTGAAATCTAATGAGATGGTCAAGTGCTATATCCTAGCATCAATCTCAAATGTTCTACAACATCAAATGTAGGATGTAGAACTAGCTTCAAACATTATGCTAAGTCTGAAGGAGATGTTTGGTGAACAAGGTCATTCTGCAAGGCAAGGAACTATGAGGCAAATTTATAATACCAAAATATCTAAAGGTAGTTCAATGAGGGAGCATTGTCTTAAGATGATCTCTAATCTGAATACATTGGAAATTTTAGGTGCCGACATTGATGGAGAATCCTAAGTGGATATGATACTCCAGTCACTACCAGAATCATTCAAGGAATTCAAACTTAATTATAACATGAACAAAAAGATTTTTTCATTGTCTGAATTAATGAATGAGTTTGTGGTGACGGAAGGCATTCTTGGTACATCCAATGTTGAAGTTAATTTGGGCGAAGCTTCTTCTTCTCAATCTAAGTTGAAAGGCAAAGGTAAGAAAAAGAAGAAGAAGAAGAAGAAGGACTTCACCAAGAAATATGGTAAAGAGATTTCCTTAGGAGTTGCCAACAACGGAAAGAAGAAGGAGTACACCAAAGGAAAGTATTTCCATTGTGGTGAGAAAGGGCATTGGAAGAAGAATTGTCCAAAATTCATAGCTGTCAAGAATAAGGATATGAAATGTTCATTCCTTCTTGAAATATGTTTAGAACAAAATCCCACGGATTCTTGGTGTGTAGATTCAAGTTGTACTAATCATATCTGCAATTCTTTGCAAGGGTTCCAAGAGACTAGAAGACTGAATGAGGGATAACTTTTTCTTACTTTGGCTTCTGGGAGCAGGATTCTAGTTATAGCTGTTGGAGTGTTTAATTTATGTTTTAGTTCTAAAGTTTTAATATTAGAAGACTGTCTATATGTACCTAATGGTCGTAGGAAATTAATTTCTGCAAGTTATTAAGGTAAACATGGGTATTGTGTTATCCTGAAAAACAATGTTGTAATAAAGAAGGATAAAGTGTTAATCTGTTCTGGCAATATTGTGAATGGTCTTTATATTTTAACTCCTGATAAGCATGAATTATACAATTCTGAATTAGAAATTAACTCTCATGTAAAATCATTAAAAAAAAAAAAAAAGTTTCCTTCAAATGATGCATATCTTTGGCACTTGCATTTGAATCATATTAATTCAAATAGAATTCAAAGACTGATCAAAGATGGACTCTTAGAGCCATTGGACTTTGATACATTTCCAGTTTGTGAATCTTGTTTGGAGGGTAAAAGGAGGTTATGAACACTTCATTAGTTTCACGGATGATTACTCAAGATATGGTTGTGTACCTAATGAGACGGAAGTCTGAAGCCTTTGAAAAGTTCAAAGAGTTTAGGGCTGAAGTTGAGAATCAATTAGGTAGACGTATAAAGGCTATTTGATCTAATCGAGGTGATGAATACCTTTTTAGGAATTTCAAAGATTACCTAATTCAAAATGGGATTGTATCCCAATTGACTGCACCTAGAACTCCTCAACAAAATGGTGTAGCGAAAATAAGGAATAGGACTCTTTTGGAGATGCTTAGGTCCATGATGAGTTACTCAACTTTACCAATTTCTTTTTGGGGATAAGTACTAAAAATTGCAATTAATGATATAGATGCACATCATTGGGTCCAAGCTATGAAATCTGAACTGGATTCTACTATGTATTCCAATCATGTATGGGATCTTGTAAAGGCACCTAACAGCATTAAACATATTGGTTGCAAATGGGTTTACAAGAGCAAGAGAGTGATAGATAGAAAGGTTGAAACCTTTAAAGCAAGACTAATGGCTAAAAGGTATACACAAAAAGAAGTCATTAACTATGATGAAACTTTTTCGCCAATAGCCATGTTTAAGTCTATCAAAATTCTATTATCCATTACTGCTCATTAAGATTATGAGATTTGGCAAATGGATGTCAAGACTACATTTCTTAATGGCAATCTTGAAGAAAAAATCTACATGTTGCAACCAGAAGGTTTTATAGCAAAGAACCAAGAGCATATGGTATGCTAGTTGAAAATGTCCATTTATGGACTTAAACAAGCATCTACGTCATGGAACATTAGATTTGATCAAGCAATCAAGTCATTTGGTTTTGAAAAAAATCTTGATAAACCATGTATGTACAAAAGACATCAAGATAAAGTAGTAATGTTCCTAATACTTTATGTTGATGATATTCTACTCATTGGAAATGATGTAGGGGCAATGTCATCGGTTAAAGTTTGGTTGTCAAGCCAACTTGATATGAAGGACTTGGGTGAAGTTAACTATATTCTAGGGATCAAGCTTTGGCGAGATCGAAAGAATAAGATGTTAGGTTTGTCATGAACTGGATATATAGATAAGGTTCTAGAATGGTTTAGTATGCAAAACTCCAAGAAAGGATTACTTCCTTTCAGACATGGAGTTCCTCTGTCTCATGACCAAAGGCCTAAGACTCTTGGGGAAGAAAACATGATGAGACAAGTTCCTTATGCTTCGGCAGTGGGAAGTCTCATGTATGCCATGCTTTGTACTAGACCAGATATATGTTTTTCAGTTGGTATGGTTAGCCGATATTAATCAAATCCAGGATCTAAATATTGGTAAACTGTTAAACATATTCTCAAGTATCTAAGGAAAAAAAAGAGATTATATGCTTGTTTACCGTTGTGAGGAATTGATTCCCATTGGCTATACAAATTCAAATTTTCAGTCGGATCTTGATTTCAGAAAGTCCACTTCAGGTAGTGTATTCACCTTGGGAGGTGGAGCCATAAGTTAGAGGAATGTTAAGCAATCTTGTATTGCAGAATCCACCATGGAAGCTGAATATGTTGCCGCTTGTGAAGTGGCAAAGGAAGCTATTTAGCTCAAGAAATTTCTTTATGATCTTGGTGTTGTGAGAATTGAGCAAGTTCCTATTACATTGTTCTGCGACAATAATGGAGCAATTGCACAATCCAAGGAATCGCAAGAAAGGAAAGCACATAGAAAGAAAATACCACATCATTCGAGACATTGTTACTCGTGGAGATGTAGTAGTAGCAAAGATTGATAGTGCAAAGAATCTAGCAGATCTCTTTACCAAAGCCTTGCCCCAAAGAACTTTCGAGTCACATTTAGAGGAAATGGGAGTTAGATTAGTGCACAATAGTCTTTAGGGCAAGTGGGAGATTGTTAGAATGTGTGCCCTTAAATCCTATTGTATGATACTATATATGACATTATGTATGACTTAATGCTGTGATTAATAAAGTTGTTTTATTATTATCTAAAAATAATGGTAAGATGAATATTGAAACATTATCATATAGTCCATGAGATGCATAGTATGTGATTTAGTCACAGAAGATATAAATCACAAGTTCTTTGTAAACTCAGAATTTTAGTTCATAGTTGGTGATGAAATTGGGCATTTCATTTGCGAAGACTATAACATATCAACTAAGATGATTTGTCTTGATCATGGAAATGAAGATTTTTAGTTGGTATGTTGATATGTTTTAAGAATTAAAATATATTGAACTGGACCTCTCTAAGATTTATTATTCTCCTAATAATTGTCAAATGAATAATAATAGACCTGATCGCAAGAAAGGAAAGCACATAGAAAGAAAGTACCACATCATTCGAGATATTGTTGCTTGTGGAGATGTAGTAGTAGCAAAGATTGATAGTGCAATGAATCTAGCGGATCCCTTTACCAAAGCCTTGCCCTAAAGAACTTTCGAGTCACATTTGGAGGAAATGGGAGTTAGATTAGTGCACAGTAGTCTTTAGGGCAAGTGAAAGATTGTTAGGATGTGTGCCCTCAAATTTTATTGTATGATGATATGTATGACATTATGTATGCCTTAATGTAGTGATTAATAAAGTTGTTTTATTATCTAAAAATAATGGTAACATGAATATTGAAACATTATCATATAGTTCATGAGATGCATAGTATGTGATTTAGTCACAGAAGATATAAATCACAAGTTCTTTGTAAACTCAGAATTTTAGTTCGTAGTCGGTGATAAAATTGGACATTTCATTTGTGAAGACTATAACATATCAACTAAGATGATTTGTCTTGATCATGAAAATAGGATTTTTAATTGGCATGTTGATATGTTTTAAGAGTTAAAATATATTGAACTGAACCACTGTGAGATTTATTATTCTCCTAATAACTGTCAAATGAATAATAAACTCACGACTTCTATTTACATTAACTCTTAATCCTGAGAGGATAATGGACCTGATTATGAAGTGTAGGTTGCTTTGATATATCAAGAGTGAGGTCTAAAGATACGATCAAAACCTCAGTATGTTGGGCAGTCACATTTAGTGTTGATGGAACATATATTCTTATAATGGAATTCATAGTCTCTAACGAAAATACAAAATATTCCCTTGAGATAAATTTAATGGGTTTGATTATTCAGAGTGTTAGGCCTAACTACTTTAAGATGTAGTAATCTTCAAGTAGCAGTCTATATTCATGACTTTGTATTACTACGAATATTTTATGAAGATGTTACATGTACAATCAAGTCTTGGGATATAATTTATAAATAAGGTATAGAGTGCAACTATATTTAGACTTGTTAAGAGTTGACAGAAAAGCTCAAGGCCCATTGGAGTTAGTGTATTATTGGTCCCTTTTGGTCCCACTCCAAGTCACACACTTAAACCCAATTAGAAAGGCCCAAAAGGTCAACACAATTAGATAATCAATTAGATACAATAGGAGAAACGTACAGAATTTTTATTAAGGAACAACACTCTTGTGAAATGGTGTATGTGTGAGTGTAAGCCACTCTCTCTAATTCTCCCTTGGAAACTGATTAAGAGATCACACTTCTTCGGCATTAGTAGAATTGGAGTGAAGATTAAAAGTATTCCCAAGTGTTTCTAATATTTGTTTTGAAATTCACCACACTAAGGTACATTCTCTTGCACTTGAATTCTGAAATTTACATAGTGCATGTTATCAAATGTGAATGAAGTAGATCCATTATTTTTCCGCTAGGTATGTTTTGTATGTGCAACAAACATGTATTATTCCAACAAAAAGAGAATACTTGATTCTAAACAAAGATAACTAAGGATGAAAGGAGACTTCTAGACGATGTGTAGGATGACTGAGGTCAGAGAAGAAAATATGAGAAATGTGAAGGGGTAGAAGAGGTATTGCCCTATTTATGGGGTACAAAGTGGAACACTAAAGTGACATGAACCAATCAGAGTGTGCAATGTGGCAATTTTTCAAAAAATGAAACAATGCAACCTTTAAATCGATAAAATCGTGCCACATGTCAACATCCAAGACATCAAATCCCACACTGCCCTAACATGCCACCTAAAAAATTCTTCAACCAATGAAAGGTAGCCACGTGTCAGAGTAACAGTAGAATGGATGACAGAAGGACAAAGGGGCAACTGATGAGATCTAAATCAATCTTAGTTCATCCATGATAGTTGTCCATGACCAAATCATGTCCAGAATGTTGTACAAGGAAGGAAGCCCAATAGAGACACTCCAAACATGAATACAATTCCACCATAAAATATGGCAACTGTCCAAATCAGGTTGGTTGTCCATTGCTCACGTAGGGACGACCAAACAACACTTAGCAAATTTCAGAGAAATTCTTTACAAGCTCTATGCAATCAAGCCACAATCTGTCATTCTGGAACGTGGGAAGGATTCCCTGAAATCTGCTCCATTTTCTCCATTAACTCCACATATATCCCATGATGACAGTGGATTTGAACAAGTACTCTTAACTCTCTATAAATAGATCAAGTCTCATTCAACCAAGGTAAGTTCTACTACTCATAATTTGATATCTTTATGTTCTAGAGAAAAAATTGGTTTAACCGTAAGAGAGTTTTTGGCCGGTTCACACTAGTCACCCTTGACAATCTTTTCTTTCTCTTCAGGCCATCAAGCCATTATCATAGTTCGAAGCATTCAGCCTACTGATTTTCACGCATCATCGTTGATGATTTTTATTTTTTCAAGAAATAATTTTAATTAAATTAGATTTAAGGTATTTTAAAATTTATTTTTTTATTAATTTAAATGCTGATGTAGCATTTTAAATGCTAACTTGGCATTTAAAAATGCCAAATAATTTTTTTTAATATTATTTTATTAGCCACGTCAGCATTTATTCTGAACACAATGCATTCCGTTTGTCACTTTAGATTTTTTAGTTGTTGAGTTGACAATAAGAACCAAAATAAAAACGATTTTCTAAAATCAATGACTAACTTAGGAGCAAAATCAATTTAGAGATCAAATCGAGAATCAGCCTAAAATATAGAGACTAAAAGTGTATTTTTGCCTATTTTTATTGCTTATATCTATACTTTTGTGAGAAGAAAACTAATTCAGGGAAAAATAAACCCATATCTAATGAATACATTTTTTCAATATATTTATGGTAAAATAATTTGAACAAAGAAAAATAACATTAATTAAATAATTTGTTAATTTATACATATTAATGCTAAGGAAGACCACAAAAAATGCAAAACCCTATTTGTTTTAGCAATGATGTGTTTTAAAAAATGAATTATTTCTCAAGAAGCATTTTCTATAAAACTATTTCATTTTTCAATATTTAGTAACAACTTTAAATTAGTTAATATACAACCTCCTAATTTCCCTTATTTATTAGTTTCTCAATTAAAAACAAACAAATCTTCTTTTATTTAACTAGCTTGCTGTGAAATAGAGTTATTTTTTAAAAATATTTAATAGAAAACTATATCTAAAAATAAGTCATACTTTTATATTGACTAAAGATAGTTTTCTCTTAACTCATAAAAATAATAAAAAACATAAAAAATTATATTTAGCCAAGATTTTCCATTGAAACAAACAAAGTGTAAACATTAGTTTATTAAAAGAGTTTTTAGAAATTTTAACAAAAATATAATTTTATACCAGTCACTGATCAAATATTACAAAAAATATTGAATACAAATTCAGCATGAGTTATCACTAAACGTTAAATAGGAATACTTATTACTTGAAGGCTTTGTATTCCCTGTAATATAAATTCTTAATCAAATATAATAACCTTTACAGTGATTCAAAACATAACCTAGGTTTCTCTCTTTCCGCATGGATTAAGCAGATGACTTTTCCAATTTTTGTGTCCCATGTGAGTTTGGACGGCTTGGATGGCAAAGCAAACAAGAGTATTTTGGCACAGATTTGAAGTTTAAGAAATAAATTAACTAAAATAAAAGTACAAAAAATGTAAGTACAAATACCCTCAAAATCTATTCTATTATCTACGTTTTTTCAACTTCAAGCTCAGAATTATCACATTTCAATTTTAGCCCTTTTGTTGTCACCTTAGAAGTAAATAAAAGATGAATCGCAAGTATATTGTAATTATTTAACACTTTTTTTTTTCTTAGAAAAGCAGCTTGTTGGATGTTGATATTAAAGTTAAACTAGTTTGGCCACCAAAAACTTTTAAGCAAAAATTTTTGTGTTATAAATATACCAATCATGTTAATATCCTACAAAGCATGTTAATATCCTATGTTTTAATAATATTAAAATTGAATGAAATAACTATCTCAAAGATCCTGTGTTTTTTTTTTTTTTTATTAAAAAAAAACTTTTTTTAACAATTGAAACAACCATCCCAGTTTTGAAACTATTGTTTGGTTGTTGTAGTTGAAAGAAACAGGTATGCGCCACCAAAACTAGTTTTTGAAGAAATAGAATAAGAAAAGTGGCATTATGATCTCTTGCAAAAATAGCTGTTTGATCACAAAGCCAACATGTCTCTCCCCTGTTCGGCTCCACTAGTCATTTTTCAAAGACAAGCCAAGCTAAAAACTGAGCAAGCAAAAGAAAGATTTTAATATTGCACCATGCTCGTACAGTCTGAAATATGAGTACATAACAGGCTATGAATTTTGGTGCCAGCATTCATATAAAAGTTTCCATTAATAAAAAAACTATAATTTCCATTCATTGGTAAGTGAAGAAAAGATAGAGAGAGCATGCCTTTGCCATGACAGATACAAAAGCATTTAAAAGAAGATTAGTTGTTACAATTGTGATGGCATTTGAGTACCCCAACCAAGCATATAAGCTTCATTCATATTATCTTCTAAATTCACAATCCAACTGACTCTTCCTTATCAACATATGTCCTCTAAAGTTATCAATTTGGAGTTTCAATTCTGACCCCTCATCACACACACACAGAGACCTTAAAACAGTTTAAGGAATTCATAGAAAGAATAAGATGTGTTAACATATTAGAAAGTTTTTTTAACTTAACCAAAAACAATTAAAAAAAAAGAAAATATAAATGATCCATTAGACGATTGAAAGATTTGCTTGAACCGGGACAAAAAGCAATCAGAGAACTTTGAAAGCCAATATGAAATAGGGTTCTACATCATATTCGGATATAATAACCTCGTCATATTGATTTGCTTCTTGCCAGAATAGCTTTATCTTCAGAAATTAATAATCAAGAAATCACATTGATACCTTAAAGGCATCGAAACAAAGTTTGTAAAGACCCACTATGAGACATCAACATATGTTGCATTTAAGAATCAGATCATAATTTTAACTATAATATACATAATGACCCTCTATATAAATACTCAAAAATAGGCAGTTTACTACCATACACAAGCTAATGTAGCAAAGCAATCAGAGAACTTTGAAGGCAAATACATAATACATGTTCCACATAAAATTCAGAGCATAGAAATTCATCATTTTGCTTTGCCAACTTTAAAAATAAAAAATATAAACATAAATATTTACCCAATAAAATGCACAAAAATGTAATTCCATTATTTTTGGCATAACAGAGTTGTGCAAAGGAACTTTTTCAATTTTTTCACAGCATAAAAATGTTAGTGCCAAAGTGTCAATTTAGCACCCTTAAACCCATTTCTCTATGTTTCCTTGCCACTGAACTTGAAGAAGCAAGGGGCTATTTGGTGCATAATAATAATAATACTGGGTTATATGTCCGAACCCAAAAAATAAAAAAATAAAAATAAACAAGAAGAAAGAAAGAGGTGGGTGACCGTGGGGGTCACTAAGTTGTATACCTGATTCCAGAATCAACAGCTTCAAGAGGAGCTACCGATCGCTCTTTTGTTCAGAGACGGCGGCTCTCTTTTTCTCTTTTCTATTTGGGATTTCCTTTCAAAGGCTAAAGAGATTAGGTGACTTTTATAGGTGATATCTGATAGATTGGAGGTTGGAATTAGGGTTTAGTGGTTCAGGTAGACCGCACAATCGTGTCTCACGGACAGTTCACCCATGACCCAACCAATATATAAAGACCAGGTGTTAACCTATAACTACGTTTGTTTCCCTTAATTTTCATAAAATTTTTATAACAACTTTTAACTCTTTTTTTGTTGTTATTATTAGGACAAAAAATTAATCTTAATGTTAAATTTAAATTTAAACTAATAACAACTAACCACCTATAATTTGTTGTGAAAATGTAGTGGATGTAGCACATCTCTACAAATTCTGAAATAATATATATTTTAAATTAATTCTTTTTGAAAAATAATATGTTCACAACATTTTCACAATATTTTCACAATAAATTTTAAGTGGTAGGTTATTACTGGTTGTTATTATTGGGACAAAAAAGTAATCTTAGTGTTAGGTTCAAATTTGAACCAATAATAACTAACCACCTATAATTTGTTATGAAAATGTTGTAAACGTAACATCTTTTTTTTTTTTCACAAACAAGTAGAAAAAGGTTAAAATACTATTGATGCCCTTTTTTTTTTTTTTTTTGGCAAAACAGCCCAATAGCAGAAAAAGCCCAACAATATGAAAAGGGTGATGAAAGAAAATAGTAAAGTAAAAACTATTAAACGTGAATGGCGGGAATAATGGTCCACAAGCTCACAAAATAACAAAGTGGCTCCAAAGCAAGCAAACAGGCTAAGAAAGCCCCAAAGAATGAAATGGTAAGCAAATAGGGGCCAGAGTAGCCCAAATAAAGAAATTAATAAATGAGATTGGTTCGAATGCCAATAAACCCAAAAGTAAATTTGTGGTAATTGAGCCAAGGAAGCCTGAAATATTTAGCAAAAGCCCATGAAAATGTGAGAGGGAGGAAATAATGAAATGGGCCAAAGATGTCCCAAGGAATGAAACGAGCCAAAGATGCCTAAGGAATAAAATGGGTCGGGGAAGCCCAAGATGTTATATGGACTAACCCAATAAGAATACTGGGCAATGTGAACTAAAGGAAGGAATAATGCATGAAACTGACATGGCAGGCCCAGAGGAAGTCCAGCAAACAAAGTTAAATGACATCATGGTAGAAAACAACGTAGTGGCACGGTAGAAGTACTAGCTAGCCCGGAACCAGCAGTGAAAGGAGACAAGGACTTAATTAAAGGAGAAAAAGCCCACACCCAAGCAATACCCAAGCCAAAGAAGAAACGAGATGCAAAGAATGAAGACCCAATAACTCATCCACACCACAAAAAGTTAAGCAAGCATCAAAACATGCAACAAGACTAGAAAAATCAGTAGCAATGGCAAACACATGAACAACAAACAAGCGATAGACTTATATGGGAGAGAAACACACACAAGGTTCAAGTACCACCCACTTGTACCCAGCTAATACAAGGGTGGTAAGCCATGGGTCAGAGGTAAGAGAGGGTGTGGTCTGGCGGTGGGGAGAATAGAGAAGCATATTCTAGGGATCCTGCTCAAACTCTTTTGGAGGAAATGTCCTACTGGAATGACATACCACCCAAAAGAGACAAACATGAGCTGAGAAACCTAGCCCTTATCTAGATGGGAATGCAACAAGAAGCTAGAAAACAAAACAAAGCTACTTTTGTCTGGGGGTGAAGCATGGCACGGCCAACACAATTTAGTGGTAGTGGCCGGGTAGCCAGCAGACCAGTAAGCAATCCAAGAAGGACACCCACAACAAGCCAAAAGTAGTTAAGGGGCAAAATGGTAAATCTAATCACGGCAGGTAATATAAAAAGGCCCTAGTCGTGCACAGTGAACAACAACAAGAACAAGGAAGAATAGGAGAAAACACTAAAAATAGAGAAGAAACAAAGAAAACAAAAGAAGATAAGATAACCGAAAGTGAGAAAGCTAATAGAAGTATTAGGAGTGAAAAGTATGCATCAATAGGCTACACACTTCTCTCCCTCTTAATAGCCCACTCACTAGCAAGTTAAGAATCTGAGATTAAGCCACTTAGGTTCATTCTCCAGAGTAAGTTATTTCTTGTTAGGATGTGTGCCCTTAAATCCTATTGTATGATGCTATGTATGATCTTATATATGACTTAATGTTTTGTTTAATAAAGTCGTTTATTTTTATCTAAAATAATGGTAACATGAATATTTGGACATTATCATATAGTTCATGAGATGCATAGTATGTGATTTATGTGATTTAGTCACAAAAGATATAAATCACAAGTTTTTTGTAAACTCAGAATTTATAGTTTATAGTCGGTGATGAAATTAGGCATTTCATCTGCGAAGACTATAACGTATCAACTAAGATGATTTGTCTTGATCATGGAAGTGGAGACTTCTAGTTGATATGTTGATATGTTTTAAGAGTTAAGACATATTGAACTGGACCACTGTGAGATTTATTATTCTCCTAACGACTGTCAAATGAATAATAAATCTCATGACTTTTATTTACATAAACTCTTAATCCTGAGAGAATAATGGATCTGATCATGACGTGTAGGTTGCTTTGATATATCAGGAGTGAGATCTAAAGTAACGGTCAAAATCTCAGTATGTTGGGCAACCACATTTAGTATTGATGGAACATATATTCTCAAGATGGAATTCATAATCTCTTGATGGAGATATAAAATATTCCCTTGAGATAAGTTTAATGGGTTTAGTTATTTAGAGTGTTAGACCTAACCACTTTAGTAAGGAGTTACTAAAGTATATATTTATGAAATTGGATTTTATAAATATATGATGAATAACTTTAAAGGATTAAACTGGGTACTCAAGGATAAGATGTAGTAATTTTCAAAGTGGCAGTTTATATTCATGATTTTGTATTACTATGAATATTTTATGAAGAGGTTGTGTGTATAATAAAGTCTTGGGATATAATTTATTAATAAGGCTTAGAGTGCAATTATATTTATATAGTGGTATTAAATATAATTAATGGTAACTTTGGACTTGTCAAGAGTTGATGGAAAAGCCCAAGGTCCATTGGAGCTAGTGTCTTATTGGTCCCTTTTGGTCCCACTCCAAGCCACACATTAAAGCCCAATTGGAAAAGCCCAATAGACCAACCCAATTAGATAATCAGTTAGTTATAAAGGGAGAAACATATAGAATTTTTTTTTAAGAAAAATAATCGTAGAGAAAAAGAAAAAGAGAAAGTGTGAGACACACTTTCATTCTCCCTTTGGAAACTGATTGAGAGACCACACATCTTATGCGTAAAGTGGAATTGGAGTGAAGATTAAAAGTGTTCCCAAGTGCTTCTAATCTTTATTTTGAATTTCTCCATACCAAGGTACGCTATCTTGTTCTTAAATTCTGAAATTTACATAGTGCATATTGTCAATCATGAATGAAATAGATCCTTGTTTGTTGCTTCCGCTGTATGTTTTGTATGAGATACAAAACCAGATTTTTTCCAACATTTCTATGGCAGGATTCCCCTGTGAGGTTACCCACATTGAAGATTAGTTTCCTTCTTGGACTTGAATTTGCCAAGGAGCCAAGTTTAGCATACTAATTTTCTTCCATCTTTTGTTTTGATTGTTTAATGGCTAATGCTAATTCCTTGTTATTTATTTACTCCTGTTATACTTACGTTATTGTATTTTCCTTTGGCAAAACAATTTAAGCATTATCTTTGTCAATATCAAGTACTATAGTTAAAATTTTGTGGTGAAATTTAAAAGTACTCACAAGTGTATGAACCGTACCGAAGTATTGTTTGACAAGAACAAGGTCGAACCCATAGGGACTTGAATGAATGTAGGAAAATTAATAAAATCTTAACTAAATCAATCCTAATCTAGTTTAAAAGAAATTAATTGTTTGCAATTAGATATAATAAACAAATAATTAAACTAAACGAAGATATAATATAAAGCAGTAAAGAGATGTAAGCAATCTAGAGAAAGGAATTAAGGTTTTGGAATCCACCTTGTTAATTCATATCAGCATATATTTGCAATCATTAATTTTTCCCAACCACTACATAATAATCTAGAAATCAATCTTGCTACCATGGAGAATATTATAATTAAAACTTCTATATAAATATCTAAAGCATGCTCTTCTTTGCTTCCTAGGTATAAAATCAAATCATTAATTGTATCTGTAACCAAACAAATCACAAAAGATATCCAATTTTAAAATCTAGAAATAATAAACCAAGCATTCAATTAATTAAGAAAAATCCTAAATCATGAGAAAAACATGATTGAACTCATATCTTGAATCCCATCTTAGTCAATTGATATGAAGCAAGAACAATTTAAATCATTAAAGAACAACTATTGTGGGAAAAATTAAATCACATAAATATTACTAATAATCCTTAACAAGCTTTCATCCTCAACCCTAATTATAAATTTACCTACTCATGGTAATTGAAATAAAATACAAGAATAAAATACCAAACATTAAACTAGACAAATAAAATAGAGAAAGAAATAGTCACAATGGTAGAGAAAAGCCATAGAGAAAGCCACATGCGGCTGCCTGCTTCTTGTGCTCCAACCCCTAGCACTAGTCTTACTTTTCTGTTTGCTCATATTTATATCACACAAAGACACACACACTTCCAAGAGAAGCCGCCTGACTCTATGAAATTCCCTAATACAAGTGAAACTACGATTGTAAGCCACACGCTACGCTTCAAGTTGTGTCGCTTGCTTTTACCAACCAAAACCAAAGTAGCTCAAAAGAGAAGCCCAAGTTAACAAAGAGCAATTAAACCACAATCCCATTGTATATCTCTTAAGCTCCGTTTGTTTCGATGGAAAACTTTGTGTACAGATAGTTTTCCATGTTTTCTAGTATTTGGTAGAATAAAAAAAGATGAGTCAAAGGAAAACTATCTCTGGTCAATATAAAAAGTATGGCTTATTTTTAGAGATTGTTTTTCATTAAATTTTTTTGGGAAAAAAAAAACTATATCTCATAGCGAACTAAATAAGGGAAGTTAAAAGATTGTTTTTCAACTCATTTAAAATTGCTACCAAACATTAGAAAATAAGATAGTTTTCTAGAAAATACTTCTTGGAAAATGATTCGTTTTCTAGAAAACGTCATTGCTGAAACGAACAAAGTGTTGGTGTCCCACGAAAGAACTTCTATTGTTATTTTCATTTCTTTTTCTTTTACTCCTTCTCGTGTGCATCCGGGACTCCTTTCTTTAATTTTCTTTCTTCTTGCATAGCTCTTCTTGCTTTTCTTTTCTTTACTTCATGCCCTTCAAGTCCTTCAAGTTGGATTAGCAACAGACTTAGCCCCACTTTGCATGAAAAACCCTTATCACCATTTAGATAAATATAATATACAATCAGTTGCAAGATAGCTTAAAAGTATGGCCAAAAATGAAATATGAGAGTACTTTATTTTATATATATCTATATATATATCTATATATATATATATATATATATATATATCATGCACATCAAAATCCCGCAAATCTACATTTTGCTAGCCCTTGAGCAAAACAGATAAAGTGTAAAACAAAACAAATGTAAAGTTGTGATTTACAACTATGTTTTATGTTGGCTTTATTCCATGACAAAAAGTGTTTTATTTACTTTAATTTGTTCCTTATATTTTGTGGGATTTTATTGTATTGGGTTTAGTATTAAGTTGGTGAAAAATTGAGCATAAAATGAAGAATTAGTGGATTTTACGAGTGTCTCGCTAGAAGCTTACCCGTGAAAGAGCCACGTGAGAAGCACATGCTGGAAGTTGAAGAGTCATGCTAACATGGAGGATTTCGCGAGTGCCTCGCGAGTAAGGCCTTCTCGCAAGATACTCGCGAAACTCTCTGCTTAGAGGATTTTTAAGTGTGACTCTCATACCTTTCACCCATGCTATATATATACCCTCATTAACCACAAAAGAAAAAGAGGTCATTTAGAGATAAAAACCCTAGATAGATTTTTTACAACACACACACCCATCCTTTTAGAGAGAGAGCTACTCATCCTTATTGAGAAATCATTGTAGCCTCTTCTTCTTCCCTCTCCCATTGTCATATCTTGAGAGTAGATTTGTACCCAAACACAACCTACACATTTTTAGAATGTAGAGAGTGTTTTGGAGCTTGGGAAGTTTTAGGGATTTGCCAAAAGAAGCAGGTGAAGCTTGGCAAATGCAATCAGGCGTATTGTGGGATTTGGAAAGTTAGATAAGACACGGTTTCGAAAAGCCTTGTTGGAGTAGGAGCTTGGAGGGCTTAGGTGCATTGGGTAAAGTAGGCATGGAGGGTTTCTTGCTATTTGTGTATCCCAACTTATTGTCTAGTGGATCAATTTATTGCTTGGAGGGCGGCAGAGAGGTTTTTCGGTTAGTTCTTCGGTATCCTCTTCGATAATACGTCTCGGTGTTATCTTGTGCTTGCATCTTTCTTCCCTTACTCTTGTTCTTTACTTTTTTTTTTTTTTTGTTCATGTTTATGCACTAGAGTAGCTATCAATTCATTGCGCCTCATTTACTCTTGATCCGCACTTTAATAAGTTAAAGTAAAAGAAACCGAGCAGTAATCTTTTATTTTAGGGTCTAAACAAGCTCTTGTGTTTTTACAAAAATTCAAGCTTTCAACAAAGAAATTAAAAACAAATAAAAAGAAATCCTAATTAACTAGTTCACTTTTAATGGAATTTTCGGTTGCGTTTAGCATATGCAACAGGCCTTTAAACCCCTAGCTTACACTAGTGGACGAGTTATAGTCTCGTGAGGGTTTGTAGTGAATATACCCACAAAATTATGAGAATGAATACTAATATAAACAAAACAAAGAAAATCAAACAAATTTTTTTTTCATTAGCCTTTTGCAAAGAAGATTAGTTCAAGTTCAAAAACACTACAAATGCTAAAGAAATTTCACATGCCATCAAAGCTCTATGAGTGAAAAGTGGTAGCTAACCCAAACATACTCTTAGTTTTAGAATAAACTTGAATCTCAATTTGAAAGTATGTTTCAACTCAAATTTTTTTGGTGTTATCACTTAACAAATGAAATCACATTGAAACGGGGTATAACACTCTCAACAATATATGTGAGTGGAATAATGTAAGCAAAATCAAACACCTCACATAAAAATCACATGAAAAATGCTTAATCAAGAAAGAACAAGTAGTCTCATGAAAGATTCCAAAAAGAATTTATACCACACTTTTTATTCAGTCATATCAATATCTGAACTACACAATCTTCTAGATCAAATAAGGACTTTATTCGGACATAATGTAGGGTAAAAAGCAAAGGGAACGAAATAAAAATGGGTGAATGTAAATAATAAGAAGTGTTTTCAAGATTTGTCGGAATGTCAACTTTTTTTGGAATTTCCATTGAACATTTTTTTTTCAACTATTCTTCTTCAAAGCAATATTCCTTCCTTTTACACTTCTGAACCCTTTTTATTTTCTTATTTTTGACACTTTTCCTTTTTTTTTTTCTTTGAATTTTTTTTCCTTTCTTCTTCTTTTTTTTTTCCCCTTCCTTCTTTGAATTCTTGCACAACCACCACATTGAAACAAACTAATCAAATTCCATCTTGAAACACTATGGATAAGGGCTTTAAGAAAGAAAGGCTAATTAAAAGGCTCAACGGGATGACTATCGATAATGTATCAAGAAAGAAAAATAAAAACAAATATATGGCTCAAAGTAGTCAAAAATAGTCTAATCTCATCTCTCAAAGACTAGTATAGTTCATTCAATATCAATGACTTCAAAAGATTCAAGTGTGGCATAAAAATAATTTTTTTTTCTTGGCCAAAAGAAAGAACAATGAGACTACAACCAGGGAAATATGTTGCACACTTCCAAATGAACTTTAAGATTAGAAAAATTAAATAAGCCTCCAAAAATAAAATGATTGGCTCAAAACTCTTATAGTCTCCATATTATTATCTTCAAGATTTTTTCATCACTTTTATCATTTAACAACAAGTTGTGTCTGAGTGGCTATGTGCATGTACAATGAATTGAGCATGAAAGCAATGAAATTTTTTAAGGAAGAGCAGTATAACGAATTCAAAACATAAACCTCAAGCTAGGCAAATTTTTTTTTTTTTTTTTGGGGTAGTAAACAAAACACAACAAAAAGATAGAAATCTATGTACATCCCCCGAAATCTAAACCAAACATTGTCCTCAATGTTAAAAATGATACTCTCAAATATATGTCTTGAATGAAAAGAGAGCAAAATATTAATATGAAACATGAGAACCAAGTAGAAACAAGTAAGGTAAGAAGAAGGAAGAGACATACCTTGATCAAGCTGATTGTTATAAATTTTAATTTCTGTCAAATATCAGCTAGAACAAAAGAGTATAAAACTAAACAAGAAAATAAACACAAATATTAATCTAAAAGCAAAAAATAAACAAGAAAAAGTTTTTTTTTTTTTTTTTTTTTTTTTGTTTTTTGCAAAAAGATTTACACAATTGGAGATCAATCCTAATAAACAAGACCATTTAAACCTCAACAACACCATGAGATAAATAATGCATACTATGACTCGGCTAGTCCAATGAGATTGTAACTTACCTAGGTCAAAAACATGTTGGGAGGATTTAGCAGTCTCTTCCAAGTGAATTCTTTGCATAACCATAGAAGGACTAATACCCTTAATATTAGTAATTGTCCAACCTATAACTTCCTTATGCTCTTGAAGTATACTTATCAATTGGTGTACCCCAAAAGTTGTCCAACTTTGGTGGTTCTACAATAGATAGGAGTGGGGATGAAGAAAATAGAAGACGGACTACTTTTGGTTGCTAGCTACCAGTCCTTAAGAGAGGAACATAATCCAACAATGCATTGACCTCCTCAATTGATTTTTCAATATCCAAATTGCAATAAAAAAGGGTTAAGCAAGCCTTATGGGAATCCTCACAACTTAATTGTACGAAAGTTTCATAGACTAGGCCCTCAATCATGTTAGCTTCACATATATCCTCATTGTCTAGTACTTGCTTACTTACGTCAAAGATATTAAGCTCAACAACCATATTTTCAACAGAAATCTTCATCACACCACTTCGACAATTTATCAAAGCCTTGGATGTGGCTAAGAAAGGGCAACCTAAAATGACATGGATTTGTGTACTGGCATTTAGAGTAGGCTTAGTGTCTAACACAACAAAATCAACAGGAAAATAGAATGCATCCACCTTAATCAACACATCCTTAACAATACCTCCAGGAATTTCCAGAGATTTGTCAGCTAATTGGAGTATCATGGTTGTGGGTTTCAACTCCCTAAAACCTAGTTGTAAATAAATTGAATGTGGCATTAGGTTCACACTTGCCCCCAAATCTAGCAAAGCTCGCTCAATGAGACGATCCCTAATCTTGCATGAAATTGTAGGAGATCCAGTGTCCTTAAATTTCATTGGATATTTATTCTGAATCATTAAACTGGCTTGCTCTGTCAAAAATGCTTTTTTAGGGACATTTGTCTTCCTTTTCAATGTAGTAAGATCTTTGAGAAACTTGGCAGAAGTAGGAACTTGTTGAATTGCATCAAAAAAATGAATGTTTATTTGCACTTGCTTAAAAACCTCTAAAATATCTCCAAATTGTGCACTTTTCTGAGGACTAATTAACCTTTGAGGAAATGGAGCTTTAGGAACAAACCTCTTATTAAGGGGAGAACTAAGATCCTAAATTGGAATGATGGACGGGTGGGTTGTCCTTCTTTTCTCCATGATCATCATGTGAACTATGAGTTCCTTTATCCTTTAACACAACTGTGAGAGACCTCGAAAGTGCCCTTCAAAAAAGAGAGATTTTTGGCACCTTTTAGGGCACCTCTCTTTTTCTATGAGTGGTGTGAAGTTGCCACTTATTTTTTTATACAAAAAAATAAGAAAAAATAAATACATGACTGAATTGTTTTCTTCATTGATTGAATTAAAAAAAAAAAATTACATGGCTTTGGGTCCTAGTTACAAACTACCAAATAATTACATGGCTTTTTGTCCTAGTTAAATTCTTCCCAAAATAAAATAAAGGCAAGGCTAGATCTACTTAACCAATGACCTAAATTTGGAGGCTAGGTTACGGAATGGAAAGGTGTTAGGCACCCATTTCGCTCAGACAGAGCCTAGTCTTTTAGACTTTTATGACCAATGTACCATTTTTATTCATGACATGAATGATATGTTGAAAATGTGAAATAAAAATTAAATCACACAAATTTATTATGAATGAAGTCTCTTCTTTAAAAAAAAAAAAAATCAGATCTTTTTTGGTTGGTAAAAAAAAAACTTATTTTAATTTTTCAAAATACCAGATCTATTTTATAGTATGTAGAAAAAAGTGGTTTTTGGAGATAAAAATTCAAATCTATTTTTATGTTGTAAAAGAATGAAAAAGATTTTTTTTTTAAGAAGAGAGTTTCACTCATAACTTAAATTTATGCAACATGAATAAAACAAACACAGACACAATCATATTAAATCTTTTTGTTTATTTCAAAAATTTTCATGCATTAAAAAAATCAAATATGTATTTAAGGAAGATACAAATCAATTTTGTTTAGAAAAAATTCAGATCTACATCTAAAGAAGATGCAGATCAATTTTTTATTTTAAGAAAAAGTCAGATCTACATCTAATGAAGATGCACATCTGTTTTTATTTTAAGAAAAAGTAAGATCTACATCTAATAAAGATGAAGATCTGTTTTTATTTTAAGAAAAAGTCAGACCTACATCTAATGAAGATGCAGATATGTTTTTATTTTAAGAAAAAGTTAGATCTACATCTAATGTAGATGTAGATACATATTTATTTTAAGAAAAAGAGTTGTTCACATGCATATTATTGACATTCAAGAAAGAGATTATAACAATTGCATAAAAACAATAATGTTCTAAACAAAACAATGGTGAATCATTCATATTATGAATAAAAACATTCATCAATAAAAGAAGCATAAAAAGGATAGGGTGATAGAAACAACCTCTTGCATGAGCACTCTTTGTTCTTGAGAGGATGTTTTAGGGTTTAAAGAAACTTATTCAATTATCTTTGAAACCTATAAACCCTAATTTTTGCAGCAAATCTCAGAGAGGATCAACAATTTGAGAGTCTCAAAACATGTGCCTCTCAGATCGTAAAAAAAAAAAAGGGTGTTGAATTATGAGACCCAGCCTTTATTTATAAGGGCCAGAAGACTCTAAAAAATAGGCACGAATAATTAAGATGTGAATCTGGACACATCATTTTGCGAAAAGATCAAAAAAGGTGTGCCTTATCATCACCCGAAAGCCGTTAGGCCAAAGCCCAAAAGGGGGAAATTCGACCCTTTTAGCAATAGTGTTGAATTGGCTCTTGGACACCGAACACTCTTTCGTGTTCGGGTGCCATTTGGAGCTAATGTGTTATTGGTCCCTTTTAGTCCCACTCCAAGCCACACATTTAAGCCCAATTGGAAAAGCCCAAAAAACCAGCCCAATTAAATAATCAGCTAGATACAAAGGGATAAACATACAGAATTTTTTTAGGGAGAAAAATAATAACACTATTGTGAAAAGGTGTGTAAGAAGTGTAAGACACTTTGGCATTCTCCCTTGGAAAACTGATTGAGAGACCACACTTCTTATGCGTTAGTAGAATTGGAGTGAAGATTAAAAGTATTCCCAAGTGCTTCAAATCTTTGGTTTTGAAATTCACCACACCAAGGTACACTCTCTTGTTCTTAAATTCTGAAACTTACATAGTACATGTTAACATTTGTGAATGAAGTAGATCCGTTATTTTTCCATTGTGTATGTTTTGCATGCGATACAAACATGTATTTATCCAACAATTGGTATCAGAGTGGTCTTTATTTTTGTATCTGTTTAACATGTTTTGAGTTTTGGAATTAGTGACAATAGTTTCATGTTGTTGGAAATTAGTTTTCTGCATGGTTGTTCAAATTATTGTTTGATGAAAACTGATATTGATGTTATAATGTTGTTTAAATTTGAGTTTAAGTATGTTAAATTGAATTTTAAGGTTATAGCATCAATGAAATTCAGTTTTGATATCAATCTCTGTCCATTATGTTCATATGATGGTTGTTTGTTCATAAAAAATGTCAAAAAACAATTTTAGAAAAATTCTGGAAAATTCAAAATTCTTGAAGCTCGATTGATTGAGCATCTATTAAGAAGCGATCGAGCTAGCAGAATTTTTCTCGATTGATCAAGCATCTACCGAGCATCGATCAAGCTAGCAGAATTTTTCTCGATCGATCGAGATACATCCTCGAGCGATCTTGACTCAAGATTCAGAATTTTCTCTAAGTGTTTTTTACATATATAAAGAGCAAGGCTATGTATAATTTGTTTACGCATGTTTTAAATTAAAAACCTTTCTTTTAAAACATCTAGTGGAAGAGAGATACAAGGGTTGGATTTCACAGCCTCCATTATCGGTTCATAGTAGTGTGGGATAAGCACCTCGTCTTGGCGTATATGCCTCGCGATCCCAAAGGAGGGTGTTTATTTCATAGTACTACAAGATTGTACTTGCCTATTTAAAGTAGTGTGGACAAGCATCTCATCTTGGCGTATATGCCTCGCGATCCTAAAGGAGGGTGTTTTGGTTCATGGTACTACAAGTTTAAACACTATAAATGGAGATGAAATGTGACTACACATTATTTTAGATAATGGTGTACACTAGACTAAGTGTAATGTTAACCTCCCAAAGGAGCTATGTCATTATTACTTAGAGGCTAAAGATATTACGGCATATTATTAGTATTTGATAAGAGTTATCATGATAGCACTAATAATGAGAGTAGTTCTCAATCAATCATAGTGTTTGTAAAAAAATTGCTACCAAGGAATTATAAACGTGGGATTGGATTGTCGTTGCATATATTATATTATGATTTTATTAAGGTTCCATATTATATGCTTATATGCTAAATTGATAATATCTAGTTTGCTTATTATATTCATGTTTATTGTTTTCAAATTTTATCATGGCATCATTTAGCCCACTTGTTGCTATTCTTAATCAACACAAACTGACTAGATCTAACTATGTTGACTGGAAAAGAAATTTGGACATTATTTTAACTGCTGAAGAGCACAAATATGTACTTACTCAACCATGTCCTAGCTTTCCTTCATTAGATGCTCTTCTTGAGGAAAAACAACGATATGATCATTGGCAGATATCTAATGAAATGGCAAATGCTATATCCTAACATCTATTTCAAATGTTCCATAGCATCAAATGCAAGATGTAGAACTAGCTTTGGACTTAGGTTGAAAAGGAGATATTTGGTGAGCAAAGTCGTTCTACAAGACAAGAAACTATGAAACAAATTTATAATACCAAAATGGCTAAAGGTAGTTCAATGAGGGAGCATTGGCTTAGGATGATCTCTAATCTGAACACATTGGAAGTTTCAGGTGCCGAGATTGATGGAGAATCCCAAGTAGATATGATACTTCACTCACTATCGGAATCATTCAAGGAATTCAGACTCAATTATAATATGAACAAAAAGATTTATTCTTTATTTGAATTAATGAATGAGTTAATGGTGGCGGAAGGCATTCTTGGTACTTCTAGTGTTGAAGCCAATATTGGTGATTTCTACTTCTCAACCTAAGTCAAAAGGCAAAGGTAATAAGAAGAAGAAGAAGAAGAAGGGCTTCACCAAGCAGGATGATAAACAAATTGCCATGGGAGTTACCAACAAAGGAAAGAAGGAGTACACCAAAGGAAAATGTTTCCATTGTGGCGAGAAATGGCATTGGAAGAGGAATTGTCCAAAATTCATAGTTGCCAAGAATAAGGGTATGAAATGTTCATTACTTCTTGAAATATGTTTAGTACAAAATCCCATGAATTCCTGGTGTGTGGATTCAGGTTGTACTACTCATATCTGCAATTCTTTGCAGGGGTTCCAGGAGACCAGAAGACTTACTAAGGGAGAACTTTTTCTTACTTTGGCTGATGGGAGCAAGATTCCAATTGTAGCTGTTGGAGTGTTTAATTTATATTTTAGTTTGATAGGCCAAAAACATATTGACCCCTTGTGATGGATTAATTGATTAATTAGCCAAGTTTAATTAATTAACCAAATTATCGTGCAAATGCGTGGTAGCATAAACAAATCACCAATAAACTAAAGTGTAGCAAAAAATAAATTTGACACAGTGATTTGTTTACGAATGGGGAAAACCTCCAAGGTAAAAACCCCCCCGGGTGATTTTAAGGTCACTACTCCCGAGAATCCACTATTATCACAACAAACGGTTACAAGTAAAGGAATCCCAATACCTTTTACCAACCTATAGTTGAACCCTTACCCCAATACCCAATTGGACTTGTTTTGTAATGATAATCTCTCCTTTTTAATGCACCGCTCCTAGTACGTGACTAACTAATTACGCAGATCTCATTACGCGACTTTAAACACTAACTTGAGAAAAATACTGGTTGCAAAGTTCTTCAATTCATTCTCACAATGAAGACCAAGAAGATGCTTGGTTATAAAACCCTATAGTGCAAAGACACAGCAGCTTCTTCACAAATAGATGAACTAGGGCAAACTTTGTCTCTGGTCATAAATTGCTTGAATAGACTTTGCTCAATGCTTGTGCAACTTGTGTCTACTTTGATGGCTCTTAAAATTATCATTTTATATGTCTAGGGTTATGAGAAAAGAAGCCCTAAAGACATATCCACAGATTGGAATCAAAACAAATCTGAAAAACTATTTTTCTTAAACCAAGTGAAGTCGATATTGTACCAGTACCGGCCGGTATGTATTGTACTCGTACGTATACCGATATTGAAACGATAATTTTTTGTACTGGTTTAAATACCGGCCGTACCGGTCATATACCAGCCATACTGGCCAATTTCGGGTAATACCGGCCAGTATTGGGTGTATTAGCCGCTATAGAAAAAAGCAATTTTTTTTTTTTTTTTACTTTTGTAATTTTTGAATTTTTGTAAGGGCATAATGGCAACTTATTTACATTAACTTATTAGTATTATTTGTTTTCTTAGTATGCTAACAATTAAGCTTTGTATTTTTTTCTTTTAACTGATGCTAAAATCTAAAATTATGAATAATTTGTTCTGAATTGAGGTAATGTTTTATGATAAACTTTTATATTTATTATAATACACACACACACACATACATACATATATGTGTGTGTGTGTGTGTGTATATGTGTGTGTGTGTATATGTGTGTGTATGTATATATATATATATATATATATAAAAGGTAAATCCGAAACAGTACACCAGTATTGATCGATACCGAAATATATCGTTCCACTGGTCTAACCGATACAGCCTTCGGTACGAGATTGACTCCCTTGCTTAAACCTCGACGGCAAGACGTGTCGAGATGCTATCGAGCCTTGGGGCTGGAACACCTTATTAAAGCTCGATAGATGAAGCTGTCGAGCTTTAATGATAGGCACTTCTTCAACTTCTTTCTTGGAAAAACTTGCATGGCTTTAACACTTGATTTTGAAACAAGGTTTCTTGACAAATTAAACACATCTTAGATTTATCCAAATATAAGTAAAGTATGTTTTGTTAAAGGATTAGCCAATTACATAAAATAACGACATATGTTCTTAACAAGTGAACCACATATGTCCAAAAAATCTCCCCTTTTGGCAATCCGTGACAAAATCACAATAAACAATTGAACATATGAGAGAAGTCATAAAGCATTCCACTCATGCTCACTTGTTGAATACAATAAAATCTATCTTAACACAAACTTTTAAAAAACTTTGCAAGAAGAGAGTTTATGACAAGTAGACTTTGACAACCTATATTTCTAAAACACTTTAAACAAAACACATTAAGACATCTTTGTGTGAAGCAGAAATAATAGATTGCATACAAAAATAAGAAGCATGTGTGCAAAGAGAGAAAAGAAACAACACATGTAAGGGTAGGTGAAAGAAACGTACATCAACATATAAAGAAAATAAGTACAATGTATGTCAATAATGGTCACAAGACCTAAGTACAAGAACAATGTATCTCTAAAAGAAAGAAAAGAAAAAGATACAAGTAATCCTCATTACATCTCTCAAAAACAAACAAACTCTCCTCCTAACAAAAATCCCCTATACCCTAACTCTCCCCCTAATAATGACTATTCTCATATCCAAAACTACTCTCCCTTTTTGTCACAAGTGACAAAGGGTAAGAGTGTTAAGTAGACATCTCGTTAGAATAGGAAGAGTTAGTATCACCATCCTCATCATTATTATCGCCGGAACCATCATCAGGTGTCTCAAATGCCTCAAGAGGAGGAGAGGGAGATTCTACAAAGCCACCAAGGCGAGCCTGCCGCCTAGCAATACAACCAACACGGGTGTTCACCTGATATAACTCTGTAGAAAGTGTATCAAGGGAAGCATCTATGCATTGAAGTTGCGCCATGATCACATCTAAAGTCACACCTCTCGCTGAAGAAGAGGGAGTGGAGGTAAAAGGAGCTGAAGGAGTGGGAGGAGTTGCTGAACCAGACCGCCTCGAACAATAGTGTAGTCAATGGCACACATAAAGGAGAAGTGGTCAAAAGAAGAAAAAGGAACAGAAAATGGCATAAGATCCTTATGATAGCAAAAGGAAAGATGAGCTTATCATGGGTAGCCATATCCCTATACACATCTATGATAGAAAGAATGAAGTGTGAAGGAAAATCTATGAAAAATCCTCAAGAAGGGACAACAGAAAATGAGAATGAGACTCTGTAATAGAGTTGTAGTGAGAGAGAGGATACAAAATAAAAGTCATCACCATGTTCAAGAATCTAGAACCTTTAGCAAAATGTCGACATGATGTAGACTAATGCTCTCCCCAATCAACTGGGTGCTCACAAAAAGCAGAGATCATCTCGTCTTTGGACACAGTCCGTAGACGCTCACAATCGGGGTAGTTAGGATGAGCAACCCTCGGAACACGAAGTACATCGAATACCAACTCCGGTTTAACTACTATACGCGTACCTCAAACGTAAGTATAAAAGAGAGGTACTAAAGTATCAGTTCCATACATGTTAGAGTAGAACTCCTGGATTAGCATGGAAGGACATGCGACCGGGACATCACACAGTGACTCCCATTCCCGTCTGTGAATGACATTGGGAAGGTCAATGTCGACAAAATCTGACAAAATAATTTGGCATTCCGAATGAACACCTCATTTAGAGAAGTTCTCCAAGAAGTCCTTTTTGGCTTTCTCATCACGGAACCGAACAGAAAAAGGAGTAGGATTAAAGGACGAAGAGGCCCTAGAACGTAAAGGGTTCTGGGACGGAGCAGACTTATGTTTTGGTGCCATTGATGCACTAACGTAACTAGAGAGAGAGGGGGAGAAAGAAACACTCAGAAAAGTCTCAACACATTTCAAATATAACAAGTATATTGAAAGGAAAGAACATATTCATGAAAAATGCACGAACATGTGACATGCAATTAAAAAAGACATCATGGGCTTAGCCCAATCCAATCCTACCAGCACACATTCAAATTGCACACATCTAAATGCATGATAATATAGTTATAATGCTCATGGAATGCAATGTATGAGATTTGAAATTCAGTTTGGTAAAAACCCATCCCAAAATTTCATAAAACTCAACAATTTTGAAAAACCCCAAAATTTTTAAAAAACTCAAAACCTAGGTATGAATGCTTGAAAAGATCATGAGGAAAGAGAGAAAAAGAGATCATACCAAGTGATTTAAAGTAAGATAGGCTGAAAATCACGTGGGTTGAAGGTTTTGAGAGAGAAGAAAGTGTTTGGGAGAGGAATCGGCGCGGACAGATCGAGAGAATGAAGTCCAAATTGCGAGAGAACCTTTAAATAGACCTTCAATAAATCTTGATAGATAGAGGTGTCGAGAGGTATCAAGACAGGTGTCGAGAACACAGGCGTCGATAGATGCAGCTATCGAAGAGGTGTCGAGGAACAGAACATCAGACACGAAAAAAGAAGCTCGAGCGACCCACCAGCTGTCGAGAAGCTATCGAGAGACCAGGAGATTTCTCAATCGATCCAACTAGCTATCAAGAAGCTATCAAGAGACCAGGAGATTTCTCTATTGATCCAACAGCTATCGAGAAGTGTCGAGATTGCGATAAGATTCAACTGATGAGCTCGACAGATAAGCCAGGTATCGAGAGGTGTCGAGATGGCTTAAAAACAATTTTTCAAAGAGGAGAAAAACATAGATATGAATGCAATCAAACATGCAACTCAGCCAATGATCCAACTAACATTTTAACCTCTCAATCAACAAAGAGTTAAACATTTAGCTCCCAAAAACTCACACACACACACACACTAAACAAGTCTAACCAATTTTATATTTCAAAAACAAGTTAAGACAGTTTAGTGAGCATGCATTAATACATATAAACCTTGTAATGACCAAATCACATTGTACTTGCACATGTATCAAAAGTAGCAAAGAATATTGCGTGTTGTGTGTGAAAAATTGCACAAGTGTCTTTATGTTATGACGATTTGAGATATGAGAAAACCACTTTAACTCACACAATCATAACTGTTTGATGGGGACTATCACCTTCGAGGTACATCCTATAACTCCTACATCTCCTAGAAAACACACTTGTAATCATATTTTAAAGCATTTTGTTCTTTTTGCTTTTATTTTCTTTGCATATTTTCTTTTTATTAAGCAAACCATGCATGGGTATACAAAGGAGAGAAAAGAAATACCCAATTATGTTAAGCTTTTTAACATTGCACTTTTACTATGCCGAAGCATACAGATGTCATTGACATTGCACTTTTGCTATGCCGAAGTATACAGATGTCATTACCATGATTAGTGGGTAATAATGGTGAGATGGTTATTTATGCCTTTCTCTTAGAATTTTCTAGTCCTTCCCGTCAAAAAGAGTGATTCGAGTGTCAATTACAAAAGATCACTTGACCTTACTCATCACAAATAAAGAACCACAAAGTTCACTTGCTTAATTATGCAAAAAAATGCTTATCTAAGTTACAACCAATACAAAGTTTAGAAAATTTTATTTCAATGGCCATTTTAAGGTTTACAAGAATTGATGTACACAAACACACATTGTTTTTTTTTTTTTTTTTTTTTTTTGTATTTTTTTGAATTTTTGAATTTTTTTTTTTTTTAAAAACAAAAACAAAGTAACTAAAACTGAAAAACTAACAACCAAAAACATGTAAAACAAAGCAAAGCAATGCATTAAACTAGGCTGACTCAAAACATTAAAGCAAAACACATAAGAAATGCAAAACCAAAAACAGATGGAGAGAGAGAAAAAGTGATTAAATCACTTGGAACCTGTTTCCTTCCACACCTTGGAAGAACCTTTCCTTTTCACAAACCCTTGCACCGTCGGTGAGGGGGAAGAATTGATACCGTTCAAGTTTGAAAGGAACATGAGGGCTTTGAGAAGATCTCCGAGAGAGGCAAACGTGGACAGAAACATATTCTAGTTTCCCGATGCTAACATGCTATTGCTATTTTGAGTGGCTAACCACTTATAGCAATTTAGTCAAGTATGACTGAGATGCTGTTTCTTTTGTTTAGACCTTTGAGAGTTAGCCTTCTTAGCCCTAGGGTTTTTAACTTCCTTCTTATCTTGCTTAGGGGGTCCTTCTAAGATAGATTTACCCTTGTCTATATTCTCACTAGCTAATTCAATTTTAACATTAGTGTTCTCAATTTCAACAATATTGCTAGGAGGAACAAAAACAATATTACTAGAAGAAGTAATATTAGAGGAAGAGAAATCATACCCTAAACCTGTTCGATTTGAAGCAGATTTTTGACACTGAGCATCTCATCGAGCTTAGTGCTTGAAGTCCTTTTCCAGCTGAGTTCTGACTTGGAATAGTTCTGCCTAAAGCTTCTTAGTCTACTTAGCCAAGAATTTATTTTCAAACCTTAGTACTCCAATAGTTTGATTTGCTTCATCAAACTTTGTGGAAAGCTCTTTACGTTCAAGCTCCATATCACTAAGCTTCTTGGTGGTCAACCTATACAGTTTCTCGTGCTTTTTTGAGACCTTATAGAGCTTAGCATAGGCTGTGTGAATGTCATCTTGATCATCCATCTTCTCAAAGTTGGATTCCATCAATTCCTCTTCTTCATCCACATCTTCAACAATCCCCTCAGTAGGAAGCCTGGGGATGTCTAGCACATGTGTTGAAAGGGAAGTCTGATAAGTTAGAAGCCAAAACAGAAGTATGCATGTTTTTAGGGTATTCAAAGGAAACTAAAAGTTATTTATTCTATAATCATAAGGATAACAAAGTGTTTTTTAGCACTCAGGCCAAATTCTTGGAGGATGATTATGTGAATAACTTTAATCCTAGGAGTAAAGTTGTTTTGGCTAAAATAGATGAACTTGTAGTTGAACAACCAATGGATGAAACTAGGAATGATGTAGTTGTATTAGATACACCACAAAATACTTCTCATGAGATGTCTAGTATACAGGTGCCTCATCATAGCGGGAGAATTGTTCGGCCTCCTATAAGATTTATAGGTTTGGGAGAAACTTATGAAGCTATCTTAGAAGAGGCTGAATCAGATCCCTACACTTATGAGGAGGCAATGAATGATATAGATGCACATCATTGGGTCTAAGCTGTGAAATCTGAATTGGATTCTATGTATTTCAATCATGTATGGGATCTTATAAAGGTGCCTAACGGCATTGAACCTGTTGGTTACAAATAGGTTTACAAGAGGAAGAGAGGGATAGATGGAAAGAAACAAGAGCATATGGTATGTAAGTTGGAAAGGTCCATTTATGGACTTAAACAAGCATCTAGGTCATGGAAAATCAGATTTGATCAAGCAATCAAGTCATTTGGTTTTGAACAAAATCTTGATGAACTATGTGTGTACAAAAGACATCTAGATAAAGTAGTAATGTTCCTAGTGCTTTATGTTGATGATATTCTCCTAATTGGAAATGATGTAAGGGTAATGTCATTGGTTAAAGTTTGGTTGTCAAGCCAATTTGATATGAAGAACTTGGGCGAAGCTAACTATATTCTAAGATTTGGCGAGATCGAAAGAATAGGATGTTAGATTTGTCACAAGCTGGATATATAGATAAGGTTCTAGAACAGTTTATCATGCAAAACTCCAAAAAATGATTACTAACTTTCAGACATAGAGTTCCTATGTCTGATGAGCAAAAGCTTAAGACTCAAGAAGAAGAAAATATAATGAGATAAGTTCCCTATACTTCTGCAGTGGGAAGTCTCATGTATGCCATGCTTTGTACTAGACCGGATATTTGTTATTCAGTTGGCATGGTCATCCGATATCAATCAAATTCAGGACCAAAACATTGGCAAGCTGTAAAGCATATTCTCAAGTATCTAAGAAGAACGAGAGATTATATGCTTGTTTATTGGTGTGAGGATTTGATTCCCATTGGCTATACGGATTCAGATTTTCAGTCGGATCTTGATTTCAAAAAGTCCACTTCAGGTTATGTATTCACTTTGGGAGGTGGAGCCATAAGATGGAGGAGTGTTAAACAATCTTGTATTGCTGACTCCACCATGGAAGCTGAATATGTTGCAGCTTGTGAAGCAGCAAAGAATGCTGTTTGGCTCAAGAAATTCCTTTTTGATCTTGGTGTTGTGAGAATTGAGCAAGTTCCTATTACATTCTTCTGCGACAATAGTGGAGTAGTTACACAATCCAAGCATCCAAGAAATCACAAGAAAGGAAAGCACATAGAAAGAAAGTACCTCATCATTTGAGACATTGTTGTTCGTGGAGATATAGTAGTCGCAAAGATTGATAGTGCAAAGAATCTATCGGATGCCTTTACCAAAGCCTTGGCCCAAAGGACTTTTGAGTCACATTTGGAGGAAATGGGGGTTAGATTAGTGCACAATAGTGTTTAGGACAAGTGGGAGATTGTTAGGATGGTTGCCCTTAAATCTTATTGTATGATACTCTGCATGACATTATGTATGACTTAATGTTGTGGTTAATAAAGTTGTTTTATTATTATCTAAAAATAATGGTAACATGAATATTGGGACATTATCATATAGTCCATGTGATGCATAGTATGTGATTTATGTAATTTAGTCACAGAAGATATAAATCACAAGTTCTTTGTAAACTCAGAATTTTAGTTCGCAGTCAGTGATGAAATTAGGCATTTCATCTGTGAAGACTATAACATATCAACTAAGATGATTTGTCTTGATCATGGAAATGGAGATTTCTAGTTGGTATGTTGATATGTTTTAAGAGTTAAAACATATTGAACTGGTCCACTGTGAGATTTATTATTCTCCTAACGACTGTCAAATGAATAATAAACTCACAACTTCTATTTACATGAACTCTTAATCCTGAGAGGATAATAGACCTGATCATGAAGTGTAGGTTGTTTTAATATATCAAGAGTGAGGTCTAAAGAAACAATCAAAACCTTAGTATGTTGGGCAATCACATTTAGTGTTGATGGAACATATATTCTCAAAATGGAATTCATAGTATTTAATGGAGATATAAAATATTCCATGGAGATAAGTTTAATAGGTTCAGTTATTTAGAGAGTTAGGCCTAGTCACTTTGGTAAGAAGTTACTAAAGTATATATTTATGAAATTGGATTTCATAAATATATGATGAATAACCTTAAAGGATTAAATCGGGTACTCAAGGAATTAAGATGTAGTAATCTTCAAAGTGACAGTCTATATTCATGACTTTGTATTACTACGAATATTTTATGAAAGGGTTGCATGTACAATAAAGTCTTAGGATATAATTTATAAATATGGCCTAGAGTGTAACTATATTTATATAATGGTATTAAATATAGTTAATGGTAACTTTGGACTTGTCAAGAGTTGATAGAAAAGCTCTTATTGGTCCCTTTTGGTCCCACTCCAAGCCACACATTTCAACTCAATTGGAAAGGCCCAAAATAATAACACTATTGTGAAAATGTGTGTAAAAAGTGTAAGACACTTTGACATTCTCCCTTGGAAAACTGATTAAGAGACCACACTTCTTGGCCGTTAGTGGAATTGGAGTGAAGATTAAAAGTATTCCCCAGTACTTCTGATCTTAATATTTGAAATTCACCGCACTAAGGTACACTCACTTGTTCTTAAATTTTAAAACTTACATAGTACATGTTAACATTTGTGAATAAAGTAGATCCGTTATTTTTCTACTGTATATGTTTTGTATGCTATATAAACACGTATTTATCCAACAAACAGATGGGTTTGTAGCTTTGATTTCAACACCAAAACCAATTTTACAACCTTCAAATTAGAGGGAATTAAGGCTTTAAGGAATGTCAAAATCAAGTGGGACTTCCTTCGTGCTGCCGTGAAATTCTAGGATTTGGAAGATCATGTGTTTCAGTTTTACACTGCTTAACTCTGTCCAACAATTGAAGAGTTTTCTGCTATCCTGGGCTATGATCCAAGCAAAAAATCTGTAGTAATTTCTTATGATCCCAAGCATAAGGAATCTTTGTCTAATACTCTCGATCGTCCTACTTCTATTACTAATGGTATGATTGAAGGCCATATGGTGAATCTTCGTGTAATTATCTCTCAGCTAATTGCCAAACACACTTATGGAGTGACCGACAATATGAAGAAAAACTTTGGTTTGGCCTTATACTTCATGGGAGAATTTTTACTTTGCTCTAGTAGACACGGTTTTATGGATGCTCGAGCCATAAGTGTTGTCAGTAAAATTAAAGATGGTGACAATTCGATTTCTTTGATCTTGGCAGAAACTCTGCTAGGACTGGATGCTGTATTTCATGGTGGAGAAACTCGAAACTTCTTTGGGAGTTCTTTGACTTTGTAGCTATGGCTGGTGGAGCAACTGGATATGATTGCCAAGCCTACTATAGGTAATTAGAGGTCTAGCAGTTTTCTTAGTAGGGCTGTAATCAAGACTGAGTGTCAAACTAAGAGTGACTGGGTAAAGTTCTTGGACAAGAAATCTAGTACCTCAATTCATTGAGACTATTATTGGTCTCTAGGATCAAATCATATCTTCCTTGTTGGGTTGCGGATGGCAACTTTCTACAAGGCAGATAAACTCTTGAGGCAATTCAAATATGAGCAAGGAATGCTTGGTGGCAAAAGAAGAAGACATTTTTCTCCTGTAGACACAAATCCTACTTCTGTAAAAAAACATGCTATTGGGCTTAGAGATGGCTGACTGAGTGGACCAATCTTTTGTCAAGGTTCACCTTCTTAGGATGACTACAGAATACTCTAACTGGTTGATAGACATAATTGTTGACAAGGAAGCTGAAAGGTTTGCTATAAGAGAACAATTTCTCAGAGACAACAGGGAAAGACTCAATGAAGACAACTGTGAATTCAAAAGAAGATATAGGAAGGGTGAAGCACCTAACACAAAAGAAATCAATGATCAGGAAAAAAAAAAAGACTGAAGACAAAGTGACCCTCTTATTTTTTTGGCTTTGAGCATGTCTATTTAGAAGTTGATGTAAAAACTCTTATTTTTAGGAATTATTTAGGGTTTGCAGGTTAGGGGTTTTGTTTATGGTGTAGACTTTTGGAGTTTGGTTTTTTATGGTTTGGCTTAGGATTTAGGCTTTTGTGTAATGACATGGTTTAATGAAATTGTTGAATTTTTGGAAAATTTCAGTTAACGGGCAAATGGTGGGTTTTGGGAAATTGTGACTAGACCAATGCATGGTTGCCTACGTACCCCTTTAATAGAAGGATCAGGTCATCATGTAATTCATTGATTTTTACTTGCCTTAATTTTTTCCTAAGCTGCCCTTTCGGGTTTTCAACCTAGCAAGGTCTCTCACTCTCTCTTTTTTTTCACTCTCCTTTTGCATAGGTTGCTCTCTCGGGTTTTCAACCAACCCTTTTTTTTTTTTTTTTTTGCTCTAATTTTTGACTAAACTGCCCTTTCGAGTTTTTAGCCTAGCGAGCTTTTTTGTTTTTTGTTTTTTTTTTTTTTTTTTCAATCAAACTTAGGAAGGGAGATAACATAATTTACAACCACTCAAGACGTCGTGCTTTTAGTCTATCACCTTATACGTAGTATTTCTTTTGATCCATGTTGGTTGGCTCAGTGAAAGGGTTTACATCTAAGTCCATCAACCTTGCACCCCTAGAGTATATTTGTTTGATAATGTATGGGCTTGCCCAATTTTGCATGAATTTCCCATTTTCATCTTGAATTGGGGCTTGGATTTCCTTCAACACTAAATCCCCCAACTTCAAATCCCTAGTTCTTACTTTCTTATCAAAATCTTTCCTAAATCTCCTTTGGTATCCCTAAATGTGATACAAGGCTTTGAGTTTTTTCTCATCCAATATGCATAGCTAGTCATATCTGCTTTGCAACCAATCTGCTTCAGGTATTTCACTTTCCAATACTATTCTTAGTGATCTGACACCCATTTCAATGTGAAGGACCGCTTCCATCCTATACACCAATGAATAAGGAGTCGTTCTTGTGGAAGACTGAATTGATGCTCTATACCCCCAGAGTGCATAAGGCAACTGTAGGTGCCAGTCCTTTTAGTTCTTTGTGCTTTTCTTAAAGATTTGCTCTATATTTTTATTAGCAGCCTCAACTGCTCCATTAGTCTAAGGACGGTAAGTTGAAGATTTGTGGTGTTGAATATTGAACTATTGTAGTAACTTTTCTGTTTCTCGTTTAAAATGTAACTCATTATCAGAGATAATCTCATATGGTACCCTACATCTGTAGATGATGTTGGTCTAAATTAATTGAGCAACTTTCTTTGAATTCAAAACTTTATATGAGGCAGCTTCTACCCATTTAGTAAAGTAATCTTTGGCTACGAGTATGAATTCATGGCCATTGGATGCAGTTAGATGAACCTTCCCTATAATGTTTATCCCCCATGTAAAGAAGGGCCAAGGTGATGTCATAGCATGTAGTGGCGTGGGTGGCTTGTGTTTCAGATCTCCATGGACTTGGCATTGATGACATTTTCGAACATAAGCCGCACAGTCAGCTTCCATGGTGGTCCAATAGTAGTCTTGTCTAATTATCTTCCTTAACAACATGTGCACATTCATATGTGGCCTATAACTTGATTCATGAACCTCTTCAATTATCTGTTATGCCTCCTTAGTGTTACATAAAGGAGACGAATTTCATCATATGATCTTCTATAGAGCCTTTCACCACAAATAATGTAATTAGTGGACAACCTTCAGATCGTCAATTAGTCATTCTTATCTATAGTTGGTGGCTATGTCCCATCCTTAAGGTATTGTAGAATGTCTGAATACCATTCACCTTCCTCATTCTTTCGCTCATCTTCTTCTATTGTCATGCAGTAGGTTGGTTTTTCTTTTTGTTCCAACACTATCAATCAGGCTTCATCTTCTTTGGGCTTATCCATCATGGATATCATCGTTGCTAAAGCGTCTGCAATTTGATACTACATCCTTGACACATATGGATATTGGATCTTACTGAATTTTGATGCCCACTTCTAAAGACATTCATGATAAGGCATAAGCCTTTCTTCTTTAATCTTCCATTCAACGCCTTCACTCCTAGGCCTAAGGCTGCTTGTAGACCCATAATATAGGCTTCATATTCTATGACATTGTTGGTGGCAGGAAAGTTAAGTCTGTGAGAAAATGGAATGTGTGTCCCTTTTGGAGAAATTAAGAGAACTCCAATTCCACTTCCATTATGATTTGTTGCTCCATCAAAATACATCTTCCATGGTTCTACTTCAATCCCCATGATGTCTTCGTCTGGAAAGTCTTCTTGGATCTCATCAGCTTTTTTTGGTGAATAATGGGTTAAATGATCGACAATTGCTCTCCCTTTCATGGATTTTTGAATCACATATTTAATATCAAATTCTAACAAAAGCAAGACCCATTTAGCAAGCTTCCCATCTTGCATGGGTTTTTCTATTAAGTACTTCAAAGGATCTATTCTTGCAATCCACAAAACCTTGTAAGCAAGTATATAATGTCTAAGTTTGTGGGTTGCCCAAACAAGTGTTACACATGTCTTCTCTAATGGTGAGTGTTTTTTTTCATAAGGCAACATCTTCTTACTGATGTAATAAATTGCATTCTCCTTCCTAGTCTCTTTTAGGTATTGAGCAAGTAGAGCCCCCTTTGCTGTATTTGTAGAGGTGAGATACAATAACAATGGCTTTTTGGGTATTGGTGGGAATTGGCAGTTTTATCAAATAACTCTTGATCTTCTCAAAGGCTTCTTAACATTGTTCATTCCACACTGTAGGGACTTCCTTCTTAAGTAGTCTAAAGATTGGTTCACATGTCATGGTGAGCTGGGCTATGAACTTGCTGATGTACTGTATCCTCCCTAGAAATCCTCGAATCTCTTTTTCAATTCTTGGAGGTTTCATTTCTACAATTGCCTTGATTTTGGCATAATCAACTTCTATTCCTCTTTGGCTTACCATAAACCCAAACAGTTTTCTAGATGTGACTCCGGAAGTGCATTTCTTGGGATTTAATCGTAACTTGTAGAACCGAATCCTTTCAAAAAACTTCCTTAAAGCTGGTATATGTCCTTCACGGTCTTTGGACTTCACTATCATGTCATCAACATAAACTTCTACTTATTTGTGGATTAAATCATGTAGCAAAGTGGTGGCTGCACATTGGTAAGTAGCACCCGCATTTTTAAGGCCAAATGGCATGACCTTATAACAATATGTCCCCCATGGTGTAATAAAGGAGGGTTTTTCCATATCTTCCAGAGCCATTTTGATTTGGTTGTATCTTGAAAATAATCCATAAACGATAGCAGAGCATGACCCACTGTGTTGTCAACCAGGACGTCAATGTGAGGCAAAGGGAAATCATCTTTTGGGTTGGCCTTGTTCAGATCTTAAAAATCTACACACATCCGAACCTTCCCATCTTTCTTTGGTACCAGAACCACATTAGCTAACTACTCTGTATAGTTAACCACTCTTAGGAATCCAACATTGTACTGTTTCTCCACTTCTTCCTTAATCTTGAGAGTCCACTCTGGCTTCATTCTTCTCAACTTCTGCTTGATTGGCTTCATGGTTGGATCAGTCAGGATGTAATGCTGTACTATATCTGTATCAATCCCAGGCATGTCCTCATATGACCAGACAAAGACCTCTTTGAACTCTATCATTAGTGCCATTAATGCATCTTTCTCTAAAGTGGTTAGGGTATTACCCACTTGGATCATTTTAGGCTCATCCTCAATTCCAAGGTTAATGGGTTGAGTTTCTTCTTTTATAGGTTCTAGGTATCCATGTTTTAATTCCTTATTATTAAGAGTTTCTTTACTAATTTTAGAAAGAAAAACATTCAAAGCCAGCAAATAAGCAGAATTGGAAATCATATTAATAGGAAAAGAGTTCTCAACAGACTCAATAGACTCAACTAAAGTAGACTCAACTAGAAAATGATCACAAACAGACTTAACAAGAATGGAAATACTAGCAAAAATAGACTTAATAGGGATAGAAATAATGTTCTTGGTAGGAGTGACTAGCTCAGCGGTCTTGATTTTCTTGGCAAAGGTTGACTAATTTGACGGTCTTGATCTTCCTCACGGAGTCCTCCATGGGATGGGCGACTACCTCCCATCCCTAGTTCTTCAACTTAGTTGTGGCTTCCACAATGGCAGGTGGCTCCCAGTAAGCTCCTTCTTCCCTTAGCATCAGTACTGCAAGATCTATATCCATATAATCTATAGCTTCTTCTTCAATCTCCAAGTCTGTAAGGTTGTTAATCACAAAAGCATCCAGGCACTCTATGTTATCCATCCATTCATCAAACAGGTCGTATTTGCCTCTGTTGCCCAAGTCACCAGGTTGAGGGAGATGTTCTGGCTCGCCTTCTTCTTCCTTCTCATCACTACGTTTGGCACTCTCAAATGTCATAATTCTGAGACTATGGACCATCAGCTTTTGGTCTAGAACGGCCAATTTGGCATCTATGTCATTTCTTTTTCAGTATGTGGGGTTGGTGAACTTGGTTTTGAAACATAATACGACCCTAATTCTGGAACTTCTCTTCCATGCTTGTCATACCTTAGGTTAGACCTTGAGCTAACATTAGTGATATCACTCCAATCTGAAAGGTGCCTGTACAGATATTCATCACGGTACATTTGATTAACTTATGCATTCTCCTCTCTTGCATTCTCTAACACATTTATCAGTCAGTATTGACCACTATCAGTATCGCTCCACCTGTTGGCTTTGGCATCGTCTTCAATGTCTTGATTAACATAGTCCAAATCACTATCATATTCCTCATAGAATAGGTCTGCACCTTCATCTTCTCTATCACTAGGGGGTTCACCCTAATCATCACCACTATACAAGCTATCATAACTTCTGTTGTTATTGCCATCACTATCGGTGTTGCTGTTGTCACTACTACTATCACTCTTGTCATCGCTTTCATCTTCACCAGGGACGGACTCAGGATTTCAAGTTGGGGGAGGGGGCTAGAGATAAGCGAAAAAAATTTTCAAATATGCATCCATAATCCATATAGTATTAATAAACTATCAACCAAGACAAATACCCAAAAATTATTTTTTCTTAATATATTAAGATACAATCATCTATCAACAAAAAAAAAATATATGAAACACTATTGTTTCTTAATACAATCATCTATGAAAAGGGAACTTGACGCTCTTTCAAATTTTCAAAATCATCTATGATTGAATCCAAATTAAATGTCGAAGCTATATCCTTTTCAATGTATAACATCAAAGAGTCTGTCAAAAAATCATTTTCCATTTTGCTTCGAAGGTTAGTTTTGACAACTTTCATAGTTGAAAATGCTCGCTCTGTAGTAGCAGTAGAAACTGGAAGAGTAAGTACAAGTCTCACCATTCTATAAACAAGATTGTAGTGTTCTGAATTTCTAGTTCTCACTAACCATTAAGACAACTCAAATAAACTTTTCAATTTTTTGAACTCTGGATCTTGGACTACATTATGCTCAAAATGATAAAGCTCCTTCTCCAACACTTGTTTTTCATAATCTGTGAAATCTTGTGAATAGAAATTCTTTACCAACAAACAAAGATCACTACTTCTGAAATATTTTAATGCCTCTCGAGGTTCTAAAGCTGAGCTTAGCCTAAGTAACTCCATTGCATCTTCATTGAACAGATGATTTAGTTCCTGTAGTTGAGAATATACTGCAGCATAAAAAATATTTACTCGATAATGATGCTCAATTGTAATATTATCTTGTTGATTACGAGCTCGACCTCTCCTCGTAACATAACGAGCATTCATATCTGGAACATCAATGGAATGCTTCTCACAAAATGATATCAAACTGGTGAGTAAGCCATCCCATCCACCATCTCTAAATTTTTGGATAAGTGCTTTAGTGGATGAAATGAAATGCATGGCATTTAAAATGTCTTAAAATTGGCTTTGCAAAGCTTGACAAAGTTTATCAGTAATCTCCATTGTTTCTTTCTCAAGATGCAAGATGAAGACAAATTCAAATGAAGTTAAACTCTCATAAGCTGACTCTGCTTCTGCTCGATGTTCTCCAAGAATTGCATCATCGATTATATTTTGTAAAACTTCAAAAGTTGGAGTAAACATCCTTAATAAGCTAGAAACTGATCTAAAATGTGAACTCCAACGTGTTTCTACAGGTCGTTGTAAAATGCCAATTTGATTAAGTCCACTTCCAGTCTCAAGCTCCTCAAGATCAATCAAACGTGCTATTTCATTAGCACTGGCAACTTTCAATTGCTCATTACGCTTGCATGAAGCATTAACAATTTTTATCAGAAAAAACAATGTAAGAAAAAACCCACTAATGGGGATAATTTGTTTTGATGTTTTTACTAATGTCAATTGTAAGTGATGTGCAAAACAATAGATGTAATAAGCATATGGACAATCATTCAAAATCAAAGCTTGTAATCTATTCCACATACCTAGCATATTGTTTGCTCCATCATATCCTTGCCCTTGAATATTTTGTATATCTAAGCAATGTTGAGATAACAAAGAATATATCCCCTTCTTTAGAGTCAAAGCTGCAGTGTCAACAATGCAAATAAGCCCAAAAAAACATTCTTTCTCAAAGCCTTCTGCATTAACATATCTAAAAACCACAGCCATTTGCTCTTTCATGGACTCATCACTAGCTTCACCAACCATTATGCAAAACTTTGCATCACCAATTTCTTTTCAAATGGCCTTTTTCACTTTGGCTGAGAAAACATGTAGAATTTCATTTTGAATCCTAGGTGATGTGTAGGTTGCATTTTTGGGAGCTTTTTCTATTATTTCAACAACCTCTTCATTCCAAAAAGTCACAATACCCAATGATTCAAAAAAGTTCCCACGATTTAATGAACTAAAACTTTCATCTCGACCTCTAAAAGTTATAGCTTGAAAGGCAAGGTATCAGACAATAAAAATTGAGGCCTTTAGTTGCAACGGATTATTTGCAATTTGTTCAGTAGTGAAATAATTAACTACCCTTTGTAAATGTTGTGCTTGGTTCATCAAATCCTTACACATTTGCTCAGCAACTCTATGAGCTGAATTAGGATCTTTTCCTATATGACCTTGAAGATAACAATCTTTGCCCCTAACTTTTCTCCAATTTCTAAATCCACCAATAATGAATGTATTTTGTCCCACAACCCCATTTGGACTATGAAAGACAAAGCAGAGTAGACAATAAGCTGCATCTGTCGTAGGAGAATATTCAAGCCCTGATTTATTATATTCAAACCAAGAAGCTTGAAAGCTATGATTGTGCTTTCCACTTTTTTTGTTTTCTTTAGAGGAGGTTGATGCGGACCTTTTGTAATGTGAGCCCGTCAAATTTCATCACGTTGATTAACATGATATTCCCATATTTGTTTTCGTGTTCCGGGATCATAATCCAAAGAATCAAGATCAACTCTTTGAAATTGTGTTTGAGAGATTGGAACATTGACATTTTTCGAAATTGGAGAATGCACATTTTCTAGAATTGGAATAGCAACATTAATTGTTGGCAATCTCACATTGGCTTCAGAAGAACTTGAATCTTTTCTTTTGAAAAAAATCAAGCATTGTAGTTAATATTTTCATGATCTACAAATAAAATAAGAATCATATATATTAAATTTGTGTGACAATTATCTTAAATTTGTGTGACAATTTTCTATATTATATGATTTGTTTTTTTCTTTTTGTCTTTGGACTGCCTTAATTTATCTTTGTCTTTGTGTTTTTTCCATTTTTCTGACATTGACCCACTAACCCAATCCCGGCACTACCGACACTATTTATTCTACACAACACATCTAACAAAAACTTTTCTTAACTTTAACTTTTTTTGTCTGTCACTTGTTCCTATTATGCCTAACTACCAGTCAATAAAGCACAAACTTTGTGCTTTGTTGACTGGTAGGTATGCCATAAACAAACAAACAGTTAAACAATGAAACAAATATTCTCTCTATTCTCTACAAACTCTACTCTCTCTTTCTATTTGACTATCTCTCTTATCTATATATAATACAAGAGATAGAGAGAGAGAGTCACAAACACAGAGTGACAGTCACAAAGCCAAAAAGCCCACAAAAAAAAAACCACAGGCCGCAGCGCAAATTCAATTCACAATCACCAACATCAATAATCAGTTCATCACTCTCAGTCTCATCATCAGTAAAAACACACTCCACAACCACAAGCACAGATTGTTAAAACAGTTGATTCATAAATCACAAACATTTTATTAGGTTTTGATTCTAGAAGGAAAGGATTATAGATTTAAGTATCTGTGATTGTGAAGGCTCAAGCCTCAAGCAACTGGCAGAGGCGACAGCTGAGAAGGGCTCATGATTTGTGTGATGATGGCGTGCCGGATTCAGTGTGGGTGGGTACTCAGTGGCTTACTCAACCTCATCGCGCATTTCTATCCTTACTATCTCTCAGTCTCTCTGTTCTGATTCCTTTCTTTTTTTTTTTTTTTTTTTTTTCCTTTGGCTTTCACTTTCTCCGTTAGGCGTTCGGTTTTCTGCTGAGTTTTTTTTTTTTTTTTTTCCTTAATTTTTTTTTATTTATATGGAACATGGCATGGGCTCTTGCCTCTGGGCTGGACAGCTAGGCTTGGAACTCTTGAATTTTGGGAGGAGACCTAAGCGAGAAGGGGGCTTGAGCAAAAAACTAAGGGGTGCCCAATTCTATTTTTTTTTGGAAAAATTTAAGCTGTTAAAAAAAAATTTTTTTGGGCCCGGGGGGGCCCAGGCCCCTTTAGGCCCCTACCTGGGTCCGTCCTTGATCTTCATCATGATTAGGGATTGCTCCCCCTTCCTCATCTTCGTTATAGGCTCTTAATTCATATGGGCTCTTTAATGCATGCTGACTAGCCTTCCAATACTTTTCATCTTCAATGTTACAAATGGGATCTCCAAGAAGCGTAGTTAAGGCATCAGGATCCATGTAATTAGCCCAATCAATAGGAACCCACATTGTGTCTTCTTTTTCCAATTATAGAGCCTTGTTGTGGTAGTCAAGTAGTATCTCGAATCCAAGTACCATTGTCTTTATCATAGGATCTAACCTCGGTTTGGGGAATCCCCAATAGCATTGACTCTCTCCGACTTTTACAAACTTCCCATTCAACATAGGAGTGTAGGGCTTTAGAGGTTTTGAAGGTTAGGGGAGTCCTGCTGTCATCATCATCATGTCCATTATCATTGTTGTTGTTGTCACTACTACTATCACTCTTGTCATCGCATACATCTTCATCATCATTAGGGATTGCTCCCTCTTCCTTATCTTCGTTATAGGCTCTTAGTTCATATGCGCTCTTTAATGCACGCTGACTAGCCTCCTAATACTCTTCATCTTCAATGTTACAAATGGGATCTCCAAGAAGCGTTGTCATGGCATCAGGATCCATGTAATTAGCCCAATCAGTAGGAACCCACGTTGTGTCATCTTTTTCCAATTCTGGAGCCTTGTTGTGGTAGTCAAGTAGTATCTCAAATCTAGGTACCATTGTCTTTGTCATAGGATCAAACCTCGATTCGGGGAATCCCCACTAACGTTGACTCTCTCCGGCTTTTACAAACTTCTCATTCAACGTAAAAGTGTAGGGCTTTAATATTCTGGAGGATAGGGGAGTCTTTTTTCTTTGGCTTGGGCCATCTTTCTCACTTCCATCTTTAGTAAATCATCATCAGTGGGCTTATAACCTAGCCCAAAAGGTGGTGTGGTAGTAATTGTCGGGTCCTAAACAGTTGGCTTCTTCACAATTCTACCCAAATTCATCCTCGGAAGGTAGTTCATTCTTCTCATCATTACTACCACATTATGAGACCCAGCCTTTATCTATAGGGGCCAGAAGACTTAAAAATAGGCACGGACGATTAGGATGTGAATCCAAACGCATCCTTTTGCAAAAAGATCGAAAAGAGTGTGCCTTATCGTCACCCGAAGGCCTTTGGGCCAAAGCCCAAAAGGGGGAAATTCAAAGTGTTGTTCATCACTCCAAAAGTGTCGAATTGTTTCTTGGACACCGAACGCTCTTTCGTTTTCAAGTGCCATTTGGACTCCTCTTCTAGGGTTTTTTGACCGGCCCTTGCACCTAGACATGTTTTCATCCTCTGCTTATGATTTTTTTTTATCTTTTTTCTAGATAATTCTGGCTTTTTAAGAACAATCTTGTAGATAAGTATTCTAAAATAAATCTTGATAAAGTTCAGATTATCCACAATTTTATTATTATCCAATCATCCCTTTTATCCCTATGCATGCATCCCTATTTTAAACACTAATTATCAACCAACCACAATATTATTCAATTAATTTTAATTATTTAACCAATCAGAACTAATTTACATTAATCATGCGTGGTCAACTCTTCCTAGACACAATGCATATGGACCATGCAAACTTTATCATATGATATCTTTCGATCCGATGGTTCGATTGAGAAACTGGACACATCATTGTGACCGTTAGAAACTCAAGATCATTGTTATGATACGCAATGAATAGACTGATGCATGCAATGCAAGAACAAATTGATGCATGTGATGCAAGAACACATTGATGCATGTAATGCAAGAACAAATTGATGCATGTAATGAAGAATGATTTTTTGGGTACCTGGATGGTCATTCAAGTCATCTTCCTTGATTAAATCATGGGTGCAAAATCGAGTGTCTACAACAACATTTTCATCATCCTCCACTTTTGTCATTTTTACTTGATTATCAACTTGCTTACTAGACCTAAGGATAGTGGTAGACTAAACATGTTCTTGTCCATGAGTAGAACTAGAAGAATCATTGATGGCATACTGTCCTTTTGGGTTAGGTATAGGTTGACTAGGAAAATTTTCTTTTTCCCTCTCTCCAACTTGGGTTGTTGACTAGCCAACTTGATTTTCCAACTTTGAAATAGCTTGAGTATTCAAATGGGCGGAACTTTTCATCTCTTGAATGACTCGACTAGTTGATTGCATGAAAGTTTTAAGAGACTCCTCCAAAGATGATTGTTGTCTCGATGATGCCATAAACTGTGGAGTTGATTGAGGAATGGGAGGATATGCTTGGGTAGGTGGATGAAATTGACTTTGTTGATGCAATTGTTGTCCACCTATATTTGTGGGGGAATGGTTCTGCCTCTAAGAGAAATTAGGATGATTTTGCCAATTTGGATTGTATGTCTCTAAAAATGGACTAGCAAGTGGCCTTCCATAATTATTTAGTGCATTTGCTTGCTCAGAGTATTTAAGGAAACCATATGTGGAAGGACACATTTGTATTGTATGCATAGGACTTGTACAAAGAGAGCATGTTTCACTTTGAACTTGATTGACAGAATTCACCCATCTACCTAATGCTAAAGCTTCAACCTTATGAGTGGGATTGTCCAACCTAGCTTTTATGTCTAAATCTTCACTGACTTCATACAATCCTCCTTTCTTTATTGCAGGGACGAATTTCTCTCTATGATTGGAAAAATCCCATTGTTGTGAGCTTTCTAATAAATTCTCAAAAAATTTGTATGCCTCATCATCCATAAGACTCAAAAGTCCACCACCATTCATGGACTTAATCATGTTACGATTTGTCTGAGTCAAACCATTATAAAAATATTATTCTAGTCTCCATGTTCCAAAACCATAATGAGGACACTTTAAGATCAAGTCCTTAAATCTCAACCAACTCTCATAAAATTTCTCTTGTTCATCTTGATAAAAATCTACAATTTCTCTCCTCAAAGCATTGGTCTTGGCCATTGGAAAAAATTTAGAGAGGAATTTTGTGACCAACAATTTCCATGAAGTGATAGATCCAAGTGATAGAGAATTAAGCCATGCTTTTGCCTTATCCTTCAAGGAAAAAGGGAATAAACGCAAGCGAACAAAGTCATCAGTGAAATTCTAGAACCTAAATGTAGCACAAATCTCAAGAAAATCCTTTACATGCATATAAGGATCTTCTTAATCCAATCCATGAAAAGTAGGAAGAAGGTGGATTATCTGTGGCTTCAACTCGAAATGTGCAGCAATGGTTGCAGGCAATACTATGCAAGATGGAGGATTGGTGGTAATAGGTGAGAACAACTCTATAAGAGTTTTTGAATCATCTCCTATTTCTCCCATTGTGGATGGATAATTAAAACTAACAAGACAATTTTCTTTATCACTTATCCATGTTCTCATACACCAAGCACAAAGAAATAAATATTTTTTTTTGTGTTTTTTTTTCTATTTAAAAATAAATAAATTTTAACTACAACTAGTAGAAGGAAAAATTCAATTAAGACCTAGTTTATTTTCTTAACCAAGTCCCTGACAACAGCGCCAAAAACTTGTTGTGAAATTTTAAAGTACTAGCAAGTGTATGAAGCCTACCGAAGTATACTTTGACAATAACGAGGTCGAACCCATAGGGACTTGAATGAACGTAGGAAAATTAATCAAATCTTAACCAAATTAATCCTAATCTATTTTAATAAAAATTAATTTTTTTCAATTAGATATACTAAGAAAATAATTAAACTAAGTAAAAATATAATATAAAGCAGTAAAGAGATGTAAACAATCTAGAGAAATGAATTAAGGTTTTGGAATCCGCCTTATTAATTCATATCAACATATATTTACAATCATTAAATTTTCCCAACCACTACATGATAATCTAGAAATCAATCTTGCTACCATGGAGAATATTATCATTAAAACTTCTATGTAAATATCTAAAGCATGTTCTTCTTTGCTTTCTAGGTATAAAATCAAATCATCAATTGTATTCGTAGCCAAACAAATCACAAAAGATATCTAATTTTAATATCAAGAAATAATTAACCAAGCATTCAATTAATTAAAACAAATCCTAAATCATGAGAAAAACATAATTGAACTCATATCTAGAATCTTATCTTAGTCAATTGATATGAAGCAAGAATAATTTAAATCATTAAAGAACAACTATTGTGGGAAATATCAAATTACATAAATATTACTGATAATCCTTAACAAGGTTTCATTCTCAACCCTAATTATAAATTTAGCTATTTATCGTAATTAAAATAAAATATAAGAATAAAAAACCAAACATAAGACTAGCCAAATAAAATAAAGAAAAAAATAGTCACAATAGCAGAGAAAAGCCATAGAGCAAGCCACATATGGCTGCCTGCTTCTTGCGCTCCAGCCCCTAACACTAGCCTTACTATTCTGTTTGCTCATTTTTATATCACGCAAAGACGCGCACTTCCAAGAGAAGCCGCCTGACACTATGAAATTCCCTAATACAAGTGAAACTAGGATTGTAAGCCACATGCTACGCTTCAAGTTGTGCCGCTTGCTTTTAGCAACCAAAACCAAAGTAGCCCAAAAGAGAAGCCCAAGTTAACAAAGAGCAATTAAAACCACAAGCCCACTGTATATCTCTTAGTCCCATGAAAGCACTTCTATTGTTATTTTTCATTTCTTTTTCTTTTGCTCCTTTACGAGTGCATCCGAGACTCCTTTCTATAATTTTCCTTCTTCTTGCATAGCTCGTCTTGCTTTTCTTTTCTTTACCTCATGCTCTCCAGGTCCTTCAAGTTGGGTTAGCAACTGACTTAGCCCCACTTTGCATGTTTACCCTAATCACCTATTAAACAAATATAATATACAATCAGTCGTAAGATAGCTTAAAAGTATGGCAAAAAATGCAAATATGAGAGTATTTTATTATATATATATATATATATATATTTCATGCACATCAAATATTTTAGCAATTCTGCTTTATTATCTTTCTCTTGTTATAACGTATTTTGTGACAATATTTCCTACTGTGGGCACATGACTCCACCAAGATCCCAACCAGAGGTTCTAATTTGCGTACAAGCTGGTTTAAGATGGGTTTTAATTAAGCTAGTTCCGACTCTCCTACCCAGAATCATTAGACTATAGCACGGTAGAAGCAGTTCAGCCTAGGATATAAAAAGGCCCACCACAAATAGTAATACTATCTCACGTACAAAAGAAAACAAACTGTTATTCTCACTACCCATTTATATTCAAATGTTTGATTCCTATCTGTATTAGTTATCTATTTGAATTTAAATACATCAATTATATTTATAAAAAATATACAAAATTACATCCAAAAATACCAATATTCTCACCACCCATTTGCATTTAAATGCCTGATTCCTATCTATACTTGTTAGGGCCTGATTGGTAATATAATTTTTGTTTTTATTTTCAAAACCATATAAAAAAAAAAATTCAAAAAATTGAACTTGAATCTAGTTTTAGATAATAATTTTTATAATTTACTTGTTTGGAAAACCATTTTTATTTTTGAGATTTAAAAAAAAATATTTACAAAAAGTAATGTGTAGAATTTGTAGATTACTTTTTTTTTTTTTTTTGTGGATAATGATAATATATTAGAGTTCATCATTTTTTTTTAATGATAAGTTTCCAATTTGAAGTGTGAGAATTCTTTTTGTGATAAAAATAAACTTCTTAATTTAAAACATAAAAGAGTTTGAACAAATATGTGGGGTCCACTATTTTCAATTTATTTACAACTATGTTATTAAAAACATTTTCTGTATCCTGAAAACACCCCCTTAGCTATTTTCAAAATGCTATTTTAAATCAAGAAAATAGGATACAATTTTTTGAAAACTGTATTTTAAAAATATTAGCCAAACAATAAATTCAAATGTGGGACCCACCAGTTTATGGATTGCAAAATAAAAAACTATATTTAAATACTCTTACCAAACAGCCTCTTATCTATTTGTATTCAATATTACTTTCATTATATTTATAAAAAAAAAAAATTACTTTTTCAAAAAAAAAAAAAAACTACTACCTCACGTAAAAACTATTAATTCTTATCCTGAAATTTCTATTTTTTTTTTTTTTAATTCTTTAAAACATTCCAAAATTTCTATTATCCAAATTCAATGCAATTATCACAAATTCTCATCCATCCACACTAACGTATATCATCTTTCTTTTGTTTAAATCTCAATTTTTTTTTTTACTTATCACAATTCTAATCCAAATCAATAGTTTCAAATGTCTCATTTGGTTTCAATTTCTTACAATTCTCTATCTCATTTTTAAACATTATTACACGTTACCTTACCTCTTTCTTTATAAAAATAATAATATTAATATTAATAATAATACACACAGTTATTTAGATATCACTCTTAAACAAAACAAAAAACAAATAAATAAAGAAGAGTATTATTGCACGCGCAAAGCGCATATGACGAGTCTAGTTAATTGAATAATTAGATTCTAACACCATATCTACCCAAAAAAAGACTAACATAGTAACATCATACCAAAAACATATACAGCGGGCAAATTTTACAAAATAATGCTTCTTTAACAATATTAATTATTTATTTAAACTGATATTATTTTGAAATTATTCAAGAACCTAGGCCTTATTTAAATCATGTAATTTGTTTCAAGGAAATGCCAATTTAAATCATCAAAATTATATATACACACACATTATTTAGCAAATTTTACCCCAATTAACCCCATCTAAATGAAAATTAAGTAAGACTAGTTGAAAACGTTTCAAAAAAGAAAAATTCAGAATACCATAAAGGTAACCTTGATTAATCCTAATATGGTCTCTCTCTACAACATCACTATAGTGTGAATGGGAGAGCTTCCTAATCTCGAATCACGTTTGGTTTACCATGATGTGCATCACATCAAGACCAAATCACTATAATGTGAACATTATGATATTTAGTTCATCTTTTTGTTACAAGATTACAACGATCTAAGATTGTGAAATATTTCACATTACCTTAATCTCATCACCACTGTCGACAGATAAAAATTGGCCCTATGGACCTTCACGGGTTGCAACTAAAAAGTTTCACACAATCTATTTGTAATTAAATAGCTGAGAATAAACACACCACAATGGGAAGCTCAATGAATTGGTTCCATTCATTACAAATATTACAAATAAAATTCAAGTGTTACACTCCCGAAAATTCCCTTGACCCCATGGTGTTACACACTCTCACACTTGTCAGATTGATCACCCTGTTTTTCCTAAGCTCCCAGATCCCCCTCTTTTCTTTCTCCCTCCTTATTTATAGGGGTACTTCTTGTCCTTATCCCTACAGCTATCCTATTTTCAACTCAATGCTTAGGGATATTTTACTTACTTTATCAGTTTCATCCCCTCCCTTATCCTTGAACTCTGCCTTCTGGGGGATATTTTTCCTATTCAGGCCGTCTCATATGTATTTAATGTGGCAGAGGTTAGATAAAGGCTCAAAAATTGATGCAAAGGTAAAAAACCTTCTACCTTCTTGTGTGTTCTGGAAGTTTCCCGTGGTGCTGGGAACCATCTGGGAGCTTCATGTGGATCATCCGTGCATCTTATTCTAAGTAGGGTTAGTTCCTCACCTTTTCCACGGGAACCATTTTCCCGTGGTGTTTTCCTTTCTAGAGTACGGGGGATGGTTCATCTTCCTCTTTCGCATAGCCTGTTACCCATTGGAACTTCCTTCAAGCACACAGGCTTGGCCCAATTTGCTTCCGTGGCCCAGTCCCTTATTGGGCTTAAAGCCTAAACGGGGATTCTTCTACTCCCCACAATAACCCCCCACGATCTCCTAGTCATTATCATTGAAGTGAGGATCATGGTTTAAGAAAAAATGGAACAATTTTTTACTGGCATTTATGAACGGTGGCAACGTCAGGCATTAAATGCCAAAGACATGCCCGAGCTTCTCACCCCACGATTATCCATGCGTGTTGCTGGATGAACAATTTGATAAGCCCATTGGAAAATGAAAAATGAGCAAGAAAGGAAGGGTCTCATCTGTCCCTTCCTCTCCCATGTTTTTCCCTATATAAGGAAGACCCTAAAGCTTTTTCAAGGCTATTTTCTATTGATACCTTGCCAAAACTCCGAAAATCTTCTCCTTTCTCTACTGCCTCCTTCTCTAATGACCTTCATGCGACCACCAGTGCTTCTTTCTCTACTTTTTCTCCCTGTTGTAAGTGCGTCCTCCTTTTCCTCAAGATTAGCTTCGTCTCTTACATCTTTCTTCTTAGCTCATTTTGTTATTTTTGTTTATTTTGTTTTCCTTTTATTAATGAGGAAATTTAAGTCTATGGTTGAAACCCTTGAGAGATTAGATGAGTTTAAGAAGATACAATATCCTTGATGATGTAGAAATGAGTGATTCCTCGAAATTCAAGGCAATACTTTCTAAGAGGGACGGTAGAGTGGTAATCCCACTCGTAAATTTTGTAGAAGGGGAAGTTAGGATTCCCATGAGTGACTTGCTTACCAACTTTTTGCCCCACTTTAAGGTATTCCCCGACCAATGTACCCCTAACGTGTTTAGGATTGTCAGCACCGTAGATACTCCTAACAAAAAACTTAGACTAAAGCTTACCGAGCACGACATCAACTATATCTATAGCTTTCAAGACAATAAAACCTCCGGGTATTACTTTAAAATTCAGCACGGGAAGGTAAGGCTTATCTCAGGCCTTTTAGATTCTGAAAAAGAAACGGGAGGAGACTATTTGATAGTCTTAAGGAACTGGTACCCTAGCGGAATCCACTGCCCCACTAGTGTGGGTAAAGCAAGTGGGTAGACTTAGTAGGATTTCCTTTTTGCTAACTTACTATTGTTAATGTCTTCTTCCCGAGTCCTCTTACTCATTCTACATGACTAACCTTTACTTGTTTCTTTTCAAAGAATCACGCTTTCAAGAAGAAAAGGAAACTCATCAATTCCACAAATTTGAATAGGTTTTGGAGATCTCCAATTTATCCCCACATTGACGGTCAAATCTGTGCAGCCTACCTCATACTCGGCTACTCTCCTGTGTACTGAAGCTTCCAAGCCGCAGGAAAGGCTATAACCTTGAGGCATCCACTACTCCCTTACATAGACGTTCATTGTAAAGGGTACATTGTATCCTTTCCGAACAAGCTCTCCAAGAAGAAGGGAGATACTGAAGCAACTCTCCTCCTCCTTTCACTCCCGTGGACCTTGGAGTCACTATTGCGGTGCCAACCCTAGCTGACAGTCCACAACAACAAAGGAAGAAGAAGATGGGCAACACTCCTACACGAAGTCCTTCTCCAACCCGAGAAGAATTTGAAGTTCAAACAACCATCCCCTTAGAAGAATCCACTACTGAAAATGGCAATCCAGAGAAGTCAGGTCACTCTTGCATAACTCTTGGCTACTACAATTATTCCTAGGACTCAGACTCCTCCCGCCCTAGCTGTTAATGCTCCTACAGCCACTCAAGTTACTCCAATCACCAGGGTAGATGCTACTCCTACCCATGAAACTAGGGCTAGACGAAAGCGTCCTAGGGAAGCAAGTCAAACTTCTACAGCCTTCAATTCTGAAAACTCCCCACCAGATCTAAAGGACTCATATGTTGATGTCACGGGAGCTCCTGCCTACGTGCACACCTTTACAACGGTCAGGGTTCCCCTTCCCTCAACTGACAGGGTCAAGCATAGAGGGAAGGTCGCTAAGGCAAGGTAGTTGAGAGTATAAGTGAAACCCTTCTCCTTCTTGAAGACATGAAGCATTGGGCCAAATGGGATGATGATTCTCTCTTGCTTAATATGAAGAGGGAAGCTATCATGGTAACAAACTCTTCTCTTTCCTTTTATTTCCCTCATCATTTTTCTACCCTTTTAAAAAAAAATACTAACTTCATTGTATGCAAGAGGTATCAATGCTCCGCGGTGATCGAGGAAAGGTACCAGACGGCTAAGGCTAGGGCTGAGGAATTGAGCAATGACAATAAGGATCTTCTTAAGAAGATCCCAGATGTCATGAACAAGATCTCGGAATCAGAGAGGCGGTCCAAGGCTGAAGAGAACACCAAGACCATTATGGAGAAAGCAAAGGCTCTGGAGAAACTACAAAAGGCCAAGAAGGCTCTTGTAGATAAAGATTCCAAGCTGAAAAGCTATAAGGCTGCTGATGATGCTAAGCTCCAAGATGCTTACTACTAGGGTCAATACGACTGCATTGCTACCGTGAAGCCAATGGTTCAGCAAAAACTTTCAATTTGCTTCTCCAAGGGATGGACCGCTGCCTTGGACAAGCTGCAAGTGGAGGCTACCTCCTCGTTGAGACTGGAGAATAACATACCAATTCCTGAAAAGCTAGTCATCATTCCAAACGGGAGATCCAGGCCATCATTAATGATAAATCTCCTGTTTGAGAGGTTGACGGGGCTGGGCCTGCCACAGCAGTAGGATGAGAGGCAACCATTTATGCTACACTGTCTTCAACCGAGGAAACTCCTCGTGCTTAATTTTCTTTGAATTCTTACTTTTTTGAAAACAATTCTATGGTTTGCTTAGTTTTGGGGGCTTTTTTTTTGTAATTAATTACTTAAGTGTTTGAGACTTTTACTTATGAATGCATGTCTGAATGTCTTGTTTGCTTTATCCATCTATGCCTCATGTTTATATTTCCCGATTTATTCAAACATCTAATTGCTACTTTTCATGGCCTTTTCCTGCTGAGGAAATGCCATTTTCCTGTAGAGGAAATGCCCTTTTCCTTTTGCCACACTAATAATTTTCTAAGTTTTGATAACATCTGATAGCTGACTACTAGATCAAACTTAAAAAAATAAACTTAGTTAATCACTTACCCGGAATACTTGCTCTGTGGAAGCCATTTCTTACGCACTATTAAGTCTTACCCATGCCTTTCACTAGTATCCATATGGATAAACTAAATAAAGAGACAATATGAGACACATCTGTAGCAAAGATGAGATTCATTATCACGGGGCTTATTTATCTTCTTATGTAAAGTCTTAACCTCGCTTTCTATTGTGACCATGGAATCATACTAAGGTAAAAAACTTAGTTCGAAACTCACCCGAGTCAAAGACAAGGTCTAGTACCCTGGGTTTATTTTCAATAAGGTTTTAATTTTGTTTTTCATTAGTGAATTTGAAGTCAGACTAAGGTAGAGAACTTAGCTTAAAACCCACCCGAGGAAAAGACATGGTCTAGTACCACAGGGTTTATTTCAATAAGGTTTTAATTTTGTTTTCTATTAGTGACCTTGAAGTTAGGCTAAGGTAAAGAACTCAACTTAAAACCCACCTGAGGCAAAGATAGGATCTAGTGCCATGAAATTTATTTTCAATAAAGTTTTAATTTTGTTTCCTGTTAGTGACACTGAAGTTAGGCTAAGGCAGAGAACTCAGCTTAAAACCCACCTGAGGCAAAGACAGGGTCCAGTACAACAGGGTCTATTTTCAATAAAGTTTTAATTTTGTTTTCTATTAGTGACCCTGAATTCAGGCTAAGGTAGTGAACTCAACTTAAAACCCACTAGAGGCAAAGACAGGATCTAGTACCATGGGGTTTACTTTCTCCATGTAATCTTAGAATTCCCAGTCATGCCTTCATAGAACTTGTTGCTATTCATTGAACTTAGAAAAAATGGTAGCGTGAGTAATACACATCTTTTTACATAATAATCAAAAGTAATACTTCTTCAAATTAAAAACATTTCATGGCCTTGTTATAGGTCTTTCATCTAAGTCTTCTAGCCGATAGGCTCTAATCCCCGCAATGGATGTGACCCTATAAGGCCCCTCCCAAGTTGGGCCAAGCTTTATCATGTAGGATCTTGGGTATTCCTCAAAACTTTTCTGAGCACCAAGTCCCCTAGAATAAACTCCCTATTCTTGATACCAGAGTTGTACCATCGGCTAATCCTTTATTGATAGTTAGCCAACTTTGCCGAAGCAACCTCGTGGTCCTCTTCTACTAGGCCCAAGTGCTTGCAAAGTAATTGACCATTCTTCTCCACTTCAAACATATCTGTCTGAGAAGTTGGTAGCCCTATTTCCATGAGTATTACAGCTTCTACCCCGTTCGTCACTAAGAAGGGTGTTTCTCCTGTGGAGCACCGTAGAGTAGTCTAATATGCCCATAGCAAGCTCGGTAGCTCTCCACTCATCGTCCCTTTGAATTGCTAAGCCTTTTCTTCAACCCATCCATGATGGACTTATTAGTTGCTTCAACTTGACCATTGCTTTGAGGATAAGATGGGCTAGAATACCTGTTAGTTATTACTAGTTCCATGCAATAACGCCAAAAAGCTTTGCCATTAAATTGCAATCTATTGTCCAATATGAGAACCCTTGGCCCACTAAATTGTGTCACAATATTCTTTCACATGAACCTTTTAACATATGTATCTCAGATATTGGCGAGGAGCTCAACTTCCACCCACTTGGTGAAATAATCCATTGCTACCAAAAGTCATCTATTACTACCTATTGCCTTTGGAAAAGGTCTCACTATGTCTAGCCCCCACTAGGTAAATGGCCACGAGCTAGATATAGGATTAAGAAGACCCCCTGGCTGATAGATGCCAAGAGTAAACCTTTGTCAGTGATCACATGTTTTAGAGAACTCCACAGCTTGTTTCTGCATGTTTGGCCACCAATACCCCTGAGTGAGAGCTCGGTGAGCCAATGACTTTCCTTTCGTATGACTCCCACATATTCCTTCATGCAATTCCTCTAGAAGCACTTCAGCTACCTCGGAATGCACGCACAACAAATAGGGGCTTGAAATGACCTTTTATACAACTTCTCTTCTTTGGACACCCAAACCGTAGAGATCTACATCTAATCCTCTCAGCCTCTTTCCTATCCTCAGGGAGAGTCCCATTTCAGAGGTAGGTTATAATAGGATCCATCCAACTTGTGGATGGATGTATACTTGAGATTAAGTCCTTTTCTAAAGGGATAACACTAAACAAAGGTAAAAGAGCAGTTGATGCAACCCTTGGAAGAGGATGTACCACAGAGGAAGTTAAAGTCGCCAAAGAATTGGCATGACTATTGTGGCCCCTAGAGATTTATAAGATCTCTATCTTCTTAAATTGTCATTTTAATATCCCGACCTCTTTCAAGTAGTTCATCATTCATTGATTCTTGGCTTTGAACTTGCTTGAGATTTGACTAATAACTAGCCGAGAATCATAGTGTAATTGTACTCTGTCTGCCCCTACTTGTTTAGACATCCTTAGCCTGCAAGGAGAGCTTCGTACTCTGCTTCATTATTTAATACTGGGAAACCCAGCTTGAATGACTTTTCCACTCTGATTCCTTTAGGAGAGATCAAAATGATACCCACTCCTGCTCCTCAGCAATTTGATGCCCCATCTACATACACTTCCATATCCTTTCCCGTGGTTATACTATCTTGTTTCCCTCTATTTGCATAATTTTTGAATGCCTGGGAGTAAATTTTTCCATGAAATCTGCCAAAACTTTACCTTTGATGGAGGTGCGAGGCCCATATTGAATATCAAAAGCTCCCAATGAAGCCCCCCATTTGTCTATCCTTCCCATAAAGTTAGGCTTTCTAAGTAATGCCTATAAAGGATGCTTAGTCAACATAACTATAGTATGAGCTTAAAAGTAATGGGGCAACTTCCGTACAACATAGATTATTGCGAGTGCAGCTTTCTCCAATGGTAAGTAGTATGTTTTAGCTTCCATATGTGTTTTACTAATATAAAAGATTAGGTTTTGAACTCCTTAGTCTAGCCTTAACAAGACCGCACTGATCACATGATCTGTCACATTTAGGAACATGTACAATGTCTCTCCAAGAACCGGTCTTAACAAGATGGGAGCCTGAGATAAATATAACTTAAGCTCATCGAAAGCCTGCTGACACTCATCTATCCATTGAAAGTCCTTTCATTTATTCAGCAACTGGAAAAAAGGCTGACACTTATCCGCAAACCATGAAATGAACTGATTAAGAGCAGTAGTCATCCCAGTAAATCATTGAACTTCCTTAGGGTTCCTCAATGACTTCAAATTTTGAAAGGCTACAATCTAATTTGGGCTTGCTTCAGTGCCGCAGTTAGTCACCAGATACCCCAAAAACTTTCCCGAGCTAATCGCAAAGGCACACTTAGAAGCATTCAATTTCAAATAGTGCTTTCGTAATGTCTCAAAAGTTTTCGCGAGATCCATGGGGTGATCCTCCAAGGCCTTACTCTTTACCACCATGTCATCTATGTAAGCCTCCATATTCCTTCCTAATTGCTCTTTGAACATCTTGGTCACCATTTGCTGATAAATGGACCCTACATTCTTCAAACCGAATGGCATAACTTTGTAATGAAAATTACCAGTAAGTGCAATAAAAGAGGTTTCCGCTGGTTTTCAAGGGCCAAAGCTATCTGATGATACCCTTGAAACACATCTAGAAAACTTATCCTAGGGTGCCTAAAAGTTGCATCAATAAGCTAATCTATTTTGGGCATGGGAAAAGGGTATTTCGAACATGCCTTGTTCAGATCTATGAAGTCCACGCATACTCATCACTTTCCATTCTTCTTTTTCACCACTACCGTGTTAGATAACCACTTGAGATAAAAGACCTTCTTAATTTCCCCAACTTCTTTGAGTCTATCTACCTTTTCCTTTACTACCCCGGTGTGTACATTCGAGGACCTACAAGATCTCTGCTTCTTCGGTAGACACCAAGGGTCAACATTAAGTCAATGACAAATAAAATTTGGATCCACCTTGGGTGCTTCATATGGACTCCATGCAAATACATCCAGATTGCTTACCAAAAACAAAATTAATTCTACTTTTTCTAAGGTAGGGAGGTTCATTCCTACCTAAATGTATTTATCACCAAGGTCAATGTGTGTTTTCTCCAATCGCTCACAAGTGTCCTCAGGGGGAGACTATAACTACTACAAAGGAACTTCTGGTTCAAAATTTTCCTCCTTCTTATGTCCCACGGTAGCTACCTGACATCTCTACGTAACACTTTGATCTCCATGCACTTTTGCAATACCTTGCTCGGTTGGAAATTTAACCTTCTGATGCAAAGATGAAGGTATTGCACCCATAGCATGGCTTTAAGGACGTCTAAGGATTACTATATATGGGGAATAGGAATGTACCACTATAAAGTTGATCATCTCCTCCCTTCCTTCCACTTCCATAAGGAGAGTCACCTGCACAGCTGGCATAACAAAAGAACCATCAAAAGCTACCAAGGGACTATCATACTTTGTCAAATCCTCAAGGGTAAGCCATAACCCTTCATGCAAGTCAGAATACATTATTTCTGCCCCACTTCCTTGATCTATCATAACCCTTCTGACATCAAAGCCCCCAATCCGCAACGTTACTACCAGTGCATCTTCATGGGGCTGAAGAATGTCCTTGAGGTCTTTCCTATAAAGCCAATGCACTCATCTTCCTAGCGCCCTTTCTTAGGCATGGGGCCATCCAATTCTAGGTCAAAAGCAGAACCCACAACCAATATCCAAGGTGGAGTTTCAGCAATCCCCACTCGCTAACTAGCTGTGTGAATTACCCCTATAAGCCCCCGAGCTGGGGCTGAAGTTCTTGAGGTGCTGGCCCCCTTCAAATCTTGCGGGTGAAAGTCCTCTCGTACCATGAATTCCCCCAAATAGCCTGCCTTCTTAAGCTGACATAAATGGACCTTTAAGGTTCGGCAATCTTCAGTTATGTACCCCCAGTCTCGATGATATAAGCAGTAAAGACTCTGATTTCTCCTTGTGACATCCCCGCTCATTTTTGTCGACCAACAAAAGTATGGCTCATTCATTATCTTCTCTACAATTCGGTATACCTGCTCTTTGTACAATGAGCTAACCATCTCTGATCTCGGCTTCTGAACTTGGGGCAAAAAGTCCCTCCGAGGTCAGAACCTTAATCTGCTTTAACCCCTTTCTTCTCCATGGTAGAAGCTTTTGCTTTAGCCTTATCCTACAACTGGTCATCTTTTAAACTCTTATACTCTTTTACTTGCGCCATCAAATTATTCATATCTGTTACTAGCTTCAAGGCCAAAGTAGCTTTTAAGTTAGAATCAATAGGATGCCCCACTTTAAAAGTACTGGCTTTAATTCCTCCATTATCTCCCTCGATCTAGTTATACAACTCCTAGTAGCGATCCAAATACGCTCTAAGGGTTTCCCCCTCCTTCATAGCCATTGTAAGGAGTGAAGCGAAAGGCTTCAGGGTTCTACTGCATGTCATAAATCTTGCCCCAAACGCTCTATTCAGCTTATCATACCTCGAATAGATCCTTTTTCCAACCCATCAAACCATCTCATAGCTATTGGCCCTAAGCTGGAAAGGAAAATCTTACCCTATGGTGTTACACACTCTCACACTTATCAAATTGATCACCTTTTTTTTTTTTCCCAAGCTCCTAGATCCCCCTCTTTTTTCTTTCTCCCTCCTTATTTATAGGGGTACTTCTTGCCCTTATCCCTACAACTATCCTATTGCCAACTCAATACTCAGGGATATTTTTCTTGCTTTATCGGTTTCCTCCCCTCCCTTATCCTCAAACTCTGCCTTCTGGGGGATATTTTTCCTATTCAGACTATCTCATATGTACTTAATGCGGCAGAGGATAGGTAAAGGCTCATAAATTGATGCAGAGGTAAAAATCTTCGACCTTCTTGCATGTTCTGGAAGTTTCCCATGGTGCTGGGTTTCATCTAGGAGCTTCATGTGGATCATCTGTGCACCTCGTTCTAAGTATGGTTAGTTCCTCACCTTTTCCATGGGAACCATTTTCCCGTGGTGTTTTCCTTTCTAGGGTATGGGGGATGGTTTAGCTTCCTTTTTCTCACAACCCGTTGCCCTCTGGAACTTCCTTCAAGCATACAGGCCTGGACTAGTCCCTTATTGGGCTTAAAGCCTAGACGGGGATTCTTCTACTCCCCACTATCACCTTATTAAATAGGTGTAATTTTACATTAATTATTGGTGGGATATAATAATTTATACAATTAACAAAATTTCTCATACCAAAAAAATTTATTTTACTCAAGAGAATGACAAAATAAATATTGAAAAAAACCTCTAAAATACCCCAAAATCTCTAAAAAGATCAAAATACCATTGCAACCACAAAAAATGACTAAAATATACTTTGAATCTCTAAAATACCCTTAAAACTTAAAAAATGACCAAAATTCCTGCAAATTCCTAGAACCACTAAAATAACATTATAAAAAAATAAAAATAAAAACCTTTAAACCTTTAAAATGACCCAAAATACCTAAAAACCTCTCAAACAACTAAAATACCCTTGAAACGAATTTTTTTTTTCAATTAACCTTAAATTGCTAACAATTTCGTTAGTTGTCAATTTCCAAAACAATCTTTGAAACTAGCATCTTGAGTCTTTGAAACTTGAGATCAATGCAGAACTTGAGCTACTAATACTCGAGTTAGGGATTTTTCATACAATGACGTGGAGAAAATTTTCCAAGTTTTGAAAATCGAGTTTGTGAAACTCGCTTTTAAACTCAAGTTACAAAAATTCGTTTTTTGCCCGCTTAAAATCCTACTTTCAGACCTCACTCATCACTCTCACTTTCAAACATTTAAACTTTCAAACACTTCCTTACTCGTCACTCTCAAGCTTTCAAACACAAACTCACTCTCAGACACCCAAATCAAACACTCTCCCCATCCAACACTCTCCTCCTTTAGACACTGAAACCCACCCAAATCACTCAATCTCACCCTCAACACTCTCCTCCTTCAAACACTCTCGTCCTTCAGACACCGGTAACCACACATTCAGACACCCAAACACTGGAGACACGCACTAAATCTAACGGAGTCGCTCCTCTCATCAGTGGACCAAAGACCCTCAGTCAAAATCCTCCTTAAGGTATATTTTTTCATTTTTCATCAAAGGTTACTTGTCCAGCTGTCTTAGAGTTGTTTGTCTTTGGCTACTGTAACTATTATCTGGGTCATTTAGTGATGTAAATTTAGAAAGGAATTTCACTTTGGATAAGTGATCTTTGTTCCTTGTATTTGCTTATTACAAAGTATTTTATATAAATTTCTATAATTTTGATGTATCTTGTTGTATTTGTATCACTGATGTTAAGGGTACCTTATATTTTTGGTTTAAATGGACAACCATATTTGATGGATTTTATTTGGTTTGTACCCTTTTTTGTTTGACTGTTGTTAATTGGTGTGTTTGATTGATGGAAAAAATGCTGGAAAGAAATGATTTTGAGTTGGGTATTAGAGTTTCTGAGGGTATTAGAGTTAGCTTTTTAATTTTCATATTCTTGAAACTTTGTCTGGACTATGTCTTTGTGGAGTCCTCTTTTTAAACTATATTCCCAATGCAAATATGGTCATATTAGAACATGTTAAGCCTCTTGAAGCAGAAAAGAAATAGACATGTTGCACACTCAAGCCTGAAGAATGAAAAGCAATTCTAGGATACAATTTTTTTTTCACAACTTATGATTATATACATTAATCTCAGTAGGCACAAGCAATTTGTGAAAATTTTTGTAATCCTAGACTTACATTGAAGCAGGAGCTTATGTAATGATAGCTTTTACATATACAATTTTTTTGTGAAATTTGGGAAAAATTGCAAGGCTTTTAGGAATGGCTACAACATCCAAATCCATCAGAGGGTTATTTTCTTGAAGGAAATTGAATTATATATTGTTGTGGTCTTAATGAGGCTTAGTTGTTTAAGCTTAAAATATAGTTGGTTTATTTGGCATATTAGGTAATGTTTTTCAAAGCAATATTATTATTATTTTTTAAGTAGAACCGATTCAAACTTCACTTATTAAAATTGAGTCAACTTTCTAAAAAAATAATAAATATGTTACAAAAGTCCCTTTTATCTAGTAGGTGAACTTGAGATATTGTATTGTTGGAATGAGATCAGATGCAATATTGCACTATTTGTAATTGCTCTCATTCTTCTCACAAGTTAACATAATTTTATTTCTTTATTTATTTGTTTCCTTTTATAACTTTTTATTCAATAGTTGAGTTGGAGAATAGCTTTTCTAACACTCAATCTCAGCCATTAAAAACAATTGCATATAATAATATAAAACCTTAAATATTATACTTGATCTCAATCGCATATCGTTAAAGTCCAACTCTAATGGTGCAAAAGTATAAAGTTGGGTACTACAAGTGGGGTGGCATTGTAGACCAGGGCATGCTATGGCTTAGGTCAAAGCTACTTTGGAGAACATTGGTCCGTGTAATTGTTTGGAATATATAAATGTATTGACAGTGAGTATAATAGGGGAGTATATTTAGTCCCTAATTTTGTTGTTGTACTCAGATAAGGTGACATATTACTATCATTCCTAAAGTATCAATTTCACTATTCACACCATTACACAATTTTTTAAAGAAATGCACAACATGCTTGTCTAGTTAGGCCAATAGTTGCATACTCAATTTTCATAGATTCATGATGCCCCATGTGATAAACATTTTACTAATAATCTTTTTGTTTTTTTTTTTTTATAATCAAACATTTTACTAATAATTTTCTTAGGCTCATGGTGCCCAATGTGAAAATTTATGAGGATTATTTGCCTTTTTGTAATGATAGCTTTTGGATTCATAGACATTATGTGGGACCGTTCAGACAACAAGACAAGTGTGAGTATGGTTCATGCTTTTAGTTTAGTTTAGTTGGGATCTATGTTTTGTATTGAATTTTTTTTTTTTTTTTGGGGGCACGATGCTGGTTCTCTCGTGTGTTATTTGGACTCTATCTAGTAACACTAAGGTCAAATTATGATTGAATTTACTTAGTTTCTTGATTCTTGTATGATTTTTTTTTTTTCATATGATATAATTAAATCTGCTTTTATTATATACTAACAGCATACTTGTTTTAAATCATCGATCATAAATGTTACAATTGGTTTAAATGATCTCACAGTAGCACTCTTTGCAATATGGACCCTCGAATCAGTGAGGAACCAAAGATTGTGTGCCTTGATCCCATTGATACCTTAGTGCTGACGCAACAACCAAATCATTGATCAACCGATATTTGGAATGGCAAGGTGAAATATCTAGTTCTAACAACCGCTTTAATTTTTATGTACTCTTTGACTTTTAGAAAGTTCTTCCAAAGTTATATATCTAGTTCTAGCAACCGCTTTAATTTTTATCGATTTTGCAGGACTCAAGCCCACTTGATTGCCATGGTCGCTCTAAAGAGATGGCAAAGATATTGATACTAGACAATCGGGTGATAGATATTATCAAGTTGGTGGGGCTAGAAGGATTGTATAGGGCCCTGTCCAGAGAGATAGATCATGGCCTAATATCGGCCCTAGTTGAGCAATGGCGGCCGGAAACACATACATTCCATCTTCCACAAGGTGAGATGTCAACCACCCTACAAGATGTCCAGGTCATTTTAGGACTTCCTATAAACGTTGAGGTCTTGGTTGGGCCGACTGGGGGGGGGGGGGGGTTGGAGGATTATGTGCGTAGAGTTGCTTGGTTTTCAAGTTCTAGAGAATGACAACAAAACTTTGGTGGGGCAAAAAATTCTCATCAACTGGCTTGTTAAGCGCATTACATAGCCACTACCTTATGATGCAATGGAAATTTAGATACATCAGTATGCCCGATGCTATATTTTAGCACTACTAAGGGATATGATTTTCATGGACAAGTCGGGAGATAGGGTGCATCTAATGTTCTTGGAGTTCCTACAGAACCTTCATGATCAACCACAGTATAGTTGGGGTAGTGCGTGCCTGGCATGGTTATACAGAGAGTTGTGTCAGGCGAGCCATAAAGATCATTCACAGATTGGTGGGGCGATGCAATTGGTCCACTATTAGGCATGGGCGAGGTTCCCATTCTTGTGCCCGAAGATAGAGCCCTCACCTGGATGTGATTATGGCCCAACACCAAAAGCTCCACTTGCATTTAAGTAAGTATTTTCATGTATTCACTATGTTATACAATGTACTCTTCTTAGTAACTAAGTGGTATTATCTTATCTTATCTTATTCACTTGTAACTGTAGGTGGGTGCAGGTGCCAAGCCCGAAGAATAGGCCATCCAACATGGTGTTGGTCCACTATCGCGAGCAATTAGTTAGAATGCAGTCGGGCCAAGTAATAATATGCAAAAAAATTGTTTGGTTATGCTAAATAAAGATTAAGATTATTATTATTATTATTTGTCTGGAAAAAACAAAAGGCAACATCAATTGATCAAGAAAATGAGTACCACTCACCATTCTATCTTTATGTGTATATCTTGCAGAAGCAAAGGTGTGTGTAATGTAAAAAGAACTTTCATAATTAGGGAAAATATAAACATGAAAAATAATTTTGTCATGTTAGTTCTAAACCAAAATTTGAATACAATTTAGATCTGGCTCAAAACTTGAGCAAAAGCTTAATATGCCATGCATATTAGATGCTGGTGAGTTATGTAAAAACAGGGGAAAAAATTAGGCTTAATTAGAACAACTACATCAGTTCCTTTATTTTACATATCCATTTTTACACTAAAAACCTACTTTTTATATTTTATACATTCACTTTTACAAAACACTTACATCAGTTTATCTATTCTACCACCTCTTTAAATTAAATAATCAATTTTCTCACATTTTTTATTATTTCTCTCAACTACCCGAGATATATACGCATGATCTCTCTCTCTCTCTCTCTCTCTACCCATTTCAGATCAACTCTCCCTCTCTACCAACTCTTCCTAACTCCGATCTGCTCTGATCCACGAGCTCCGACCCACGAGCTCCGATCCACAAGCAAGACCCACGAGCTCCGATCCAGTCAAGCATCAATCAAGCACCGATCATTCCAATCAAGCACCGATCTGTGTTTGTGTATCTCTGTTTTTTTTTTTTTTTTTTTAAGCAAGTGTATCTCTGTGTTGATTTGTTTGTGTGAATGTGTTTGTGTATGGGTGTGTTTGTGTGCATCGAGGAAAAAGAAAAAGATGAGCAGTTACTAAGTTTGTTGAGCACGAATAAGAGAGAGAAAAAAAGGTGCGAACGAGAAATCAATAAAATAATAAATGGACAAGCTACAGTAGTCGTGTATATTTACATGGTTACTATAGCCCGTGGATGGATTTGCACAATTTTACACCCTTTTCAAAGCACTGATATTGAGCATTTTTGTGGCAAAATGTGTAAAAGTGTTCTGTGTTTCTATTTTACATGATTTAAGTGGATGCTCTTAGGCATGTTTGTTACACAATCTCAAACTCATATTTTTATATTTTAAATAACTTTACACACGTTTTGACACACTTTTTCGCCCACACACTTTTTAAAAAACTACAAAAAAAATCCCGTCTAAGCTCACAGTGACAGAGGCATGTCATTGAGATCCTAAGCTGAGAAACATGTTCGTTAGTTTTGGTTTTGCATTGTGTTTCTATTGTTTGTTTCCGCTTGTTGATTTCTATTGGGTTTCGGAGGTTAGTAGTTTTGGGGTTTTTTTTTTTTTTTTTTTTTTTTTTTTTTTCTCTTCTTGATTTTTATATGGGGTCTTGGAGGCTAGTTTTGGAGTTTGTTCTTGTTGATTTCTTCTGGGTTTTGTTTGATTTTGGACTTGGGGTTTTGATTCTGAGTTAACTCTTGTCAGTTCTATAATCGGTTTTTGTTGAATATCTTGTGCGCACTATGTGTTTGAATATTTTGCTCTGAGAAATATTGTGAGCTGAACTTTCTTTTTGGTTGCTGAGAATATGCGATATTGGTGATGATGTGTTTGGTTGATGAGAAAAGGCGAGGGAAAAGAAACTAAATTAAGGTTTTCAAGCAAAATGCTTAGCCATTTATTAAATTTTTTTTAATTTTCTTCAGCTTTTTAAGCAGAAAGCCCTTTTTTCTTTTAAAAAATAAGTATTTAGATATGTATGTATAGCTAGTTGTGTTTGGTTGGTGGGAAGAGAAAAGAAAATGGGATTTAAACATTTGAACAAAATGAAATGAATATTAACAAAAAGGAAAAGAAATTCTTACACAATGCGTTTAGAATAGTTGGGGTTAGGCTTTTCTTTATTCTGTTCAGGAGAATTTTTTTTTTTTTTTTGAACATGAGATATAGAATTTCCTTTTCTTTTATCTTCTTAGCTACCAAATAGATTTTTGGGCTTCTTAATCTTACATATCAAAGTTCCCTAATCTTTTCCTTTTTAAATTTGTTATTTAATTTAATTTTTTAATCTTATTCTTGTCCGTGCATATGCATATATACTATTACACGTGCACCTGTTGGGTCTTGATTGCATGGCACTTCTGACCCTCCACCTTGCTATGTTGCCATTTGTGGTTGCGGGCCTTGTGGCACAACATTGTAGACGGGGATAAAAATCTGCACCGTGTTATATGGAAGTAAATGTAACCAAAGTTAAGAAACCAGATATGGCAATTTGGCTTCACATATTAAAAAAAAAAAAAAAGTTTTAAACTCAACAAGAGAGAACAAATATCATTATCAGTAATTCAGTTTTAAGGACAAAGGTCAATTGTAATCAAATAAACCAAAGTTTAAGGACAAAGGTCAGTTTTAAAGTTTATTTTATTTATTATATAAATTATTAAAAATAAAACAAATAAACCAAATTCCAAACGCCATAATCGTTTGGATTGATCAGACGACTGATAAATGATAATCACCAACCAAACTGTGAATTAATGGGATTCATCAATCAATCTTTTATCATCATTTTGATTCTTCTTAACGAGTGAAATAATTGCTATGTGTGAATCTGATAGTGCAATAAGAGGTTTCTTGACAAATCTTTTTCTTGCATTAGTGTACATGGAAAAAAAAATGGAAAACACAGCTTATAGAATGATGCAGATTAGGAAATAGGAAATTAGCGCTAGTGTTAAACATAACATAACATGATGTGCTCGACTACTTATTAACTGAAAAAATATTTGTGACATAATTTTTGGCTTAGGGTAAAGAAAATGCAGTTGTCAATTCTTACCATACCAAAATTTAAAACAATGTGCAGAAAAATTACTATGTTTTGTTGTAATCAGCTGTGCTGCTCTATTTCAGATTCTGTAGAGATAATTCTTAAGTGTGGATTTTGATGATTCATACTACTTTCTTACAGCTTTCTTTTTCCTTTCTTTTTATAGATTTTGACATGTCTAAAGCCCAAGAAGAGCATGTTTTGGCTATACAATATCTTGCTCCCAAATTAGCTGCTTTGAGAATTGAACTTTGTCCTTGTCATATGAGTGAAAGGTCATTTTGGAAAGTCTACTTTGGGTCTAGTGATGGGTTAGAGGTAAAGGCCCACCGGGGGGGGGGGGGTGTGTGTGAAGGGAGGGCATAAGGGGGCTTATTTCACAATCAACTAAAAATTATTTACAGTTTGATCACAATTTGAAGAGAGTGAATTTTATTTGGACATGTTGACTTTTGTGATTAAAAAGATTTTTACCTCACTGTCACATTTTAGACCATGTTCACTATCATCTTGACTTTTTAGACCATGTTCACTGTCACATTTTGTTATTGAATTTGTTTCACATTTTAAGATGTTATCATAATTGTTTTTTTGTTTCTATTGTAGATTATGTGGTAGCCATATGAGGCAGACTTAGGCCACCTTCCTGCCTTTTGCGTTGCAGGGAGGGATATGTGGAGGGCAAGGGTGCCATTTGCATGTTTCTGCATAGTAAAGACACACCACCCAGACTGTGTCCTTCAACAGTTTGGGTTGGCGTAGGCCGAGCCTGCTCATGTTGACACCAATGAAAGACGGCATGCAATAGACTTGCGTGGGAAGGTGGATAAAAATTGGAGGGAGGTACACGCAGCGTATATCCAAGAATGGGGTACTTGACAACAACGAGTATGCCATGCACCTCAAATTGGTGAGATGCCCCGCGGTCATGCCTATTACCGCTAGTACTGGCTGATCACTCGAAAATATGTCAACTGCAACAACACTAAATTAGATATAATGATAATGTGTTCGAATTAGATTTTATTGCTTGCTTTTTTTTTTTCTTCAGTAGATATATGGACATAGAATCAATTGATTTCTTTCTTTGGATTTGGAATATTACTAATATTATCAATTACTAAGTACTAATATATATATTCTGTAATTGATATATAATTTCAAATCTGATCCTACTGGTTCTTTTTCTGTTTCAGATTGAAAGCCATTTTTAGCGCTGTTGAAACTACTTCCTGTAGGCAGCCCAGGATACAAGCACGTCCTGGATGTCCTAGAGGCTGTGGATGAGCTTGGCCGTGTTGTTGTTGCAAATGGGTAGGCAAATAATGGACACAAGACTAAATCAGCGGCTACTGCAACCCCAAGCACAAGCACAGCACCCCTAATTACACCAAGCTGTGGTTGGCATGCTACTGCAAGCCCAACCATAAGCGCAGCTAGGGGCAGCATGCTACTGCAAGCCTAAGTACAAGTTTAGCTAGGGGTCGTGGTCAGCGTGCAACAACCCCTCGAGTTGTAACTAGTCCTTAGATATTTGCACCATCCCACACGCATCTCCTTAGCCTGAGGTCCCTCCACCTATCCTAGATGCATCTCCTAAGCCCAAGGTCTCTTCACCCACCCTATCTTCATAGCCCAGTTTTGATCTTGGTATTGAATTTAATTTGATCCCTCCTATGCACCCCGAGACACTCTCATACACACACCAGTTCCAGTGCAACCACTTTGCCCATAGACCCACCCCGTACTGAACCCATGGCAATGATTCCCACTCTTGGCCTCTATCCTCTATGCAGAGCTGCATGACCCACCTACCTCATCCTCAGCCAACCCTCTAGGACCTCCAGTTGGGATTGACACTCTATAGCTAGATACTAATGTATTGGACGAGCATCCCCCTCATCAGCCCTTACCCCCACGATGTACACCGCAATGCGCTAGAAGAGCACTTTCTTGTGGGACAGGTGGACACAAAGGCAGTTCTTATTGGATAAAAATCTGGTTTTGTATCTCATACAAAACACATAGCGGAAGCAACAAATAAGGATCTATTTCATTCATGATTGACAAGATGCACTCTGTAAATATCAGAATTTAAGAACAAGATACCGTACCTTGGTGTGGAGAAATTCAAAACAAAGATTAGAAGTACTTGGGAAAACTTTTAATCTTCACTCCAATTCCACTTTACGCCCAAGATGTGTGGTCTCTCAATCAGTTTCCAAAGGGAGAATAAAAGTGTGTCTCACACTCTTTCTTTTCTCTACGATAAAATCACTTAAAAAATTCTGTATGTTTCTCCCTTTATAACTAACTGATTATCTAATTGGACCGGCTTATTGGGTCTTTCCAATTGGGCTTTAATGTGTGACTTGGAATGGGACCAAAAGGGACTAATAAGACACTAGCTCCAATGGGCCTTGGGCTTTTCCGTCAACTCTTGATAAGTCCAAAATTACCATTAATTATATTTAATACCACTATATAAATATAATTGCACTCTAGGCCTTATTAATAAATTATATCCCAAGACTTTATTTTACACGCAACCCTTTCATAAAATATTCGTAGTAATACAAAATCATAAATATAGACTGCCACTTTGTAAATTACTACATCTTATCCTTGAGTACCCGATTTAATCCTTTAAAGTTATTCATCATATATTTATGAAATCCAATCTCATAAATATATACTTTAGTAATTTCTTACCAAAGTGGTTAGGTCTAACTCTCTGAATAACCAAACCCATTAAACTTATCTCAAGGGAATATTTTGTATCTCCATTAAGAGACTATGAATTCCATCTTGAGAATATATGTTCCATCAACACTAAATGTGGCTGCCCAACATACTGAGGTTTTGACCGTTACTTTAGATCTCACTCCTGATATATCAAAGTAACCTACATCTCATGATCAGGTCCATTATTCTCTTAGGATTAAGAGTTCATGCAAATAGAAGTCGTGAGATTTATTATTCATTTGACAGTCGTTAGGAGAATAATAAATCTCACAGCGGTCCAGTTCAATATGTCTTAACTCTTAAAACATATCAACATATCAACTAGAACTCACCACTTCCATGATCAAGACAAATCATCTTAGTTGATACGTTATAGTCTTCGCAAATGAAATGCCCAATTTCATCACCGACTACGAACTATAAATTCTGAGTTTACAAAGGACTTGTGATTTATATCTTCTATGACTAAATCATATAAATCACATACTATGCATCTCATGGACTATATGATAATGTCCAAATATTCATGTTACCATTATTTTAGATAAAAATAAACAACTTTATAGAACACAACATTAAGTCATACATAATGTCATACATAGCATCATACAATAGGATTTAAGGGCACACATCCTAACAGTTCTATGGCATGATAACATTAATTACAATGTAGTGATATATTTTGCAGTTGACTTTATTCTTATCATTACACTAAAAATTGATTGTATGCATCTAATGTCTTTGTAGCATGATGATGAGCCTCAGGATGATACCCTACAGCCTCCTCCCCCGCCCAAACATTACACAAGGCTTAAAAAATGCAAAATTGGTAGGTCTACCATTTATTTTCATTTTATGCCATATAGGTAGCAATGATGTATGCTGTTAACTGAAAAAAATTTACGCATTCTTTAGCAATAAGTTCATTCTATTCATATTTCATTATTGTTGACATAATAAGGATATGCCTTGCTCTGCATAATTTCTGATATTTTTTAGTTACTCATTTGTGGTTCACTTATGTAGTTTGATATAGATTTTACCTTCAAATTATGAAGAGATGCGTTCTGTTTGCAGGTGATTGACATGGAATATGAGCTTCGTGCACTAAGGGCTCAAATTTGGGAGAAATCTTTATTTTCAGTTAAGCTTCAAAAAGAGGTTTATTAACTATCTTGTTTTTACTTTTCACAAATTTTATTTGATATTTTTTCCTATCCTTAACTAAGAGAGTTTATGTTTGGCTATATCACTGACTTGGTCAATATATCATAACACCTCTTTTGCTTCTTGAAGCTGAAAAGGTGAATAGTATTTGTTCAAATTGCGTTATTTTCTGATTTATCTGAATTTGTTTTTCAAAAGAATATTCCTAAACCTTCAGTTCATGTCACATTTCTGTACTGCTTTGCTAATGTCTTGTCTAATTGTTCTAGCAAACTTATGATCAACAAGAGTAATGGATGCAACTTCAGCTGGTTACATTGAACTTGGTCTGATAATGACTAGAAATTTTTTGCTTTGGGAAATTTGTTGCCAGGGCATGTGGAGCTGATTATGTTAACAGACCAGATGAATTGCAAGAATCTGATGTTGGTACTGCCGCTGGGCTATTTGAGTTTAAGAAAATTGGGGATGGGTTTTTGGCATATATTGTTGACTGCAAAGATCCAATAGCATGTATTGTGCTCTTGCTTAAGGGGTGCTGGTAAGGGTCTCCTACATGAAGTTGAAAGAAATTTGCAAGTATGTCTAAGATTTGATTTCCAAATATATTGATTATATGTGTTTTAAGCTTGTCTTATTTATTATTTATATTCATGTTTCTTTACAGGATGCTATGGCTGTTGCAAGAAACATAATCAAGAACCCAAAACTTGTTCCTGGGGGTGGTGCTGCAGAGTTAACCGTATTGGCTGCATTGAAGCCGAAAAGTTCATCTATTGAAGGGATAGAGAAGGTAAAACTCTAGATTGCTATAGTTTTCTCTTTTTTCGGTAAATTTTTATTTGTATTCAAAACACTTGGAACATGGGCTGCAGTATTACATGATTCTGAAACGACGGAAATTTTGTGCTTTTGATTCATACATATTATTGACTCAGCATCTTTCTTTTATTTTGGTTACTTGTTCCTTTCCCTATTCAATGCTATCATGGTTGTTTGTATTTTCAGGCTAAACAAACACTCAAAAATCTGAGGATTAAGATGAGTCCTGCCAATCAAGAGTTCAAGATAACTGCGTTGAGCGAGAAGACATGCAAAGATCAAATGTATTTTATCTTTTTCCTCCATTGGTGTTGAAACTGGTCTGTCATTCTTTTTCTGCTCACCTAGCACCTAATTACAACCTGAACTCTTCCCCATTTGTAATGTAATTTTTTAAGTAATGTCTACACTATGCTGCTTGTAGGTTTACACTGAAGCAGAGGAATAAAAAAATCAAGGCAAAAGCCGCAAGAGAGGATGAAGGTTTTGTCTGAGGTAGGTGTCTTTGCTGAAATTGAGATGGATTTTGTTCTTACTGCCATATATTCTTCTTACATTTTGGTCCTTGCTTTCTGTTGCAGGCTTTGAAATGTAACAATTATGATTCTGAACCTTTGCTACGTTCATGTGGCATTTCAATCAGTACCAGCTTCACTCCAGAGTATGGCCGTGTTCTGCCAGCTCCAATGGTATTCTCTTTTATGTCATAATGAAGTGGGCTCCTGATTGTGTAAATAGCCTTTGATTGAATTAATATTTATTGTTGCCCTGGATTAATCAAATTTTCCCTTATTCTCCTGTTTTCTCAACAGTTGAAAGTGGGCAATGGAGAGGATTTCTTTCCTAGGAATGGTCCATGGAATTTCAACAATAAGGTATTTCTTCTTCTTTTTTCTTACTAATTATGATTTTGATTCAGTGGTTCTTACAGTATTTTCAACATTTCATGTAGAAATTAGTGCAGCCAACAAAGATTGAACGCTGGGCGATCTTCTCAGCGCGTAGTGATACACAAAGTCTTGTACGGGATCTAATTAAATGCGGAGATCTGAAAGGAATTGTAAGTATGTTCCTGATATGAATACTACAATGCCTTGTATGGTAACTGATAGCTATCTTTCTTGTGTTCTTGGAGCAAATAGATGCTCCATTTGATGTGTTTCAAGAGAATCCTCATAATAGATGCGCTTTGCTAATGGCTAGAGTGGAGAAGATGTTTCAGGATATACAATCAAAACTTCCTGGTGCTCCACAGTGCATTGCTCCTATTTGGGTTAATGACCAATATCTTACCAATGTTCTTTTGAAGATTTTGCATGCAGCTGTATGAGCTTTTTTTCTTAGCTAATGCTTAATATTGTTGATGCTTAAAGTTGAGCTCACGAGCAATTTTAGTCATTGAAGTTTAAAATGATTGATTTTAGCTAAATTGACATGTCATCACTCCATTAGACACGTGGGGGTGAATAAAATCGATCACTTTTCTTTGCTAATGCTTAGTATTACTCGTGCTTAAAGTTAATCTCACAAGCAATTTTAGTCCTTGAAGTTTAAAGTGATCGCTTTTTAGTTAAACTGATACGTCATCACTCCATTAGACACGTTGGGGAATAAAAATGATCACTTTGAGTTTGAGAGGGACTGAAATTGTACAATTTCAGGTTTTTAGGGTCTAAAAGTAATCACTTTAAATATCAGGGACTAAAATTGATCACGAGCTAAAGTTTAGGGAGGTCAATATATTTTGGACTAAGCTAAATGATTGGTCAATTAACTCTACTAGTTTTTATTGACATTAATTTGAAGTTGGATAGTTCTGCTGGAGTTGAGGGGAGTACTCAAATTCAAGCTCATTTTATACTTCTCGAGATTAATAAGCTAGCGCTGGAGGCCAAATCCGGCTCACTTGCCATCTTGCCCGTCAGCTGGGGCATTGATTTTATTAAAAATTTTGTCATTTAAACAATATGGAGCAATTTTAAAAGTTTGATCCTCATGGCGAAATTGGTGGCATTTTTATTTTCTTGCAGTTGGAGTTGAAATCCCTTTAGGTACTAAATTGTCGAAGGGTTCTTTGGATCCCAATCTTTTACCATGTAAGATTCACTTTAGTTGCTTAACTCTGTTGTGTATAAAACCATTGGGTGCACGTTGTAGCTTAGCTGTTTGTATTGCTTCACAGTGTATGAGTCATTGGCTCGCTTTTTTAATAACTTCTCTGAAAAGTCATAGATTTTTGTAATTTTGATTTGCTATATTTGATTATGCAAAATGTGTGCAAGTTTTGTTGGACAATTTTAGAGACAAACTTATATATTTAACCTAGGATAACCCAGATGGTAAAAGCTTTTGTTATATATAACATTTAAAGTACTCTACAGTGATATAATTATTTGAAAAAAAAAGAAACAACATAGAAAAAATTAATAAATTGGACAAAGAATGACAATGAGCTATAGCTCAAATGGCACCTCCTCGTTTCCTTGTAAGAATAAGGCAGAGGGTTCAAGACTCATTGGGTGTGTGTTACCTATAAAAAAATAAGATTGGTTCATGAACATAGTTTTGAAATATTGGGTTCCAAATTTATATACCGTATTTTAGTATCTGAATCAATTGAAAGTGCATTTTCCACCCCAAGATACATAGAGTATGAACCAATATTAGTTTTTCTTGGGCATAACATTTTCTTTTTTGATGATCTGGTTTCATTTTTACTTCACAGCAACTGGTGGGGGATACTGTTTTTGGGGCAAGATTCCTTTGGAATCACTTTATATGTCATGGGAGAGTTCTCCAAACTTTAGTTTGGGGCAGAGGGCTGAAATTATGACAACTGTAAACATGAATTCTTGTTTCTCGTAGGTATTGTATTATTAGATGTACTGATTACTTGCCTAGCTATGCCTTATGCTATTGTCATTGTCTAACAAGTTTACTTCCACTTTTACTCAGTTGAGCTGTTTGAACGAGGACAAATGCATCTCAGTTCAACTTCCCTGTAATCCTGAAACAGTGGCAATTTCTGCCCTCAGTGTCTACTTGTTCACTGGAGACAAATGATTTAGAAAGCACGGATATTTCATTTGGAGTGTTGTACCCATGTCGGACATGCGTCAAACACGCTCTTCAGATACTGCTGCATGGGTGTCCCAGTAATGTCTTTTAAAAAAAAATGCAGGACACAATTGGGACATGAGAACAAGAGGACAAAATTGAGCACGTTGTTTTATATCTTTTCTTATATTTTACTGGAGAATTTTGTTGAATTTATGAGCCAAATATTATTAAATTATTTTTCAAATGGAGTCATTTAATGCATATTTTTTACTTTCTTATCTCTTAGATGGAGGATCTCTATATATTGAAGGTGTTAAAATTGTGATAAAGACTCATAATTTTATACTCACCAACTCACCAAAAAAAAAGTTGCTATCTTATGTGAAAAATTGACAAGGTCCTAACAGGCTTGCTGGGAGCAACAACCCCCTCCCCACCCAACACCCCATACCCCCCCCCCCCCCCCCCCCCCCCCCAAAAAAAAAAAAAACAAACACACAATTATGTCATTATGGCCCCCTAATCATCCTCATTTTTTTTTTCCTTTTAAGATTATTTTAAATCCTCTCCCTATTGCCTAATTTTACTACTTGGAATTCATATAGCACACATAATTTTTGTCTACACAAACAAACATTGATTCAAGAATGCTGTGACACGTTTAGAGTAAATTGTCAAAAATTAAGCATCAAGTGGATTGATCCATAACTCAATTGGTAAAATCAATTGGTAAAAATCAAAGGTGTAACTTGATCCTGACTTTGTGTGTGTGTGTGATACACTTTTTTTTTTGGAAAGGTATGATACATGTTAGATGATGTGTGTAAGATCTCTATCTTGGGGGGACTGTTTCCTTTTTTCTTCTCCTCCTAGTTTATCGGTTTAATTAATACATGGAATTCCCATATGTACTATGATTAGCTGCAATTGTTAGTAACTTTATGTGATATGGTTAATGTCTATTTGAACTATCATATTGAGAATTAAAGAACACACTGTTGATGTGGGTGGGTGCATAGTGCAACAAATCATCCAAATTTTGTATGTAAATGAATTAAGGGTAATTTTAAATAATTCAATCTTTGCTAACTTCTCAACCATTCTTGTAGTACCTGTCAAGTTTCCCACATGTCTGTCTTTATTGGATGGCTGTGGTCTGGGAGGAGTGGTAGAGTCTTGTGCTTAGCATGTGCATGAATCTTACCTCCTTCAAGTCCCTTTCTACTGACTCTTAAGTTTAGGTTGTTTGTTGAAATGGAATGTTACTAAATTTATTATTTTTACACCTATGCCAACTATTGTATTGCTGTTCATTGTGAAAATTAGAATATGTGTATTTGGCATGCTTATTGGTTACTGTATTCAACATTGGACCAATATATTCTTTATTTTCCAACACGGATGAATAAAAAAAAATTGGCTGCTTGTGTTATCCAGGTAAAGGGCAGGAAATGTCATTGTAAATTATCGGTACTACGACAATAAGCTGCAGTGGACAGAAGGTGATACGGATTTATTTTTTCTTTTTCATTCTGGTTAATCTATATAAGTATTTGGTTTTTGTCCCCTTTTCTTATGTATTCTTTTCTTTTTCCCCACTCTTCAACTCTTCCTTTTTTTTTGGTTGAAAGGGTTGTTTGGGGGGGGGGGGGGGTGGTGGTGTGGAGATTAACGCATGAACCTAGACACACACACACACTCATGGACACACCCCTGGTGAGGCTTCTTATTGACAGCAACAATCTGCATGGAACTCACTGTTTTAGCTTTGATTTAGGACCTTTAGTCTGAAGAAGATTCCTTCAAAAGCTTTCTATGTATTGCTGCTCATACAATCCATTAACCACCTCCAGCAGCTTCACTAACAGGCATCATTGGAGAGGTCAAAAGTCAATCTACGACGAGCGGGTTATCAGTGCTAAGAAAACCATACACTAGTGATGATGAGCTTGATGAGTTGGATTCACCCATCTCTTCAATTGTAATTGACGACTTCCGGGTTTCTCCTACTTCAGCAAAACCCAACTTGGGGGAATAGGTTCTAGCTTGTACTTGGGCCATAATTTTGAAAAGTCTTGGAGGGTTTCTACTTAGGCATCTCTCTTCTTTTGGAATAGCTTCTAGTTTCTACTTAGAATCTTGTTGTCACATCTATGCTTAAATGGATTTGGCAAAAAATTTTGACGTGTATTAAGCGATTCTGTTTCTGTGTTTCATTTCTTATGATAGTTATATCATTAGTTTTTCTGTCAAGAGTTTCCATGCTAGAGTGATCTATATCATCCAGTTGAAAATCTAGCATGGCCAGAACAATCTCAATTCTCAAAGTGGATTCATGTATAAAAGGAAGCTTTTTTATTATTTCTTTTCTCTGGAAGATGTATTAAGATTTGAAGTCTTGTGATAATCACAAGTATAATTGGTTATTTTAGTATAGATGGGGCAGGATTTGAATTAAGATTTGAATTTGAACCTTTACCCATGGAACGTTTGTGTAATATTTTAGTTTATTTGGCTTATGCTATAAAATGTTACGGCAGGAGCCTTCTTATTTCGATTATACTATACGGCAGGAGCCTTCTTGTTTCGCTTATTCTGAAAGCCTTCCAATGGTTTTCCATTTATCAATAAAAAAAAAAAAAAAAAAAAAAAAAAAAAAAAACAATCAGTGAAACTTGAGCCTATAAGCGAGTTTTTAAAACTCGTGGTTTGTAACATCGGGGTTTCAGGCAAAGAGCATGCCCTGTATTTTTATGAAAAAACACTTAGTGGAACTCGAGTGTAAGAAACTCAAGTTCCTTAAAGCGAGTTTTACAAACTCAAGATATATATAGAACTTGAGTTGTGGAACATCGAGTTTTCAGGTAGAGAGCATGCCTTGTTTTTTACAAAAAATACTCAATGGAACTCGAGTCTATGAAACTAAAGTTCCACTAGGAATTTTTTTTTTTTTTTTGGACATACAGGCAAACCAAAAACAAAAATGTATGCATGCACCTACTGAGAAGCTAAGAAAAAGGGGCAAAGAAGTTGTGAAAAAGAGGCGGAGAACTTGAGAATGTAAATGCACTTAAGTTACATCAAAAGGCATTTTCAATAAGCACTATACTATAGAAATTGTTTTTTGCCTGCATAAACATAGCTTTACAATGTACATGCACTTAAATTACATCAAAAGGCATTCTCAATATATCAACATTTTAAACATGTCCAACCAGGCTTAATTCACAATTCTAATCGTACTACTCAAATCACAAACTTCAAACAGGTACATTGGATAAAGAATAGTTAGATTACAAGTACATTTAGCAAAACGAAATAGTTAATTGTGCCAATACAACATAGTCAATTTTCATAAGATCGGCAGTCAGCACAACAAAAACGTCGTCCATGGAAGCATGCCTGAAAAACGTAGAATAATAACATTAGGAGACAAGATAGTAAACATTAGATAAACATAGAATCAACTACAATTATTTAACCGATTCAGAACTTTTTGCCATGTATCACTTACCTAGTTTGGAACATGACCGCTTGTGGAAGCGCCACGGGACTCCAGACATTTTTTGCGATTAGGCCCAAAAGCATGACACAGTCCACATATCTGCTTGGATTGACTCTCTATCAAATATGCGTCCTCCCTCCGCCTTCCCAGTTCTCAATCCTTATTCTTTACTCAATCCATCTCATTCCATATTCTTTACTTCACTGGTCGACCTTTGGATCGCAACAATTCTGGATTAAACAACCACTTTGGCCCCATAGCATCACTCCACAATGACTCTGACTTGAAAACCGCAAATGCATGTGAACAAGTGTTAATGGCATACTCTAAACTATTGCATGTGAACATGGGATCTTAATGCTTTGCCATTTTCCGCAACTACATGTTCTTTACAATAACCAAACTTCATAATTGTGGCTTTCTCCTCTAGTGCTATAGATGTTGTGTGAAGTAACTACTTGATTTATTGTACATTCATTGCTAAATGCCCCTGACATAGTGTTTCTTAGATTTACGCCTATTTTCCAAATACGTGGACATGGCATATGTACTCCATATCTTACCCTTCAACAAATTCATGAGTAATTTCTTTGTGCTGGTCATGGAAATATGCAACAAGTTTGGACCAAGTGAACTCAACCATCGCGAAAATAGGAAGGCCTCGTGCACTTTTCAGTACACCATTGAAGCACTTTGATATATTGGTTGTCATTACCCCAAAACATCTCCCACCATCATGTGACTGGGTCCATATATCCACAGACTCGCTCATTAGGTATGTGTATGGAAGATAATCTTTTTCCTTGCCATTCTTCCCCGTGCCGTTCTTCCCCGTCACCTTCTCGTTCTTCCTAATGGCCTCAATTTTCACCTGCTTAATGAACTCCATTATGTTATCAAATTTAACTGCCTGTGTAGCATATCCCACTTTCAACGCCATTGACTTTAGAGTCGAGTCCTGAAAATGTGTGTTGAAGTTGCTAGCAACATATCGAAGGCAATATCTATAAAGCACCTGTGTTATTCCATCTCTATTTGTAGGCCAAGCTACAATGGCGTTTTTTATACCAAACTGTCGATCAGAAATTATGCAAATGCTTTCACCAAGTATCACTTCGCCTATCGTATCTCTGAGGTATTTTAAAACCACCTCCGAGGCATTTTAAAAACCACCTTCAACTAGAACATGACTCATAAACCACAATAACAAAGGCAAGAGAGAATACCTTGTTTTTAGTATCGGTTATCATTGCGATTAACAACTTTCCTTGATATTTACCATATAGATGGGTCCCATCAATACTGATAATCAGTTTGCAATATTTGAATCCATCAATGCATGAACCAAAAGACCAAAACACATAATGCAAAAATGCGGTGTCATCTACACTGATGGGTGTGGTACGATAGAACACCCGGGTATCCGAATCCTGATCAACATATGCCATTAGCAACTTTTGCAACCTTTGGTAAGACTCTTCCCAATTCCCAAATATCTTCCCAATCACATTTTCTTTCGCATCCCATACCTTATAGTAAGAAGGCTTATAACCATCATATTTCGACTCTATCATAGATTTGAGATGCTTAATTAGGGTAGTGTGATCCTCGCCTAACTTCTTAAGGATGTCTGATGCAATAACCATCCATCATTCTGCCATCATTTCATAACCCAATCAGTATACACGTGTGAGGACTCACATACACAGTGATCATCCATAGTCTGTGGAGATTGGGTTTCATAACTTCCGCGACATACCACTTGCATGACTCATCCACGCATTTTGGCACAAAGTTTGACTTTTGGCGACCTACTGATCATAAAATGTTTGTTTTCCTTGAGGACATAAATTGTTAATGTGCGTTTCACCTCCACTTTTTTGGCAAAAGTCAACTCTTTACACAAATTCATCCCCTCTTTCCAAGTAGACACAAATGGTATCTCAATATTTGAAAGATCAACCATATTTTTGCCCAAGTATTCACAAAAAATGACAAGGCAGTAGGTATGTAGGCAGGGATTGTGTTCATAATGTTTTGGACACTAATAACATTGCCTGCATCAGGTTCACTACGGTTAAATATCTCATCGTCATCAATGTCTCTCTTAATGTCCCTCTCAAAATCCCCTCGTTCAATCATCTCTTCATACTCATCTCTATAAACAAAATCTTCACCACTAACGAATGTCTCATCAACATAGTCATCATCATCGTCACCTTCATCATCGTCATCGTCATCGTCGTCGTCGTCGTCGTCATCGTCGTCTTTGTCGTCATTGTCATCGTCCTCTACATGTATAAAATACTCATATTGAGCATCTGGAACTATAACCTATAAACTTGTGGTCGTTTGTTAGATTTCCTCGATATCAACTTTTGCATGCGACTCCAACTTTATGTACAACTTAGTACCACTTACTTTAAGTATTCTCTCCAACTTGTCAAACATGATCTTTACATGTTTATCTGCTTCTATCGCCATATACTTGTAATTAATCCAGTGCTTCAGGACTTTATGTTGAGAACGATAAGTAACTCGTATGTTGTGCACAGTAAGATTTGCACACAATTCTTCCATAACTATCATCTTCAATTCATCAAGGGTCTTCAACCTACGATCAATTTAAGTATAATAGCACTTTATACCCAGTCCTTCAAATGGTAATCCCTTGTTCGCATTGGCATTCTTAAGCGGCTGACCGTAGTATAGGATTATATTAATTACAATCATTGTAAACTTCTTAAAGTCAATTGTACTATGTTAGTTAGAAAACATTTTATCTAGTCAAACTACACAAAGTACAAATTTCAATTCATTCAAAGGGCATGAATTTCATTACACATTCGTTACACATTTCATACCCAAATCCTTTTTCAGTCATGCTAAGACTACCCATTTCATACCTAATACAAAAAAAAAAGCCAAAATCCTTGTAAAAGTATATAACATTTTATCTATTTACATACCCATAACATTTACATACCTATTTCATACCCAATACCAAAAAAAAAAAAAAAAGTCATTTCATTACACATTCAAAGGGCATGAATTACATACCCATTTCATTACAATTCATTCAAAGGTCATGAATTTCACTACCCATTTCGTACCCAATACCCAAAAAAAAAAAAAAACCAAAATTCTTGTAAGATTATGATAAAGATAAGAGCCTAGAAATAATGAATAAATTTTGCTAACAAAAACCATGCAAATAAATACTCAAAAAATTTACACTAATAAAACAAAGTTGTATAATTCACAATATTGGTATCTTAACTAAGTTATGTTAAGTATCTAGCAAATAAATAGTCAAACTCTTTAACCCACACCCAACAACAAATAATACCCAACTGCAATGACAACAAAATCCAAACCCTTACCTGATATGTAAATTTGTTAAGAGGGAGGAGCAGTGACAAAGAAAGGCAATGTGGTGTGAGAAGTGCTCTTATGGGTGAGTGAGGTAGTCAGTTATTGAGGAGTGTGAGGCTAGGAGTGTTAGGTGAGAGAAAGTGTGTAGTAAGTTAAGGAGCGTATTTGTTTTTATAAAGTTTTGCCCAGAAAAACTCGAGTCTATAAGACTCAAGATCCATGTGCGGTAGTTGAATTTCCCCACAAAATTCGAGTCTTAAAGACTCGATTTTGCTTTGTAGAACTCGAGTCTATAAGACTCGATATCTATGTGGCGTAATAGATCCATCTCAATAGGTGGGAATTGAGTCTTTATGTCTCGAGTTTTATATGGCACTCGAGTCTATAAAATTCAAGATGCTAGGTTGCAAAAATCTTTCAAACGCATGTTAACTTATTATATTATTTCCCCTCACTATGCTAGCTTGCAAATTCCCCCCCCCCCCCCTTTCGAAACCATTAAAATGATTAAAATCGCCCTAGACCAAAAGACAAATACCAAAATAACCTCGAAATCCTATAAAATGACCAAAATACTCCTACCTTAAAAATTACCAAAATGCCCTTGAAACTTCAAAAATTACTGAAATACCCCAAATCTAAGATGACCAACAATGACTTGAAACCTCTAAAATAATCAAAATACTTTTGAAACTATGACAATGACCAAAATACACTTGAGGCCTCCAAAATGATCAAAATACCCCTAAACCCCAAAAATTACCAAAATAACATTGAAACCTTTAAAATGACCAAAATGCCCCCAAAACCTCTAAAATGACAAAAAAAAATAAAAAAATAAAAAATAAAAAAACCTAAAACCTCTAAAATGACCAAAATACCTCTTAACCAATAAAATGATCAAAATATTCTCAAAACCTCTAAAATGACCTATCCCCAAAACCTCTAGGCTAAAACCTCTAAAATGACCAAAATATCCCTAAGACCTCTAAAATAGCACCTCTAAAATGACCAAAACACCCCTTAACTCCTAAAATTGCCAAAATAATATCGAAACCTTTAAAATGACCAAAATGCCCTAAAAAACGTCTAAAATGATGAAAAATACCCCAAAACTATTAAAATGACCAAAATACCCCTTAACTAGTAAAATGATCAAGATACTCTCAGAACTTCTAAAATAACCAAGATATCCCCAAAACCTCTAGAATAAGCAAAAATACCCCGAAAACTCTAAAATGTCCAAAATATCCAAAAATCCCTAAAATGATTAAAATGGTAAACAATTGCCTCCACACATTTGTAATTTTTTCTTTTTAAATACAAAGAGAGGAAACAAAAAATAAAAACATTGGATAAAGCTTAAAGATGTAAACACAATTACATATATATTATGTTTATTTTTTTTAGAAGAATATTAATTATGTTTACTAATTCCTTTATAATACTTGATGATGCGAAGAAAATCAGTAAGTTGGATGCTTTGGGCTTCAAAGGGCTAACGACTATTTGGAAGGCCTAAGAAAAAAGAACAAATGATCAAAGGTGACCGGGGTGGACCGGTCAATAATCCTCCAATGGCAAAGTTAGTTTCTCTCTTAAATTCTGGAGTTCCAACTTTTCAGGAATTATCAAAACTTACCTTTATCTGGTCTAAATGGGTGTTTATATAGTGCGCCCTGGAAATGATTATTAGATTTGTAACTTCCCCTGTATTTGAGGAGGTCAGAGGGTTCAAGGATAACTTCCACAACCGCTATGGGAGTTTTTTTTTTTTTTTTTTTTTTTTTTTTATATAACTGTCATTGGAAGTTAAGTATTTAATAAGGAGTTGTAGCAATGAACCTGGATCTCGCTCATGCCTTGGAATAATAACACGTGGCTCCATCGCCAGCTCTTGCAGGCAAATCCACACTTGGGAATTTCCTAAGTTTTAGGGGGTCGTCCAGGAGCTTTCTTGATGGACGGCCATCATGCCCACTAATGGTCGTCCTACTATAGACGACTTTCTTATATGGGATGTCCTTTCTGCTTTGGACATCTCTTATGGACAAATTGGAGTTGATTTAATTTTTAGTTCACCATTAGTTGCCCCCTTATCCAAGGGTTGTCCAAAGCATTGGAGAATCTACTGTTGTCTTTGGACGCGTGTCTTCATATTAGTAGTTAGATGTCGTTCCATGTGTCATAATTTCATTGGTTGAATTTTATTGTCTCAGATTGTGCCAGTGTCATGGTTTCATTGGCAACTCATTGCGTCGATTTAAGTTTTCAAGGAAAATGCCACGTGGTACTTCTTGGTTGGTCACATCATTTTAGATACCAATTTTTAACACCTATAAATAGTGGAATTCCTCTCATACACTTTACCTTTCTCAAATTTTCTTCTTTGACATTCCTCGTCCATTGCCTCGTCTAGAAGTATTCTAGTGTCCTTAGTATTTTTTTGTCTAGAGCCAGGTAATCTCCTTATCCCCTTTCTTTGGCTTTCCTTTAAATTTCGGCATGTCTGAGGTTGTTGTTTCCTCGTCTAGCAATAGCGTAGACAAAGCTATAAACGAGCACCATGACTCCAGTTATAGTGGTTTTAGTAGTGATAGCAGTAGTAGGGATACTGAGGAATACACATCTGGGGTCCTTGGGATTCCATTAGAAGTCCTTCAAGAACACCTTAGGACGAGGGCAGCCTCGGGGTCTCTGGTTGGCACCTTAACAAGTGTTCCTCTGTCCACTCCTATAGACGAGGTAGAGACTATATACAGTTGTGCTGTAGGTATTCCTTCCAAGACAAACGAGAAGAGATTAGGTACCCTTAGAAGTTGGCACCAAATCCCTGATAACCTTAACCCCAGGTTAGTCGTCCATGGGGAATGGTGCTGCCAGCCTTGTTTTGGGATAGGCATTTATGAGGCTTACCTTCTAGGGGCTCTTAGGTTACCTTTGAATGCCTTTCCTAGAGAGTTACTTACTAGATTTAGGTTTAGGAGTTTGCCAGTTTAACCCTAATGTGTAAAGACTCGTAATCTTTATGCAAATTTTGTGGAGGGAAATGTTTGAAGGGAACCGTCCTCTTACTATGAACGAGTTCTTCTATTGTTACAAGCCCTCAGAAATTAACCAATCCCTTGGCTTTTACCAACTTACAGCTAAAGGGAGAAATTGTAGGCTAATAAAATCCTTGGTCACATCAGATAGGAACTGGAAGACGGAGGTTTTCTTCGTCTCTAGGTTTTGGGCTGGACACCCTGTCGAGGTTGGCAGGTATCCTTTTGCCTCCTATACTGGAGAATTAGGAAACCTTCGTCTTGAAGGTATGCTTATTATGATTATTTTATTATCAGTATTATTTATTTTATTTTTTTCCTACAGTCATCTGACAATTTTTCATTCTTCTTCTTTTTTTTTTTTTTTTTTATAGGTGTTAGACGACTAACCTTGAATAAGTTCTATCTTGAACGCGTCCAGAAGGCTCGTCTATACACTGACAGGGCTTTTCACTCTTTAGTAAGCCTTCAGTGTCTTTCCATCTGGGGATTTGGTCCTGAGCCGTCCAAAGAAGCTCTATCTCACGAGCTCACTGTCTGCAAACGTAAGTTTTCTATCCCTCTCCTTTTTTTTTTCTTTTTTTTAAGAGTTTATTTTTATTACCTCTTGGATGACTAAGTCCTTTCCTTCAGGGATGGAAACCATGAAAGAGAACAAAGGTAAGAAAGTGGTGGGCGAGGCAACCAAGCAGGAGGTTGAAAATCAACCTTGTCCAGCCGTTGGTGATAAAAAGAATTTATCAAAGGCTATTGACTTGGAGAATCTTACAAGCTGTTGCAAGGAAAAGATGGCAAAACATAGGGCGTCCAAGACTGGGGTTGTCGCGCCTGTTCTCCCTATTCCCCCTACCTCTCAGCAGTCGTCCATTCAGATCCAGGACGTAGACTCGTCTGAGCCTGCTCACATTCCCTCGTCTAAGACTTCCGTGCCTACCTTATCTTAGCCTCCTCAGAAGGTCCCTATAAACATTGTTGAAAACAAGGATTTGGCTTGGGAGAGATTTGAGAAGGTTGTGACTGGCAAGGACATGGCTGCGTGCTATAACATGTCCTTGAGAGAATTTGAGTGCTCAGGTATTCACGATCTTTTCAAGGTAAGTAATTTTTTTTTACCTCGTCCTTGTTGTTATAGCAAATACATACATTATGTTTTTTTTAACAAAAATTTTTGATCACTTGTATAGGCAATGGCAAAGTTCATCACCACATCTAGGCAGGCCACGAAGCTAGACAAGACGAGGATCTTGCTTGAAAAGAGGATCAAGGAAGTCAAGGACGATTGCAAGTGCTAGGCTGAAGTAGCAACTAAGGCTAGGGACAAAGCCAAGGAGCTGCAAAATCTTGTCGAAGAGCTAAGAACTGATATTATTGAAAAGGACACTCGTCTTGATTACCTTCAAAAAAATAATGATGAGCTGAGCAGTTCTCTTGAGAAAGCCAAAGAGGATGCAGTGGAGGAGTTTAGAGCTTCCAAACGATTTACTGATTTGCTAGACGCCAACTATGCAACTAGGTTTGAAGATTTTCGTATGAATGCTAAGGAAAAGTTTCCTGTGCTACCAGCTCTTTCCTCTAGACGAGTTCTGAAGACGTCAATATTGAAGACAACGCCTCCACTCAGCCAGTTTAAGACAAGTCTAAGACCAGTAAAGATCCATCAGGAAAAGTATAAAGATTTAATCAGTTTACTTTCTTCTTTACTTTTTCTTCTTTTTTTTTTTTTTTTTTTTTAAGTAGAAGGTCCATTGTTTTGGACCATCCAAGTTTATTTAGGTACATTCATCTCATCTATAGTTTTTAAGACGAGCTTCAAACAATTTCCTTCTAGGCTCAACTTACAAGGGTTTTTGGACGGCGGTAGTCTACCCTTTTTAAACTTTGATGAATGAATGTTTATTTCCATTACTTTTTTATCCATTATTGATTGTTGTTGTATGACGAGTTCATCCCTTGTTTACACCATTCATGTTACACTGGTTTTTAAGTGGTCTATCCATTCGTGGTTTTTTTTTTTTTTTTTTTTTCATGTTTAACATGCTTGTCATTCTTTAATTTTTATAAGTATAGCTCGTCCTATGAATGGCACTGATTTACCAGTTCTTTTTCTCATCCATGGGTTGGACAGTTTACCTTCGTCTTTAAATAAGACGTCTTCAGCGTTCAACTAGTCTGAAATATTGGATTGTCTTGGTTGGGTATGTTTATCTATGGATTTAAATATTTAAATATATTTTTATATGCATGCATTCCTTCGTCCATTTCATGGGCATTCATGCTTAAGGTTTTATCCCATCCTTTGGATGAGTATATATTTTCTCATCCATTGACTAGACGAGTATGCCTTAGCATATTTTCCTTCACTTTATCCTCATTTCGAGGAAAGGTTATAGACGTTACATCCCCGCCTCCAGAGATTTTCGTTCGTTCTAGGCCTTAGCCTTCTTGTGGGTGAAATTATGGAAATTAGATTCATGCATCAAATACATTAGAAATCCAAACCATATTTATGATATAAACATCGTCCACCAATATGGCACACGCTTAGAAGCTAGTGTCTTAGGAAATTAAAATACTTATACAAGCAAGTACATAACTTCGTCCTTCAAAAATTAGTCCGTAGACGGTGCAAAAGTTAGGAACGAGTGCACTTTTTTATTTTTAAAAATACGTAATAGTAGTAGTAAAAACACGTAATATTAGTAGACCACAAAACTGCAACTCCATCCATGATGCTCGTCCATGGTAATTCTTATCCAAACTCACCCTTCACTGATAGTACTTTCTCAGATGCTAAACGTTCCAAGGGTGTTCTAGCTTCCGTCCGTCTAGAGCTTCCAAGTAGTATGACCCCTACCTCTTGCAATTGATAACCCTATAAGGTCCTTCCCAATTAGGCCATAGTTTTCCATAAGTCGGATTCTTGGTTGCCAAGGATACCCTTTTAAGGACAAAGTCCCCAATGCTGAAACGCCTGGGTTTTACCATGGCATCATACTACCTAGTCTTAAGATTTTTGTATCTTGTTGTCCTTTACTCTGCATCCATTCTTACCTCGTCAATAAGATCAAGGTCAAGACGAAGTTGTTCTTCATTTTCCTTCTCCTGATACTTCATCACTTAGTGGTTAGCCATATGAACTTCCACAGGTATAACTGTTTCACTTTTGTAGGCTAGCTTGAAGGGGATCTCTCTTGTTGGGGTCCTCACTTTCCTCTTGTAAGCCCAAAGAACACTTGGTAGTTCATCTGGCCATACTCCCTTTGCCCCCTCAAGTCGAGTCTTGATGATTTTCAACAATGATCAGTTTGCTACTTCTACTTGTCCGTTCGCTTGTGGGTGGGAGGGTGAGGAGTAGTGATTCTTGATTTCAAGTTGTCTATTGTCAGATACTAGTACCCTATGTACCTCGAACCTACATACAATGTTCTTCCAAACGAAATTTTTAACATTTTGCTGAGTAATTTTTGCTAAGGGTTCAGCTTCTACCCACTTGGTGAAGTAATCAATCCCCATTACTAAAAATTTCATTTGCCTGATTCCTAGTGGGAAAGGACCTAAGATATCTAGTCCCTATTGCGTAAAGGGACATAGGGCCATCATTGGGGTTAGGTACTTTGAAGGTTGTCTAGGAACGTTGCTGAAGGGCTAACACTGGTTACACACCTTGACATAAGCCTTAGCATCTGCTTGAATAGTTGGCTAGTAGTAGTCTGCACGGACGACTTTATGGACAAGTGATCTCACTCCCGAGTGATTCTCGCATGCTCCTTCACGGACTTCCCTCAATACGTAGTTTGACTTGTCTGGAGCTAGGCCTTTTAGATAAGACTGAGAGAAGCCTTGTTTGTACAGCACTTCGTTTATGAGGACGTACTTGGCAGCCCTTACCCTCAATTTCCTAGCATTGTCTTTGTCTTCTAGAACCCTTCCATCCTTGAGATAGACTATTATTGGAGTCATCCAATTTTCTCCCCCTCCTATTTGCCGTATATCTGGAAGATCTATGCTCGACATGTGTTGGACTTTGTCATACTCGTCCATAATTTCTCCTGCCAAAGTTGTTTTTGCCAAAGCATCTGCTTCCATGTTTTCCACAATCGGGAGTTGAATAAAACTGGCCTTTTTAAACTTTTGGACGAGTCGCTTTACTTTGTTGAGATACTTCTTTATTCGATCTTCCTTAGCTTCACAAATTCCATTCACTTGATTGATAATCAACTGAGAGTCTCCTTGGATGACTATTGACTCCGCTCTTAAGGACTTAGCCTGTTCTAATCCTTTAAAGAGGGCTTCATATTCAATTTCATTATTGGTGGTTTGGTATTGTAGACGAGCCGCATATTCCAGCTTATCTCCTCTGGGGACCTGAGTATAACTCCAATCCCCCTACATGCAATGTGTTAGGAATCTATAATTTTATTGCAGTGTAATTGTACATATGGACCTAACTGATTGTAACAGGTGATAGTTATTAGTTAGTTACTTTGGGGTAATGGGTTACCACACTATTTAATAAGGTGAAGAGTGGTTAAGAGGGTGAGTTAGTTGTACTATGAGGGTAGGTCAGTTGTACTAGAGTTAGTTAGGATTACACCACGGGTATATAGGAAGCATTGTGTAACAGAACAAGGCATTGACTTATGAATAATACATTTCTCATTCTTTTGCACTCTCTCTCTCTCTCTCTCTCTCTTTCTCTCTCTCTCTCTCTCTCTAGTCTTCCATGGAGGTCTGGTCCCCTTGAAGTGACCAATCCATTTCCTCTCTATGCACTAACAAAGCCTTAACATTTGGTATCAGAGCCGTTGATCTTGATAAAGATGAATATGACCAGTAAGAAATCTTAAAAATGGTGAATGAAGTTTCAAGAATTTCAAGGCTTTGTACGAATCTCACAATGCCATTTTAGAGAAGGTCAAGGCCTTTGATAAATCTAACATGGCCATGAAGGAAGAGCTCTCAATATTGCAAGAAGGTCTTGAGAACATAACGGAAGAGGAGTCACAATCTCTTGACTCAATGAAACTCGAAGAACAAATCAAGTTTCAAGAATCTACTACTGTTGTTGCAAGCCGAAATGTTAATTTTTGTGTCAAAGTGGATGATGATATACATGTACATGCTGCCCTTGAACTTTAGTTGAAAGAACCAACAAAGAAGGTGGTGATGATCTTCCAAGAACCAACTCTTGATGCACCAATGGAGGTTTCCATTGAAGAGTCTATAATTCAAGAATTGGCAATCCAAGTGTTGGTGATCCAAGAATCCAAGATACAAGCGCCACCAATTTTAATGGTTCTAGAATCAAATGAGGTCTTAAGGATACAAGAACATTTCAAGGTTCAAAGAACCAATGAGACCTTGAAGATTAAAGAACCATTGAAGGAATAAGAATTCGAGCAAAGTTTGAAGATCTACGAAGAAGAAACCTTCATATGCATGGGACCGCTTGTCAAAGAGAAATGCATGAATATGGTGATTAAAATGTCACTACGGTATTGGTCCATTGGAAGATCTCCTTTGATGAAGATGCTATTCCACAACAACACCTTGTGGGCAATGTGTTTTCAAGGGGGGAAATGTTAGGAATGCTATAAGCATATGAATAATAATTTTTGTATTGAGATTTAGTTAGTTAGTTAGTTATAATTCCAAGCATGTTAATCACATTTAGCATATATTGGAATTATTAATATACATGGGGAATAATAGAACCAATAGGATGAGACCATGTGGGCTAATGAGATTTGAGCTAATCTCCTATAAATACATGATTGTAATCCAATATCAGATATGAATTGAAGAATAAACTAACTTCTTAGTGCATTAGTGCATCTCTCTCTATTAATCTCTCTATTTCTCTATGGAGGGTGACTACCTCGAATTAAGTCAATTTTTCTACAATTTCCATCCCTATTAGGAACCTCTAGGTTCCTTACAATTCAACTATTTCTGATGCTAATAAGTTTTTTGGTGGGGCAACTAGAAAAGGCTTGATATTGCAAATCAATGCTACAGATTCTGTTACTTCTATCCAATCACCTCTTCCACCAAAGTTGGCTGCCTTGTTGGGTGAGTTCTCCCAGGTTTTTGCTATCCCTACTGCCCTACCTCCCATTAGAGGTCATGAGCACAACATCAATCTCAAGGAGGGTACACAACCTATGTGTGAGAGACCATACAGGAACCCCCATTTTCAAAAGTTTGAAATAGAAAAGATTGTTAATGAATTGTTGGAAGTAGGGTTAATATATCCTAGCCAGAGTCTGTTTTCTTCACCTATTTTGCTTGTAAGGAAGTTTGATGGTAGTTGGCACATGTGTATAGATTACAGGGCTCTAAATAAGGCCACTATTAAAGATAAATTTCCTATACTTGTTGTGGATAAGTTGCTGGATGAATTGGCAGGTGCTTCAATGTTTTCTAAGTTAGACCTTAAGTCAGGTTATCACCAAATTAGGATATGGAGTGAGGATGTTCCTAAACCGCTTTTCAAACTCATGAAGGGCATTATGTGTTTTTAGTTAAGTCCTTTGGTTTGACTAATGCACCATCCACTTTTTAGGCTTTAATGAATTCTATCTTCAGACCTTATCTAAGGAAATTTGTCCTAGTGTTCTTTGATGACATTTTGGTTTACAGCCAGTCCTTGGATGCTTATTTATCTCATCTTAGGACTGTTTTGGAGGTTTTGTTGTCACACCAATTATTTGCTAAGCAGTCTAAGTGTGTGTTTGGGAGTTCTAAGGTGGAGTATTTAGGTTATATTATTTCTGGTGAGGGTGTTAAGGCAAATCCCAAGAAAATATCAACTATGGTGTAGTGGCCAATACCTGATTCTGTCAAGGCTTTGAGAGGGTTTCTATGGCTAACTGGTTATTACAGGAAATTTATAAAGGGTTATGGTTCCATTGCACAACCCTTAAGTGATCCCCTTAAGAAGGATTCTTTTCTTTGGAGTGATAAGGCTTTGGAAGCTTTTACAAGGTTAAAGGAGGCTGTGATCCATCCTCCTTTGTTGGCTCTTCCTAATTTTTCTAAGCCATTCATTATTGAGTGTGATGCTTCCGGGAGGGGTTTAGGAGTTGTACTTATGCAGGATCAAAGACCCATTGCTTTCCATAGTCAAGCTTTGAAAGCCAAGTACCTTCATTTATCCACTTATGAGACTGAATTGATGGCTTTAACTTCTGCAATAAAAAAATGGAGATCTTATTTGTTAGGAAGGCCTTTTGTGGTTAAAATTGACCACCAAAGCCTTAAGTTTCTACTTGAACAGAGAATTGCTACCCCATCTTAGCAGAAGTGGCTAGATAAACTCTTAGGATATGCTTTTGTTGTGAAATATAAAAGGGGTTGTGATAATAGGGTAACTGATGCCTTGTCCAGGCAATTTGGAGTTGATTTTGACTTGCCTACTGCTAATTCTAATTCCAAGACAGGTTGCTTGATGCTCTTGACTGTTATGGTAAGGTAGGTTTTGAGGTCTTAGAAGGCCTTTTGACACTCATCCGTCCACTCAAATGCCTTCTTAAGAAATTTAAAGAATAGTAAGCACTTATCAATAGCCTTCGAGACGAACCTGTTAAGAGCGGCAACTCTCCCGGTGAGAGATTAGACTACTTTGATATTCTTCTGTGGCTCCATATTCAGTATCGCCTAGATTTTATCGAGATTTGCCTCAATTCCTCTATGTGAAACCATGAACCCAAGAAACTTATCTGAAGAAACTCTGAAAGCAAACTTGATCGAATTCGACTTCATATTATATCGACTCAAAGTATCAAAGGTCTCTTAGAGGTCATGCAGGTGCTTTTCTTTTCCTCGTCCAAACTCTTTACTAACAAGTCATCTACATAAACTTCTACATTTCGTCCAATTTATGGATGAAACATGTGATTAACCAACCTTTGATAAGTTTCCCCCACGTTCTTCAAACCGAAAAGTATTACCTTTTAGAAAAATAACCCTTGGCTAGTAATGAAGGAAGTCTTCTCTTGATCCACCTCATCCATCCTTATCTGATTGTAGCCTGAAAAGGTGTCCATGAAACTTAGCAGTTTATGACCCGCAATCGAATCCACCAGCTGGTCAATGCGTGGTAATGGATAACTATCCTTGGGGAAAGCTTTATTCAAATCTGTGAAGTTCACGCACATCCTCCACTTGCCATTAGCCTTCTTGACCATAACCACATTAGCCAACCAATCTGAATAATAAACTTCTCGAATAAACTTTGTCGTGGTCAACTTCTGGACTTCCTCTTTATTGGCATTGTCTCATTCAGGAGCAAAAACTCTTTTCTTTTGATGTACAGGCTTGGAGGAAGGATACACATTCAGACGATGGGTAATGACACTTGGGTTGATACCTGGCATGTCCTGGTAACTCCATGCGAACACATCAAGGCTCTTTTTTAAGAACTAGACTAGGTCTTGCTTCGTATTCTTTTCCATGCTCATCCTAACCCTAGTAAAATTTTTGGGGTTGTTCTCGTCCAAAAGAATGTCTTCTAGTACTTCTGTGGGTTCCACAGTAATCCTTCTCTCGTCTATACTTGCTCGTCCATAGCCAACATGGCTAGATAACACTCTCTAGCAGCTAATTGGTCTCCCTGCACTTGACCTAGTCCATACTCAGTTGGGAACTTGACAGACAAATGGTAGGTAGACGATTGCGTATAATCAGCAATGAGTAAGGTAATGACAATTGCGTCGTCATGTGGGTGGTGAACCCTTTCAGCATCCTTGTCCGTGAACGTAATGGCTTGGTCGTCAACTCCCCTTGTCCTTGGAGATCACCCAGACAGTTGGACGTTTTGCACCACCTTTAGGTACGTCTTCCTTGACTTGGATGACTGACCTATTGAGGTTCCCCCTACAATAACTCTTATTTCTCCAAGTAGGGGTCGTGACGACTCTTCCACCATTGCCTTCAATTTCTCGTCCTTGTGATCTCGTCCAAGAAAATTCATCAACTTTCCTTGCCTGATGAGATTCTCTATCTGCTGTTTCAAATCGAAACACTCGTCTGTGTTATGCCAATGATCTCTATGGAAGCGACAATACTTGTTCCTATTATGCTTGTTGGGACCTTTCATTTTCTCTAGGCCTTCAACGATGGGTCATCCTTGATTTGCATAAGCACTTACTCAAATGGCGTATTCAAGGGAATGCATTGCTGATTCCTCGATAAAGAACTTGCCTTCTTACTATCTCTGTCTTTTTTCTCTCTCGCCCGAGCCTTCTTTGGATGAGGACCCTGCTCAGGATGACGCGAGAGATCTGCTTCCACATGCTCTACTCTCTTCCTCTTCTTGGCTATGATTGCATCCTCTGCATTCATGAAATTTTAGGCTGAATGGACAAGTTCAGCCATGGTCTGTGGCTCCTGCTCATAAAGTTTATGAATGAATAAATCGGAGTTGACTCCATTATGGAAGGCTGCCAATAATAACTTATCATCCATCTCGTCTACCGTCAGGGCTTCCTTGTTGAACCGAGTAATGAAGGACCGCAAGTTTTCATTTTTCCCATGCTCTATGGTTAATAGGTGTTGGAATAAAATCTGGTTTTTGTATCTCATACAAAACACACAGCGGAAGCAACAAACAAGGATCTATTTCATTCATGATTGACAACATGCACTCTGTAAATTTCAGAATTTAAGAACAAGATAGCGTACCTTTGTGTGGAGAAATTCAAAACAAAGATTAGAAGCACATGGGAAAACTTTTAATCTTCACTCCAATTCCACTTTACGCCCAAGATGTGTGGTCTCTCAATCAGTTTCCAAAGGGAGAATGAAAGTGTGTCTCACACTCTTTCTTTTCTCTATGAAAAATCGCGTTAAAAAATTCTGTATATTTCTCCCTTTATAACTAACTGATTATCTAATTGGGCCGGCCTATTGGGCCTTTCCAATTGGGCTTTAATATGTGGTTTGGAATGGGACCAAAAGGGACTAATAAGGCACTAGCTCCAATGGGCCTTGGGCTTTTCCGTCAACTCTTGACAAGTCCAAAGTTACCATTAATTATATTTAATACCACTATATAAATATAATCGCACTCTAGGCCTTATTAATAAATTATATCCCAAGACTTTATTTTACACGTAACCTCTTCATAAAATATTCGTAGTAATACAAAGTCATAAATATAGACTGCCACTTTGAAAATTACTACATCTTATCCTTGAGTACCCGGTTTAATCCTTTAAAGTTATTCATCATATATTTATGAAATCCAATTTCATAAATATATACTTTAGTAATTTCTTACCAAAGTGGTTAGGCCTAACTCTCTGAATAACCAAACCCATTAAACTTATCTCAAGGGAATATTTTATATCTCCATCAAGAGACTATGAATTCCATCTTGAGAATATATGTTCCATCAACACTAAATGTGGCTGCCCAACATACTGAGGTTTTGACCGTTATTTTAGATCTCACTCCTGATATATCAAAGCAACCTACACGTCATGATCAGGTCCATTATTCTCTCAGGATTAAGAGTTCATGCAAATAAAAGTCGTGAGATTTATTATTCATTTGACAGTCGTTAGGAGAATAATAAATCTCACAGCGGTCTAGTTCAATATGTCTTAACTCTTAAAACATATCAACATATCAACTAGAAGTTACCACTTCCATGATCAAGACAAATCATCTTAATTGATACGTTATAGTCTTCGCAGATGAAATGCCCAATTTCATCACCGACTATGAACTATAAATTCTGAGTTTACAAAGAACTTGTGATTTATATCTTCTGTGACTTTTCACATAAATCACATACTATGCATCTCATGGACTATATGATAATGTCCAAATATTCATGTTACCATTATTTTAGATAAAAATAAACAACTTCATTAAACACAACATTAAGTCATACATAATGTCATACATAGCATCATAGAATAGGATTTAAGGGCATATATCCTAACAATAGGCTGGACGAGGAACGCTTGTGACATTGTCCTCCAATAAAATTGTTGACAAATAACTTACTCAATTCTTCGAATGAGCTCACAGCATTTGAGGGTATCTTGCTAACCATACTCGCGGCAATCCCTTGAGGGTGGTAGGGAAAGTCTTGCACATAATCTCGTCCGGAACTCCCTGAAGGTGCATGGTAGTCTTGAAGGTGGCAATATGATCACACGGGTCATGCGTTCCATCATATGAATCTAAGGAAGGAATCTTGAACTTTGGGGGTAAGGGGTAACTATTGATGGAAGCCGCGAAAGAGGAATCCGTTCGATGAATTAAATCATCTATGGGATTCGCCCTTCTAATGTTCTCCCTCATTTCGTCAATAGCTTTCCCCATTTTGTCCATCTCCTTCTTCAAATGCGGCACCTTTCTTAAAGCGGTACTCCTTGACTGGTTCTCGAGCTCAGCATTTTCCCCTCTACCTTCTTGACTCTAGGCTTGCCCTTCCACATGTCTTTCATGGTGTTGCTTCCTTAGACTAATCTCCCTAGTCAACTCTTGGTCCTAACTAGTTAATTCCACCATAATGGCAGTCATAGACTGTATGTGTTGAATGAAAGGCAGTTACATGACAGGTGCTCACTGACAATCACAGTAGGAATCACTAGAAGCATCTCTACTCTCTTGGTGGCCTGGGCTAGTAACCCTCGATCTTTTCCGAACCATACAACGTTTTGTTGGGGAAAGGCAAATTACCAAATCACAATTAACCGCTTCTCACAAACAGCGCCAACTAATGATGCGAAGAAAATCAGTAAGTTGGATGTTTCGGGCTTTAAAGGGCTAGCGACTGTTTGGAAGGCTTGAGAAAAAAGAACAAACGATCAAAGGTGACCGAGGTGGACCGGCCAAGAATCCTCTAATGGCAAAGTTAGTTTCTCTCTTAAATTCTGGAGTTCCAACTTTTCAGGAATTGTCAAAACTTATCTAGTCTGAATGGGTGTTTATATAATGCGCCCTCAAAACGGTTATTAGATTTGTAACTTTCCCTATATTTAAGGAGGTCAAAGGGTTCAAGGATAACTTCCACAACCGCTATAGGAGTTATATATTTTTATGTAACTGTCATTGGAAGTTAAGTATTTAATAAGAAGTTGTAGCAATGAACTTAGATCTCGCTCATGTCTTGGAATAATAACACGTGGTTCCATCGCCAGCTCTTGTAGGAAAATCCACACTTGGGAATTTCCTAAGTGTTAGGGAGTCGTCCAAGAGCCTTCCTGATGGACAACCCTCATGCCCACGGACGCTCATCCTGCTTTGGACGACTTTTTTATGTGGGATGTCATTTCTGCTTTGAATGTCTCTTATGGATGAATTGGAGTTGTTGTAATTTTTAGTTCACCATCAATATTTATTAAACACAATATAAGACGACATTATGATTACTGTAAATAGCACTTTTTAATATTTGCATGTTTCTTATTTTTATCGATTTTATGTGTAAAATTTTCACAATTTGTCATAGTATATGTTTAATTACCTTTTTCATTTTATATTGGAGAATTCAACTTTCAAATAGGGGAAATTAAACAAATATTTAAATATGATCATATTAACATTTGATTTGATCTAAAGTTTTGTGCGAATTCAAGTGAGTAACTGACTAGTTGTTGTTAATGTGAAAGTAAATACAAACTTCTTGTCAGATTTAGTGTGTGTTTAAATACTGTTTATTTTGCTGAAAATTGAAAATTTATTGTTGAAAAAAATAAAAAAATAATAATTTTCCATTATTGTTCATTGCTGAATGTATGGTTCATTTGCCTTAATATATATATATATATATATATATAAAATAAAAAAAATAAAATAAAAACGCAGATGCAGGGACATGGATCAGCTATCCAAACGGGCCTTAGTCATAAAATAAAAAGTAATCCTCCAGAATTTTTTCCATTAAATACAAAGAGAGGGGATATAAAAAACAAAAATAAAAAAATAAAAAAAGGCCTAGTCCCTACTTAAAATGTTATTTCTTCTTTTTCTGTTTTCTGGTGGAGTAGACCATTCCCCGGATCCCATCCGGATCGGCCACAAACCCGAGAGGCCTATAGAAGCCGAGAACCCGGGGCTCCGAATACAAAGCAATGTTAGAAATCCCTTTGAGTAACAGCTGGTGTATGAGTCTCTCCATCACAGCCTTTCCCAAACCAATCCCTTGGAAAGAAGGGTCCACCACGACATCCCATATGATGGCGTTGAACACACCGTCACCCGTCGCTCGAGCGAACGCCACTGGCTTACTCGTCTTCGTGTACTCGACCCACAGAAGGGAGTCTGTGTTCGCAAGAGCTACCCTTATCTTCTGTGGGTCCCGCTTGGGAAACCCAACAGCTACGAACACAGAGTTTAGGTGGTCCAGGTTGAGCTCCTCGATGGTGCGGCGGAGGACGAAACCTCGGGACTCAAGGGCTTGGTCGGAGATGGAGTAGTTGTTGCTGCTGGCAGTGGTGGGTTGGGTTTTGATTTGAGCTGAGACGGTGAGGTTTTTGTGGGTTTTGAGGCGGAGAGAGGAGGGGAGAGGACTGGAGACTATGCCACGTAGAAGCATTGTGTTTTCTATTTTCTTTTTTCTTTTTATCAACTTTGGAGTATGAAGTTGATTTAATTAATATCAAGTACTAGTATGAGTTTTTGTTGAAATTTGTGGTGCTTATGGACCATTGGAAGATGCGGTTGGTTGCCTAGCTATTATTTTCAGATTCACTGGATATAAGCATTATTGTGGGCCTACTCCTGCTGTCTATGAAGTAGAGCCCTCTTGTTTAGCTAAAAATAAAAATAAAAATAAAATGAAGTAGAGTCCTCTCAGCAGCATTAGGATTAGTGGAGCTAAAAAACTTTTTAGCACCACCATATACAAAAAGAGTACAACATTGATAGTGGTATAAGTAAAATTTTCATCTATACCACTTCATATTAAATATGAGGTGGTATAGGTAAAATTTATTCCCACGTCATTATATTTTTTTTTTCTATTTCTTTTTTCCTCTACCCGATTAAGTCATACTTTCTCATATCAAACTCTCACATTTCTCTCAATTCTCAACTCTCAACTCTCACTTCTCTCTCAACTCTCACCTTTGTCGAGATTCATCAACCTCTCGCCACTGCCATCGAAGCTCACCATCGCACCATCGCCATTGAAGCTCACCATCACCGATTCATCATCCTTCTCCCTTTCCTTATTTTTCTTTCTTCTTCCACTCCTCACCGGCCCATTCCCCTGCCCCACGCTGTCGACACACGCCGCCAACCCACGCTGACCCATCTCGCCCTCTCTTCTATTTGACCCATCTTGACCTCTCCAACCCATCTCGGCCTCTCTTCTTTCTTTGGGTACAAATTTCTTGAAAACAGGTAAGTTGTCTCTGTCTTCTTTAGCATGTAATGCTTAGGGTTTTTGATTTGGTAATTGGAATGATAAATTTTTCATGTCAATTGAGAATTTTCTGTTTGCAAGGAATTTATATTTGTTGATTCTAATGATAAATTTGGAAGGAATTGGAATGATAAATTTTCTGTTTTTGCTTCCGATTTCTGTCTTTTGATTCTAATTTATTACAATAAATGTTATGTTGGAAATTGTTTTGGGAATTTTCTAATTATAGGGAAGTTTATGTTTTTTGTTTTTAATGTATTGGTGTAAATGTTAGTTTGGGAATTTTTTGTGTGCAAGGAAGTTTACATTTTTTTTGCTTCTAATTTATTGTTGTATAAATTTTCAGGGAATTGAAATGATAAATTTTCTGTTTTTACTTCTCACTGATTTTCTGTTTGTTGATTTTAATTTATTGCAATAAATGTCATGTTGGAAACTCGGGAATTTTCTGTATGTAGGGAAATTTATGTTTTTTGTTTCTAATGTATTGGTGTAAATGTTAATTTGGGAATTTTCAACGTGCAGGGAACTTTATTTATTTATTTATTTTTTGTTTCTAATTTATTAGGGTACTGGTCTTTACTTTCAGTTTGCCTGGAAGTATATATTGTTGTTTCTAACTTATGGAGTCACAAGTAGACTTAGCATATTACATAGGTCTCATAAACGGGGATATTGATATTGACTTGCCACTTCTGGGTACATCTCAAAATAATCCTATATCAGTTTCTGATTCTCCACCTCAAGTTGAGAATGCTTCTTCTAAGAAAGCAAAATGGGGTAGTAACTTTTGTGTAGAGGAAGATCAACTCCTAGTGTCAGCATGGCTCAATACTAGTGTCAATGCCATACAGAGTAATGAACAAACACATAATACATTTCTTCAAAAAGTTTGCAAATACTTCATGGAGCACAATACCTCCGGTACCATGCATACTACTATCTCCCTAATAAGTCGTTGGCCAACGATTAACAAGGAGACAAATAAATTTTGTAGGTGCGTGGCTAAAATTAACGCAATTCATCAAAGTGGTATAACTAAACAAGATAAGGTATAAATTATATTGTAATACATACCCATTCACCAATATTTTGAAGATACTAATCGTTTTATATTTCTTTTAAATTTTTTAGATTCTCAACGCAAAGGCTTTGTATAAAAACAAATTTAGTAAATTCTTTCAACTTGAAAATTGTTGGCTCATGTTAAAGGACCAACCAAAGTGGAGTGATCCTAAGAAAAGATCAAGAACATTCATGCCTCTAACTCTAGATTCAACATCTACTGGTGAGGGGGATTATGGGTTCGGACTTGGTGACACTTCCAATTTTGAGAGACCAATTGGTAGGAAGGCCAAAATGGCCAACCGAACAAAGCTACCAGAAAAGATGTAGGTAAATATTTGGCCAAGAAAATGAAGTTTATTGAGGAATCACAAGAACAAGAAAAAGAGGGTTTTCATATCAAAGCGGAGAAGTTGCGCTTGGGAGAGTTGAGGGAGAAGGAGAGAACTCAATTAGAAAAGGGTAAAATTGCTATTTAGAAGGAAAAGCTTAGGATTAAGAAGGAAAAAGTTGATGAAAAACTTAGGATTGAGAAGGAAAGAGTCGTGATTGAGAGGGACAAACTTGAGATGCACCATATGTTGGAGGAAGAGAGAATCATGATGAAAGATACAAGTGCCTTAACCAAAGCACAAAAACTTTTTTATGAATAACTCCAAGCAAGAATCCTGGCAAGACGAAGTTCAAGAAAATAGTGGGATTAACCTTAATTTGGACGTAGCGTAGGCCTTCATGTATTTTGTAATGTTGGGAAAAGGTTGGCACATGTAGACGATGTTTTAGTATAACCTTTTATTTTTATGTAGCTTATGATAGGCCTTAATTTATTTTGGTAATATGATAGGCCTTCATGTATTTTTGTAGTAGTTTATGATAGGCCTTCATGTGCTTTGGTAGTAGCTTATGTCGCCTTTAATATTAAACTAGACGATTGTATAAACACTTAAATTTATTGTTCATCTTGCTTGTGTTGTGACTTGTGCATGTATGCTTGTGAGTGTAATGATTGCTTATCGCACTAAAAGCATAGATTGCTTATTTTTCTTGCATCTATGGTAATAATTGCTTTCCAATTGTCTTGAAAGTTGCATCAATGGGTTGCTCTTTATTTTGCAAGTTGCTTCTTGATGACTCAGATGAGAATGAGATAATAAAAGAAGCTGTCATGAAAACATTATCACAATGTAAACGTCGTTGCTATATCAGACGTAATCATTTGGCAGGTAATGAAAGGCTTTTTCTTGACTACTTTGCTCCCTCACCAGTATTTCCTCTCACTTTATCTCGTAGGAGATTTTGAATGAAGTGTTCTCTTTTTCTCTATATTCAATCTAAGGTAGAAGCTCATGACTCTTATTTTATCCAAAAAAGAGATAGTGCCAACAAACTTGGTCTATCTTCCTTACAAAAGATAATTGTTGCACTTAGAATGTTCGCGTATGAAGTATCGGACAATTTTATGGATGAATATGTGCTGATTAGAGAAACCACTGCATTACAAAGTTTGAAAAAAAAAATTTACTGTAGTGGTTGATGTTTTCTCTAAGCAATACTAGAGAAAGCCAAATAATGAAGACATTGCTAGATTATTAGCTCATGGCGAATGCCAAGATTTTCCAGGTATGTTAGGTTCAATTGATTACATGCATTGAAAATAAAAAAATTGTCCAACTGCATGGAAAGGTCAATATTGTGGTCATATTCGTGAGCCTACTATTATTTTGGAAGTAGTAGCATCATATGATCTTTGGATATGGCATGCATTTTTTGGGTTACCTGGTCAAATAATGACATTAATGTATTAGAGATGTCTCATATATTTTCTGAGCTTGCACAAGGACGTACTTCTATAGTACATTACTCAATCAATGATCATGACTACATAATGGGATATTATCTTGTTGATGACATATATCCAAAGTGGGCAACATTTGTGAAAACAATCCCAACTCCACAAGGACAAACACAAAAACAAAAACAAAAATTATTTGCAGTAGCCCAAGAGGAGTGCTTCAAGCACGTTTCTCAATCGTTCATGGACCTACACGATTTTTCCATCTTGAAACACTCCAAGAAATCATGAAAAACGTGCATAATTCTTCATAACATGATTGTTGAAGATGAGCGAGATGATAATGAAGTGGAAGACTTGGATTATGAACAAATTGATGGAGTGGATAATCCTCCTATACAAATGCCACGTGAACAAAGTGATGGATTTATGGCATACATTCAAAGTTATGAACACATTAGAGACCGGGAAATTCATTCTTAACTCCAGTCAGATCTCGTTGAACATTTATGGCGAGTCGTAAGAACCTTTTATGTGTGTGTGTGTGTGTGTGTGTGTGTGTGTGTGTGTGTGTGTGTGTGTGTGTGTGTGTGTGTGTGTGTGTGTTGAGAAGCATGAGTCATAAGAACTTTTGCAAGTGTGTGAGTTATTGATGTGAGTTTTTATTGTAATTTGTTATGAGTTATATATGTTAGTAATCTATGGACTACATTGTTGCAGCTATAATATGTGTTCCATTTTATATGTTTTTTGATAAGGTTCTTCCACTTCATAGTTTATATTGTCCCAAGATTGCTTCCCAATGATTGAGAAAATTGTTTTAGTAAAAAAAAAATTGTATATATATATATATATATAATTTGGGGTTAAAAAAAAATATTATTGTTACACTAGACGACTATTTGCTATCATGTGGCTTTATGAGAAATCGTTTGCCAAAACAAATTGTATATATATAACTTGGGGTTAAAAAAAATATTATTGTTTTACTAGACAATTATTTGCTATCACGTGGCTTTATGAGAATTTTTTTAGTAAAAAAAATTGTATATATAATTTGGAGTTAAAAAAAAATATATTGTTACACTAAACGATTATTTGCTATCATGTGGCGGCAGTGGCGGTGGCGGTTGTGGTGGTTGCGATTGTAATTTATTTTAGTGGATAAATTATTTTATTGTAGTGGATATATTATTTTATTATAGTAGATATATTATTTTATTGTGTCATTTATATTATTTTATTGTATTGAAAGCTAAAATAAAACCACTGATATTGAGTTGTTTGTAAAGTAAGAAGGTAAAATAGATAAAGTAACTTTTAGTGGAGCCAAATAACTAAACTTATGGCTCCACCAATGTGGATGCTCTAACATTCTATATTGTGCAGCGGATCTGCCAACCCATCAAAATTGACTCAATCCAATTCAACCCATCGGATAGAGTCGGTTTTTTGAAATTGGTGGGTTGGGTTGAGTCATGATTTTTTTTTTTTTTTTTAAATGGGTTGGGTTGGGTTTGGATCATGAGATTTTTACAAATCTACCAAACCCAATCCAACCCACCTATATTTAATATATTTTTAAATTTAAAAAAAAATATATATCAAAAAATATATTATATATTTTGTATTTGTTTAGCATTATGCTCATGATTATTTGATTATAAATTTGTTCTTACTTGTGGCAGTGTTGTATAATAAACTAACTTATTTTCACCACTCTAATAAAAATATTAAAAACTCTACCTTGAGAATCACAATAATTTGGATTGAACAAAAATAAGAGTATCTCAAGTATTTCTTATAAAAAAAAAAAAAAACAAACAAAAATAAGAGTAACGTTACATCCATAACATAATCACCAGGAGCGGCTGCACATAGTACTCAGGATTGTCATAGGCCCATTTTGACTTTCCGAAAACAAGACTAATGCTAGAGACACAATAAAATGTCATAACAATTTCACAACATTCTAAAATTAGCATATCAACTCACACATGAGCTATTTTTAATCTTTAATTTTAAAAATCATGTAAGCTATTGTTGTAACATTTTGTTGTATCTCTATCATTAGTCACAAAAATAATCTTGACTTCAAACATACTCCTGGACCCCTAAAATAATAAATAAAAGTTCAAATAACAATAAAAATGAACCCAAATAACATAAAAAAAAATAACCCAAGAAACAACAATAAATGAATAAAATATTGAACAAAAGATCATTCAAAAACAAAAAAACAAAAAATAAAAAAGAATGATTATTTTATAACTTGTTTAATTCATTTCATAAAAATAATTAAAAAGTCACAAATTTTATTTTCCTAAAAAACAATACCAAAAAAGCAATTATGGTCATGAGTTCTCTTTGGTGATGCTGGGAGCTTTCTCCTTAATGGCTTGCAAGATGTATCATTCGTTACTCTTTCCCACTTTCTCCATTTTTCTCTTCTCTATTATCATTCAGACTCTTTCTCACTTTATTACTCTTATCCTAGCTTTACCAATTCTCACATAATCTCTCATCAATCCCTTTTTTCTTGGGAAAATTACACTTTACTGCTCTAAACTATACCTTATGTTACACTTTGCACCATAAACTTTTCTAATGCACCTTTTGCACCCTATGCTATGACCATTGTTTCACATTGCACCTTGACGTTAAGATTGCCATTAACTTGGATGGAAAAATATGAGACCATGTGAAAAGACCTAATTGCCCCTCTTCTCATGTTTTAAAATTAAAAGATAAATTATACTATACTCCTTATTACACTTTGCACCCTAAACTTTGAATTTTCATCCAAGTTAATTAATAGCAAACTTAATAGTAGAGTGCAAAGTGTAACACGGGTTATAGTTTAGGGTGCAAAATGAGCATTCAGAAAGTTTAAGGTGAAAAGTGTAACATGAGGTATAATTTAGGATGGTAAAAAGTGTAATTCCCCATTTTTTTTTCTTTATAATTTTTTTTGTAAAAGGAAATTATAAAATTTTATGTATTTGTATTTTTTTATGTGATATATTCAGGTTCTCTTTTTATTAGTTTTTGTATAATTTAAGTTTATTAACCACCTTAGAAAAAATTCTTAGAGCCGCCATTGATATTAACAATAATTTCACAACAAATCTTATGTGATAAGTTGTCACTAATTCTAATTTGGACCCAATACTGCCATCACTTTTTTACCTATCAATAAAAATTTATCACATAAGATTTATTGTGAAAATATTGAGTATGTAGCATTACTCCAAAAATAATTTTTTCCCCTAAAACATAATCCGTAACCTCTTAAACCAAAACAAGGGTTTAAAAAACAATAGTAAAATTAGAACAAATAACAATAAAAATAACCCAAACAAACACAAGAGTAGAGTAAACAACAAATTGACAAATTATTCAACAAAAAACCTATTAAAAAACAAACAAAAAATAAAACCCCAAATCATTTAGATGTATAACTCATTCAACCCATTATATAAAAACAATTTCTAATTTCATTTTTTTTTCTTGAAAAGCAATATGAAGAGAAATATTGTGGTCATGAGTTCTCTTTGGTCATGCCAGCTGTTATGCTCTCTTTGGCTTTGCAATAGGCAACAATGCTTCTCTCCTTAAAGGTTTGACTTGTAGTTGCAACAAATATAACCTATTTCTCTCTCTCTACTATCATTTCAAACTCCTACTTTATTACTCTCATCTCAGCATTTTCCATTCCCACTTTACTCTTATTAGTCTTTTTTTTTTCTTTTCTCTTTGTTAGTAGAAAGAAATTACAATACTTAAATATATTTGTGAGTGTTTTTTTTTTTTTTTGACATTAATATATGTAAGTTATCTCTTTATTAAATTTGTATATTTTAAGTTTAATAACCACCCTAAAAAAAATATTCCTAAATCCACCATGGCAATAGGCGATCAAAATTGTTGGTGTCAAAATAACATACCTTCACCTTCTCCATGTATAATTCAGGTGCGAGGATTATCCTCTATTAGGCCCAAAAGCCCCATATGAAGTTAAAATTCCCTGACCAAGCAAAGGACCAAGCCCTTTCTGTTGATACGATGGCTTCCCCAAGTCCAAGGATGTGCATGTGGTTATCTCTCTCATTGCGTTAGGTTGAGTCACAAATAATATTTTTATGTTACCAAGAGAAAACACAAATGCTTGACCTATCTTTAAACATACATCATGATAAGGGTAATTTTGTAGATAATGCTAAGATGATGAATCCCATGGTACCAATTGGACTACCTACAACAATGGGAGGCTGCATCTCAAAAACTGACGACCCTTAAGCTAACGAACTTAAAGCTGACGACTATGTAGCTGACGATCTCAACCTACAAGCCGACGACCTTAGAAATAAGTGTTGTCAAGCTAACGGGAATAAGCTAAAGAAGTCAGTTAAACTCCCATCCGCAACCTTACTTGACCTCTACGTATACGTATGTAAGGAAAATTCTTGCGCTACATGCCTAACCCTAATTAAGAAGACTCCTATAAGGAAAAAGACTCAAAGAGATACGCAAAATCCAGGAGTTACTCTCTTAGAAGGAAAGAACTTCTTGACCAAGGCATGAATTTTGGCCCTACACTACTATAAATACCTCAAGACCCTCACAAGGCAAGGTACGCATAATTCACCTCAGCTCTAGCACTTTGGAGTTATGAATAAGAGATTTCTCTAACTTAACTGTCAAAGAATATTTGGCCAGTGCCACACTGGTACTCCTCTTAAGGTCTTTAGCTTTTGTGTTGTACAGGTACTTCATCAAGAGCACGTGAGGGCAGTGTGGCTTATTGACGATTTTAAGCATTATCAGTTGGCGCCGTCTGTGGGAAACGTTTAGTGATTGATAGTGCTATCACTTCCTGGACAAAAAGTTGCATGGTACTCACTTGCTTGATGGCAACCACCAACAACGTTCAGGGGGATGAACCGCGTACGATGGTGCTCGAAAGGCAAGTCCAAACCTTGGCCGCCACCGTGGAACGCCTCACCAAACAAAACCAAGATCTAGAAGAACAACTACGCCATAAGAATGCAGGAGCCAACACCGAGGAGAAGACCAAGAAGGGACTAGCGCGGAAAGAAGAAACCAAGAAAGGCCAGAAGGAAGCAACGCTCCAAGCAGGCCAGAACAATAGGACACAAATCGGCCGTCTATTATCGATACCATCCCACCTCAAATAGCCGTCGAGATGCAGATGATGAAGGAGCAGATGGACTGCATGATGAATGCCCTCAAGGGGCGGGTATCCAGCAACCTTGATGACCTAGTCCAGCGAACTGACTCGCCATTCACGGCTTTCGTCAGTACATTCCCCCTTCCACAAAAGTTTTGCATGCCGTAAGTAGAAAGCTACTACAGGTCCAAGGACCTCTTAGATCATTTGGAGTCCTTCAAGACCCTAATTCACCTTCAGGGAGTGTCAAACACGATCATGTGCCGAGCCTTCCCCACAACGCTGAAGGGACCTGCAAGGATCTGGTTCAGTAGACTGACACCCAACTTCATTGGTACCTTCAAGGAGTTAGTGCCTAATTCGCCTCGCACTTCATTGGAGGGCACAAGTACAAGAAGTCCACTGCGTGCCTAATGAACATCAAGCAGCGAGAGGATGAGATGCTAAGGTCTTATATAACTCGTTTTAACAAAGAAGCTCTCTCGATTGACAAAGCAGATGACAAAATACTCATAGCAGCATTTACCAATGGGTTACGGAAAGGTAAGTTCTTATTTTTCCTATATAAGAACGACCCGAAGACCATGTCAGATGTACTTTACAGGGCCACCAAGTACATGAACACAGAAGACGTGCTATTGGCACGGGAAGAGAAGCCCAATAAAAGGGAAAGACAAGAAAACGTGTGATCAGATAAGGGGTGAAAAAAAGCCAGAATGGAGGAAAGAAGGGATGATCGACACCCCAGATCATCCGTGGGGAGATTCACGAGCTTCACCTCGCTAACCGCTCCTATCGACCAAGTACTAATGCAGATCAAAGATGAAGGAGCCTTGACTTTTCCCAGCAAGCTGAAGGGGGATCCCAACAAAAGGTCAAGGGACAAATATTGCCGCTTTCATCGAGATCACGACCATGACACAGCTGACTGTTATGACTTGAAGCAGCAAATAGAAGCTCTTATTAGACAGGGAATGCTACAGAGGTTCGTTAGCAAGGAGAGAACAAAACTTCCGCAAGATCAACCTCCTTGACAAGAGAACGAGTGCCCCAGACAACCCCTATGAGATATATGGATGATCGTGGGGGGCAACACGACAGCCAGATCAACAAAGAAAGCCTGAAAGACATACCTCAGTATGGTTCAGAACATCCAGTTGACAGGTTCTGCACCCAAAATGACGTGGGTTGACAATCCCTTCATTAGGTTTTCAGAAGAAGATGCACGACGTCTTCACCACCCCCATGATGACGCGCTCGTCGTCACCATACAGGCAGGAGACTACAACCTACATCAATTTCTCATTGACAACGACATCTCAGCAGACATCCTTTATTACCCCGCCTTCCAACAGATGGGGATTGATAGGAAGCGTCTAGTTCCAACTAACGCCCCGCTCGTCAGCTTTGGAGGATCGTTGGTATTCCCTCTTGGCACCGTCACTTTGGCAGTAACCATCGAAGTCTACCCTTAGCAAGTCACCAAGAATGTAGCATTCCTTGTAGTCAGTTACTCATCGACCTACAACGTCATCATAGGATGTCCCACCCTCAACTCATGGAAGGCTGTAACTTCAACCTACAATTTGATAATAAAATTCCCTACTGATTATGGAGTAGGGGAATTGAGAGGAGATCAGGTGGTCGCACATGAATGTTACGTAGCTATGATGGAGATGAATGACCACCTCCAGGCCATGAGCATAGAAGAACGTTGGGTAGTAACAGAGCCCGAAGAGAGACTCGAAGATGTACCTCTTGACGACCCACAATCGGAGCGAACAACCAAGATTGGCACCCTCGCAGACCTGATGATACATCAAGTGCTCGTAACCTTCCTTAAAGAAAATCAGGACGTATTCGCTTAGAACCATGAAGACATGCCAAGAATTGACCCATCGGTCATGGTGCACAGGTTGAATGTGTCATCATCCTTTTCACTCGTCCGCCAGAAGAAAAAAAAGTCTTCATCCAAGAGAGGGATCAGGCGATGGTTGAAGAAGTTCGCAAGCTACAAGAAGCAGGATTCATTAGGGAGGTCTACTACCCTGATTGGTTGGCAAACATCGTGATGGTCAAAAAGAGCACCGGAAAATAGAGGATGTGCGTCGACTTCACGGACCTAAATAAAACATGCTCTAAAGATAGCTATCCTCTCCCACGGGTCGACCTTTTGGTGGACTCTACAGCTCAACACTAGCTATTGAGTTTCATTGACGCATTTTTCGGATACAACCAAATCCAAATGGACGAAGTTGATCAAGAGAAGACTTCATACATGATGAGCCAGGGCCTCTTTTTTCACAAAGTCATGCTCTTTGGCTTAAAAAATGCGGGTGCAACATATCAAAGGCTCATGAATAAAATGTTTAAACAATAGATAGGGAGGAACGTCTAAGTGTACATTAATGACATGCTAGTAAAAAGCCGAAGGGAAGAAGATTACCTGGGGGATCTCAAGGAAACCTTCGATACTCTTCACTCCTGCACATGAAGCTTAATCCAGGCAAGTGTGCTTTCAGAGTGACAGGGGGAAAATTCTTAGGATACATGGTGTCCCAAAGAGGTATTGAAGCCAACTCTGACAAGATCCGGGCTATAATGGAGATGACGCCTCCTAAAAATGTGAAGGAAGTACAAAGCCTTAATGGCAAGGTCACCGCACTTAGCAGATTTGAATCCAGGGCAACAGATAAATGTCTATCATTCTTTTGCACATTGAAGAAGTCCTTGGAACGGACAGCCGAATGTCAACAAGCATTCGGGGACCTGAAGGCCTACCTATCTTTACCACCACTGTTAACCCCTTCCCAACCAGGTGAAGAGTTGTTCCTCTATTTAGCCGTTTCTCCAACCGCCGTTAGTGCGGCCTTAATCAGGGAAGATAACAAGATGCAAAGGCCCGTATACTATGCCAGCTAGGCACTTCATGGCACAGAAGGAAGATACTCACCAATAGAAAAGCTTGCCTTCACTCTAGTCATGGTAGCCCGCAAGCTCAAGCCATACTTCCAAGCCCATATCGTGGTTGTACTAACCGACAAGCCTTTACGACAAGCGATGAGTAGCCTAGAAGCCGCAGGACGCATGGCCTTGTGCGCAATAGATTTAAGCGAGTTTAACATAAAATATCGTCCACACACTGCCATCAAGGGACAAATGCTCACTGACTTCATTGGGGAGTTCACCAACGGAGAGGGCCAAAGGGCAAAGAATCCTCAATAGAGTGTGTTCTCCGATGAATCGTCAAACAAAAAAGCTGATGGAGCAGGGGTTGTACTTCAGTCTCTAGAGGGCGACGAGATTGAATGCATGGTTCGACTTTATTTTCCTACGACTAACAACAAAGCAAAATATGAAGCCCTCATAGCAGGTTTAGATCTAGCCAAAGCCATAAGAACCGTAGACATGGTGATTCATTGCGACTTTCAAGTTGTCACTAATCAGGTAAACGGTGACTATGAATGTAAGGGAGAAAGGATGAAATGGTATTTGGAGCAAGCAAAAAGGAGGGTAAACGAGTTGCAGGCAAAAGTCGTTCAAATTCCAAGAGGAGAAAATGAGCAAGCCGACAGCCTTGCTAAAGCCGCATCTGCGGAATACATGACCACCCCCGGCAAGGTACTATCCTTTACTCAATTTGCACCACTAATAGATGTCATTAGTGTGTAAGACGTAAGATCCGAGAGTAATTGGACCACCCCTTTAGTTTCTTATCTAAAAGACAGCATTCTACCTGAAGAAAAGGAAGCCGCACGGAAACTGAAGGTCCAGGTGGCTCGATTTGTCTTGATAAGGGACGTCTTGTACAAAAGGAGTTTCTCCCGACCATACCTGAGATGTTTAGGACCCAAAGAAGCGGATTATGTCATGAGAGAAGTGCACGAAGGGATCTGTGGCAATCATTTAGGGTCACGGTTATTGGTCTATAAATTAATTCGGGCTAGATATTACTAGCCGACCATACAAATTGATGCCCAGGCATATGTCAAAACCTGCGACAAGTGCCAAATGTTCAGCAGCATGAGCAGGCAACCGACAAAAGAGCTGACCCTAATAACAGCTCCAAGGCCTTTCGCCCAATGGGGACTGGACATCATGGGCCCATTCCCACTAGTAGTAAGGCAGCTGAAGTTCCTAATAGTTAACATCAACTATTTTACCAAATGGGTAGAAGCTAAAGCCTTGGCCACAATCATTGAGAAAATTGTGCGGAGCTTTATTTGGAGGAACATCGTTTGCAAATATGAAATCCCAAGGGTTTTGATCTCAGACAATGGTAAGCAATTCGACAATGACTCTTTCCGAGAATTCTGCTCACAACTAGGAATAAAGAACCACTACTCCTTGCCTGCCCATCCCCAAGCCAACAGACAAGTTGAAGTCACGAACCGGTCCTTACTTCAGATAATCAAGACTCAGCTCAAGGGGACAAAGGGTATATGGCTAGAAGAACTATCCAACGTGTTATGGGCATACAGGATGACAGTTAGGACCCCTACAAGAGAAACCCCGTTCCAGCTAATATACGGGAGCGAAGCGGTCATCCTAGCTGAAATTGGGCTCACAAGCTACAGGGTGGACAATTATGACGAGAAAAGGAATGACAAAGCCATGCGTCTATAGCTTAATCTAGCTGGCGAGGTTAGGACGACGGCCAAACAGAGGCTCGCACGTTACCAGAACCTCATGGCCAAACATTACAACTCCCGAGTCAAATATCGAGACTTCAGAGTTGGAAACCTCATCTTGAGGAAAGTGATGGGCGCCACTAGAGACCCCATACAAGGAAAGCTCAGCCCAAATTGGGAAGGGCCCTACAAAATAACATCATGGCTAAGAAAGGGCACCTACCATTTAGAGACGCTGGACGGGCAGAGGTTACGCCATCCGTGGAACGCCGAGCATATCAGAAAGTACTATCAGTAGAAGATAGCATGAAGAATGTTACTCTTCATTTCTAGTTTATTTCTTTTAATCTTTTATCTTTGTTTATTTTTACCTACAAAATATTTTAAAGTCCAAAGGGATGAGGTTTATTATTTTTAGGAACAGTGTGTTACTTATATATGCATGATAATAAGAGGAGTTTATTCAAAAACAACTGAAAAATTGGTTGTGTAAACAGATCTACTGTCAAGTGGACGACCTTATTACTTAGCCCACAAAGTGGATGAATCTACTATTAAGTCCATAAAGTGGACGACCTTATTACTAAGTCCATAAAGTGAACGACTTTACTACTAAGTCCATAAAGTAGACGACCTTATTTCTTAGTCCACAAAGTGGACGAATCTACTACTAAGTCCACAAAGTGGATGACCTTATTACAAAGTCCACAAAGTGGACAACCTTAATACTTAGTTCGCAAAGTGGACGAGTCTACTACTAAAATCCACTGTGTGGACGAATTTGACACCATCAACAAAGTAAGTTTGCTAAAACCACAAAGTTGACAAGTTCAGTAAGTTGACGAGTCCCTTACAAAGCCCGCCAAAAAAAAGCTGACGCCATAAAAACACCAAATATAAAGCAACATGTTAGGAGTAATGAAGATTGATACTATAAAATAAAATTATGTTTTTACAAAAAGACCCAAAGCAGCAGGCATCAAGCATTGAAATGCTTTACAATAAAAGGACCAAAACAAGGGGCATCAAGCATTGAAACATATTACAATAAAAGAAAAAGGCTCAAGTTCATAAAGCTGGAGGAGTAGCTGACGGAGATAAGGTAACAATTGGTGTAGAGGCATTTTTAGCATTGGGATTTTCTTCATGGAGATTCACTGACGGAGCTAAGGTGACGAACTTGTCTACGGCAGGTTGAGCAAGGACGAAGCTGCCATCCCTTAAGTCCACCTTAAGCTGGGTAGTCTCATCGGTTTCCTCAAAAATGGAATCACCTGTTGGAGTTGATGGTAGGGGCTCATTCATATTGATCCTAGACAAATCCAAGTCAAGGTAAGCAAACTTCACCTGTTTCGGATAGTCCTCGAATCCGTCAACATAGTAAACGGCACAGGCATCTATGAAAGATTGAAAGTCCTTAAACTCCGTCACAACGTCACCCCTGGCCGTTTCCACTTGACTTAAATGTCCCTTCAACTCCTTTTCTGCCGTTAGCTTAGCCTTTTCTTCCAATTTCCGCTAACAACTTTCCTTCCCCAATTTTTCCTTCAGCTCCTTCATCTCACTACCAAGAAGTTTGCTGGCCTCCTTATACTGCTGCTGTGTATCTATCAGGTTCTTGATAGGCGTGTGCAAACGAGTAACCACCCCCTCCTTTGTAGCACCCCTATCTTGCAAGGTCTTCATTCGAACCATGGCCTGCAGGACACAAAAATGGCATCAGTTCCCTGAAAATTCGTCTAAATGTCAAAACATGAGGAAGGAAGTATACCCGAGCAAGATCAAATAACCCTAATGACCCTATCTCATCTGTTGCCTACTCATTACATAGTTCTATCTCCTCGTCTTTTAGAATGGATTATGCCACCTCCACATCATAATCCTTGTGAGTAAGAAGGTGACGGATGGGATCAAGGCTGACGGTGCCTGATGCCGTCATCAGGCCTTTGCCTACCCCGTGGGAGGATTTTGGAGACGATTTATTTTTAGAGGGTTTACCCCCAGGGGTAATGGCCACCTTTTTCCCAAAACGGGCTTCCTTGTCGTTAGCTTTTCTCTTGGCTCCTACCGTCCCGACGGCCTTAGGGTCTAACCAAGGTGTCAACTCCCCTCTTCCTTTCTTCTCCTCCTCTTTCTTCTTAGCAGCGATAGCAACACAGACTCTTAGTTTAGCTGCCTCCATTTCTATAAGAGACGGAGGGTGAACATTTGAAAGAAAAAAAAAACGATGCAAGAGAGATTGCAAAAAATTGGGAAATACTCACGACGACGAGAATAGGCGTTTAGTTTACAGGCCTCTGGCGTCGGCTCCGGACCACCACAGTATAAGTGTAAAGCATCAAGTGTGATAAGGTCTCGACAGTTACGATCATCCAACAAGATGGCCGTCACCCACCAAATGAAATCCTCTTGCTCCAAGGTAATGCGTGGATGAACATTTGTTGAAAGGGAAAATTGATGAAATTAGAAATCAAAAAGAAAAATGAGTCGAGTAGAGAGGTAGACGGGATCAACCTGAATCTCTGACATATGTCCAAGTATTGTCAAAACCATGAGGCATCGTCCTCCACTCATCCTGACAGCATACCCAATTCGTCCCCTCTACAAAAAAATATTTGCCCTTCCACTTCCTGTTCGAGTCGGGCATGTCAATACCAACTTTAATTCCTTCTTCCTTACCGCAAAATGATATATTCCTTAGGATGAGGAGATGTGCTGGGGACGATAGCACCAAAAGAATTCGTCTAAGGTTTACTGACGGTTCCCACCACTTAGACGACCCCACAATATCTCGGCACTAATAAATGTCCACCAAGCATTAGGAGCAATCTGGCTAATGAATATTCCCAAGAAATTGGCTAGCTGACGATGCAACGCCATTAGTGGCAGCCTCAAGCCTGCCGCGAACATGGCATCATACATGCCCACATCCGCGGTCCGCCCTGAATAACATCTTTCACCCTCCACAGGTAGATGGATTGGGATGTCGTCCAGAATTTGATAACGAACACGTAGATTATTAAAAATGTTGATTGACAGTGACGGCAAGAATTCATTGATGGTCCAGTTGGGAGGTAAAATAAAGGGACGATCGTCCTCAGAGGCTCCCGAGGTCCTCTTTAAGATTTCCCCGTCAGCCTCATCTTTGCCCCCGTCACCCAATCTCTCCTCTTCAGCAGATGTGTTGCCACCGCTCATCTCACCCTCCTCACAACTCTCTACTTCCTCTTCAGAAGAATGAGCTAACGTTTCCCTTTCTGATGACCAGGAGAAGCCCTCCTCGAGTTCACGACCTGATGGGAAAACCTCGTCGTAACCCTCTCCCTTGCGGATCGACGATTGTTCATTCGTCGCTTCTCTAGACATCTGACTACCTACAAGCGACAGATTCATTCTAAAAGCCTAAGACGATGACCTCACTATAGAGACTACAAGGTAGAAAGTTGAAAGTAAAAAGAATAAAAGGAAGAAGAGCTTACCGATGGATGGTTCCTTGAATGGAGTGACAATCCTATGGCAACAAAGGTGACAGAGCTGTTAAGTAGACGAACAGGAGTTTTGGAGGTGACGCTCTCTCTCTCAAAATCAGCAAATATTGGAAAGTATAAAATGAGAGAAGGGGTGAGATATATATATATATATATATATATATATATATATATATATAAGGAAAAAGGGCACGGAAGACGAAGCGACACGCTCGTCCAGGATCGAGGCCAATTAGTTCTGGCCACGTGTCCTAGCATTTAATGGGGGCCGGCCTGAGATGTCACGACTTTCTTGAGTATGTACTCCATAACCAGTCAGAAAAGGCTAACAAGGCTATGGAGTAGGGGGCAGCTGATAAAGGTAATTTTGTAGATAATGCTAAGATGACAAATCCCATGGTACCAATTGGACTTCCTACAACAATGGAAGGCTGCATCTCAAAAGCAGACGACCCTAAAGCTGACGACTATGTAGTTGACGATCTCAACCTACAAGCAGATGACCTTAGAAATAAGCGGTGTCAAGCTGATGGAAATAAGCTAAAGAAGTCAATTAAACTCCCGTCCGCAACCTTACTTGACCTCGTAAGGAGGATTTTTGTGCTACACGCCTAACTCTAATTAAGAAGACTCCTATAAGGAAAAAGACTTAAAGAGATATGCAAAATCCAAGAGTTACTCTCCTAGAAGGAAAGAACTTCTTGACCAAGGCATGAATTTCGGTCCTACACTACTATAAATACCCTAAGACCCTCACAAGACAAGGTACGCATAATTCACCTCAGCTCTAGCACTTTGGAGTTGTGAACAAGAGATTTCTCTAATTTGACCGTCGAAGGATATTTGGCTAGTGCCACACCGGTACTCCTCTTGAGGTCTTCAGCTTTTGTGTTGTATAGGTACTTCACCAAGAGCACGTGAGGACCTTGTGGCTTACTGATGATTTTGAGCATCATCACATCAAATAGCAACGCTTAATTAGTTACAAATTTTTTGTCTTAAGAAAGATGTTCTATCTCCCTACATGTTCGTCTGGCTTAGTGGTTCGAAAATGTGTGTATTGAAAAAATAGTGATGTTAGAAGTTGTGTTTTCAAAGAGTGTTTTTCAAAAGTGCAATTAAGCCTTTATTATTATAACTAGTGGATGTTCCACGCGATGCACAGATACTTTATACTTTTATTTTAAAATAATTTCTAACTATTCTTTTTGGCCTTAAGACACTTATCTTATATTCAATTATATTATATTAAAAGGAAGAAAATAAAAAATAAAACCAAAATTATTATGAATATACATAACTAAGAATATGAATATATGTACGTAGCCTAAATGAATTTACAATTATTTAATTATTTTGACTAATTAAAGTGTACAATATTACGATAGGAAGAGGAAAGAGCAAATTGATGTGGCACTTAATAATAAGAGTCTTATTATAAAGATTGTAGAGAGTCTTTCAAAATGTGTGTTATATTTTATGATGCTAACCCATATTTTGGAAAATGTGGGAAAAAAAATTAATGTGGAAGGGTCACACTTGGGTCATAGTATGTAAAGTAATAAGTTAATATGATTAAGTAAAGTATATTTTACTTAGTTAATATGATTAAGTAAAGTATATTTTAATAAGTTAATAAGTTAATATGTAAAGTATATTTTTTGATTTTAATTTACTTTTAAACTATAGTGTATCTTTTAAATAACAGTAAAAAAGAAGAAGTTAATATGAATTTTTTGGATGACAGTAAAAAAAAAATTAATGAAAAGAGGTTAAAAATGTTAAATGAAATATTAGAACACCACATTGCAAGAACTTATGCACTCTTGCATGAGATTTTTGCTTTTATATAATATATACATTGATTGATTGATTGATTTGTATAGCTTAACATTTTTCTCATATTATAATCAGCATTACTATTATTCAAAGAAGATATTAAAAATAGGGGAAAAAAATACTTTCCTCCTTTATATTTGTAATAGTTCACAATTCTTTAAAATCAACAATGCAATCCTTAAACTTTTGCTCTTTCTTGCAATATACAACTAATAATTTTTTGAAAATATTCTGTTAGATTTGGCTAAGAAAGTAACAGATTAGAAGTATTTGTTCATTTTTCAAATATAAAGAGTGAAATTATTTGGTTTTAAAAATAAGGAGGAAATTGTGAACTAGTAAGAAATATACTTGTTCCCCTTAATAAAAAGAGGGGATGAACTTCTTAGTAAGATGATGATGATGATGATATTGATACGAGTGAAACATACCATATTGCTTCATCCATTGGGCAAAGAAGGGGAAGAAGAGCAGCACAATTGTGGGAGACGACGGGTCCACTTGCGGGGGCCGAATTCACTGTGGTAGATTTGGCTCTCTTCATCTCCCTAATATTTCCGCGTAGTAAAGTTGGTGGTGGTCCGGTGATGCCTTGCTTCCCTAACATAGATCGAAACCTCTTCGGCTTCACCACCAGCGCATTATACAAGCGTAGTAACAATCCAATGAAACCAAGCACTGCAAGGGAAATTGTAGCTCCATGGGCCAATTATTTTTTAAACAATTATTATAATTTATATATTCAAATGTTCCTTCAACTTGGTTTGGCTCATCTCTAAGCTCAAGAGAGAAGAGGCTGAATATATTCTATATAGTCAGCGAATGTATAATGTATTCATCAAGGTGTAATACAATTCAGCAGAGGAGGTCGCCTCAACGTATAGCCCTAGGTAAAATGAGTGTCAACTACAATTTTCTAACATTTTATCTTTGCAATTTAATGAAAGTTAGGTTTAGAAACTATGATTGTGTTAAGTGGCTACACTTAAATTGTAGAAATTTTTTTAGATAAAAACAAAAGCTTAACTGTTTGTACCGATTTTCCTATAATTAATTATTTTGGATAGACACGCGAGTTTAAAGGTTCTTGATTTTTTTTACTATTATTTTTTTTCTTAACATTTTAAAGATATATAGGTACATATAGTTATTTTTTCCTCTTCTTATCTCATTTTTTCTATAATTTGAATTCTTCCTCTTATGGATTTCTTTTTATTATTAATTTATTGCTTTTTATTAATAATTTATCAAGTGAATTAACATGAGAGCTCTTATTTTCATGTTTTTTTTTTTTTTGGAAACCTAAGATTAAAAAAGAATTAATATTATCTTTAAGTTCTAGCTGTGGTCTTGCCTTTAAATAATATAGGTGTTGTCGTGACCATAATAAATTTTTTTTTTTTGGGTAAAATACTATATTGTAAACTCATAATAATTCTTAAAGTTTAGTGATGAAAAATAAATTACTAATAAAGTTTTAAATTAAAATAATATTTTATTTTCAAATATTCATTTGCCTTAGGTGGGCACGGGTTTCCAATCTTGGGCTGTCTTGTGGTATCTTTGGGGTCACTAGGCCCTCATTGAGGTTGCTCCTGCCGTGGCCCTCGTGCCACCATGAGTTAATTTGTGGTTTTGATGGCCTTGGACTCCAGCCCATGCATGGATTTTGGCTCCGTGTGACCTGGCTCTTGAAGGTCGTGAAAAAATGGCCCAATGGGTTATGAACGCTTTCCTTTTTTTGTTTGGTTAAGAATTCCAATACTTATATCACATTAACCTTCCCCACTCCTTTTTTTTTTTTCTTTTTTAAAATAAAGTTTCAACTTATGACATTCGCTCCTAATAATAACTCTTTATCATTAGACCAAAACACCAATCAATTTTTGGTGTAGATAAGGATTAAATTCCAGATTTTTTATTCAACCATCAGAGACTTTACCAATTGAGCTAACTAGAACCCACAAGAATGAACACATTTGAATTCAAAATTTATTTTTCCTAAATATCTTTATGCAATATTTTTTTTATAAAGATTAGGGACTATTATTAATGGAAATAAGTATTCAGAAAAATGATATGCTGTGTGAAACATTTCCTTATACTTGTTGATGGTGCATTTCCTTATACTTGTTGATGGTGCAAATGTATCATAAAAGTTGATAAGATTGAAAAAATAAATTTATAACCAAACCTTCTCTTTTTGGAGAAGATAACCAAATCTATTAAGAAAATGAAAAGATATAAAATAGTCTAGGTTGGTTTTTTTTTTTTTTTTTTGGTGGAGAATCTAGTCCAAGGTGGTGTTGAGTGATAAGCAATAAGATTAAAACACACTTGGAATTAATTTGTCCCTTGGAATTTCGTTAGTTTTCAATCATGCAAGATAATACTATAGTATTTGGCCAAGGCCAAACTATCAAAATAGATTTTTCTTTAAAAAAAAAAGAAAAGAAAGAAGAAGCTTCAGATGATGTGTGCGTAATAACGGCCTGCAAGGGTATGAGGCATTTCAATTAGGTTGTAGCAAAGAAATTACAATATAGCATTTGACCAAATTGATTAAAAAAGAAATAGCTATCAGCTGGTCGTTGTTGACAGCAAAATTGTTGGTAAAATGAAAACTTGGATACGTCATTTGGGAGTCAATTTGAATTGAATCTGGAATCCCAGTGGAAAATACCATCTTTTCTTCACCTAACGCGTAACGACCCACCAACTAATTAACTGGTAGTGGTCGGTTCCTCAGTCGCATATTCCACACGAAACAACCCCACACCCCCCCCCCCCCCTCTCTTCAAGATTTATATTAAAAATACTTTATTATTATTGATGATTCCAAAATCGTTAGTCAAGATGTTCGTTCAGATGAAGGGTGACCCAAGTTCGCTAGCAATCCTGCAAAAAATCAGAACATGAAACTTTGGCTCAAGTGGCCATCGGTGTAGTGCTGGCCACTAAGTACCCGTTTGGGTATTTGTTTTGCGTCCACGTTTGGACGCAAACGCGTTTCACCATTCTTTTTTTTTCTTTTCTTTTCTTTTTTTTTCGTTTTTGCTACAGGGGGACAAATGCACTGTGTGCGCACTGTACGCGACTGTTCATGCACTTTTTCAGAATTTTTTATTAAAAATGGATCTCGCAGTACTATTCACATATTTAAAAATTATTTTGCTACAGTGTTTTCAGTTTTCAGTTTTCAATTTTCAACAATAAGTTCTCTTCAAACAGACCCTAAGTCTCTAATGGTAAAGTTAGACAAGAGTCGAGGCGAAAGGCCAATCTCAGAACTTTGATCTTAATGTGTTTGTTTTTTGTACCTTTTCTTGGGGTGTGGTTAACCTTAAATAGGACTTTCTCTCTTCTAGCCGTTGGTGTCATTTAATGGGAACTTGAACGCCTTCTCGTAACGTTTCCCAGGTTGTTTAATGAGGGGGTTATGGAGACCTCAACGGTTGTCTATCCAATGGTTCTATATTTTTTGCTTGCTTTAAAGTGCCTTCCCTCGTCCCTCCTGGACGAGGGAGATTATTGGGTTCATCAACTTCTAACTCAAAGAATGTTTTAATGTTGTTGAAACTTGAAAGACCAGAGATTACTTAAAACATATTTAATAATGTTTCTTGTCGACATTTGCACATTGTGAAATATCATGTTTACCCTATATTTTTTTTCTTTAAAAAAAAGTTTACCCTATATTTTCTTGTAATGTTTTCTTGACAAATAGTGATAAAATGGTCGTCTATTCTACAAACCATCCAAGCAAGTGACGAGTTAGGTATGGACAAGCGTAAGCACATTAATCCCAAACATAAATCCAGCATTTAATGATCAAATGATGAATGGATACAGAACCGTTATCGTTGCCCACTTCTATACACTTACTGGCTCTTACAAATCTTAAATGGCTAGGATTAAGTGATCATTACTAAGCCTTTAATCCTTCAGATTAGGTGCAACGTAAGGTGAGGCCAACAGATTGGATATTTGCTCACACAAAATCTATAAAAGCCAGGAGAGACAAGTAAGTGATTCATTCTTAAAACACACACACACACACACACACACACAAAAATTGCTTTATAGATTATTGATTTCTAAAGAGTTTAATCTAATTTAAGAATCGGAGGGTCCCTAGCAGGCCCCAAACCGGTGTCATCATCTACTTGGTATTTTCTCATAACAGGAACACACATCATCCAACGGTACTAATGAGGAACATACTGAAGAGACGAAATAAGCCGTTGAATTTTCTACTGACTAAGTTCCTTAGAACTGATGGATTCAACCACAACTGTGCCGTCAACCCCAGTGGTGATGGCTCAACAAATCCAAGCACTAACAAGCAATGTGCAAGAATTGATAAAACAAAATGAAGACTTGAAGCAGTGAGTGCGTCCAGAGGGCACTAATACGTCACAGTCATGGCGTAACCGCAATGACAACGACAACGAAGCCCATAGCTCAGGAAACAATAGAAGAGAGACTTCTGAGCACATTGCACAATCGACTCATGGCAATGATCAAATGATGAAAAACATGAGGAAGGAGTTAGACAAAGTCAAGAATTCCATAAAAGGAAAGACGATGATAAACCTTGATGACATGATCAAGAGGACAGACTTACCCTTCACTACTAGCATTTTGGAGTGCCCCTTACCTCCCAAATTTTGTCTCCCACAGCCAGAGGTTTACAATGGCACTAAAAATCCCCTCGATCACATAGGGGCATTCAAGACAGTATTAAACCTCCAGCAGACCCCAAACGAGGTAATCTGCAAATCTTTCCTAGCAACCCTTAGAGGAACAGCAAAGGTGTGGTTTAGCAAGCTGCCATGGCATCTATCGTAAACTTTGAGCAGCTAAACGACTTTTTTGTTCAACATTTCATTGGGGGCCAACGCCATAAGAGTCTCATCTCATACCTACTAACTGTGAAGCAACAAGAAGGGGAAACCATGAGAGAATATGTAAACACTTCAACAAAGCAGTGTTGGAAATTAACGAGGTAGACGATTAGGTGATAATGATGACCTTCTAAGTAGGGTTGAACAATCCTAACCTCATTTTCTCTCTAAGGAAGACCCCACTGACCTCGATGACGGGTCTGTTATTCAAAGCGTAGAAGTATATGAATGGAGAAGATGCATTAACTGCAAAGGGATTGGTGGAAAAATGAAAGAAAGAAGAGAATGTTGAGTCGCAGGGCAAGGAAAGGGATCACAAAGACAATCTCTCAAACACCAAGGCCAGCAAAAGTAGTCCGGAAGCACCATCAAAGAAAAAACTGAATTTTACTCCTTTACTAATGCCCATGGACAAAATCCTTATGCAAATAAAGGATGACCCTGCTTTGAAATGGCCCAAACTGTTAAGTTCATCCTCAAAATGAAGAGATCCAAAGAAGTACTACCGTTTTCATAAGGATCAAGGTCATTACACTGATGAATGTCGAGATTTGAAGGAGTAGATAGAGGAATTAATCCAAAAAGGGAAAATTTATCAAGAAAGACTACCCGACCTACCACTGAACAGAAGAGAAGTCTATTGACGACCAAAAAGAAGATGAGTGGAACCATCCTAAACAAGTCGTAGGAGAAATAAGGACAATCACTAGAGGACTTGTCGCGGGGGGGTCATATAGGTCTTTGAGAAAGGCAGTTCAAAGACAAGTCAATAGTGTTCATATAAAGCACTTGATAGCCAAACATCATTGCACAGGAGATGAAGACATTATTTATCCTGAACGAGATGCAAAGAGAGTTAAGTAGCCACATGACGACCCGCTCGTTATCATGCTAACCATTGAAGGGTACAACACCAAGAGACTTTTGGTAGAAAACGGAAGCTCAGCAGACGTGATGTACATGATGGCATTCCTACAGATGAGGTTAGATCCAAAACGCCTCAAGCCTTTCAGGTCTCCTCTAGTCAGTTTCAGTGGGGACCGTGTATATCCAAAGGGTATCATTTCCTTATTGATTAAAGTAGGGACTTACCCAGCCCTAGTAACAAGGGAGGAAGACTTTCTAATTGTTGTCTACCTTATAATGTGATTCTAGGACAACCAACCCTTAATTGCCTCAAGGCCGCAACTTTTACATATTGCCTAAAAATGAAATTTCCACCCCCTAAGGGATTAAAGAAATCTGTGGAGACTAGTTTTTAGCTGGGGAATGTTACCAAGAAGTCCTAGCGTCCAAGGAAAATCACATTTGGATGGTGGAGGAAGAGCCGCCCAAGCTCATGGAAGAAGCGGAGAATATAGAGTTGGTGGAAGAAGATCCTTCCAAAAATACCAAGATAGGAATGAGCTACAACTGTCCTTAAAGGACAAAATGGTGAAGTTCTTGAAAAAAAAAAAAAAAAAAAAAACTTGGATGTCTTTGCATGAAGCCATGAAGATATGCCGAGAATTGACGGAAATGTGATAGAGCATTGCCTTAATGTCGATCCAACAAGAATCCCATCCAATAGAATCGATGGGTATTTGCCCCAAAGCAGAATAAAGCAGTTATGGAAGAAGTAGAAACGCTCTTGATTGTGGGATTTATTCAAGAGGTCTATTACCCCGAATGGCTCGCCAATGTTGCCATGGTGAAAAAGTCCAACGGAAAGTGGAGAATGTGTGTGGACTTCACAGACTTAAATAATGCATGCCCCAAAGACAGTTTCCCCTTCCCAGAATTGACCAGCTCGTTGATTCAACAGCTTACCATGAACTACTAACCTTCATGGATGCTTTTTCTAGTCGTTGAGGTCTAAAAAATCATGACACAAAGCCTAAAGAAATAACACTTTAGGCCAACCCCATGGAAAGTAAAATTGAGAAAAAAAATGGATTAGGCTCACAAAAAGAAAAGGACGGTAGGCCCGATGGATTAGAGGCCTCCAGATCCATGAAAGGGCAAGTTTTAAGGTCCATGAAGCAAAAGGAAGAAAGAAAAGGGCTCAGTCTGCCCGAAACAGAGGACCAAGGGAAGTCTAGTAGAAAGAGCTGGGCTGGGATCCCGGAAATTGTCAAAGGCTTAGGATCTCTAGTGTGTGCAGCACGGCCAAAGTGAGGTTAAGACAGCTCAAAAGGGGAACCAAAAGGCACAAAGAACGAAGGATAGATATGTCCTTCTCAAGCACTCAGTGATGCAGTACAGAGCTAGAGGGTTTGGATAGCAACAAATCATGAGCAAAAGGTTGGTACCTTGGGGAACCCAGAAAGAAGAGCCATAAAGAGAAGTAGCTGGAAAACCTTCGACTTAGCAGGAAAGGACTTGGCTCACTGGAAAAAATGACAAAAAGGGGAGGGGTGGCCAAAAAGGCTATATCTGAAAAAAGGAAGAAAGAGAAACCTTGAAGAAAGCGAAGTTAAAGGTCAGCTCCCCCAAAGACACTTTAGAATGGAAGGTTAGTAAGGCGCATTCGAAGGGAAAAACACCAAAAGAAGAGAACTATGAGAAACAAGGAATGGGTCGGCCACCAAGCTACTAGCACGCTATAGGCTCTGTTATCCAAGAAAGCAAAGAGAGGGAACCAATGGTACTCCAGAGCCCTGAGGTGACGCTATATAAGGAAGAAGGTAGTAACAGTGAATGACACATTTTGAGCAATAGTGAAATCATAATAGAATCAAAAAACTCTATCAAAACTCTAAGAAAATAAAGAAATATCTCCCGATATCCCAGAAACAGCCATTATAGTACATACTTAGATTCAAAATGATTCAAACTTTGCAAGTCTTAAAGGCTTCAATAACCATCTAAGTCTGTAATTTTTGAGCTTATTTAGACCTTGTATCATGTTTTAGTGAGCACATTGTAATTCATAATTAAGAAAATTAATGGAGTATTTCTTATTGATTTGAGGATCCCTAGCAATTATTTTACTTGTTTCTCCTTATTGCATTTTGCCTTCCTTTGCTGTTTTCCTTGTTGTTCAATACATATATTCTCACTTGTTAGTGTATACGCATTGCAGGAACCTTACCCTGTGCACCACTTGGTTTGTAAACAGCTTATTTAGCTGCGGTAAACCAAACCCAGTCCCTTCAAACTATAACAAAAGGGCCCCGAGGTCCTTGCTCTAGATTGGGCCTGGACATCATCCAAAAAACGACCCTCACATTTTGGTGCTGAGGACTGGGTAAAGAAGGAGGAAGAAGCAGTTCCTTCACAGAGCATGGCTCCAAGAGCAAAGAACAACAAAGGTACCAATGTGCCACCTACGGCATCTGAACCATTAGGAGAAAACGAAGTAGCCTGCAGACAGAGGTACGAGGTGCCTATAGTAGAACAGGAAGTTGTATCAGGACAAAAGGGCGCAGGATAGGAGCCAGACCACATGGCTCGAACGGCAGAGTGTTGAAGGATTTGCAACGAGAGATTCACCTCCTTAAAAAAGGCAAGACACAGGAAATCAGGGACAATGTTCCCCTTGTGGTCAACCAGGACAGAGCCCAACTAGAAGAAGGGTCAGCCATAGAAGGGGGAGCCAACCTTTAGTACCTAACGCTGGAAGATGTTAGTGCCCTTTTGGAACAAGAAAGGGAAAAACTCTCAAGGATTCCCAAACAATTTTCTCGGGATCCCCCATTCCCACCGGAGCTCCTTGGTAAGCCATATCCCAAGGGATACGAATCCCCAAAGTTCCATCCTTTTGATGGAAGGAAGGAAGTGTTGTTGAACACGTAAGCAGATTTATTCACACTATGGGCCCTTACGCAGGAGACAGAGAGCTGTGCCTAAGGGAGTTTGCTAAATCCCTAGTAGACAGAGCATATACATGGTACACCACGCTAAAGCCTAGGTCCGTTAAGACTTGTGACGAAATGATGGAGAGGTTTTGTGCAAAATACTACCTGGGTGAAGACAAGGTCACCTTCCAAAGCCTTCAGATGGTGAGGCAAAGGCCTAGGGAGGATCCTGTCCAATTCATTAAAAGATTTGAAGATGTTTCCTTGGACTGCTATGGAGACCACGAAGAGAAGGAGCTCGTGGAAACCTGCATATCCAACATGCTCTTTGATTACAGGCTCAACCTTGAGAGTTTATGCATAACTCAGTTCGCGGACTTGCTGTAAAGAACTAGAAGGATAGCACAAACTATGAGGACAAAGAAGATGCCAGTACCCTAGGCCATGACAGCATTAGTGGGAGAAAAAAGGAAGAGGCCTAAAGGGAAAGTATTCGAGGAACCACCAATAATCCCATGTACCATAGAAGAATTGAACCATGTCCTGGACAAATGGATTGGGGATAAAGTTATTAGGCCATTCACCGTGTCCAAAACACCAATTGAGGAAGAAAGGAAGAACCCTTTGTTTTGTAAAATTCATAATTATGTCAAGCACTCCACCAAGGACTGCTGGACCCTTTATAGGCTTTTTCACAAGAAGCTAAGGGAGGGAACCTAGAGCTTACTCAAAAGGAACTAGAAGTGCAAGGAAACCCCCTACCCAACCATAAAGGGAAGGGGGTGGTGGCTGTAGCGATCCATGGAAACTCAGCAGAAGCAAAAGAACCTAAAGGATCCTTCCACCCAAGCACAGTTAGGACTCTCCAAAAGAACCCTAAGTTCAAGTCGCTATTCAACCAGCTGGGGTTCGGGCCAGAAGCAAGAAGAGTGGCCATGGAGTCCCTCATAAGTATAACAGCAGATTCCGGAATAGAATGTTTCACAGTAGAGTCCCATGCCAGTCGAGCTTATTTAGAAACAATCAATGCAATAACTTTCACTGATGAGGACATGGAGGTTGAGCATCCAGACCACCATAGACCCCTTTATCTAATGGCAACCATAAATGGTGTCTAGGTCAGAAGAGTATTGGTAGACATAGGGGCGTCACTCAACCTCATAGCCTTGAGTACCCTAGAAGCTGTGGGACTAACCTACAAAAGGATCTTGGGGGCTCCCATGGCGATAATAGGATTTAAAGGATCAACAGAATCGATTGAAAGATATGTGCAGCTAGCTTTAAGAGTAGGACCTATAGTAGCCCTAAAAGATTTCACGTGATCAATTAGGGGGTTTCCTACCATGTACTGTTGGGACACCTATGGCTCCACAAACACCGTCTTATCCCATCCACATACCATCAATGTGTTAAAGGGAGACTGAATGGGAAGCCCGTAAGGATCCTTGCCAACCACAGCCCTTTCAGCCAAGGGGAGGTGAACTTCGTGGAAATAATGTTTTACAATGAGTTGGAACCAGATGATGAGAGCCCCACGCTAAGAACCCCAGAAGCACCTATCTTGGAAGAAAAGGAAGAAGGGGTACCCATGACCTGAGAAACCTCCTAGAAAGAAAAAGGCAAAAGAAAGAGCCTAGCTCCTCAAGATCTAGGGAATGTGTTGTAGTGCGAGAACCTAGAGGGAGGTTAATTTATCATTTATAAAGATGCACGGGCACTGAATGCATCATGCAAAAGGGCCTTGGACTACCAGATTGCATGATAGCCTAAAAAGAGATCCTAGAGGAACCAATCAAGGAGGCCCAAATTTAGCATGAAGAGGAACTAAGGGAGATAAACTTGGGAGTTGAGCTGGGACCCCAGAAGCTTGTTTTCATTAGTAGTCAACTGACAGCACAAGAAAATGAGCAATTAGTGGCCTTACTCCAGAAGTACATGGATGTGTTCACGTGGACCTATGATAAGATGCCTGGTCTAGACCCAGGGCTGGTGGTCCATTTTCTCAGCGTGGACCTAGGAGTCAAGCCAGTAGTCCAGCCAACCAAGGTCTTTCACACAGATGTAGAAGCTCAGATAACTAAAGAAGTTGCTAGCAACTGGTTTTGTCAAGCCCATCCAACACCCCAAGTGGCTTTCTAACATCGTACCCATGAAGAAAAAGAATGGCCAAATTCGTTGCTATGAGGACTTTCGCAATCTAAACAAGGCATGTTCAAAAGATGAGTTCCATCTACCTAACATTGACCTCCTTGTAGATTTAACTGTAGGAAGCTCTATGTTTTCATTCATGGATGGGTATAGTGGGTACAACCAAATCCGCATGGCTACCAAAGATGCAGAGAAGACGGCATTCAGGACCTCAATTGGGAATTTTTATTACACTGTGATGTCCTTTAGCCTAAAAAATGCAGGGGCCACGTACTAGCAAACCATGACGGTTATCTTCCTTGACATGATGCGTAAGGAGATGGAAGATTATGAGCATGATATTGTGGTGAAATCAAAAATTAGGACAAGACACCTTCAGGTACTTGAACAAGTTTTTGAAAGGTGTAGGAAGTACAAACTAAGCATGAACCCTATGAAATGTGCCTTCGGGGTGTCTGCTGGAAAATTCCTTGGGTTCCTAGTACATCACAGAGGTATAAACATGGATCCATCAAAAGCCACAGCCATTGCCACAATGAAAAGGCCTACAACGGTAAGGAAACTCAAAAGCTTATTGGAGAGGGTCTCCTACATTAGGAGGTTTATGCCTGGGTTGGTTTCGGTCACAAGTAGTTTATCCAAACTATTGAAAAAAGGGACTGAGTTCACCTGGGGAGCTGAGCAGCAGGAAGCCTTCCAAAGGATCCAACAGATCATGAATCGCCTTCCTACCCTCCAAGCACCAATACGTGGGCTACCTTTGTTACTGTATTTAGCATCGAATCCCCAAGCAATAGGAGCCCTACTAGCATAGGAAGATGATGATAGGAATGAGCAACCCATTTACTATGTGAGCAGGATACTTAAGAATGCCGAGCCAGGTACCCCAAGATAGAAAAGGCTTGCCTAATGGTCGTCTACGCATCCCAAAGGCTGAAGCGATACTTCTTGGCTCACCAAATCCTTTTAATGACTAAGTCACACTCCATAAAGGCACTCCTTCATTAGCCCCTCTTGACAGGAAGGATAGCACAGTGGTTGGTTTTGCTCTCTCAGTATGACATAGGCGTCAAGACCCTCAAGGCTGTCAAAAGCCAAGCTATAGTAGACCTGCTAGCCCAATTCCCCAGGGATGAGGAATGGTCACTAAGCGAGGAGATCCCCAGGGAAGTGGCAGTGATGGGAAGAAGTAGACGATGAGGTTTGATGGGTCAGCAACGACAACCTCAAATGGACTGGACATTGTATTAAGTTGTGAAGATGGGGACACCCTACCCTTGTCTTTCAAGCTTGGGTTGTCCTGGTCAAATGACGCTGCTGAAAATGAAGCATACTTGACTAGACTGACCATAGCGCTCAGCATAGGAGTAAAACACATGAGAGTTTTAGGAGACTCCAATCTTGTAGTCTCTCAGGTGAAGGGTGACTTTGCATTAAAAGAGTAGAGTCTGGCAGCCTATGGAACTTGGGCGCAGAGGCTAGTGCAAGAATTTCAAACCTTTAGTGTAGAGTATGCCTAGAGGAGTGACAATAGGTTTGCCGACGCCCTAGCCACCTTGGGATCCCAAACGCTAGTTAAAGGAAGTAACACCTCGATAAGGGTAAGTAGGCTAGAACACTCCATCATAGAAGTCCTCAGAAAGATGTTCTCTGAAGCACCAAAACAACAAGATTGGAGAAATGAGGCTAAAGAAAAAAATAAGAGGGTCAGGACACGGAGGGAGCATCAAAGAACTACAAGATCACACTCTAATAGAAGGAGAGCTATATAAAAGACTACCCGGAGGGGTCCTATCTAGGTGCATCAATGAGAAGGAAGGAAAGCTGAGATTAGAAGAACTACATAGCCAAGCCTGTAGGGTTGCAGAAAAGATCAGTTTGTACAAAAGAATGCAACGCATGGGGTACTACTGGCCAAGTATGAATAAGGAGGCAGCAACTATATAAGAGAAGTGCCAAAGAAGTCAACTTTCGATGGATAAGGAAGAAAGCTACGCTGTATTTGTTACAAAAGACTGGAGAACTCCATTCATGGAGTACTTGGCCTAAGGGATCTTACCAATTGATAGGACATTAGCCCACTAGCTCAAAAAACTTGCGGTCAAGTACTTCTTACAAAACGGGATCCTATTCAAAAGGGAGTACAGTAAGGATCCCCAAAGATGCTTGGGACCAAGGGAAACCAGAAAACTAGTGAGGGAAGTCCGTTTTGGTGATTGTGGAAGTCACCCAGGAAAAAGAAGACTCTACAAGCAGTTGCTACTATTGAGGTACTATTGGCCAACAATGAAAAGGGATTCCAAGGAGCTAGTTAAAACTTGCCATGCCTGTCAAGTACTTGGAAATGCAATTCATACGCACCTAAATATACTGCAAGACATGACAACACCGTGGCCTTTCCACACTTGGGGGCTCAATCTCATAGAACCCATAAACCCCCCCTTCTGGTGGTTACATATGGATCCTAGTAGTGACTGAGTACTTTACAAAATGAGTAGAAGCTATCCCTCTAAAAAAGGCCACTAGAGCAGCTGTGACAAACTTCATTCGAGAACACATCATTACAAGGTTAGGGATCCCCAAGAGACTGATCAGTGACAACGGGACCTCGTTCATAAACAAAGACATAAAGGGCCTAACTGAGTCGTATTGCATCAAACATGGAAGGTCTACACCCTACCATTCACAAAGAAATGGCCAGGCTGAGGCCACTAATAGGGTGATTCTAAAGATACTTAAAAAGATGAAGCATGAATATGGGGGAAAATGAAGTGACCACTTGGCAAATGTACTCTGGGCATGCAGAAACTTCGTGAAGACAACCACAGGATTCTCACCGTTCTCTCTAGTCTATAGGACAGAGGCCATCGGTCCTGTAGAATTAGTTTATCCCCACACCAAAAGTGGTACTTGAAGAAAGCCAAAAGGACACCGAGGACACAAATAATGAAAGGAGATTAGCAAATCTGGAAGGGATCGAGGAAGAAAGAGAACTGGCTAGGAAGAGGAGCCAGAGGTAACAGCAAAGGATGACTAAGGTGTATGCACGGACAGTATACCCAAGGACTTTTACTGAAGGGCAAATGGTGCTAAGAACAACGAAACATGTAAGAAGAAACCTCCCAGGACCCTCCAAATTTGTTGCAAAGTGGGAAGGGCCCTACATCATCAGAGAAGCTCATGATAGTGGGTATTACTACCTCACAAAGGAAGATGGGACAGTCTTGACAGAACCTGTAAATGGGAAATGGCTGAAGCAGTACTACGCATAGAAAGGGAAAGATCTCAGTGATGGATAAATACATGTTTGTATCACATACAAAACATACGCAGCGAAAAATATAATGGATCTACTTCATTCATAAATGTTAACACGTACTATGTAAATTTTAGAATTTGAGAACAAGAGAGTGTACCTTAAAGCGGTGAATTTTAAAACCGAAGAACAGGAGCACTTGGGAACACTTACAATTTTCACTCCAATTCTACTAACGCCTAAGATGTGTGGTTTTTCAATCACTTTTCAAAAGGGAGAACGTTTAAATGTCTAACACACCTTACACTCCATTTCAGTATAGTGATGTTACTATTTTACACAAACACAATTTTGTATGTTTCTCCCTTTGTATCTAACTGATTATCTAATTAGGCTAGTCTTTTGAGCCTTTCCAATTAGGCTTAAGTGTATGGCTTGAAGTGGGGCTAAAAAGGACCAATAAGACACTAACTCCAATGGGCCTTGGGCTTTTCTGTCAACTCTTGACAAGTCCAAAATTACCATTAAATATATTTAATACCACTATATATATATATAATTGCACTCTAGGCCTTATTTATAAATTATATCTCAAGACTTTATTGTACATATAACTCCTTCATAAAATATTCCTAGTAACACAAAGTCATGAATGTAGGCTGCCACTTTGTAGATTACTACATCTTAATTTCTTGAGTACTCGATTTAATCATTTAAGTTATTCATCATATATTTATGAAATCCAATTTTATAAATATATAGTTTAGTAACTTCGTACCAAAGTGATTAGACCTAACTCTCTAAATAACAAACTGTAAGGGTCCTTTTTTGGACAGTACTCAGGCCCATGTAGAAATAAGGATCCTGGGAACTTTAGTTGTTGTTTAGTGGACTGAGCTTGGTTCATCGCAGCTAAATGGGGGCTGATTACGAACCAAGTTGTGCGCAAGTCACATAAATCTCCTCAAGTCAAAAGTGTGATTCCTCCTAAACAATAAAATACCATTATAAGTGTTATAGTGCCATAAAATGACCCTTTACTCTTACAAGATAAGTAAAATAAGTATTCACAATGAGAAAGAGATTGAAATAGAGTATTTGAGACTTATCTTTTATTGTATAAACATTTAAAAGAGTTCCTTCATTTAGTACCCCAAGCGTACTGTCGTGGTACCCCTGGTGTACTCTCGTGGTAACTCTGTCGTATAAAGCCTGTAATCCCAAAACGCTAATTCTCTAATTTATATGATTTTTCTCCATGCTTATTATGCAATGAAGTTTTTTTTTTTCCTTTTTCTTTACTTCTATATGTCCTGCATAAAAATACACTACGTAATACACATATCTTCAAATAATTGTTAGTTTCTTAGATTAGGATACGTATTTTAATACATATACATATATATATATATATATATATATAAATGAATTTCATAATAATGATTCAGTCATGAGGATCTTGGCCCCAATTCTCACAAACTTAGTGTTTTTGCAGAAAACTTGTGGGATTTGGAACTCAAGTCCAAGTGGCTTTGCTTGGGCATTGCCTTCCAAGATAGTTAAGTGAAGAGGATTTTTGTGGGAGAGAGTGATATCTGATGTGTTCATGTTTTTGGCTCATATTTCTTTGGAGGGTAAGTGTTATTTCAAATAATCTCAAGGATATGAGACAAATTCCCTACTCCTTAGTTCTCTCTTTTGTACTCTTTTTTTCTCTTCTTTACTGGGCTTTTAAAGCTCTAAGAATATATGTTTTAAACCTCTGAACTTTTCCCCTGAATACCCAATTTTCTCTCATCCGTCTCCCCCCCTTTCTGCTATGAGAATGTGTTCCTTTTATAGCAGACCTGATCTGGTACCCCGAGAAAGGACGCTTCAGGTCTGCTGGGTAAAACTCTATCTTCTGTGACCTGAAAAGTTGCATTGGGTAGAGGTTTAGATTATTTAGGAAATTATAACTTAAAAGGGGCATTTGACTTTAGTTACAAATGGAAGATTCCTTCTTGGAAAGTCAAAAGAGAGGTGGGCTACTCAATACAATGGATAAAAACTTTGGTTGAAAGTGACATTTGAGAGGAAAATGTGGGAAGGTGTCATGCACATGGGAGAACTGAGTTTTCCATTGATTCAACATTCCAAGTAAATATATAAACCAAGGGAAAGTTTTGGAATCCTCCTTTCACTAGAAATCACTCCCCTACCGATCAAGCCATTCCTCCTTCACTATCCATTTGGAATCCCATAGGCTTGGACCATGGGTTATAAAGATAATACCTGTTTTTCTTTTGCTGAATTTTTAATGGATTTTTTTTGCTGGAAATCTAAACAAAAATAGGGCCTTGACGTTGATTCTTTTTGCTGCATATCCTTTGGTCTGACCGGGATCCTTGCTGCATGTCCTCTGGTCTGACCGAGATCCTTGCTGCATGTCCTCTGGCTGGGATCCTTGTCCGATATCCTCTTCTTTTTTTCTCTTTTATTATTATTATTTCTTTCTTTTTTCTTCTTTCTGGGATTTTGGGCCTTCATGATCCTTTTTAGCTTCATGAGTTAGGCCTTTTTTTGTTAAGACCCATGGTCTTTCCTTACTTTTTATGGATTGGGTTTTTTTGTGAAATGTTGGTCCTTAACACTGTTAGGACATATGTGGTTCAAGTTGTTTTGAACATATGTCATTATTTTATGTAATTGGCTTATCCTCTGACAAAACACACTTTACTTGTAATTGGGTAGATTTAGGATGTGTTTAACACTTCAAGAAACTGTGTTTCAAGATCAAGTGTTGAAGTCATTAAATCTAACCAAGAAACAAGCTGGAAAGTGAAAGTTATTAAATCTCAACACCTAGGCTCGACACCTGCATATATCGAGCTTTAAGAAGCTATTTCAGCCCCGAGGCTCGACAGCTCCTCGACACCTCTAGCTGTCGAGATTTAAGGAAAACAGATTCTAAGTTCTGTTTTGATTCCAATCCATGGATATGTCTTTGGGACTTCTTTTCTTCTAACCCTAGACATATAAAAGGATTATTTTAAGGGCCGTCAATAAGAGCACAAGTTGCACAAGCATTGAGAAATTCTTATTCAAGCAATTTGTGATCCAAGACAAAGTTCATGCCCTAGTTCATCTTTCTTGTGAAGAAGTTGCTGTGTAATGTGCACCGTAGGGTTTTGTAACCAAGCATCTTCTTGATCATCATCGTGTGGATGAATTGAAGAACTTTGCAGCCAACCACTCTCTCTCTAGTTGGTGAATTGAAGTCGTGTACTGGGATCCGCGCAATTAGTTAGCCACGTACTAGGAGCCATGCTTCAAAAGGAGAAATTGTCACTACGAAAAAAGTCTAATTGGGAATTGGGGTAAGGGTTCAACTATAAGTTGGTAAGGTACTTGAATTTCTTTACTTGTAACTGCTTGTTGTGATAATAATGGAGTTTCAGGAGTGGTGACCTTAAATCACCCGATGGGGTTTTTGCCGTGTAGGTTTTCCCCATTCGTAAACAAATCACCGTGTCAATTTAATTTTAACTGCATACTTTAGTTTATTGGTGATTTGTTTGTGCTACCACGCAACTTGCATGTTAACTTGATCAATTAACAACTTGGCTAATTAATCAATTTAATTCATCACAAGGAGTTTACTCATTTGTGGCCCATCAAACACAAACCCATTAAACTTATCTCAAGGGAATATTTTGTATCTCCTTTAAGAGACTATGAATTCCATCTTGAGAATATATGTTCCATCAACACTAAATGTGGTTGCCCAACAAACTAAGGTTTTGACCGTAACTTTAGATCTCACTCTTAATATATCAAAGCAACCTACACTTCATGATCAGGTCCATTATCCTCTCAAGATTAAGAGTTCATGTAAATATAAGTCATGAGTTTATTATTCATTTGACAGTTATTAGGAGAATAATAAATCTCATATCGGTCCAGTTCAATATGTTTTAACTCTTAAAACATATCAACATACCAACTAGAATTCTCTATTTCTATGATCAAGACAAATCATCATAGTTGATATGTTATAGTCTTTGCAAATGAAATGCCAAATTTCATCACCAACTATGAACTACAATTTTAAGTTTACAAAGAACTTGTGATTTATATCTTCTGTGACTTTTCACATAAATCACATACTATGCATCTCATGGACTATATGATAATGTCCAAATATTCATGTTATCATTATCTTGGATAATAATAAAACAACTTTATTAAAACAACATTAAGTCATACATAATGTCATACATAGCGTCATACATAGCATCATACAATACATCGGAACCCCTTTTCACTTCTCCAGTCCGCCAAGTACTTCATCATTCCTTGCTTTTGTCATGAATTTTATTTAAGTAGTTTTGTCCAAGAACCCATGATAGAAGGATGCTCAACGTTTCTTACTATCTTTGATAACCTTTCTGTGTTCCTTAGATTTGGCAACTATGCTTTGATTCAATGAAACCTCTTTTATTTTCCTTTAAATTATGGCTAAGTTAATATCGCAAAGTCTAAATGTGGGTAGACTTGAGGGGGATACTTGGGCCGATGCCAAAAAAAAAAAAAAGAGAAGGGGAGAACTCCGGCACACGATCCAGGACCCATACCACAATTAGTCCAAGTACATGGCCTGGGACCACGGGCAAAAGTAAGTGCTCGGGATACCTAGCCTAGTACTTGACAAAAGGGGACCTGCCTAGTTCATGATCTTGGACTTCTACAAAAAAAAAAAAAAAAAAAAAAAAAAAAAAAAAAAAAAAAAAAAAAAAAGGAGAAAGTGAGCACCCAATGTTCCCAGTTTAGTACTTATGCAGTGAAGTAATCATCAGGGTACCTGATCCAAGACCTAAAGTAAGACTTTTAGGGACCATGGCCCAGGACTCGGTGCAAAAAAAAAAAAAAAAAAAAAAAAAAAAAGGAAAAACAGTATAAAAAAGGGGGGGGGAGAAGAACAAATCCATATGCTATTGAGAAATAGAAGCAGTCCTAAATAAAATAAAAAAAATTAAAAAAAAAAGGAAGGAAAACACAAATATAGATCCATACGACAGAAAATGAGGAAGAAAAACCAGAAACAGTGTTCAACAAGAAAAAGATAAAACTTATACAGCCCAAATTGTTTGAAAATACACATTTGAACTAAAAAAAAAAAAAAAAGAAAGGGGTGGGGCTAAGGCCAGCAAACGCAAATGCTCCAGCAAGAAGGATAGGTTGAACTTTGCCTCTAAAAGATCCTGCACCACTAACCTCCATTCCAAAAGTTTCTCTTTAGACAAGGAGTCAAGAGAGAAGTTCCTTAGGGAGATCAACACGACACATAGTAGCTGCATCAAAATGTTACCCAAAAACATACCTCCCCTAAAACCACTGGTAAAGTCTCCATCGGCCTTGAGCAACCCCTCTAGTAATGGCAAACCCTCCACAGGCACAGAGAAGCATAAGAAGGTGCCATAGGAAGGCCCAAAGCGATGAAAATGGCTTGCAGGGAGGTTGTTAAACTCCAAAAGATCAAAGTGGGCCAGGAAGGTAGGGAGCCCTGAGTTAGAATCTGAAATAGCCGCTTCTGGAGCCTCCCCCATTATTGCATCTCCACCTATAGGGATTAGGGAACTGTCAACCTTCTGGATCATTCGAGGGATTCTTGCCTGAGATTCAGCAATCTAAGTAGATCCCACAACCACCTCAGGAACCACGAGCTCAGGATCTCCAGCACCTATGTCAACAATTGTAGAAATAGGCATAGTTCAAAAAGGAGAATAGAGCTAAGAAAGAAAAAGATAAAGTAAAAAAAAAAAAAAATTAGAGGACCTATATCGGCTTCCTGTAGTGGGTTTTCCTCCTCTTGCTCCTCTGATTTCTTGGAAGACTCTACTAGAGAACACGCAAAATGAAAGGGGGAGGAAATTTTAGCAAAATGGCTAAAAGAAGGAAAGGATACTAAGGGCTTCGCCATAGGAGGAAAAGGCAAAAGAAAAGGACAAAAGGGGGGGGGGAGCACAATGAAAGAAGAACAACACGCACATTCAAAACCCTTCGATTCCAAAGAAGCAGTGGCCTTAGGGGTAGATCTAGCACTGGTCTAACCTAAAAAGGGAGGAGAAAAGGAGAAATCTATTAAAAAAAAAACGGAGGGATAAAAGAATGGGGGCTCACCTACTCGTATTGATAGAGACATACCCCCCAAGGGTCTTTTACTTAACAAAAGATCAGGCGACACAATTTTGTTGGGGCTAAAAGTCTCCTCAGGCTGGGGATCTTGGGAAATAGGAGGCTGAGATGCTCCAGGATCCTAAACAGCTGGGCGAACAGCAAACGGAGTAAACTGGACACCCTGCATTGGCTGCCCAGTTTCCTTAGGTATACCACCAACAGGAGCCTCCTCTTCCACACCTAGGAAGCCAGCAGAGGAAGCAATAACCATTCCTTCCTCCAAAGCCCTCTTAGTCGGGGGAGGGGGTACTTCCACCTATGAAGAAAAAATATACGTAAGTACGCAATACCAAAAGGGGGTAGGAACAAATAGAGAAAAGCACGAAGAAAACCATACCACATCATCTCCGGACGATTGACTCCTACCTTTCTTGGGGTCTGACTTATGCTTAGACTGCAAGGAGGAAAGTAGTTGCTCATCAGTTAAGAGAGAAAGAGCAAGACATTGCAACAACAGTCACAAGTTACTGCAAAATAAAAAGAGAGAAGAAGGAAAGAGGCCTTGCCCTTCTCTCTCTCTGTATAGAATATCCAATGGTCTTTTGTTTACTACGGGTATGCCTAGAGGGTCCCAAAGGAGATTGGGATATAAGATCAAAGGATCCCAAAAAACCTTAGATTGAAGGACTCATAGGAACCTGAGAAAGAGAGGAATCTACCTTAGTCTTCACTCAAGATTTTGCGTTAAGGAACGCACAACTTCTTTTCCCACTGCGGGGGAACTCGCTCTCTCGAGTTCCTCAAAAATCACCAATTGCTTCTAGGACCTCACAGTCTTTCTCCTCTTGGTTTTAGAGCCAGTCTCGGTGCCCCCAACGCCTTCCTCGAGTTTAGCTTGCTCGACCTTTTTTAGCCTGAGTTCTTTCTCTTTACCTTTACCTGTGGGAGTAGCAGCACCAATTGCCTCTACTGCCCCTCTTTTAATTGGCACCCTAGAAGAAGCACCAACAATAAGGTCACATCTTGACCAAGTTTCTGGAAAATCCTGTGCAACCCAAGCACCCCTAGAGGCATGCCACTCCGCAAACCCTATCTTGCTACTTACGGCAGTAGATACAATACCAGCAGTGTGAAGGGATAGACGCCTATTAGTAATGGGAGCAGAGAAAATATTGAGATTGGGAATTCTCTCAATCTTGCTCAGACCAACATAATCAACAAAAGATTTTTGTACCCGTCTCCAATAGCCAGCGAAACCATTAGAAGAAAAGACTCCCCTCTAAGAGTTGGGAACTACAAACTGAGGACTTCTTTGCGACCGGTAGGAGAAGGCCAGAAGCCTAAGGAATGGATCTAGCGAAGGGAAAAAATGTACTATATCCTTGAAAACTAGAGGGATGTTTGATCGAAACCAAATTGCTGGAGTACCCAATGTGCTGAGTAATGTGTGTATCTAGGGCCACTAGAGGAGGGCACCAGAAGCCAAAAAGGACTAACACAAGCTAAATAAGTCAAATTGCCTTCATCACCTCGGTGGAAATCATAGGTGTTCCCTAGAGAAGTGAGAAAAGAAGCTAAAATAGAATCGCAAGCAAACCCAAGGTCGAACTCCCAGGGAAAGCACCATCTTAAATGCCCCGCCTGATCAAAAAGCTTAACTAGGTTGAGATTGCCACCTTTCAGACTGGCCCAATGAAAAATAATTGGATAGCTATCAGTCAAACTACCACAAAGACCTTTAACTACATTAGGGGACCCCTGGAACTTATCTTTTACAAACTTCAAATTCCTACATTTTGCTAAAGTAACTAAAGAGCGATCCCACATGAATACCTGAAGAATGGCATAGTGGAGGGATGAGGTGATCGCATAACAAGAGTCACCTTCAACTTCATCTCCATAAAGTTAATCCAGTTGAGAATAAACGTGTCCCAAGAACATGGAGGCTAAAGGATACTGAGCACCCTAGGCCAATCTGATGGCCAACGGGAAGAAGGCAAGCTTAACCCTATACCTGGGGAACTCACCGAATAAGAATTTACTGAGCCAAAGTGACAGGAACCCAGCTCGCCTGACTGCCTTGTCTTTCTCTCGCGAAAGGTGCAGGACCCATTTACCCATTCTGGCCGATTTCCCGCTGAGAGAAGCGATACGCCCACCAAAATGACTGAATAGTTTGTCTTCCACCTAAAGATCCTTGACGAAAATACTAATGTTAAAGGGATTCTCATCTCCAAACACCAGAAGAAGAAAATTTTTAACCACGTCCTCTAAGGTGATAGTCAATTCACCAACAGAAAAGAAGAAGGTATGAAGAGAAGGGCACTAACGGCGTACCAAATGCCTGAGCCCTTAGCATCTCTAAAGCCCTCAAAGTTCCTAGAAATCGCCACTTCCCTCAGGATCCTAGTGCGTTCCATACGGCCCACAAATTCCTCATCAGCGAGCTCCTTATCTACCTAAATAGGCCAACTGGAGATCCTCTTAGGGACGAAACAAAGAAGATGGGGACCACCTCTCGAGATCCCTGCCTAATCTGGAGATCTAAAATCATTCTTGGGTTGGGTACCTGAGTGGAATTGGCAAAACCTACCTAGCCGGAGAATATCCAGGCGTGAGAGGATGAAGGGGCCTCACTGTAAGACACTGTAGGAAAAAATAGGCTGAGGGTGTACTAGGGGTCTCGTAAAGGGAAGGCTAGGCACTCCGTGACCCCCTGCGACTCACCCTATACAGAATCAGAATAACCCTCGCCCTCAAAAGGGCTAGGAGTACACCCCCTTCTTTTTCGAGAAGAAGAGGAAGCCATTAGAACAGCAAGTGTGCTAGGGAATAATGGAGTCAAAGGAATGAGGAACACGGAAGAGAAAGACAAAGAAACGGATTGACTGTAAGGAGGAAGATAAGCCTAAGGATGGAAAGGTCAAGGAAGTAAAGGGGAAATATATATATATATATATATATATATAAAATTGCAATAATAACGCAAAGAGTAGTTGGAAGAAGACGATGTATGGAAAGGCGCACCAGTTGCCAAAAGTTAATTTCAAGGAGAAAGTTATTGGCAGTTATTAATGGGAGTTACGAGGAACATGAAGAGTGGGAGGAGGTAGTTTTTCACTCTAAAAAATTTTTTAACTACCACGTCTCGTACCAAAAAGGGAGCTACAAAAGGAGGAAGCACAACGTGTAAAGGAGACCAGGATACCCAAAATTAGCAAGAAGTCAGGACCTTAACGAAGAGAGAAGAGAGCCTGAGGATGATTAAAAAATAACGAAGGAGGAAGTCTTATGGAAAATAAAATTATGTATTACTCACGCGCGGGCTGCAAGCAACCCACAAGCTCGAGGGGCTAAATGTTAAGGTCTAAAAAATCATGACACAAGGCCCAAAGAAATAACACATTAGGCCAACCCATGGAAAGTAAAATTGAGAAAAAAAAAAAAGGGGATTGAGCTCACAAAAAGAAAAGGACTGTAGGCCCGATGGATTAGAGGCCTCTAGATCCATGAAGGAGCAGGTTTTAGGGTCGATGAAGCAAAAGGAAGAAAGAAAAAGGCTTAGTTTGCCCAAATTAGAGGACCAAGGGAAGTCCAGTAGAAAGATCTGGGACGAGATCTCGGAAACTGTCAAAGGCCTAGGATCTCTAGGGCGTGCAACACGACCAAAGTAGGGTTAAAACAGCTCAAAAGGGGAACCAAAAGGCACAAGGAACAAAGGGCATATATGTCCTTCTCAAGCACTCAGTTTTGCAATATAGAGCCAGAGGGTTTAGATAGCAACAACTCATGAGTAAAAGGCCGGTACCTCGAGGAACCCAGAAAGAAGAGCCATAAAGAGAAATAGCTGGGAAAACCTTCGACTTGGCAGGAAAGGACTTGGCTCACTGGCAAAAATGGCAAAAAGGGGAGGGGCGACCAAAAAGGCTGAATCTGAAAAAAGGAAGATAGAGAAACCTTGAAGGAAGCGAAGTTAAAGGTCAGCTCCCCCAAAGACACCTTAAAATTGAAGGTCAGCAAAGGGCTTTCGAAGGAAAAAAAAAACACCAAAAGAAGATAACTATAAGAAACAAGGAATGGGTCAGCCACCAAAGCTGCTAGCACACTATAGGCTCTATTATCCAGGAAAGCAAAGAGACGGAACCAATGGTATCCTAGAGCCCTGGGGTGACGCTATATAAGGAAAAAGGCAGCAACAGTGAATGACACGTTTTAAGCAATAGTGAAATCATAATAGAATCACAAAACTCCGACAAAAGTCTAAGAAAATAAAGAAATATCTCCCAGTATCCCAGAAACAGCTATTATAGTACATACTTAGATTCAAAGGATTCAAACTTTGCAAGTCTTAGAGGCTTACATAGCCATCTAAGTCTGTAATTTTTGAACTTATTTGGACCTTGTATCATGTTTTAGTGGGCACATTGTAATTCATATTTAAGAAAATTAATGGAGTATTTCTTATTGATTTGAGGACTCCTAACAATTATTTGGCGCGTTTCTCCTTATTGCATTTTGCCTTCCTTTGTTGTTTTCCTTGTTGTTCAATACATATATTCTCGCTTGCTAGTGTATACGTATTGCAGGAACCTTGCCCTGTGCACCACTTGGTTTGTAAATAGCCCATTTATCTGCAGTAAACCAAGCTCATGTTGGGATATTTGTCCTTAAATCCTATTGTATGATGCTATGTATTTTATTATGTAAGACATTATGTATGACTTAATGTTTTGGTTAATAAAGTTGTATTATTATTTGAAAATAAGGGTAACATGAATATTGGGACATTATCATATAGTCCATGAGATGCAATAGTATGTGATTTATGTGATTTAGTCACAGAAGATATAAATCACAAGTTCTTTGTAAACTCAGAATTATAGTTCGTAGTCGGTGATGAAATTAGGCATTTCATCTGCGAAGGCTATAACATATCAACTAAGATGATTTGTCTTGATCATGGAAATGGAGATTTCTAGTTGATATGTTGATATGTTTTAAGAGTTAAGACATATTGAACTGGACCGGTGTGAGATTTATTATTCTCCTAACGACTGTCAATTGAATAATAAACTCACGACTTATATTTGCATGAACTCTTAATCCTGAGAGGATAATGGACCTGATCATGAAGTGTAGGTTGCTTTGATATATCAGGAGTGAGATCTATAGTAACGGTCAAAATCTCAGTATGTTGGGCAGCCACATTTAGTGTTGATGGAACATATATTCTCAAGATGGAATTCATAGTCTCTTAACGGAGATATAAAATATTCCCTTGAGATAAGTTTAATGGGTTTGTTATTCAGAGAGTTGGGCCTAACCACTTTAGTAAGGAGTTACTAAAGTATATATTTATGGAATTGGATTTCATAAATATATGATGAATAACTTAAAGGATTAAACCGGGTACTCAAGGAATTAAGATGTAGTAATAAACAAAGTGGCAGTCTACTTTCATGACTTTGTATTACTATGAATATTTTATGAAGGGGTTGCATGTATAATAAAGTCTTGGGATATAATTTATTAATAAGGCCTAGAGTGCAACTATATTTATATAGTGGTATTAAATATAGTTAATGGTAACTTTGGACTTGTCAAGAGTTGACAGAAAAGCCCAAGGCCCATTGGAGCTAGTGTCTTATTGGTCCCTTTTGGTCCCACTCCAAGCCACATACTTAAGCCCAATTGGAAAGGCCCAAAAGGCCAGCCCAATTAGATAATCAGTTAGATACAAATGGAGAAACATACAGAATTTTTTGGTAGAGAATTTGTTGAGATTTTCATAGAGAAAAAGAGAGAGTGTGAGACACACTTTCATATTCTCCTTTTGGAACTGATTGAGAGACCACACATCTTGGGCGTTAGTGGAATTGGAGTGAAGATTGAAAGTATTCCCAAGTGCTTCCGTTCTTCAAGTTTTGAAATTCACCGCTCCAAGGTACACTCTCTTGTTCTCTAATTCTGAAATTTAAATAGCCCATGTTAACTCTTATGTATGAAGTAGATCCGTTTACATCATTACATTGTTTTATTCTTCCGCTGCGCATGTATGATTCCATCAATTGGTATCAGAGCCAGGTTTTCATTACATATCTGTTTAACATGTTTTTGAGTTTTGGAATTAGTGATAATGATTTCATGATTGTTAGAAAATAGTTTTCTGCATGGTTGTTGAAATCATTGTTTTTGATGAAAACTGTTTTTTGATGTTATGATGTTGTTTAATTTTTAGTTTAAGTATGTTAAACTGAATTTTAAGGCTATAACATCAATGATATTCAGTTTAGATATCAATTCATGTTCATAATGATCGTATGAAAGTAGTTTTGTACATGAAAACGTTGAAAAACTGTTTTTAGAAAATTCTGGAAAATTCAAAATTCGCGAAGCTCGATCGATCGAGAATCTGTCGAGAATCTATCGAGCAAACAGAAAGTTTCTCGACCGATCGAGGATCTATCGAGGATCTGTCGAGCTTCGCGGAACTTTTCTGGATCGATCGAGAATCTGTCGAGGATCGATCGAGAACTGCAGATCCAGAATTTTTTCTAAGTGTTTTTCCATATATAAAAGATCAAGGTTATGTGTAATTATATTATGCATGTTTTATATGTAAAAACCTTTATTTTAAAATATCTAGTGGGAGAGAGATACAAGGGTTGCATCTCACGGCCTCCATTGTTGGTTTATTGTAGTGTGATTAAGCACCTCGCTTTGGCGTATATGCCTTACTCCCTTCGGAGGGTGTTTAATTCATGGTACTACAGGTTAAACTTCTTTATGATGAATAATATGTGTTTTTTAAATAAAGAACGACCACGCTTCCATGGAGTTACTTTATGAATCACATAGAATTCAGTCAATGGTGTACACTAGACTAAGTTTAATGTTAATCTCCCTTCGGAGCTATGTCATTATAACTTAGAGGCTAAAGTAGAAACGACATATTATTAGTGTTTGATAAGAGTTATCATGACAGCACTAATAATGAGAATAGTTCTCAATCAATCATAGTGTTTATAATTTACTTGCTTCCAAGGAATTTTAAACATGGAATTGGGTTGTCGTTGCATATATTATTTTATGGTTTTATTAAGGTTCCATATTATATGCTTATATGCTAAATAGATAATGTCCAATTTACTTATTATATTCATGTTTATTATTTTCAGATTTGAACATGGCATCATTTAGCCCACTTGTTTCTATTCTTAATCAAAACAAACTGACTGGATCCAACTATGTTGACTGGAAAAGAAACTTGGACATTGTTTTAACTGCTGAAGAGCACAAATATGTGCTTACTCAACCATGTCCTAGCTTTCCTTCATTAGATGCTCCTCTTAAGGAAAAACAACGATATGATCGTTGGCAGAAATCTAATGAAATGGCCAAGTGCTATATCCTAGCGTCCATCTCAAATGTTCTACAGCATCAAATGCAGGATGTAGAACTAGCTTCGGACATTATGCTAAGTCTGAAGGAGATGTTTGGTGAGCAAGGCCGTTCAGCAGGGCAAGAAACCATGAGGCAAATTTACAATACCAAGATGGCTGAAGGTAGTTCAGTAAGAGAACATTGTCTTACAATGATCTCTAATCTGAATACATTGGAAGTTTTAGGTGCCGACATTGATGGAGAGTCCCAAGTGGACATGATACTCCAGTCACTACCGGAATCATTCAAGGAATTCAGACTGAATTATAATATGAACAAAAAGGTTTATTCTTTGTCTGAATTAATGAATGAGTTAGTGGCGGCGGAAGGCATCCTAGGTACTTCTAGTGTTGAAGCCAATGTTGGTGAAGCTTCTACTTCACAACCTAAGCCGAAAGGTAAGGGTAAGAAGAAGAAGAAGGACTTCACTAAGAAAGAGGGTAAGCAAATTGCCTTAGGGGTTGCCGATAAAGGAAAGAAGCTCAAAGGAAAATGTTTCCATTGTGGTGAGAAAGGACATTGGAAGAGGAATTGTCCAAAGTTTAAAGCTGCCAAGAACAAGGGTATGAAAATTTCCTTTCTACTTGAAATATGTTTGGTACAGAATCCCACTGATTCCTGGTGTGTGGATTCAGGTTGTACTAATCATATCTGCAATTCTTTGCAGGGGTTTCAGGAGACCAGAAAACTGAGTGAAGGAGAATTGTTTCTAACTTTGGCTGATGGGAGCAGAATTTCGGTTGTAGCTGTTGGTGTTGTTCATTTGTGCTTTGAGTCTAGGGTTTTAATATTGCAAGACTGTCTGTTTGTACCTAATGTGCGTAGGAATTTAATTTCTGCAACTTATTTGGGTAAACATGGATATTGTGTTATCCTGAAAGACAATGTTGTAATAAAGAAGGATAAAGTGTTTATCTGTTCTGGCAATATTGTGGATGGTCTTTATATTTTAACTCCTATTAAGCATGAACTACATAATTCTGAATTCGATACTAACTCACATGTAAAATCATTAAAGAGAAAGTTTCCTTCAAATGATGCATATCTTTGGCACTTGCGTTTAGGTCATATTAATTCAAACAGAATTCAAAGACTTATCAAAGATGGACTCTTAGAGCCCATGGACTTTGATGAATTTCCAGTTTGTGAATCTTGTTTGGAAGGTAAAATGACCAAACGACCTTTTAATGCAAAAGGTAGAAGAGCCCAAGAGTTGCTTGAATTAGTTCATACTGATGTATGTGGTCCTATGTCAACCCAAGCAAAAGGAGGTTATGAGTATTTCATCACTTTTACGGATGATTACTCAAGATATGGTTATGTGTACCTAATGAGACGGAAGTCCGAAGCCTTTGACAAGTTCAAAGAGTTTAGGGCTGAAGTTGAGAATCAATTAGGCAAACGCATAAAGGCCATTCGATCTGATCGAGGTGGCGAATACCTTCTTGGGATTTTCAAGGATTACCTAATTCAAAATGGGATTATATCTCAATTGACTGCACCTGGAACACCTCAACAAAATGGTGTAGCGGAGAGAAGGAATAGGACTCTTTTGGAAATGGTTAGGTCCATGATGAGTTATTCAACTTTACCGATTTCCTTTTGGGGATATGCCTTAGATACAGCAATACATCTTTTGAATTTAGTTCCATCAAAATCTGTCCCCAAAACACCCATGGAATTGTGGAGTGGGCGTAAGCCTAGTATGAGGTATCTCCACATTTGAGGTTGTCCAGCACATGTGCTAAAGGGGAAGCCTGATAAGTTGGAACCAAAGTCGGAAGTATGTTTGCTAGTTGGTTATCCAAAAGAAACTAGGGGTTATTTATTCTATAGTCGAAATGATAACAAAGTTTTTGTTAGTACAAATGCTAAATTTTTGGAAAATGACTATATGAATAATTTTACTCCTAGAAGTAGAGTTGTGTTGGCTGAAATGAATGAGTCTGTAAATCAACAACCAATGGATGAATCTAGAGATGATGTGGTTGTATTAGATACACCACAAGATACTACTCATGAAATGTCTAGTACACAAGTGCCTCGTCGTAGTGGGAGAGTTGTTCGACCTCCTGTGAGATTTATAGGTTTAGGAGAAACTTATGAGGCTATCTCAGGAGAGGCTGAATCGGATCCCTACACTTATGAGGAGGCAATGAATGATATAGATGCACATCATTGGGTTCAAGCTATGAAATCTGAATTAGATTCTATGTATTCCAATCAAGTTTGGAGTCTTGTAGAGGCGCCTAACGGCATTAAACCTGTTGGTTGCAAATGGGTTTACAAGAGGAAGAGAGGGATAGATGGGAAGGTTGAAACCTTCAAAGCAAGGCTAGTGGCTAAAGGGTATACACAAAAAGAAGGCATCGATTATGATGAGACCTTTTCGCCAGTAGCCATGCTTAAATCTATCAGGATTCTCTTATCCATTGCTGCTTATTATGATTATGAGATTTGGCAAATGGATGTCAAGACTGCATTTCTAAATGGCAATCTTGAAGAAGAAATCTATATGATGCAACCAGAAGGTTTCATAGCAAAGAACCAAGAGCATATGGTATGTAAGTTGAATAGGTCCATTTATGGACTTAAGCAAGCATCTAGGTCATGGAACATCAAATTTGATCAGGCAATCAAATCATTTGGTTTTGAGCAAAATCTTGATGAACCATGTGTGTACAAGAGACATCAAGACAAAGTAGTAATGTTCCTAGTGCTTTATGTTGATGATATTCTACTCATTGGAAACGATGTAGGAGTAATGTCATCGGTTAAAGTTTGGTTGTCAAGCCAATTTGATATGAAGGACTTGGGCGAAGCTAACTATATTCTAGGGATCAAGCTTTGGCGAGATCGAAAGAATAGGATGTTAGGTTTGTCACAAGCTGGATATATAGATAAGGTTCTAGAACGGTTTAGCATGCAAAACTCCAAGAAAGGATTACTTCCTTTTAGACATGGGGTTCCTCTGTCTGATGACCAAAGGCCTAAGACTCAAGAGGAAGAAAACATGATGAGACAAGTTCCTTATGCTTCTGCAGTGGGAAGTCTCATGTATGCCATGCTTTGTACTAGGCCGGATATTTGTTATTCAGTTGGCATGGTCAGCCGATATCAATCAAATCCAGGACTTAAACATTGGCAAGCTGTAAAGCATATTCTCAAGTATCTTCGGAGAACGAGAAATTATTTGCTTGTTTACCGTTGTGAGGATTTGATTCCCATTGGCTATACAGATTCAGATTTTCAGTCGGATCTAGATTTCAGAAAATCCACGTCGGGTTGTGTTTTCACCTTGGGAGGTGGAGCCATAAGTTGGAGGAGAGTTAAGCAATCTTGTATTGCGGACTCCACCATGGAAGCCGAATATGTTGCTGCATGTGAGGCAGCAAAGGAGGCTGTTTGGCTCAAGAAATTCCTTTGTGATCTTGGTGTGATAAGAATTGAGCAAGTTCCTATTACATTGTTTTGTGACAATAGTGGAGCGGTTGCACAATCCAAGGATCCAAGGAATCACAAGAAAGGAAAACACATAGAAAGAAAGTACCACATCATTCGAGACATTGTTGCTCGTGGAGATGTGATTGTAGCAAAGATTGATGGTGCAAAGAATCTAGCGGATCCCTTCACCAAAGCCTTGCCTCAAAGGACTTTCGAGTCACATTTGGAGGAGATGGGAGTTAGATTAGTGCACAATAGTCTTTAGGCCAAGTGGGAGATTGTTGGGATATTTGTTCTTAAATCCTATTGTATGATGCTATGTATTTTATTATGTAAGACATTATGTATGACTTAATGTTTTGGTTAATAAAGTTGTATTATTATTTGAAAATAAGGGTAACATGAATATTGGGACATTATCATATAGTCCATGAGATGCAATAGTATGTGATTTATGTGATTTAGTCACAGAAGATATAAATCACAAGTTCTTTGTAAACTCAGAATTATAGTTCGTAGTCGGTGATGAAATTGGGCATTTCATCTGCGAAGGCTATAACATATCAACTAAGATGATTTGTCTTGATCATGGAAATGGAGATTTCTAGTTGATATGTTGATATGTTTTAAGAGTTAAGACATATTGAACTGGACCGGTGTGAGATTTATTATTCTCCTAACGACTGTCAATTGAATAATAAACTCACGACTTATATTTGCATGAACTCTTAATCCTGAGAGGATAATGGACCTGATCATGAAGTGTAGGTTGCTTTGATATATCAGGAGTGAGATCTATAGTAACGGTCAAAATCTCAGTATGTTGGGCAGCCACATTTAGTGTTGATGGAACATATATTCTCAAGATGGAATTCATAGTCTCTTAACGGAGATATAAAATATTCCCTTGAGATAAGTTTAATGGGTTTGTTATTCAGAGAGTTTGGCCTAACCACTTTAGTAAGGAGTTACTAAAGTATATATTTATGGAATTGGATTTCATAAATATATGATGAATAACTTAAAGGATTAAACTGGGTACTCAAGGAATTAAGATGTAGTAATAAACAAAGTGGCAGTCTACTTTCATGACTTTGTATTACTATGAATATTTTATGAAGGGGTTGCATGTATAATAAAGTTTTGGGATATAATTTATTAATAAGGCCTAGAGTGCAACTATATTTATATAGTGGTATTAAATATAGTTAATGGTAACTTTGGACTTGTCAAGAGTTGACAGAAAAGCCCAAGGCCCATTGGAGCTAGTGTCTTATTGGTCCCTTTTGGTCCCACTCCAAGCCACATACTTAAGCCCAATTGGAAAGGCCCAAAAGGCCAGCCCAATTAGATAATCAGTTAGATACAAATGGAGAAACATACAGAATTTTTTGGTAGAGAATTTGTTGAGATTTTCATAGAGAAAAAGAGAGAGTGTGAGGCACACTTTCATATTCTCCTTTTGGAACTGATTGAGAGACCACACATCTTGGGCGTTAGTGGAATTGGAGTGAAGATTGAAAGTATTCCCAAGTGCTTCCGTTCTTCAAGTTTTGAAATTCACCGCTCCAAGGTACACTCTCTTGTTCTCTAATTCTGAAATTTAAATAGCCCATGTTAACTCTTATGTATGAAGTAGATCCGTTTACATCATTACATTGTTTTATTCTTCCGCTGCGCATGTATGATTCCATCAGCTCAGTCCCTTCAAACTATAACAAAAGGGCCCCGAGGTCCTTGCTCTAGCTTGGGCCTAGACATCATCCAAAAAGCGATCCTCACACTAGTTATAACCAAATCCTCATGAATAAGGAAGACCAAGAGAAAACTGCATTCGTGACTAACTAGGGCCTATATTGTTATAAATTTATGTCGTTTGGACTAACGAACGCAGGTACCACATACCAGAGACTAGTAAACCAAATATTCAACAAGCAAATAGGCAAGAAAATGGAGGTCAATGTAAATGACATACTTGTAAAAAGAAAGGAAGTAAAAACTCACCTTGACGACCTCCAAGAGACGTTCGATATTTTGAGAATGTATAGAATGAAGCTCAACCCTGCCAAGTGTGTTTTTGGAGTCTCATTAGAAAAATTCTTTGGTTTTATGGTATCTCAACGAGGAATTGAGGTGAATCCAAAAAGGTCAAAGATATACTTGACATGACTTCTCCAAGGACAATCAAGGAGGTACAAAGGCTAACAGGATGAATTGCAGCCTTGAATAGGTTCATCTTCAAGGCCACTGGTAAGTGCCTACTCTTCTTTAAAACTCTTAAGCAAGCCTTCTGATGGATAGGCAAGTGTGAAGTAGCCTTTTAAAACCTTAAAGAGTATCTAGCCAAGCCCCTACTCTTGAGCCCGTCTATAGAAGTAGAAGATATGTTCTTGTATCTAGCTAAACCACAAATGGCCGTAAGCTCAACCTTGATTCATGAAGAGTCTAGGGTACAACAACCTATTTACTACATAAGCCAAGCTTTTCAAGGTGCCGAAGTGAAGTACCCACGAATAGAGAAGATGACATTTTCCTTAATCATCACTTCGAGAAAGCTTTGTCCATATTTCCAAGCTCACACAATTATTGTAGCGACATATTTGCCAATTTGGAAAGACATGAGCAAACCAGATGCAGTAGGGCGCATGGTCTAGTGGGTGGTTGAACTAAGCCAATTTGATAATGAATACAAGCCAAGAATAACGATCAAAGCCCAAGTGTTAGTAGATTTTTTTGCTGAATTCACCCTTCTACACTCAGATCTAGAAGCAGAGTACTGGATGATGTGTGCAAATGGCTCATCTGTCACAGGCGTCAGTATGATTGTGACCTTGTTGCCTAAGAAGGACGTCCTTAAATATGGAGTTCAACTCCAATTTCCAATGACAAATAATGAAGCAGAGTAGGACAGGATCCTCACTAGCCTAAGGATTGCGAAAGCTCTAGGAGTAAAGAATTTGAAGCTGAGAACCGATTCTAAGCTAACTGTTGGGCATATAACTAATGAGTATGAAGCAAAAGAGGAATGAATGAAGAGAAACCTGAAGCTAACGAATAAACTGATTGATGATTTTGATGATGTCAGGTTCGAGCAAATCCCATAGGAGAACAATTCAGCTGCTGACGAGGTCGTTAAGCTGGCATCAACTGAAAATGCCGAAGAGAAGCCTAGGCTATATATACAAATTCAGAAAATCCTTAGCATAGAGGGATTACAAACCTTCCTATTCTATCATTCATGCACTTAGATGGATCCGATCCTTTCTTACATCAAAGACGGCCAGCTCCTATCGGACCTATCCAAAGCAAAGAAGGTTAAGGACAGAGCCGCAAGATTCACTGTCTTGAATGGCGAACTCTACAAGAGGGGATTTTCTTTGCCTTATCTATCCAAATCCTAAAGAAGTGATGTATGTGTTGTGAGAGATCCATGAAGGTGTATGCAGGAATCATTCAGGACCACAATCTTCAAATGGGAAAGCAATTAGGGCAAGCTAATTTTGGCCGACTATGCAAAAAGATGCAGTTGAGCTGTTCAAAATATGCAATAAGTGTCAACAGTTCAGAAATGTGTTGCACATTCCTGGAGAACTAATGACAAGCATTTCTTCACTATGGCCATTTTCCACCTGAAGGATTGACATTCTTGGTCCACTGCCAAAAGGAAAGAAACAGGTTAAGTTCTTACTTATTGCTATTGATTATTTCACTAAATGGTTAAAGCAGAGCCTTTAGCAATAATCACAGAAAGCAAGATACAGAGCTTCGTCTGGAAGAACATTGTTTACAGGTTTAGAATCCTAAAGGCAATTATCTCTAACAATGGACGACAATTTGATAGCCAAAAATTTCAGAGAATTTTGTGCAAATCTAGGAATAAAAAACCATTACTCGTCACCTGGTAATCCATAAGTAAACAGACAGACAGAGGTAACTAATCGTACTTTGCTAAAACTCATTAAAGCAAGACTTGATGGGGCAAAGGGTGCATGGCTAAAAGAGTTACCAGGTGTACTGTGGGCTCATCGAACAACTGCAAGAACACCAACAGGAGAAGGACCATTCAAGTTGGCCTTCGATATAGAGGCAATTATTCCTGTCGAAGTGGGGTTGTCCAGCCTTAGGTGAGCCCATTATGACGAGAGTTCAAGCAATGATGAGCTAAGACTAAGTTTGGATTGTTTATCTAAAGTCAAAGACAAGGCAACCCTAAGGATGACTCGATATCAGTAGAAGATGGAAAAGTACCACAATTAGAGAGTGAAGCTTAGGTGGTTCAACCTCGATATGGTACTGCAAAAAGTCTCTTCACAAGCCACTAGAGATTCAACCTAGGGGAAGTTAGGCCCTATTTAGGAAGGTCCATTTAAGGTCATTCGTTACTCAAGAAGAGGAAGTTACTACTTGAAGGACCTCGATGGCAATCCATTACCTCGTCCTTGGAATGTAGAGCACCTAAAGAAGTACTATCAATAGGAAGTACCTAAATCAATAAACTCTGTTCATAGGAGTACCTCACTTGACGATGCATCAAATAAGCGAGATTTCTTTTGCTTTTACTTTAGCATTTTTCCTTTCAACATTTTAATTTGGTCAAGTTATTTCCAGTTATTCCCCTTGTAATCCCCTCACAAATAAGGGTGAATGAAATAATAAGGCTCCATAAGCCATCTCTTTTTCAAAAGCCTTGATCTTTGATTCAGTCGTCCATAACAACACAATCTCAAGGGTAAAGTTGTAGATGAGGCTAGATCATGAAAAAGATATACCCACATTAAAAACTCCAAACAACGAGTTTAAATCATGAAGGAACTATTGACTGTAAAAAACTCCATTGACAAGTTTAAATAGTAAAGGAAATTATAAATGGTAAAAACTCCATTGACAAGTTTAAATTATAAAGGAAATTATAAATGGTAAAAACTCCATTGACAAGTTTAAATAGTAAAGGAAATTATAAATAGTAAAAACTCAAATAACAAGTATAATTCGTAAAGAAAATTATAAAAGTTAAAAACTCCAACAAGGAGTTTAAATCAAAGGAAATTATAAATGGCAAAAACTCTAATAGCAAGCTTAAATCATTAGTGATAAAAACTCCAATGATGAGTTTAAATCATAGAAAAAACTGTTAGTGGTAAAAAATCCAATAATGAGTTTAAATCATAAAAAATACTTGTTCATGGTAAGAACTCCAATGACAAGTTCAAATAATAGAAAAATTTGTTAGTGGTTAAAACTCCAAAAATGAGTTTAAATCATAAAAGATAATTTTTGATGGTAAGAACTCCAATGACGAGTTCAAATCATGAAAAAAAAACTGTTAGTACTAAAAGATCTCAAGGGACTTAATTGATGAAGTATTAATATGTCTAATTGACGAGCTGCAAAAAAGGCCCTTCCAAAAGAAAGGTTGAAGCAATCAAAACAAAGGTCATAGGAAATGAAGTTGCATTCAAAATGACTAATGTCTTTTTGAATAGAAATGAAAGAAAAAAAAATCCCTTAAAATAGGAGGCATCTCAAAATATCTATTGTTTTTAAAGCTAGATATAAAAACCTCAAAACAAGAGTAATCCAAAATATCCATTGTTTTTAAGTTAAAGCCTCAAAACAGGAGGCAACCAAAGTTCTCAACAAAAAAAAAAAAAAAAGACAGAAGAAAGATATTAAAAGTCTTTTTCAAGGTGCAGCGATGACCTCATCCACACAACCCTCGTCCATTGGTCCACCTTCAGTAGCACCATCTCCTTCAACAACAATAGCAGTAGCTTCCTATTGCTCCTTAGCTTCATTAGCAAGAACCTCAGTATCAATGGTCTCAAAGTCAAGGTTAGAGAAGTCCATAGCTTCACTATGATGTTTCATTGTCCATTTGTGTAGAAGCTCAAAGCCTTTGTATTACTAGATGAACTGAAGGTCAAAAAAGCGCTCAGACTGCAGGAACTGATCAATCACTTTCTCACATTCCTCGTTAGTCCGAAGAACAGCAACTTGAATCTCATGGTCTTTTTGAGCGACAAGTAGTTTCTCCACCTTCAGTGCCTTGTTGAGCTCTTTAACCTTTCCTTTTGCCTTCGTAGCATCATCCATAGGCTTAATCCAATCTTTTTGCAGCCTTAAGCTCTTAGCTTCCACAGACTCGACCTTTGAGTTGTCAACCACTACCTTCTCCTCGGTGCTCAAATAGCCGGTCGTTAGATGTAATGATTCTCCAAGAACTTGGAAGAAGAGTAAAAGGTTAGACTCCATGGACAGAGTGAAAAATTCAATGACGAAGAAGCAGTTGAGTATAATACTTGCACTAGCTTATGCATGCGATAACTGACCAACTTGTGAGACGGGATGGAAGACAACCCCTTAAGCTCTTTGTCAGTAATCGCATTGTGAGCCTGACCAAGAGTTGTAGCCAGGCCCTCTCAGACACTTTTGCCGAGTTGGAGAAGAAGGGATAGTACGGACGATGGGAGAGGTGGTCGTCTCACCTTTCTCCTCATTCAGTTTGTGTTTCTTTGTTTCGACAACCAGTTGAGACAGAGGTTCATTCTTCATTCCCTTAACACGTGCACATTTGTCTTTGCTATACCTAGTGGCCATCTCTAAAACAAAATCGGAGAGAGGGATAAGAATCATAAATAAAAAGAAAAGGAAGATCAAAAAAGAAGAAAATATGTACTTTTCTCTTCTTGGAGTATTTTTCTCAGAACGTATTTAGAAGGCTCAGGTCTAAGACAGAGATCATACAAATGACGAGGATCCACCAAATCGTTAAAGTGGTCGATCCCGCATGCAAACCCCAAAGCAACTTCAACTTAGCTTTAATAACGACTCTCCAAGATAGGACGTTCAGAAGCTACAAAAGAAGTATCAAGAGAACCATTGCATACATGAAACAGAGGTCATTTAAAAAAAAAAAGTTAAAAAAGATGCACCAAGAGATGGGATCTCCCATTTCTGTAGTAACCACAAGACTTTGCCTTTAAAGTCATCAGTCATGGTTTCCCATCTAGAGCCAAAAAACAAAAAGCATCGTGATTTCCAATCATCGAAGGAAAAAGGGAATCCAAAGATGATACTTGAATTCCTATTCCAAGGCAAAAGCTCATAATACCCATAATAGGTAAAGGGTTTCAGACAATATAAATGAAGGAACTCATTCAGTAATATCATATCCCCTTCATGGATGGAACCCTAGATCAACATACAACTTATAATCGTCCTCCAGAAGTTTGGGAAGAGCAATCAAGGGGCAAGATTGAGAGAAGGAAGAAGCGACATTATGAATGGGTGAATGGGGAAGCGAAGGCCATACAAGATGGCAGCTTCGTAGAAGCACACCTCACCATGGGCAAAGGAGCAAGCTTTCTCGTTTAGACTAGGTAAGTGAGCAATGGTGCCACAAGGGAATTAGAATCTTTTTCTTATGAACTTCAACTATTTTGTCTTTAAGCAGCAAAACTTAGAGAGGGCCTGGAAAGGGAGTGAAGAAGAGGACAAAGGTGGGTTTAGGGTTTACAAATGCTTCGACACTACAGTGTCCACACCTAGCTCCTCAAACTCATACTTTGAAAACAGGCCCGAATCGAGCTTGTTACACCTAACTTCAAAATCTCCCTCCTCTACGATGGCCATCTCCAAATGATAGTTAATCAAAGAGAGTCAAATTAGGGCATAAAAGAGTAACTAAGATAGGTCTAAATGCAACACAACTACGGGGTAAGAACGAACCTAATTGGGGACATTTCCCACCAGGGTGTTAAAGAAAAACTCCTAGTCTAGCAAAGAAAAAGGAAACGGATTGACGAGGCGAAATCCATCCAACAATACTAACAAGAAACATATTGACGAGGCGAAATTGTATTTTATCATTGTTGATGGCTATTTACTTGAATATCCAAGTAAACTCAAATTCCTTTGTGAGCCCGATATCTCTATTTGCAGCATTTTATTGATGTCATGACTCTAGTTCATGTATCTATTTTGGAAGCAGTGAAAGATATAGTGGAAGATATAGTCCAATGAGAATTTGACACCTCAACTGTTGGATTTTCATCTAAAAAGGCAATACCCACATGCATTTAAGTGATTCTACTTCATTTTAGTAGCATTATCTAAGTGCATTTCCTCTATGGCTCTTCCTTTGCCATTAATCTGAACTAGAACATTGTTCATGTCATGATAGACACAAAAACTTCACATTTTGACACTTAATTTGGCTTGTACCAACTTGGCCAAATCACTCTCCCCTATCACACCTCTAAATTTTTCCTCTTTTGTCATGTTTTAAGGCTTATCCTATTTGCCTACTTTGCTTGTTGTGTCTGTCCTCTAACCCTTTGCATTACAAGTCAATGCTTTTGTGTACAGTTCTTGCAATAATGCTGCTAGCCTTCACCACAATACATGTTGATAAAAGTCGCAGACTCAAGCCTCATCTTGAACTTAGGGGTCCAAAAGTGAAGTCATTCCAAGCATGGCATGTGGCAATGTGAAGAAAAAGACCCCAACAACTTTCATTAACACTATGTTTGGATTGGAAGAAATTAAGGGAAGTGAAGAGAAGGGACTTAGTTTCCTTAGTTTCGATAGGTGAGATAATAGAAAATGGTTGATTTGGAGTGATTAAATTTTCATGGGGCTCACTCTTTTCTTATCAAACAATTATCTTATAAGACTGTCTCACAAGGCATCTCTCTCAATAAGTGTGGGTTCCACACATATGAATCCTACATGTTGAGAGAGAGCTTTTATGAGACCATCCCATAAGATATTCCTTTCTATCAACCTAAATTGGGTAGAAGGAGAGGAAATAGGACTTTGGGATTAGTTTAACTTTTTATTATTATAAAATTAACAATACACCCTTATATTCTTCTTACAATTTATATATTCAAGGGTATATGAAAGCTCGGATTTGTGTTAACAACACAAGAGTAAATGCAAAAAAGAGTAAATGCAAGCAAACAAACAATAAAACTACTCTAAGCCATATTCATCATATCACAGCAGTAAAATGAAAGCTAAAAGAGTAGGGAAGATAAATACAAACACAAGATAACACGGCGATATATTATCGAAGAAGAAATCGAAGAACTCAGTGAAAAACCACTCTACAACTCTTCAAGCGATAAATCGATCCACTAGACAATAATTTAAGATACACGAATAGAAAAAGACTCTCCAAGCCTAATCCACCCAGTGCACCCGAGCCCTCCATGCTCCTACTCCAACAAGGCTTCTTAGAACCATGTCTTGTCTAACTTTCTAGATCTCGCAATGCACCCAATTGCATCCGCCAAAACTTGGCTTCTTCCAATACTTCCTAGTAGCACCAAAACCTCACGTGATATTCAAATTGGGTGTGTTAAGTGTTTGAGTTATCAACCTCTCATGGATATGGATATGGATATGGAGAGGTAGGAGTATGTGGAAAACCACAAAGGATTGTGTAGATGATTGTGGGTATAACAATCTCTAACTCTTAAATTTGTTTGATAGGGTTTTTTCTTTGAAAAGCACTCCATACAATATGTGAGTAATATGGGTATATATAGTGTGGATGAAGACATGGTGGAGAAAATAAGCAAAATAGCAAAACAAAATGTTTCGCGGATGATAGGCCAAAAATGTGTTGACCTCTTGTGATGAATTAACCAATTAATTAGCCAAGTGAGTTAATTAGGTTCAATTATATGCAATGAGCATGGCAGCACAAACAAATCACCAAATAACTAAATGCAGCGAAAATTAAATTTAACACGATGATTTGTTTACAAATGGGGAAAACCTAAACGGCAAAAATCTCACCGAGTGATTTTAAGGTCACTACTCTCGAAAATCCACTATTATCACAACAAGTGGTTACAAGTAAAAGAATTTCAATACCTTATACCAACGTACAGTTGAACTTTTACCCCAATACCCAATTGGAATTGTTCTATAAAGACAATCTCTCCTTTTTAATGCATGGCTCCTGCTACATGACTAACCAATTGCACGAATCCAGTACGTGACTTCAATCACCAACTAGAGAAGAAGGTTGGCTGCAAAGTTCTTCTATTCTTCAACATAGGAATATCATGAAGTTGCTTGATCACAAAACCCTCACAGTGTACAAAACACAGTAGCTCCTCAAGAACTAGGGCAAACTAGATTTTCGGTCACACTTGATGAATTATGCTCTTGTGCAATTGTGTTTTTGGCTATGCAACCTGATACGGCCCTTAAAATAATCCTTTTATATGTCTAGGGTTATGAGAAAAGAAAGCCTAAACACATAATCACGGATTGGAGGAAAAACAGACTCGAAAATCTGAATTTCATAAACCTCGACAGATACCCTATCTGTCGAGCTGCTATCAAGCCACGGGCTGCAACAGCTCTTCAAGTCTCGATAGATGCTAGCTATCGAGTTTTAATGAATAGCACTTTTCACACTAAATTCTTAGACAGACTTGCATGGCTTCAATAATTGGACTTGAAACAAGGTTTCTTGAAATATTAAATAAATCCTAGATCTACCTAATTACAAGTAAAATATGTTTTGTTAAAAGATTAGCTAATTACATAAATAGTGACATATGTTCCTAACATTCCATCACATCTGTCCTAACAGTGGGTATCTCGCGATAAAACCTTACCCGCAAGATAGTCACGAAAACCAGCTATCACCAGATTGTCATGACTCTTCACATTCCAATCATGTGCTTTTCACGTAACTTACTTCACAGTAGGTTTACTCACGAGATACCCGCGAAAACCACCCCTTCTTCAATGCAAGCTTGAGTCTTCACACTCTCTCTCACACATAACCTATATAATGAAATCCCACATAAAATACAAGATAAACATGATTGAACAAAATTAAAGTCAAATTTGGTACGGAATTAAAGCTAACACAAAATAGTTGTAAATAATAACTTTACAGTATATGGAAAAAAAAATTATTTTTCTTTCTATTCTCTTTGAAAAACCAAAAACCCTAAAGGGTTAACTTGGTGGTTCTTAAGGTTTCATGTTATTCATGAGGAATTTGGCTTACCTCCAGTACTTTTTTAACTGAAATTTCCTTTTGTTTTAATGAGAAACCATCACATCACCCACTAACTAAATAAAATGTGGAGATTAAAACTCACTACCACTTGCTATTGTGTATTTAAAACAAAAGGAAATCACCAGTTAACTTAGTGGTTGACTTAGTGGTTCTTAAGTTTTCATGTTATTCATGAGGGGCTTACCTCCAATACTTTTTTTACTTGGAATCTCTTTTTGTTTTAACGAGAAACTGTTACATCACTCACTAACTAAATAAAATGTGGAGATTAAAACTTACTACCACTTGCTATTGTGTATTTAAAACAAAAGCAGATTTTCAATTAAAAAAATACTAGAAGTAAACCAAACTCATTCAAGAGATCCTAGGTTTGAACCTCTTGCTAGCATTTTGGGGTTTTACAAGGATACCCTTGTTTATAATTTAAAAAACAAAACAAATAACTAATAAGGTAAAGAATTTGTTTCCTTTGTTTTTTTCTCCATACGTCCAATTCTTATGGATGTACTCCCTTTATTATTATTATTATTATTATTATTATTATTATTATTATTATTATTATTATTATTATTATTATTATTATTATTATTATTTTAACAATACGATTTTAAGAGAATCAACCCCAACTTCAATAATCAAATTGAGCCAAAACCCAAAAGGCTTGTGGTCTCTTTAGGATATATGTTGGTTGTCAAAAGGGGTTTTAGAATATATTTTTCTTAATCAAAAAATGCTTAAACCTGTTATTATCTTTTCCCTCCCTCTTTTGTCTTTTCTCTTCATAGTCAAATGCTCAATTTTATTTTGTAAGATTCACAAATTCCAAAGGAAAAAATTGAAAAACAAAATTAATGAAATCTACTTTGTGTGACATTTTTAGAGTGAGTTTGACATCTTATAATATTTGATAATTTTATTTGTTGATAGATAAAACAAAAGGAAAAGAAATTACTTTAAAAAAAGAATTTATTTGTTTATTTGATAAAAGGTGAAACAAAAAATAGGTAGAAAATTGACTAAAAAATCAAATAGCTAAACAGATTAATAGAGTTGATTGTTAGATTTTTAAAAAAAAATTTAACCTCCAAGATGTGATAGTTGGATTTGAAAAATTTTTATCCCGTGATATATAAAAACAACCAAAAAAAAAATTATAATAATCATTGATTGGAGTTGGAGGTGTCTTACAAGGCCTCCAATCCACCAAATTTTTTTTTTTTTATAGGGATTAAAACTTCCAAATTTTTGTATTTTATTATATAGGGTTCAAAACTTTTTTTTTTTTAAGAAGAGATTAAAACTACTCTTTAGTATGATTTTGAAAACTAGGATGATCAAAGAACCATAATTGGATCTAATTCCCGATTTTTTGACTAATTTTTCATGATTTTGTCAAACCGAATTACGTTTGGTTTCCAATTAAACTAGTTGGCCCTGTTCTAGTTTTTGACACATGGAATTGGAATTTGAAAATTATAGGCATAGAATAGTCTAAGTGGAGAAAATGGGCTTTTGCCCTTTTCAAAAAAACAATCCAGCATTTTGTCCCATTTCCCAAACTAATTAAGAAAATGCCCCCTTTTTGAAACTCGATTTTCTTAAAATCGAGTTAAGCCCTATAGTGGTGTTTTTAAGAGCCTATAGTGACGTTTTAGGACCTCTATTAAACTCGATCTTCATGAAATCGAGTTATAGGGAAAAAAAAAGGAAAAAAATTTGCATGTAACTCGATTTCATAAAGATCGAGTTTAAAAACGCCACTATAAGTCTTTAAAATGTCACTATAGGCTCCTTAAAATGCTGCTATAGGGCTTAAAATTTTTTTTTTTTTTAAACTCGATTTTGAGAAAATCGAGTTTCAAAAGAGGGGCATTTCCCTAATTTGTTTGGGAAATGGGGCAAAATGCTAGATTGTTTTTTTGTAAAGGGCAAAAGCCAATTTTGTTCTAGTCTAAATACTTTTAAGGTGAAACTATATTATGTTGGATAAAATCTGGTTTTGTTTCTCATACAAAACACACAGCGGAAGTAACAAATAAGGATCTATTTCATTCATGATTGACAACATGCACTATGTAAATTTCAGAATTTAAGAACAAGATAGCATACCTTGGTGTGGAGAAATTCAAAACAAAGATTAGAAGCATTTGGGAAAACTTTTAATCTTCACTCCAATTCCACTTTACGCCCAAGATGTGTGGTCTCTCAATCAGTTTCCAAAGGGAGAATGAAAGTGTGTCTCACACTCTCTCCTTTTCTCTACGATTCTTTTCTTAAAATCACATCAAAAAATTATGTATATTTCTCTCTTTATAACTAACTGATTATCTAATTGGGCCGGCCTATTGGGCCTTTCCAATTGGGCTTTAGTGTGTGGTTTAGAATGGGACCAATAAAACACTAGCTCCAATAAGCCTTGGGCTTTTTCGCCAACTCTTGACAAGTCCAAAGTTATCATTAATTATATTTAATACCACTATTTAATACCACTATATAAATATAAATATAAATATATCCCAAGACTTTATTATACACGCAACCCCTTCATAAAATATTCGTAGTAATACAAAGTCATAAATATAGACTGCCACTTTGAAAATTACTACATCTTATCTTTGAGTATCCGGTTTAATCCTTTAAAGTTATTCATCATATATTTATGAAATCCAATTTCATATATATATATATATATATATATATATACTTTAGTAATTTTTTACTAAAGTGGTTAGGCCTAACTCTCTAAATAATTGAACTCATTAAACTTATCTCAAGTGAATATTTTATATCTCTATCAAGAGACCATGAATTCCATTTTGAGAATATATGTTCCATCAACACTAAATGTGGCTGTCCAACATATTGATGTTTTGACCGTTACATTAGATCTCACTCATGATATATCAAAGCAACCTACACATCATGATCAGGTCCATTATTCTCTTAGGATTAAGAGTTCATGAAAATAGTAGTCATGAAATTTATTATTCATTTGACAGTCGTTAGCAAAATAATAAATCTCACAGCGGTCCAGTTCAATATGTCTTAACTCTTAAAACATATTAACATATCAACTAGAAATCTCTACTTCCATGATCAAGACAAATTATCTTAGTTGATACGTTATAGTCTTCGCAGATGAAATGCTCAATTTCATCACCGACTATGAACTATAAATTCTGAGTTTACAAAGAACTTGTAATTTATATTTTCTGTGACTAAATCACATAAATCACATACTATGCATCTCATGGACTATATGATAATGTCCAACTATTCATGTTACCATTATTTTAGATAAAAATAAACAACTTTATTAAACACAACATTAAGTCATACATAATGTCATACATAGCATCATACAATAGGATTTAAGGGCACATATCCTAACAATCTCCCACTTGCCCTAAAGACTATTGTGCATTAATCTAATTCCCATTCCCTCCAAATGTGATTCGAAAGTCCTTTGAGGCAAGGTTTTGGTAAAAGGATCTGCAATATTATTTGTACTTTCAATCTTTGCCACCACAACATCTCCACGAGCAACAATGTCTCGAATGATGTGATATTTCCTCTCAATGTGCTTTTCTTTCTTGTGATTCCTTAGATCTTTGGATTGTGCAACCGCTCCACTATTGTCGCAAAACAATGTGATGGGAACTTGCTCCATTCTTACAACACCAAGATCAGAAAAGAATTTCTTGAACCAAACAGCCTCCTTTGCTGCTTCACAAGCAGCAACGTACTCGGCTTCCATGGTGGAGTCCGCAATGCAAGATTGCTTAACACTCCTCCAACTAATGGCTCCACCTCCCAAGGTGAAAACACATCCTGAAGTGAATTTTCTGAAATCTAGATCTGATTGAAATCTGAATCTGTATAACCAATGGGAATCAAATCCTCACTATGGTAAACAAGCATATAATTTCTCGTTCTCCTAAGATACTTGAGAATATGCTTTACAGCTTGCCAATGTTTTAGTCCTGGATTTGATTGATATCGGCTGACCATGCCAACTGAATAACAAATTTCTGGTCTCATACAAAGCATGGCATACATGAGACTTCCTATTGCAGAAGCATAAGGAACTTGTCTCATCATATTTTCTTCCTCTTGAGTCTTAGGCCTTTGGTCATCAGACAGAGGAACTCCATGTCTAAAAGGAAGCAATCCTTTCTTGGAGTTTTGCATACTAAACCGTTCTAGAACCTTATCTATATATCCAGCTTGTGATAAGCCTAACATCTTATTCCTACGATCTCGCCAAAGCTTAATCCCTAGAATAAAGTTAACCTCACCCAAGTCCTTCAGATCAAATTGGCTAGACAACCAAACTTTAACCGATGACATTACCCCTACATCATTCCCAATAAGTAGAATATCATCAACATAAAGTACTAGGAACATTACTACTTTGTCTTGATGTCTTTTGTACACACATGGTTTATCAAGATTTTGTTCAAAATCAAATGACTTGATTGCTTGATCAAATCTGATATTCTATGACCTAGATGCTTGTTTAAGTCCATAAATGAACCTATTCAACTTGCATACCATATGCTCTTGGTTCTTTGCTATGAAACCTTCCGGTTGCAACATGTATATTTCTTTTTCAAGATTGCCATTAAGAAATGCAGTCTTGACATCCATTTACCAAATCTCATAATCATAATGAGCAACAATGGATAAGAGAATTCTGATAGACTTAAGCATGGCTACTGGCGAAAAAGTTTCATCATAATCAATGCCTTCTTTTTGTGTATACCCTTTCGCCACTAGTCTTGCTTTAAAGGTTTCAACCTTTCCATCTATCCCTCTCTTCCTCTTGTAAACCCATTTGCAACCAACAGGTTTAATGCCGTTAGGCGCCTTTACAAGATCCCAATAATTTGCATCTATATCATTAATTGCCTCTTAATAAGTGTCGAGATGCGATTCAGCCTCTTCTGAGATAGCTATATAAGTTTCTCCTAAACCTCTAAATCTCATAGGAGGCCGAATAATTCTTCCACTATGACGAGGCATCTGTGTACTAGATATCTCATGAGTAATATCTTGTGGTGTATCCAATACAACCATGTCATCCCTAGTTTCATCCATTGGTTGTTCAACTACAGGTTCATCTATTTCATCAAGACAACTCTACTTCTAGGATTAAAATTATTCACATAATCATCTTCCAAAAATTTGGCATGGGTGCTAACAAACACTTTGTTATCCTTATGATTATAGAATAAATAACTCTTGGTTTCTTTTGAATACCCTAAAAACATGCATACTTCCGTTTTAGTTTCCAACTTATCAGACTTCCCTTTCAACACATGTGCTGGACATCCCCAAATGTGGAGATATTTCATACTAGGCTTGCGCCCACTCTACAATTCCTTAGGTGTGTTGGGAACAGATTTTGATGGAACTAAATTCAAAATATGCATAGCAGTTTTTAGTGCATATCCCCAAAAAGAAACTGATAAAGTTGAGTAACTCATCATGGACCTAACCATTTCCAAAAGAGTTCTATTCCTTCTTTTTGCTACACCATTTTGTTGGGGAGTTCCTAGTGCAGTCAATTAGGAGACAATCCCATTTTGAATTAAGTAATCCTTGAAATCCCCAAGAAGATATTTGCCACCTCGATCAGATCGAATAGCCTTTATGCGTTTACCCAATTGATTTTTAACTTTAGCCCTAAATTCTTTGAACTTGTCAAAGGTTTCGGACTTCCGTCTCATTAGGTAAACATAACCATATCTTGAGTAATCATCCGAAAAAGTGATGAAATACTCATAACCTCCTTTTGCTTGGGTTGACATAGGATCACATACATTTATATGAACTAATTCAAGCAACTCTTGGGCTCTTCTACCTTTTGCATTAAAAGGTCGTTTGGTCATTTTACCTTCCAAACAAGATTCGCAAACTGGAAATCCATCAAAGTCCATGGGCTGTAAAAGTCCATCTTTGATTAGTCTTTGAATCCTATTTGAATTAATATGACCCAAACGCAAGTGCCATAGATATGCATCACTAGTAGAAGGAAACTTTCTCTTTAATGATTTTACATGAGAGCTACTATCTATTTCAGAATTATATAATTCATGCATGTTAGGAGTTAAAATATAAAGACCATCCACAATATTGCCAGAACAGATAAACATTTTATCCTTCTTTATTACAACATTGTCTTTAAGGATAACACAATATCCATGCTTACCTAAATAAGTTACAGAAATCAAATTCCTACGAACATTAGGTACATACAAACAGTTTTCCAATATTAAAACTCTAGACTTAAAGTATAAATTAAACACTCCAACAGTTACAACCGGAATCCTGCTCCCATAAACCAAAGTAAGAAATAGTTCTCCCTCATTCAACTTTCTGATCTCTTGGAACCCCTGCAAAGAATTGCAGATATGATTAGTACAACCTGAATCCACACACCAGGAATCCGTTGGATTCTATACCAAATATATTTCAAGAAGAAAGGAACTTTTCATACCCTTATTCTTGGCAGCTTTGAACTTTGGACAATTCCTCTTTCAATGTCCTTTCTCACCACAATGGAAACACTTTCCTTTGGTTTTCTTTCGTTTGTCGGCAACCCCTAAGGCAATTTGTTTACCATTTTTCTTAGTGAAGTCCTTCTTCTTCTTCTTACCCTTACCTTTTGACTTAGGTTGAGAAGTAGAAGCTTCACCCACATTGGTTTCAACACTAGAAGTACCAACGATGCCTTCTGCCGCCACTAACTCATTCATTAATTCAGACAAAGAGTAAATCTTTTTGTTTATATTATAATTGAGTCTGAATTCCTTGAATGATTCCGGTAGTGACTAGAGTATCATATCCACTTGGGATTCTCCATCAATGTCGGCACCTAAAACTTCTAATGTATTCAGATTAGCAATCATTCTAAGACAATGCTCCCTCACTGAACTTCCTGCAGCCATTTTGGTATTATAAATTTGCCTCATGGTTTCTTGCCTTGCAGAACAGCCTTGCTCACCAAACATCTCATTCAAACTGCATGATGTCTAAAGCATGTTCTACATCCTGTATTTGATGCTGTAGAACATTTGAGATAAATGCTAGGATGTAGCACTTGGCCATCTCATTAGATTTCTGCCAACAATCATATCGTTGTTTTTCCTCAAGAGGAGCATCTAATGAAGGAAAGCTAGGACATGTTTGAGTAAGCATATATTTGTGTTCTTCAGCAGTAAGAACAATGTCCAAATTCCTTTTCCAGTCAACATAGTTGGATCCAGTCAGTTTGTTTTGGTTAAGAATAGCAACAAGTGGGCTAAATGATGCCATGATTTAAATCTGAAAATAATAAATACGAATATAATAAGTAAACTGGACATTATCAATTTAGCATATAAGCATATAATATGGAATCTTAATAAAACCATAAAATAATATATGCAACGACAACCCAATCCATGTCTATAATTCTTTGGTAGCAAGTTTATTATAAACACATTAATTGGTTAAGAACTATTCTCACTATTAGTGCTATCATGATAACTCTTATCAAACACTAATAATATGCCGTATTACCTTTAGCCTCTAAGTAATAATGACATAGCTCCTTTGGGAGGTTAACATTACACTTAGTCTAGTGTACACCATTATCTAGAGTCATGTGTAGCCACATTTCATCTCCCTTTTATAGTGTTTAAACTTGTAGGACCATGGAACAAAACACCCTCCTTTGGGATCGTGAGGCATATACGCCAAGACGAGGTGTTTGTCCACACTACTTTAAACGGGTAAGTTCAATCTTATAGTACTATGAAGTAAATACCCTCCTTTGGGATCGTGAGGCATATACGCCAAGACAAGGTGTTTACCCACACTACTATAAACCGATAATGGAGACCATGAAATCCAACCCTTGTATCTCTCTCCCACTAGAAATTTTAATGTAAAGGTTTTTAATGTCAAGAATCACAATAATGCTAGACACGTGAAAAAATTAATCATAATCTCATTAAGAATAAATTTCATTAAACTAGCATTAACATATATAAATATATATATATATATAACATAACGTAAAACTATATTATATTATATATATAATATAATATATATTACGTTATAAAACTATATTATATTATATATATTATATTATATATATAATATAATATACGGATTATATATATATATATATAAGCCTCAGATGGTTGAAATCCTATACGGATTCAACTTTTTATTGCCCAGAATATTTGTACACTAAGTCAAATCAACCGTGGGTCATGCAATGAATAGACCAAGCCATAAGTCATGCAAGAATCCACCAAACCATGCAATTAAATTCACCAAGCAGTACAATTCTTGCAAGATATCCAATCCGTGGTCTAAACCATGCAAACCATGCAATTGAAGTCCAATCCATGAAAATATAGCCCAAGCGGTGTATTAAATTCAACCACATCTTGACAGTTATTGAAGAAAACTGTAACCTTCAGGCCATAACCATACACGGCTTGTCTTCAAAAACAAACAATATATATATATATACACACACAAATAAGTGATGCAATTCTTTACATTATATTCAAATGATGTAGAAAATTGAAATACAAAGATAGCGGTTTTCTTAAATTCTAAAATTCAATCACATGCCATACAATCATGATATGAAAACCTGGCTCTGATACCAATTGTTGAATAAAATCTGTTTTTGTATCTCATACAAAACACACAGCAGAAGTAACAAACAATGATCTATTTCATTCATGATTGACAACATGCACTATGTAAATTTCAGAATTTAAGAACAAGATAGCGTACCTTGGTGTGGAGAAATTCAAAACAAATATTAGAAGTACTTGGAAAAACTTTTAATCTTCACTCCAATTCCACTTTACGCCCAAGATGTGTGGTCTCTCAATCAATTTCCAAAGGGAGAATGAAAGTGTGTCTCACACTCTCTCTTTTTCTCTACGATTCTTTTCTTAAAATCACATCAAAAAATTCTGTATATTTCTCCCTTTATAACTAACTGATTATCTAATTAGGCCTTTCCAATTGGGCTTTAGTGTGTGCCTTGGAATGGGACCAAAAGGGACCAATAAGACACTAGCTCTAATGGGCCTTGGGCTTTTCCTCCAACTCTTGACAAGTCCAAAGTTACCATTAATTATATTTAATGCCACTATATAAATATAATTGCACTCTAGGCCTTATTAATAAATTATATCCCAAGACTTTATTATACACGCAACCCCTTCATAAAATATTCGTAGTAATACAAAGTCATAAATATAGACTGCCACTTTGAAAAGTACTACAGCTTATACTTAAATACCCGGTTTAATCATTTAAAATTATTCATCATATATTTATGAAATCCAATTTCATAAATATATACTTTAGTAATTTCTTACCAAAGTGGTTAGGCCTAACTATCTGAATAACTGAACCCATTAAACTTATCTCAAGGGAATATTTTATATCTCCATCAAGAGTCCATGAATTCCATCTTAAGAATATATGTTCCATCAACACTAAATGTGGCTGCCCAACATACTGAGGTTTTGACCGTTACATTAGATCTCACTCCTGATATATCAAAGCAACCTACACATTATGATCAAGTCCATTATTCTCTCAGGATTAAGAGTTCATGCAAATAGAAGTCGTGAAATTTATTATTCATTTGACAGTCATTAGCAAAATAATAAATCTCACAGTGGTCCAGTTCAATATGTCTTAACTCTTAAAACATATCAACTAGAAGTCTCCACTTCTATGATCAAGACAAATCATCTTAGTTGATACGTTATAGTCTTCGCAGATGAAATGCCCAATTTCATCACCGACTATGAACTATAAATTCTGAGTTTACAAAGAACTTGTGATTTATATCTTCTGTGACTAAATCACATAAATCACATACTATGCATCTTATGGACTATATGATAATGTCCAACTATTCATGTTACCATTATTTTAGATAAAAATAAACAACTTTATTAAACACAACATTAAGTCATACATAATATCATACATAGCATCATACAATAGGATTTAAGGGTACATATCCTAACATATTATTAGTCCTTAAAGTTTACCTACTGAGCGCTTTTGATTCCTCAAATTTAAAAAATGGGTGCCATCGGTCCTTCTATTAACTTCCGTTAGAGCATTCTCATCAAGAGTTTTAAAAATTTTAGCATTTAGCACCTAAAAAACCAACTTTATAGTATTTAACACATCACTTTACAGTACACCTAAAATCAAAATTTCTATTTTTTTTACCACTTCATTAAAATATTATTTATTTATCATTTTTTATTCTTTTTTAGAGAGAGTGGAGAGTGAGATCTGACGGGGAGAGAGAGAAGGGGAATAAAAAATAATAAAAAATGAGTAGCAACTTGCAACAGTAAGGTGTTAGTAATAACATCTTACTATAGCAAGGTGCTAAAAATTTAAAATTTAGCACCATTGTTGTAGGGGCTTTTTTAGTACTTTTGTTGCTAAAAATATCTTTTAGCATTTATCCCACTTTGATGAGAATGCTCTTAGTTTCTTTGCTTATATGTCTAACTAGTCGCTAACTCATGCAATGCATGAGAAAACACAAATATCTACAAATCTATTTAACATTATAGCTATATTTAGTTAGGTTCTAATGCCCCCTTCTTGAATTATCAAAAAAAATTAAAATAAGCATGAAGGATAAAAAAAAAAAAATGTTGGATCAAAGAGGATTTATATGATAGCGGTGGTACTAGTTACTAACCATTCTTCCAAATGTTAAAAACAATTTACTTACAAAACTAAAAAAAAAATTATACACTTAAGAAACATATTGTTAGTTTTTCTAACAACTTATTCAAACTACATACAAAAATAATAAATCAAACAGTCCATATTCCATCATAATTTAACCCTCCAAATTTCCATCAAGATTTTTCCAAAACGCATATTATTCATATGTTTATTGGCAAGTCTTGGGAATGTAAGCCTTTAGTTAGGAGTTTGGTACTATTTGTGGTACTTGCGGATTTCAACACATCATAAATCAAAATTATGTCATAGAGTTGCGAGGTATGCTAATCCTACAGCTCTCCTATTATAAAAGTTAACTACAATCACATACTTTAAAAAATTACAATAAGCCATACAACTATAATTTTCTTTTGGTGTTCAAGTAAATACTCTAGAATATTAGTCATTATGAAAACTAAAAGGCATGGAATGAGTTTAATGACAAGATGAAATAGATAAATAGTACCTAAAAGAAGCAATAAAGTGGGACAAATCCCTTTATAATTTGAGAAAGATGCTATCTATTCGCTTGAGTAGCTCCATCTCCTCCCCACTTGAAAGTCCAAGATCAATATAACACAACTGAAGTAAAAATAGAATTCCATGCCCACCATCAAATTATAATAAGGCCAAGTATTAAAGTTTACTAAAGACATATAACCTAGTATTGCAGCTTCTTCAGTGTGTGAAGTGTGAACCCCTCTTTTTTAAGCTTTTGCCACCCATCATCTCTTCCAAAGAATAAATAAAATATCCACAAAACCTATAAATCAATCAAATTTGTACAAATAAAAATGTACTGTAAAATTTTAAAATTTAGACAAACCGAACAAATCTTTCAGGTTTTTTCGAACAGATGTTTCCACAATCCCATCCATGACAGTTTATAATCCAACCTAGACTGTGCTGGTCACGCTTTCATACTCAAACTCAATACGCTGTAATGTGGGGTTGATTCTAATGCCAAAACCCATATCCCCAAGCGACATAAGCAGCTTGCCCTTCCCCCTTTTTACTATTTCAATCCTGTAGTAAAATTTGATATATTGAAAGGAACCAAAATTGAGGGAGAACCTATATTAGGGTTTTGAGTATTGATAAAAACCAATTCTAAATCAAAACAAAATCTAAACCAATTTCTTAAATCAAAACTAGACAAAATAGCCAAACCTAAATCCTATTAAACATTCCAAAATTAATATAAAATATTTTACCTGTAGTCGTTCCAACAGTATGATGTTAGGTTGGTTGTGTAGTTTGGTGAAGTAGTAACCGAGGTGGAGGACTCTGAAACCATGAGGTGAAGCGTTTGTGGCTTAGTTGAGTCGCTTTTGCAGGTGTTTACCTTCACTTTCTTCAATTGAACTGACGGTGAAAAGATAGAAAACAATTTTCTCTATTTACTTTTAATCGCTTACAATCACTAGGGAAGAGAGAAAGCTCTACGTCTAGGTTTTCCATTTTTGGGTTCTTGCGTATGAGTCTTGTAGTCTTTGTTGAGCAGAGTTTGTGTTTGCGTTTGAAGGAGAGATAGAGACTGAGAAATAGTAGTTGGGTTAGAAATAGTTACGGTGTTTAGGATTTTAGTTTTTTTTTTTAAATAGCTTTTTTAATAAATTTTTTAATAATGCTAAAGTGTAAAAATGTGAGAGTTTCAAAAGTTTTGGTTTTATATCTTATATATTTTTTATTTCTCTTCGACATGTAATTATCTTATCAAGTGTTACAATATTTTAGTTTAAGTAAAACTCTATTAGATATATATTTCAAGAGCTTGAAAATTCTACTTCAACTAAAATTCTATAACAAAAATTTCAACAAATATAAACCCATGAAGTTTTGCCTCTCTTTCTCTATAGATTAATATTCTCATTGGAGTGTGGTTATAAAAAATTCCTTTTACAACACCAATTAAGGTATATGCACTATTCTGAACGTATGAGGTATAACCTAATCTCTATCATTGTGATACTTCCCATACAAAACAATACTTTGGGAACTAAATACTCATATATTTAGTTTTATGGTTGAATTTTTGTGATAATTTCCAAACAAAATAGCCAAACCTAAATCCTATTAAACACCCAAAATTAATATAAATAATTTTAGGTGAAAATGCACTTTTGATCCATATATTTTGGTTTGATTCTCAATTTGGTCCTTAAATTGATTTTGCCACTAGGTCAATCTTTGATTTCAAAAAATCTATTCTAATTCAATCCCTACCGTCAACCCAGTAACAGAAAAATCTAACGTGGCAAACAAAGGGCCCTATTGGCACATTAAATGCTAATGTGGCTATTAAAATAATAATAAAATATTTTACTTTGCCTTTTTTAAAAATCCATGTCTGCATTTACTTTTTTTTTAAAAGCCACCTCAGAAAATTTTTTAAGAAAATTAAATTTAAAGAAAAACCTTAAATATAATTTAATTAAAATTTTCTTTTCTTAATGTTCATCATGTTCTTCAACTTGTGTTGCATGTTCTTCACAGAACAAACCCAGCAGCCAAGAACTCAAACCCATCACAAGAACACAAACCCAGCAACCAAGAATTCAAATCACAAGAACACAAACCCAACAACCAAGAACTTGACTCATATCAGAAGAACACAAACGAAAAAAGAAGAAAAAATTAAATCAAATACTAACAAGAAATTTTCTTCATGTCCTTCCCAAATCAAAGAAGCAACCAAACCAATCTCTAACAAACCCCAAATCCAAATCCAGCAACCAAACCCAATCTGCAATTTCCATCAAATCCAAAAAAAAAAAAAAAAACAAAAAATAAATCCAAAAAACCAAATCATAAATAAACCCAAGAAACAAACCCATAAACACAGTAACTAACCCAATCTTCAGCAAACCCATAAACCTAGAAATTTTCTTAGGAAACAAACACACTAAAAACCCATAAAATCAAACAACTCCACATTCTCTCCAAAAAAACAAAAGCAAACCCAGAACAAGAGGAACAAAGTTTTGGAATATGAGAAAGGAGAGGAAAATAATACCACAAGTGAAGCCATAGGCGAAGGAGATAAGGCTTGGGGTGGCTCATCCATAGCAGATCAGAAATACGTGTGCCGCCACTCCACCAACAAGCCTCCCACATGAAAACCCTCAAGGGCCACTCCATCAAACCAAGACCCTAGACCGCATCAAGACCATCCATGGCAGATCGTTTTCTCCATCCATGGTGGATCGCTCTCTTGTAATCAAGCTTGTGAGCTCCAGCCATGGAGTTATAGGGGAGAGAGAGATTCCATCCATGGAGGGTGAAAGGAGAGAGAATTTGAGATTAGAAAAAGAAATAGACTTTTTTAAGGTTAAAGAAATATGAAGAACAAGAAAAATACTAAGATAATGATTTTCGTTTATTTTTTAGAAATGATTTTAATTAAATTAGATTAAATTTTTTTTGTTTAAGTTTTTTGGGGTGGCTTTTAAAAAAAATTAAAATGATAATGTGGTATTTAAAAAATATTAAATAATATATTTTTTATTATTTTAATAGCCATGTCAGATTTTTTTTGTTACTGGTTAATGGCAAGGACCAAAATAGAATCAATTTTTTGAAATCAAGGACTGACCTATGAGCAAAATGAATTTAGAGACTAAATAGAGAATCGGCCTAAAATGCAGGGATCAAAAGTGCATTTTCGCCAAGATTTTACCAATCGCCATTCCAGCAGTCTGATGTTAGGTTGGTTGTGCAGTTTGGTGAAGTAGTAACCGAGGTGGAGGACTCTGCAACCATGAGGCGAAGCGTTTGTGGCTTAGTTGAATCGTTTTTGCTAGTGTTTACCTTCACTTTCTTCAATTGAACTGACGGTGAAAAGATAGAAAACAATTTTCTCTATTTACTTTTAATCGCTTACCGTCACCATGGAAAAGAGAAAGCTCTACGTCTAGGTTTTCCCTTTCTGGGTTCCTATGTATGGGTCTTGCAGTCTTTGTTGCGCTAAGTTTGTTTTTGTGTTTAAAGGAGAGATAGAGACTTAGAAATAGTTTTGTGGAGAAATAGTTATTGGGTTAGAAATAGTTACGGTGTTTAGGGTTTTAGTTTTTTTTTTAAGTTTTTTTTAATAATTTTTTTTAATAATGTTGATGTGTAAAAATGTGAGAGTTTCAAAGGTTTCAGTGGTCCTATTTTGTGGAAAAAAAAATGTGTTTTTTTATTATATATATATAATTTTTATTTTGAAAATCTAATTCATAAGTGGATAAAGTAATTTGAAAATTTACAAGAAAGTGGTCCTATTTTTTAGGCAATATTTTAGTGGGAGTTAGAGTTGCATTTTTACCAGATTGTCCTTTAGTTTTATCTTTACTTAAACATAGGAGTACATAGGTATTTTTGAACTAAAAAAATGAGGAATCCAAATAGAGAAAACCCTTTAAATAATAGTATATATATATATATATATATATGAAATAATGTCATGACATGTTTTAACTAACATGGCAACCTTTCATTTATAAAAAATTACACATTGGAGCAACCTATTTCTATTACCCACCCAATTCAAAACGCTTTCTATCAGGTCTCCTTTGTCCATTATCGAGCTTCATGATCAACAAGTAGAAGAGATCACAATGACAGAAAAGAAGGTTGGTGACTAGACCATGTTTGGAGGTTTTCAAACCAGAAAGAGAGACCCATTAGACTTTCGAGGAACTTTAGCGAGAGATCCATTAGACTTGGGTAGTGTTTGGATACCGCTTATTTTGTTAAAAACTAAAACTGAAAACTGAAAAAACTGTAGCAAAATAATTTTTAAATGTGTGAATAATGTCTTAGGACCCAGTTTTAATGAAATTTTTGTTGAAAACAGAGGTTTGTGGGTCTTGTGAACAATGCACGAGACCACTAGAAAAGCCACCACAACCATAAAAACGCTTCTATAAAAAATAAAAAAAGGAAACGCAAATACAAAAACGGTGGCCTTTTCATCTGTACCTAAACGAGTACTTGATTGAACCAGGTGGGTAATACAAATAGGTTGCTTCGAACTTGATGCATAATTTTTTATTAATAAAATAGTTGTCATGTCAATAAAGAGATGACTTGTCATCACTCTGTTAGACACATAAATAAATAAAGGAACTAACAGAATTTAATGAAGGGACTTATAATACTTATTTTTTAAACTTTAGCGACCAATATTAGTACTGATCTGAAATTTAAAGAACCAAAAGCACTTAGTGAGTAAGCTTTAGGGATTAACAGTATGTTTTCGCCTACTTTTAAAAAAATAAAAATTATAAACTGAATAGTCTTAAAGTACTTGAAAAATGAATTTCTTTTGCATTTAGTTTTATTTTTATAATATTTTAGTTAGTTGTCTAGTTTGCAAAACTATTCAGCAAAGTAGCATCTCGAATGTCCAAAACTTGAGTTCCAAGATAGAAATCGAGTTTTTAAAACTTGAGTTGCAAGTGGTGGTAGCTAAGGTGGAAAAAAAATCCACGTGGAACTTGAGTTTTTAAGACTCGAGTTCCACCGTTTACTTTCCCAATGCCTGTGCTACTTCTTCTTCCCCTGTTTTTCTTTCCTTTAGCCTGTGATTCTTCTTCGTCAGATCTGCGTTCTCCAGAGAGGTTTTCAAATCTGGTACTTCTGCTTCTTCTTTCCTTGTTCTGCTTCTTCTTCCCCTTCATTTCTGGTTCTTCACCTTCATCGTCATCTTCATTCCTCTTCTTCTCTAGAACTCGAGTTTTTAAGACTCGAGTTCCATGTGACAAAAACATCTCCATGTCAGCAATTGGAACTTGAGTCTTTAAGGCTAGATTTTTCCTCCAAACTTGAGCCTCACAGGATGGAGATGTTATTCTCCTCATTTCTTTACAAATCTTGCTAACTAACTACATAGTGTGGCAAACTCATGCTATTATGCAAATTGCCTCTTGAAAAATGCTGAACAACCCACAAACTAAAAGTAAAAAACATTATTTATTATATACTAAAAAGTAGACACGAGTTATTTATGAGTGATGACACAGTACGAGATTAAAAGGGAATATCCCAAAGGAATACGATACGAGTGAAAAAAAGAGGGGGACAGCTCAGTAGCACAGTAGTGGTTGAATTCTGAATTCCTTCCTTTGCCTATATAATATAAATGGTTCAAAGTTCAAACTCAAATACCCAGAACAAAACTCCAAACCTGACCATCTTCGTGTGAAACTAAACTAGTACTAGTAGTGCACAATCAAAGTTCTATTTATAGAACCTGATGATGCTGAAAATCGGTAGTAAGCAGCACAATACTCACGTGCTCGAATCAAGACCTACGAAACAAAGACAAAGAAAACCCTAAGAGAGTACTGGTGCGGTACTGGCGCGGTACTGGCCAAAGACCCTCTGAAGGTTAAGTCAGAGAATTCTTCACAACTCTAGAGTGCTAAAGCTGAGGTAAATTATGCATACCTTGGTTTGTGAGAGTTTTAGGGTTTTTATAATAGCGTAGGTTGACATCCGCACCTTGGTAAAGAAGTTCTCTCCTTGTAGGAGAGAACCTCTTTAATTCGCGTATCTCTTGGAATTCTTTTCTTGTAGGAGTCTTCTTGATTAAGGTTAAACGTGGGGTATAAGATGATTCCTTATACACGCATGCATGAAGACCAAGTAGGCCACGTCAGACTTGTCAAAGGTTTACATATCCCCTTCAACTTATCCCCATTAGCTTCCTGTATCGTCGTCCAAGATGCTGTCGTCAGCTTCGAGGCGGAGTCGTAGACATTACACTGTTGTCATCTCTCATGAGCAATGCTGACGACCTTATTATGACTGTCTCCTTTTGCCTTGTCATGGGTGAGTATCAATATTACAAAATTACCCTTATCAGAACCAATAGCAAATTCCATCAAAATCTAAACCCACTTCCTTAAACTTGAGCCTCCACCTTTTTTTTTATAGTCTATGCACTTTCAAGTTCAGGTTAGTTATACCCTTTTTTTTTTCTTGTTTACTCAATACAAAGATACTATATCATATCATATTGTTTGTTTTTTATTTATTCATTCAATATTGTTATTTCCATTTGCATTCCTCTGTTATTTTTTGTTTGATTTTGTTCAAATATATTTTCCCTTAACTGCCTTAGGATAATGGATTTAGACCTGTTAATCTGTTATTTCCATTTTTTGCTCTCTCTCCCATTGTTAATTGGGTCTATTTATCGAGGGGATTTTGGACCATACGTGAGCAGAGTGTTAGAATAACAGTGTTAAATTTAAATTTCAACGTTTACTATAAGCTTATAGGCTTTGGGATATGTTGCAGTTTATGATGGTATTAGATCATTTGATTTTGAGTTTGAATCATGTCTCCACTCTACTTGTCATTTAGTTGATGTGATGTTACATTGAATTATCATATAGTGGTCACTTTGTCGCAAAAATGAGGGGAGGTTATTGGTCACTTCATTGCAAATTGAAGGTTAGGACCATTTGCACATGCCTCCCTACTTTTCAAGCCGACGATGGATAATGGCCTTACTTTTTGTTGGATAAAATGAAACAAAAATTGTGTTTTTGCTTGTGTTGGACTTATTAAATCCTGGTATGCATTTGGAATATTTTTTTAGTTCGAATTACTTCTACATGATTTTGAATTTGATCCAACATTTTTTTTTTCGCTTAAGTGGAAATCACAAACATGAGTGAATTTTCAGGCTGATCTTTACTTATGAGTTTTAGTTTTTTCTTTTTCCCGCACTGTGAAGTGGTAATGGGGTACATAGGATAAGTATATGTTTTAGGGTCAAATCTTGCTTGGACAAAAAAAAAAAAAAAAAAAAGAATAGTTCTTGTTCTCAGTGATCTTTTGTGATAAATGCTCTCAGCAAGGCCATTTTCTTATGCAAAACTCAGATGTTTGTACTTCTTTTTTCGATATTGACCGTCTTCAATAAATAACACTAGCATCGAGCATTTAGCCTATTGCTAGCACAATTATTAATTTAAGAGTTTGGCCTTACACTGTTGGCTTTCTTTGTGGTAGGGTAGATCTTATCATTATCTTGCTAGGCAAAGGACAAAAAAAAAAAAAAAAAGGTGGGGTGGGGGGGGGTGGAATGGAAAAATGGGATAGATAATGGCACTGAATCCGATCCATACTCTCCGGAAATAATCTCTTTTGGCTTAATTGTTTGCAGACCATATTCTATTCACTAGCTTAATTTGGTAGATAATAGATTCAGATTTTACCTATTACTAGTGTTAATTTGAGAGTATTTGGCCCCCCGGCCCTTTTTCTGGTGACCTTCATTTCATATTTTTCGGAAGATATTACTTTTCAAAAATAAAATAAAATAAAATTCAGAAGATATATTTTTAGGTACTTTGATCTTTGTTTCTCATTTCATGCCAGCATGGATGCTGTGGTATACAATCACAGACAGTCTGCCCCTCTGACACTCACATTCCTTTTCCTTGTTCAGAATTTACGAATGGCTACCCTAACCAGAATCGGCCTTGCTGTCATGGGCCAAAATCTAGCCCAGTCAACATTGCTGTTTGCTGAGAAGGGCTTTCCAATTTCTGTTTATAAGCGGACCACCTCAAATCAAAAGTTGATGAAACAGTAGAGCGAGCCAAACACGATCCTGAATCCTTTGTTCATTCCATCCAAAAACCTTGTGTGATACTGATAATCATGCTTGTAAAAGCTGGGTCTCCACTCCGGTTGATCAAACCATCAAAACCCTATCAGTTTACATGGAGAAATTAAGGAGACTGTATCATTGATGGTGGTAACGAGCTGAGAGGCCATGGGTGAACTTGGTGTTAGAATTATGTGCCCTCAAAAACAATACTATGCATTTTTTATTTGATAATAAAATTTTATTTTCACATTCATAATTTTTATAGGTATATTTCATTGTTTAAATTTGGCATGTGATGTTACCCCTGTAGAAAAATCATGTTAATGGTTAAGGAACCAAAGACATGGAGTAATGATTTTTCATAGATTATTAAATTGTTCTAGGCTGTGGATATTAATTGAATATTACCACTGAAGCCTACACTTGTTGTGTTGCTATATGATAGGATGATTTACTCCATCATTGAGGTAGTCACTTTAAGCAGACAAGTGGGTGTAATGTAACAAGTACATGCACTGAATTGGATTTGATCAAGAACACCTTATGGAGTGATCACTATTAATTAAAAGGTTGTTCTATCACAATTCTTCTATTATGCTCAAACATGAGAGGTTTGTGTATATTTATTTACTATGCATATAACTTTGATAGTGTCAACTGGTGATGCTAATTTTTTTGAAGGCTATATACAGACACGTTGCTTATTTGTGCCAGAAGTGTGAAGAAATTTAGTTTCAATTTCAAAACTTGGTTGTTCAAGATATTCATTTCTTTTTACTTCTAAACTTGTTGTTAAGTTTAATAATAAATTTGTAACTTCTAGCATTTTACAAGATGGTCTTTATTTTTTGAGTTCTATTGATAATTCTATTAATTGTGTTGAGAATGATATTGCTGCCAGTGTGTTATCTCTTAAAAGAAAAAGAGATGTTAATCCTACCTATTTGTGGCACTTAAAGTTAGGTCATATCAATATTGACCGAATCAATAGATTGGTAAGGGATGGGCCATTGAATCTTTCGAAGGTAGAGCCTTATCCAATTTGTGAGTCTTGCTTACAAGGAAAATGACCAAAAGTCCCTTTACAGGAAAGGGAGCTAGAGCCACTGATGTATTAGGAATAATACACACTGATGTTTGTGTTAGGATATGTGTCCTTAAATCTTATTGTATGATACTATATATTTTATTATATATGACATTATGTATGACTTAATGTTGTGATTGATAAAGTTGTTTTATTATTATTTGAAAATAATGGTAACATGAATATTGGGACATTATCATATAGTCCGTGAGATGCATAGTGTGTGATTTATGTGATTTAGTCACAGAAGATATAAATCACAAGTTTTTTGTAAACTCAGAATTATAGTTCGTAGTCGGTGATGAAATTGGGCATTTCATCTGCGAAGATTATAACATATCAACTAAGATGATTTATCTTGATCATGGAAATGGAGATTTCTAGTTGATATGTTTTAAGAGTTAAGACATATTGAACGGAACCGGTGTGAGATTTATTATTCTCCTAACGACTGTCAATTGAATAATAAACTCACGACTTACATTTGCATGAACTCTTAATCCTGAGAGGATAATGGACCTGATCATGATGTGTACGTTGCTTTGATATATCAGGAGTGAGATCTGCAGTTACAGTCAAAATCTCAGTATGTTGGGCAGCCACATTTAATGTTGATGGAACATATATTCTCAAGATGGAATTCATAGTCTCTTAACAGAGATACAAAATATTCCCTTGAGATAAGTTTAATGGGTTTGTTATTCAGAGAGTTGGGCCTAACCACTTTAGTAAGGAGTTACTAAAGTATATATTTATGAAATTGGATTTTATAAATATATGATGAATAACTTAATAGATTAAACCGGGTACTCAATGAATTAAGATGTAGTAATAAACAAAGTAGCAGTCTTTTTTCATGATTTTGTATTATTACGAATATTTTATGAAGGGATTGCATATATAATAAAGTCTTGGGATATAATTTATTAATAAGGCTTAGAGTGCAATTATATTTATATAGTGGTGTTAAATATAATTAATAGTAATTTTGAACTTATTAAGAGTTGACAGAAAAGCCCAAGGCCCATTGGAGCTAGTGTCTTATTGGTCCCTTTTGGTCCCACTCCAAGCCACACACTTAAGCCCAATTGAAAAGGCCTAAAAGGCCAGCCCAATTAGATAATCAGTTCGATACAAAAGGAGAAACATACAGAATTTTTCCATAGAGAATCGATAGAGAATTCGTAGAGAATTTGAAAGAACACTTTTGTGAAATGATGTAAAAAAATGTTAGACACTTTTGGACATTCTCCCTTTGGAACTGATTGAGAGACCACACATCTTAGGCATTAGTGGAATTGGAGTGAAAATTAAAGTATTCCCAAGTGCTTCTGATCTGCGGTTTTGAAATTCACCGCTCCAAGGTACACTCTCTTGTTCTTATATTCTAAAACTTAAATAGTGCATGTTAACTTATATGTATGAAGTAGATCCGTTATTTTTCTGCTGCGTCTACTTTGATGCGATACAAGGTGTTTGAGAAACATTTGGAAGCAATGGGTATTAAATACATGTATGATTGGTTTTGAGTGCAAGTGGGAGATTGTTAGAATTATGTGCCCTCAAAAACAATACTATGCATTTTTTATTTGATAATAAAATTTTATTTTCACATTCATAATTTTTATAGGTATATTTCATTGTTTAAATTGGCATGTGATGTCACCTCTGTAGAAAAATCATATTAATGGTTAAGGAACCAAAGACAGGAAGTAATGATTTTTCATAGATTATTAAATTGTTCTAGGCTGTGGATATTAATTGAATATTACCACTGAAGCCTACACTTGTTATGCTGCTATATGATAGGATGATTTACTCCATCATTGAGGTAGTCACTTTAAGCAGACAAGTGGGTGTAATGTAACAAGTACATGCTATGAATTGGATCCAATCAAAAACACCTTATGGAGTGATCACTACTAATTAAAAGGTTGTTCTATCACAATTTTTCTATTATCCTCAAACATGAGAGGTTTGTGTATATTTATTTACTATGCATATAACTTTGATAGTGTCAACTGGTAATGCTAATTTTTTTGAAGGCTATATACAGACATGTTGGGTTATGTGTGTATTGAGTAAAATATATAAATGCTCAACAATGAATCCATCAGTCTCTAAAGAAGATAGTATATTCAGTTGATCTTCATATTGAAGTTGGACTCAAAACAAAACCGGCCAGTGACATTTTTCAAAAATATATTTTTTTCCCATATATATAATATTGTATATATATATTTAAAGAGTTTTTTTTTTTTCAAAGACATTTTGGAGTCCAATAGAAATTATGAAATCAAGAAATTAAGAGTTACATAAGCTAGAGACATGATGGTGATATTAATCCAGTCCTAGTGGCTTGTGGGAATATTGTGTGGTGGAAGGACATAGATATAAAATTGTAAGTAATGGGACCTCATTTATAATTCTCTAATCTTTAGAGGTCAATTGCAATGTGTTGATGGACATTATTGCAACCTGCATAAGTTCAAATATTTTCTAGATAAGGTTGAGAAAATTAAGGAATAATTTTGAAAGAGTTTCAAGATAAGTCAATAACATTCAAAAAGTTATTGATTAATCCTATAGCTAAAGAATAGGATCCCTAAGGATCTCACGTCCAATCTCTCTCTTGGGTTTAAGAAGTCTTTAATAATAAAAAAATAAGATTTTATAATATTACTCTAGTGGTTGGCTATTAGAACTACTGAGTGATACTATAATCTTTTGAAAACCTAAAAAGAAACACAGAGAGAGAGAGACGTGAATACCTTAGGAGGCAACATGCTTAGGTTGCTAAGAAAGGTACGCAATTTTGTTCTATTTAGAATCCATGGTTGTGTGGTACAACAATCTTTAAATGAAAATATAAATTTTTTTTTTATATTACTTCCGCAAAACTATCACTTGGTTTGCTCTATCTTGGAATGGGATGAGTTTCAGGTGGTGAAGAGGGAGCTCGGCATGGGTCCTCAATGATGCCTGGAGCTGGAGGTTCCTTTGAGGCCTATAAATAAAAGCACATTGAAGATATCTTGCGCTTAAGGTGGCTGCCCAGGTTCCTGATGGCGGCCCTTGTGTTACTTACATTACATTGGTTTGGCAAAGGCAATTTTGTTAAGATGGTTCACAATGGGATATGATTGAATATGGAGATATGCTGCAGCTAATAGCAGAGGCCTATGACGTTCTTAAATCAGTTGGAAAGTCTCTAATGAGGAATTGAATCATGTTTTTGAGCTTCCTGATCGAGATCACTGCACTGCAGATATATTTGGAATTAAGGATGATAAGGGAGAAGGTTATCTAGTAGACAAGGTTTTGGATAAGGATATAAAACTGGCATGAATTGAAGGGTACTGGTAAATGGACAGTTCAGTTCAGCAAGCTGCTGAGTTGTCAGTTGCAGCCCCCATTATAGAATCGTCCTTGGATGCTAGGTTCCTCACTCAGTGGTTTGAAGGAGGAAAGAGTTAAAGCAGACAAAGTATTTAAGTCAGGTGGAGGTGGCATTGTTACGTAACAAATTTACTGACCAAGCCGTGGATAAGAAAATTAAAGTTGATCAATGATGTTAGGCAAGCACTTTATGCATCCAAAATATATATGCAGCTATGCCCAGCCCAGGGAATGAAAGAACTTGATACGTGCAAAGAGCATTGAACAAGGTTGGGGGAGCTTGCTAGGATTTGGAAGGGAGGCTGTATTTTTGGACCGTGTCAAGAAAGCCTATGACAGATCTCGCCAGCCAGCCTCCTTGTGGATCCAGAGTTTGCAAAGGAGATCATTGACCGGCAATCTGCTTGGCGAAGAGTTGTCTGCCTTGCTATTAATGCAGGCATTAGCACTCCTGGACCTGGTATGTCCTCGATCTAGTCTTGCTTATTTTGACACGTATAGGTATAGGAGGGACAGGCTGCCAGCTAATCTGGTCCAAGCTCAAAGAGATTACTTACTTTGGACCAGAACTGACATACCAGGATCCTTACATACTGAATGGTTCAAGATTGCTAAACAGTCAAGGATCTGATTGACCATTGATCTGCCTGGGGAAAAATGTTATCAGCAAATGTAATAATGTTTCTACTGTGACTGATAAATTGGAATATCATCCCATCAACTTTTGGAGGCAGCATCTCTTCATATTTAATGAAAATGTTAAATCCGTAAATCATATTTATTCTGTTTATTGTATTTGTGGACGTCCAACATGGTTTGGCATTCTAATTCAATTATTAAATTCCTTCAATTCTATGATCCTTCATGTACAATAAGAGCATCTATATTTCCCTATAATTTTTGGGGAGCCAAACACTGTTCCTTTGAGTGCCTATTGAAGAATGATTTACTAGAAAATTGTATTTTCCATTGTCTTAATAATTTTTCGTCCCCTTCAATATTTTCCTTATTTTTTCTAGTGTTTGTCACTCAAAATGGTAACTTTGTTAACTTAACTCCCCAAGCAGTGGTGAAGTTCTTATGCGCAAAAGTCTTCATTCTTAAAGAGTCTTCTGAGGAGATCTTATATCATAAATAGAAATGCTATACAATTCTGGGCGGGCATTATCTATATAATTGATGGTGTTGGTGGGACATAAGTAAACTATTCTTTTTGTTATTATTGGATCTGCAACCATAAGGCTTAAGGAAAATACCTTCTTAATGGACATAAAAATTCCAATAGTTTTCTTGATTTTTGATGTACCAAGTGGATCTATAGTTAGTGGAGCATCAAGTAAAGTTTGACCTGTCTCTGACGGAGTGGGGGAATGTATAATTTTGTATTAAATAATACAACTACCCTTGAAGAGATGGTAGTTACTTCCTTTAACTAACTAAAATTCCTTTTGGCTCTTGCAACTTTCTTTTATTATATGTTTGCTCTGGCTTGTTGTGAAGAAGCACCTGTTTGAGACGCTTGATCTAATTTATATGCCCATGGCTGCTTGTTGACTTGTGATTTTCACTTTTAAGTGGTGCAGCATTGGAAGTGGGTTGGTGATATGGATTGTGCACTAGTAACCGAGCATTCTCATGTTCTGTGGGAACCATATCTGAAACCTTCTAACTGGGCACAACACACTATCTACAGGCTCCAAGACACTCTCTTGTTGGTTGCCCATCCTATAGCATATATGTTATGATTAGTTTGATTACAATTATTTGTCTATTGGTGCTAGAAATTATACAACTTTTAGTTTTAACGTAGAAGAGGTAGTCCTAGAAGGCCTTTGTGACCTATTGCACTTATGAGTACAAGACTTGTGAATTCAAGTAATGTCAAGCTTCATTAATACCTAAGCGATCCCATACCATAATGCAATGCAAGGTTTAAGTGGTGCGGTTAGCGAAAAAGTCAATACCGTACTGGAGGTTGTATCAGTTTGGTCAGCGGTACGATATATTTCGGGTACCGGTCAATACCAGTGTACCGTTTCGAATTTACTGCTATTTTATATATTAAATATACACACACACAAAATCTCTAGAACCATATTTATAAGCATATAATATTTCACTAATATTATAATAAATATAAAAATTTATCATAAAACATTACTTCAATTCAGAACAAATTATTCATAATTTTAGATTTTAGCATCAATTAAAAGAAAAAAAAAAACACAATATAAAAAATAGAAAGCTTAATTGTTCATTGCATACTAAAAAAACAAATAATACTAATAAGTTAATGTAAATAAGTTACTATTATACCCTTTTAAAAATTCAAAAATTACAAAACTAAAAAAAAAAAAAAAAATATTTCTGTACTGGCCGGTACACCCAATACCGGCCAATATTGCCCAAAATTAACTGGTATGGCCAATACATGGCTGGTACGGCCGATATTTAAACCAGTACAAAACGTTATCATTTCAATATCGATATACGTACAGATACGGTATATACCGACCAATACTGATACAGTATCGACTTCACTGGCAGTTGGTGACCGTACCTTAAATTCCTTTTTTTTTTTTTTTTGGTTATATTAAAAAAAAAAAAAAAAAAAAAAAAAGCAGGGGTCTTAAAGTAGAAGTACCGCTTTTGTAGGGATCTTAAATTCTACGCATTAGACTCTAGAGAGAGGAGCAAACACTTTTGTGCCTGCAGCTGATACTGAAAATTAATGCTGATTACTAGGCACTAGCTAGGTCAGCAAACATCCAGCGACACCGTAAACCTCCTTGGTTGTCACAGTTTATAGACCTTAAGTTTTATCTGTACTTCGTTGTTCTTAATGTGTCTTAACTTTTGATGAAGCCTGATAAAGGACCAGCGTACAATAGAGGTCAGCTACACACAAAATGTGTTCATATTTACATTTTACTTCTGCTACATCAAGAATTTATAGTAAAATTCCCAGGCTATTTCTTCCTCCTAGCACTTTTAATTTGTTAGAAGCTGAATCCGCAAATTGCCCCATGCTTGCAGGAGATTAAGCAGCTGAGCTACCTGCTTGAACCCCGAAAGAGATACTTAAATATCATGACAGAAAATTAAAATCTAGGGAGCTTCCAATTTTCTATTTCTGTGATACGACCCAATCTTTTTCATGTTAATGGCTAAAGAATAATTTGCATGATTTTTCATATGCCATGTTGAGTGACTTGAGTCACCTGTCACCAAGCTGTAACTCTTAGGCATCTCAATTCTCAACTTGCTCCTTTTCTACTTCTTAATGATACTTGTATGAGACAAATAGAGAAACAGCCATTTTCATACATGTCACATTTAACAAAAAATACATCTGCATCAATGATTTATATATGCATGTACCAGTTACTTATCTTGATTCACCATTAATTCTGAAAAGCTAGAACCATAAAACAGTAATGGATGGCTCTCTGCCTTTAGTTACCCTAAACTTATTGGATTCAGATCAAGATAATGCAATCGTTCTAAGGGTAGATCTGCAGAAAAAATAAACACTCTATTCTTTGAAAATCTGGTCTTTTCTTACCTTGACTCCACTTGAAACTTGACTTGCAGCGCTCAGTGCCCACTGCATTGACTCTTCTTTTTCTTCTTTGCTTCTTCTTTCTTCTCTTTTCTTCCCATTTTTGCATGGTTTCTTTCCTGAGGAGGAATACTTACTGTTTGCTTCATTTTTTGCAGGCTTGTTCTGAGCATTGCTGCCACTTCCCTCACCTTTTCCGCATGGAAGTTCATGGTGACTTGGACCAAAAGAGGCGTCAGAAGCCATAGAGTTATCACTCTCATCATCATCATCATCATCATCACCATCATCATTATCATCATCATCACCATTATCATCAACATGAATATCTTTGTAGTTGTCATTTTCACTTTGTATAGGGGAGCTGATATACATTGTCCACCCAGACTCACTGCCACTATGTTTGGGAAGACTCCATTACTATAGCTTTAGGAACAGAATATAAGGAAAAACATAGTCCAATGAAAAAGAGAATAAGAGAGAGAAAAGCAAGTAGTTAGAAACTTAATATCAGATGTTTCTAAACAACCTGCAATATACAATCCTCATCAATAACCTGGGAAATACACTTAAATATTTGTCTATCTGGCTCTTTACCAAGTGTTGCTTTCCACACATAGGACAAAGAAACCTATCTCAACAGTGCACATTAAACCCTCATTATTAAATTACCAGAGTTCATGTCCCCTGCCAATCCCATCACCTTAATGTCTATGGTTTCAATTACTAGAAGACAAGTCTTCTCTGATAAAAAGAGTACTATCTCAAATTATAAGAGAAAAAGTTTGTGCAGTATCGAGGCTTTTGACTTGGTCATTTAATCTCACCTGAAAAAGCTCATCTTATTTCCCTCTGCCTATTGCATAAATAAAGAGCAGCTTTTAGGGTGAAAACAGATAAGCCCACCCACAAGGGAACAGAATATGAGAGTCGTTTTCTTAAATAGCCTTACAATGGTGCCTCTTCCTCAATCATGAATAGTATTTTAACCTTTCACATCTTTAAAACTCTGACTTTTCATCAATAAACAAGCAGCCTTTTGTATGAAATGCAGATAAAACAGTTGGGTTTTGGCGCAAAAAAATAAATAAATAAATAAATAATAAAAAAATCATCAGTAGGATTGGATGAAGTTGGCAAAAGGTCATTTTAGCTTCTATTCTTCTGTACTAATTGTTTTTTTTCTTCCCAAAAAGAAGGCTAGCTAATGTCCTTTGCGTTATAGAGTATAGATCATGGAAAGTTTGGAAACTCGATTACAATTTACAACTGTCCTTAGGAGTTGCAATAATTATCTATTGCATCAGTTATATGCATCTTACATGTCTCCCAGAATGTGTCTGTGAAAGCGATATGCATATTTCCAAAGCATGAGAATTTATTTATTACATCAGTACAAGCAATAACAATACAAGTATTAATATTGGGTGCATCAATAGCAACAATAGCAATATAAGTGTTTGTGGCTAATTGACATTCAATGACTCTTCAATATCGTTTTCACTATTTCACCTTAACTGGATAATTGGATACTGTGATTGAGTCCACCAACATTTTGGGTTGTAGTTAAGTGGTTGACCATGCTTTCATCATCATGTAGGCATTTCTATGGTTCCCCACTTCATTACTAGTTATCTATGTAGGTTAGACAAGTAAGGCCCCTTGCCAAATTCTTCCTTTAGGGTCTGTTCGGTTGGAGAAGTGAAAAAGCGAGAGGATGAAAAATTGTGGAATGATGAAAAAGTGGGAAGATGAAAAATATTTAGTTTTTCCTCTTGTGTATCCGATTGAGGGGTGAAAAAGTGGGAGGGTGAAAAATGTAATTTATATAAATTGACTATTATACCCTTGTTACATAATATGTAAAAAAAAATAGATTTATTTGTACTCATTACATAATATAAAAGTTATTGCATCATATATATATATATATATATATATCTATATTATTATTTTTATTATTATAATGTAAAAATTAGATTAGTTCACATTAAAAAAAAAAAAAAAAAAAACCTTTGACGTAATGTTGAAAAAAAAAAAACGTAACGTTGAAAAAGAAAAAAAAAAAACAACAACAAGAACAACGTTCAATAATAAAGTTGAAATGAAAAAAAAAAAAAATCAATGTTCAGTAACGTTGAAATGTAAAAAAAAAAAAAAAAAAAAAAAAAAAAAAAAAAAAATCAACGTTTTCTCAAGTGGGATGGGGGCTTTTTAGTAAAAGCCCTCATCCCAACTTTTCTCCCCCACCAGGAAAATTTTTGTGGGCCTGGGAGGAAAATTTTCCTCCCGGTTTTCCATCCTCCCTTTCTTTTCTCTCCAAACGAACAGTAGAAAATGCCTATTTTTCTATCTTAGTTTTCCATCCTCCCTATTTTCACTCCAAACGGATGAGGCCTTAAAGTGTCTGTCCTTCGGGGATTGCTTCAACTTGCTCTTGGCTGTGTGCTGCATGTGAATGAAACTCTCTGATTTCTCTTTTAATAATTAGACAGAATGGCCTAAATTGGGTAATCTAATCATCATTTGCATTTCTGTTTACCTCTGGATGGACTTTCCATAATTCAAATTGGAGAAACCAAACAGGTTAAGTTTGATTTACCAATACACGTTTATTATTTCATTTAATGTCTGTAGAAGCCTTTATTAATTCTACACTTATGTTTCAAAGGGAAATTATCGTGTACTCCCGGAATACCATAAATGCGTACTCCCTCCTCTCACATAAATGGTGGGTTCCACCATGAATTTAATTAGTGAGACCCACCATTCATGTGAGAAGAGGGAGTACGCATTTATGGTACTCCGAGAGTACCTAATAATTTTCCTGCTTCAAAATAGGCCTACTATTCCTAACATTTAAGTTGTCTATGCTAGAGCTGACAAAGAGGGTTTCTGTCTTGGTTAGCTTGACCATATTGCTTATGGCCCTGGTCTATCTTGAAATTGTTTTTGCAAAGTAACAAATGTATAAGGCAAATAAAAAATTAATTAAATAAGAAAAACTAGAAAGAGAAGAGGAAGGAGGAGCATCTTGGACAGCTCATTGTTATGTCATTTGATGTCTTACTGATTTAGTACTCTCAACATGTGAACATGGAAGCGTCTAAACATGTGAGCATCTAAATATGTGAGCATATGAGTATCTATACATGTGAGCATGTGAAGATATGAGCATGGGAGCATGTAAGCATGTGAAGATATGAACATCCAAGCATGTAAGCATGTGAGCATAAGAGCATGTAAGCATGTGAGCATAAAAGCATTCAAGTGTGTGGGTAATCAAGCATATGAGCTTAAGAGCATGGAAGCATGTGAATATATAAGCATCCAAACATGTGAGCATATAAGCACATACCTCTTATCGCCTAATCACCTCAAAATTTAAGCACAATCATCAAAGCGCATGAACGCATGAACATCCAACTGCATGATTGCATAAACCTCCAAACATATAGATATATCATAATCTAAATGTGTGCACATGTGGGTACAAACAAAGGGTTGATGCTTAATGAGAATTAATGATTAACTCTTATGGACAAGTGACACTTAATTAAAAGTCTTCATCAAATCATAAATGTTTTTCCTTTATTAAACTCAAAATCAATTATTGAATGTACTCTTGATCTTTGTGCTCTTGCTTTTTAATGCACTTCAATCAATCAACCTTTGTTGCCTTAGATATCAAATTAGTTTGAATTCAAATATCCAAGTCTTTTAGGAAGGATCCTCAAATTAAATAAGTCATTGGTTGCTTTGTCCTTTCCTAATTAACCTTTAAATCCAAATTCAACTATCTTCAATATGTTTAGCAATGTGAGCTCTAGATTTTCAACCATTAATGTTTGTCAATTATTTTGGAAATAAATGCTTAAGCCTTTTAAGAAAGATTAACATTTAATACCTCATTAATCACTTGTGTTTTCTTTAATTGACTTTTAGGTTTAAATTCAAAATAGTCATCATCTCATCATTAAAGCTTTATTGTCACCAACTTGGAAAGAGATTTTAATCTAGAATTAGACTTTTATCTTTTAGAAAAAATCTTTCCATTAATGCTTAATTACATTCCATTCCATGATTTTGTTTCAAATTTTATGACCCTTATCTACAAGATTTTTAGGAATTTTAAATATATTGCATATGATACAAAAGGAAACAAAATAAATCAAAACACATGCACTTAAAGCAAATAAAACAAATAAAGAACGATAATAAATATGACATTAAATATGATAGACCGAAAAAGGAAAGAAATTTGAGTCCTCCTCAGGTTGTCGTACGCCATAAGAAGAATGTGTATGCATCCTTCTATTAGCATACACATTTGAGCTTCAAATTGGTTTTCCAAGAAAACAACAAGAACAAGAACCATAGTCGTATAAAATTGTGTGTACTCTGGAATATGGGTGCATACACATCTTATCCAATGCGTGTGCATCTTGAGGCAGATTAGGGTTCTTCATAGATTTGTAGAAAATTTGAGAGACGCAACACACAAAGAAGCTTGAACAAATTTTTTTTAGAGAGTTTTAACTAATGGTGTCTGCTCTTAATGATAACTTTTTATCAAGAGACCAAGACACCAATCGATTTTTTGGTGTAGATAGGGATTGAACTCCAAATTTCTTATTTAACTATTATAAACTTTACCAGTTGAGTTAATTGGAGCCCACAAGCATAATATGATATAGAAATTAACATATTAAATAATTAGAAAATAACAAAGAACATAAAAGAAACTAGAAATCGAGGAGGAGAATGTGGATCTTGGAAAAGATCTACATTTCCTTCTCATGGCACACACAATAATGTTGACTAGCCGATCCCTCGATAAAAATCGACTACCCAGCGTTATGTGTGGGTTAAGAAACCTAAGACTAATGAAGGTAGCCATAGGATCACAGAATGATTAGTGTGATTAAGAAATCATGAGAAAAAGGTTAGTTTTTTAATAACCAAAGGTTTAGAAAACTTAATCAAGTGTTCATAAAAACTGTCCATACGCTCTTAAAAACTTACTATGTATTTTGGGCTCATTTGGCAGAGCTTTCGCTATGGGTCAAAAGTTGGATCCTTTTGATGGTAGAAAGTGGGTGCATTTATAGGCTTAGTGGAGGCTAGGGTTTATGGTAAGACACTTTAATCAATCAACGAGCTAGATCGATTGACAAAAAGTCCTACTAAAAAGGAAAAAATCAATTTCAGGCTTCGAACCAAAAGAGTGTGTAGGCATTGAATTAAGTGCATACGTGTCTATACACATGCATACGCACTTTTTGTAAGCGTTTTGAAAATTAGGCTTAAAAAAGGGTTTTGGGCTTGAAAATGGATTATAGGCTTAGACTTGGTTTCTTGGGGTCACATTTTGGGCTCTGTTAGGTTGTGCTCCACATACGGTACTGATCATTTTGGTAGAAATTTGATTTCTTGCGATTGCGACCAGGAGGCTTGGATATATGTCAGAACAAAATGGGGTGTCTACACATACTAAAGCGGATGCACTTCCGTACTTATTACCGCAACACCACATACTCTCAAATGCATGACATGTGATAGCATGTTCATGTTCACATTCAAGTACATTCAAAACCTTAGACATTGAACTAAGGAATTAAAACAAACTAAAGATGTCCTAATCAAACAAAGACCTAAGCACATTTCTAAACATAAACAAAAGCTTAAATATGCATTCTATCAAGGTAAACAACAAATAGAAAACATAACACAAATAAATCTAGGTTTTTTTGTGTGAGCCTACATGCACATGTTCCAAGGTCGTGGAGCTAGGTATGCAACTCACCCCAAAACCAGCATACAAACAAATAAATAAACTATATCTATTCTAACCTAGAATGCAACTAATCTAATAAAGCAATAAAACTAAACTAAAAGGCGTGCATTAAAATAGGAAATGAAAAAAATATAAGAAAATGAAAGAAGAATACCTTAAAGCAAATATGCCTAAGGCTTGATTTGGACCACTCCCCTCGACCAATCAATCAAAACAAAAGCCATAGGAGTTTAGTAGATTAGTAAATGTTTTATTAAAGGGATTTTGACCAATAAATGGTCTCAGCCAGTAAAACTTTAAGTTTGAATGTATTTTAAAGAAAAACTTCATCTTAAATTACTATTTTTCTAGTGATTTCAGTGTGTTTTGGAGAATAAGCCTTGGAGGCTGCAAACACCGCATTTTGTACTCCTTACGACTCGAGCCCCCCGTTCCCCAATGATGTTGGATTTCTAAAGCCCAAGGTTGGTTTAGGGCTCGATCATATTGAAATTGACTTGAGAAAAGTGTTTTCGGAAAAATATAACTTTTTCATGAATTAAATAAATCTATTTTTGGAAAATTAAGGCCAAAAAACCCTAGGGCTTGTGTACACATCCACACGTATGTGCATGCATGTCCAAAAGCTGAGTGTGCATGTTTCATACATGTGTACGCATACATGGGCTTGCACGTGCATGCTAGGGCTCTAGAAACTATGAAATGCAAGTTTTTTAATATTAAGTGTGAGGTTTGGAATGAATCCCACATCATCTGTAGCCATTCCAAACCTCTATTTCTCAACTATAAAAAGTCATACATTGTACCTTTAAAAAAAATCCTAAGGAAAAACATAAGATTCACTAGAAATAGTGAATCAAAGAGAGTTTTTCACGAACATCCTCAATTCAATATTTTTCTGAATGAGGCCTTTTCAAGCCTTAATCTTGGAGTTTTAAAATTACCAATCATTTCCTTATTTGATTGTGAATAGATTTACTAAGGGGAATGATCAAAATTAAGCTAAGGAGATTTGTGTTTTTGAGGTATAAGTTCTAAACTTTCTTTTTCTTTATTTAGCATTTTCTTGTTGTACATAACACCACTAAGGAATGGAAGAATGCATAAGTGATTGAATCTAAACTTTACATGTGGAGCAGCTGTGAGCGGAAGTGTTGGCTAAGAGATTTTGTCTTGATCTGTGTTAAAAGCGTGATTGCCTTAGGAAGGAAGTGAAATTTACACCTGACACGTTACTTAAGCACTCACCAAAAAGGGGATACAATGACTTTCTAAGGTCAGAGGCTATGAGGACACCCCTTATTAGTGTCACCTCAGAAATATGTGTACCAATCACAGTACTCCTGATGTCCCTTTCAACGTCCAAGACTTGTCTCTCAAGTGGTGGCAAAGCTACCTACCTACCAATCATTTCCTTATTTGATTGTGAATAGATTTGATTAAGGGGAACGATCAGAATTAAGCTAAGGAGATTTGTGTTTTTGAGGTATAAGTTCTAAACTTTCTTTTTCTTTTCTTAGCCTTTTCTTGTTGTACATAACACCACTAAGGAATGGAAGAATGCATAAGTGGTTGAATCTAGACTTTACATGTGGAGCAGTTGTGAGAAAAGGGAGAGGAAGTGTTGGCTAAGAGATTTTGTCTTGATCTATGCTAAAAGCGTGATTGCCTTAGGAAGGAAGGAAAATTTACACCTGACACGGTACTCAAGCACTCACCAAAAAAGGGATATAGTGACTTTCCAAGGTCAGAGGCTATGAGGACACCTCTTATTGGTGTTACCTCAGAGACATGTGTACCAATCACAGTACTCCTGATGTCCCTCTCAACATCCAAGACTTGTCTCTCAAGTAGTGGCAAAGCTACCTACCTATGGGTCCCAGTGCCACATTGGCGCAATTCTTATCCTTTAGTTAGTAGATAATATCACAGCTGTGGAAAGGTCCAAAAGAGAAAATGATGACTTAACACTTATCTTTGTACTCAGCCATATTCCTCAGAGTATAAGAGGAAAATGTAGCTATGCTATTAGGGCAAGAACCTAAGTAGATATTTTGAGAGGAAAGTGGAGAGTTGGTAGAAAAGAAAGACAACCTGATTGTAAACTGATCTCTTTTCACACATAATACAATTTGAGTAGAGCAAGAATGTTACATTCTTGCTTAAACCACTGTTAAATAGCTTATTTCACTTCTCTATATAAGCCTAAATCTAGCTTGCACGTACACTTGTTTTAATCCTGGCTTTTCTTGACTTTTTCTTTTTAAATATGCTATAACATGTTTGTTTAGTTTAGGTTTGCATAGCTTTTCTATTCTTAGGCATGCTAAATTGTTAGATTTAAATTTGCAAAAATGCACTTTTCATCCCTGTGCATTTTAGTCTTTTTCGTCATTGCCCTTACGGCAAAATCCTAGATGGCAAAAGGAAATTTTAAAATAATAATAAAATATTTTATTTTGGCACTAAAAAATGTCATGTCAGCATCTAAATTAAAAAAAAATTAATTTATTAATTTTAACTAAATAAAAAATTAAAAACAAAATTACTTTTTCATATCTTTAACTTTTTTTTCTCTCACGTTGAAATATAAAAATGCATATGGAGGAAAATGCGATTAAAATAGATGAACACAATTGGAGACAAATTTTCTTATTAAACAAACACCTCTTAGTCTCTCTCTTTGTCTCCAAACTCAATGGCTACAACAGCTACACCTCCACTCTTTGCCCTACAATCTTCCACTCCCATCAAAACCTGGCCGTTTTGAAGGCTTGCTCCAATTGGTTTCACCAAACCCAGATTCCCCACAACCCAACCGTCTGGCACACCCACCATGGAGCCTGTCGAGGTGGAGCATAGCAATGGAGGAAGAGAGAAACGGACTCAAATTGGTGGAGGTGAAGATCGATGGTGTTGGTTGGGTTTTATGGGTCTGGGTCGCGGGGGTCGACTGGGCTCACAGGTGTAGGGTAGATTTGGATTTTTTTGCCATTGGTGGGGTTTGAAGTTGGTGGATCAGGGTTTGGATTTTCAGTTTCATGTGGGTTTGGTTGTATTGGGAAATTGCAAGAATCAGTTGGGTTTAAAAGAGATTTGGATCTTATAGTTTTTGTTTTTCTCAAATTTTTATGGGTTTGAAATTTATAGGTTTGTTTCTGGATTTGATATTTGCACAGAGAGTTTGATTTTTTGTTTTCTAGGTTCATGTGATGTTCTGGGTTTGCTGGAGATTGATGGTTGGGTTTGAATTTCGGTTTGTGTTCTTTGTGTTTTGAATCTTTGAGGGTCTTTGTATTTTGAAGATTCGTGCCCTTTGATTTTACGTGTTCCATGTTGGGTATGTTCTTGATTTTTTAATTTCCTCGGCAACCAAACATATTATTTAAGGAAGAACATGAACATGTTCTTCATGATGACTTGGAAGAACATAATGTAAATTAATTTGATTTCTTTTTTAAATAATCTAAAGTTTAGAATTTTATGTTTTTATTGTTTAATGCCAAAATAATAATCTGACGTGGTAAACTGACATGGCATTGTTTAATGCCAAAATAAAAAATTTTATTATTGTCAGGGACGTTTTACGACAAAGGCCGAAAATGTGAAAACGGCCCAAATCTCCCCTTGGGTTCTTTAGAAGTGTTTATTTATGGAGAATCAAGCCCAAAATTCACAATGTATAGAAAACAAAGGTTAATGATGCTTTTACAAGAGAAAATCAAAATGCTGATAACAAAAATGTAGAAAAAGTATAAAAATATAAAATGTCTGAAACTTCGACCCACAGTCACAGAGAAGAGGAAAATAAGAGAGGTTGTGAGGAAGAGAGGGAATGTTTCCCTATACCCATATTTCCATCCCTAAGATTCAGATTTGTGAGAATGTTTCCTAACTCAGTGGGTTTTTGCTCTCAAGTTTCAGCTTAATGGGGAAAACATAGTTCAACAGGTCTGAAACTTCGACCCACAGTCACTGAAAAGTGGAAAATGAGAGAGGTCGTGAGGAAGAGAGGGAAGGTTCCCCTATACCCATATTTCCATCCCTAAGGTTCAGATTTGTGAGAATGTTGACTGGCTGAATGGGTTTTGGTTCTGAAGTTTCAGTTATTTAGGTAGAATTTGGTTGGTCCCTTTTGAATCTGATTGGGGCCTTTTGTATTGAACTTGGGGTGCTCTAAGTGACTGATTTTTGAGTAGTGGAAGAGGCTTTTATCCCTCATGATACTAATTTGGTGTTTTGGCTTGGGTTTCTTTTGTTTAGGGAAGAGTTTAGCATGCTTTTAACATGATTTTGGAAATAAAGTGGCTGACTCCGTTAGCTATTTTTTCCTTGTCATTGTAGATTTTTGATAGCTGCATTTGGTGGCTACAATAAGCTAGCTAATTGGTATAGGGTCAGCTGTGTTTTGGTGTGGAAAATGGAGCTAAGCTGAAAATTAGGGGCACAGTCTCCCAAAGCATAAAAACTCCTTTGAGATGGAAATTTTGGGTACAAGACCTCCTCTATGAGCCTGAGGTGCTACTAGTATCCCTTCCCCACTTGGTAGCATGCATGAGTTGGGCTCATGCAAAAGGTCCGAAGGGAACCGACCCATACCCTCCAAACCACACTTCCTCAATTTTTCCCAATAAGTCGCATGGGCTTGGGCCATGCTTAAAAGAATACAATATAATATAATACATGAATTGAGCCCATAAGGAAGTCGGGCTTGTAGAAAAATTGTGTCGCGAAAATGGGTATCAACAATTATCATTTTAATAGTTTCTTCTGCCACCTAGGATTTTGTCGTTATGGCACTGACGGAAAGGACTAAAATGAATGGCATTTTTTTAAATGTGGTAAAAATAAATGTAGAGACCAAAATAGGAATCAAGAAAACATACAGACAAAAAGTGCATTTCTGCCATTTAAATTCTACCTTCTTGTGTTTTTAGTTTTTGGGCTAGGATTTTAGGGTGTGTATGCATACTCATGCGTTCTTCATGTGCACACATACTCGAATTATGTGTACGCATAAATTGAGCTACATACTCAGGTCCAATGTATGCACACGCACACTCGTGCACAGAAACCCTAATCCAACCAGCTTTTATTTCTTTTATTTCTCTTATATAATATGCTTTTGCTCTATTCCTCTTTATGCTTATAAGTCTCTGTATCTTTGTTTATTTGTTTGATTGCTCTTCACATGCTAGATTAGGGTTCCTTTAATGTTTTCTTTGTTTTGCAATGAACATACATTCATATGACCATGCATTGATGGATAAGTGCTGTGATGCAGCAAGATAAGGGAGATAAGTCATGCATTCCTATGAACGTGCATTTATCTTGTGATTTGATGATAAATATGAATATGCTTGGATTGGATGAGTTGTTCTTGATGATTGGATACAATCACATGTTTATTTTGATCATGCCATGCCTATGTTTCTGCCACGATTTGTTTGTTGCTTTGGATGAGATAATATGCAATGTGTAATAGATGTATTGGTGGTCTTGACTAATTTGTTGATTCATGGGAAGTGTTTTTCACTTGATAATAGTGCTTTGTTCAATTTGTGCTTTAATCTTTTAGAGTTTTCCCTATTTGAGTTTGCCTCTACTTTGTTAGTAAAGTTCCAAGTAAAGATAAAAGTAGCTTATAGTTATATGATAGGATTGATGATTATATTATTCTTTTATTAAATATATGCAATATATATTGATAGATCATATTAGACTAATGAGTATATGTAGTTCACACACACACACACACATATAGAAGGCTTATTAACTTTAACTATCTCTAAAGTTATATTATTTTATTATAATTATATTAAAAATGGAAAATACTAAAGTCCTAAACTTTTTTTCCAATATTTTCTGTAAACTTATGATAAATGGTTATTGGAGGGAACAATCAGTCCATTGAAAGATATGATACCTTTTATTATAAAAAATGTTTTGAAATCGATGGGCTTTAATTATATGCAAGCAACTACTACACATATATTTTCTCAATATAATCAACATTAAATTTTTTTTGCTATTTTATTTAGTATGTCGAAATAAGTGATAAATTTGCTCATTATAATTTTCAATTAACTGCTATTGTTGGTACATATGTGATTTCATGTGACTTGTTATGGTGATGGATATATTGTCAAGGGTGATGGGAATGTACTATTAATATGGTTATTGGTGGCAAATGTATTCTTTGAAGTTCTCATCAACTGGAGCACTATAATGTTCTTATAGATTTATTCAGTTTAATCTAAAATATTGCCGACCAATGCTGGCGGAGGAGATCACAATGTAAATAATGACACAAAATGACTATGAGGAGGAAGATGACTCTTAGATGGAGGACGACACTGACTAAGATGATAATTGATCTTCCAATGTTTATGTTTTCAAGTTTAGTAAAGGATATAATATAGCCTTTGTGTATTATTGAACAACATGCTATTTTGTAGACCTTTTAATATTTTCATTTTTAAAACACTTATTAGTTTTGAACAATTATGGATTTGTGTTTGTTATTTTAATGGAGAAACTTTTATGAACAATTATGGATATGTGTTTGCAATTTATATATTAATTACTCTACATACAAAAATATTTGATATTTTCAAATAAAATAAAAATATCATAATTTTTTTTTTCAATGGAGCTTTTTTTTGCAAATAATGTGTTAGTGACGAGATAAATGATTTTTAATAACAGTTATAGTTCGTCAAAAATAAGTAATTGGTTGCATTGATGTTATATTTTCGATGAAAAACTAGGCATTTACGATGGCTTTTAGTCGTTGAAAAAATACATTAACGATGGTCATTGTTCATTGCAAAAGGTATTTGGTCATCCAACTTCCTCGTTTGAAGTTCTATTTTCGACGACAAGGCAAGTATTTATGATGACTTTTAGTTGTTGAAAAAAATACATAATGACGGCCTTAGTTTGTCGTAAACTGTATTTGGTCATCCAACTTCCTTGTATGAAGTTGAATTTGTGACAACAATTATTAAGTACTTACAATAGAGTTTTGCTATTGAAAATAAGTATTAGTGACAACCTTGTCAGCAATATAGTATTACTGACGAGGCTTTTGCCGACGGATGTCAACGGCTTTTGGCCATCAGTAATACGAATTTGCAATGACTTTTTGTCCTAATGCGACGAACTTTAACGGTCATAAATAAGCTTATTTTTTGTAGTGACTGTCCATCTAGGACACTCATTCTATGAAGTAGATAGTTGCATAGTCAAAGTGGTGAAAAGAGGGGTAGAGAACAAACAAGCTGTGAAGTAGTATATGACAATCATCCACACTTTATATATCATTGTCTTGTATGAGACCTGATAAAATTGGAGACTATGAGAGAGTGCTTGTAACTGGTTCTGTTATATAATTAGTATTTATAAATAGGGGTGTGTAGCCAACTCACCAATCCACCAAAACTGACCTGATTCAACCCAACCTATCAAGTTGGGTGATAACGCCTTAAAATGTATACTTGTTATATATTTATGTAGGCGCTATCTCCTTATTACTATGATTAATTTGTTTAATTAAGCCATGATTTGCATTAGTCCGTATTATTTATCTTTACATAATTTATTGAATAAGATATTATTCATTGTGTGTAATTTTCTACTTTCAGGAAATCATGTGAGAAAGATGAGTTTATAAGAATTTGTGAGAGAATGGAGGTCAAACTATAATTAAAGTGGAGCTAAAAGACCATGCTTAAATGTTTAAGGAGGTGTAGCTGGAGCGCTTGGATTGTCTACCATGATTAGAAGCTTCAAATAAGGAAAGAAATCAAAGAGGCAGAATCTAAAAAGAAAAAATCTGATTTGAGCACTGATCAGTATTTTTCGCGTATCTCTCTCCTCAAAAATTCAATTAACACAAGGCTAGATAGTTTAGAACCGTGACTTAAATATCTACAACTTTCCAATTTTGAGTTTTTCTAAATTCTCAATTTTTGAAGGCCGAAATTAACTCACAAGTTACTGCTATAAACCTAAACGGAAATTGAAATAGTAAAAGTTTTATTTTTCTTTGGATACTTTTTTTTTATGCTAGGGTTTTGAAGGGAGGCTGGTAGAATGAATTTGGCAAAGAAAACCTTTTATTTTTCTTTCTCTAATGGCAGCCTAAACTCTTTAGTAGGGCTAAGGGTTATGTTTCTTCCATTCGGTATGAATATTCAATGTGATTCTTTCTAGGATTTTATCAACGACATATTTGATTGTTCAATTAGATTTCTTTTGATGTATTATTTCTTCCATGCTTTCAATAAGTTTAATCATGTTTTTTTTATTGTTTAGATGAATTTCTAATAGTTTCAAATAGAAATCAGGTCTTAAAGTGAATGAGTTTTTCTGAAAACTTTTCTAACTGCATTATCAATCTAGGTTATCATGTGTTCTTGAATTATTCAGTCCAACCGAATCATAAGTATTTAATTATATAAGAATAATTAATTATGAAATATATATTTTCTTAGATCATAAAGAATTTCATATCGATATAGGGAAACACCCTAATGCCCTAGTATTTACATTATTAATTTAAATAAGTTTTTATTATTATTCTTGTTAACAATCACCAAGCAAAAGTACTTTTCTTCTTCAACCAAATTATTGTTTAATTATATTGTCTTTGAATTTATCCTGCTCCTTGTGGTTCGACCTCAATACTCCAAGAATTATATTGTTATGATTTCCTACACTTGGGAGTGAGCAAGCATTGGCGGGTTGGGTTGGGTTGGGTTGCGAAATTTGTTTTTATAGTTGGTCGAATTGGATTCGGGTTATAAGATTCACAAATTTGTCTAACTCGATTCGACCCACCTATATTTATTATATATTTAAATTTTAAAAAATATATTATACAATTTTGTTATTTACTTTTTTACCCATCTTAAATAATACTCAAACTTTAAATTCTACTCATATAGTATGTATTGGTTTGGTTATGCTCAAAATTATTTAGTTGTAAATTTGCTCTTATTTGTGGTGGTGATGTTTTAATTCTCAATTTAATAATCTAGTCCAACCCATGGATATAACCTGATCCAACCTGATCCATGCGGGTTGGATTCTTTTTAACTCCTCATGGTGTGTTAAGTTAAAAAAACTCTTCAATCCGACCCATGATAAAGACCAAAAATAATATTTTATTATATATTCTATAAATTCCCGATAAAAAAAAAAGATTATGTGACAAATTGCTGTTTGAGATCTGCTTATTTTATTGATACTAAAAACTTTTTGCTGAAAATATTGTAGATAAAAGTAAAAGTTAGCTAAAATAGTATAGTGAGATCAATAAATAGTAGCAAAAATAAGCTAGTTTTTTAAGCTGGAGCCATACACATACTATAAGAGTGTGTTTGGATACCGCTTATTTTGCTGAAACTGAAAACTTATTACTGAAAGTACGATAGATAAAGGTAAAAGTTAGTTGAAATAGTACAGTAGGACTTATGAATAGTATCAAAAAATACAGTGAAACCCATAAATAGTAGCAAAAATAAACTGAATAGTAAAATAATTTTAATTTTTCATCCAATCTATACGCACACTAAAGTATAAAGAAAAAATAGTGTAGTAAAAGGCACGTATTCTGGAGTTAAATCTGTACATGACACCAATATAGTGAAACTTTTGGCTGAATATTGCAAAAAATGAAGTTTATTTGTGATATGAGTACTGTTCAAAATTATTTGGGGAAATGAAGAGAGAAGTGAATTTCAGCAACACCAATGTCGAAATTCTGAGAAAAAGTAGGAGAGAGGAGAGAGAAATGATGTGACGGATGTGGAGAAAGAAAAAGAAATTTCGGCAATGATATTGCCGAAATTGGAAGATTAAAAAAAAAAAACTTAATTGTGGCAAGAATAATGCTACGGCCACACACTATTTTACCATATTTTTTACAAACTATTGTTATGACCAATTTTTTACTAGTTCTCATTAGTGCCTATCTACAACATCACTTTTTTATTTACCAATAGTCACTCATCACATCAACAGTTTATGAAAATTTTTGTAAAAAAATTTGTAACTCTAGCATTTTGCCAAAAGTGAATGATTAAAAAAAATAAATAAATAAAAACCTTGATTGTGGTAAGATACCGCCACACTTTTGGAGGACTAAAAGTGTGTATCTCTGTCATTTTACTCCAAAAAGTGTGGTTGCATTAATCTTACCACAATCAAGTTTTTTTTTTTTTTTTTACATTTTCAATTTCGACAATTCAATTGCCACAATTGAGTTTTTTTTTTTTTTAAATCATTCACTTTTGGCAAAATGGTAAAGTTACAAACTTTTTTACAAAAACTTTCATAAATTGTTGATGTGATGAGTTATTATTGGTAAATAAAAAAAATGATTTGTTAGTAGACACTAATGGGAACCAGTAAAAAATTAGTCATAACAACCGTTTGTAAAATATATGGTAAAATAGTGTTTGGCCGTAACATTACTCTTGCCACAATTTAGTTTTTTTTTTTTTTAATATTTCAATTTCGAAAATATCATTGCCGAAATTCCTTTTTCTCTCTCCTCATCCGTCACATCATTTCTCTCTCCTCTCTCCTCTCTGTTACTTTTTCTCGAATTTCGGCATTGATGTTGTCGAAATTCATTTCTCTCATTATTTCTTCAAATAAGTTTAAACAGCACTCATATCACAAATAAGCTTTATTTTTTATAATATTTAGCCAAAAGACTCTATCATAGTACCATTAATGGAAAAATAAATTATTAGTCTCACCCTCAAATTAACGCTGGTGGCCACGTGCCTCACTGCTCAAAAATGCTTGCTCCTTGCCCTGATATATATAGTATTAAAAAATGCTGCGACTATTTTTTTTTTTTTTTATTTAATGTATTTAGAGGGGGTGCCTCGTGGCAGTCGCTATGGCGGTGGCCGTGGCCGTGGCCGTGGCTGGCTCCCATCTCCTGCCAGTAAAGTGCCACGTAGCACTCTGGCGATGCAATTGCAATGAGCTCCGCCTCCACGCATGCTCTCTCCGGATCACATGAAAATGCGAATCTTCCTTTCCCATAAATCACAATCACAATCATAATCACAATCACAATCAAACTCATCAGCTTTTTTTCTTTCTTAAAAAAAAAAAAACGCACCTCTCTCTGAACAATAAAAAGGTCAACCCCGGCCCAAATGGGCAATTTCGTCAACCCAAAAAAAAAAAATGAAGATGTGGCAATTCCGAAATTCACACAAAACACCATGGGCCATCTCAAACCCTACAACCAATCAAAAATCTCTGGGCGATTAGCTCAATAATACATACATACATACAACCTTTGATGCTTCAACGAAACCAAACCATAGGAAAGTACGAAAACTGTGATTGTGGGCTTTAAAAACCAACAGAGACGTATGTCTCTGCTTCTTCCATTCGTGATCCACACATAGTTACTGTTTGTTTCCCAGGAAAATATACATTTTCTCTATTTCTGATCATTGAATAGGAAAATCCGAGATGAGTTTGACAGCAGTCTTAAGCTCCATCGATTGGCAATATGAATCATACCCAACATACGAGGATTTCTTAATCCTTCCCTTCTTTGCTTTGTTGTTTCCCTCTGTTCGATTTTTCCTAGATAGATTCATCTTCGAGGTACTTTCTCATTATTTACCATAATTAAACCTTATCTCTTTTTGGTTTACGCACTTCTACTTTGTCAGGGTCTTAGCTCCCTTTTCAATCTATTGGATTATTCATGATTCGCTTTTTTTTTTTTTTTTTTCCTTTTTTAAATCAAAATTTGATTGACCCAGATAGGCTTTTCACTTCTTCTTCTTTTTAATTTATTATTTTTATTTTTTTAATGATGGGTTTTGCTTGGTTTTGTATTTTGTGATATGCATAATTGGTTGTTGTACATTTGGTTGGAGTCAGTGATACGCTATTGTTATGATGAATATTTGTACAGCTTTTGTTATGGCCTTAGAATCTTGGTGTTATTCTTTTTGTGATTCCACATTTTGTCAGTTAAATTGTCTTTTATTTTTTCTTATTTTGGGTCGATGATTTTTTTTTTTTTAAATTAGTTAGAGACTGATAAATACAGGGTGGTGCGTAAGATTGTGGGTTCAATACTCGCTGTGTGTGTGTGTAAATTTATCACATAAATGCAATGGTTTTAATGCATAAGCAGTCTGTACCATGAATTTTATAGCTGCCTCGTTCCATGCTTGACCAATTTTAATAAATGGGCATGGTACCTTGTGTGTTTATTTTCGCTATCAATGTAGCCTATTTCACTGATCATGATTGTAGATATGCCTTGATTTAGTTTTTTCTTGTTATAAAGCCCCATGATTCTAAAGTATTTTTAAGTCTCTAAGTAGCTTAGCATTATTCCTACTAGGGTCTTCATTAGTAAATTCAGATTTTGGCAGCAAGCAACAGCATTCATAACTACGTCTTCATTTTGATCAATGAGCCTTATTATTTTGTGTAGCTCATTTGTGACATGCGATCTATGAACATTAAAATGGATAGAGCTATTACCTTTTGTTTTGTCCCTATTGTTATGACAATTTTACAGCACCATTATATATGCTTCTCCTTGAAAGTTCACCTCTTCTTGATTATATTAAAGGCTGCTCTATATTTAGTGCTTGTTCAGCTATGCTGTATACCAGAAAGTTATCCTAAATTTTGATGGTTTACATAATGAAGACTAGGGAATAATATTTTTTTCATCATTTTGAAGAAATGTGATGGCTTACTTCATGCTCTAATGATAATAGGTCAAATGTATCACTGTGCTATTTAATTTCAATTCACTAATCTTTGCTCATGCTTGAGCTAAGCTTGGCCATTGTTCTTCTAACTCAAGTCATCTTTTTTATTCCAGAAAATTGTAAAAGTCAGTATATTGCTCCATTCCTTTTGTATGTTTGGGAATATTTAAAAACTGTGAATTGGGATGTTCCATTGTTTCATCAATTTTTAACTTTCTTTTTGTTCTTTCTCCAAATAGAGCAAATATAATCATAATCAGGAACTCTGAATGAGATTGCTTTGACTCTGTTGGATTTTTGCTTGTTTCTTTTTCCTCTCAGACTTATCTTCCCCCTTTTTGCATTTTCTTGTTTGGGGTGGCTGAAATGAATGTACACATTGCAGAAAGTGGCAAATCGGTTAATTTTTGGAAAGGGAAATCAGATGAAGGATGTTGACGCAACTGAGAGAATGAAGAAGATGAGAAAATTTAAGGAGTCAGCATGGAAATTCATTTATTATCTTACAGCAGAGATTTTCGCTTTATCTGTAACTTATAATGAGCCTTGGTTTACGAAAACAATATGCTTTTGGGTAGGACCAGGAGATCAGGTTTGGCCTGATCAAAAAATTAAGTAAGACTTCCCAAATTTTATACATAAAAATGCTGTGGTTGTTTGATGTAGCATTCACATTGGCTTAGCGATATCCATATATTCATTTCTATTTTTAATCGAACAAGGATGTTTGGTTTATTTAGTCAATTTTTACTAATTATTGACTTTCAGGTTAAAATTGAAGGTTTTGTATATGTTTGCTGCTGGATTTTACACGTACTCCATATTTGCTCTGATTTTCTGGGAAACAAGGCGTTCTGACTTTGGGGTGTCCATGGGCCATCATTTTGCAACCCTAATGCTCATTGTGCTATCTTTCATTTATAGGTAGGTTTTTCTGTGAGTTTCTCAGTCATGTTCTGTTAATCACAATTTTAAGGAAGCAATATTACTGTCAATTGATCTATAGAAATTATAAGGGATGGCATTGTTGAAGTCATGAATGTGTTTTCCTAGTGCCTATTTAGAAAAGTTTATGGCATCAAGTGCATGCAATGCTATAAATGTCTTGGATAAAGGTTTTATGCAAGAAATTGTTTCTCTCATATTTCTTGCAGGTTTGCCCGTATTGGTTCGGTTGTTTTGGCTATTCATGATGCTAGTGATGTGTTTCTGGAGATAGGGAAGATGTCCAAATACAGTGGTGCGGAAGCGCTAGCTAGCTTTGCATTTATTATTTTTGTTTTTTCCTGGATCGTACTACGCCTCATTTACTACCCATTTTGGGTGCTTTGGAGTACTAGGTTCGTAAGCTTCCTGCATAATTTAGATTAGCTATGAAACTTCTTTAATTTTCCTTAGCTTCTATATGTATGCTCTGCCATGGTCTTAAGATAAAGTGGTATATAGTTACATCTGATATAACTTTAAGCAATGTCCTACCATATATTAATTTTTATTGAATTAATATTTTGAATAGCTCAAATGTCGGATTACATGTTCTCCATGTTCTAAAAACAAAACCAAATTTTGTGCCAATAAGATGTTTTTACGATTTGATCAATAAACTCATCTGTTTTGCATACTTTAAAGATACAAAAACTTGAAATTTAAACATTTGATTAATGACATGGTTATTGATCTTTAATCATCTTGAAATTTTGCAAAAATAGAGGGTATAAAAGAAAATTTAATGAAACGATTGATTTGTTAAAATCCGCATCCAATAAAAAAATATTAAGTAGCATAACATTGCTTATTGTTACCTCAGGTGTATCTTGAACCCATCTTATGTATATATTGAGACTTTTTGATAGTCAATAAGAAATTGTATTGAAAAGAAACTAAAGTTACAGAAACTCTGTGTACGCTGGAAGTGTACTAAGGGAAGCTTTATGAATTTAACAATAAACACATAAATCTCAAAATTCCTCAAATGAGGAAGCCGAAGGACTGCTCATTTCTTTCATCCAATAATATAAGGAGAGCAAGAAAAACCGTTTTAGATCCACAAGAGAATGTTCTTCCCCTTCAAAAGTTTGATGATTGTGCTTGCTCCAAATAATCCACCACAAACACAATGGAATGGCCCCCCAAATAATCGCTGCCTGGTGACTACCAAAGCCCCCTCCAACACACCAGCAGCTCCACCCCATGCTGTGGCAGCACCCAAGATATACCAAACAAACAAAACACAAAGGTCCATAAGCTATAAGTATACATACAATGAATGAGCAGGTGGTCCACAGACTCCCAACTATTCTTTCACATACAACGCTTACTATCAATGAAATATTGCAATCTTGATTTCTCAGAAAACCCAGGGGAAAAAAAACTAGAAACTGTTTCTAAAGGATAGGCTTTTGATATTGGAAGCACTCATTGGATATTTGGAACTTGGTTCCCTTATGTGTGATGTGTGCACTATGAAGATAACGAAATAGTTGCACTTTTAATGAAACAGAGGATTCAATGTCTCAGTTAGAATCCTTGGATTAGGGCGCTGTATGATTGGTTTCATGCATGGGGTCTCACTAATGGCAATTGTCTTATAGACTTTATAGAATCACCTTCCTTTTCTTCCTAATTCTGTTGTAATTCTTTTAGGCTACTTTGTGTTCATTATTGTATGCATGAAGTAATCTGTTTACTTACACCATTACTTATATAAAAAATAAAAATAAATAAGAAAATGAATAAGGCCTTTGATTTTGTTTATATATTTTACTCTTTTATATTTTTTATTTTTGTTTGTTTTCTCCCTTTAATGCAGCTACGAAGTTACCCTGACCTTGGACAAGGAAAAACACCCAGTAGATGGACCAATTTATTATTATGTGTTCAATACTCTTCTATTTTGCTTGCTTGTTCTTCATTATTATTGGTGGGTGTTGATGTACCGGATGCTTGTTAAGCAAATCCAAGCAAGAGGCCAGATTAGTGACGATGTTCGATCTGGTAAGTAAAATCTATTTTCCTTCAGTGGTTGTGTAAAGTGAATGTGCACATTAATGATTGTAGAAATAAATAGGTATAAAACCATAAATGAATTTTGGTAGGGAAAATTTTCAAGTGGATATGAGGATCCACCTTCAATGCAACTATCTGGATATAAAAATGACTGCATATAGGGGGATCTATCATTTTAGCAACTGGAAAAGGTTTTTCTTTATTGCACTCCATGGGACATTGTAGTGAAGTGAACAGTGATGTCTTAGGGGTATTTGATTTTGTTATTGCAGGTGGTAAGGGGTTGTTGGGCCATTGGTCCGATTATATCCTAAGGATATAACTCATGCATGGGTCAAACAAGACTTCGCTTTTTTTTTCTTTTTTTCTTTTCGCTTTTCACAGCATGATATAAGTGCAGTATTTAATATGATAAAAGAGTACAGAATGTTGGACAGCATTGTAACCAATTCACTCTCTTTACTTTACCATACAAGAGCCAATAAGCTAAACCAGGAGTGAGCTCTAGCTCAAAACCTTATCACTCCTTCTAGCTATTATTAAGTTATTACTAATATTTCAGAGATATATTACAAATGGCCTTCCGATAATTAGGGGAAATTATGGATTTACCTCCTTATCTTTTGGAAACTATAACTGAACCCTCCTGTGATTTGGAGTAAATTGAAATCATTATATTTATCGTCCAAGGTACAGATTCTCCCATGTGACATGCGCTTGTTGCATGAAACACTATATGATTCGTCTCTTTATTCCATTTCTTTTCAATTGTTCTGCTCTCATGTCAACACCTCTATGGTGGCCACTGGGGTTTGGGTTCCAAGCTGAACAACAACAAAAAGTGAATGTCAGGTTAGGCTTCATAGGTCTGATGCTTGGCCTTTCTCTTCAGTTCCTATTGTACCTCAACTTCAGGCAGGGCCCATACCCCAACCAAGGACCCTAAAATAATTAAATAAATAAAATGGAAACGGACAGTTCATAGTGGTGGGGCTTGGATGCAGCATAGATGATCAATACTAATGAATACTAATATTCAGTGGGATCTACTAGATGAGATCCTATATATTGGTTCTTGCCTCTCCTCCCCACTTCACCCACCCCACAGTCTCCCCACCCCCCCCCCCCCCCCCCCCCCCCAAAAAAAAGAAAAAAGAGATAACTATTGGGTGATAGATTTTGATAATCTATCTTACTGCTAATATGATGATTTTTAAAATGAACTTGACCAATTGAACATAAACTAAGTTTTGGTCTTTTATTAAAAAAAAAATGGTTAACCCTTTTTTTGGGGGGGTTCACATGCAGATAGTGAAGATGAGCATGAGCATCAAGATTGATCGAGGAGCAAAATTTATGGCTACTATGTATGATCATTGCAAAGGTTGGTATTTAGTTGAAACCAAATAGATGTGCCATGGAAGAAACCAACTGATTATCTAGTATTCCTAGTGTTTTACGGTGAACTAGTGCACATATGTGGTTTTAATTGGAGTTACCATTGTTATTTTTCTTCTTAAATATTTAAAATGATCTTACATTATGAGCACAGATATGAAAACAAAATGCATAAAGTGCTGCAAGAAAGATTTATTCTCAAAAATGTAAATTTCCTATTGGCAGTTCCCATCTTTCTTCAATTGAGACTTGAGAGAGATCTTCTGTCATTTCTCCTGCAGATGAGAACTGCTTTTCTGATGTGCTTTTTTTGCTATATTGAGAGACTTGTTGTTGGAGAACTTCCCTTGTAATTGAGAGGGCCATAAATCAATTTGAGATGAGACACAGGAGCAGGTTAGAGGGTAGCAATTGGTGAGAAGTTTCATTCTTCAACTGAGATTTTGGTCCATGCAACTTGCCTCCTTGAGTTTGAGTTTGCAGCCAGGGAAATGATCTGTTGTATAAGGGAGTTAACAGTAGCTTGTGAGTCAACTACTTGTACTGAAAGTTAGTCCTGCTGCCAATTGTGAAATTCTGTTAGTTCTGTTGAAAGTTTTGATGAACCTTTTTGTCACTGTTGTTCTTTGACCTTATCGTAGTCCAATGTCTCCAAGGGTGAGTAGATCTTGTCAATAATTTGCTTGGTTGTTGGTGTAAGCCGACTTACAAGTTTCTTTCTTTTTTTTTTTCTTTTTTTTCATTCATATTAATTCAGAAAACACTTCCAGAATTTGCATTTTGTCTATTGGACTTTTGAATTGCTTAACTAATGTTGCTACTAGGGTGGTGGTAATTTACAGGAAACGCATTTATTAAGTATCAATTCTGCATTGTAAAAATTTCTTTATTCCCTAAGCAAGAGGAGTGAGGTTGGAGATGAATGGATGAACCCCAAGCCTACCACGAAAGCAGTTCTCTATTCTCACTGATGTGAAACTTGGTCCATAGGACCTGAAAAAAGTAGCTTCACTAACCTAATGACTTGTGCACTGAGATGTGTAACACTTTTGCCATACTTTTGCCATTAAATTTGAGGAAAATTATTATTTCACACTCATACTTACTCACTTCATACAATATAATTTTAAAAAATGTCCGCATTTAATACATGATGTTTACAAAGATTTTATATCAAAAGTGCGAGACATGATATAAAAAATGTCATGTCTAAAACAAAAAATCTCATCAAATAAAAAATGGCACGTCTAATAAAAAAAATGTCATCAAAGCCCTAATTTCTAATACAAAGTAGGACTGAATTGATCAGCACATTTGAGTCATGTACTATAATAATTGTTCTTTATTATCAGGTTAAGATACTAATTAATTTTTTGTGTAAGTTAGATTCGAATTCTAAATCTCTTATTTGATGACAAGATATTTTATTAATTAAACTAATTAAAATTCATGATTTCCCACACAGACTCTTTGATTCAATTAATTCAACTCATTTGATAATAATTAATAAAACGAAAATGGTCTAAATATATGAATTCAATATAGTTTATATAATTCTTAGCTTGATATGTTTCATATAATTTAAATATTATGTTTTGATTCAAACTATATAAGAGAGTATGGAGTATTTGAGGAAACATGAAATATATAAATTGAAATATTTTTTGTAAAAATTTGCACAAAATGATATTTCAACTTCGAAGTTCATTTTATGTTTAAATTTTTTTTTTTTTTATAGGAAATGTTTAAACTATCTAGTTTATGTTATTCTGTCAACCTTTGTAAACTTTTATTCTATATCATTAGATAGTTTGACAAAAACCAATTCATGTATATATATTGCACATTTGCACCAAATAATTGGTCAAAGACGGAGAACATGAAGAGACGGGCTTAAGAGAGTGTGAAGGTTTTTCTTGGGCGTTTGATCCAATTTCTTTTATGTTTTTGTGATAAAATATGTTTTCCTAGCAGCAAAGGAGAATTGGGTAACAATTGTCTAACCTAAAATACCTTAGGTGAGTTAAATGATAATTTTTAAAATACAAATGGTTTAGTCACAATCAGCCTAACCGCGAGTGAGTTAAATCTATATATTATTTTTTTTTAATAAGCATTTTTTTTTTGAATTTCAACTTGTGACATTCGCTTTTAATGATAATTCTTTTATTATCAAACTAAGACACCAGTCGGTTTTTGGTATAAACAGAATTGAATCTTAAATCTCTTATTCAATTATCAAATACTTTACCGATTAAGTTAACTAAAACTCATTTTTATCAATCGATATTGACGCGTTCACAATTTTTTTTTTTTTTTTTTTTGGGTGAAAACGCCTTCACAATTATACTATCAAAAAAGTACACTATCCTCATACTCAAAAAAAAAAAAAAAAAAAAAAAAAGTACACTATCAAAATAAAAAATGTAAGGGCAAAAGGGGAAAACTGTAAAATATGTAAGGGCATATCTGGGCGAGAAAAAAGAAGAAGAGGGAAGAAGTTCGGCTGATCATCTCTCCCACAGGCAACAGAAGAAGAAGAGGCAGAGGAGATCGGCGTGAGAAGGAGAGAGAGTAAACTGATTTTGGGTGCAAGGGATTCTCTCAAAACGCAGCGTTTCAGGTTAGGCTTTTTACTCTCCTCGCCGTAGGCGTACGACACGGGCACGGTAGGCAAATTGCCGTGTCCGTGCTTTCTTGAGTCTTAATACAAGTTGCAGCAAGAAATATATGGATTATATGTTAATTTTCTTCTCCATGTGTTGGTTTACCAATGAGAAATTAAATTTATGGGGTAGATTTCGGGAATAAAATCATGTGGGTGGGTGTGTTTAAGGTTCTTCTCAATCTCAAATGCTAGGATAATTATTGCTTAATTTATATATATGATTATGAAGGGTTGTTTTTATCTCCAAAAGTGATGGCTTTGTTGACAAGGTCTCTACCAGACAAGCAAGCCTTAGGGGTTTCAGTGCAGTGTATTCTTTGAGACACGAGGCGTACTCAGGTTGTTCATGTCAAACATGTAGGTTTTAGAGTAAATTACCCTAATAAATAATTCTTCAGGGAGTTCATATCAAATGAAGTTCTGTTTGCATAATGCCGTATCTGTTTGATTTGATTTGGCAACAGGAGAGAAAGAACGGTTAATTAATAGATTTTGAATAAAGAATGTTGATTGATTTTGTAGAATAGGTTGGCGGAATCAGTTTCAGTAACCAGAGATCTTCTACTGATATTGTAACTAAACTAGTCTCAGAATTTTCCAGGAGCCATGGAAGATGTCCTAACAGAGATTCCCCCACCTTCAAGGTTCTTTCAGGAAGATCTCAACAACTTCGCCCCTCCGTCACCCCCTCTCCCTCTCCCTCTCCCGTCTCCCTTCCTTGTGTTTTCTAATCCTAAACCAAATGAACCTCTCCGCCCCTCTCTCCTCATCGTGGCCATATCTTCCCCATCCCTATATGTCTTCCATCAACTGTCCTCTAAAACCCTTATTGGAACTCTTATTCTCCCTGAGATCCCTTTCTCTGGAAACTCTATTGAACCCTCTCTTCGAGACAAATCCTGCAACATCTACACACATAATGATGCTGACGATTCAATTATCATCATCTCTCTTCAGTGCTCCATTGCTGCCGAGAGATCTAACCTTGTTGCAAGGTTGCTGATTGGCGAACAAATAATTCCTGAGAGGGTTCTGATATTGGATTCAGTTCAGAGTCAAAGCTTCCGAGGTAAGCTGTCACCAGATGAGACATTTGCTTTCAAGCTGGAGACATCATCAGAAAGAAAAGGGCTGGATGATTCATCATTGTTGAAGGGTATAAACTATTTTCCATCAGGAAGTGTTGTAGATGGCTTGGCAGCTGCTCTGCTGGGCCGGTGCCAGATGAGGAACATCAAGGGAACTCTCTGTGTTTTGTGGCCTGAATTTGGCGCGGCTGCGGTGTCCCTGGTTAAATCTCTTCTTCAGAGGAATGTGTTGCCAGGTTTGGACTTGAGCATGAATGCTGATGGTGTGATTAGCTGGACCAAGGACCATCCTTTTGATTCTGAGTTGTACACCTAATGAACTAGGTTTGAGTTGCTTTTTTTCCCCCTGTTGTATAACTGTTTCATTAAATTTTGTTCCTTTTTTTGTACCGTCTTAAGATTTTGAACAGAGTTCATGACCAAGTAGGATCATATTTTTCCCCTTTATGATGCCAAAGCTCTAATATTCATCATTCAATCTTTCCAGATGTTTTCGTCCTCTTGAATTTATTGGAATTTTTTTTTCATATGTGAAAATTACATGTTGCTGGCAGATTTTTACCTCTAATCTATCTTCTGGTAGCTACTCAATGAGAAGTTGTCTTACACCGATGGTGTTGATTCAGCAAAGCCTCAAAAATAAATAAAACCACCATTGTTCTTAACTACCCTCACCTGTAGGCAAGACTGGCAGAGTGGCAATTTTGACAAAATTATAGCGCGCTTAGCATCTGATTGGTAGAGGGAGAGTAGAGTACAACATTACTGTATTGGGTAGTCTGGGTTTTCATTTGTCATTGGGCTTTTTTTTCTTTTTCTTTTTCTTTTTTTTTTTTTTTTTTTTGAGAAAATTTGTCATTAGTTTTGCAGGCCACAATTTGACAAGACAATTTGGTTATCATCTCACCCATATCTCATAATTCATATTTCAATTATCAGAATTTATTAGCCACAACACATGACTCATTCTCATAACACATAATTCCCGATTTTTTTTCTTAACTCATTTGGTGGGACCTGTATCAGAAACTGCTACCCGCCATAGAATCTAAACTTTAAGACCACAAATAGCAAACAAACACAGCAACCCATATGAACCGAAGAAGAAAAAAGCATTGATCGGCAACACCCACATGATAAGCCGAAATAGCTACCAATGGCCACACAAACCCATCTCCATCACAATCCAAGCCTCAAACCACAACCACACCAATACACACGTCCAAATCCAAACACATCAACACACAAATCCCTAAATCGGCAACCCAAATCCCCATATAGGAAATAGGAACGATGAAGAAAGAAAGAAGAGAACAAACTAGAGAGAAAAAAGAAAGAGAAAAGAAAGAAAGAGTTGTTGGTAGTGTGACAGGTATGTACAGTGTGGGTCCCACTAATCATACTGTATTACCGAAATGCCACTTAATTGAAAATTCAAATTTTGAAAACACCAAAATGTTGTTATCAATTCTCATCAATCATTTTCAATATTTTGAGTTATGAGTGATGGAGAATTGAGAATGAAAGAACACTTGGCCTAACAGATGTAATTGGTGTGAGACCCACCAAAAGTGAATAATGGGAGATGGAAAATAAGTGATGAATGATGGAAGCAATGCAAACCAAATAGGCCCTAAACCTCACTGAGACACATGATTCTTTAGAGTTATGCTTCCTATCTAGTCCTTGTCTCGTGGAAATGATCCATCAAATCTCTAGAGTAACCATGCATTTTTTGTTATTTTTTATCGTGGACTAACATGGATTTGAAAATAAAAAAACTTGGTTTGTATCCCTGTTTTAAACCTCATTTCATGAGGCTAACTTCGATCTTCACAATCAAATAAAATGGTTTTTTCCAGTGGCATGTCTTACTTTGTCGGGCATGCTATTCTCTTGACTAAATTGCGAGCATCCCTTGACTATAGACAAGGGTGTCAAATGGATGAGTTTGGGGTGGGTATAATTGGGTTGGGTATATAAAACTCATTTATTATCCATTTAATTACTTACTTCTAACCCAAACCCAACCCAATAATTATAAGTAAACCCCAACCTATCCAATTTCTCAATAATCAAAATTACCAAAATGCCCTTAAAACTTAAAAATGACCAAAGTACTCCTAAAATCATTTAAAATTAACAAAATACCCATAAACCTAAAAAAAGACCAAATATGCTCATTACCACAAAATTACCAAAATACCCCCAAAACCTAAAAAAATGACCAAAATAACCCCATAAACCTAAAAAATGACCGAAATACCTCCGAAACTTAAAAATGACCAAAATATCCCTAAAACCTAAAAATTGCCAAAATACCCCCTAAACCTAATAAAATGACCAAAATATCTCTTAAACCTAAAAAATGACCAAAAAACCCTCGAAACCTAAAAATTGACCAAAATATCCCCTAAAACTAAAAATTGATCGAAACACCCCAAAATCTAAAAAAATGACCAAAATACCTCCAAAACTTAAAAAATGACCGAAATGCCTCTGAAACCTAAAAAATGACTAAAATACTCCTGAAACCTAAAATTACGAAAATTCCCTCAAAACCTAAAAAATGACCAAAATACCTGTAAAACCTAAAAATTGACCAAAATACCCCCTAAACCAAAAAATGACCAAAATATCCCTAAAACCTAAAACATGACCGAAATATCCTTGAAACTTAAAAAACAACCAAAATACTCCTGAAAATACCAAAAATAGACTAAAATCTAAATACTAACGAACACCGCTAAAACCTAAAAAATTATAGACATTCCCTTGAAACTCTCAAAATGATCAAAATACTCTTAGAATCTTTAATTTGACAAACTACCCTTGAAACATCCAAAATACACCAAACCTCTATTTTGGTAATTTTAGAGGCTTCAGGTGTATTTTGTTCATCTTATAGGTTTAGTGGTATTTTGGTCATTTTAGATATTTTGAGGGGTATTTTGGTCTTTTTAGAGGTTTAGAGCTATTTTGGTCGTTTTAGAGGTTTCAAGGTATTTTTTAGGTTTTAGGGGGGATTTTGGTCATTTTTAGGTTTTGAGGGTATTTTGATAATTTTTTAGGTTTCTGGAATATTTTGGTCCTTTTTTTAGGTTTTTGTGGTATTTTCATAATTTTTAGGTTTAGGGGGTATTTAGGTCATTTTTTAGGTTTAAAGAGGTATTTTGGTAAATTTTAGGTTTCGAGGGTATTTATGTAATTTTTTTTAGTTTTTAGGGGGTATTTTTGTAATTTTTGAGGTTTCATGGCTATTTGGTCTTTTTAGTGGTTTTGAGGTATTTTACAGTTAGGTGATTCGTAGAAATAATACATGGGTCATAATTGGGTCTAATTAGGTACCAAGTTAAAATCCAGCTAACATTAATGCTAATTGGGTTTATACCCATTTAACCCAATTAATAAATGGGTGGGTTTGGATTGTATTCAAGTGGGTGAGTTTGGATTGATTTTGCCACCCACTATAGACACTTTCCTCAGCCTTGCAAGCTTCAAATCAAAGTGTCCTTTGTTAATGAAATCAAAAAATAACTTTTCAATTGTGACAGTGGTTATTGGATTTGACATTAAATGGCTGATTCCTGATAGTGCCTTTTGAATATAGTACCAATAGTTATCCTATTTATGTATATGCATTCCCTTTAAAAGTGTGTGGGTCTCATAGTTGTGTGTAGCCTCACACACTGTGAAAAGTCGGATGCATGTATCAATTGTATGAGATCTCTTTCCATTTTATGATGATTGCTTTTTTCATCAGATTAAGATACCAAAAAATCAATTGGTTTTTGGTGTAGCCAAGCTCGAATCCCAAATTTATTATTCTATGATAAAATACTTTACTAGTTGAGTTAATTGAAACTCACATAGATAAAATGAGGTTTAGAAAGGGAAAGTTTACAGGTTCAACGAGATATAATGAAATGTTAACTACAAAGGACCTTTCTCTGGTGTCTCTGTATTATTGCCAATAAATTTAAAGGCTTTTTTTTAAAAAAAAATTTTATTTATAAAAGAATAGATTTTTAGGCTTAAATCTTATTCCAATGCATCTTATTCCACTGGCATTGGGGCTAGACATGGAAAATGGTTGGGTCATTTGGGTTGCGGGCCAAAAATGGGCCATTTTAAACGAGTTGAAAGCAAGTCTGGTAAATCAGGTTGTGAGTCTGGTCAGGTTGGCCCAAATTTTCACATTTTAAAAAAAATTAAAGCCAACGTTTTAGAGAGAATGAATCAAATCAAATAGTTAGAATATTTTTTACTAATTTATTGTTATACATGTTATGTGAAGGGACAAAAACAGACAAACCAAAAAATATAAAGATTTCTGTATCCTTGCAATTCAAACAGTTTTAGCTTTTGAGTATGACTAAAATTCTTTACATACTTCAAATTCAAAGTTCACTAATAATACCATTCCCACAAAAGAACCACAAAAAATAAAAAATAAAATAATAATAATAATAATAATAATAATAATAATTACAAAACTAAATGTTATGGACTATGTCAAGTTATCAACCTTCTTAAGTGCATAAATCTCTGTTGCATTTAAAATAATAATAACTGTGGGGGTGATAGGCCCAGGAGTACATATCTATGTATCTACTAGGCCAGAGGCCCAATCCAAGTACGTTAAGTAGTCCGAGGACGGGAAGATATCTACTCACGAATCTGTGTTGATAAGTAAAGAGATAAAGTCTGATCAAGATCATCCGAGAAGATGGTCCGAGAAGGAATGCTTCCTCGACCAAGCAAAGCCGAGGTCGGAAGGTGCAGTCTGCCACCCAAAAGCAACATCTATGAGATCCTGTAGGTACAAATATACATCGTGAGAATATAGGACAAGGAAGGGCTATGAAATATCTAAGAGAAAGCTGCTATTACCACATTGAATGCTCTACAGCTGACTCTCTAGCCGCATTAATGAGAAAGTGATGCCTGAGTAGTAGTGTTCAGCCTTACAGCTACTTCAAAAAGTTTCAGGAAGTTGCTGATGGGACAAGTATCCAAACCAACAATCTGATCCATACGTGGATGCTAAAGAAAGGAGGGAGGTTGGTATAAAAAGGAGAGAAGACACTCAGGATGGGAGATCGGAGAAAAAGAAGAGAAAAGCATTGTAGACTGAAGAACACTATTTTTAATCTGTCATTAAGTGAGATATATAGAAGCACTAGCCTCCTCGGATTGAGTCTGAGGACAATTTTCATTACACAAAACTGCTTCTTCTTTGTTCTATGGTCTAATTGTCCCACTACAATTGATATACAACTCATTAGAACCTAGATTTCAACCCACTCTCTACAAATTCATTGAATTGGGCTCTTTGGGCCTATTCCCTTTCCTCTTCTGGGCTTAGGTGCAAATTTTGTCCCTACAATAATATTAGATTATATAGAAAGATAAACAAAATATAAAATAAAAACTTTAAAAATGAACATACCAATTTAAGAAAAGAAAAACAAGTAAATATTTTATAAGAATTATACCTCAATCTACTCAATGTTGGTAGTAGATTCAGCACTATAAATATTCATACTTGCGAATTGTAGTCCAAGTTGTCCAATTTCATCAATATCTTCATCTACAATACAATATTTTAATATAACGTAAGTGTATCATGAAAGAAAATCAAAGCTTATCAATAAAGAGTTAAAAATGTATAATTTATATAACCAACTTTTAGTGCACAACGTAGCTTCCACATTCTCAAACAAAAGACATGATAGATACAGAGTAAGGATTTTTTCTTGTACTAAAACCTGATTCAAATGCATTTTTTTTTCTAGTGCTCATAAGATCTTGTGTCGTTAAAGAGAGCTCTGGAAACCGGTTGTAATGTTCTTTCCACCAAGGGAGAACTTCCAACTTTGGATTTTGCTTTTTGCTAAGTCTATGCCCTTCTAAATATAAGTTCAATTGAGATGTTTTTTGTTTTGACACTACAACAACTTTCATAATGCTCAAATTCCTAATCATTAAAAAAATTGCAATTATTTTGTGCTAGTTATATACTCAAAATACTATATTAAATACTATATTAAAATACTTAAAATACTTAATGCAAGATATTAGTATATTACATTATTGCTGTTAATACTATATTAAAATTAAATAGACAAACTTGGATAAAAAAATAAAAAATAAAAAAACTTGGACACATGGTTAGATACTAGATAGATATTAATATATTACTATTCCTTTTGTATATTTTTTTTCCCTTTCATTTAACATTTTATTTTTTATTTTAGTAAATAGGGGGTAGAATTGCTAGAACACAAGTTCATTGTGCGTTTTGTAATAATGTTATGTACCTAGGAGTAGTCTAGCACACCTTGCCATAATGCCATATAATTTTTGAATATTATTTAGGTGATAAAAAAAGGTTAGAAAAACGGGCAGGCTGAGGGTCGGGTCGGGTTGGCCCAAGAAAAAAACGAGCAAGCCGCGAGTTGGCTCATAAATAATTAGAAACAAAACAGGTGAGTTGAAAACGAGCGGATTTGGGTAGGACTAGCAAATCTCAGGTCGTTTTGCCATATTTAACTGGGGCACATTAGCCTAGGAGCTGATGTATTGCAGTTGTGTGTGAGGCCCAAAGTAGTGGTATTGTGGCCCATGCCCTACGTTTGGGAATCGCACAACTTCCACTAGGTCTAAATTTGATACTCGACCGACAAATTGGCAGAAATCTGGTTTGTGCTTCTTCTTTTTTCTGTTAAGAAGAGAAACGTATACTAATCTTGCACTTCACGATCATGACTCATATATTTTTTCAGAAATTCTAGATTTTCTCATGTAGAAAAGCAATCAAGAATCTGAGAAAGAGTGTATGATTCTTGTCTTTGAAGAAAAAGTGATTAGGATTACGTGCAAGTTGACAATCACATTGCCAAATAGAATGGGGTATTTTTTATTTTTATTTTTTCATAACAAAAGACACAAATGGAACTTTTCACGAGGAGAGCATCAGATTGTGACATCTTGAGCTGGAAATTACACACCTGAATTTCAATTATCAGCCTAAAAATACGTATAAACATGAATTAAATTGATACAATTAATCATTATGGTTAAGCCTAATTTGTTCAGGATGGAGCATCTAACCAACCTTTTCACATTCCAATGGGCTGATAATCTAACGGTACATCCCTTTCTTATAAATGAGGAGCTTTAATAATCAACCCACTTAGATGTGAGGTTTGTGGAATAAAAGGATAGGGATACTTTTATTTTTTTGGTGATTGAAATTTAATTTTTAAGAGAGAAATTAAAAAAAAGGAAGCAAAGCCTGTTCAGATCTCTAAGTAAGAGTTGAAGTGGTAAACATTAGCTGTTAACAATTTTCGGTTTGGTGACTTGCCCAAATCTTTTAAGCTTTTTGTAATAGCAGCTCACGTACACGTCATTTTAAGGTTCTCTCTAATTTTGGTTTAAGAGTAGCCACCAACCAGGCCAAATATTAGTTGCATCCTCTCTTGACTACTAACACAATTCTATATTTACTACTCAAACGGCCTTGCAAAAAACCTTATGATACAATATTCCACATTCCATGTACTTATATAAATATATATGTCAGTCCCACCCATCTCTCCCACTCTCACTCTCCAATTATCCAAGAAAACCATAACAGCAACAATGGCACCTTCCCTCAATTCAAAGCCCCTTGTTCTCCAATTCTTGCTTCTAACTTTGTTCATTCTTGGAACCAGATTACATGCAAGTGACCCTGTTCTAAAATTGGACTATTATGCATCTACTTGTCCAACTCTGTTCGAAATTATCAAGAAAGAAATGGAATGTGCAGTGCTAGCTGATCCACGTAACGCGGCCTTAATACTTCGATTACATTTCCATGATTGTTTTGTTCAGGTCTACATCTTTATTCCATTACATTCGTTGTTATTATTGACATGCTTCAAAAATTTTATTAGTTTGAAACTGATACATTCTATAATTCTGATTAAATATTATAACTCTAAAAGTGTATCAAATGTTACGTCATTTTATATTTTAAATGATATTACACTATTAGCTTAAATAAATTATTTTCCAAAATTATTTAATTAATTTTGGGCATGGCTAACATGGACAAGAATTGCTTAAGCAATTAAAGTTAAGGAATAATTCGATATGTTGATGAACAGGGATGTGATGGGTCAATATTGCTGGAGGACACAATCACACTACAAGGAGAGAAGAAAGCTTCCCCCAACATAAACGCTTTGAAAGGTTTCAGAATTATTGATAGTATAAAGAACAAGCTTGAATCAGAGTGCCCCGGAATCGTTTCTTGTGCAGATATTCTCACTACTGCTGCAAGAGATGCAGTCATTCTGGTAAATATGAAGGATAGTTGTTTGTGGCATCTTAAAATATTTCAATATTAAACTTCCTTTTTGCGTAGTTTAGTAGAGCTTTACATTAAAAATCTAAAAATGTAATTGCTTTAATCAAGGCATCACAAAAGGTATTGTATCTCACCACCGTACTTGGATTTCTTTCTTTCTTTCTAAATTTCTCTTTTCATGATAAAATTTGTTCATGTATTTGAATTTATGACTTTGAAGCCTCCATTGGTTCTATGGTGATTTCTTTTTATTCATTTTGGTAGATTATTTGATAATATATATTGAAATTAAATTTTAAGAATTTGACTACAAAAATGATAATAAATGTATCTTAGTATATAAAGATGACATCGACTATAGCTTTGTTGCAAGATGTTAAGCTAACACTTAGAATGTTTTTTTACATGTAAATAATAAATTAGACAACTTTTACATACTCATTAAAATTTTAGAAAACAATAATATCTCCTAAAAATGATCTGTTGTGTGTGTGTATGTGTATATATATATATATATATTCACTTGTGTTCATACTCTTGTATACAATATATTTATTAGTTATGATTTACTTTAACATTAAAAAATTAATTTTTTATTTTTTATACGTAGTGTGTGTGGGAGACATGAATAATTTACGATAGGGGTAATTGTTTTTTAATGCTACACTAATCAATAACCTCTTTTTGGATTAATATTTTTAAAATTTCACTACTAGATTAAAATTTTGGTTTTTTTTTAACAAATGAAAATTTTCATATTAATTGGATGCTATTGAATATTCAATTAACAAAATCAAGTTTTGTGTACAATTTTAATATACAAAAAAAAAAAAAAGAATTTTAAAGATTTTATGGATGGGGTAGCTATTAATTTTAATCATCTTGAAATTTTTCATGCATAGAAGGTACAATAAGAAATATAATATTACAATAGATTTGTCAAAATACTCCTTCAATATATTCTAATAGGTAGTGTAGCATTATCAAAAGTTACATAAGGTAATATTTTGTGTAAATATTAACATGAAATCTTTTTGACTTTTTGTTAATTCTAATTAATATTGTTATATTAGCTTTTGAAAATGCATACTTGTTTAGATCATCATTTTAATATATACACACACATACACTAGCCTCATCACACGCGCTTTGCACGTGCGATGAGGCTTTTTTTTCTTTGGTTTAGTGTCATAATTTTCCTTTTAAAATTTTTTTTTGATAAATTTGTTTGAATACATGGATTAGAAAAAGAGTGTCCTATTTTGTAAACATTTTAAGTGAAGTTGGAGATATATTTTTACCGAATTTTCCTCAAGTTTTTCCCTGCTAAACGTAAGGTTTAAGAGTATTTTTAAACCACATAAAAATCCAATCCAAAGAGAGGAATCCTCTTTTTTATATAATTTTTATTAAATTAAAGTTCACATTCTCTAATAAATCCTAATTAAATTAGGTGTGCCTTTTTTGTGAATTTATAATTTGAATTTTTATTTATTAATACTTATTAATTAATACGTATCATAAATAAATAATTTTCTTGTCAAACTTTAGCTTGCAGTGCATGGTTTAACTATCGAAATATATTAATTATTTGTATATGTTTATTTTGAGTTTATTTTGACTAATGTATTAATATTGTCAAAATAATAGTCAAGTGATTAAATTTATAATTTTCTAATAGTTTAAACTTTTAATATAATCAGTAGTTCATCATTGCATTAGAGTAAATTATATAGTTAAAACTTGGTCTCTGTCTTGCCACTTGTTAAAAAAGAAAAGTTAAAAATCTTATACGTTGGGCCCCACCTATTAAGAAGGAGTTTAAATCCACACATGAGGAGTTTTAGAATAACGATGAAGTGATTAATTCATAATTTCCTAAAAGTTAAAACTTTTTAACAACCGATAGTTTATAAAATACCATACATAATTTGTCCCCTTAACAAAAAAAATTTGCTTGGTCCTTGATGGGAATGGAGTATTTTGATAAAATAAGGCTATTGGCATCAAATAATTCATTGATTCTTACAAATCTTTGCTTCTGTATTTGTGTTGTGGTAAGCCTAGTCGAGTGAAGTGGCAAAGCCATGTGAGAGAGAATGTAAAAAATTTGGTACCTCTAGCAGAACTGATTTTGATAATATGCCTTTTTCTTCATATTATTTGCAGGTTGGTGGACCAAATTGGGAAGTTCCTCTGGGAAGAAAGGATTCTATAACTGCAAATTATGCATTGGCAAACACAAATATTCCAACAGCAGATGAGGGCTTGCCCTCAATCATTTCTAAGTTTCTTTATCAAGGCCTCTCAGTTACAGACGTGGTGGCTCTATCAGGTGCGGGCTAGTATAGGAATCTTGAGCAATTATGACACCAGTTACGCCTATTGTGTGACTAATTAGTAGTCATATTTTTCTACATAATGTGCAGTACTTGAATCCTAAGTGGGTTATTTTGTTTTTGGTTTTTCTTCATACATAATGTGCAGTACTTGAATCCAAAGTGATATTGGTATCATACTCTCCCCTCTGGGTTGTTTCTCTGCTTTTAATCTGCAGGGGCACACACTATAGGCATGGCACGCTGCACCAATTTCCGATCAAGGATTTATGGAGACTTTGAAGCAACTTCAGGACATGATCCAATCTCTGAGTCACACCTCAGCAGCTTGAAATCTATCTGCCCACCTACTGGGGGTGGGGACAACAATATCACAGCCATGGACTATGTTACTCCTAATCTTTTTGACAATTCATTCTACCAAATACTATTGAAAGGTGAGGGGCTACTTAACTCAGATCAAGAAATGTATTCAAGCTTGTTTGGAATTGAAACAAAGGAACTTGTGAAGAAGTATGCAGCAGATCCAGTTGCTTTCTTCCAGCAATTCTCGGATTCGATGGTGAAAATGGGAAATATTATAAACTTGGATAGCTATGTCACGGGAGAAGTTAGAAGGAATTGCAGATTTGTGAACACTTGAGCTGCAACTCTGAATTGATGCAAAGATGGAGTTGACAATTTTATATGTTTGTTATATCAAAAAAGTGAAAGCATTTAACAAAAAAGTGTCACTTTTAGTTGGAAATTGATGTTTCTCTTTATTCTATTTTATTAAATATGATAGTCATTCTTGTATTTCTCAATGTCAAAGAATAACATGTCAAAAGGAATTTTGGTGTGAAAATCTGTCATGTACCGTACTCATTTTCACAACCTGACTAGAGTTTGTTCCTATTTCCTAGTTCAACCCAAATTGTTGATTGTACTTTGCCTTAAACCTTTCAATAGTTCCATTAGATTTGTATTTGATCATGAAACTCATTTGCATCCAATCATTTTGTTTTTTTGTCTCAAGGGGCACAGAACAAGCTCTTTAACCGACTATTCCAGTCAATGTTGGCCCATCCCAGTCAATGTTGGCCGGTGTTTCACCCGTGCTAATTGGAATCGATTTTCAAAAATCAGTTTTGGTTCTCCAAATGCCTCTCTTTCTCTCTTTCTACCACGACGGGGAATTTTTTTAAATGCTGAAATACCTTGTCTTTTATTTTCACAAAATACATTCACACTTATTGTAAAGAATTTCGACAAAAGTAATAAAATATCTATTGCCACTTAAGAACTCAACCTTAGTAGGACCTCATATATCAAAATAAACCAAGACGTACATTGGCCTTCCTAATAAAAGATTTATAAAATGAAACTCAATGATGTTTGTCAAATAAACAATACTCACAGGTATGTATTGACATACCTTTGGCAAACAGAATGAGGGATTCATTTGCCAAAATTTGCAACCGTTTTTCACTCAAGTGAACTAGTAACTTTTGTCACAAGTTAGGCGAATAATCATTTTAAGCTGCAATGTTCACACCCCCGCACAATTTTACTTGTGTCTTGTGAAGTGTATAAATCTTACCTCTAACAAGCAATAATGACCCTTTAGTAAGTTCCCATTTGTTGTTGTCAAAATAGATATTATAATCTACCTGATTCAAAGCATGCGTGTGGATTAGATTTACATGTTACACAATCTTCAATGTCAAAGTCCATAAAAAAAAATGTCAAAGTCCATCAAGTATTACCCCCAACACAAATATCATCAATTTGCACGATATCAGCACGATTCATTGCCTTATTCACTGTACCAAAGTCTTTTACTTTGTACGAAGTAAAGAGCCCATTTCTTGATGTGACGTGAGCAAACACCCCATTTTGTAACCTTTATGTAAACTCATTTCAAGGTCAAAACTATCATTTTGTAATATACAAAAAAATTTATAATTTGACCATTAAAACTTCCAATATTCTATTGAAAACAAATCTAGAAGTTCTAACAATTAAAATGACGTACGGTATGTTTAAATCAAACCATTGGATTAATTATAGCCAAGTCAAAATTCAACTGCTATACACAATTCCTATGATTGAGACTAGAAACATGCGAATACAATTAATTAATTGTGATTAGTTATTAAATAATCAAATTAGGATTGATGATGTGTTATAAACTCATTGATTAGGGATGAGGATAAGGGTGAACTATCACACATAAGATTATATGATTCTAAAATAAGATTTTATGATTCTAAAGAAAAAATAATCATAATTTTTTATTTCAATTAAATCTATTTAAAACAAGTATTTAATTAAAGGCAAAAATGCAAAACTGACCCTCTAACTTTCACTCTTTTTCATTTCAGTCTTTTAACTTTTAATTTTGTCAATTCAATCCTCTAACTTTCAATTTTTGTCAATGTAGGATTCCGTTAAGCCCACTCCATAACTGCCGTTAATGTCACTGTTCTTTTTTTTTTTTTTTTTGCACTCATCATTTATTAATTAACTCTCTGTCTAGCTTCCCGTTTGTTTCCTGAGAAAATAAAAAAAGAGAAGGCATAAAGATCCTGAAACTCCTTCTAGTCCCACCATCTCTTCCCTTGAGTCTGGCAGAACCTTGCATTCACTGATGCCTCGCATGCATCAATGTAAGAGCTCTTGTAAGAGGCTACAAAGGGAGCCTTGGACAGGTCTGTCTTCTCCAAGCCACCCCTTGTGGCCCAGTTGTCTGCGTTCCAAAGGCTTGAATATATCTTCATGGGTTCGTTAGATGGGAATCTTACCCCCAAGTCTTTGTTTTCAAGAAATGATCGGAAAAAATATTATCAACGATTCATTTCTAAAAGCTGAAATCAAAAGTTCAGCTGAAAACAAAAAGCATCAGATCAGCTTCATCCAAAACCAAAGCAAAAACTAGTTTCTTCTTTTTTCTATTACGGCGAAAATGGAGGCTACAGGTCGCTAGAAAAGGAGAGCCGACAAGTGAGAGCAAAAATTGATTTCTGGGTTTTGAGTGAGACGGTATAGACAAAAGTTGATTCTCCTGGTAAAAGAATTATGTGGGTTCATGTTGAAAGCAAAAATTGATTTCTGGATTTTGCATTTTTTCCCAAGGCTCCCTTTGTAGCCTCTTACAAGCGCTTTTACATTGATGCATGTGAGGCATCAGTGAATGCAAGGTTCTGCCAGACCCAAGGGAAGAGATGGTGGGACTAGAAGGAGTTTCAGGATCTTCATGCCTCATCTTTTTTAATTTTCTCAGGAAACAAACGGGAAGCCAGACAGAGAGTTAACTAATTAATGATGAGTGCAAAAAAAAAAAAAAAAAAATAGTGACATTAACGGCAGTTATGGAGGGGTTTAACGGAATCCTTTATTGACAAAAATTGAAGTTAGAAGACTGAATTGACAAAATTAAAAGTTAAAAAGACTGAAATGAAAAAAAGTGAAAGTTAGAGGGTCAATTTTGCAATTTTGCCTTAATTAAATAAATTACTTCCTATATATCCTTTGGCCTCTTATAACCCTAAAACGACAAAAAATGTTAAACTTAGAAATGACATGAAAAAATGTCAAAATTACTAAAATTATTGAAGTCAAGAACAACACTTGGAGTTTGGCTCTAAGTGTCGATCATCACTTAGGCCCCCAAATTAAGTTTCAATTGCCACTTGATCTCCAAAACTTGCATTTTTAGCCATTTTATGATTTTTTACGATATTTAGTCCACATTATTATATTCTAACTTTTTATAAGCTAGGTCTTTTAGCCTTGGAGAGTCTAAAGTCAAATAAACTTTTCAACCAATGCTCTCGCCATTGTCTGAATAATAAATTCCCCCATTTTCAAAAAAAACACTAGATAATTCACTCCTATAGTCCGTTTGGATTGAAGGGGAGGGAAGAGGAGTAAAGTATATTTAGCCTCAAATTAGTCTATTTTCAATAAACTCTACTCTACTCCCCTCCACTCAAACTCCTTTTCCACTCCATCCAAACAGGCCCTTAGAAAAAGCTTTCAGGAAAGAGCCATTAGGTGATTGCTAATCCTTTCTTCCAATCAATACACTTTACCCATCAAAAGCTTGACTTTATAACTTCCCTATAATAAACTTGATTCAAAGAAAGGCTCCAATCCATTTTAACACTCAAGTTGTTGTCAAAGTACTCGTATTCCGTTAAATCTTTGAAAAAATTGAAGATCATCCCAAGAAAACTACAAAGGAAGAAGGTGCTACCCAAGTTCCACCACGCCAAACCAAATCCCTATTGATACGTACCTTGAAGGAAAGAGTTGCTGTGCTAGCTCCTTGATATGAACTTGAACCTAGGATGTATCTTTCATTAATGGTTTTCTTGTTTTTCTAAAGTAAATATAAGGGTAAACTATATGTTTAGTCCCTAAAATTTAGGCTGAATGTCAATTCGGTCCTTAACATTTCACATATGTCAATTATTTCCTAGCCTTTTGGTATTGTGTCAAAATAGTCACTGCTATTAATTGATGAATGGAAAATGTTGACATGACTAACAATCAAATTAAAAAAATTATGTTTTTATGCTACATATACTACCACGTGTCCACATGAAATAAAAAATAAAATTAAGAAAATTAATGTAAAGAATTTGTTGTAATATCAAATTTAATTTAAATGAAAAAAAAAAAAAACTCTACCAAACTAAAATCCAACAAATACAAATATTCTTATATATATATATATATATATATAAAAAAAAAAAAAAAAAAAAAACGAATACAAATATAATAGTTGCATTCCTTAGCAAAGGGTTTGAAAGTCAAAAGAGGCAGAACGTTGTTTTTTGTTTCGTTTCATCCTATATCATCATCCATGAGTAACAATATGCAATATGCATAAATGCACTTTTGGTCTCTACATTTTGGGTCATTTCTCGATTTGGTCCCTAAACTGATTTTGCTCCTAGGTCAGTCCCTGACTTTTTGGAATCGTTTTTAAAATGGTCCTTACCGTCAACCTAGTTACGCAAAAACTGAGGTGGCAAACGGAATGTACTGTGTACACAGTAAATACTAACGTGACTAATAAAATAATATTAAAAATTTTGATTTGGCATTTTTTAAATGCCACATCAGCATTTAAAATGCCACATCAATATATAAATTAATCAAAAAATAAAAAAAAAATTTAATTTCTTGATTTTAATTTAAACTGAAAAAATTAAAAACAAAAAAGCTTAATCAATTTTTAAATTTGATAAAAAATTTATAACAATTTTCTAAAATTTTCTTAGTCACCCAGCATAACATCACAAAAATTAAAATTTCAAATTTTTAGACAAAAAAAAAAGGGAAAAATAAACCAACCTAATACTCTACTAAATAAAAAACCTATTATAAAAAAAAAATAAATAAAAACCTAACTCACAAACCTAACCCAAGTATCTCTCTCTGCCCCTTGAATTCTCTCACGCTCTGTTTCTCTCTTTGATCTGCTCCACTCCAAACCCTCTACTTCAAACCGAGAGACCCATGGCAAAAGACACCAAGCACCAAACCCAGACACCCATGGCCAAATAAAACAAAACTCTTTCTTCGATCTACCTAGAAACCCACCTTGTTCTTCCTAACCGAGTTCATGAATTCCTTGGGGACTCTCTTCATGTTATCATGCACGTCGTAGCACTCGAAGTAGATTGGCACATGCATCGCCTCCATCGCACAGGACCAACATCACCACATCGGAGCTCCATCGCCAAGTCGAGGCATGTGGGTCACGGATCAGGTCTGGTAAAGGGTTACAAAATTGAAGGAGATGATGATTTTTTGTGTGTGTTAGATTGCTAAGAGAGTGGGGAAAAGAACCATCAGATCACTCTCTCTCTGACTTGGGTTTGTTTTTCCCTGTGGGTGTTGATTTGTTTTAAATTTCTAGGTTTGGTTTTTTCATGTGGGTTTGATGATTTTTTTGAGTTGAAGGTTTCAGTGTTTGATGATTTTTCTGTGTTGGAGTTTTGGGGGTTTGATAATTTTTCTGGGCAAGCTGAAGAACATGTTACCCTTGTTCTTTCGAAAATAATAAAAAGAAAATAACAAAAGAATTCAATGTTTGTTGTTTTTATTTTTTTTAAGTTATTAAATTATTTATTTTAATAACATTAATGTTTTTTTTATTTTTTTAATTTTCTGACCAGGCTTTGTTTATTAATTTATATGCTGACGTGGCATTTAAAAAATACCAAATTAAATTTTGTAATATTATTTTATGAGAAATGATACGTCCACAATATTTTTACAACATTTTCACAACAAATCTTAAGCAGCAGACTGTTACTGGTTGTTATTGTTGGGGCAAAAAAGTAATCTTAGTGTTAGGTTTAAATTTGAACCAGTAACAACTAACCACTTATGATTTGTTGTGAAAATATTATAAAATTGTTATGGACGTAGCACCTCTCTTATTTTATTAGCCATGTCAACATTTACTGTGTACACAATGTATTTTGTTTACCATTTCATATTTTTCTGTTACTGAGTTGACAGCAGGGACCTAGTTAACATGCAGTATTGTAATGCTCCCACAGTCCCACCACATGTTGATATTCAGAGGCGTCACTCAAGTGGTCTCCATCAAACTTGGACAGTTTAGAGCCAGCAGCACATGGCAAAGAGATTTCCTTGGCACCCATCATACGAGCACGATGAAGCAAATCAACTATGTATTTGGTTTGTGAGAGGTGCAAGCCTCGAGGTGTACGATGTGCTTGATGCCAAGAAATAGCCAAGATCACCCAGGTCCTTCAATGGAAACTCTTGCTGCAACTGCTGAATTAGAGAGAAAATAACATTCAAGTGTGTTCCTATAAGGACAATATCATCAACATAGACATGTAGGAAAATGTTGTTATTATGATGGAAAATAAATAAGGAAGCGTAGACCATGGATACAAAAAAATCAAGTTCAAGCAAGGAAGTGGAGAATCTGTGGAACCAAGCCTATGGAGCTTGTTTAATACCATAGATGGCCTTGTGGAGGCGACAAACAAAATCTGGCTGATCTTTGTCCACAAATCCCTATGGTTGTTTCATGAACACCTCTTCATCCAAGATACCATGCAAGAATGCATTAGAGAGATCAAGTTGACGAATGATCCAATTAAATTGGTCAACAAGAGCAAGTATTAAGCGCAAAGTAGAAGGCTTTATAATTGGACTAAATGTTTTTGCATAGTTAACCCCATCACGTTGATCAAATCCTTTGGCAACAAGACGTGCCTTGTAGTGCTCAATTGAGCCATCTGGATGTTGTTTTATTTTATATACCCACTTGTTGCGGATCACATTATGATGATGAGGTCAAGGAACTAATGTCCAAATGTGATTCTTCAGTAAAGCTTTGTATTCTAATTCCATTGCATCACGCCACTTTGGATGTACAACGGCCTTCGTAAAACATGTGGGTTCAGAGATTGTGACATTTTTTTGAATTACCTTCAAAGGATGTTTTGTAGAATAAAAGAGCTTATAATCTCAAAAGTCTTTCGGTTGCAATGAATTTGTATGAGATTGAGTGGTCATGGGATGCCTGGCAAGGATTCTAATACTATTTCCATTGAAGAAACAGGTTCAAATAGGGGCAAATTTTCTGATGTAGTAGGTGATGGTGAGGAGATGACAAAGTCAGGTTTAGGTATGGTTGGCATAGGTGCAATGGGTGTTTCATCAGTAGTGCTATTAGGTTGAGGAATTGCTCGTGGTGATATGGTTGAGGAAGACCAATAAGAGGGGAGCCATGGTTGGTGATTAATGGTGGCTTAAGTAGGTGCATCTGTCGAGGAAGGTGATGAAGATGGATAGTTATCCTTAGCTAAAAAAGATAATTCATCAAATATAACATGACGTGAAATATAAACCTTTTTGCTCAATAAATCAAGACATCGATAACCTCTATGGCTTGAACCATATCCAAGGAAGATGCATCTGTTGGTCCTATATGTGAGTTTGTGTGGATAATAAGGCCTTAACAAAGGATAACAAGCACGTCCAAAAACTTTTAGAAAAGTGTAATCAGGTTGTTGGCCAAATAATTTCATGTATGGTGTAGAATTTTGCAAAAAAACTGTAGGCAATCTATTGATTAGGTAGACTGCTGTTAGGAAAGCATCAGCCCAAAAATTTTGACCTAAATGTGAGTGTGCTACAAGTGTTAAACCAGTTTCAAGTATGTCTTAATTTTCTTTTAGCAAGACCATTTTGAGGTGAGGTATGGGGACATGATTTTCGAAGAAGAATGCCACCTTTTTACAAGAAAGATTCAAAAAGTTTGGAACTATATTCTCCTCCCCATCTGATTGAAATTGTTTAATATGTTGAGAGAACAAGTTTTCAACAAGACACTTAAAATTCACAAAGCAATTAAAAACATCAGATTTGTGGTGCATAGGGTATAACCATGAGTATCTAGAAAAATCATCTATAAAGACAACATAATATCTACAACCATTCATTGAGGAAACGAGAGATGTCCAAACATCAGAGTGTATAAGTTCTAATGGAAATTTAGAAGATCGATTGGAATTAGAAAAAGGCAATCATTTACATTTTCTTAATTGGCAAGATTCACAAAATTCTTCCTTTTTAGAGAAAACAAGGACCGGAAGTGTAGACACTCGATTTTGCAACCATAATTTAATCTTGTACGATGGCTAGAATGACCATTCATATACTCAAATTTTAGATTGCATAACATGCATAATTTATTCATTGCATATCATAGAAATGATTTTGAGATTCTAATGGCCATAACAATATGCTTGATTCCCAAATGGGACCATCAGATTGAAAGATATCACATGATTAACTTGTCATGGTTTGCTTGCATTTTGTTCGGGTGGAGCCGATCACACATGATTAATTTAAATTAATTCTGATTGGTTAAACAATTAAAATTAATTAAATCATTTTGTGATTGGTTGTTAGTTAGTATAAAAAATAAGCCTACTTGCATTGGAATAAAGTGGATAACTAAATAACAAAGAAATTTTGGATAATTAATTCTTTTTTAGAATATTTGTCTATTAGATAATTATTACTTTAAAGACCTAAATATCAAGAAAAATGGATTAATTGTTAGAATATGAATTAAAAATCCGTCTAGGTGCAATTCTTGACTCAAAAATCCTCAAAAAGGAGTCCAAATAGAACCAAAATTAAAAAGGAGGAACTGAACCTAAGAGGGCCTATCGGCACTCTTGGAGTGCCAATTAGCACTTCCTAAGTGCTAATTGACCGAAATGCTCGGCCCGATCATGGAACCTCCTAATTAAGATAAAACCTATCTTTTTCAAATTTTTAGAGATAATGACGTGTTCCAATCCGTATCTGATCTTATTTAGCTTATTTTTCAAGCATCCTAACCTCTATAAATAGAGGAAAAAGATCAGAATTCTGGCCCTTCTTTCTGACCCTCTTTCTAACCCTTCTTTTTCTGACTTATTTGCTACCCTTACATTAAAGACGTTCCAAAAGCCTTGGCTTTAAGAACTTCTTTTTTGTAAGTAAAGTATTTTAGACCTCAAAGAAGTGAAAATTTCTTTGATTTCTAAAATATTTTTCCATTGAAGGGTATGCTTATGCAAGTAGGTATTTAATTTCATTTCTGTATTTATTTTTCTTTTCTCTTAATTGATATGTTGTGTTGTTCATTGCATGCCTTTTGTTAACATATGCTTGATTTAATTATGATATTGTTCACAATTCATATGTGCCATGTTTATATGTTTAGTTGGAATTTTCTTTAACATGTTTGTGATTTAATTCTTATTTAATTTCAAAATTTGCAATTAATCAAACAATTTTTTATAAAAAAAAAAAATAGATCTGTATTTTTTAGTGAAAATATAGATCTAAAATTTTTTTTGGTCAAAAACATATTTGTATTTTCATTAAATACAGATCTGAAAAAAAATTTCTAAAAATTTTTCTGGTAAAAAACAGATCTATATTTTCATTAAATATAGATTTGAAAATTTTTCTAGTAAAAAAACAGATCTATATTTTCATTAAATATAGATCTGAAAATTTTTCTGAAATAGTTATCTTCTTAAATAAAAAATTGTAGATTTTGAATTTTCAAAGAATGAATTAATAGTTAGGTTAAAGTTTTTTTTATGTCATTCCATAAATATGTGATGCATGCATAATAGATTTGAATTATGAATATGAATCCTTTTTAAAAATCCCATTTTTTTTATCCCTTACAAAACAGATCTGATTTTTATTAAAAATCCCATTTTTTTATCCCTCAAAAAACAGATCTGGTTTTTACTAACTAAATCTCTTTTTTTTTTTTTTTTTTTTTTCTTACAAAATAGATCTGATTTTTATTAACTAAATCCCTTTTTTTTTTATCCCTCATAAAACAAATCTGATTTTTATTAACTAAATCTCTTTTTCTTTTTCTTTATTTTTTTATCCCTTACAAGATAGATCTTATTTTTGTTAACCAAATTTCATTTTTCTCAACCTTACAAAACAGATCTAATTTTTCATTGAAAAGAGGGCATATTCTTAAGACGAACTTGTTTAAATTAATTTTGTCAAGTAAGTATTTGTTACATGTGTTATAGCATATCATTTAATGTCATACAAAAGGGTATATTATGGTCATTAGATTCTAGAAGACCAGAATTCATCAAGGTGGAATGGGTGCCTAACACCTTCTCATTCTCTAACCTAGCCCCCGAATTTAGGTTTTTGGATGGTAGACTAGCGTTTTGTCTTTTGTTTGTAACTAGGATCAAAGTTTTGTAATTTTTACATAGATTGTATTTAGGACCAAAGCCTTGTAAAGTTATTCTACCAAATTGTATTTCTATAATCAACTAATAACATTTAAGGTATTTTTGGACATTGAATTGTTTTTTCTTTTTTTCTTTTTCTTTTTTTTGTAAAAAAAAAGTGGCAACTCCACACAATTACCCAAAAGAGAGGTGCCCTAAACACCCAAATCTCTTTTTGAGAGCACCCTTGTGGTCTCTCATAATGGCAACTCGATTGGAGATGTTGAGGGCTAAGCTTCGTGTTAGACTTTAAGTGACCAATTATGTTCCCTTGTTTTTTGTATGATGTTGTTGTTTGTTTGGTTGTCTATGTCTTGATGCATTTGTATGATATTTTTGTTTGTGTTACCATGTTGATTGTTAAAAGCTTTCCCTAACCGTCATAGTGTGTACCATCAAAACAACAAATATGCATGTACCCATCTCAACATATAGTGGTAGTAACCATGGATCACCGGTCTTCATTAGATTCTGGTACCCAGTGGTGAACTCACCAATTCATAGCCCAAAGTCGCTGGATCATTTCTTGTTGACTACAAAGGATAGACCATGTCGTTTGGACCAACATAATGTTCATCACTCCCCAACCAGCTCATTGCTAGTCCCTAGTAATTTAAGCGACTCGAGACAAAGGCACCAAATAAATAAATAAATAAATATTACTTTAGTAAAAATAGTTAATCAAAGGTCAAAACACTAACAACCACCAAAGATATTCCAAATGCCATCAATACTCAGTGTGTGAATAGTTTAGCTAACACAAACACAACCTTAGTCTTAAGATAGAATATGGCTTGAATTTCTATCTAAAGTTATGCTTCAACTCAAATCTCATAGTTGTTAACACTCAACAACTAAAATCACTTCGAAAAGATTGTAACACTCTTAAACATATGTGAGCAGAATAATGTAGAACAAAGACTAATATCTCACATATAAATAAAATGAGGAACGGTGAAGCAAAATAAAGGACATTTTAGTCTCATGAAATGATGCCAAACACTAAGAATATTGTACCACACACATTGATTAGTCATGTCAAGATCCAAACCATACCTTCCTTGAGCTCAAATAGGACTTTCATTGGGACGTAATGTAGGGTAAAGAGAAGGAATTTATAACAAAAGGTATAGGTAAAAATAAAAAGTGTTCTCTAGAATAATTAAAGAGACAACTTCTTAAGTATATGACAATTGATTTATCCTCACAAGTTTCTTGAATATTGCACTTTCACTTTCTTTCTTTTTTCTTCAAAATTTCACCAACAAATTCTTTCTCTATTTCTTCCTCCTTCACATTCCTTTTTTTTTTCAACATTTTTCTTATTCTGTTTATGACTCTTTTTTTTTTTTTTTTTGAGCGAGTCCTCCTTTTCTTCCAACTATTTCACCACAAATTTACTGCAATAAGACAATTGGATTGCATTCATTCTTGGAACACTTTAGGAAAGGGTTTGAGAAAGAATGGCTAAAATAATAGGCTCAAATGGGTGACTAATGGTAATGTATCAAAAAGAAAATAATAAAGGTTCAAAATTAACAAAGATGGCCTAAAATCATCTCTTAAGGATTGGGAGAGTTCTTCAAAATCCATGACTTTAACCTATTCAAGTTGGCATAAAATTGATGAATTCTTAGCATTCGATCAAATCAAAGAATAATGAGACTAAACAACAACAAAGTTATGTGCTTCCAAATTCTAAAAAAAATGAATGGCTTAAGAACTCACTTGGGTTATAGTCTCTAAATTTTATTTTCAAAATTTTCAAAGCCATCTCTATCTCTCAACCAAGAAATATGTTCATGTTGCTAAAATGCATGTGCATAATAGTTGAGCATGAAAAACTATGGAATTCTTTAGATAGAAATAGCATAATGAACTTTGGCTCAGAATTCTTGCTAAAGCAACACTTCTTCTTTTTTTTTTTTTTTTTTTTTTTGAAAATTGGACTAAAAACAAAAACAAAAATCATTAAAATCAACCCAAAGAAAAAAAATTTAACATAAAATAAAACCAAACGCAAATCCTCTCAAGTTCCTCACCCCAACCTAAAACTTACATTGTCCTCAATGATAACAAGGAAAAACAATAAGGAGTAGATATTACAAAGAGTACCTTGAAGAGAGAACATAAATGAACAAAAAAAAAACTTTAATACCTGCAAAAGGGGTTATAAAAAAAATTAAAAAAAAAAAAAAAAAAAAAAAAAAAAAAACACAATCTAAACTACAACACAAACACTAATGCTAATTGCTTGGTAAGTCTTGATAAATGGGATCATCCAAATTAATGGATTTCTCCTCTTGTGAAAAATTCACAAGAAATAGCTTAAGACATTGTCCATTCACCTCAAATATGTTACCATTCTTAGGAGTTTCAAATTCTATGGTACCATAGGGGAAAACATTTTTAATGATGAAAGGTCCAATCCATCTAGATCTCAATTTTCTAAGGAACAAACGTAACCTAGAATTATACAAAAGAACTTTTTGAAATGGTTCAAAAGATTTCCTTAAAATTTGATTGTCATGAAAAACCTTCATCCTTTCTTTAGAAATCCTAAAATTCTCATATGCATCACGCCAAATTTCTTCCAACTCATTCAATTGCAATTTTCTCAATGAACTAGCCTTGTCTAAGTTAAAGTTAAACGTCTTTATTGCCCAATATGATTTATGTTCAAATTCCATAGGCAGGTGACAAGCTTTACCATAAACAAGTCTATAGGGAGACATACCAAGAATATTTTTATAGGCAGTTCGGTACACCCAAAGTGCATCATTCAACTTCAAAGACCAATCTTTACGATTTGGGTTAACCGTCTTTTCCAAAATTTGCTTAGTCTCCCTAGATGGTTTGTCATTGCCCTTTAAATAAATCCTATTAGTAATACCAATGGACTAAGTCCTTTTATGTTAGCCATGTTCCTTCCTATGACACCTTTTTATTTACTCAAAACATTTAATAACTTACATTCTTGCAAGGAGTCAAGTTCAGAAGATATTACCATAGGAACAGTCTCATAAGTTCCTAGAACGGCATACTTGAGATCATTTGGCCAGGGCTTCAACTTCCATTTAGGTACTTGCTCACTAGATGGCTACAACTTTATCTCATAAGGTGGCAACTCCTCGTATTTCAATTTCTAATAGCTCACTTTTAATTCCTGTGCAGACTCCAAGAGACAATGAATGTAAGCAATTTCAAAATTCTCATCAAAGTTAAAGTCACATGATTTGACTAAACAAGTTTCTAATGTTTGGTCTTGAATAATATTTTCAATCAAGTTAACTTCATGCACATCCTCTTCATCCCTAGTTTGCTTACAAGTCTTAAAAATATTAAGCTCAAGGGTCATATTGCCAAAAGATAATTTTAAGACCTCACTTCTACAATTTATCAATGTATTAGAAGTTGCAAGAAATGGGTGTCCTAAGATCACAAATATTTGAGAATTAGCATTGAAAACAGGATGCATGTCCAAAATAATAAAGTTAACAAGAAAATAAAATTTGTCCACTTGAACCAAAACATCCTCAAAAACACCCTTTGGAACAATCACAAATCGATTAACAAGTTGTAAAATTATGGAAGTGGGTTTTAACTCACTTAGACCTAATTGCTCATACACTGAATATGACAAAAGATTCACACTTGCCCCAAGATCAAGCAAAACTTTCTCTATTTTTGAATTACCAATCACACATGAAATAGTGGGACAACCTAGATCTTTAAATTTTGGAGGTTTCTTGTTTTGAATGCATGATTGCACTAACTTGTTCAATCAAAAATGTCTTCTTATGTATATTAAGCTTATGCTTAACAATACACAAATCTTTCAAAAATTTAGCATGGGATTTCAAAATTTTGATTCAATTTTTGAGGTGGAATCAACCTTTGGGGAAAGGGAGCAAGAATAGGGCACCTTTCAATTTCATTCGATTTAGGCTCAAGGATTTCATCACTACTCTTTATTTTGAAAGATTCATAATATGTATTGCTTTTAGGAATATCTTTCTCATTGATTTTTCCACTACGAAGTGTAGTTATAGATTTAACTTGACTCACTTTATTTTCAGAGGAACTACAATCATTAACACAAAATTGACCTTGCGGTTTTGGTTATGGTTGAGATGGAAACTTACCCTTTTCTATTGTGCTCATGGATGTGGTCAATTTAGTGAGAGTGCTCCTAATGTCATTTAAGGCTTGTGAGTTCTGATTATTAATGGTGGATTGAGTTTGCATGAATTGTTGCAAAGTGTCCTTAAGACTCTTCTTTGGAGGGGGATTATAGAGGACAAAATTTGAACAACCATGTGATGGAGGTGCAACCACATTATCATTCATCCAACTAAAATTTGGGTGATTCCTCCAACCTGAATTGTATGTCTCTGAATAGGGAGAAGGGTATGATTTTTTCACCATGTTCATAGCATTTGCTTAACCATGCAACACCTTTTTAAAAGCTGGAATTGTAGGGCATTCATTGGTAGGGTGTTCCATGGTCTTACAAATTCTACAAACTTCATCAATTTTAGGCATAGTATTGATTCCATTGGCCTTCCTTAATTCCATGGCTTTAAGCTTCCTAGTTAGGCTAGCCACCCTAGCACTAAGGTCATCATATTCCCTAAGTTGGTACTTACCACCCCCAGAGGGGTTGGTGGATGCTTTAGACCTATCTGAGGTATCAGTGGTATCACAAGATTGGGCATTCTCAACTAAGAGATCAAAATAATCAAAAGTCTCATCAGGACCTTTATTCAAAAACTCTCCATTGCCCATCATCTCTACAAATTGTCACATCTTTGGAGTTAAACTTTCATAGAAAAAACTAATTATACACCAAGTTTCATAGCCATGATGTGGACAAGCATTAAGCAAATCTTTAAATATTTCCCAACATTGATAAAATGTCTCATTATCTTTTTGTAAAAAAATCATTAGTTGTCTTTTAAGTGCATTAGTCCTATGAATTGGAAAAAATTTCTTTAAAAACTGAGTTTGCATCTCTTGCCAAGTACCAGTTGACCTAGGTCTCAAAAAATTAAGCCAAGTTTTTGCCTTGTCTTTAAGAGACAAAGGGAACAACTTCAACCTAATGGTCTCTTCATTAGGTCTAGTCAAGGTCTCATTGTATTGTGACTTAATCTTAATGAACAAGAAGAGCATTTAATGTTCAGCTTAGACAGTTGACAGAGGAATATTTGGTCTGATTATGGCAGATAGAAGTTGGGTATTAAAGACATTATGAATATTTTATATATTTGGATATTAAAGATAGCAATCAGATTTAGCCATGTGATTGAGTTGAATTTTAGCTGAAAATAGTAATATAATTTATATAAAATAATATAATTAGGTTTCTAAATTCATATATCACTAGCTAGAGATTGAATGAATAATTATTTTTTCAACATTTAGATGGCTGAAGTTTTTGAGTGTTTGTCATATGATGACTATTAAGTTTTAGGAAAAGAGTAATAGGGAGTTTTATCATTTTAAGTGCTATGTTATAAGAGAGACTTACCATATGTTACCTACTACACACTAACTCGTCAGAGTTCAGGAAGTTGGAGAAGACACGCCAAGCAACATGTTTCTTTTATCAACTTTAAACCACTGGGGCTTTACTGAACATACATCTTAGTCCTCCAAACCACAACTCTCAAAATTTCCCTAAAGAAACGAGCTTGGATCATGAGCTAAAGATAAAATGATGTACCTGGGGTTTTGCTATCATTTTGTATAAATATAAGCTTTTGTTGGAGAAGCCGTTTTCCATGAATATGAAAGGTAATATGGGCCATGAGCTTTAATTCATTGCTTAAGCCCGATTTGTATATTAAGGTTGATGATGTCATGGGCTATGAGCCCAATTGATGAAGAGGGAATGTGGACCATGAATCCACCTCTTGAAATAAGGATCTTGTGGGCCATGCAAGCCCAATCCATATAGTTGGATATAATATAAGCTTATTTTGGGTTTTAAAGGAGAATTACCCAAAATTCAATAATATGTTGATGTGGCGAGGTTGACAATGTGGCGTGAAAAAAAAAAAGTCCTCAACAAAGGTTAATCAAGTCTTAAAGCTTTTGGCATTGTATTATAATTATAAAGATTTTCTTTTGGGATCCTCACTATTTAATTTCAAGCTATTTGGACAACTCTAGTTATGAAATGTGAGTTATGAAATAAATATTAATCTAAAAAGGTCCCTAGTCTATCCTATATATATATAGCATGCATTCCATCAAAAGCATATATATGTGGTTAATGTCATAGACAAGAAAATCTCTTTTATCTATACACTTTTATAATGAGTATTCTTATTTCTAAAACACTTAAGCAACTACAACTAAAGGTATGTTTATTTTCTTCCACAACTATAAATTTATTTCTACATCTTGGTATTAGAGTCATCCTTCATGTGATGTTGTTATTAGAATATGTACTTTACTATGGTGTTGACTAATTGGTTGTCGATGGATGGCAATTTATTAATAATTATTTCTTTGATGGCATGCCTTGACTGAGAGGACATGAGTAATTAATGTTTTGAAAGTGTATTTAATGTATTTAATTGGTAATAGATTAGTCTTATTGTGTTATTTAGTAACATTGTTGTTAAATGAAATTTTAACGTTGTCTTTATTATATTTAGATGGTGATGATGAGGATGACCATTCTCCTACTACACAAAATCAATCATCAAGGGAATCTAATTAGGAAATATACCGCTTTTTTGTGTTTGAGAACTATTTAATTTATCTTGTTGCATTAAATGTATTAAATAGTTTGCAACTCTGAAATGACATTTTAGAAATTTGAAATATCTTGTATTTGGGCATAACAATTATTATACCTAGAAATTTTATTATTGTATTATATTAATTTGATAGCTTGAATATGCTTGATTATTGTGGGGTTTATATTGTGTGCTTAAACTAGATCCAGTCCTTTATTTAATGTTGATTTTTGTTTAGTTATAAACAGGTTGAGAAAACAAAATACTAGGAAAATAGTTTTGCATAGGAAAAAAAAAATAGAACCTATAGCGGCGCTTTTAAACCACCGCTAATGACCATATTGAAAAAAAAAAAAAAAGAAAAAAAAAACCATAGCGGCACTTTTAAACACCACTAAAGCATGTATTCAAAAAAAAAATTAATAGCTATAGTGGCACTTTTGAACCGCTGCTATAGCCTATATTAAAAATTAAAAATTAAAAAAAAAAAAAAAAAAAAAAAAACCTATAGCAACGCTTTAAAACCGCTAGGATAGCTTGCTCAAAACTACTGGGACCTATATCGGCATTTTTCAAACCGCCAGTGTAGCTCACCCCGAGAGCCGAGACTATTGTCATACTTACTGGTCAGCAGTTGAAAGCACCGGCATTAAAGGCATTGGAATAGACCAATTGAGTCTATATCGACGCTTTCTAGATCTATAGCAGGTTTAAAAATGCCAGTATATATAGGTCAATACTTTTGCAATGGGATAATGGAAGCACTGACACTGCTTTTCTTAATTAGGCCAAATTACTGTCTATGTATTAATTAAATTAAATAACCTCAAGCAATAGTGTAAAAAAAATCACACAAGTATTAAGATAATTAAACAACCAACAACACACCAAATTTTTGTGAAAAATCTCTCTAGTGTAGAGGAAAAACCCACAAAACAGATCCAATTAATTCACCATAATAAATAGAGATTACAATCCTTAAGTTTATCATTTACACCCAAAACCAAGTACACAATAATTTCAGAATATAGAAGAATTAATCAATAACTCTCTAGGAATAGATACATATCACAACAAAAACTTGAAACCTAGTAGAAGCAAAACGCAACAAGTTCTTTGATGTAAATGCTTCAATTCTCTCTTGTACATTGTAGCTTTAATATACAAATATAAAACTCTGAGCTTTAAAATTCTATCATATCACACTGTGTGCTCGAATTCTTCTTCCTTGTTATTTTAGTTTTGTCCTTGCGTAATTTGCACAAGCAATGCACGCCCTGCTTATAGAGAAACAATATATCCTACAACAGTTGTATGCATCTAGCCTCCCATAGAGGCGGAGGCTAGATGCATACAACTTTGCATGATATATTATGAAGCACGGGTGCGTTTTCGAATTCAGGTGCGGGTGTGGGTGTGGGTGTGGAACTCTGCAATTTTTGAAAAAATAGGATGTGAGTGCAGGCTACGACAATTAAAAAATTATTAAAAATATTTTTATTTATATTTTCTATATATTTTTACTATTAAAATATTCTTTAAAAAAAAAAAACACATTACTAATCCAGCAACACCATTGGCCAACCAAACCTTTTGCAGGGCCCAATATATTATAGTTTACATAGCACCATTATATTAAATTTTTTAATATTTGGATCTAATTATGTTTAATCAAAATAAAACAAAATGGTACAAAATGCAATTACACTCAACTGTCAACTGCCCCTAAAAACAGCTAATTAATTGAAACTTGGTCGTTTCACTATTCACTTTCAGTTTCATTAAGTTTCCTTATTGTTTCTCTTATTCCCTTACCATCTCCTTAGTTTTCTACTTTTCTCGGCAACCAAATGAGGTCAACGACCAAGTCAATCATGATCATCTCTAAAAAAAGAGATTCATGTATGATCACCGATCATTGATTGGCTGTTCCAGCATTATTCAAGGCTGATTTTGGCCTTTTTTGGCCGTTTCGGTCGCCAGCCGATACGCTCCGATTCGGCTGATATAACTTGATTTTGCCTGAATCGGCACGGTTCAGCGCGAATCCAAAAAACAAAAAAAAAACTCAGACGCGGCATGGACGCGTGGGCAGAGGCATCAGTGCTTCATATATCTACCTTCTTGCTTATAAAAGCAAAAACATTACATGCCACACCTCACGGTTCTCCGATCTCTTTCTAACATTAGAAATAGTATACTCTTTTTCCTATCAGTATATGAAATCTAGTCTAACAGTGTAGCATCACATTTCACGCTCATTAAGCTGCTTTAATGCCACTTGGGCTGGACCCTCAACTTTTTGAACCAGTTTGGAATTGAAGAAGAGTGGTTGTTTCCTTTATGTGCATCACTATACCTAACTAATTCACACTTCTTTTTTGTCTTCAGAGACAATTTTCTTCTCAAGGATTTATCCTTGTGAACATTGCATATACATAATACATCCGAATGCATGCAAGGGGTGATTAGCTGTTGACTAATAAGAATCCAAAAGCTGTTAAAGTTACTTTTCAACATAACAAATGTTATGTCAATCAAATCAATGGTTGAAAAGTTCTGTCCTCTAAATTTTGTGTAACTTGATAATAAAATGTTTTTTTCAGTGTAAATTTGTTCTCGCCATCTGAACTACTAATTGACAAACCAAGGGTACCATTTTAAAGAGGAACTTGTCTATTTTAAAAATGATAAAATAAAATAAAATAAAAGTAAAAAACTATTACATACATATTGTTACAAACACATTAAAAAAAAAAAATTGTGACTTGAAGTCACTCTTTTGAAAAAGCAATTGATTTCCATTCCACCCATATGCCAGTTATGAGAAATCGGTGCATGGAGTGGGTACCTCAAATGGCTATGCATAGTTTCTATCTCGGGTCTTGCTTGCACTCAAAACTTTTTTAAGAACCCAAAGTTGTTTAGAAAAAAGTGACCCAACCCAATTGTAGAGAATTTTAGCTAGTTTCATAAGATACCTGCCTTTTGGATCAACTTTGTAGGGGTTCACGATAAATTTGAGGACAAAGCAAGTATCCTGGTTGGTTTAGCAACAAAAGAATTTAAAATTTTCATTATCACATGCTTATTTAAAGATCTTTCTTTATCTTGGATTTAAGTAAATGAGATATTGTTGGAAAGCTTGTAGTAGAAACATGACTACCCTATGCAATTCAAAGTTTTCTTGTTTTTGTGAGTTTGGCTTGTCTCTATAACGGTAAAAAAAAAAAAGGGGGGGGGGGGGTTGCTGTAGAACGTATAATATTTCGTACTTTATGAAAACTTTGCTTAATTCGATCCAATTTTGGCTCATATGTAAATACTAATTTTAAAGGAGGTCTGAGAATATTGATGAAAGTTTGTATCTCTCGAAAGTTTAATAATTTGCTTCAACAGAATAGACATATTTTCTAATCAAACTTTGATTAAACCTCCCCCCAACCCCACCCCCCTAACGTGGGGTTTAATCAAACTTTGATATTTTGCCAAACAAAGCTCTGAGTTTGTTTTTGTTTGACTAATTCTACATTGATTAAAGCAAATGAGCCTAGTCAACACCTCAGTTAACCCTCCAACTCCCAATCGAAAAACAATTTCCTAGTTTTTGAGCTTTATAGAATATTCTGTTTAATTTAGAGGTGAAAAAATAGGCTGGTGATTGTCATGAGATGAGAAGAGAAAAATGTTAAGACAGAGAATGAAATGAGGCAATATCTGTTGGATTTAAATTTTAAAGGGCTTGAAACTGTGACCTAAAGTTGCCATGTTGCTTTTTACATAAAATTATGTTTTGAAGTCAGGATTGTAGCTTAGATATTATGAGTTCAAGTCAATTTTTACCTAAGAAATCATGTATTCAAATCACAATTTTCTACTAAAAAAATAAATATTGAATTGAAATCAATCTCAATTTCTGTCATTGACAGAAATAATGAGCTACAGCCTCCTATAAGGATTTAGATCCTCTAGATTTCTTAAGGTACTCCACCAGTAGATTTCTTTAAATCCTAACCACTCTTTTATGATCTAAGAGGGGGGGTAAAAAATATTAAATATTAAAAGGCTAGCTTCAGAGGTGGGTTGTAATGAGTTACCAAGCAAGAAAAGGCTGGTTTCCCATTTTGACCATGAAACAAATGAGTTATTGGTGGAGGCTGTGGAGCAGCCCCGCCATCAACCATGAATCTCCTTTGCTGGAACTGTCAGGGGATTGGGAACCCCCAGACAGAGCAGGAGCTTGGAGATATTGTTCGAGCTCACTCTCCCTCAGTTATGTTCCTAGCCGAAACATGGCTGAAAAAATCTAGGCTAACCTATTTACGTGAGAAGCTGAAGTTTGGCGGTTTGATAGAATTTTCTAGAGAAGGGAGGGGTGGGGGGGTGGCGGTTTTTTGGAAGAATGAGGTGGATTTCTCAGTGGACACGTACTCCCCAAATCATATTGATGCCATAGTGAACAAAGGGAAGGTGGATGAGTGGCAGTTTACTGGCTTTTATGGGGAGTCTGATACCAATAACCACTACATCTCTTGGGATACCTTAAGAAGTCTACATTCCAAGTACTCCCTTCCTTGGTTATGTGCGGGGGACTTTAACGAAATTACTAGAGCGCATGAGAAATTAGGGGGGAGGCCTAGACCTAGCAGGCAAATGGAGGCTTTTAGGGCTGTGTTGGATGAATGCGGGTTTCAAGACTTAGGTTTTAGTGGCAACAAGTTCACGTGGTGTAATGGGCATGTTGAGGGGCATATGGTGTGGGAAAGATTGGATAGGGCGGTAAGTACAGTGGAGTGGCTAGAAATGTTTCCAACCACAAAAATAGTTCATTTGGAGTGTGGGACGTCGGACCATAAACTGATTTTAATTTGTTCAGCTGGTATTCCAAGAAGAGTAAACAAGCCGTGGAGGTTTGAACAAATGTGGATGAGGGTGAGGGATGCAGGGTAGTGATTAAGGATGCTTGGTCCTATGTTTGTCAAGGCAACCCAGTGAAGAAAGTGGAAGGAAAAGTGGATAGGTGTCGCAGAAACTTGAAGTGGTGGAGCAAAGTCGCTTTTGGCAATGTGGTTCGAAGTCTTAGGGAGAAAAAAAATCAATTGAGAGTGGCCGAGGCCAATGCAATTAGGGGAGGAGGCATGTTTCGGGTCCAAAGATTGAAGGGAGGGATCTCAAAGCTTCTAGTAAGTGAAAAACAAATGTGGAAACAACGTTCTCGAATCCTTTGGCTGTAAGAGGGTGACAACAACACTAGATATTTTCATAGTAGGGCTTCGCATAGGTTTAGAAGAAATCGAATTGATTTTCTTAAAGACTCGAGGGGTGAATTGTGCTTCGATGAGGATGGGATCGCAAATATCTTGGTTAGCCATTATCAAGACCTTTTTAACTCCTCAAATCCGAGTGGGGTGGAGGAGGTAATGGAGAGTATTCCCTGCTCTATTTCGGCTGAGTTGAACCAAGGTCTAAATGGGGAGTATACCAGGGAAGAAGTAGTCTCGGCCCTGAAGCAAATGGATCCATTGAAGGCCCCGGGTCCAGATGGTCTTCCTCCCCTTTTTTTCCAACATTATTGGCCAGCTGTGGGTGATGATGTGACTGCAGCAGTGCTGAGCTGCCTCTTTTCGGGAATCATACCCCCCTCTATTAATCGAACCTACATCACTCTTATCCCAAAGGTAAAAAACCCCTCAAAAGTTTCTGATTTTAGGCCTATTTCTCTATGTAATATCATTTATAAGCTTGTCTCGAAGGTGGTTGCAAATAGGCTCAAGGGGGTTTTACCCCTAATTATTTTGGAATCTCAAAGTGCCTTCCAACCGAACAAGGCAATTACCAATAATATTCTTGTAGCTTTTGAGACCTTGCACTATATGAAGAACCAAAAGTCAAGAAAAGGGGGTTTCATGGCTTTGAAACTTAACATGAGCAAGGCTTATGATAAGGTGGAATGAGTTTCTTGGAAGCAACTATGGTGAAGATGGGCTTTAATGAGAGTTGGGTGGCTTTGGTTATGAGTTGTATAAGTTCGGCCTCCTACTCAATTCTTGTAAATGGGGTGCCAAAGGGTGATATTAGACCATCAAGGGGTATTAGACAGGGCGATCCTCTCTCTCCGTATCTATTCTTGATTTGTTCGGAAGCTTTAAATTGTCTACTGAAGAAGGCAGCCAGGTTGGAAGCTATTCGAGGTTTCTCTCTTTGCAAAAATGGCCAAAAAATTACCCACCTCTTCTTTGCTGACGACACTCTCCTCTTTTGTCGGGCAACATTAAGCGACTTGGATGTCATCCAACACATTCTAAGTTTGTACGAGCTAGCATTGGGGCAAGTGTTAAATAGAGACAAAACCACCGTGTTTTTTAGCAAGCACATCCCGGAGGAGAGGAAGCTAGAGATTCTAGTACTCTTGGGGGGAAGTGAAGTGCGAGATTGTGAGAAGTACTTGGGGCTTCCGACGGTGGTTGGGAGAAAAAAAAAAAGAGAGCCTCAATTCATTAAGGAGAGAGTGTGGAGCAAGTTGCAAGGTTGGAAGGAAAAGCTTCTTTCACAAGCGGGAAGGGAAGTGCTCCTAAAAGTGGTTGTTCAAGCTATCCCCACCTTTGCGATGAGTTGTGTCAAACTCCCTTCCGGTTTAATCAAGGATATTGAGATGATGATTAGAAAATTTTGGTGGGGGCAAAGGGGGGAGTAACACAAGATTCATTGGAAGAATTGGGAAACCTTGTGCAAACCAAAAGTTTTAGGGGGCTTGGGCTTTAAAGAACTAGAAAATTTTAATGAGGCAATGCTTGCAAAACAAGTGTGGAGGTTTCTTGTGGATAGGTCCTCTCTATTTTATCGGGTTTTTAGCGCAAAGTACTTTCCAAAGGGGTCAATTTTTGATGCAAAGGGTGCCGCGGGTTCGTATGCTTGGCAAAGCATCTTGAGGGGTAGAAACCTTGTAAAATCCGGGCTCCTGTGGAGGGTGGGAAATGGAAGGAAGATCAAAATCTATGGCGAAAGGTGGCTGCCTGGAGGTGATTCAGCCTGTGTGGTTTCTCCAAGGGATGGGGCTGCCTCAAATTGGACAGTCGAAAAATTGACGAATGCTCGGGGTGAGGGGTGGAATGTTCATCTTGTAGATGCTTTATTCATGCCGTTTGAAGCCCAAAGGATCTTGGGCATTCCTCTACCTATCACGGACCAGGAGGATTGTGTTACTTGGCCTAGGTGCAGGTCCGGGGATTACTCAGTAAAATCGGGCTATCAGATGCTCTGTGAATCAGATTTAAATGCCCTCCCTTCTAGCTCTAACTTGACTGAGGTTAAACTTTTCTAGAAGAAAATCTGGCGGATGAAAATTCCTAACAAGGTTAAGGTGTTTCTTTGGCGAGCATGCTCCAATGCTCTCCCAACAAAGAAAAATCTTAAGAAAAGAAAGGTTTTGGATAACCCTTTGTGTGACTAGTGTAAGGTGGGAGTGGAAGACGGAATTCATGCGATTTGGGACTGCGTCCATATCCACGAGGGGTGGGGGCCTTCCTTTGCTGAGTTAAGAAGCAAGTTCTCTTGCGTTGATTCTGTGTGTGAACAAGCTGAGGGTAAGAATCTGGAAGTGTTTGCTATGACAGCTTGGTTAATTTGGAATCGAAGAAATAAATTAAGAGCCATCGAACCTACTATTCCTTGCTCGAAGATTTCTCAAGCTGTTGTGTCTCTTGTGGCTGAGTTTCAACAGGGGAAGCAGGGGATTCTTCCTCGGGAAAGGGCTCCTGTTGTGTGTTGGCAACCCCCTCCTGCTGGTTTTGTGAAAGTGAATTTTGATGGAGCGGTGTTCGCGGAGGAGCTGGTAGGTGGTATTGGGGTTGTTATCCGCAGCAACAAAGGGCAAGTGCTGGCTGCTCTGTCCGAGAAGGTGCCTTTGCCTGCATCAGTGGAATGCTTGGAATTGATGGCTGCCAGGAGAGCTGCAATGTTTGCTAGGGAGCTCGGGTTCAATTTGGTGTGCTTTGAAGGAGATGCTGAACTTGTTGTGAAGAGCTTGCAGCCTGGGATGGATACGAACGTGCTAGCAGGCCACTTAGTAAAAGACTTTAAGTCTATTGGGGTTTCTTTTCAATCCTACTCTATCATCCATGTAAGGCGGCAGGGTAATCAAGTTGCCCATGCTTTAGCTAGGGATGCTAAGGGGGTGTTTGGTTAAAAAATTTTCCTCACTCAATTTCCATCACTCGTCACTCATCACTCATCACCCATTACTCTTCACTCATCACTTATCACTCATCACCCATCACTTAAAAATATTATACCCGTTTGGCACCATCACTCAGTTTTCATCACTCATATTTTTCACACTATTTATGGCTCTCACATCTGTCAATCAGTGCAGCTTTTTCCTCTCTTTTTTTTTTTCTGGGTTTAGGTGATCTGGTACTGAAAAAAAAAAAAAAATAAAAAAAAAAAAAAAAACAAAAAAAAAAAAAAGTGAAGACCGAACCCAGAAAAAAAAAAAAAAAAAAAAAAAAAAAAGAAAGGAAACTAACGTTAACGTTGAACCCAGAAGAAAAAAAAAAAAAAAAAAAAAAAAACTAACGTTAACGTTGAACCTAGAAAAAAAAAAAAAGTCAATGGTCAAAAGTTGCGGCTGTGGGTCCCCTAATGTGTGTTTAATTACAAAAATGCCATTGAGTTATGAGTTATGGAAACTGAAAACAGCTAAAATGTGTTTTCAGTTTCCATAACTCATAACTCAAAAATCAGAGAATTGAGTGATGGAAACAGAGTTATGGAAATTGAGTTATGGAAATCCAAACAAAGTTTTTGTCATGGGTCCCACCATTTTTGAGTTATGAGTTATGAAAACAGAGTTATGAGTTATGGAAACAAGTAATCCAAACACCCCCTAGGCTTTCTTTTCCGTTAAGAGTTTGGGGAGAAGTTGTTCCTCAAAAAATTTCCTTCTTTGTTGTAAAAGACTTGGTTTATTAGTTTTCCCAGCCTGGATGGGGCTGTTTCTCAAAAAAAAAAAAAAAGAGTCTAGATTCTACCACATTAGCATTTTACTAACAATACTTTTAATTGTTTTGTTTGCAAAATTATTTTATTGTTTGCAAATCTTAAAATAATAAAATAATGTTACAAACAAAACAATTAAAAGTATTGTTAGTAAAATGTTGATGTGGTAGAATCTAAACTCTTAGATCATAAAAGAGTGATTAGGATTTAAAGAAATCTACTAGTGGAGTACTCTAAGAAATCTAGAGGATCTAAACCCCTATAGTAAACTTAAAGCCCCCACACCAGCCCATGGGCAGCTTTATGCATTCTAGGAATCTAGGTCACAAAGTCTTTTTCCAATTTTATTTTCTCTTAGACCTTTTTCATCCTTAATTTTTTGGTTTCATTTTGGGTATAATTTATTGGCTTCCTTTCCTAATTTTTTTTTTACCTTATATTTTGACTATATTTAGGTTATAATTTAATGGCCTCCTTTCCCCATTTTCTTTCTTTCTCTAAATCGTTTATTTCCTTTTTTCTTTTCGTTTTTGCTATAATGTAGGGTTTAGTTTATTTAGTTAACATAATTATTATTATTATTATTATTATTATTATTATTATTATTATTATTATTATTATTATTATTATTATTTTGGAATCAAAGAACTTACCTAAGAGAAATTATATGTCTACAACATTTTCACAACAAATCCTAAATGGCAGGTTATTACTGGTTATTATTGTTGGGGCAAACAACTAATCTTAGTGTTAGGTTTAAATTTGAACCAGTAACAACTAACCACCTATGATTTGTTGTAAAAATGTTGTAAAATTGTTGTGGACGGTAGCACCCCTCACTTACCTAAACCTAATTGGATAAAATTTAGGAGGTTGCCTAACTTTTTTTTTTTTTTTAAATGAAAGGAGGTTGCCTAACTTGCCTAAGGCAAGAGTGGACAATGTCACCGCATCAATAATATACCTAGGTTTGAAATTGTAAGTTGAAATTATAATTTCAAGTGAAACTATGAGTTGCAAGTTTGACGCTTCTATTTTCTCTTTTTAAAAAAAAAAAAGAAAAAAAAACCCTCGGGCCTTCTTCACCCTTGCGCTTATCTCTCTTTCTCAATAGATCGAACAATTAATTGGATAATTATACAGTGAATTAAAAGTTTCTAAGAGATTTGTGTTTGCATGTGGTACCCTCTACTCACCTATTTGAAAAAGTTTGATGTGATAATGTGTTATTGAAGGTGTAAAGAATTTCTTTTCAAAAAAAAAAGAAGGTGTAAAGAATTCTATATGCATATAAGCGTACGGAAAATTTCAAAGTCAACCTAAGAATTAATTGTATAGAAATACATGTTTAGATCTAGGATGATTTAATCTTTCGTTAGGAAAACAAGATCGATTAAAATAATGTACCATAGAAGTCGGTATGACTTTGTATGCGAATTAATAAATGAAATGTAGTTGGTGTCCTATAAAAAAAAAAGAAATGTAGTTGGTGTAAGGCAGACGCTATAAAGTTTGAAACTATTTGTCTTCTAGAGTAACCCTCTTTGTCCTTGCTAATGAAATTATGGCAGTTTATCTTAACTGGGCCAAAGCAGTGAAGTCGAGATGAAAATTCACTCGACCAAAGAAAAAATTGAGAAGAAAATTCCGCCCCTGCAATTTCAAATTAAGCAATCTTCACTCCTACTTTTTGATAGATATAAGTAATTCCAGTCTGTCAAATAAAGCATGTCTTATTGCTTTTGTCTGCATTTTCACTTTCTTCTTTGATTTATTCTTGATTAGATTCTTTCAGGTCACCAATAGAAGGGCTTTGCTACACCATCAAATTGACAAAAATTATGCCTATAATCTTTGAATTGGTCAAGCAAGAGAGATTGGGAAAGACGGGCATCATATGAGGTCACACGTGGTTGACAAAGATTCTTTTTTGACTTTCAAAGTTCATTCACACTTTTTTTTTTATCCCAAAAAAAGAATCTGATATTTAGGTCAATGTCACTATCAGTACTACCAACACTTTTTAAAAATTAGGAGCTTTTTATAGACAGATTGACAGCTTACTTTGAGTCTATTTACTAGTTCCATCCCTCTCCCCTTTTTTTTTTACTTTTCTTCACTCTATTTTAGGGTAAGTTTTAGTAATTTATCTTAAAATTTGGATTAATGGCAACCAAGTTTAAGAAATTTTAAAACTAACTAATTTGATCCCTAATCTCAACTTAGTCGGTAAACATGGTCCTATTAGTCATTTTCCTCTTCTTACTCTCGCAAACCCATATGTTCTCTCTCTCTCTCTCTCTCTCTCTAAAGCAGTGGTGAGCATCGGATCGCCAAACAAAATATGAGTAGATCTAAATCAAATAGTGTAGGGTGTGAAGTTTCAATGGCGGTAGTCAATACTTAAGGAAATCCATGAGATTTGGGCCACTTGATGTGGTGGTGGCCATTGGTTAACTAAGCAACATGGTGGGCTTGTTTGGTGTATCAGGTTTGGTTTTCTTATGAATTTTTTTTTTTTTTTTTTTTTGGGGGGGAGTTTAGATATGTAAGTGCATTGTTTGGGGATGGGTTCCAATACAGTGGTTTGCAATGGGTCTACCAGTTTTGTGGGTTTTTTTGGTGGGTGGTGTTTTGGTAGTGGAAAACACAATGAGATTTTTTTTTTTCTTGTTTTGGATTGACCATAGTGGCTATGCTATTCAATCAAACATACATAAATATATATATATAGAGAGAGAGAGAGAGAGAGAGAGAGAGAGAGAGAGAGAGAGAGAGAGAGAGAGAGAGAGAGAGAGAGAGAGAGAGAGGTCTTTGAGAGAGAAAATAGGTAAATGACTGACGGTGCCAATGGTGTCTAGGGACCATGTTGGTTTTGAAACATCTTGGATTTCGTTGGCATTAACCCAAATCTCAGGGTAGATTAATTAATTTTACCCTTTCTTTTATATAAAGTTGTTATTATTTTATCTACATTTCTCTCTCACATTCCATTCATGTTTTGTCCACACGGAAAAAGATAATTTCTCTATTTATTTTTTCAATATTTTACTCTTTTTTGTAGATTTTTTTTATTATTTTTTACAGCTCTACTTATGTTGGATGATTTTTTGTTTTTTCAGCAACTTTGTTTTGGATTGATGCATTGTTTGTTAATTCCCATCACGAGTACTCTCTCTCCCTCTTATGGTTTTATTTTATATTTGCTTGTATAGGAAGTGAGAATTTGATTTTATCTAAAAACACAATCTACTTGGCTATGTATTTGAATGTGTTTACCAAATATTTATGTAATTGTTTATTACAAAAGCTATCGGTCTCTTATACTTCTGATTTCAATTTCATTTTGGTGAATATAAGTTTATAATTTTGTGTTGGACTTTGATTGTAGTAATAATATTTTTTGGAGAAGGAGAAATTTGAAATGTGCCAAAATAAAATACTTGAATATTTGAAAATTCACTTGTATTTAACAAAATTATGAAAAAATAACCTACTATGCCACAGTTTAGAAGACTATAACCCATTTTAAAAAAAGAACAATATTACAAAAGCACATCTAAAATATGTAAACAAATAGTAACTGTGATAGTAAGAGTAAATAGAAAATACATTCATAGAGAGAAAATATATTAAAAAAAGTTGTAGCATTTTTTTTTAGAGAGTTTCAATATATAGCGTCCGCTCTTAATGATAGCTTTTTATCATTAGACCAAGACATCAATCAGTTTTTGGTATAGATAGGAATTGAACCCTAGATCTCTTATTCAACCATCAAAGACTTTACTAGTTGACCTAACTAGAACTCACAAGTTGTAGCATTTGCAGAGAGAGAAAGAGAGAGAGATGCAATGAATATACATGGGCAATGGTTTATGTTCTATTTGGAAATAAAAAGTAGGGGTTTATAAGAAAAAATTGTCAAGTGTTAGAATACATCCTTGAGTAAGTAAGTCTACTTCTTCTAAAGACTATAACCCATTTCTTTTAATGTATTTCGATTTCTACCCTGTTTTTTTTTATTTGATTTGATAAATACACACACACACATAGGAGAAGGGAGACGAGATAAAGGGAATACGCTCACACACCAACAGCAAAACTGCATGCGGTAGTTAGTGTTACGAAACAAGTGATAAACATCTTCTCAATATCACACCTTACCAATATGAGATGACTCGACAACACTAACTGCCACATGCAGTTTTGGTGTTAGCGTGTGAATGTATTCCCTTATTTCATCTCCCTTTCCCTATGTGTGTGTGTGTGTGTGTGTGTTTATCAAATAAACAATTTCTACCTAGTAAAATATATACCATGCACAATACAAAATATTTGGTTAAAATATTTCTTTTTTCTTAAAGTTTGCATGAACTTCATTTTTCATCTCTAATCTTTTAAAAGTTAGTTTTTTGGTACATCCAAATTTTTTTAGAGAATAAAAATGATATTAGTAGTGAGTCTATATATAACGCTCTGTTTGTTTCGCTGGAAAACCTTCTATAGTGATCGTTTTTCGCTTTTTTCAATGTTTGGTAACACAAAAAAAAAACTGGTCAACGGAAAACAATTTTTAGTCAATGGAAAACCATAATAAAAATAAGACTTATTTTTTATAAGTTGTTTCCCAAAAAAAAAAATTTAGAAAACAATCTCTCTCTCACTCATTTCATCTCCTATAAATATTATATTCTTTGTAGCCGTAGGAAACATAATTTTTTGGTGCCTTCTCTCTCTCTCACGGTAAGCTCTCTCACTTTTTCTCTCTCCTCTTTGCTTTTTCTCTAATCATACATTCTTTGCTTTGAATTTCAAGCTTGATTTTTTTTCTCTAAGAAATTTTTGGTTTGATGGATTCCAAGCAGAAATTAATTTTTTTTAAAATTAAAAACAAATACTTTATTGATGTAAAGGAAAACATATACAAAGTAAGACATACCAACACTATGCATGTTATGGTACCAAACCAACCACAGAAACTTCAAAAAAATTATAAAAAGAACAATGACTTTCTAGAACACAAAAACATGCTTATCCTTTAAACTTGAGTAGACAAAACTCACTGATATGCCTCCAGAATTGCATTGGCTCCTTCTAGAATCACCTATGGCTGTGTTTGAATATTCTCAAAATAAACTTTGTTTCTTGCATTCCATATTGCCCAAGACAGAACTGCCCATTGCTCCAATTCCTTCTTCCAAGCAAAAGTTACATCTTTTTGCACATAAAAGTGCCAAAAAAAAGAGGTAGAAAGAATGAATGAAGTAAAAGACAAAAATTTAAACATAGTGCCTATATTCCTCTAAATTGCTTTTCATGGGACAATCTTTATGTTATATAATGAATGATAATTATTTAGGAGAATTACATTTGTTGGCAGATACATTATGCAGATACTATAAAGTAATGATATATTATGTAGATACATTATACATTATGTAGATACCCATATAAGGATGAAACCCATTGCTTTTTATGCGCTATGCATGTAGGGGTGGCTTAATGTATTTGGGGCCTAAGGCGAAAACTAAAATTGAAGTATTTAAATGCGATTTTAAAAAAATGAATTTTACTTAAACTTTATTATTTTGTTTTAGAAGCAAGAATTACTGCTAAATTATTAATTAACATGAACAACATAGATTTTTTTTTTTACAAAGTCTATACACAAAAAATTTAACAAAACTTTTCACGCCTGTTGATGTGGGTAAGTAAACAAGTGATGTTAGTGATGGACTTAAATAAGAACTAATAAAAGTTTGTCAACTCAACTTCTGAAAAATGCAGTGAATTTTTTTATGTATTGCTTTTTTTTTTTTTTAAATATTTGAGAAGTACTACATTCACAATATTTTCACAATAAATCCTAGGTGTTAAGTTGTTTCTAATTTTAATTTGAATTCACCATTGAAATTAATTTTTGTCATTAATAACAGCCTGTAACAACCTACCACTTAGGATTTATTGTGAAAGTGTTGCAAAAAAATGTTGTAGACGTAGCATTTCTCTCTGTTTTATTAAAATATTATTTTATTTATTGTCTAATATTTGACCTTAATTAATACTGTTATAATGAAAAAAAAAAAAATCACTATTGGTTAAAATTTGGGGGCATTTTTTTTTTTACTTAGGGCCTTAGGTGACCCCAACATTTGCTTTTAGTATAGAGCCAACTCTGTATGTATGTACAGTTCATGTGTGTGTGTGTGTGTACATGATACTGTCCATATAAATGAGCAAGATGAGTGATAAAGATTATGAAAATTTAACAACTAATTTTGACTGTATCTATTGTCAAAATTTTAGTATGAAAACCAAATTCATTCTTAGTTTTTTATTTATATTGATTAAGTTTTTTTTTTTTTTTTTTGAGGGGGAAATTAATTACGTTAGTTGGTTTACATAATACACATGTTTTAAATTATAAAAGAAAAAAAATGTATACCAAACACCAGAAAACATTCTCAAGCTCATTTTCAATGTCGTTACCAAATACCGGAAAATAAAATAATTTTCCAGAAAATACTCTTAGGAAAATGAACTTTTTTTCAAAAAACGTTAACACTGAAACAAACAGGACGTAAGAGAAAGTTTAGAGACACAAAAATATTTGACATCTGCTGATGTGGCAGATTCTTAGTGATAGATAAAAAAATAAGAGAGATGCTATATGCACAACATTTTTACAACAAATCACAGGTGGTTAGTTGTTATTAGTTCAAATTTGAATCTAATACTAAGATTACTTTTTTGCCTCAAAAATAACAACCAATAACAACTTGCCACTTAGAATATGTTGTGAAAATTTTGTAGATACATCATTTCTTAAAAAATAATGTCAATGATAGACTCAAATAAAAAAACCAATAAAAACTTGCCTACTCATCCTATGAAAAAAAAAATGTCAAATATGTATGTATCATTAGTACTCCCCAATATAAATATGATCATCCTCATCCACCACTTAAAAAGGAAAAAATATTTACAAAAGTTGCGGAATAATTAGTGAGTAGTTATCATTAAATAAAGCGGGCAATGGTTGATTGCAGGCTTTTACTCAATTACCCAATAACTCTTCCACTTCCACTTCCAGTGGCTCATTGGCTCCATTTCAATCTTGAAGTTCAAATAAAGCAAAACACTGAAGCAATTAGTCCTTTCATTGTTGCTTTGAGGCTTGAGCAGTTCTTTTCTGTCATTTTTATTGATGTTTCTTTTTGGTCAGCTGTGAGAATCGAATCGATTCCCCCCCACCATCTCCATTTTGTCATTTCCATATTAAAAGCATATATCTTTTTCTTATTATTTTACTTTTCAATATCCCTTGGAAATAAAATTCTTAGCTAGAAACTTCCACTTTAAACCTTTTAAGCGTACGGGCAATTCCAAAAAAAGAAAAAAGAAAAATAATTTTTCATGGGGACATAATGAAATTAATCAATAATGTACTAATCAAATGGACGTGATCGAGTCGCATGTTTGCAAAGATGATTATTATTGTGGCAAAATAATAATTTGCATAGCTTTTGTTCCACTTAAATCACTGACTTATATAGAAAAAAAAAATCATTAATATTGAATATCATGATTTCATGCTAACCGTTGTATATATATTTGTTTCTTAAAAAAAAAAAAAAATTGTTCATACAAAAGATTGAAAATATGGTAAATCCACAATTGAATTATTTAGAAACATAATAAATTAATCATGTCAAAAATAGAAAAGAAGAAAAAATATCTTTTCCCCAGCCATTATTACCATTGATTCAACTCTTAAAGCACGTTTGGTAGACTGTAATAGACACTGTAATGTAATAGATATTCATATGGCATAACTATTCGGTTGTTTGGTTATGTTTTTATTACAATAAATAGTTATTCCTTATGAATAGCTATTCTTCAAAATGAGGAATAACTATTCCTTATCAAAAGTGCTGAATACCTATTCTTTCACCCTATGTAATAACTATTTTAAAAAATTTCCTAAAAAGCCATTAGTTGCCACATCTTCAAAAGGAAAGAAAATAAATTTTCCTTATTGTTAATTATTAGCTTTATTTTGAACACCCTAAAATAGGAAATTTGACTTAAAAATTATTTAATTACACTTTTTTTATACTCTACTAAATTGTGGATGCATATTTAGAATTCTATTCCTAAATTGTCACCAAACTAATGAATAGTAATACTTATTACATTCCAACTTAATGTATTCCTTGTAATACTTATTCCTATTCCCATGTAATAATCATTACAATGTACCAAACGTGCCCTTAGGCTCTTAGCAAGATAATTTATATAAAGGTTTGAAGAAGAAGAAGCTACAACATATACTGGGTGAGCTTTTGATGCAATGATGTGTTGCTGTTGGATGATGCATATAGAGCTTGTCATTGTTCTTTTATTCATAAATGGAAAAAAAAAAAAAAAAAATCCCGATTTCTTTACAAGAACCATGATAGTGCTCACTGCTCACACTATCATATCATCTTTCCATTCTATTTTAATTCTGAATATTGAATAATAATAATAATAATAATAATAATAATAATAATAATAATAATAATAATAATAATAATAATAATAATAATAATACTCCCTAGTCAAACCAAAGGAATTTGAGCTCATGAATCATGATGCCCTCAAACAAGAAATGAAAGTGATAGTCTCCACTCTCCACCCACCAATTAGGACATCGTGATAATTTTGGTAAAGAGCTGGAACATTAGAAGCAAGTTAATTGCTCGTGTTATTCACGAAACATGTGTAACAGTACTTTAACTCAATAACACATTTAATTCTACCCAATAACTCAGATTCTCCATTTCTTTTCGCTGGACATCAAGTCTTATGCCATGATTTACCACGTACACCTTAAGACATTATGCACTGTCAATTTTGTCATAGGTAGGGATTGCCTTAATTTTGCATATCCTTTGCATTCAGTATTTAATGAAGGACAAATTAAGTTTGGCTCCATGGTTTGGAGTTATCTTTACCAACCGGTTATGTACGATTTATAAAATCATTCATGCATGTTACTAAAATTATATGACTAATCTTTTCAATCATTACATAATAAGTTGAAGACTAAAATGCAAAATTGACCCTCTTAGTTTCTTTAGATTTCATTTTAGTCCTCTAACTTTGTTTTTGTTCATTTCAGTCCTTTAAGTTTCAAATTTATTCAATTAAGGTATTTCCGTTAACTTTTGTAAAAAAATTTTGAAAAAAAAAATCTGGAAAATATTTTTTAATCATTAATTGAATTTTTTTTAATTTAAAAATTTTGAAGAAAAATTTATAAAATTGAAAAATTAACCACAACATATAACAAAAGTTGATGAAAATGTCTTAATTGAATAAACTTAAAAGTTAGATGACTGAAATGAACAAAAACAAAGATAGAAGACTAAAATAAAATGTAAAAAAACTTAGAATGTTAATTTTACATTTTACCTAGAAATATGAGAGTTCCAAATCAGTTTGGAACCAAACCTTGACTTCAATAAATGAATGAATGGTATAGTCTCTTTGACATTAAGATCTGCTAAGATAATGTATCAAAAAAAGATCTGCTAAGATAAGGTGACAAATTAAGGGGAAGAACTTAGTTTTGGAATTTAAATATAAGTAGGAAATGAAATTGAACCATAAAAGCCACGAAAAGTAACATGTACAGATTCTATATCATGGGGATCGGAAAGCAATAATCTACTTGGTACTAGACCATGCAGTCAATGATTGAAAAGGGGAACAAATCAAAGCACGTTGGATAATATTACGGTGTCGAAGTTTCATTGGCTTCATCAATGACAAATATCAAACCCAACAGGACAATCACATGTAACAGCTCATGCCGGTTATGTTACATTTGGCACAACACGTAATTGATCATATTGCTTTTGTCTTTCCAGTCTCATAATCGTGCATAAATATGAAGAAAAAGTTTAAAATAAAGAGAAAATAAAAATGAAAATGAAAATTATGAGATCCAATTATATTATCTAGACGCGACAAATAAGCAGCTTGGTTGAGTCATTGGGGTTGTGGATTGGTATTTTTTTTTATAAATTTTTTTATTAAGGAAAAAAAATATATTTGCCATTAGAGAGTAATGCAAAAAATTATTTAATACAAAATGCATTACTTTGAATTTCACCCATATATCAAGAATGAGCTTAGCTAAATAAATTAATACTTATTCGATAATTTTAAAATTATACAAATTCTAACATTACTAATTAAAACAAAATAGCACAAAAGAAAATTAAAACAAACCCACAAGTTTCATTTTTATACAATATCAACATTCCAAGACATAAAGCAAAATTAAAAATGCTTTATTGAATAACTAATTTGATAAAAAATAAAAAAATAAAAACATATAAGACACTTACAATCTTGAGAACTAATTTTGTAATTCAATGTCAATTGTGGTTGGCACTCTATTATAATTTGAGAATATAAATTAAAGTTTTATTGTTTACTTATTTATACATGGTTTCTTTTATGAATATTGTTGAGGTTCAAAATTGCAATGAGCAAACTAGTCCCTTAAAAGTAAGAAAGACCAAACCCATGAAGTAGAAAGGCTTGGCCCTCAAAAAATATATACAATAAAAGGAACTCGGCTCATGGAGAGAAAATGGTAAAATATTGAGCCTTAGGAAGAAAGAGAGGCACAAAGAAAAGTATGAGTCATGGGCTTAAGCAGAAGAAGCTACTCAAGGAAGCCCAATCGGGAGGCAGATGGAAGTTGGGCCAGGTTACCTAGGATCCACCAGAATCAGAAGGAAGGGATCCTCAAAAAGTGAAAGGAAGAACTAGCTAGATTCAGACAACATGCTCATGGGCACAAGGAACGAAGGAAGTCATGTCTCATCACTCATCAGTCACCCACAATTTAGAAGAAAAGTTTTGGGAACAGATTCTGGCTTAGGAATCAGCACTTGACGAAGGAGCCTAGTACCTAGGAAAAAGCAGGAAGGGGGAACCAAGAAGGAAGGTGTTTGGGAGCCTTTCTACATTTCATGAAGAATCTACCCATGTAGAGGAAAGGGACAAAGTGTGAAGCAGTTAGAACTCTGAAATGTCTTTTTAGAGACCTTGGAAAAAGGGTGAGAAGCCTTGACTTGGGAAAAAAGCATCTAGGATTACTCAAATAGGATCTCCCATAAGAGGAAGGTTAGTTGGGGACTATTGGGCTGCCAAACCTCAAAAGGGGAAATAATGAGAGAAAGGGGAAATGACCAGCCACCAATGGTACAGACATAACATTAGTTCTAGTACCCAGAGCACATGGAATGGATCAATGCCATGAAAAAACCCTAAAAGTGGCACTATAAAATGGGCTAAAGCTCCAACCAAAAGGCATTCAGCAAAAAAGAAGCACTTGATACACTAGAAAAGATACAAGAGAGCGCTGTAAACTTGAAATACAGTAAAAAGGAGTGAGATATCATGAGGAATCCTATAGAAATATTGGAGGATACACTTGGATTCAAAGGGATTCAAACCTCACAAGTATTAGAAGTGCAAAAGAGCTATCTAAGTCTGTGATTTTTGAATTTTATTGAACCTTGTGATATATCCTAGCTGAGTAGGAGTCAATGTATTCAAATATTTGATATAATAAAAAACATAATCTCACTCTATTTTTGGGAATCCCCAACATTCCTTTCATTTGCACTTTTTTTAGTTCCTTTTGCTATTCCTTAGTTATTCATTTAACCATTGTATATGTTTATGTTTATTTATGTTGTAGAGTCCATGTCTTGTGCACAGATTGGCTCGTAAACGGCCAACAAAGCCTCAATGAGTCAAGCCCAGTCCAACAACCATTTACACTATCCTTTGGAGGCCCAGGATCCTCTCAGACTATGGGCCTTAGACCCTGTCCAAAGCAGGAACTCACAAATATGATGTCATTGTTAAGCAATACACACTTTAGGAAATGTCATAATTTATTTTGAAAAGCCATTTATTTTGGACCTGAATTGTTAACTAAGTATTTATAATCCATGCTAATTTCATTGATATACTTTGGCTTCACTTTTTTCACACTTTTGAATGTTTCTCATACATATTTATAATTCTAAACATATGTTTTCAGAATCTGAATTTGGTAAGGATGGGTTATAGAACCTATGTTTTACATCATCCAATCAAAAATTATCACTTCAGTTTTTTACTTAAAATTTAATACATCTTACTACGCCTAATAATATCTCAATAAACTCTCAATTTGGTTGGATATATATATGGGTATTAGAATTGATTAAGCTACAAAGGCTTTGCAACTAAATTGGCATCTTCACATGCACAAAGTGCTTCGAGTTCTAGAAAGGAAAGTAAGCTGTGAGATTAGTAGTATGTTGTAATTATCTCTAAAAAAAAGAATTGATTGGATGTGGTTGTGTTTATGCTTAAATATGTGATAAGATGATCTGGCATGTTGGGATTGAAGGGAGTAAAACTTGGGTTTGACACCCCATCCTTAAAGAATTTGATCTCATTTTTTTTTATTCTACTGTAATCAAATTATCTTGGCATATACTTTGTTATTTGATATTTAAAAATCTTTACTCATTACAAAATACCTCAACCATTCATCTTTCAATTCATTTGTTTGCGGTTATGTAAATGTCTCAATTGTTCCTTTAAAGCCATTGTATCTAAATGATGTTTAATATATATTTTTGAATTGCGTTATCCAAAATATAAAAATTGATTTTTTTAATATAAAAAATTAATAACAATAATAATAATGTCCATTATATATTGCAAATTGAGTTTGACTTGTGTACTATAAAACTCACAACAAACAATTAAACCAATAATGTGTTAGTTTTATTTTCTTATTTTCTTACAATTGTGCTGTTCGAAACAATGATAATAAGGAATTACCAAAAAAATAAAAAATAAAAAATTAATTGATCAGGTCACAAGTCGAGTTTAGGTTGGGTCAAGTTGACTCACAAAAAAAAAAAAAAAAAAGGTCGATCATTAGTCAACCCGTTTTTACTTCTTCTAAAAATATTTGGGTATTTTCTGGTCAGGTTAGCAAATTTTGACCCGTTTTTCCATATCTAATATTCTTCAAAGAACCGAAGAAATAAGAAAAAATGGTAAAGCAAAGAAAAGTGTTTCCAATAATTAGCTACAGCAAAAAAAAAAAAAAAAAATCATTGAATAAGGAACATGATATGTGTTCAAATATTATTTACACAAAAAGAAATCAATTGATGTCTTCACCCAAACCTCAGGAGGTAGTTACCGACATAATTGCTCACGATGGATTAAGATGAAATGGAAGAGTTAAAGGGTGTTAGTAGTGGTGGAGCTAGATTTTGAATTTAAAATTTATAACTACTATACATATGACTCTCGTATATATTCCCACTAACATTTGTAAATTTTATGGATGAGTATAACGCACACACACACAATGTGTGTATGAACGCACACACGCACGTGTATGTGTGTGTGCGCGTGTATAAAAGGCCAATTTGCACAATAAAATGCTAGTCATGTTAATATTAAATAGTATTTTAATGTTGAAAAAGTCATTAACAGATAGCATACACATTCTATTGTTTTTTTGTGGATTCTAGCTAACTCAACTAATAAAGTTTCCGATAGTTCAATAAGAGATATGAGGTTCAATCCCTGCCTGCACCAAAAACTGATTAGTGTCTTGGTTTGATGATAAAGAACATTATTAGAAGCGGACGTCATAAGTTGAAACTCTCTAAAAAAAAAAAAAAAACATTCTATTGGTTTTTTTTTAATCTAAGTCATCTTTTATGGTGGCTCAATTATATGATTTGAACCCCACCTCCCACTCCACTAGCTTCATTCTTGGGGAAAATTAATAATTCTCTCTCTCTCTCTCTCTCTCTCTCTCCAAATTAGTCAATCTATCATCTCTTATTTGCACTAAAAAATTAAGAAGTTGGGGATTATTTATTTATTTTAAATTCTATTTAGGCATGTATTTAGTTGTTTGATTTCGATGATTGTTTATTTGGTTGTTTTTAGGAATTTCACCATTCCCACACTCAAAATACATAGCCCAACCAATTTAACAAGATGCATAAGATGCATTGATCAGCCTAAGTCGACCATGGTAACTTGTTAGTTTTTGTCCAATGCATGTAAGGGAATTAAGGAAACGGCAACATCATGGCTGCAAAAATATGCAATAAACTAGTGGGTTCTAGTTAAATCATTTCACCATGCATGAGGCATGTAGCCATCCTCTATCTCCTCAATTTTTCTATCTTAGTATTAGCTCTTAGTCATTGACACTTTCACATTTGCCACCATTGTTCTATTTTAGGTAATGTGCTCTCTCTCTCTCTCTCTCAATTAGTCAATCTCTCCATCTCTTAATTGCACTAAAAAATTAAGAAGTTGGGGCTCATTTATTTATTTTAAATTCTATATAGGCATGTATTTAGTTGTTTGATTTGGATGGTTTTGTATATATGGTTGTTTTTAGGAATTTTACCATTCCTACACTCAACATACATAGCCCAACCAATTTAATAAGATGCACATTGATCAGCCAAAGTCGACCATGGTAACTTGTTAGTTCCTGTCCAATGCATGTAAGGGAATTAGGGAAACGACAACATCATGGCTGCAAAAATATGCAATAAACTAGTAGGTTCCAATTAGCTTAGCAGGTAAAGTCCTTGAAGGTTGAATACAAGATTTGTGATTCAATCCCTGCCTACACCAAAAACTGATTGATGTCTTGATCTGATGATAAAGAGCTATCATCAGGAGCTAACAACATAAGTCAAAACTCTCTAAAAAAAAGCAATAAACTTGATCACATTGTTTTGTGTATACCCCTAATTATAGGTCTGCTTTATAAATATAAATTTAAAGGACAAAGATTTTCTTCAAGCTTGTTTGGAGAATCTCTAAGAAATTGTGTGATGATTCATAAAATTATCTACGTGTATTAATTTAAATAAGATAACTCATTAAATATATTAAGAGTCCGTATTGAAACAGCTTATTTAGTTGAAGTTGAAATTTTTTTATCGAATGTGTAGAAAAAAAAGTTGAAAAATAAGCTAAATAATATAATAAGACCCATGAATAGTATCAAAAAGTATAGTGCAACATATGAATAGTAGTAAAAATAAACTAAAATTACAAATAAATTGAAAATTTCAACTCATTCAAGTGTTTGAAAATACAAGTAGATGGTCATTTGAAACACCAAGTGGTGGGTTAGAAGATATATATATATATATATATATTTTTTTTTTTCCAAATAAATATTGGAGGAAAACTTTGTCCAAATCCAAATTCTATATTATCTATTAAAAGAAAAGAAAAATATTAATTTTTTAGGGTACACAAATGCTGTGACACGGCTAATTGTTCAACCGCCCTAGAGCTGAAAAGTGAAGGCAAATTACCCAAAAAGAAAAAACAAATGAAACAATATTTTAATTATGACAGAATTTCATTTTTCGAGTAATTATAAAACCACAATAATTTAATTATAATAACATTTTCACAATTATCTTTAGCGGCTGATTATAATTAGTTATTCCTTATTTTCACATAATAATTATTTTTTGTTGTACCACTCACGGTTTAGTGCGACAAAATTTTGTAACAGGAGTGTCGTACTAGATCTTTTTGTTTCCTTATTCAACACAGCACTCTTTCTGCGAATGCGAGCTGTGACTGACTCCTGAAGTCTATATATAAATAATACTAATATATACGAAAAGAGAAAAAGAACAATAAAAAAAATAGAGGTCTTTTCTCTTGCTCGGAGACTCTCTCTCTCTCTCTCAATCTCTTTTTCTCTCGAGAGAGAGTGTTTACACACAGATAGATTGTGTGTAGAATCCCACTTCCCAAAAAATCACGGAAAACCACATTCCTTTGTATAGCGGGAAACCAATAATAATATTATATTGAAGAAACCACCGACCTTGTTGTTCTTCTTCTTCTTCTTGGGTTTTTATTCTTTTGCTCATAAACTCACCGTTACTCATTGTCACGCAAAACAAACATCTCGCTCTGTGATTCCAAAATCGCCAATATCACACATTGGTTTGTCTTTTTTATCTTTTATCTTTTCTGGGTTTTGTTTGTTTTGCAATTATTATCTATGTGCAATTCTCATATTTTTATTCTCATTTTGATGTTGTGTGTGTTGTTTGAGTCGGTTACTAAGAGTTAGATCCAAACAGGGTATTAAAGGGTTGTTCTGTGTTTTGTGTTTTTTGGGTAATGTTAATTTTGTGATATTCTTTTTTCTGGGTGATCCTTATTTTATGCTTTTTTTCTATAATGGTGTTTGGATCAAATTTCTTTTCTTTTTTGTTTGTATTATTGAGATGAGTGAGAAATGTGTTTCTCTGGATCTTTTAATCTTAGTTTGGTAATTTGTGTTTGATGTAATGCTCAAAAGCATGTCCTGACAAAGTTATGGAACATATATAGTTTGTATTGTTTATTGAAGGTTACTGTTCTACAGCAACTTCTTGGATATAATATTGGAATTACCTCAAAATGTATCAGTGGTATGTATTAAATTTATGATGTTTATGACATTATTATTAATTTTCGTGATGATCAGGGGTCTGATGACTATGAATTTCCTTGATTATTCCACCCCAAAAAAACCAAAAAAAAACCTTAAACTTTGTTGCCAAACCTCAAATTTTCAAATAAGGTTTTGAATGCTTTAATTTTTACCTGTACTATTAGCTCCGATCTTAAAGCTTTGCTTGGAGACTAACTGGTAAGTTTTGCTGTGTTAAGTTATATGAAGAGAAGCATGAAATCTCAAGTTCAATTGTTAGAATAAAAACTGCTGTTGGTCATTATGGGAGAAATAGTTGTGTGTATTACACCCTTGATTAGATGAGCACAGAAGCATTGCTAGCTTAGAAAAGGACTTATATTGGTGCCATGGCATCAGCTGGTGGATTTCATTCATACTTTATCTGAAGAATGAGCATCTTTTTCTTTTGCCACCAATATCTGATGGGATTCATGCATCAAGCCCATTATTATGTAAACATGGTTTACCTAGACATCATCACCTAACTTAGTTTAATTTCTCCCATGGGGAAAAAAACTAACTTTATTTTTAGGGAAAATTACAATGTACCCACCTTTGGTTTAGTTTGAGATTGAGTTGCCAACTTATTTAAAACGAGCACTATGTTCACTTGTGGTATAATTGTTTTTGCTTCTAGTTCATGAGTATTCAGATTGTAATAAGGTTGTTACTGGGTTTCTTTTTGAGACACGTGTATACATATGCAAATTTTGATGATTTGGGTCTTAAAAATATATTAAAAGTACTTTGTGTTTGATGTAATGCTCAAATCAAAACTATAGGCGAATAAAGTGTGATTAACAATTATTTTTCTGGAAACATAGTTTTTTAGGTGTAAGGAACTTCCATGTCTTTCTGAGTTTACTCAACCAAAGCAAGAACTGCTCTAGATTAACACTATAGAAGGATGGATTTAATTTGGTTCTGTGGCTTGATTTTTTTTTTTTTTTCACAAAAGTTACTGCAGTATTGTTTCCATTTTCTTGAAATTTAATCATTCTGTTTTATACTTGATAGTGCACAGTATGAGACTGTTTTTTTCTTTCTTTTTCTTTTTGCTTATACTATTGAAAAAATTGACAAATTTTCCTGCGCTTTGGTGGGGTTCATCTCAAACTTTGATGACTTGTCTCTATTCTGTTTAATTTACCTACTTTAAATGTAATCAAAATCGTTTTGATCTCTCAAACCGACTAGTGCAGGCCAATGCTACATATTTCTAAGAGAAATCTCTGAAAAATTTCTTTTCTTCATTGGATATTGTAATACTTGTTCAATAAAAGCTCTCCATTTCATAGTCAAGAATCCTTGGAATATTGCTTCTGTTATAATGGTTTATAATTGCAAATTCTAACCTTTTAGCTTTTCACAGTGACTTAAAATTTTTGGTTTTCAGTTTTCGCCTTATATATTTTCAAATTTGTTCATGTTGATGCTTTATCTGTTTTTTTGTAATCAGAGGGAGCCGGCATATGTTCAATGGATCAAGATACTTCTAGTGCTGATTCACATCAGAAACGGGGTGTTCTCTTAAAAGATCAAGTTCGATTGGTTAAGAGAAAGGACTGTGATCGCTATGAGATTGCTTCAATCCAAGATCCTTTGTCATTTGAAAAGGGTTTCTTTGTAGTGATCCGTGCATGCCAATTATTAGCCCAAAAGAATGAGGGAATAATACTGGTAGGCGTGGCAGGTCCTTCTGGCGCTGGAAAGACAGTGTTTACAGAAAAGATACTCAGTTTTATGCCCAGTGTTGCTGTTATTTCAATGGATAATTATAATGATGCTAGCCGGATTGTTGATGGCAACTTTGACGGTAAACCCTCTTTCTTACTCATTTTCTTCTTTTACAGAGCTTTTTCAATAATTTTATTGGTTGACTATTCTCTGGAAGTAACTGTAATATCTGAGATGTTCTTGCATAAGCCTTTACAGGATAAGATCTTGAAAAAAAAATCTCACTGAAAACTATGTAATTGCGTCTTGGTAGTCATATATGAATGTCAATATCCAAACTTGTGAGGGAACTTTTTTTTCATTGGTTAGTTACACACACACCCGCAGGTTTTGAACCCATGGCCTTACCCTCCATTCCATTATAAAGGGAGGAAGAAGTGCCAGTTGAGCTAGAGCTCATTGGTGAAACTTGTGAGGAAACTAATCAATTGAGTGACTTAAGTCTCAGGTCAGACCGATGCAGAGCATTGACATATGCATTTTGATTTATATTACAGTTTTAAGTCTCAGAGCTTGAATATTGTTGGCTTGATGGATTGCTGGATTGCTCATATTCTTCTGTGGTTCTGTTTCATCCATAAATTCTTTCCCTATTACCAACACACTTTCACACACGTTATCTATGAATTTGTGAGTGTATGTGTGCACGCATGTATTTTTGAATTCTAAAGAAATGGTTGCTGTTCAAACATATTTTTATACATTCACAAATTGGACAGAGAAAACATCCATGAATTTTTTTCACTATCAGGTGATGTTAATTAATCTGGTCACCATTGTCCCTTTGGAAAGCTCCTCAACTTCATTAGCCATTGGCCACAGGGGACTGATATTTTCCTTGACCCCAATAGCGGCATCCTACATGTGTTTCTGTTCTCTGGTTCATCTTTACAGTTGCTTGTTTGTGTCATTTCATTGTCTCTGTTCAGCCAACCCATACACATACTTCGTGTTCATAGTTCATATGCGATTTGTATCCCTTGTACTACTTTAACTCTTACAAGGTACCCGTTCAAAGGTTTACTTCACTACAAGAATTTTGTAGAGGGTGATCATTTTGGATTGAAGACGTCTTCTGCAAAATGAATTGATGAATTTGGTGATGCAGGACAAACCAAACTGATGCAACAATAAAATTAAATAACAAAAATCAAGGATAAAAAACTTAGGAGTCAAGTACCTAGGCCTGCTTGGTGTCAGTACCTAAGCCTACTTGGAGTCAGCACCTAGGCCTACTTGGACTCTTGGAGTCAGCACCAAGTTAGTGAAAACCTTTAATAGTTAACACTTAGGGTCCGTTTGGTGGGTGATGGAAAAGTGAGACAATAGAAAATATTTTAGTTTTCTCTCATGATGTTTGGTTGGAAGGATGGAAAAGTAAAGAGTTGGAAAACTCATTTATTTGGTTGAAAAGAAAAATGAGAAGATATAAAATATTGTTTGTATAAATTTACTCTCATACCCCTATTATATAATACAAGAAATAATTTTTTTTGTAATCAGAAAGTAAAATAAAATTATTGCCATTATATTATATATATTTTTCTTGTATTAGAGGCAAAAGATGTCAAAAAAAAAAAACCAACAAGTTAACGCACAGTGGGTGGGAGGGGTGTTTTCTCAAGATCCATCCTCAAAACCTCTCCAGATTGGAGAGAGAGGATTTTGGTGGGCCTGGGGAGAAAACACCTGGGCCCACCAAAATTCCTCACTTCTTCCCTCCCAACCAAATAACCCTCTCCTCCATTTTTTTTTCCCCTATTTTCCTCTCCCTCTTTTCCATCCCTCCTAAAATCACCCCAACCAAACGGGACCTTAGGATTGGCCAAAGTCAGCACTAGACCGTTGGGGAGTTTGAAAAGAAGTTTTATTCATCATTAAAATAATTCTGTCTTCACAGGAACACATTATGCTCCTTATATATACTACTAAACTCTAATTCTAACCGACATAGGAAAATCCTAATTCTAATTGTCTTAGAACCTAAATCTAAATAACTTGAGAAATCTCAATTATTGAATTGCAAAAATAACTTTGAGTCTAGGACATTAAAAAAATACTAATAATCTAAATAATAATTAAATCTAATTCACCAATAAAAATATAATTGACGTCCAAATTAAATAAAACTAAATATTTCTTTGCGCTTACCACATCAGTTGGTCTGTGTTTTATTCGTTCTTAAGCATTGATACTTGGAAGTTGGAACATTTGTACAACAACAACATGCCTTAATCCTAATATTTTGGGTTGGCTATGGATCCTCAACAAATTACTTAGGGTTGGCCGCATGCATTCTTTTCCTTCATTCTATTCTATATGAAGTTATATTCTCTAGTACTCCCTTAATTGATAAGTCATTTTTAATTACTTCTACTAATATTATTTTGGGTCTTCATTTTTTAATTCTCTAAACTTGGATTAATTTACTCTTTGTTACTGGTGCATTAATTGGTCTCCTCTAAACATGATCAAACCATTTCAAATGACTTTCTCTCATCTTTTTATCAATAGGAGCTACTCCTATCTTTAAGCTGATTTTCTCATTTTGAATCCTATTTTTCCATGTATTTGCACTTATCCATTTTAACATTTTTATTTCAGTTGTAATCATTTTATGAATATTTTACTTCTTAACAGTCCAACATTTGGTATTATAGAGCATAGTTGGTCACATGACAGTCTTATAAAATTTTCCCTTTAACTTAATAGGTATTTTTCAATCACCATCCTAATGCGCTTCTCCGCTTCATCCACCTTATTCTTATCCTATGATTCACATCGTTTTCAATCTCTTCATCTTTAACATAATAGATATTGAAAGCTCTTGCTATTTATTATCTCTTGGCCATCGAGTCGTACCACCCCTTCAATTGTATTTCTACTTTTACTAAACTTACATTCCATGTATTTTGTTTTAGTCTTACTTAATCAGAAGCCTTTAGATTCTAGCGTGTCCCACCAAATTTTTAATTTGGCACTAACTCTACTTCTAGTTTCATTCACTAAATTATGTCATTTGCAAAAACCATACACCAACGGACTTCCTCTTGAATCAATTTAGTGAGCTCATTTATCACTAGTGCAAAGAGATATGGACTTAATGCTAACTTTTAATGCAAACCTACTTTGATAAGAAACTTTCTTGTAATTCCTTCATTTGTTTTCACACTAGTTACAAGTTCAGCATACATATCTTTAATCAACTTAATACACGTTAGTGGAACTCCTTTCTTTTAAAAAACCGACCACTTGACCTCTCTGGGGACCCTATTATATGCTTTCTCTAGATCATTAAAAACCATATGAAGATCTAAAAGCCTCTCTATATTTTTCCATTAGATGTGAGTAAGAAAATAGCTTTAATGGTAGAATGTCCTAGCATAAAACCAAATTGATTCTCTAATATTGTTGTTTCATGTCTTAACCTATGTTCAATCACTCTTTCCAAAGTTTTATAGTATGACTCATAAGTTTATTTTACAATAATTTGTACATTTTTTAATACCCTCTTGTTCTTGTAAATAGGAATTTGAGTACTTCTCCTCCACTCACTAGGCATTTTGTGAATACTTAAGATCTTATTGAATTGGTTTGTCAACCATCACACAAGCGCTTCCAAAATTCACTGGGGATTTCACCTGGTCCCACTTTTCCCATTTTCATCCTTCTTAGTGCATCCTTTACCTTGGTCATCCTAATTCTTTGAACAAATCTGCGGTTTTTATGCTCCATTGGGTCACCCAAATCACTCCAATTTTTCATGTGGTTTCCATTATAAAGTTTATCAAAATAGCTTTTTCATCTCTCTTTAATGTGATCTTCTTTTACTGTTACTCTTTGATCTTTAATGCACCAGGCACCATTCAAGTCTCTTCTTTTCATTTCCCTTGTCTTAGGAACTTAACAAATATGCTTCTCTCCCTCTTTCATCCCCAACTTGTTATATTAGCCTACATTTAGCCTTTCTCTTAGCCTCTCTCTTTAATTTAATTGTTGCTTGAAGCTCTGTATTCCACCACCAAGTCTCCTTAGTTGGTTTCCCACATCCTTTAGATTCTCCTAGTATGTCTTTTAGCCACTCTGTTAATACAAGTAGCCATTTCATTCCACATCTTATCTACATCTTTTTCTAAATTCCACTTTCCTTCTTTGATCATTTTATCTTTAAACACATCTTGTCTCTCCCTTAAAACCGCACCTCTTAATCCTTGGGTTTCTTTGTCTCTTTTTCTAATATCTCTTCTTTTCCATCTTCTAATAAAATATCTAGTACCACCACTCTATGTTGAGTGGTTACAATCTCTCCTAGTATCACCTTACAATCTTTACAACATCTACTATCTACTTTTCAAGGATCTGTGTTATTTTCATTAATTTTTCAAGCCTACAGTATCACTTCAGGCTGGATACTGATTCTTTGTCACCACTCCCAAACCCCGCAGAAAGTGGGAGGTTTGTGCACTTGGTACAACCTTTTTAGGAAAAACATGAAAATTGCAACTTCTTTCAAATATTCTTTCTATCTTTTTCATATAATAGGATGCTGAACAAAACCTCCATCACTGCGTCTGTTTTCCAATTCTTTTCTAATATGGTCAGGCAAAAACCTCGTTGTAAGATTGGGTCATCTTCAGTCCATATGTGGAGCCTGATTTTTGGGTCATCTTCAGTCCATATGTGGAGCCTGATTTAATGATCGTTTCATGGTTAGGATTCTGAGGTTGTAAGTTCTGTAGTCTTGGCCCTTGATGCTGTCTAGCCTAGTTTTCTGCCTTGATTGTTGGTATTTAGTGAATGAATATATCTGTAAAGTATTCCACATGGTAGTCATATGTAATATAATTGCACTGTTGTAGTTTTCCATTGTGATAAGAAACGTACCTAATAAAATACTGAGTCTCCCCTAGAGAGAGGCCCGGCTACCTCGAATTAGCCACAAATTTTGTTTTAGTTCGTTTGTTTTAGGATTAGTATGGGGGGATTCCGAAGTTTCTTTATTGAATCTAAGTTGTTTCAGTTGGTGGTGGAGGAAGGAGGGAATTTTTTCTCCCTGAAGATTTTTGAACGGGGAAAATACTACATGCAATCGGTGTTTATGGGCAAAAGTGTAGCTCTTTGGTTAATGCGGAATTTGGAACACACTGTGATTGGGGTTAGTCCTAAGAAATTTTTCACGATCAGGAACGGTGATACGGCGTACACCTTGCAACGGGAGTCTAACTCATTTGGGCAGTTTTTATCAGTGACAGAGCTTAAGGTCGGCGGGCGGCGGCGAACTATCATTATCCCTGCTGGAAAATTACAACAAGGATGGAAAAATTTTGGGATTGAATTACGAAGGATTTTGGAACCTTCTCAATATGCGCTGAGTGGATTGAAGTTTGTACCATACAGGTTTAAGCAGATCCCAAATCATCATCCTACCAGGTCCTATGTGGAAGCTGTCAACACTCCAGTGCAGCCAATGTTGGAGCATGTTCAGCAGCCCCTCCATAAAGATAAGGTTAAGGTCGGTACCGTGAAGAATTTGGTGGAGATCCCGAGTGACAATTTTCGCACAAAGGCAATAGTTGCTGAAACTTCGACTGGAAGTTTTCATCAGGCAGCCATGGGTGGTGGTGAGGGTGGAGAAGGTGTTATTAATGGTAAGAATAATGGTGAAGAGAAAATCACGGAAGGAGATATTTGCAATATTCCTTTGAAGGCTGATTTGAATTCAAAAAGGGTTGAGTTTGGAAAGTTGCGTGATCATAGGAAGGGACGTTGGTTAGGGAGAGGGCTGACTGTGTTTGTGAATGAAAATGGAAAGAGGCGGGTGTTTTGGGATGCTGTTAAAAGAGGGCAACAAGCTGGCAAATGGGTTCCACGTAATAGGGCTACTAATTCTATTTTGGGTCTGGGTCCAGCCAAGAAGAATGCCCAAGCCTCATTGGGAAATAAAGAGCCCATTTTGGGCCTAAGTCTGTTAAGCCCATCTACTTTTGAGGCTGGTGAGACTTCCTTTAGTGGACCAAGGACTATGGAGCCTTCTGATCAGATTGGACTCACGTTGCCAAGTTCAGGTGGAGATGAAATTAGCGACACGAAGGAGCTTGAGAGTTCATCGGTAAGACCCATCACATCGGAGCAACCTGGGTTGTCACTAAAGGCACCGATGGCCACATCCACCACATCGGAACAACCTGCGACGGCGCCGAAGGGACCGATGGACCTAGCAGTGGACTTAACAGTGGCGGAAGGAGATCAGTCCAGCTCGTTTAGAGTTGCTCAGCCACCCTCTGAGCCGACAGGTCCGGCGGCAGTGGCTCAAGCCTCTAATGATCACTTCTCGCCGGTCAGTGCTCCGTGTGGGTCGAGGTTGGTGCCGAAGGTGTCACCGGCCATGATTTCAGAACCGGTAATGAGCTTTGCTGAACCGATAGTGTCGGAGCTGGTGCCTTTGACTTCTCCAGTGGCATCGGAGGATGGGGAAGAGGATTTTGTGGGTTTGGAAGGTTCAGTTACTTCTGATTGTGAGGGAGTTCACCTACCTGGCCCAACTATAAAGGATTTGGTCGGAGACTTGGATAAATCCTGGGGTAATTCCAAAGATTGGATATTACAGTTGCGTGATGGCAGGAAATTAGTGCTCCCTCTGTCACTGTATCGTTCTCCAGATTGTATGTCAGTCTGCTCAAGTTTGGAGGGAGACTGTGTATCGGGTAATGTTTCTAGTAATAATAAAGGGCAGAGGGTTAGTTGGGCTGATGAGAGTGAGGGGCTAGTAGACTCTTTGAATATGGTTCCTGGGTTAGTGAGTGAGCTGTGGGAATCTGATGAAAGGTTGAGGTCTTGTGAGGGAGATGATGAGCCCCTAGTTGTGGTACCTTTGGCTACTGAAGGTCCGGGGGAGTTGGTGCCTAGTCATATCAAGGAGATTGGGTGTAAGGAGAGCGTGGATAACTGTCAAATTTCACAATGGGTAACCAATAAGATAAAGGCTTTCAAGAAATCTGTGGGCACTTCGTTAGAAGGTTTTGAGGAGCAGATTACTGGTTTGTTGTTAGCCATAGAGGCCAGAAAGAGAGATAAACAGAAACCTGTGGTGGGTGATCAGACGAAGTTGGTCAAGTCAGGATTGAAAGGTCAGCGGGAGTTGAAGAATTTGTTGTCATCTTTGAATGTTGAGTTTGATACAAATAAGGCAAGGAGTGCAAGTTTTGAGCGGGCGGTTGTGTCTTATCGATGAATGTGAAGATTATTTCTTGGAATGTTAGAGGGTTGAATGAGCAGGAGAAAAGGCTCAGGGTTAGAAATTTGATTAGGAGATGGGGGCCGGATGTGGTTTGTCTTCAAGAAACCAAAATGGGGCTGATTAATAGAGCGGTGATCCGTAGTTTGTGGGGTGGCCATCATGTTGACTGGTCTTACTTAGGTTCTTGTGGTGCTTCTGGTGGGGTGTTAGTGATGTGGGATAATCGGGTAGTGAATAAAATGGACGAAGCAGTGGGGAGGTTTTCGGTTTCTTGTAAGTTTACAAATGTGACAGATCAGTTTGTTTGGGCGTTTACTGGTGTTTATGGTCCAAATTTACACCGAGATAGGAGACTGTTATAGGAGGAACTCTGTGGCTTGAATAGCTGGTGGAGTGTCCCATGGTGTGTGGGTGGTGATTTTAATGTGGTTAGGTTTCCTTCTGAACGATTGGGGTCTAATTCTTTCACTACTGCTATGAGGGAGTTTTCCAACTTTATTTCGGATCAGGGTCTCATTGATTTGCCGTTGCAAGGGGGTCTTTTTACTTGGTCAAATTCTAGAGAAGATGCTGCGAAGGCTAGGCTGGATAGATTTTTGTTTTCTGCAGATTGGGAGGATAAGTTTCCATCAGTTTCTCAAAGACGGATGTCTAGGTTGTGCTCTGATCATTTTCCTATTGTCCTTGAGGGTGGATCTTTTCAGAGAGGGAGTATGCCGTTTAGATTCGAGAATATGTGGCTTAAGGATGAGGGTTTTGTGGATAGGGTTCGGTCTTGGTGGGATTCTTACCAGGTTCACGGTGCACCGAGTTTTATTCTGGCCAATAAATTAAAGCTCCTTAAAAATGATTTGAAAAGATGGAATGTGGAGGTGTTTGGTCATGTTGAGGTTCGGATTAAAAATTTGTGGAAGGACCTTAGTGTTCTAGAGAATATGGAGGAAAGGCGGGGATTATCAGCGGAGGAAAGGGTGGAAATGGGAAGAATTCGTGATGAGTTAGAAAAAGCTACTCTGTTGGAAGAAATATGTTGGAGGCAGAAATCTAGAGTTCTCTGTGTTAGGGAAGGAGATAGGAATACAAAATTTTTCCACCGTATAGCTAACTCTCACAGGAGGGTTAATTCTATTGATAGGCTTATGGTGGATGGGGGGTTGTCCTCGGACCCAGCTGCTATAGCAGACTGTATCTCTCAGTTTTATAGGCAGCTTTATTTTGAGGAGGTGGCTCACAGACCTGTCTTAGATGATGTGCATTTTGCTAGCATCTCGTTGGAAGATGCGAGTTGGCTAGATAGGCCTTTTGAGGAAGAAGAGGTGTTTGAGGTGATCCATGATTGTAATGGTGATAAGGCACCTGGCCCGGATGGCTTTTCCATGGCATTTTTCCAGTCTTGTTGGGGTGTATTGAAAACAGAAATTATGGCTGTATTCCACAATTTCCATACTCAGGCAGTGTTTGAGAAGAGTCTTAATGCTTCGTTCCTTGCCCTTATTCCTAAGAAAGTGGATGCTGTGGAGGTCAAGGATTTTCGGCCTATCAGCTTAGTTGGTGGGATTTACAAGATTATTTCTAAAGTGTTGGCTAATCGGCTTCGTAGGGTGGTGCATGGGATTATTTCGAATTCACAAAATGCTTTTGTGAAGGGTAGGCAGATTTTGGATTCAGTCTTGATTGCTTCTGAATGTATTGATAGTAGATTGAAGTCAGGAGTTCCAGGTGTGCTGTGTAAATTGGATGTGGAGAAGGCGTATGATCATGTGAGTTGGGATTTTTTAATGTATATGCTGCAGCGTTGTGGTTTCTCAGAGAAATGGAGAAAGTGGATAAGGTATTGCATTTCAACTGTAAAGTTCTCTATTCTGATCAATGGTAGCCCAACTGATTTCTTTGGAAGTTCTAGGGGGCTTCGGCAAGGGGATCCTTTATCTCCATTGTTGTTTGATATTGTGATGGAGGCATTAAGTCGTATGTTGGATGTGGCTGCCTCCGCTGGGCAATTCTCAGGCTTTTCGGTGGGTAGACCGACTGGTCCATCAGTGATGGTGTCTCATCTTTTATTTGTAGATGACACTCTGATTTTTTGTGATGCTGAACCTTCTCAGATTGCTAATTTGAGGGTGATTTTGTCTAGATTTGAGGAGGTGTCAGGGCTTCATATTAATTTGGGGAAGTCTGAGTTGGTTCCAGTTGGTGGGGTTCCCAATTTGGAGGTTTTGGTGGGTTTGTTGGGGTGTGGGCAGTCTTCTCTGCCCTTGAAATATTTGGGCCTTCCATTAGGGGCAAAATTTAAGGACTTATCTGTTTGGAATCCTATCCTAGAGAGAATGGAGAGGAGATTAGCAGGTTGGAAGAGAATGTATTTATCTAAAGGGGGTAAGGTGACACTCATTAAGAGCTCACTGTCATCTTTACCTACATATTTTCTTTCCCTTCTTCCTTTACCGGGTAAGGTGGCTAAGCGTATGGAGAAATTACAGAGAGATTTTTTGTGGAATGGGATTGATGGTGAATCTAAAATTCATTTGGTTAATTGGACCAAGGTTTGTAGGCCTTTGCAAGTTGGGGGCTTGGGTATAAGAGGGTTGAGTAATTTTAACTCTGCCTTACTAGGTAAATGGTTGTGGAGGTATGGTACGGAGACTGATGCTTTATGGAGGAGGGTTATAGAGGCAAAATATGGGAACATTTGGGGTGGTTGGTGCACGAAGAAGGTGACAAGTCCTTATGGGGTTAGCTTGTGGAGATACATTAGAAGTGGCTGGTTGAACTTCTCTAAATTCCTTGTTTATGATGTGGGAGATGGTACTAGAGTGAAATTTTGGAAGCATGTGTGGTGTGGGGATTGTACTCTCCAAGAGGCTTTTCCAGAGCTCTTCCGTATTAGTAGGTCAAAGGATTCCTCGGTGGCTGAAGTTATGGGTTGGTCTGCTGGGAGGTTTCACTGGAATGTGCAATTTCGTCGTCCACCTCAAGATTGGGAAGAAGAAGCCTTTGACCGGTTTATGGGGCTGGTCTATTCCTCGTCAGTGCGGAGGGTTGGCCCAGATAAGGTTTGTTGGAAGCCTGCAAGGAATAGAGGTTTTGAGGTGAAAGGTTATTACAATTCCTTCTACCCTCATAATCTTGCTTCCTTTCCATGGAAAATGATATGGCAATCGAAGGCTCCTCCAAGGGTAGCCTTCTTTTCTTGGTCTGCTTCCTTAGGCAAGATCTTAACAACAGACAACCTTCGTAAAAGAAGAGTGATAGTGCTTGACTGGTGCTATATGTGTAAGAGGTGTGGGGAGTCGGTGGATCATCTTCTTCTTCATTGCTCCATAGCTTGGGAGTTGTGGTCTTTGGTTTTCTGCTTGTTTGGTATTCAATGGGTTATGCCTCGGACTGTTCTTCAGTTGTTTGAGGCTTGGCAAGGAAAATTTGCGCGACACCGTTACATTGATGTTTGGAAATTAGTGCCTCATTGTTTGATTTGGTGTATTTGGCGAGAAAGGAATGCTAGAAGCTTTGAGGATTGCGAACGCTCTTTGTTGGAGCTTAAGTCTTTTTTCTTACACACTCTATTTGAATGGAGTGTGGTTTTTTCTCATTTTTCTTGTTCTTCCTTTTCTACTTTTCTAGACCGTTGTTCTTTTGTTTCTTGATTTGTGGCCCCATAGTACATCCCTAATGTACTCGGTTTGGCAATCTCTTTATTATTAATAATACTCTTACGTTATTTATCAAAAAAAAAAAAAAAATTTTGTTTGGTTTCAAGGAAATTTTATTTAAAGTTAAGTAGTACTTTTGCATACTGGCAAGAAGTGAGCATGCATGTGTATTTTTCATAAAGCTGACATGACAATATTACCAAATTCCATCAAATAGTGTGTTTTGGAAATCACTTATAATTGTAAATATCTAACCAGAGTAAGCTAACAGTTTCAAGTTGGGAAGTAAGACACAGCATAACTCTGTTGGTTCTAATGTCTTTATGAAACAGATCCACGCTTGACAGACTATGACACCTTGCTCCAGAATGTCCATGATTTAAAGGCAGGAAAGCAGGTCCAGGTTCCAATTTATGATTTCAAGTCTAGCTCCCGCACGGGATACAGGTATTTGCTCATGCATCTAATACTTCTAAGCTTTGGTAATATGAATGGGTCTTCTCATTCTTTGAGTAAGCTGTTTTAAATTATACTGTTTCATGATAGCTGATGGAACAATACATGGTACTTTAGATGTGAATTTTAAGAGTCTTAAGTATTCTAAGCCTAGAGGTAGGGACTCTAAGCCAAGAGGTTGAGCCTTGGTGTGATGGTTAGTGCCTTTCACCAAAAGCAACAAGTCACACGTTCAAGTTTGGGAATTAGCCTTTCCAAAAAAAATAAAAAATAAAAATTGTGGTAAGGCTACCTACCATAACCTCTCTTAGAACCGACAAAAGTGAGAGCTTTGTGCGTTGAATACAACATATTTTGTTCAGGGGAGAGTGATTAATGCACTGGTAATAAAATGTGAGTTGATCCAAGATTCCAAGTTAAGGGAATTTAAAAAGATCAAGGAAGCCCTAAAATAACATTAGAAGTAATAAAAATTGACTTATCAATTAAGGGGGGAACAAAGAATATGACTTCAGATAGAACTTAATAAAGGAAAAGAATACATGTGGCTGACCCTAAATAATCTATTGAGGATCTATAGCCGACCCCAAAAATTTGGGACAGAGACTTGTTATTGTTGTTGTTGCAAGTATTAGAAGCTAACAATGGAGTTTTTCATCTTTTTCATTTGAAATGATGAACATAATGACATCCTGAGTTTTTCTGTTATCGGACTTAAAAAGTAGTGGGTATTGTGTTCTTTCATATACATATATTCTAAGGTAGGGGATTGGGACCATGCCACTTTTGCAAAGTCTTTCATTATTGAAAAGATCTATATTTTGTATTCTGAACCACCTCCCCACCCAAGAACCAAAAAGATAAGGAAATTGAACTCTGATTGGGTAATAAATCCTCTGTATGTCTTGGAATCTAAAGCCATATTCAACTCTGATTCTGCTAATGTATATGGTTTTCCAAAACTTTTTTTAAAATATATATTTTTTGGTTAAATTTCTACAACTCTTTCATAATATCTATGACAGGACACTTGAAGTCCCAACCTCCCGCATTGTGATCATTGAGGGCATCTATGCTTTGAGTGAAAGGTTACGACCTCTACTGGACCTTCGTGTGTCTGTAACTGGTGGAGTTCACTTTGACCTCGTCAAACGGGTTTTACGGGATATACAACGTGCTGGGCAAGAACCAGAAGAGATAATTCATCAAATATCTGAAACGGTTTGTTTTAGGCTCCCCCCACAACCCCCCCCCCCCCCCCCTCTTTTCCTTTGAATCGTTATATTTAAGAATTAAAACCTTTTTGAAAGTTCTCAATTATACTTTTATCAACAGGTATATCCAATGTACAAGGCCTTTATCGAGCCAGATCTACAAACAGCACATATTAAAATCATCAACAAATTCAATCCTTTTACTGGATTTCAGAGTCCTACTTATATATTAAAGGTTATTATCTATGTTATTCATACTTTACTTCTTATTTGTTGCTTTTATCAATGGTTCTCAAATACTATGTCTTTGTCTACATCAATAACTGTGTGCTACCTTTTATTGTAGTCAACAAGGATGGTGACTGAGGACAAAGTCAAGGCTGTTTTCAGTGAAAATCATACTGAAACAAAGGAACAGACTTATGATATATACCTTCTGCCACCTGGTGAAGATCCAGAATCTTGCCAATCATATTTACGGATGCGGAATAAAGATGGAAAGTACAGTCTCATGTTTGAGGTTTGTATCTTAAAAACCAGTTATTATTGTTCCTATTATTGTGCATCCTGAATATTTTAGCGCCCAGCATATTTTGAGAAATAACACTGTTTTTTATGGCTGTGTATTTTGACTTGTTTGTTTAGTAAGGTTTATGGTCCTAGACATAGCTTCATATAAAAGGATTTCATGTTTCTGTTGCTCAATTTCAGTTCTTACTATCTTTTTTTCAACGCCAAATGAAATCTTCTCTCTTACCTATTGAAACCCTTAACCCTCATGTACTTTCTCTATCAAATAGCAATAAAAAACTCATCAAACCCTAGCCAATTTTAAGCCCTAATCCATTCTTCTACAACTCTAAACCATAGATCCACAAATTCTCTTAAACCTTAGCATACCACAATCACATGTAGAAAAATTCCCCAATTTGTCCTAGGTCAAAATGTATACATGCACATCCCCAAAATGAATGTAAGTAGGCTCACCTACATGCATGTAAGGAGCAGAAAATGAATTTGAGAGATAAACAAGACAAGTTTTGTCTTGCTATGTCAATTCTTGCCATCAGAATAGATTCTCATTAAAAATTCCAGTCCACATTCTTATTTTACATTCTCTTGTAGATTTTTTTAACTTTTACAGACCTCCTTGTTACTACATTACGTTCTCTGTCAAAATATGATGCTTGGAAGTCCTAAGGAATGTCACTTTCTCTTATACATGATAAGCTTGAAGCTTTGTGTTAGAATATGATGTCACCATTTATGGAAGCCAATTTGACCTCGAGATATAAATCCATAAAATAATGGGATAAGTTTCCCATATCCTTGGCATCCCACCTTCCAGTGGCTCCCCATACTTGCTAAAAATTGTTTTGATAAATGGAAGGCAAAACTCTATTGGTGGTATGGTATTACCTAATCGATGGCTTGTACTTCTATTTTTCAGGAATGGGTGACTGATAATCCATTTGTCATTTCACCAAGAATTACATTTGAGGTCAGTGTTCGTCTTCTTGGTGGGCTAATGGCCTTGGGATACACAATAGCATCTATCCTTAAGAGAAGCAGCCATGTATTCTCAGATGATAGGGTCTCTGTAAAAATTGATTGGCTAGAGCAAGTAAATCGTCATTATGTTCAGGTACCTCTATATTTTTGCACCTTCATCTATTTCTTACTTAATAATCAGATAGGGTTCAATGAATATTGTAAACTTTTAGTTCTATCTAACCTATGCTTAGGCATATACTTCAATTCTCTTTAATATGGCTATCTGTAGCTGGGCTGTGCCAGTTTTGTCTTGACCTGTACCAAGAACATTCTTAGTGTAGGCCAACATCTGGCCTTTCCTTAGCACCTGGTACTATTGGCCAAGGCCCAACCCTAAGGGGAAAAGTATTGGCCTGGCCCAGCCTGGACTGGCTCATCGAGTTATTGCCTAATCTTTCATTTCAGTAAAAATATTTGTTGTACTTCGTCATCAATTGTGATGCAGCATAAGTGGTTGAGGCTAAGGTATAAATCTAAGAGACTCAGATGTTATAGTTTCTGATTATGGTGCATAATGCAACTCCTTAATCATTCATTTTCTGAGCTCTCTTTGAAGCCCTCTATTTGGGCTCTGCACAAATCTAAATTTCTTTTTTTTTTTTTGGTAAAAAGGTGCAAGGAAAGGATCGCTTAGTTGTAAAATATGTTGCTGAACAGCTGGGATTGGAAGGTTCATATGTTCCTCGTACTTATATTGAACAAATTCAACTGGAAAAGCTTGTAAATGAGGTCATGGTATGAAAATTCTAAAACTCTATTATGCCTTTCAACTCCATGCGTTGGTAGTTGTGATCTAATCATGCCACAGGCCCTGCCAGAAGATTTAAAGACAAAGCTCAGCTTAGATGAGGATCTGGTTTCAAGCCCCAAAGAAGCACTTTCTAGAGCCTCTGCAGATAGAGTTGCCATGAGAAATAAGCATCTTAAGAGGTGCACTTTCCTGGTCCTTTTCTCTAGTTATTCTTGTTGTGATTTAATACATAGATGTTGACACTGTATTCTGACTAGTGTGCTAGACAACCTAAGCTGGTAGATCAATGTCTGAGATCTACCAACTTGAGAATTGGATATATTTGTACATGTTATGAGTGCTTTTCAATTGTTTGAGTTGGTAACTTGAATTTCAATTCAACTTTTAGCAGGTTATAAGCCATAATTCTGTGGATTTGAAATTGCAAAGAGCATGTCCATGTCTTTGCTTGGAATTTGGTTTTTCTTCATCTCTATGAAGTCATATGCAGTGCTGTGTCACCAAGGATGTATGGTCCCTTTTTCTCTTTTTTCATTTAGGAGTACAGCCTTAAAAGTAGAAACCAGCCTGGTGAGAACTCAAAGTGGTTTATAGAATTAAAGTCTCTTGCTCTAGCAATACAGATTCTTTTCCATCTTGGCAACTTGTAATTTATCTTCTATGTTCTAAAAACAGATATTCATGCCAATTTGATTCTAGACTTTCCATGTGATAAATTATATTCTCCTGTTATCTGGTATCGTTATTGTCTTCAGAAACTAAGATCACTTAAGTCTTCCACATACAAGATTAGTGTTTCCCATAGATTCATATTTTTATTGGAACTCATTTGAGGTGTGAAGATCTAGTTATGTCATAGACTGATACCTAAGACAATTTTGGACCATATTCAAGAGAAGAAAGTCTGTTTTTAAAGGATTCTATGTCAAAACCAAATGGCCCAAATCCTTAAAACAAGTTGTACATGAGACTATGTGCACATGCTTTATGAAATGAATTTCTTTCCCACTCTAGGTTTTAAATCAACCGCCGACAATTTCTCAAATCTGGTCTTTATCATTTTTTTTCTTCTACTTTATCTTCAGTTAAAGTTTTCTGTCTTTGAGTGACAATGAGATTTTGAACAGTGGCATGTCACATTCGTATACAACCCAGAGGGACAAAAATCTGGCAAAGCTTACTGGATGTAGTGCCAACGGTCAAAGGTTTGATGATAGAAACTCGGAGTCCCCTTCAATGCCAGCAAATCAGGTAGACTTGCATTATTCTTAGTGCTTCTGATATTGCGCTTTTTCTACAATACTAAGAATCAATATATATATATATATATATATATATTTGTCAATCTGCCTTTCTTTTTTTCTTTATTTATTTACTCATTTTTTATAGGGGGTCTTTAATCAGCTTTTGGAACAAATTACCTCGCTGAATGATAGAATGGATGAATTTACAAATCGTATTGAAGAAATGAATTCGAAGTTAACCATCAAGAGAAATTCTCCCAGCCAACAAAACATGTCTGCTCAAGCCGACACCTGCAATGGCTCTGCTCCCACTTCTTACTTCATCTCTAGTTTAGGCAATGGTTCATTGACTGGATCCATAATGCCTAATTCATCATCTTCCTCCCAGTTGGCTAAGGAATCTCCTTTGATGGAAGAGGTACTAAAATAATCTCTTTATACCCTTACAATTTTTTTCCCTGTGTTTTTATAGCTCTATAGGTTAATAACTATAAGAGACACGTTGAGATGAAATTGAGATGTTGCGCTGCTTGCTATGATGACACCTTACAATATTTGTGTTGTTTAGAATATAGTGTATATAACTAGAAAGTTATCAACTATTTCTTATGGTAATTTTGTTACTCAGTCAGCTTTATAGATGTTCCTTTATTGCATGCTCTATGTTTTGAACAAAGATTTGATCATGTGGTTTATAAAAAGTTCTATGGTATTTTCATATCTAGTCTCTAAAAGTCATTTTCCAAACATGATTGCTTGTTGGCTGGTGATTCATTTTCATATTTTAAATTTGTTTGTGCCTCTGCTTTGAAACCAGATATCAGGTATTGCACGGGGACAACGTCAAATCATCCATCAGTTGGACAATCTTAACAATCTTGTCCGTGACAATTTAGTCGAGAGGTCTCGCCAAGTAAAAACAACAAACAAGAGAAGCATTATAGCTGATGTTGAACCCATCACAGTTATGCTCACATTAGCTGTTGGTGGTCTAGGAATCTTCCTGATTAAGGGATTTTTAACCCGAGTTTGATTCCTCCACCCAATAGACTTTTACAATCTAGTGAATCTTCTTTTTTTCTTACTGTTTTGCAATTTTACCTTAAGCTTAAGAAAGATAGTTGATTTAACAATGTATGGATAGTCTTAAGAGATAGTAGAGGCACATAGGAACTTTCAAGGTTCTCCTTGACCTTGAGGGTTTGTTTAAGGAAGGATGCCGGGGCCAATTTTGTAACGTTGGGGGCCTCCATTGTCATGTCAACAATGATTCATTTGCAATTTATGACATTTCCAAGTTATAAAAAAAAAAAAAAAAAAAAAATCAAAATCAAAATCAAAAGAGAAAAATCTACAAGTTAGATGAAGTACTGAATTTATAGGTGAGTTAAGAAGTCCCCCACAAAGCCTAGTGCTCTATTTAAATCGATTAGGAGTAGTTTTAAATTGAAGGGACACTTGGCATAAATTTTGAACATGTGAAATTCAATTGGAATGACATTTGGTACAAAATTGAAGTATAATAAAATCTAATTTGTATCCTTGGTTGAGCTTCTGCTTTAATGCTATGCTAAACAAGAATTACATGAAAATTCAGTAAAATATTTCAATAATATGTTTAAAATTGAACACTAAAATAAATGGTAAAAATAAAAGAAATTTTACCTAAAATATAATTGATTATAATAAAATTTAATTTTTTATCAAAATCCAATTATAAGAATTATTTATAAAACTATATAGAATAAATAATAAACCCTTTTGAATATCATTTTTTTTTCTAATAATTAAGTTCTAATAAGAGTAGATTTTTTTTTTTTTTTTTTACTAAATTGAAATTTACACCACCAAATTAGGGTCATTTTGATTTGTGCCTTAAAGTTCAAAATTTTAATCCATACCGCTAAAATTACGTGATGATTGGAGAAAGGGCCTTTTGTTCATAATTGTTAATCAAGTGTTTATTAACTACCACCTAAACATGTTATGTAGACCAATCAAATCATGTAAATTCAATTAAATTACAAACAAAAACGTTAAAAATGAAGACCAAGGTGCATTGGTAGTCCCTAAGGTTTACTACCTATTGAGCAATTTTGGTCTTTGAAGTTTCAAATGAACATTATTAGTTTCTTTATTAATTTCTGTTAGTTTCCTTGTCTGTGTCTAACGGAGCAATGACATGACAGTTTTTTTTTTTTAATTAAGTTTCAACTTTTTTGGTTTTTGATAAAATTACACACAAGCATCCAACCTAATTTTATCCCAAACTTGGTTTTATTCAAGGAAAATTATTATGTATTCCTAAAGCACAATGATGCGGCATTCCTTTCTTTCAGATTCATGGTGGATCTCACCATATTTAATTAGTGGGATGCATTGTAAGTGTGAGAGGCATCATTATTATCTACGAATACCTAATAATTACTCTTCATTTGAAACATTCCCAAATCCTCATAAAAAAACCCAATGAGTTGCAATTTTTTTAAATATAAGGGAAGATTAACAGAGTAGGAGTTAAAATAGTAGGAAAGGTAAATTGGGAGTTGGGTTTTACTTTAGGTCACAAAATCAAAGGTTTATCAAGCTCCAAATAGAATGTGTCCCTATCTATAAACAACCAAAAAAAGAGAGCCCAGATCGATATTAATGGATGAAAAGAAAAAAAGAAAAAAAAAACAAGAACAAGATCAAGATTTCTTATTACTAGGTTTGGGGTTGGTAAAGTAAAGAGGAAGTCAAAAAATGGTAAAAATTCAAAGTGAATTTGAAAGCAGTGTTGATATTTTATTGGTGTATGATAGTATCAAATTTTGGTAGGTGGGATTGAAATAAAGGGAAAATAAATGAATGAAGATGGAGAGGGGAACTAGTCTCAAGGGTGAAGATTAGAGAGGCCATGTGATCAATACTATGTCAAAGTTGATAAATTTAGGATGTTTTGAATGAATAGAAAACGGGTTTGGGTTAAATTTGGGGAAGAAATGGGTCAAATGTTTATGAGTCAAGTTTTTTAGTAATCAAAGAGTTGCCACATAATTTAAAAAATGCCTTGTCATTATTTCGTTTGATTTAAAGGTAAGGAAACTAACAGAAAGATTAATAGCGTTGACTTTTAAAACTTCAAAGACCAATAACACTTATTTGAAATTTCAATTAATAGGTAAACTTAAAGTACTAACAGTGTATTTTGAACAAAAATAGAAAAATTTTCTAAATCCAAAAACTATGTAAATATTTATTTTCTTTCCACTATTTTCTTGGCATCCAAATTAAAATCCAACAAGAGGAATCACTATAGCAATCTAACAATCAAGTCATTAATTCGTAGCCTTCTCAGAGCCCCTTTAAAACTCGAAAATCCCTTCATTAACATCCCACAAATGCTACTTATCATCTAAACCCTAGTGATTATATGTACCAAGTCACAACAATTGTAATAAATTAAAAAAAGTCAACAATTTAGTTCATCCACCAAGTAATCATTTAGCACCAAATTACTCATAAATTGCACCAAGAAAATAATAGAAAACCTTTTTCTTAAACTTAACCTGAAAAGAAAGTAGAGGAAAAAGGAAATAGCCAAGCCACTAGACCTTTAGAGAGAGAGAGGGATTGAAACCCAATCACTGTACCAGTGAAGATAATAGATAAGATAGGATTTGACAAAAGCTACCTGGTAAACCAATTGCTACCCACCGAAAATCGAAAAATTCAATACCCAATGTGGGAGAAACCCTAACCACCAACCCCAACTGTACCTTTTCATGTTGTCATAACCTCAAGTATCTCTTAATACTACTCCTGTATAGTCCCAATTATTTGTCTTACTTTTTAAATAGACCTTTAGTAATAAAGTTTACTTATAACCTACATTAATAATTTTAATATATTTATAAAAGCGTTGGCATTTGGGGTTTAAAAAATTTCTCATTTTACACTCTAAAAAGTTATTTGATTTATTTTAGCATATCATTTCACAACTCACCCCACATGACTACATACCATCTCTTTACTTTTGACATCACAACTAACACTATTCATTTATTTATTAATCTCTCTCTCTCTCTCTCTCTCTCTCTCTCTCTCTCTCTCTCTCTCTCTCTCTCTCTCTCTCTAAAACTAGCAGTCTAGTAAAGGTCCAGCGGCTAACAAATGGGTTTAGGCTTGTTGGCTAAGTGGATTTTGATTTTTTGTGGGTTTGTGACTTTGAAAGCCTGGGTTGTAGAAATTGGTGGCGCTTTGGTCTGGTGGCGATTCTTTGATTTGGTGGAGAGAGAGAGAGAGAGAGAGTAAATTAATTTTAAAAAAAGTAAGGACCGCTACAGTAAGTGTTTAAAAATAGGACTTTACTATAGCAAAGTTGCAATTTTTTTTTTTTTTTAATTTTAAGTTTAAGAATCTGGATATAGTGTTTTTTTTTTTGGGATGCTATAATAACATTTTGGGAGTTAGCAACTACAAGGCAAAAAATTGTACTGTACAACTATTAGAGCATTCTCATTAAGTTATGCTGCATAATCCATTAAAATGCAAAATAAATAACATTATTCATAAAAAATACATAAAATAAACACTCACATCTGGTAAGCTAAATGCCAAAACAAAAATAATAAAAATAAACTGCATATTGCTAGTGTGCTTTATGCAACTCCTTATGCAATTGCATAATGCACTTTAGCAACATACAAAACTTTTTTATTTATTTTTTTATTCTCTTTCTCTACTCTTATCTCAATTTCCCTTCTCTCTTCTCTCTTTCCTACGTTAATATTAAAGTAATATTATTTTGATGTGATGTATTATAAAATAAATAATGAGATGTGTTATAAAAGTGGTTATATAAAATATATAAAGTGACTTTTTGGTGAGGTATAATGCCTTTTTTTTTTTTTTTTTTTTTAAATGGATGAGAATGCTCTAACATTTATATAGAATTATATAGTACAAGCTTTTACATGTACAATCCAACTTTTACCATTAAAAATATATATATTTTAATGTATTTGTAGCATGTCACGAGACATAAGGAAAATAGTAATAAAATAAGGGGAACAACATGTAGACACAATTTTAATTATATAGCACGTGTTTAAAGGATTTTTTTTTAATTAAAAACAAAATTATTTGTATTTCTGTACTGTAACGACAGTTCTTTCTTTGTATTTTTATATACAAAATGACCATTTGAAATATAAATAAATTTTTATAGAGAATTGTGTTTCAAGTTTGAGCACCTAATCTCGTTAAGGAAAATCTTTTCAGAATTATAAACACATGTAAAAAAAAAAAAAAAAAAGACATATACAAACATGGGAGCAAAAAAAACATTAAAAAAAATGAGTAATAAGGAATTACCTTTGCTTATGCCTGAGAGAGAGAGAGAGAGAGAGAGAGAGAGAGAGAGAGAGAGAGAGAGAGAGAGAGAGAGAGAGAGAGAGAGAGAGAGAGAGAGGGGGGCATTTGTTTTGGCAATTGACTTATCGTTCAGAAGAAAAAAAAATATATGTAGTAGTGCCTAAGAGCATTCACAAAAAAGGTTGTATATATGCTATAATGATATTATAGCAACTAAAACACCAAAAGCCAAGTTACAACAAAGATGCTAAACTTAAAAAAAAAAAAAAAGCAACTGAGCTATAGTGAAATGTCAAAAATAACAACTCACTTTAACTCCAATCTTATAAAAAAATATTATTTTATTCCTTTCTCTCTCCTCTTCTCCTTAAAAAAATATTTTCTCTCTCTTTCTTCTTTCTTCGCTAACCATTAGTTTCTCTATTTCTTCTCTCCAACTTCTCATCTCTTCTTCTCCAAATATTGCCTACCTCCTCTTCCTTTCTTCTTTTTTTATTATTTTGTTATTTTTTTAATTTCTTAAGCTATGGCTGAAAATACCTCTCTATTTCTTTTTTTCTTTCTTTCTTTAAATTTTTTTCTCTCTTTTGTGGTGGAGATGGGCTTTTTGGCCCATTGTGGGTGTGGTGGTAATGGTTTTTGTGGCCGGTTGTGGGTGTTGTTGTGATGGGTTTTGTTACTGGTTGTGGGTGTGGTGATGGGTTTTGTTGGCTTTGAGTTTGTTTTTTATGTGGTGACTTTTGTGGCTAGTTGTGGTTGTGATGGGTTTTGTGGGGTTTTTTTTTTTTTTTTTTTTTTTCAGTGGTGGTAGTGGTGGTGGTTGCAATGGGTTGTGAGTTCTTGTTTGACATTCTTTTAACTGCTGGTGGTGGCGGTTGGTGGCAGTGGGTGGGCGGCAAAGAAGAGAGATGCAGCAGGTGTGGGTAGAGAGAAGAAAAAGAGACACAGAAGAAGATTGAGAAATATGAGAGAACAAGGATAAATAAATAAATAAATAAGTAATAAAGAAAGTATATTTAAATGAAGTGTAAGAACAATAGAACCTTTGATGTTAAGTGTATTTTAAAGTGATGTGTTAAAATAGATAAAGTATGTTTCTGAAATGTTAAAAGCTAAAATTTTTAAGAGCTTTGATGTGAATGCTATAAATGTAAGGAATATAGATGAAAAGTTATAGTAACAGTTTTATGGTAGGAGTGTTTTTTCCCCTTCAAACGCAAAATAAAGAAGAAGATATTTTAAAAAAAGAAAACAAACAAACAAAAGGTAAGTCTTGATAAAAGAGGAAAAAAAATCAACAATAATTTTTTTTGGAAAAATAGTATAGATAATAAGGTATAGATATAGAGGATGATTAAATCATATACTATATAATAAATTTGGGCTTAGAAACTGTGGTTGTGTCAAGTGGTTACACCAAATTACAAAAAATTTATTAAATTTATTTTTTTTTAAAATTAAATTTAGTTAGTTGGCGGCATACAACTACTATACCTAAGAGAGGCCTAATCAATTTGAATAATCATTGTTCATCTATATCTTTTTCTAATTTAGCACCCCATAGACTCCTTTCTTTTTTCCATTTCAACTTCTTGAGAACGTCCTTCTAAAAATTAATTTAAAAAAAACAATTATTTCTTGAGAACGTCTATATCCTTTTTTTATTTGACATACGCTCTCATGGACTTTTGTTTTCATATCATATTCTTCAAGAAGTTTAGGATATTTTATTTTTACGTGTACTCCTTTTAGGTGGAGTGTATACACACACACATGCGCGTACGCACTCATGATTCTTTGGTGTAAATTTTTCAATCTCCTACAATTGTAAGATTTTTTTATTTAGTCTTTCCTTCTCCTATTTACGGCACCTACAACCTTACAAGTATGTATTTGTTCACTCTAAGGTTTTTTATTATAAATCAAATTGAAGAGGTTTTTATGTATTTGTTGCTTTTGTGTAAGCTAATTTCCTTAAATTTGATATATTTTATATGCTTATGGTTTGAGAATCAATGATTAAATATTGTTAGACATGCTTCATAGTGGTGTATCTTCCATGAGAATTGATATATTAAATTTTACAAATCTCTTATCCTCATTTTTCAGAAGATTTATTATTTTGTATATCATATATGAATTAAATGTTTATGAAATTGGTTCCAATGATGATATGTTGTTTCCATCCCCTCGATTTAAATTTTGAGGACAATATTATATTTGGCTTATTATTAAGCATGTTTTTGTTATACTTTTATTAACTATTTATTAAAGTTCTTTTACACACACATTATACATATTTTTTAACCTTAACATTAATTTGATGTTAGATTCTTACTAACAAAAAGAAAAGAAATAGTAAATTTTAGAACTCCTTATTTATGATAGTTCAATTTATATTTTTTTTAAAAATTTGTATTTTGTGAACTAAAAAAGTTCACGAATAGACTATTTCAATATGTTGTATTTCAGTACAGTCATGAATTTGAATTCAACCTTGATGAGAAAGAGAAAAAGATTGAGTCATAACATTTTGTTAATTTGGACATTTATAAAGATTGAAACAGAATAGATTAGAAAATGTAGTAATTTCAAACTATAATTGATACATTTTATTAAAATTATCCAAAAAAACAAAAGAGCCTTTGAGCACGCGCATGAACGCGTGCTCAGAGGCTAGTACTCTTCTACGATTTATTCATTCCATTCCATTCTTTTATGGACTCCCAAACGAATTGTAAAAGTTAATAATTTTCATTCATTTATATTTTCCAATCACAAAATACTTAGGTGTGTGATGAGATTTATGAGTTTATGGGTAAAATAATTTTTTTGTATATATCTCATCAAACCTCTAGGTATTTTTGTGATTAAAAAATGAAGCAACCTTGAATTAAGATAAATAGAAAGTATCAAACTCAAAAAAAAAAAAAAAAAAAAAAAAAAAAAAAAAATAGAAGAGTCTTTAAGCACACAAAAGAATCTTATAAACTTTAAAGATGTATTTTATTTTTATTTTTCTAACCTTCTATAAAAAAAAGTTTTATATCTGAAATTTCAAATGAAAAATAAAGGTCCATAAATTAATTTGAGTAACATACTAAAAACTATCACTAACTCAATATCTCAGTACCATGCCCTATATAAACATCCATTATAAACATAGTCAACACTATTCAATATCCCTTCATAATATCCAGAATTGACGATGTTAACATTAAGAAGTCGAATGCCCACCACCATGGGATGTAGTTTGGTGGTAGGAGTCTTCGTATCGTTTCACATAATACTTGACAAAAGTTGAGCGATTAGAGTAGTAGCACTTCAATGAACGTGTTGTGCTCATAATGATAGCCCCATCAACTCCTAATGGTACAAATGGTATTGCTCATTGTCGTCACACAGCATGAGGTTGATGAGTCCACACCAAAGAGCCTCTTTTTATTCAGCAAAAAGGAAACGAAAAAAATCATATAACCAACCGATTCATTGAATAACATTTGAATGCTTGTACATGGTGTAGACACAATGGGGAGTCGCTACCTAGTTTTTGCAATGGTTTAAGAACCATATATATAGCATCTTCTCGAGAAAAGACCATTGATCTTACTACTAGAGAAATGGGTTCGGAATTAAAGTACAGTCTTGGGAAGGTGTTAGGCACCCAAAACCACCCAACACTAAGGTTGGCTTCCTCTCATTATGTCTTATGTCTTAACCCTATTAAAGGCACATTTAACATTTCATCTATTCTCACACACACGCTAGCATACATATAACAATCAACATGACATCATCATCCGAAAACCTAATCACTTATCTATCATGGTATATCACAACCCGAGCATACATCTATCTCATCTCATCCAAGACAACAAGCATATCACAATACGATAGCATAAACAAGGCATTAACATCAAGCATATCCCAAACATCCAAGCACAGCATCATGGTATTAGCCAAACATATTCATCATGTTCATAAATCATATCATGCTTATCATCCTAATTAAATGCATGTTCATGTAGTTATGCATGACTTACCTCATTTACCTCATAGCACCACAGTACCTATGCATTAATGTATGTTCATATTTATATGTATGTTCATGTGATTCAACTTAGATATAAACCCTAATTATCAATTCAACAATCAAAGCACAAGAAACATGTTATTCTACTAACGCTGGGTCTAAAAATGTGAAAATTAGACTCAACAAAACTTAAACAAAGGATTTAGAACTAAGCAAAACAATCAAAATTGCAAGAACCCTAAATCTGCATTTCTGGACACGAGTATATGTACACATACACACCCAGAAACACAGTTTTAAAGAAAGTAACAAAATAAAAATCAAACCAAACCTATCATGCTTCTAATATAAAACTAAACTTCCTAAACTAACAAGAAAGATATCAAAGATAAACAAAACAAAATCTATTCCTGAACATGTATTGGATCTAACAACAAACAAAAGCAATACTTAACACATCAAAACATATTCATCAATATATCAAATCATATCTACTTTCCAATCAAAACATGACGAGAGAAAACAAAATAAAATCAAACAAAACAAAACATATCTCTAAGAACATATAATATATAAATCAAATATGAACAACAAAAACACAAGTTATACAAAACCAAAATTAAGGAAGAGCCATGAAGGGAGACTCACCTTACTTATAGAACACAACTTGTTAGATATTTCACCGACTCTCAGTGCCTGCACAACAAGATTCAATGGTATCAAAATATTCAATAGTTCATAGATAATCACAACTCAAAATAAAAGATGTTCTTGAAAGGATTGTTTGAAAAATGTTTTTTGATTTGGAATAGAAAATAATTTCTGCCCTTAGTGATTGATGTGCAGAAAAATCAGAGTTAGAAAAGAGTTTTGGAGAAGTTTAGGTGAAAAATCAACTCTCTCTTACCAGAGTTTGAGTTTGGAGGCATAAGGATGTATTTATATGTTAAAACTAGTTTTCAGGCTTATTTTTAGGGTTTTGGACGTTCCAAATGGTCTAGCAGCCAGGCCCTATCAAAGAGGGAGCCTTCAAGCCCTAAACATAAAGTTCTAAGGTTCTAGAATGGGCCCAACATATGCAGGTTTGTGAATGCGTACACACAGCTCCGATAGCTTGAATTTAAATGGTCATAACTCACTCAATTTAAGTCTAAATTAGGCAAAATTTGTATTCAAATTGAAACCAAGGATGTCTACTTTCCAATGAAATAAACCTTACTCAAAAACTCTTTTTGGATCAAAAGTTATGGTCAAAACAATAAGCCAAGGTCATTTTTCAACAATGTTTTCAAAGTGATTTGAACACTTTGGAGTTGTGATTACTTTCAAACTATCAAAATAACTTCAATTACCTTTTGTATACATGTCAAGATTATCATTCGGACCGAAGACTAAAGTTTATTAACCGGGTACAAAATAAGGTGTCTACACGTGGCCATATCTTAGTAGTAACAAAATTTGCATAAAGTTGCAGGATTATTTGGTCCGACCTAACAGAAATTAATTATAAAATTGGATTAATTGAACAATTAGATTAATCAATCCAAATAGCTCTCAAATATCAATCATCTAAGACTAAGAGAAATGAAAAGGCAAATATGTCAACATTAAATCAAAAAAACTTAAATAGTATATATATATATATATATATATCACAAAAAAACTCTTGTCAAACGAAGTGTGGCTCTTCAACTTGACAAATGCATCATTGTTTTTGACTAAAATGTTTTCCTATTTCCATATTCTTCTAGTTAAAGAAAATAGCTGATTCTAGGCAATTAACCCCAATTTCAAAACAATATAGTTAGTAGGCACCGTTTTGAAACTATATTTTTTACTAGTATCTCGATTTTCAAAAAGTCGATTTTGGGCTATAAATCGACTTTTTGAGTGTTGATTTTCATGGCCTAATTTGGTCTGATGCGGCAGATTGGCCACGTGGCGTCCACTTGGAAATCGAGTCTTAGAGACTCAATTTACAAAGCAAAAAATATTTCAAGCACCTGACTATGTGCAGAAACACAAAAATCCCAACAATGAAATACAAAAAAAAAAAAAAAAAAAAAAAAAAAAAAAAAATGTAACACCCAGGTGCTACCCAGGCGGCGCGAGGGTCGCGCGACCCAGGTGCGCGCCGCCTGGGTCGCGCGACCACTAGATCGGTGAAGACCCCAGACCGAAACCCACAGTTCTGCTTCTTCACCGAACCACCGATTTCATCCAAGCCCACTTCCTCTAAGCAAAACTCCACTTCCTCTAATCCAACCCAACCACCGATTTCATCCAAGCCCAGCCAGCAAACCCAGATTAAAATAAAAAAAAAAAAACTGGGTCGCGCGACCCTCGCGCCGCACCTGGGTGTTACATTTTTTTTTTTTTTTTTGGATTTTCGTGTTTCTGGACTTAGTCAGGGGCTTGAAATATTATTTGATTTGTAAATCGAGTCTCTAAAACTCGATTTCCAAGTGGACGTCATGTGGCCAATCTGCCACATCAGACCAAATTATGCCATGAAAATCGACACTCAAAGAGTCGATTTATAGCCCAAAATCGACTTTTTGAAAATCGAGATGCTAGTAAAAAATATAGTTTCAAAACGGTGCCTACTAACTATATTGTTGGGAAATCGTGGCCAATTGCCCATTTCCTCCAAGAAAATAAGATAAAGAATTACACAATTTCATATTTTGGAGTGTTCATTTCAGAGATGTTTATACACAAAATATTAATGTTAATACAAAACAGCTATCTAGATTACAATTTACGACCTACGTATTCCAAAACCACTCACCATACTTCCATTCTACTAACATTTACATTAATTAATTAATCAATAAATTAGCCCAACAACCCCTAAAACTCCAAAAAATAAAAAATAAATTACATTTTTGAAAAACTAAACCACGGTTTGCATTTACAAAAAAATATGATTTCCAAGCTTAGCTTCTGATAAGGGTCTTTCTGAAGATGCAAAGCTGACGAACTGAAGACTGACAACCCTGTGGCTGACGGCGTCAAATCTAGGGCGACCTGAAGCTGACGACCTCAAAGGTATGGGAATCTGAAGGCGACGGCCTCTGCCAACAAGCTAACCTTAAATACGTAGTCAAGCTGACGGGGGCAGGCTGACGAGGATAGTCTGGGCTCTGTCTACAACATTACTTGACCAACACGCATGCACAAACAATTCTTGAACAACACGTTTAATCAAGGAGACTCCTACAAGGGCAAGGATTCTGGGAAATACGTGAGATCCAAGAATTACTGTCCTAAAAGGAAAAGAACTCTTTGGCCAAGGCACGGATTTCAGCCTAATGCTACTATAAATACCCCACGACCCTCTCAAAGTAAGGTACGCACAAATAACTCAACTCTAGCACTCTAGTGTTGAAGAAAAAGGTTTCTAACTTGACCTTCAGAGGGTCTTCGGCCGGTACCACATCGGTGCCCTTTCTTAGGTCTTCACTCTCTTTGTTGTGCAGGTACGTCATCCGGAGCACGTGCGGACCGTGTAGCTTACTGAAGATCTTGAGCATCATCAGCTTCAGTGGTTTTTTGTTTTCCCTTTGAATTGTAGTCGCGCGTGCGAGCATCAATTGGAAATTCCCTTTGAATTATGAAAGCCAGGATTTTGCCTAAGTACCTCAATTGGCTAAAGAATTTATGAATCCCTAAATTGGTGTTAAAAATTAAAGAAAATCTACCGTAAAAAAATAGCCCAATCAAATGAGTATAAAATATATGTTAATGCAATTCAATAATTAGAAGAAAGAAATGGATTTAGGGCAACATACCATTGGACAAAGAAGCAGAAGGAATTGATACGCCAATAAAGAATCCAAAGACAATTCCTAAACACAACACTTCCAAAACCAACATTCAATTCTTTTGCTTATTATATATAAATCTTTGTAATCCAAGTAGTAGACCATACCTGTGGTGTGCTATGGTCCATCCATTGTGTTGATAAAATTAAAAAATTAAAAAAATAAAAATTTAAAACATGGACTCAGTATTTTTAGTGATTGAAGGAATATGAGAGTTGTAGCAGTTTAAATCTCTAATATATTTAAAGTTAAGTATGAAAACCACCAGGAGAGTTGTCCTATTTTGTAGACCATATTTCATGTGAGAATTTAAGATGTATCATTATCGTGTTGTCCTCAAATTTTGTTTATACTTAAATTTAGAGTAGAGAGTAATTTTTGAACCATTGAAAAATTCATTCCAAATAGTAAAAGTCCATTTAAATAGTAGTATAGATAGAAGAAGATTATTCTCTTTGGGTTGAACTTTTATATGATTCAGAAAAACCCCTAAACCTTCTATCAGGAAAAAAAAAAAAAAAAACTTGATGACAACCAAGTAAAAATATATTTCTAACTCCACTTAAAAAATCTACAAAATATAACACTCTGATCCATGTTTTCAAAATAAACTTATCCAAGATTTAAAAAATAAAAAATAACATTTGAGGAGAAAAAAACTTGAGAGCAATCTAGTAAAAATATATCTCCAACTCCACTTATAATGCACTTAAAATTCCTACAAAATAGGACACTTTTCTACTAAGGAGAGTTGTCCTATTTTGTAGACCATGTTTCATGTGAGAATTTAGGATGTATTATTATCATGTTGTCCTCAAATTTTGTTTATGCTTAAATTTAGAGTAGAGAGGTATTTTTGAACCATCGAAAAATCCATTCCAAATAGTAAAAGCCTCTTTAAATAGTAGTATAGATATAAGAAGATTCTTTTCTTTGGGTTGAACTTTTATATGGTTCAGAAATACCCCTAAGCCTTATGTCAAGAAAAAAACTTGAGGACAATTAGGTAAAAATATATCTCCAACTCCACTTAAAATGCCTACAAAATATAACACTCTGATCCATGTTTTCAAAATAAACTTATCCAAAATTTAAAAAATAAAAAATAAAATTTAACAAGAAAAAACTTGAGAACAACTTAGTAAAAAAATATCTCCAACTCCACTTAAAATGCCTACAAAATATGACACTTTTCTACTAAGGAGAGTTATCCTATTTTGTAAACCATGTTTCATGTGAGAATTTAAGATGTATTATTATCATGTTGTCCTCAAATTTTGTTTATGCTTAAATTTAGAATAGAGAAGTATTTTTGAACCATCGAAAAATCCATTCCAAATAGTAAAAGCCCTTTTAAATAGCAGTATAGATACAAGAAGATTCTTCTCTTTGGGTTGAACTTTTCTATGGTTCAGAGATACCCCTATACCTTATGTCAGGAAAAAAAACTTAAGGACAACCAGGTAAAAATATATCTCCAAATCCAGTTACAATGTCTAAAAAATATAAAACTCTTCTACTGATCCATGTTTTCAAAATAAGCTTATCCAAAATTTAAAAAATAAAAAATAATATTTAACAAGAAAATAACTTGAGAACAACCTGATAAAAATATATCTTCAACTCCACTTAAAATGCACTTAAAATACCTACAAAATATGACACATTTCTATTAAAGAAAGTTGTCCTATTTTGTAGACCATGTTTCATGTGAGAATTTAAGATGTATTATTATCTTGTTGTCCTCAAATTTTGTTTATGCTTAGATTTAGAGTAGAGAGGTATTTTTGAACCATTGAAAAATTCATTCCAAATAGTAAAAGCCCCTTTAAATAGTAGTATAGATACAAGAAGATTCTTCTCTTGGGTTGAACTTTAATATGATTCAGAAATACCCCTAAACCTTATGTCAGAAAAAAACTTGAGGACAACCAGGTAAAAATATATCTTCAAATCCACTTAAAATGCCTACAAAATATAAAGCTCTTCTACTGATCCATGTTTTCAAAATAAACTTATTCAAAATTTTAAAAATAAAAAATAACATTTAACAAGAAAAAAAACTTGAGAATAACCTAGTAAGAATATATCTCCAACTCCGCTTAAAATGCCTACAAAATAGGATACTTTTCTACTGATCCATGTTTTTAAAACAAATTTATCCACCACTGCGCATTCTTGACGTGATGGTCACTCTATAAGTATAAGTACTTGTGAAAAGTGGGGCCAAGAGCCAAGATTCAAGTATCCAAAAATGAGTTTCATACACATATACATAATACACTTAAATTAGGTTAGAGTATAATATTTATCTTGTAAAAAAAAAAAAAAACTTATCTAAAATTAAATAAAAAATAAAATTATGACATTAGACAGACAAAAAAAAAAAAAACCTCAAAACCTCACGTGACACTAGTGTGTGTGTGTGTGTGTGATATATATATATATATATATATATATATATAGGTAAGCCGCATACTTGGTGTAATAAATTCCCAAAACATTTTAACGTGACATTTATTGTAATAAATTAGAATCAACAAACAGAGCTCAAGAGCAAATAGAAATTTATCATTTCAATTCTCTGCAAATTTATCATTAGAATCAACAAATATAAATTCTCTGCAAACAGAAAATTCCCAATTGACATGAAAAATTTATCATTGCAATTACCCAAATAAAAAACCCTAAGCATTACATGACGAAGAAGACAGAGACAAGTCACCTATAAATCAGCAAGCAAGCTTTGAAGAAATCAATACCCAAACAAAGAAGAGAGGTCGAGATAGGTCAAAGAGGCCAAGATGGGTCAGATAGAAGAGAGGGCGAGATGGGTCGGCATAGGTCAGCGAGGGACTTAGGGTTTAGGGCTTGGGTCGGCGACGAGGGCGAGAAGGGTCAGAGTGGGTTGGCGGCGTGTGGCAGGAGAGTGGGCTGATGAGGAGTGGAAGAAGAAAGAAAGAAGAAAAAAAAGGATGAGAGTTGAGCTTCGGTGGTGACGGTGAGCGGATGATGAATCTCAACAGAGGTGAGAGTTGAGAGAGTTGAAAGTTTGATCTGAATCGGGTAGAGGAATGAAGAAATAGAAAATAAATAATATTTTAATAGAGGGTAGGAGTAAAAAATTATTTGTGAGTTTTGGTACAGTGCACAACTATATACCACCACCAATGTTGCACTTGGTTTTTTTTTTTTGGGTATACGGTGGTGCTAAAAATAGTTTTTTAGTTTATAGGTGTGGAACTCGAAACACAACGGCACTCTAATTTGAAATTTCTGAATTTGGCCCTATCTCTCTCTGTTTTTGTCATCCGATCAAAAAACAACAATGGAGTACGGCTTCAACGTAAAGCGACGGAAGGGTCTGGAAGATGGCGATGTAGGAGACAGCGTGAACTACGCCACTCTCCTGGATGAGTTGGAGCGGCTCGATGAGATGGCTTCAACTACCACCGATCCAGAAACTTTCTCTGTTCTGGTTCGTCAAGTGGATCTCATTCGCCAACAAATTTTGGGTTTTATCATTCTTCAACAACAATAAACCAAACCCAAACTTTGAAGGTTTTTTGGGTTTGTTTCTTTTGGGATATCAACGCTCGTTGATATAATGATGGGTTTGAGTCTACAATGGATGGGTCAGATCCAGATCTCCTAAATGAGTATCAGGTCTCGGAATTTCACAATTAAATTTTGAATTAGGTTTTGGATAGCAATGTTCTTATTAGTATGAGACTAGGGCTTTTTTTTTTTTTTTTTTTTTTCTTTAGGATCAGATTTGTAAGGACGAAGACTTGGTCCAATTGATTTTATGTAAACAATATATATATATTTTTAAATGTTCTTTTTAGTATGAGATTAGAATTTAATACATGCACTTTCTAACTTGTATTATATGTCTCTGAAATTGTTGTTGTTTGTCTTTTACAATGTTAAACAATCAGCTTCAATTTCTTTTCTATTTTCTTTGGGTGATGTTAATTTTGTGATATTCTTTTCTAGGTGATCCATAATCTATGATTTTTCCTATAATGGTGGATGCTGTTTGGATCAATTTTTTATGTTGTTATTTTAAGATAAGTGACCAATGTGTTTATTTGGATCTTTAAATCATAGTTTGGTTCTTTGTGTTTGGTGATGTAATGCTCAAAAGCATGTCCTTAACACAAACCCCAGTAAAAATTCACCTAATTTAGTTTATAAATTTCTGCCAGGGGAAAAGAGTAGCTTTATTTTTAGGGAATTTTCAACTAGACTACTTGAGATGTAACTGTCATTGCTTCGAGTTCATTAGCATTCAGATTGTAATAAAGTTGTTGCTGAGTTTCTTTTTTAGATGTGATTTGCATCTGCAAATTTTGATCACTTGGGGCTGAAAAAGAACGGTAAAAGTTTGGTGTGGCACCAGAATTACTCGGTGAATAATACTAAAGTATAATCAATTGTTATTTTTCTCTGGTAGTAAAACAGCTTTTGTGTTGATTCGAGGTATTTCTGAGTTTACTCAACCAAACAAGAACAATACACGTTAATGCTTGAGACGGATGGATTTAATTTTGTACATTGGCTTGGTTTTTTATTATTTTTTTCAATATATTACTACAATATTGTTTCAGACTCTCTTGAAATTTAAATCATCCTGTTGTATAAATGACAGTGTACAGGACGAGTAAGGGTTGTTTTTCATATCATCAAGGTCCACCTTTTTCATTTTGCGCAGTTATTAATACTATTAATAACAAATGACATTTTTTTCCCTACACTTTGGTGGAGTTAATTGTCACTATAATAGACGTTGAAGAAAGGTTCAAACTTAAATGAATCCAAAACCAAAGGGGCAAAGATCATTCGGATGAAAACTGAATGAACACCAAAATCAAGCAACAGGCTTGGATGTTTTATTCAAGAAGCTCCTCTCAGGTTCTGCCTCTCAACAGGAGGTCCACGTTATCCTAAAATTTTTGCATTCACTCTATCAAGTACTCCTGCTTCCACTTGAGATATTCCATTCTAGTGAACTTTGTAAAGCTCCATTTTCAGCTAATAATTCAGCTCAGTTCTTGCAAAATATCCGGTCCATTTTTGCATAAGAACTTACTTTTTTTTTTTTTTTTTTTGCATATTCAAAACATTTCAATTATCTATTTCACATTACATTTTATTAAAATATCAATTTTTCTTGATTTTAAAAATTATTTCTCTTTCTTCACATACAACCACCATCAATTAGCCTATCTCCAGCACACAAAGCATCTTTGTTGATGTACAGGAGGGGATATTTTCAGAATAACAATGTGAGGGGTTTCTATGTAGTAAGTTAAGCAACATTTGAAAGTAAAATGGAAAATAACATCTCGAGTTTTAGAAACTCAAATCTAAAATGGTGGAAGTTTTATCATCGAGTATTTCCACGCGAAATGAGGAAAATGTGGAACTCGAGTGTCTACTCGAGTTCCTAATTTGGCATTTGTTTTAAAAACATGTGCTTGTTAACAATATTCTTATAAAATTAACGTTAAATGAAAAAAAAATTCATGTACAGGACATGAAAGGGATGAACTCGTACTCAAAGGTGGAAGACATCTTTTCCTACATACTTTGTCATGTGCTTGTCGCATTCAACATGTGCATCTTTCGGGGCTTCATTAGATACATTCTTTTTCTCCCAAGAGACAAGGACACAAAATGGAAATTCAACTGCTCCTTCCTCTTTCATGCCCAAATCATATATCCTGAACTTAGGATCAGAAACACCCGTGCAGTATATAGACTTTGGATATGACTAACTTTTAATCTGCCAGTTACACCTTCGTGGTCTTCGGCCATTATGCCTGCCCTGCTAAAAGAAAATAAAAGGCATTAGCTTGGTAGAAAAATTTGTAAGCAGAGAGGGTGCTAAGACCCATATGTCACAAATAATTATACTAGAGTTTATCCCCAACAACTAAAATAATAACAGTATGCTTCCTCAGAATTAAAGACTAGTTTTCAACAAACACATTCAGACAAGGCTGAATCTTAAGAATATGAAGTTCAATCATCAGGAACAACATTGCAGAAATCAACATATAAAAGGCAAGGATAACAGAACCAACCTAGTTAATCAACAGACTTGTTACCTGAAAACACAATAATAAACGCATGCATGAAGATCACATGTGCATAGGACATAGAAGCGTTAGAGAGACAGTGAGAATTTGTCAGTGAAAAGGGAGCTAAGATCCACATGTAAGTTACAATTACAAATGAGTTCAGTTTACCCCTAATGATTAATAACGGTATGCTCCCTCAGAAACAAAGACTAGTTTTCAACAACCAAATTCAGACAAGGCTGAAACTTAATTATATGAAGTTCAATCACTGGGAACAACATTGCGGAAACTGACATAGAACACAAGGACAATGGAACCGGCCCATTTAATCAATGCAGAACTTTTACATTAAGACATGATAATGAAAAAATGCATGAAAACCACATGTGCATATAGGAGGCAGAAGGCTTTAGCAATGGAGAGAGAGTCAAACGTCGCCTATGATTATAAGAGTCTACTCCCAACAACTAATATAAATAACAGTAAGCTCCCTCAGAACTGGACTAGTTTTCAACATAAGCACATTCAGACAAGGCTGAAACTTAATTAACTGAAATTCAATCATGGGGAACCTTACAAAGAAAACACAAGGACAATGGAACCCCCCATTTGATCAACACAGATTGTTTAAATAAAGAATAGCACGTGAGGGAAAGTTGTAACTAAGCTAAAAAGGGTGCAAAAATTTCTACCGAAAAAAGGGTGCTAAGATCCACATGTCACTTATGATTACAAACGAGTTTACCCCCAACAAGTAATAATAAAACAGGATGCTCCCTCAGAACCGAAGATTAGTTTTCATCAATCAGATTCGGACAAGGCTGAAACTTAATTATACGAAGTTCAATCATCGGGAGCAACAGTCTGAAAGCCAACATAGATAGTAAAAAAGACAATGGAACCAGCCCAGTTAATCAACACGGACTTTCATTTACATAGGAGCCAAACAAGAGAAACTCAATAGAACAATATCCACAACTGATAAATCGATACTGATGGTATCCTTCAAGCAAAAAAGTGACCATCAAATTGTTAACAGGTTTGAAAATTCATCAGAGACCATTAGAGAAGTAATCTGTAAGCAAAATAGACAAAAGCAATTATCAAGAAATGGCAAAGAGGCAATCGAATCTTACTTAGTTTCAAGATCTACAAAGTAAAAAAAAAAAAAAAAAAACACACACACACACACACACACAAACTTTAAACGCAGATCAATCATACAAAAAATATCTAAGCTAATTAAATTAACAAAGGTTTTACCTGCAACGTGAAAGACAGACAGAGAGACACTAAAACCTCAAATCCCTACGGAGTTGGAATAAAGAGAGCGGCCACTACAACCACTCACAAACTCAATTTATTTTTAGTAAGACTCACGAACTCAATTTATAGTAGTATAAAGGTAGTACTTACTCCAAAAACCCTAAACCTACCGAGCTTTTTTTTTACCACTCTCCAGTCATATACAGTTCAACGATAAGTCTTTAACTGTTTAACCACTGTTTGTACTTTGTACTTGTTCTTTACCGGCTATTCCGTAAATAGCTTATTTTTAAGTAATAAACAAATAGAATAAGAAGAAGAAAAATAAGAAAATTGCATGTAAATGAATAAATTAAAAGTAATGTCTCAAGTGTGGCTCTATTTTTTTAACTAATCACATCAAATTTTATAGTAATACTAGTGTTATACATGTTTCATGCATGGTTTCATATGTAAAATAAGAAACTATTTCACTAATAAATAAATATATATAAATAAAATTATAAAAATTACTTTAAGTTACATAACCAATGCATATCATAATAAAACTAAATTCTTATAATGAAAAACTAATATTACTATATAAATAATAATTTAAAATAAATAATAAAACTCTTTTTGATTTTTTTTAAAATTTTGATAATTGAATTTTAATTGGGGTATTGTTTTAATTTATTAAATCCTTGGTAATAAAATTTCAATTAAAGTAGACTATGATAGTAATTTTTTTTTAGAATCCTCTGATAATAAAATTAACGTATTTATATTGATTCATGTGATAAAATTAAATTATACAACTTAAAATAATTTTTTTTGGCTGAATTACAACTTAAAGTACTTACAATAAGTCATGTAATGCAAACAAAATAATATTTACAACCATAATTAAACAATAAAAAAAAAACATGAAACTTCTCTTGAATTCTGGAGAAGTTTTAATTTTGCCATTTTTTTCATCAATGTTGGACAAGTCAAGGCTCATCTTTGTCCAATCTTAATGGACAAACCAACCTTTGATTTGCCACACCAATGATGTGCATGAAATATATAAAATAAAGTATTCTTATATTTGCATATCTAGCCTTACTTTTATGCTATTTTGTGACTAATTATAATTTTATTTTGTTTTATAGGTAATTGAGAATTTGCAAGCTAATGAGTTTTGTTTGATGCAAGAAGGATGTACTCCAACTTAAGTGGGTTGAATCCAAATCATACTCAAAGACTTACAAGATGTGGAGAATTTTAATCAATTAAGGAAAGAAGGTAATTGGAGGTAGGACTTAGATTGGGTTGGGTCAGGTTGGCTTCACTGCCACCTGCAACCCGACCCGATAATAATTGGATTTGTCAGGGAAAATCCAGACCCAACCCGAAAAGTATGGGTCTATGGTCAGGTTGGGTGATCAAGTGTTGGGTCAGGTCTCTTTTTTTTTTTTTTTTTCAAATTATGTGAAGGTGAAACCGTAAAAGGCCTAAAGAAACATTGAAATGATTGGGTCTCTTGGGATGTGTTTTGTTTCCTTTCATTAATTTTGTTTGAAACATATTTTGATGATAGAATTTTTTAAAATTTTATAAACCCGATTTAAAACACTAATATTACTATTTTTGTGTGTATTCTAATAAGTATTACCGTTTACTTAAAAATAGAGTTTATTTTTAATGAGTAATTATACAATACTCATTTATTATAGCACTAATAATCTGCTAAAAAAAATTTTTTTCTTGTGTATATCTTGACCTGATTCTCATTGAATGAGAAAATAAATTTTACTATTTTTATTTATGCAACAATTTAAATAATGCTCTCAAGTGCGGGATTGCCGCGAAATAATAACTCGGTAAGTCTGATGTCAAATCCACAAGGAAAAAAGAATTAATTAGCAAACCACAAGAGAATAAAACTAAAATAATCAAGTTTAATTTAAGAGATTTTTATGGCTTAGTAAATATAATTTAAATTGAAAGAAAATAACAATATATTAAGGTGCTAAGGTTTAGGGATCCACACACAACACATCTGTTGGTAGTCTTAACAATATTTATTTTATAACTCAACTAAAATTCATGCGAAGGATGATCTTAGTTGGATGATTTGACAATAAGAACTCAATAATTAATTGTCTAAGATAGTTTTATGAAATTGATTGATTTTAGGCAAAACAAAACTAGTGAATTAGTTCGCAGAGAATACTAAGCATTTAACGTACCTGAAGTCTACGGTAAATCAAAGAATTACATAAAACTGAACACTTTTCTAAATGAGTAAAACAATCAAAAACATAAAAATATAAGCATTAAAACCAATAAATAATTTTTAAGAACATGCCAATAAATGGTTGGATTTCTCCTATTGCCTTAGCAAGGCTTCTAACAAGCCATAACACAAATAAAATTCTAAAAACTGTAAAGAAACTTTAAGAAAATCTAAATTATGTTCTACGGCAGCTCTCTTTCTGAATTTTGCCCTAAAGAGCCTTTAAATTGGTCAAGAAATCTTATTACAAGTTAAATTCCCGTTTGGAGAAAATCCTAGGTTTTTAGGCTTCATTTAACCGACGTTTTCAGCCTATTTAACTTTAGAATTCAGACTTTTGGTAGATTACAAAGTTGTAGCCCTTTAAGTTATCTTTCCATCCCAACATGAACCATCTTGATTGGACATTTGAGCCGAAAGTTATGCTCCAAATACTAACTGGTGCGTAGGCTGGAACCCTAATCCGAATTGGACTTGGATTTAATGCAAATTTCCTTTGATTTCTTGCTCCAATTAGACTCAAATTTAATTGAGTTGGCCTTATTTGACTTTATCATGGCCCTTGTAAAAGTCCAAAAAATAAAAATTCATAATTAGGATTTTTATGCTCACATCTCCATATTTTGAGCATTACTCTCATCTTAGATATCGGATTGTAGTGATTCAAGTTGGGATGAAAAGCTAACTCAAAGGGCTATAACTTTGTAATTATGGCAAGTCTAGATTATCACTTTTAATAGGCCAAAATCACCTTGCAACACGTGGCTAAAAATCTGATGAATTTTTAGATCTGAATTTCCTTATTGTTTTCGAGTTTACTCCATATCCAACTTGTATAAGAAGTGTGTTCAGTTATTGTGTGTGCCCCTTCTCCCGATGGTACGTGCAGTACAGATTTTGATTTCTTCGTGCCAAGTCACCTCCCATCTTGCCCAGACACCTGAAGTATAGCTCATTCTTAATTTGCTCTAGAATCTTATGTACAAGCTCCTTGAACGCCACATTAATTTCCCCAGTCTGGGCACCTAGTTCTTGAATTATTAGCTCCCTTCTCAGTCTTAACTGAAAATCCCCTGACCGAGAATCCATTACATAGTGTGAAGAGGCAGGGGCCTTACCTCTACTCTATTACCGGTCATCTTCCAACCTATTGTACTCCTTAATCTGCCTCATTAATTGATGCATGTTTTCAAGAGGCCTTATCGTTAATGAATCTCTCAACTCCGAGTCTTGAGAAAGCCCCAGCCTAAATGTACTAGCAGCTACCTTATTGCCTCCACCAATTTCATTGTAAAGTTCCCAGTACTGATTGGTGTAACTTCGAAGGGTCTTCCTTGCCCCATCTTTATGGATAGCAACGCGTCTATAAGTTGTGACACCCGACTATAGGTCATAATTCTTGCCTTGAACTCCTAGATTAACTCACTGAAACTATGAATTGATCCCTTCCTCAACCCGTTGAACCACCTTAGAGTGGTAGGCCCTAAACTAGATAGGAAGACCTTACACATAAGCGCATCATTTTGGCTATACAATAACATCATTTGGATATAATTGCTAACGTGCTCGACGAGGTTAGCCTTACCATCATACGAAATGAACGGCGGTCTATTAAATCGCCTCGACATCTGAGCACGCTCGATTTCATTAGAAAACGGTGATCGAACCGCTCTATGCAGAGCCCCAACTCATGGCATCCATTGCCATACTGTGGCATCAATGCCACTTGGGGGACGCTAACCTTCGCTCGGAAAATTCCCATGATCTCTCTCTTGATCGACGAGAGCCACTTTGGTGAGACAATTCTCCCTGACTTTCTCCAATACTACCGGACCCTTCCGGGTATTCACTATGATTCCTCCTGCGACGCTACTTTTAACTTTAAATCTCTAACCTGCTTTCGCAAGCATTCCAACTTTTGGTTTCTCCGGTCGCGTTGCTTCTGTTAAGGGATGTCATACGCTGATCTATACAACTGTGAGGACCCCTCTCTCGAATTAGGCCACTCCCCATCTTACTCATACCATCGATCCTAATCACTTTTCTGCCTCCTTTCTGCTAGCCCGAGCTCCTGGATAAGCCCCTAGATTCACTACCTGTGAAGCTCGCTGAGTGATGGTCGGACATATTCAGTCAATTAATTTTTGATGGAACTATAGCTAAGTAGGAGATTAACACAGACGGCGCCAATTGTGCTTGCCCAATTCCCTGTTAATGGGCCAACCATGTAATCAAGCTCACAATTTACTTATTATTGTGAGTTTATGAGTACCCTGCAATGGGAAAGTTCCTTAAGGTAAAGATTAAGGTCCACAAGGATGGCTAATTACATTGACTGTACACTCTTACTCTTGCGTTTCCTCATTTGCTTTCTCTATTCTCTAGCTCTCTACTCTCTAGTGTCTAACCCCTTTTTCTCATGTTTTTTTCCTATTTATAGCCTTTCGTTGATGGATCGACAATGATTGTTTTTAATATTCTTCGTGCAGGTGGGGCCTACTAGGTAAAGATTAAGGTCCACAAGGATGGCTAATTACATTGACTGTACACTCTTACTCTTGCGTTTCCTCATTTGCTTTCTCTATTCTCTAGCTCTCTACTCTCTAGTGTCTAACCCCTTTTTCTCATGTTTTTTTCCTATTTATAGCCTTTCGTTGATGGATCGACAATGATTGTTTTTAATATTCTTCGTGCAGGTGGGGCCTACTAGGATTATTCTTGACCAGAGGGGTCCCACTTTGGAAATAGAAACTTTATCCTTGAGACTCACAATAGACGCTAGGTGCTGCTCTGTAGCAATATTCCCCAAGGCATTACCGAAATATACCGAAATGGACCTGAGCATGGCTTGCCCCCTAAGATGCCATAATCCATGGTTTAGTCTATCAAGCAACATAAATTGGGCCTATCGTGGGGCCATTATCCAACCACCCCACATTTGGGCTTACTGGTAACGGGCTAATGATCGTACAATTATATACAAGCTTTAGATCAATTTTTGGGTACAGAGCTACTTGATGCAGTACCTCCCTTCCCTTTCACAATTTTTTTTCACCTTTCCACTTTTTAACTTTCACCTTTTTACTTTTCTTAACTTTTTTTTTCAACTCTTAATCTCAGCCACTATTCCAAAAAATAAAATAAAAAAATCTCAGCCATTGATAGTTATTGCATCAGGTACAATATCCCCCACTAATTACACCCTTGGAGTGATGGTGAAATGCTGATATAGTTATTTTGCACACATGTCTCTTAATTATTGGATTTCAATACAGCTAATGTGGTATCATTTGATACTAAATACTTTTTCCTCGCTCTTTTAATTTAATAGCAAGGAGAAGGGGGATTTGAACATGAACATCTCTGTTAGAAATACCAATATATAACAATCAATTCAACTATAAAACTTTTGGCCAAAAATTGTTATTTAAACATTACTATTATGACTTTTTAAATTTGGATGAATTTTTTACTTTTTTTGTTTAAATTTTTATTTTTGTCTTCAAATTTACTTGCTTTTGGATTTTTAAACTTAACTTTTTTATGAAATCGGTATTCTATTCATTGAAAAAATCTTGGGTGAGACGGCTGCATGGCTCGTCTCACAGGATACCTTCTCTCTATTCGGTATTGTTTACCGTGTTTGTTTCAATGTTAAATATTATAGGCCTCCGAGGTTGATTAAAAAAGCAAAAAAAAGAGGTTGTGATTCTATTTGTGGTATCTAGGACGAGTATGCTGCAAAGTTAATTTTTTAAGAATGTTCATGCCCTGATTTAGCTCGACAGAATTGTCCAACATTGCATTGTTTGAACTGTGCAACAAGGCTACACACAATTAAGCTACAAGCACAATAATTTCACAATAAAATTAAGTGGCTAACTATAAATGGTAGGTAAAAAGTGACGTTAGTAATGAACTTAAATGATAACCAGCAACAATTTGTCACCTAGGCCATATTTTCGAAAATGGTGTATCCATAGCACTACTCTTCTTTAAAATCCAAATAAGTAATGCTCACAAACACACAATTTTCACAATAGTTGACTTGACAAAGTTTTACTGATTCTAATTTGGTCCTATCACTAACATCATTTTTTTTTGCCTAGCAATAACTTGCATCTAAACAATTGCGAACTTTTACATCTCTAGACTTATTGAATCCAATTATGTCCTTTAATTTTGATTAAAGTATATTTTTTTGGATCTTAAAGTTTGAAACTATTTTCATTTTAGCACATTATGTTTCAAATCATTTTGGGTGTTCACCTAGATTTTGTTGTCCATTTTCATTATTAATTTGATTATTAAATATCTTTCATATTTAATATTCATGAAATACTAGTTCTAAAATGTTGTAAATGTAGAATTTCGTTGCTGAAAACTGATAAACATATTATGAATGGTTAAATTACTAATGAAAATGGACAACAATGTTGATTAAAAAGACTATATCAAACATGAAGGGCCAAATGAAAACTTTGAAAGATAAAAAGTCAAAATGAAAATAGTCCCAAACTTTAAGAACCAAAAAAGCACTTTAGGGATTAGTCTTCAAATTTAGATAAATTTGGTTATTTTTGTCCTTAAAAATTTAATTTTAATTCTTAAGCATTTCTATCAAATTAGCCTCCATTCATCATTGTATATAAAATTATCGTTGAAGTTCAATAAAACGACATAGTATCACATATGTGAAAAGCATTAGTTTTATAAACACAGTGACAATAGGCATAAGTTAAAAAATAAACTTTATAAGAGAACAACACACTTACGCACTCAAGGAAGAGGGGATTAAAGTTTAGCAAAAAAGAGAAAGCACAACTTCACTATAATTCACCAAGACTTTTTTCTTTTTTAAATGGTATGATTTGGATTTTGTTTATTTATTTATTTTAATTTAGTGGGATTTGGGTTTTGATGGGCTCACAACACATTTGCATATGCATAGATAAAAGTAGAGTTGGGCTTTATGGAAAAAGCGCCTCAGGCCATTGAAACTTCGTGGGCCGAAGTTGTACACTTGTTCTATTCCTTAAACTTGGTCGTGTGGCAAGCAGTGCCAAGAGAGTAGAGACTGAGGTACGATCGGGAGAGAGAGAGAGAGAGAGAGAGAGAGAGAGAGAGAATGGCGTGGAGGGGACAACTGTCTCGGAATCTGAAGGAGCTTCGGATCCTACTATGTCAAACCTCTCCGGCAAGCTCATCCGCTAGGTTCTTAAATTCTACCCTCTTATTTTTTCGAAATAAATTTTTTTTTTTTTACCATTACCATTAAAAGCAAAGTCTAATCCATTCTGGAAATTTGGTTTGTAAAAAGAGCATTCGTGGAGAAGAACTACAAGGAGCTGAAGACACTGAACCCCAAACTCCCAATCTTGATCCGCGAAAGCCGTGGGATCGAGCCCCAGTTATGGGCTAGATATGGTATCTTTCTTTGCTCTCTCATATCTTGACGATTTTTGAGATTTTCATGTCTCCTTTCTTGTGTGTTAATTTTTTATGAGACTAATTTGAATTATAAAAATTGCAATCTTGGATATGTATAAAGTGTTATGTAATCCAATGGTTCAATTCTATAGTTACAACGGTGGAGGGGGGATTTGAACCTAGATGTCCCAATTGGAAAAACGAGGAGATGCTAGTTGAGCTACAATGCTTTTGGCAACGTTCATAAATTTATGTTATTCCATATTAGTATGCTTTAATGTTCCTTCACATATCAAAGGATACAATGTTCATTTGCAGCTGCTCCCATTGGGATTATAATCACCGGCATAGTGACCTTGCATTTAATACCTTTACAGGATTATGGGATTTTCTTTTCCCCCTTCTGTTTATGTTTGCCACTTCTTTTGAGGATATTACACAAAAAGGTCCAAAGTGTATACCCTGTTTCATATTAAGTCATAGGTTTAAAATTTTGTCAATTTAAGTCCCAAACTTATGGAATCGTTTCAATTTGAATCCTCTTCCATCTCCGTTACTTATTTCTATTATTGTGAGCAGCACAAGCAGAGGAAAACAGGAAACCATTGAGAAAACTTTGTGTTTCACCTAGGTAACTAACTTTGATTTTTTAACATATAATAATATTCATTTCGCATACTCTAAGCAAAACTTTCTCTCTCTCCCATCTCTGTTCAATGGCAGTCAACATGATTTATGAACAAGCTCCCGGTGAAACACAAAGTTTAATTAATGGTTTCCTGCCCTTCTTTTCTCTGTTATTGCCAGCATAATGGAGATGCATTGAGGCTTCAAATTGAAATAATTTCATTAATTTGGGACCTAATATGAATATAGCATAAAATCTGGGTCCTTTTATGTGATTTCCCTTTTTTACTTTCAACTAGTAATTCCGTTTAATATGTGCATTTTATTTTTAACGTGTTCAGTGATTCCATATGAAATGTCAAATTAATGTAAATGGTTATGTTTAGGAAAAAAAAATCAATCAGTTGCTCGTGCCCCCTGTTTTGATAAGAAACCTGATTAATGAAAGAGGATTTCCCAAAGTAAATGCAACAATGAAAAAAAAGAAGGATGGATGACTGACAGCTATTTGACCTACTATGTGATTACATGGTTGAAGTTCATATTTTGACTGATTTTAGTTGGTCTGTTAATTTGGTCAGGAACATGTAATATGTGGCAACTGATAAGTAGAAGATTATCAATGTTTGACATTGAATAGGCCATCTTCTCTTCCTAAAAGATGCAAAATTGTTTATCATACAAGCTTCCTACAAGATGTACACAAATAAAACATGGAGATATGGTTTGAGCTTATTAATATTTGTTACTACTTACTAGCGTGGCTAATTTGCAATTCTGATACTATTGATGGAAACCTGATCTCGCATCTATGTTTATTGACATTCATCTATATAACATTTCCACTCCCATCAATTGTTACTTTATAAGACACATATGTTCTGTATCCTCCATCGGTCTTTTGGCCCTGTGCTTTGGACTTGAATTTTATGCATTAGTTTCTTCTATTTACCTTGTGTTTATCATACAGACATGGGTGTCGAGAGGAGTGTTCGTTTGGAAGGCTTGTCTGAGGCACAGATTTTGAAGGCACTTGAAGACCTAGGAAAAGTAGGGGCATCTCTTAAAGCCTGATAGGTCTGCTATTGGACCATTTGCAATCCAATAAATTATCACAATGGGAAAATCTTCCCAGAGACCTTTTTTGTTCATTCATTCGATTTTGTCTTTTCTTTAAAATATTTGAGTACTATGTATCTTTGTATTGTAGTTTGATCAGTTCTTGTATGAGCACCTTCCATTTACTCTGACCAATATACCTCGTGGCCAATGTTTGGCTGCAAACAGTGAGTTCATTTCAGAATTGGACCTCTGCTTTGGTAATGTTTTTACCTGTTTGTGGTTACAGATGATTACCTAGCAAACTGGTAAATTGTAAATCAATAAACCCAAACTCCAATGTGCATTCTTGAGGGTTTTTTAAATGCCTGTCTTATATTGTCAATAAAAAGACGGATATAAAATTTCCCCGGGGAAAAAACTTAAAAGGGTACAATTGGTTGCATTCATTTCTCATAAACTAGTACTGTGGAAGTCATTGGTTATAGAAATGTAAAAAGAAAAGAGAAAGAAAAGTGAAAAACTAGCAAAGGGTTATGTGTTTATTCTAAATATTTTAAATGACTTTTTGAACCAATTTATTTGTGTCTAAAATCTTAAGATTCAATTTAGAGTGATCAGATATGGTTGTGAGTACATGTGAATACAATATAGGAACAATTGAGTTGTCTATGGAGGCCACGGATTGGGTTAGAGAGACCTAGGCTCTTAGCAAGAAGTTGTTGAACCCAGTTACTGTGATGTCCGGAAGAGGACAAGTAGAATTGGTTAGGATTACAGTCTATCCGCTGTGCTAGCATAGCCTCTCTCTCCTGCATTTTCTGTGGGACTCAAGACTGCATTGCTGGGCAAGAACAAGCTAATGTGTTCAGCCTTATGGAGCCTTTCTCCTCCAATGACGAGCTTGCAGTCTCTATCTGAATGCCTCTTTCCCTGTCAATGAGAATTATGCCTGTAGGCAGGGGAGGAGGGTCAAGCTAATGAATGAGGGTCTCTGTGACCAAGTGGCATCCTCCCAGAGGAGATACTGCTTTCCTTCACGTCTATTTTTTTTTCTCATATACATGTATGACAGAAATTTGTTGGGGAGGGTACAATGGCTCCTTTATCCTTTGCTCCCAAAGAAGGGCTGTACTTCCTCTGACTTCATGGAATGTGATGTGTGGTTAAAACGTCAAGAATGACCAAATGATTAATGCTAATGGATGGATGATTGAGCTCTGTTCCTGTCTATGTAAGCATCACTCTCTTCTTTTAATTTTTAATCCTTTATTCACATCTTTTTATTTAATAACTCTGCTTTTCCCTTGCTTGTCACTCACTTAGATTCAGTTTTATTTCATTGATTTACCCTTTCATTACTTTTAGAGCTGTACAATGTTATACCAACTTTTCATGACTGGTTTAACTTAATTGCAATTATTATTGATTCTTGATAATAATTAATGGTGCCACCCAAACCTAATCTTCCTACAATATTTTCCTCATTTAGAAGCGTAAGTGTAAATCTTTCATATGCATCATTTCTAGAGGAGCTGAATTTTGGTTAATCATCATTTACCTTTTTGTACATAGACACATCTTTGAAACTAACGATAAATATCAAATTATCTTTGGTGTGAACCTCATATTTATCATTCAAGTTAGTCTTCTTCTCATTCATTGCAAGGCAATGCATTTCCATTTTTGATTTAGTTAACCTTCGTTTACCTTTACTTTTTAATTGGTCAATGACGACATACTATGCATCTCCAATCCAAGCATGTATGATTGCATGCAAAGTTGTGACTAGGATTTATTTGGGGTGCTACTATTTCTTGTATAATTGATATCTCTGTGATAACCAGGTTAATCCTTAGGAAAATGCTAGCAATGCTTTGCTCTATTATATAATAAATCAAATGCTATGAAAGTTGTGGGAGGGGTAGAAGAGAACCTAGATCATATTATTTGTAATAACCAACTACTATGTTGATTATTAACCCTTTACCTACAGTTGAATAATTGTCATAATATAATTGGCTGGATGGGCCAATAACAAGTTGCAGAAATTTCTTGGGAGTCAAAATTTTGTGTAGGGTTGGTCTTCAAGGATATGATTGATTAATGCATTTTGGCAGGACCGGTTTGTATTAGTCCAATAGCATTCTGCTATGGGTATATTTAATATGAGATTGTTTCATGCAATCGCTATTTTAGATACGCTATTGATAATATATAATCAAGGTTGTGCTTGCAAGATTGCAAAGAAGAAAATGAACCGCTGGGGTACACACATGTACCCGACCCCAAAAGAGGGTCTGATTATGTGACATTTGTCATGATCTTCTCTCTCCCTCTCTGTTTTCCTGATTGTCTTTTAGTCCTTTTCTTTCTAGAGGATATAGGCCAACTAGCATTTTGTGGCGATTGTTAAGGTAGATAGAATATTTATTTGCATTTGGGAACGAATAAATATTGCAACTGCTAATCCTCCCTTTGAGTTTGTGAAGTCTGTATTTCTTTCCAATTAAAGGCCAGTGGAATACTAGAGTCAATACCACACTAGTTGAAGGCTATGAAAAGTAAAGGATCAAAAGGCAAGCTTTGAAATGCAAGTTGATGTTATTGGAACTTTTTCTGTGATTGGTATAACTGTATTCCATGAGAGATCACAGGGAATTAAAGCAAATTTTATATGAGCGGTTGCTCTCTCTGCCGACCTGGCAATGTTATTTTCTTTAAATCATATTCAATCTATTATCAATATCCACCATACACATTCCATCATGTCTTCTTTCTTCCGTGTATTCTATATCTTCTATTTTGTTAGTTGTTTCTGCAGGAAAGCTTTTTTTTTTTTTTGGTATGGAATAAATTCTTGCCTATTCTTATATAACATCATGAGCAATTTCCTTTCCAGATCAGTCAACACACACACACACACCAGTGTGTAGGCCTCGTTGGTTGGTAGTCAGCAATGGCATCAATTTAACATTTACTTTGTTATTAAGATTGGGGGATTTTCTATATTAGTCGGTAGCATATTGCTTTACTGCGAAGAGAAGAGAGACTAACAACCATTGTCATTTTTGCTTTACTGAAAAGTCACCAACACTCAATTGTCATTGCAGGGGAAGAATAAATGCCCACTATAATGGAGCTAGTGAAAGATACGTGTTTTCTTTACATAAAATTTCCATATGTTTTTGGTGACTGACCACCTTTTTCTAACTAAATTAACTCAGATTATAGTCTTAATCGCCACTTGATTCATCCTACTTGCACTTTGGACCACTTAATGTATTAAAAATCCAACAAAATTTAACAAAAGAATTAAAAGTGATCATTCAAAGAAAAAAAAAAAAATCAGCAATAAAAGGACTAAAATTGATGATATCATCTCCTCCCTCGAAACTCGTGTTGGGTGAACTTTCGTCATGGAACCTAACTTCTTCAGGATTCTTCCATTGTTTTTTACGCATCAAGAAGCACCAAGCTAACTACTCTGTGCCCTTGATAAACAAGATTAGCATTTATTATATTAGCAAAGATGAATTTAGGTCAGAATTATGTACATGTCCATTAGTGGATTAGAGAATGGCAATGTCATCACCACGCTTACCAAAAGAAAAGTACTGTGTGAATGGTGGTCTAAGTACATTACATAAGTTTGGTAAGCTGTTTAAAGAATTTTTGACACCTGTATTTTTTTTCTTAGATGTTCACATAACAACAGCAATATATATGGTCCTGAATTCTTTATTTTTTTGCCTGTCTTCTTCACTGGATGGGACATAGAAATCTAAGATACTTTATATCACAATTATTTAGAACACCTCCTTTCAGCTGTCTTGGTCCAATTCTCTCTCGTGTTGGCTTTGGTGAACGCGGCAACGCCCCAAAAAAAGAAAAATCATATTGATTTGCAAGTAAATAAATCATTCACACGCGGAGTGTCAAATTGAAAGACGTGCATAGAGTGTCAAATCAAAATTAGTAATAACATAATTTTTTATTCTTCAAAACATTATTGAAATATATACTCAATTTCACAATATGTGTAAATGTCAACGTGTAACAAAATGTATCAAATGATTGGTGAAAAAAAATAGATTTAATGCATCAATAACAAGGTGGCGCATAAGCATAAGCTTATTTGTGAATTTGGGTGTGACTTCGGATGCCTCAGTCCTTACCAGAGTTTTCAATTGTCTTGTTATGGTGTTTTTGTTTTTTTCATTTACATTGTTTTGTTGTTTTCTTGATGTGGTCGCAAAAGTTTAGAAGTTCAAAGCAAACAGACATACTCAAAAGTGCCAAAAATCTGCCCACCTCATCCACATGGACGATTTAAGATTGTTTATAACTTTATTATTGAGGTCAAAAGATTCGAAAATGCCCGAATCCACTAAATGGCATCATTTTTTATGGTGAAGAATTAATAAATCTGGCAATAACATACGATCGTTTAATTTTATGTGCACAATAGTGAATAAGAATTATGGTCCTCAGTCCTCGATTCACAAATGACAAGATAAGATATCAAATTTTCATATATACCCAGCACCAGCAGGGCCCAAGAGTGGGCATAGATTGTAGGCTAGCTAGATATGATCTCTATTATGTGCAAAGCCACTCTTCTTTTAGGTATGATAGTGAGGTGATATGCACGCAATTGAGACATAGAAATAGAGAATAAGCTTTCCTACGCAACACCATAGAGCCGTAAAGGCGTAAACGTAAACCACTTAATTCGAATATCATGTGTCCATTATAAAATTCTCTCTCTCTCTCTCTCATTGAGTTTCATTGTCAACTTAATACTTAATACGTGTGGACAATGGATCACATAAATTTATGAATTTTCTTGTTCATTTATTCCCGATTACAAAGGGAGTTTATTTTTTTAATTACTTTGGCCGGCATTATTCGACTTTACAAAAGACTAATTTCACTACTGTATCTGCATGTCAAATTCAATATCTACAACCTTCTCAAAAAATAAAAAATAAAAAAATCACTATCTACGATTTCAGAAAGGCACTTACTAATATCACACGAGAAATCTATGACAAGTTAGAGGAGTTGAATTTCATAAAGCAGTGAATATAGAATAGAACTAATAAAGAGAGAATATCTCATAAAAAAAATAATAAAGAGAGAATAATTAAAAGGGTTAACACAGTAGTTTTTTTTTTTTTCTTGAGAATACTAAGTATTTTTACATAATTCATTAAATCATTTATACAATTGACATGATTATGAAATTAATCATATGACTATAGCTTAATGGTCATTTGACTAAAAGTATATGTAGTTATTCTTTTCTTAGAAAAAAAAAATTTAAAGAAATACGACTTTTGAGTTGCCAACTAATGAATTTGAAAAACCTTTGTTTAAACTGGTTTGGAAGAATATTCTATTCATTTTCTTTAAAGAGTTTTAACTAATGCTCACGATACACAAAATAATTAAAAAAAATTTCTAAAAGAAAAAAATATTTTACAAAAATTATTGAAACTATTATGTGACCACATGAGTAAACTAATTAAAAAATATTTTAAAATTTCTTGAAATTCTTGGTAATATAATTGTAGTCGGTCTAGAATTTAAAATTTTAATTAAACCTAAATATTAGAGTTTTACTTAAATTAAACCATCCTAATCATTAATAAAATAAATAAAATTTAGTTGGAGTAGAATTTTTAGTTTTTTGAAATTTTAGTAATAGAGTTTTTAGTTAAATTAAACCATCAAACAAAAACCGGTTTCTTCTAACAATTAATTAATAAGATAAATCAAATTAATAGTTAATGATTGTGTAGTGAATTGTCCACATAGAAGATACTGAGGGTTTTTTTTTTTTTTTTTTTTTTTGAGAAAGAGAAGATAGTGAGTTGGCATGACCACAACTTTTAAGACATAATGTTTATTATATAATAAGTATATATATATATGTGTGTGTGTGTGTGTGTGTGTGTGTGTGTGTGTGATTTTTTTTTTGAGGAAGTATATATATGATTTCTTAACTACTTGCACTCGTTAGAATAAAGCCTTCTAGATTACTTAGGGTCCGTTTGGATAGAGCGTTTTGCTGAAAACTGAAAACTGAAAACTGAAAACACTGTAGTAAAATAATTTTTAAATGTGTGAATAGTATTGTGGGACCCATTTTTAATATTTTTTTCTGAATAAAGTGCTTTTTGGCTGTGGTGTACTGGGGTCATGAACAGTACGTAAACAGTATCGTCTACTACAGTGCCAAACAGTATTCTTTTCCAGGTACTTTCTTCACTTCGTCCTTAGATTTTTACACAGTGCCGCTACAGTAAAATAACGTGCATGAACAGTACCGGTTACTGTTCATGCACGTTGGGAAAAAAAAAAAAAAACTGGAAAACGCAGAAACGCAACTTTTTTCATCTGTATCCAAACCAGCTCTTAATAGACAAAGTTTAGTTACAAATTGGCTGTAGCCTAAATTTATAACCTTACTTAATATCTTTTTATTGGAGGTGAATTTTGATAAATTCACCATTAGATTACAAATTCAGCTATGTGGTTATTTAACTAAGGGCATGTTTGGTAGACTATAATAGATGCTGTAATGTAATAGTTATTCATATGGTTTAGTTATTCTTTAGTTTGGTTATGTTTTATTATAAGGAATAATCATTCATTATGAATACTTGTTCTTCAAAATGAGGAATAACTATACCTCTTTGAAAGGTTGTGTAAGGATGCGATTTGGATTCTAAGACCAAGAGGTAATAAGATTAAGGCCCAAAGAGTAGACCAGGCGCAAGGAGAAGAAGGCTAGATTAAAATTTTGGACGTTGATCCAAAGCTTCCTTCTCCACCCACCCGCCTAGAGTAGTCCCGTCCTCGTCTCAACCTTCTCACCAAGTTCCTCACAATCTTCTTGAGGCCCAAAGAGTCAAACACAATGAATTTGTAAAGAGTTGGCCAAAAACTAGGCTTCAATGAATTGAACAATTCTCACAATGGATTAAAGATTGTAAGAAAGTAAAGAAAAACAAGCTTTATGCAAGGAAGTCATTCCTCAGCAAAGTCCAAGGATATTACTTGAATATATTTCTTTTAGAATTTATTATAATTTCAGTTCTTATTACTACAGTGTTTTCTCCATAGATTTTCAGATGATCCCTTCCTCCTAGAGGATTTCTTACGTTATATAGCCTCTTTTCGTTCATCTTGACCCTCCATTTGTTTATCTGTAGGCCACTATTCGAGTGTTTGTCCTATCAGACGTTTCCTCAAATCTTTTGTGAGTTGTGGCATTAGACAACACTGTTCAGGGGTCTTTCTCCGCATAAATGCGGCCAGAGGGTTTGGTGGGGCGCAATAAATGTGGTGGTAGCTACCATCCCTTCAGACACGACAGGATTAACCCCCTCTTTGAAGCCCTTTCTCTACAGTGCGACCTCCTCTGGCAATGTGCTATCGACATGGTCAAGGCTTGCCTCCCTATCCTCGCCATCCGAGGGTATGATCTTCTCGACATCGACGTGGCCTCCTTGACCTTGGATATGACACGTGGCACCGTTACCTTATTAAATCTTTGCATCCCACAATAGCCTCTCAAAACCCCACTTCTTTCCTCTTGGCTGAGGAGAAAAGTGGGGTTTTGATCTTGGGTGGTTGACTCCACACGCTTCTTTGATTTTCCCACGTGAGAACGTCGCTTCAGAGTTTGAAACGTCTCATTAAATTCTCCACATGGTACCCTATCCCCCTACGTCCTACAGTGAGATGGAGATCCTATGGTTGGTATTTTTCCTCGAAATTTGGGTAGAGTAACTCTCGCCCAATTCTATAAGGCGCTTGGGGGACTCATTTCTCCCATTTTCCAAATCTTTAAATTTTCAAAAAGCTCCTGAAGTGACTCTTGTCATTATTTTCTTAAGTTCCCTGTATACCCCAATTTTACTCTTAGGTTCTTTTCTCCTCGGCCAGTCTCCTCGGCCTTCTGTTTTCTATTTCTTTCTTCGAAAAATTTCTTTCCCTTCACCTTAGCCTGTTTAGATGGGTAGGTTTGCTCACTTGGTAGATACCCTTGCAGGTATGGAGGGGTTTAGGGCCCTGTATCATATCTTTTGAGGTGTCTCTTTGCGGTATTGCCCTTAGGGTGGGTGGCACACCCTCAAAAGAGAGGGGTGGTCGTTATTCCCACGATCGCCTTCATAGAAGGGGGAATAAGGCTTCCCATGGGTAGAGTGACCAACGACTATTTAATCGCCCATAGGATCCACCCTTATCAATGTGCGCTAAACCTATTTAAAGTCTTAAGTAGCGTAAATGCTCTTAACGAGCAAATGGGGTTGGGCCTCATCTGGCACGACATTGTCTAGATGTACAAGTGACAGTTGCTTGCAAACTCTAGCTATTATCTTAAGTCTAAGCCTTCTGAAGTAGGCTTATCTCGTGTCTCCCTAAATCAAACAAAGGCATGAAATATGACTTTTTGATCATCTAGGGTGAATGGCATGATGATTTTCACTGCCCAACCCAAGCGAGAGCACCAGGTGGGGTACCCTAGGTTTAGGTCCTTTAGTACAGGAATCAACTTTGTAGTTTGGTTCTTTCTTCATTTCATTATCAATTGGTTTCCTTCTGACTGATGACTTGCCTCTCTAATTGTGGTTTTTTTTTTTCCTTAACTTTTTTGCAGACAAAAGATACGTGGCTCCCAATCTCAACTTTGTCAACGTTCCAGATCTCAACAGGGTGCTGAGATCTGAGTTGTTCGTGAGCGATGATAGACAACTGAGAGCCGTCCACCTTATCCTTGACATCAAGCCTCTATCCGATAAGTTTCAGGACGTGGGCAACGTAATCAGAGCGGGTGATCCTTGGCTGGCTTGAATTAACTTCTCGGGGCCTGGATTCCTAGCCTGAAAAGGTACCGTGCAGGCTGAGCTGCCTTCCCATCGTTCTCCCCTTGAAGCAGCAGTTCCGAGAGAAGAAACAGCTTCCCCGCGCCTGTCACTTAAGGAGGAGATAGACCAGTTTCGACTTGAGGAAGAGAGAGAGGAGCAGGGAGAGCCTGTGATTCAGGTCTCGGACTTGGAAGACGAACATGACAGATCTTCAAGCGTTTGTTCCTCTAGAATCGTCGCCGCGCGCATAACCAGCAGTTTGGAAGAAGAGGAGGAAGAAGAAATGCCATTGGAGAGAAAGAAGGGGTCAGGCTTCCGTGCACTCCTCGCGGGAAGGTCCAAGGGGTCAGGGCCAAAGGATGCCTCGGGCTCTGAGCTTCCTTCTCCTCCTTTTGCTAACCCCTTCATGCTTGCCAATTTGAAGAAGAAAAAGGAGAAGGAGGTAGCTGAGGAGGGGGGAGTTGGTCCCCTACAATGAAGGGGTTCCCCCAAAAATGCCCAAGACGATCAAGGGCAAAGGAAGGGTCTTTTTGGTTGAGGGTAAAAAGGTTGGGTACGTGTCTGAGGTGCGCCTCCTGAATCCAGCGTGGAACCCTCGGCTGGAGCTAGACGGGGTAGTGATACCCTAAAACTCCACCATCAAGGAGTTCCAGAGAAGGAATGCCCATTACCTTACTGATGCTCTGGAGCAGCCCCTTTTGTTGCAGAAGGATATGGTTGCTCTGAAAAACGTTAAGCAGTAAGACCTGTTTTTTGTCATTGAAGAAGAACTTGGCATTGGTAAATTTTTCGACACGCCTTACTAACTTCTTGATAGGGTATCCATTTCTTATTTGATAGGGTATCCCTTTGTCATTTTTGCGCAGGCAATCTAGGAGGTTTTCATGACCGAAGACTAGGTGAAAGATGCCCAGTTCGAGGCTAGGCTCGCAAACAATCTTCACGTAAAGACTAGCAAGTCTGTAGCCACTGCCGAGAGTATGAATAATGAGCTCACTCTAAAACTGGCTACTGCAGACAGGGATAGGAGGAGTGCTGGGGCTGACCTCAAGAATGCTGAAACGTAGGCCGAGGAGCAACATAAAAAGCTCCACTACGCGAAGATACAGTTGGCCAAGGCCAACCAGCAAGTTGTGGATTTGAAGGCAGAGCTGGAGAAGGCTAAAGAGGCTGCTCAGGCGGCTCAGGATGCTGTGAATGCCTCGAAGCATAAGTTCTATGATCTTAAAGTGCAGGAGACCGAGACCCGCCTGATTAATGAGTTGGTCGGGGTTTGTAGAGACTACTGCCTCGAGGTATAGACAGAGGCGTTGAACCTGGCTGGAGTTCCTGCTACCTCGAAGTGGAGGAGGGCGGAAAATATGCACTATCCATAAGACCTCTGAGAAGCTCCTGAAGTAGCCTTGAGCCTTGAGACGGATACTGCCCCTACCATAGCAGTACTAGAGTAGCCTCCTAGCACCCAAGCCCCTCTTTTCCCCTTGAGACCTCCAAAGGGCCTGGCAAGGCTGATGGCCTAGGTCAAAGGGTAGAGGTGGCCAAGGGTAAGGAGACTGCCTAGGGTAGACCTTTGCCAGAGGATAAGGGAAAAGGAAAGGAAACTAAGACTCTAACAGAGACCAAGGGCCTAGAGGCTGACCAAGGCAAGGATACTGCTCCCAAGACCAAGAAGTCTCAAGCCGTAGCCCAGGAGAAAAAGGCCACCTCGAGCAAGACTGCTGATCCTCTTGTCTCCCAGCCAGCCGGCAAACAAGATCCTCCTACTTCGGCCTAGACTTAGCTTAGGATTTTTTTTTTCTTTGTACTTTTCTTTTTATTGTGGCAGTTTGCCATGGTTTATGATGTATCTTTCCTTTTGATTAATGAAAAGACATTAACTTTTGCTTCATGATAAGTGAATTTTTATCTTCCCAGCATCATTTATCTCTGATTGGTTAGATTGATGATGCTTCTAAGGGTGGAAAGTAAAAACCCACACTTTAACAAAAAGTTAACAATGATGAATTGTTTTTAAATCAAGTAAATCAAGCCCATGTAAATGGTGAGAAAAAATAACTATGTGTTGGTACTAAAAATTGTTTAACCAATAGGAATGTTCAAGTCCTTAGAGACAAATGAAATACTTAGTAGAAAAAGGGAGGTCTGAGGTCTCTTATTTTAAGAGTACCTTATGAATGTACCTTTATAATCCTTCAATTAAAACCTAGGGTGAGTCCTTGTTTCCTCGTGATGATGCATATGCCGAGGTCTCATCCTTGGTGAAATTGTGAGGCGTTATTTTATTCAACGCACACAGCCCAGGAGACTAGGCATGACCAAGGTTCTACTTAATCCTTAGAGAATTTGTTGGGGCGTTAATTTACCCAAGGTATGTGGTCTGAGGAACCAGGCATGACCAAGGTTCTGTTTAACCCTTAGAGCATTTGTTGGGGCATTAATTTACCCAAGGTATGTGATTCAAGGTTCCATTTAACCTTTAAAGAATTTGTTAAGGCCTTAATTTACCCAAGGTATGTGGTCTCAGGAATCAGGCATGACAAAAGTTCTGTTTAACCTTTAGAGAATTTGTTGGGGCGTTAATTTATCCAAGGTATGTGGTCCGAGGAATCAGGCATGATCAAGGTTCTGTTTAACCCTTAAAGAATTTGTTGAGACGTTAATTTACCCAAGGTATGTGGTCTGAGGAACCAGGCATGACCAAGGTTCTGTTTAACCCTTAAACTAGTAATCAAGAATATTAATTTACCCATGGCATGTGGTTTGAGGAACCAGACATGACTAAGGTTCTATTGACTATTCAAGCAAGTAATCAAGAATGGCACATAATGCTTTAAATAAAGACATGATAGAATTGTCTTTTATTAATAATAATGCATTCGCAGGTTATTTACATTATAGGGGTGTGGTACAGCATTTTCGTCTAGATCTTTTAAGAAGTACGCACCTATCCCAGCTATCGAGGTGATACAGTATGACCTTTCCCAATTGGGCCCTAACTTTCCCTATGTCGGGTTTCTTGTAGTTCTCACAACCTTCCTTAATACCAAGTCCTCGGGGGCTAACGGTCTTGATTGCACACTTAAGTCATACCCCTGTTTGAGTTTCTGTTAATAATTAAACCATAGTATTTTCTCTCCGCTCTTCAATTAAATCTAGGCTCTTTTCTAGTAGGTTGTCATTGCTGTTTGGAGTGAATAAGCTTATCCTCAACATTGAGAATCCAGTCTCCAGAGGAATCACAGCCCTATAAGTCATTGAAAATGGGGTTTCTCCTGTGGACCTACGAGGGGTAGTCCAATATGTCCAAAGAACATGTGGCAGCTCTTCGACCCGTTTACCCTTTGCATCATCCAACCTCTTCTTGAGTCCATTCACTATGACTTTATAGACAGCCTCGGCCTGTCCATTACCCTGTGGATAAGCCGGAGTTGAGTACCTATTCTTGATACCTAATTAACAACAGTACCTTTTAAAAGCTTTGCTATCAAACTCAAGTTCATTGTCTGAGACGAGGGTATGAGGAATCTTAAATCAAGTGACAATATTGTTCCACATAAACCTCTTGGCATCCACGTCCCTAATATTTGCTAGTGGCTCCGTTTCAGCCCACTTGGTAAAGTAGTCAACGCGGACTAAAAGTCATCTCATATTTCCTGTTGTTTTAGGGAAGAATCCTACAATATCCAAGCCCCATTGAGCAAAAGGCCAGGGACTGGACAGAGAATTAAGCACACCCTCTGGTTGACGAATGTTTGGAGCAAATCTCTAGCATTTGTCAGACCTTTTCACGTATTCTTGTGCTCCCCTTTGCATATTTGACCATCATTATCTCTAAGTGAGGGCCCTGTGAGACAATGATCTGCCTCCCGTATGAATTTTACAAATCCCCTTATGTAACTCTGTTGGATTAAATCTAGTTTTGTATCTTATATAAAACACACAGCGGAAACAACAAATAAGGATCTATTTCACTCATGATTGATAACATGCACTATGTAACATTTCAGAATTTAAGAACAAGATGGCGTACCTTGGTGTGGAGAAATTCAAAACAAAGATTAGAAGCACTTGGGAAAACTTTTAATTTTCACTTCAATTTCACTTTACGCCCAAGATGTGTGGTCTCTCAATCAGTTTCCAAAGGGAGAATGAAAGTGTGTCTCACACTCTTTCTTTTTCTCTACGATTTTTTTCCTTCAGAAAAAATTTTGTGTGTTTCTCCCTTTATAACTAACTGATTATCTAATTGGGTCGGCCTATTAGGCCTTTCCAATTGGGTTTTAGTGTGTGGCTTGGAGTAGGACCAAAAGGGACCAATTCTTTAGTGTGTGGTCTCTCAATCAGTAGGACCATCCACAATATTGCCAGAACAGATAAACATTTTATCCTTCTTTATTACAACATTGTCTTTCAAGATAACATAATATCCATGCTTACCTAAGTAAGTTGCAGAAATCAAATTTCTACGAACATTAGGTACATACAAACAGTCTTCCAATATTAACACTTTAGACTTAAAACACAAATTATACACTCCAACAGCTACAACCGGAATCCTGTTCCCATCAGCCAAAGTAAGAAACAGTTCTCCCTCATTAAACTTTCTGGTCTCTTGGAACCCCTGCAAAGAATTGCAGATATGATTAGTACAACCTGAATCCACACACCAGGAATCTGTTGGATTCTGTACCAAACATATTTCAAGAAGAAAGGAACTTTTATTACCCTTATTCTTGGCAGCTTTGAACTTTGGACAATTCCTCTTCCAATGTCCTTTCTCACCACAATGGAAACACTTTTCTTTGGTTTTCTTTCCTTTATCGGCAACCCCTAAGGCAATTTGTTTACCATTTTTCTTAGTGAAGTCCTTCTTCTTCTTCTTCTTCTTCTTCTTCTTCGTCTTCTTATTCTTCTTCTTACCTTTACCTTTCGACTTAGGTTGAGAAGTAAAAACTTCACCCACATTGGCTTCAACACTAGAAATACCAAGGATGTCTTCCGCCGCCAATAACTCATTCATTAATTCAGACAAAGGGTAAATCTTTTTGTTCATATTATAATTGAGTCTGAATTCCTTGAATGAATCTAGTAGTGACTGGAGTATCATATCCACTTGGGATTCTCCATCAATGTCGGCACCTAAAACTTCTAATGTGTTCAGATTAGCAATTATCCTAAGACAATGCTCCCTCACTAAACTTTCTGCAGCTATTTTGGTATTATAAATTTGCTTCATGGTTTCTTGCCTTGTAGAACGGCCTTGCTTACCAAACATCCCCTTCAGACTAAGCATGATATCCGAAGCATGTTCTACATCCTGCATTTGATGCTGTAGAACATTTGAGATAGATGCTAGGATGTAGCACTTGGCAATTTCATTAGATTTTTGCCAACGATCGTATCGCTGTTTTTCCTCAAGAGGAGCATCTAATGAAGGAAAGTTAGGACATGGTTGAGTAAGCACATATTTGTGCTTTTTAGCAGTAAGAACAATGTCCAAATTCCTTTTCCAGTTAACATAGTTGGATCCAGTCAGTTTGTTTTGGTTAAGAATAGCAACAAGTGGGCTAAATGATACCATGATTTAAATCTGAAAATAATAAACATGAATATAATAAGTAAACTGGACATTATCAAATTTAGCATATAAGCATATAATATGGAACCTTAATAAAACCATAAAATAATATATGCAACGACAACCCAATCCCATATTCAATATCCCTCAGCATAGAGTGAATATTAAATATTATGATTGATTGAGGACTACTCTCATTATTAGTGCTATCATGATAATTCTTATCAAACACTAATAATGTGCCATTTTACATTTAGCCTATAAGTAATAATAGCAAGAACTCAGCATAGAGGATATTAAAATACTTAGTCTAGTGTATATCATTGTCTAGAATCATGTGTAGCCACAGTTCATCCCTTTAACAAGCTTATTTTGTAGTACCATGATAAAAACACCCTCCGCATGGAATGCAAAGTTCGAAGCTAAGACAAGGTGTTTACCAAACCACTATAAACTAGGAAATTCAATCTTGTAGGACCATGAAATAAATACTCTCTGCATGGAATGCTAAGCTCGAGGCAAAGACAAAGTATATATTTCACACTACTATGAACCAACAATGGAGGCCGTGAGATGCAATCCTTGTATCTCTCTCCCACTAGATATTTTAAAAATAAAGGTTTTTAAGGTTAAGAACCGTAATAATGCTAGACACATTTCATCCCTTTAACAAGCTTATTTTGTAGTACCATGATAAAAACACCCTCCGCATGGAATGCAAAGCTCGAAGCTAAGACAAGGTGTTTATCAAACCACTATAAACTAGGAAATTCAATCTTGTAGGACCATGAAATAAATACTCTCCGTATGGAATGCTAAGCTCGAGGCAAAGATAAAGTATATATTTCACACTACTATGAACTAACAATGGAGGCCGTGAGATGCAACCCTTGTATCTCTCTCCCAGTAGATATTTTAAAAATAAAGGTTTTTAAGGTTAAAAACCGTAATAATGCTAGATACTTTGAAAACATAATCCTAATCTCATTAGGAGCAAATTTCATTAAACTAACATTAATATATATAAATATATATAACGTAATAAAAACCCTTATTACATATAAAAATCCATATTATATTATATATAATATAATATACAAATTAATATATGTAATATATAATTATTACATATTATATATATATATATATATATATATATATATAATCTTCGAAAAGTTGAACCCGTATGATATAAAGCACACCATGACAGTTATGCATTGCAATAAAGGACAAGCAATGTGTTAACTTTCAAGTCATGCAATCCGTATCATTATATGATATACGGATTCAAACTTCCAAGACACAGGACAATTACTTCAAGTTTATAAGATGACCAAGCCATAAAATGAAAGTCCAAGCCATGCATTAAACTTCAATTCATACAATGAATGCTAAACGGTACAAGAACTGAATCACGCTGATGAAAAACTTGACAGTTATTTCTCCTAGATTGAATAACCATTCAACAACCACATATCCATGTGAAGACACGGACATATAGACAAGTGATTGTAATGGCTTGGGATATATTTTGTCTTATGGCACGGCTTCAAGGCAACTTAATCAGGCCATTCCGAACAAACTAATGCAATGCAATTGTCATCATCATAAACGGTTATCTTAATAATTTTGCAATAACTATACTTGAAATAACGTTGAACATCATCAAGAAACCTTTTTTCTTTTATTCTAAAATTCAATCACATGCTATACAATTATGATATGAAAACCTAGCTTTGATACCAATTGTTAGATTAAATTTGGTTTTTTATCTCATACAAAACACACAGCGGAAGCAACAAATAAGGATCTATTTCATTCATGATTGATAACATGCACTATGTAACATTTCAGAATTTAAGAACAAGATGGCGTACTTTGGTGTGGAGAAATTCAAAACAAAGATTAGAAGCACTTGGGAAAACTTTTAATCTTCACTCCAATTCCACTTTACGCCCAAGATGTGTGGTCTCTCAATCGATTTCTAAAGGGAGAATGAAAGTGTGTCTCACACTCTTTCTTTTTCTCTACGATTTTTTTCCTTTTGAAAAAATTCTATATGTTTCTCCCTTTATAACTAACTAATTATCTAATTGGGTCGGCCTATTGGGCCTTTCCAATTGGGTTTTAGTGTGTCGCTTGGAGTGGGACTAAAAGGGACTAATAAGACACTAACTCCAATGGGCCTTGAGCTTTTCCGTCAACTCTTGACAAGTCCAAAGTTACCATTAATTATATTTAATACCACTATATAAATATAATTGCACTCTAGACCTTATTAATAAATTATATCCCAAGACTTTATTATACACGCAACCCCTTCATAAAATATTCGTAATAATACAAAATCATGAATATAGACTGCCATTTTGAAAATTACTACATCTTAATCCTTGAGTACCCTTTAATCCTTTAAAGTTATTCATCATATATTTATGAAATCCAATTTCATAAATATATATACTTTAGTAATTTCTTACCAAAGTGGTTGGGCCAAACTCTCTGAATAACCAAACCCATTAAACTTATCTCAAGGGAATATTTTATATTTCCATCAAGAGATTATGAATTCCATTTTGAGAATATATGTTCCATTAACACTAAATGTGGCTGCCCAACATACTGAGGTTTTGACCGTTATTTTAGATCTCACTCCTGATATATCAAAGCAATCTACATATCAAGGTCCATTATTCTCTCAAGATTAAGAGTTCATGCAAATAAAAGTCGTGAGATTTATTATTCATTTGATAGTCGTTGAGAGAATAATGAATCTCACAGCGGTTCAGTTCAATATGTCTTAACTCTTAAAACATATCAACATATCAACTAGAAGTCACCACTTATATGATGAAGACAAATCATCTTAGTTGATACGTTATAGTCTTCGCAGATGAAATGCCCAATTTCATCACCGACTACGAACTATAAATTCTGAATTTACAAAGAACTTGTGATTTATATCTTCTGTGACTTTTCACATAAATCACATACTATGCATCTCATGGACTATATGATAATATCCAAATATTCATGTTGCCATTATTTTAGATAAAAATAAACAAATTTATTAAACACAACATTAAGTCATATATAATGTCATACATAGTATTATACAATAGGATTTAAGGGCACATATCCCAACAAACTCTTCTAGGAGTGGTTCTACTGCTTCAGGATGGATGCATAGCAAATATGGTTTAGAGAAAAAGCGCTTGTATAACTTTTGATCATTGGAAAACCAGAACCAAGTAGCCTTTCTCCGCACTTTATCGGCCTCCCCCTTCTCCTCGAGGAAGATGTCATCCTTAAGGAACAGCACAATAGGATCTATCCAACTAAGCCCTACCCTAACTTGATGAATCTGAGCCTTTTCCCTCTTTATCTTAGTAGGCTTGCACAGATCCTCAACCAGGATAAAAAGCTCCTTGGACCCTCTAATCTCCTCAAATACAGGGGAAGTTACAAATCTAATAACCTTTTCCGGGGTGCACTATATAAACTCCCATTCAGACAAGATAAAGGTACTTTTTTGAACAATTCCTAAAAAGTTGGAACTTCAAAACTTAAGAGAGAAACTAACTTTGGCATCGGAAGGTTTTTGGCCAATCCACCCCGGTCACCTTTGATCATTTCTTTCTTTTCCAGGCCTAAAAATAGTCGCTAACCCTTTGAAGCCCGAAACATCCAGTACACTGATTTTCTTCGCATCATCAACAATAATTTCAAAACTTAATATATTTCCAAATAAACAAACTTACCATATACATCTAACAATTATAAAAATAAAAAATCATAAAAAAATAACAAATATATCTCTTAAATTTAAAAATAACAATTTTTAAGGAGATATAATTGTTTGAGTAAGAAATTTTTTAAAATAAATATTAAGTTTCATTTTAATGTTGCACAACCAAACTAATGAATAAGTTTAGTTATTACATTATAACACATTTTATTCATATTAATAAAAGTTACAATTCTTGTCGTAATCCTCATTCAGTGTACCAAACATACCCTAAAAATACACTTTCATCATATTTGAAAAAAGTCATAGGTCTAAATTTTAAGTGGGGAATTTAAAATAGTACATAAAGTACTGTATCTAAATTTTATCTTTTTAAAATTTCCCTTATAAAAGAAAGATTTATTGACACTCTATCTTATGAAATAATATATATAAGTTTATTTTAATTTTTTTAATACGTTTATTAACACGTCTAGTTAAACTAATTTTGAATTCAATTAAAAATTTTCAATATCACCCACCGTCCCATATTATAGGACACAGAAATAGAATTTGACTGATTAAGTTAACATATAGGAAAGACACACGGTTTAACCCAAATAAAATAAACTAAGATTAACACAAAAACAATAATAATAATAAATAAATAAAAAAGTAGTTTACGTAGGCGTATCATATATGGGAGCAGTTGTTTTAATTTTGCGTGTGCCAAAATTGCAAGTCAAAAGAAAATCATTTATATAGTAGTAGTGATAGACTGATAGTTGTGGTGTACATGTTAATTTGTCATTTATATTCTCCACTTCTACGCGCCGTTCCCACGTGAAGTATGAACCAGTCAAATTTCAGACTTATTTGAAAATAGAAATCTAATACTAGTTTCTAACCTTTTTTAATAAAAAAAGTTTCTAACCTTTTATATATTAAAAAAAAAAAAAAATCTAACACTAGTTCTAATTAATTTAGGCGAAAATCACATTTTCGTCCCTACATTTTCACGCGATTCCCACTTTAGTTTCTATCTTTTTTTTTTTTTCACCACTTTGAGTTCCTGTTTAGAAAAACGACTTCTATTTAAGTCCTTTCCGTCAGTGCCGTTAGGGCACTGACCTACGTGGCAAACGGACTGAATAAAATAATAATAAAAAATTTATTTTGTCATTAAAAAAATGCCACGTCACTAATTAAAATAAAAATAAACATTTAACTAAATAATAAAAATCAAAAACAGAAATAAAAATAAAAAATAACATTAATTGAGATCAATTAAAAAATAAACAAACAACTATTCTTCCCTAAATTCTCCAGCAAATCAAACCCATAAGAACAACAAGAACAAATTTAAGAACACAAACCCAGTAATTAAAAAAAAAAAAAAAAAAACAACCAAACTCACTCAAACAACAAACAAACAACCAAACTCACTCAAAAAAACATCACCACGATCTCAAAAATGTCATCCCAACAACATCAACAGCAAGAACCCAAATCCAACCCAAAACATCCTGACTTCTCTCGAGCTCTCCCAATGCTCCTCAACTCCCTCTACGACATCGTTTTCTCCGACCCAGAACCCACCGTTTTCTGAGCAAGAACCCACCGTTTCTTCGGCAAGGACTCCCTCTGCCTTCTCACCTTCACCTACGCGGCCCACCAGGACTCCTCCTCCATCCACCTCACCAAAATCATCGACCACGTCATCAAGCGCCTCAAGGACTTTGACTCCGCCATCCACGACGCCACTGGCTCGCTCTCTAACTCCACCACCCGCGACGCCATCCGCGATGCCATTAGCGCCGCCTTCACTGTGGCCGCAACGGAAAGAGTTGGTCACTGCGGCCACCATCCCTCCTCCGATCGAACCCAGAACAAAAAAAAGAAAATCCCACCAAACCCAGATTTTGGGTGTGGCTTGTTATGGGTCTTTGATGATTTTGTTGGGTTTGAGAAAATGAGGCTTTGGGATTAATGAATTTGTATTTGAGCTAAATTTTTTGGGTTTATTTTGGGTTTGTTGGAGATTGGTTCTTGTTCTTAAATCAGTTTGTGTTGTTTTTGTTGGAGATTGGTTCTTGTTCTTAAATCAGTTTTGGGTTTATACTGGATTTGAGTTCTTAAATCAGTTCTTGTTGTTCTTATGGGTTTGATTTGCTGGATAATTCAGTGTAGTTTGGTTGTTTGCTTTTGTTTTTTCTTTTTTTTTAATTACTGGGTTTGTGTTCTTAAATTTGTTCTTGTTGTTCTTATGGGTTTGATTTGCTGGAGAATTTGAGGAAAAATGGTTGTTTGTTTTTTTTTTAATTGATCTCAATTAATGTTATTTTTTATTTTTATTTCTGTTTTTTATTTTTATTATTTAGTTAAATTTTTATTTTTATTTTAATTGGTGACGTGGCATTTTTTAATGACAAAATAAATTTTTTATTATTATTTTATTCAGTCCGTTTGCCACGTAGGTCAATGCCCTAACGGCATTGACGGAAAGAATTTAAATAGAAGTCGTTTTTCTAAATAGGGACTAAAAGTAGTGAAAAAAAAAGATAGGAACTAAAGTTGAAATCGCGTGAAAATATAGGGACGAAAATGTAATTTTTGTCATTAATTTATGTTCTAATAGGTAGAAGATATTTGTCGGTTCCTTTTGTGTTGTAAATATAGAAATAATTATTTATTTTTACAGCTGTTAAATAATTGAAGGCAATGGGAAAAGAAAGGACAGGCAGTGCGGTGGAAGATAGTCGATGGAAAGACCCAATTAAAAAGCGACACGCGTTGTAATGATGACAAAAGACAGCATCTAAATCTAAGTTGCAGATGAAAAAGGTAAAAAAATAATTAATAATATTATCGGTATAATATTTTTTCAACAAATTTTAAATATTAAATTATTATTAAAAAATAATATTAATAATAGAGTTAAATTAAGAGCATCCACATCCGGTATCTCAATTCTATCCTATTTTACCATCTCAAAAAGCCACTTTACTATTAATACCATACCATTTTACAATACCTCCCACAACCCAACTTCTATTTTCCTATTCTACTCATTAAAATAATATATTTCTGTAATAAAATATATTTATTATTTTTTATTTTTTTCCAATTTTTCCCTCCACATTCCGTCATCCTCCATCACCGCGCCTCCACTGCCCAGTCACCACCACCGCGCCTCCACCATGCCACCACGCCACCACTGCCCACTGCCCACCGCCCACCAAAAATCCCACCGAAACAACAACCCATATCAGAAAAAAAAAAAAAAAAACCCAGACCTCACCGCGCCTCCACTGCCCACCGCGCCTCCACTGCCCACCGCGCCTCCACTGCCCAGTCACCACCACCACGCCTCCACCATGCCCACCACGCCACCGGAACAAAAACCCATATCAGAAACAAAAACCCACCGGAACAAAAACCCACCATCAACAATCCATCCGATCGGAACCCACGCAACCCACGGAACGAAACCCACGAAACGAAACCCACGACGCCTCCACTGCCCACCACGCCTCCACTGCCCACGGAACCCACGCAACCCACGGAACGAAACCCACGAAACCCACGCAACCCACCGATCGGAACGAAACCCACGAAACCCAGGCCGATCGGAACGAAACCCACGCAATTGGAACGATGAACTCCATGCAAAACGGCCCAAGCAACTCCGGTGAGGATGAATCCGTATGGGTGAGGGTGGGGGTGAATCGGTATGGGTGAGGGTGGAGGTGAATCGGCAGAGCTTTTTCCACAGTGGCGAGAGAGAGAGAGAGACGCTGGAGAGAGCAAAAAACCCGGATTGAGAGAGAGAGAGAGAGAGAGAGAGAGAGATTAAAATATGTTTTTTTTATTTGGCATTGAGCTAAAGATGAGATGGCACTGTAGCGTTATGCCAAAAATATTTGGCAATCTGGCATATAGCAAGTCCCATTGTTGGCTGTTTAGTGGACTTGGATGTCAAATTGGGCTTGCATTTGGCATATAGCAAGCCCATTGTGGATGCTCTAAAAAAAGTAGCCATGCGGTATAAAACTTATTGCGAAAATATCCATAATAATACTGGATAAAATTTATAATAAAAAAGCATTTTTATTGGGCTTTGATTTGATAGCAGAAAATAAATGTGATCTGTCAGTCACTTGGACTGTTGGACATACTGTCTTCCACTCTTCCTACAATGTTAGTATGTTACTGTACGCAAAGGCACAGCCCACAAAATTTGCAAAAAGAAAAAAAAATTCTGTTTAGGAAAAAAAAAAAAAAATGCTGTTGATGAATATAATAAAAAATGAATTAGATTAAGAGGCGGAAAAAAGGGCGAGCAAAAAGAGCAAATCTTTTAATCCTATTCTATCGGTTATTATTCCCGTCCTATATTATATTAATATATTTTCTTTTAATATGGAAAATTGTATTTATTAAAAATGATTATTATTAAATATTAGTAAAAGATTATTCATTCTAGGCTGATAATGTTAATAAAGTAGTATTTAATTTTGATCTGCTTTCCCTATATATTATAAGCGAAGACGATAAATGTAGATTAAAGCAAAGTAGAGGCAGAGGAAGATAAACAAGTAGGAGGAGGAGGAGGAGGAAAGGAAAGAGCATAAAAAGAAGAAAAAAGTTTCAGAAAAAGTAAATGTTATTGAGAGAAGGAGAGCATCTTATCTTCTTTTTCTCAACAACGACATAAACGCATTATAAAAAAACCGGAAGAAGAAGAAGAAGAAGAAGATAGACAGACATACTTTCTCTGGTGCCAAACGTTTTTTGAAAGGCACAAACAAACAAACAAACAAAAAAAGAAAAAGTGATCGATCTTCTTTCTTCTTCACTCACACAGACACAGCTTTTTGTCTGTTTGATCTATTCTAGTTTAAATTAGGTTTGTATTGTATTTATAGATTTTTGCGGGGTTTTGCATTTGTGTTAGTACAATTTCAGAATGGCGATGTACGAGCCTATCAGAGGACACGATGAAGAAGAAGAGAAGAAGAAGCGTGGGGTGGAGCGTTGTTCTGGGGATGGAGATGGAGATGGAGATGGAGATGGAGATGTAGTAGTCGATGATGTTGAAATGGCAATTCATTCGAGATCCAGCGCCTCTGCTACTAGTAAGATTGAAGATGAAGAAGGTTCTAAGCAAAGGCGCCTCCACCAACATCAACCATCACCAAAACCACTATCACAACGTCTCGTTTCGCTCGACGTTTTTCGCGGTCTCACTGTTGCGGTAATTTATTCATTCCTCTTCTTTGTTTTCCATTTTTCTTTTGTTTGCTATACTTTCATACCAATCAATAATTACGAATTTTGGTAGATTGGAATTGAGATTATTGCATTGCTTCTTTTTCTTTTTTTTCTTTTTTAGCAAAAAAAGAAATCATTGTTTACAGTCGGGAATTTGATAAAACGACGTCGTCTTTAGTTGGCTTTGATGTTAACACAACAACAGTCAGAGCCTGAGTCCTCAATATTTTGACTTTTTGATTTATAGTATTTATTTTTAACTTTGCATATAGAACATGGAAAAGACGTTTTTTTTTTTTTTTTTTTCCATTAATCATGATCTCTCATTTTACGTTTTGAATACTCAAAGTCTCTTTGACATTTTTTTTTTCCCTGTAAATTCTATACCGCGTATTTTTTTCATCCCCATGTCAACAAACTTAAATTAGGAAATAGAAAAAGTCAATAAAACGTAACGCCCGCGTCCAATAATTAAATTTGTTAGATATTTATAAAAAAAAAATTTTCACTCTTTTTCTTTGTTACCAGAAAAAAACCATATTATGATTGTTTCTTTTCTTTGTTTATTATCAGAGTTTGTGCATCATATTCCCTCTACCTGAAATAGAGAGAAAGATAACCGGAGAGAATAATTGCTATTTAAGCTTAATATATATGGTATACATATTGCAAATGGGTCATTGGTGCAATATACTTTACAGTACAGAAACGGTAGTGTAATGATGTTATAAGAGCTGGTGAGTGGTTGTTTTGGTGGTAGCTTGATTTGGAAGTTCAACTATCTTTCTTTGTCTGAAAAATATTATCAACTATAACAATTTAATACATACCTACCCCTCCCCTCTGTTATTGCCATTAATGTGTTATTTATTTAATTAATTAATTACGAGTCACAGTTCACCTAGAACAAGCCAAGCCTAAAACCCATAACTCATCCCTATATACGTGGTACCTTGTATTGTATGCCTCAAGACTCAAGAGAGCGTGTACTGCTAATTCTTTGGCTTTTCTCTCCCTTTCAATACAGCTGGCCCTGTGATGTATAATAAATCTTTGGTATTAACTTTTTGTTGGAAAGTTGTTAAAAATATTTAAAAACATACTTGTAGCTTAAAGTTATAAAATTGAGTTTGGCTTACATGTGGCAGTTTTTTAACTGGACATTCTCTTAGTTTCTTCTTGAGATAGAATGATGTGGTATTGTGTTTTAAACTTCACCAAAGGTTTAATTAGTAAGTGAGGTGACGTGACAGTTTCTCATTAAAACAAAATAAGGAGACGTCCAATAGAAAAACTACTGGAGATAGTCAGACTAAAAAATAATTTATACACAATCTAATAGGCTAACAAGAAAAAAACGAAAAACTAATCCAAGTGCACCACCTAAAGGACTTAAGAACAAGCTACCAAATATGCACAACTGCATAGTGGAAGCAGCTCAGGTTCCAGCCCTTTAAATTCTTCTGTTGGTGCAATTATTATCAGCAAAAGAATCTACTAGAATACCAGGTTTTTTATACCATTTTTGTTATAGGGGAATAACAAGCTTTACATGTGTTGATTTTAGTTTGCACTTATATGAATAGATAAAAGAATTTGGGACAAACGAAAAACATTTGTTCTTGTTTGAAACCATAATTAGTCAGTCATTTGGTTTATGACGGTTTCCAGTAAGGCTAGTTGAACTCCTAATGAAAATGGGAAGCTGGCAGTTTGTTCTACGGCATGATGCTTGTATGTGTTGTATACTTGAACTGGATTATGTGTAGATTGAGTGGGAAAAAGCGATTAAGTGTTTCAAATTTGCACTAATTTTTGTTGATGCATCAAAGGACATGTTCCTTTTAGCATTGTGATATTGCTAAATTAATGCAATGTGTCTGCCCTGTTTTTCACGTATTGACAAGCTAAATTAAGTATTCTCTTTCCAAATTAATTTCTCATTCTTGATGCAGCTAATGATACTCGTGGATAATGCTGGTGGAGTCCTCCCTGCTATTAATCATTCACCTTGGAATGGTGTAACCCTTGCAGATTTTGTCATGCCATTTTTCCTCTTTATTGTTGGTGTTTCACTTGCACTTACCTACAAGGTATCTCTTGCTCTGGGGATGTATTTCTTTTATCATTGGCATCCACATATATGTACAATGTGATATTCGATAAGTTCAACATGAACTGTTACTTTAATTCTTGTTCTCATAGTAAATTTATTGTGTTTTTATTCGAGGCTGAAAAAAAAAATTATTTAAATCTTCATGATATATTATACAAGTCAATAATATTATTAGATGGGTGATACTTCTACTACTATTGATCTCTAAGCCTAACAAATTATTTTCTTTCTACAGAAACTGTCATGCAGTACGGTTGCAACTAGAAAAGCAATAGTGCGGACTCTAAAGCTTTTAATACTAGGCCTTTTCTTTCAAGGTGCTTTTCCAGATCTATAGCTCTTAGACCGTAGCCTATACCCCCTGTATCACATAATTTAGCTGTATTTTCTTTCAACAGTGAAGATAAAAGCAACTAAGAACAATGATAAAAATATTGAATGTCTTTGAAAAGCTGAGTATTTTTTGTTCATTAATAATTGGGGGAGTTTCATTTAAAACACTTGATACTTTTTTGTAATCCTAGGGGGTAGCACAATCAGCCAGGGACTATGCCCTATCAAGCTGAAGTCACTAGTTCAAATGTCCCCTTGGGGCCAACACTTAAAAAAAAAACTTTATATTTTTCTGTACTAAATGTGTTTCATCTTTCCTGTCCAGGTGGTTTCCTCCATGGCATAAATGATTTAACTTATGGTGTGGATATTGAACAGATAAGATGGTTGGGTATACTACAGGTATACTTCCCCCCCTCCCTCCTTTTTTTTTGGATGGTTTTCTCCGGTTGAAATGTTTATAATGCCAGGTACCATAAAGAAGTAGTTAGAGTGGGTTATTGTTCAGGCATTTATTAATTGAAACTTAGGAGCAGATCTTGCTGCTTAACTTTGATGTAATGTATTCTTATAAAAGAAATGGCTTTGCCTGACTCAACTACCGTATCAGATATAAAAAGTAATTTGTTTTGGACTGCCAATGAACAGATTTGCAATTTTAGAGAACTTATATCATATATGCAGTGCATTTATTAGCTTTCTGAATAACACATACCATTTTTCTTCCCTCCCCTTACCTGCAGAGAATTGCAATAGCGTATCTGCTGACAGCTTTGTGTGAGATTTGGTTGAAGGGTGCTGATAATGTTAATTCAGGATCATCTCTTCTCAGGAAATATCGATTTCAGTGGTAGGTTTTATTTATCATGCAGTATTACTAATAAGATCTTGTCTGTGCATTCTCATGATTGCAGAAGACCAACATGAACAAGTCACTGAGTGAACAATTAGCTGACAAAAAAAAAAAAAAAAAGAAGAAGATAATAATAATAATAATAATAAATTGAAAGAGCAGCAACAAATAAACTTAACTCTTCTTGGGGAAAGAAATTAAAAGACGTATATCACAAATGATATGAAAAAAGTTTTCCACTGGCCTTTGGGTCTAATGGCATTTTTTCTGCCTATAAGTACACAGGGTGGTGGTTGAGATTGTTTTTATATATGTATTTTTCTTCTTTTAATTATAGTTTGTTTATTTTAATTTCATATCCACTGTCACAGTACTTAATCTTCTTTCTTTGACATTTGCTTCTTGTCCCTTTTCCCTCTCTCAGGGTGTTCGCCTTGATGCTTACCACTCTATATCTTTTCTTGTTATATGGCTTGTATGTTCCTGATTGGGAGTATCAAATTCCAATAAAAGCCTCCTCATCTGCACCAAAAATGTTTTCTGTGAGCTTTAATCTCTTTTTTCCTCTTTAATTTCTTTGTATAATTTTTTAGAATTCTGAGGTTTGATTTTACATATGAAACTGGTGGTTGAATGGTTTTGTCTTGCCTATGCCTATTTGGAAGGTGAAATGTGGAGTGCGTGGTGACACTGGACCAGCTTGTAATGCTGTTGGAATGATTGACCGTAAGATATTGGGTATAAAACATTTATACAGAAGGCCAGTCTATGCACGAACAGAGGTATCCTGTTTTTAGAGTTGCTTTCAATTGCTTCCCCACCCCCCTTCTCCCAAATGAGATTTCATGTGTGTGTGTGTGTTTTTTTTTTTGGTTCACAGCAATGCAGTATTAACTCCCCAGATTATGGCCCATTACCGTCTGATGCTCCTTCGTGGTGTCAAGCCCCCTTTGATCCTGAAGGGCTTCTAAGGTGTGTTTACAACTTTTTCTGTTGTCCACAGGGTCATTCTTCAGCAACCATCTTGCTGTATGTTAGTGTTCTAACAATTATGAGGACAACTTCCTGGGATTAAAATCTGACAAAAGAGCCAGTGCTACTTGGGCCGTTGGATGATTTCTTTGTCTTGTTAATGATATCACGGACCGAAACACATCATTTCACGGTGTTTAAGGTTTAACTGGCTATGTTTAAAAAGACATGATTGTTAGTAGAAATTATGGTTAAACTCAATTTTCTTTTGTATTTTTGGAAAATGATCAACCTCTTACTTTGTGCTTGTAGTTCAATGATGGCCATTGTTACCTGCTTGGTTGGTTTGCATTATGGGCACATTATTGTCCATTTTAAGGTGATTCATATTCATGGCATAGCATGTCTTCCTTTTGTCATTGAAGTTTTTCTTTTTTCTCACCAATTTTTATTCATTCCCACATTCAGGATCATAAAGATCGGATCTTTCACTGGATGATTACAACCTCTTGTCTCATTCTTTTGGGCCTTTCCTTGGACTTATGTGGTAAGTAATGTTTTTACATTTTTCTTAAAAATGAATATATGGTAGTGGTTAGTTGTACTACTAGCAATAAATTCCATCATTAATCTATCTGCATTTCCATTGCAGGAATGCATTTAAACAAGGTTCTTTACTCATTCAGTTACATGTGTTTCACTGCTGGTGTTGCTGGCATTCTCTTTGCTGCAATTTACTTGATGGTAGGATATCAATTAAGGAATGCAATTTTTACTTTGCTTACAGTTCATCATCGTCTAGCATGGATATTTATTTTTGGTTAGGTTATTGATAATATGATTGATCTTCATTTAATTGGGTTGCCTGCCCACCCCAACTCACTTCCAATTACAGAAGAATGTATAATTTTTTCATCTTTTAGTTGCTAAACACGGGGTTTCCACAGGTTGATGTGTGTGGCTATAGGCGCCTGACCTTGGTGATGGAGTGGATGGGTATGCATGCTCTGATGATTTATATTATTGCAGCCTGCAATATCGTGCCAGTTGTCCTCCAGGGATTCTATTGGGGCCGGCCTCAGAATAATATTGTAATCTTTTATATTTCTGCTGTTGGATATTTCCTACTCCTGTAACTCATTAAATTGTGATCTGATAACATTTTTCATCTCTGGCAGCTTAGGTTAATTGGAATTGGATCATGAAAATTTGGGTTACACTTGCCCCTGCAACTATACTTTCAGTTTTAAGGTCATGAGGCGGGGCCACTTAGCTGTATCTTGTTGGTTTTGGGCAGTTGCCGGCGGAGCTAAGCAAGAATTTTGGAGTTGGATCTTTGTACAATTGGAGGGAAACTTTCTTCTCTTTCTTTTTTGAATAGACACAGTCTCTACAATTGAGCTACTTTGTAAATATGTAGGCACACCATTGAAATTGGAGAACTTAAAATCAGGTCACTTCATGATGTTTATGGGATGCTTTGTCGTAGGATGCTTCAGCTTAGTACGATGCAACCTTTTATGATGGTAGTCACATAATTAAGAATTATTGAAAGAAATATGCATTAGAAGGCTAATATAACATTTCCGCCCGGGGGGTGGGGGGAGAATGTCATGCATTTATTCAAATGAAATCAAAGAAGAAAAAATGATCAAAACTCAGTGGTGATTTATTTCCTTGAAAAAAAAAAATTTGATTGAGCAAACGTCAACAATCAAATAAAATATGAGAAAAAAAAACATTGCCAAAACCCAAAGCATAATTATTATAAAACAAGAGTAACGCCAGAGACAACCATGGACTCAATAACAAAATAATGGAATCCACTCCTTGAGTTGTGTATGGAACAAGTTATTGACATCAATGGCAAGGTGAAGTGTAGCATGGTTGGGAGCAAGGTTGTTAAAATCGGGATCTTACGTAGATTGTGAGAGGTAGTTGAGATTGCGGCTTGTAAGATTGGATCGTGAATCGTAAGATTCTACATTATTTGAAAAAAAAAACAAAAAATACATATTGATATGTTAAATAATCACATAAATTATACATTCATTAATATAATTACTATATATCGCTAGATCGTGAAAGGTAGGTGAGATTGCGGATTGTAAGATTGGATCGTGAATCGTAAGATTCTACATTATTTGAAAAAAAAAAACAAAAAATACACATTGATATGTTAAATAATCACATAAATTATACATTCATTAATATAATTACTATATATCGCTATATCCATTTGTAAGCATCATTTAAAGAGGTCAAAAATTTCAAAACATGACACTCTATTGGAATATTTATACATCACTCCCTTTGTGTGTGTGTGTGTGTGTGTTTCTAAAAAAAAAGATACTTAGTATTGTTGAGTCGTTCCACATTAGTAAGGTGCGATACTGAGAAGGGGTTTATTACTTGTTCCGCGACACTAATTACCGCATGCAATTTTGGTGTTGGTTTGTGAGTGTATTCCCTTATCTCATCTCTTTTCCCTTATGTGTGTGTGTGTGTTTCTAAAAAAAAAAAAAAATTGGAATATTTTTTATTTGGGTCCAACTAACACTCTCTCTACATTAGAGTGGAAAAGCTTAGTCTATTGAGATTTTCTTTTTCATTCAAGTCCAATTGAGTTTTCTGTCAAGTTAAAAAACATTATAAGAAATAAAGGTTGTTTGGAATCGTCAGATTCGTGTAATTCCTACCAATTTGAATGATCGTAAAGATCCTTGAAAAATTTGGATCGTTTTAGGCAGGCGAGAGCGTAGGATTAGATCAAGATTTTGACAACCATAATTGAGAGAAATCATAGGAGTGGGTGGAGGTCAAGGCGGAGGCAGAGAGACTGAAGGCGAGATTCATTTGAATTGTAGTAAAAGGATGCATGGTTTGAGCTATAGTGAGTGCAAATAGGAAGATTGCATTTGTGAAAATAAAATATGGATGAGGGTGGCACGCCACTTATTCAAAGGTTTCTTGCTGACACGATCATGCACCTTATATACTTTACTTTTAGGGAGTGAGTATAGAAGAGCAACATTGTGAAATGTCAATGATATTATCAATGAAAAAGATACAAAGACGTAATCTCATTGCCTGCCCCTACATGGAAACGCTCAAAGGCTATGAGGTCCAAGAACATGGACTCTGTGTCATCATCCACAAAAGATGACTCGGAGCCTTGACACCCCACCAGTGAAAGAGATATCTTTGAGGCTCCTACTTTGATTTTATCTACACTTCCATGGTCCTTTTTGACTGATTTTCTTTTTTGGGTAAGCTCTACCTGAAGTAAGCTCTTATTGTACGCATCCAACACATGTCGGCATTCACCCATGCTAAAGTGTTGGAGGAGCAACAACTTGAGCATGAGATTGATGAGAAACTCTTCATCTTGTGCTGGGGACACAATTTATTGGTCAAATTCAAACCAGACAATCTTGTTTTATATATATACGGTTAGGGCCTTAGGGGTGTCCGTCATCAGGTTGGGTTTGGAATAGTTTTCAACCCAATCCAACTTCTTTGGGTTGAGAAACTTAACCCAATTCATGATATTTTTTTAAAAAGACCAACCCGACCGAATTCTTAGGTTGCCATGTTGAGACTATTTTGTCAAGGCTATAACATTTTAGAGGTTTTCCTCTAACTATAGATCATTATTCAATCAATAATTACTATTGAGTATTGAGTGAGTTACATAATATTCCAAAGTTATCAAAAATTAAATCTCACAATATTAAAATAAAAAAAAAACTAATTTAAACAAAATCTCAAATTTTAAAATAAATTAAACTGCTAATGACCTCCCTAGATACAAAATGAGTGCGTTGATAAAATATTACGCTTTTTCCAATATTGCGCACTCTCCTTTGAATTTGATTCATCCACCATGTTTTTGACTTGATCATCAAATTCTATGACCCAATTCATTTATTTCATTCATTTTCCAATGTGCACGAAGTAACAAGTAATAACAAGAACTACTAAAACAAGCACTAGATAAGTAGATATTGTCATACTGCAGTAGATAAGCCACTCCCCCTTTCACCTTATAATTTCTTAAGGATCAAAAACAATTTCTCAAGCACCCAACTTTCAGCATAAAATTTTCTAGAACGCTTGACGTATAACTTAATTAATTCTCATCGCGTCATCGTAGACAGCCCATCTCCATCATGTTAATGATATGCAAAGGGACAACTGGCACACAAATTTGACATTTCACTAGAAATATACTTGTTCATTGATAGATTAATCCAAATGTAGTAAGCACTCTGAATCTCAAGACTTGAATGTGTACCGAAAAGTGAATGGGGGAGGGGGATAGTTATACCCTCATTGGCAAATGCTGGATTAGGGAGTCATCAGGAGTTCAGGACTCCTATTGCTACTTTTGGCCAGATGGAACAGGCCTATGCCTGTTTTGCCAGCTTGGGAACTCTTTCCAACTAGTTGAGAATAACATCTTGGATAAGTCATGTTGCATTAAATGTTGAGCGTATGATTTGAGTAATTAATATGGGCTTAATTGATATGGTCCTTGATGTGGTATGATAGAATACAACTCCAATTGTCCATTGAGATCGTCCAGAATGGGCAGCGTGCTCAAGACGAGGTAAGCTGTCTCTACATGCTCAAGACGAGGTAAACTGTCAGCGTGCTCAAGACGAGGTAAACTGTCTCAGCGTGCTCAAGACGAGGTAAACTGTCAGCGTGCTCAAGACGAGGTAAACTGTCTCAGCATGCTCAAGACGAGGTAAACTGTCTCAGCATGCTCAAGACGAGGCAAGCTGTCTTGGCGTGCTCAAGACGAGGTAAGTTGCCTTGAAGACCTTAGGACGAGAAGTTATGGACGACATGTGAACACTTAGAAATTTATGAAAGTCTGAAACGTCTCCTCATTGTACGAGTAACCTCCAGTGACCGTTACGCATAAAAAGGGTAACTCCTAAACGGTTGAGAAAGTTATATTCGAAAAACGAACCTCCTCAAATCAAGGGGAGGTTACAAATCCGATAACCGCTCTTAAGACACTATATAAACGTTGGTTCAGACCAAGAAAAGGTACGAAAAAAAAAATCATTCCTAAAAAATTGGAACTTGAAAATACTTGGGAGCAAAACTGACTTTGTCATCGGAGGGTTATTGGCCGGCGACCCTGGTCACCTTTGATCACTTCTCTTTCTTTTTCAGGCTACCAAGGCAATCGTTGGCCCTATCGAACTCGAAGCATTCAGCCTACTGATTTTCTTCGCATCATCAGTTGGCGCCGTCTGTGGGAAGATTACTGAAGAAAACAAATTTCGTTTTTGTTTCGTTCTTTTGATCATTCTTTGTTCCTAGACAAAAGACTGAATGGTTCGGACAAGATCAAGGGCTACCAGCCCAGGCCACCAGGACAGTAGGGATGCCTCTAGTAATCCCTACCGCGGTCACCAGTCAGCGCCTGCCGCGCAGCTGTCGTCCCTTCAACAAATGCAGTCCATGGCTGCTGCTATGGCGGAACTGACCCGCCAAAACCAGGAGTTGAACCGGGAGATCAGCATGAGGAGGCAGCACCGTGAAGGACATACAGAAGGACGACCTCAGGGTCAGGAAGGTAGAGGAGAAAATGCTGAGTCCGAGGATCAAACAAAGGATACTACTTCAAGAAGGGTGCCACATTTGGAGAAAGAAATGGACCAGATGAGAAAAGCCATGGAAGAAATGAAGGAGAATATGAGGCGGACGAATCCCGTGGAAGACTTGGTTCACCGAACGGATTCCTCATTTACGGCTTCCATCAACAGTCATCCCCTACCCCCTAAATTCAAGATGCCTTCCTTGGATTCATACAATGGAAACCGTGATCCATGTGACCACATTACAACCTTTAAGACAACCATGCACCTTCAGGGAGTTCCAGATGAGATTATGTGCAGAGCGTTCCCTACTACGCTGAAGGGGCCAGCGAGGGTGTGGTTCAGCAAAATACCCCCAAACTCTGTTGGATCATTCGAAGAGTTAAGTAAAATGTTCGTTAATAACTTCATTGGAGGACAACGCCACAAGCGTTCTTCTTCCAGTTTGTTAACAATTGAGCAAGGGGATAACGAGAGTCTAAGATCCTTCATTACCCGTTTCAACAAGGAAGCCTTGACGGTGGATGAAATGGACGATAAGTTGCTGTTGGCCGCTTTCCATAATGGAGTCAATTCTGATTTGTTCATTCATAAGTTGTACTAGCAAGAACCTCAGACTATGGCAGAACTCATCCATTCAGCCCAGAATTTCATGAACGCTGAGGACGCGATAATAGCCAAGAAGAGGAAAAGGTCAGAACGTTCGGAGGCTGGTCACCAACGACATTCAGACCAAGCTCCTCGTCCAAAGAAGGCTCAAGTAGGTGATAAAAGGGATAGGGAAGGTAAAAAGGCAAGTTCATCCTCAAGAAGTCAGCAGTACACCCCCTTGGATACTCCGCTAGAGCAGGTCCTTATGCAAATCAAGGACGAACCGTCCTTGAAGTGGCCAGAAAAAATGAAGGGAGATCCTAACAAGCGCAATAGGAACAAGTATTGTCACTTCCACAGGGACCATGGGCATGACACGGACGAGTGTTTTGATCTGAAACAGCAGGTAGAGAACCTCATCAGGCAGGGAAAGTTGAAAAATTTCCTTGGACGAGACCACAAGGACGAGAAGCTGAAGGCCAAGGTGGAAGAGTCTTCACGACCTCCCCTAGGAGAAATAAGGGTAATCATAGGAGGAACCTCAGCAGCGCAGTCATCCAAATCCAGAAAGACGTACTTGAAGGTGGTTCAGAACGTCCAGCTGTCAGGGCGATCTCCACGGACGAGGGAAGCTGACGAGCAAGCCATCACGTTCACGGACGAGGATGCTGGAAGAGTTCATCACCCCCACGATGATGCGATCGTCATTACCTTACTCATTGCCGACTATACGACCAGAAGGGTATTGATAGATAATGGAAGCTCGGCGGACATTCTTTATTACCCTGCGTTCCAGCAAATGAGGCTAGGACGAGACCAGCTTCGCCCAGTAAATTCTCCCCTGGTAGGATTTGGGGGAATGAAAGTACAACCAGTGGGCACCGTCACATTGCCCGTAGTGATTGGAACATACCCACAGCAGATAACCAGAGAGGTAAACTTCCTCGTAGTTGATTGTTCATCATCATACAACGCTATTATCGGAAGACCTACTTTGAATGGCTGGAAGGCAGTAACATCTACTTACCATTTGTCCGTCAAGTTCCCAACTGAACATGGCGTGGGTCAAGTGCAAGGAGATCAGTTAGCTGCTAGAGAATGCTACCTAGCTATGTTGGCTATGGACGAGCATCTACAGACGATGAGCATAGACGAGGGCGCTGGAAGAATCACAGCGGAGCCTGTTGAGGTGTTAGAAGATGTCCCCTTAGACGACAGTAGAGCTGAGAAGTTTACTAGGATAGGGGCAAGCATGGAGGAAGAGGCGAAAAATGCGCTGGTCCAGTTTTTGAAGAGAAGCCTTGATGTTTTCGCATGGAATCATGAAGACATGCCTGGGATTGATCCAAGTGTTATTACCCATCATCTGAATGTAAGTCCCTCGTCCAAACCCATACGTCAGAAGAAGAGGGTATTTGCTCCTGAGCGAGACAACGCCATCAAAGAAGAAGTACAGAAGTTGATTGCGGCGGAGTTCATTAGGGAAGTGTACTACCCGGACTGGTTGGCGAATGTAGTCATGGTAAAGAAGGCCAATGGTAAGTGGCGAATGTGTGTAGACTTTACTGACTTAAACAAAGCTTGCCAGAAGGACAGTTATCCGCTCCCACGCATCGATCAGCTGGTAGATTCGACGGCTGGTCACAGGTTGCTAAGCTTCATGGACGCCTTTTCAGGCTACAACCAAATAAAGATGGACGAGGCTGACCAAGAGAAGACTTCATTTGTCACCAGCCAAGGCTTGTTTTGCTACAAGGTAATGCCTTTCGGTCTGAAGAACGCAGGGGCAACTTACCAGAGGTTGGTGAACCAAATGTTTCGTCCTCAAATTGGTAGAAATGTAGAGGTCTATGTTGATGATATGCTGGTGAAAAGTTTGGACGAGGGAAGACACTTGGACGACCTTCAGGAGACCTTTGATACATTACGACGGTACAACATGAAACTTAATCCAAGTAAGTGTGCCTTTGGGGTATCATCAGGGAAGTTTTTGGGTTTCATGGTTTCACATAGAGGCATAGAAGCAAATCCAGATAAGATCCAAGCAATACTCAACATGGAACCGCCGAAAAACATCAAAGAAGTACAGTCCCTGACTGGACGAGTTGCCGCCCTCAACAGATTTGTGTCGAAAGCTACTGATAAGTGTTTACCGTTCTTTAAAGTCCTCAGGAAAGCGTTCGAATGGACGGACGAGTGTCAAAGGGCTTTCCAAGATTTGAAGACTTACCTCACAAAGGCACCGTTGCTGAGTCCATCCGTACCAGGCGAAAAGCTGTATTTGTATTTGGCGGTATCCCCGCATGCCGTAAGTTCCGCACTGGTCAGGGAAGAAGAACGAGTGCAGAAACCGGTATACTATACTAGTCGGGCACTTAGAGGAGCGGAGGGACGGTATCCGATGATGGAAAAGTTAGCCTTTGCCTTGGTTACGGCTTCAAGGAAACTGAGACATTACTTCCAAGCTCACATCATCATCGTCTTGACGGATCATCCCCTGAAGAAAGCAATGAGCAAATTGGAAGCTGCAGGACGGCTAGTCCAATGGGCGGTGGAACTTAGTGAATTTGATGTCAAGTATCAACCAAGAAATGCAGTTAAGGCGCAGGCGCTGGCGAACTTCATTGCGGAGTTTACTCCAAGACAAGACGAGCTGGTCGAGGACGAACGAACAAGAAGGTGGATTATCAACGTGGATGGATCATCTACGATGTATGCAGGAGGGATTGGAGTCATACTTTAGTCCCCCGAGGGTGATAAGTTGGAGTATGCAGCCCGCCTACAGTACCAAACAACCAACAATGAAGCTGAATACGAAGCACTTCTCCAAGGGCTGGAATTGGCTAAGTCCTTAGGAGCGGAGTCAGTAATAGTCAGAGGAGATTCTCAGCTAGTCATTAACCAAGTAAATGGAATGTGTGATGCCAAGGAAGAACGAATGAAGAAATACCTCAGCAAAGTGAGGAGGCTTGTGCAAAAGTTTTTAGAAGTGAGTTTTGTTCAACTCCCGAGGGAAGAAAACATGGAAGCAGATGCGCTGGCGCGGGCAGCGTCGGCAGGAGGAGTCATGGACGAGTATGGCCAAGTCCAATACCTGCCGAGCATAGACCTCCTGGAAATACAGTAAATTGAAGGAGAAGAAAATTGGATGAGTCCAATTGTACTCTATCTACAAGACGGGAAGCTTCCAGAAGACAAGAACGAAGCTAGGAAACTTAGAGTTGGGGCTGCCAAGTACGTCCTTATAAATGAAGTACTTTATAAACGAGGCTTATCTCAACCCTACCTGAGGTGCCTAGCTCCAGACGAAGCAAATTATGTTCTGAGGGAAGTTCATGAAGGAGCATGTGGAAATCACTCGGGGGCAAGGTCCCTCGTCCATAAGGTCATTCGCGCCGGCTACTATTGGCCCACGGTTCAGGCAGACGCTAAGGCTTATGTCAAGGTATGCGACCAATGTCAGCGCTACAGCAACGTCCCTAGGCAACCGTCGGAGTACCAGACCCCGATGATGGCCCCCTGGCCCTTTGCGCAATGGGGACTTGATATCCTCGGTCCTTTCCCTCCGGGAACCAGACAAATGAAGTTTTTGGTCGTAGGGATTGACTATTTTACCAAGTGGGTGGAGGCTGAACCTTTTGCAAAAATTACACAGCAAAACGTCAAGAATTTTGTTTGGAAGAATATTCTGTGTAGGTTCGGAGTACCGAGGGTGCTAGTATCGGACAATGGACGACAATTTGACAACGCACCGTTCAGGGACTTCTGTGAGCATTTTGGAATTAGAAATCATTACTCCTCACCCTCCCACCCGCAGGCAAATGGACAAGCAGAGGTAGCAAACCGATCCTTGCTGAAAATCATCAAGACTCGGCTAGAGGGGGCAAAGGGGATATGGCCAGACGAGTTACCAGGCGTTCTTTGGGCCTACAGAACCACTGTGAGAACCCCGACAGGAGAAACTCCCTTCAAGTTAGCTTATGGAAGTGAAGCGGTCATACCAGCAGAAGTTCATATGGCTAACCATCGAGTGATGAAGTATCAGGAGAAGGAAAATGAAGAATTGCTTCGTCTTGACCTTGACCTTATTGATGAGGTAAGGATGGATGTGGAGCAAAGGACAGCAAGGTACAAGAACCTTATGGCCAGACAGCATGATGCCATTGTGAAACCCAGGCGTTTCAGCATAGGGGACCTCGTTCTCAAGAGAGTATCCTTGGCAACTAGGAACCCAGCTCATGGAAAATTGGGACCCAATTGGGAGGGGCCATACAGGGTAGTCAACTGCAAGCGACAGGGATCATATTACCTGGAAGCTCTGGACGGACGAAAGCTAGAGCATCCTTGGAACGTGGAGCACCTGAGAAGATACTACCAATGAGCTTGGACGAGGTTGACCAAGGACGAGGTTGCTATCATGGACGACTATACAACTATGTTTAATATCTACTAATGTTCTTACTACTACTATGGTGTGTACTAAGAATAAAGGTGCTTAGTTCGTAAACTTTTGCACCGTCTACAGACAAGTTTGTTAAGAACAAGGTTGTGTATTTTGAGTATTCCCATAATGCACTAGCTTCCAAGCAGGTGCTATGTTTGTGAACAATGCTTATATAATATGGTTTGGATTTTGAATGTATTTTATGCGTAAAATCTAACTCCCGTGGTAAAACCCATGAAGGGGGGAAACCTTAAGACGAATGAAAAATCCTTGGACGCAGGGATTTAACATTCACAAGCTTTCCTCAAGACGAGGATAAAAGCGTAAAATAAGCCAAGGCACAAAAATTACAAGTCCATGGATGAGCATCTGAACAAGATGCTCTAGGACAGGTCAAACGCTGAAAAACGTCCTTGATAAAAGGCCAAAGAAAGGCTTACGGACGAAGCCAAAAATAAGCCATGGACGAGGCAACTAGGCCGAAACCAATGGACGAATCAAATAGGTCAGACCTATGAACGAAAGGTGGTCACTAAATCGTCTATAGAAGAACAAAAGGATAGAGCAGAAATCCATAAGCAAAATATATGGACGAGCCTTTAATACTTAAGAAAATATGCAAACCTCAAATCGCAAGTCATAAAGGGAAAGCATGTCCATACAAACAAATAATGGATAAGAAGACATTCATTGAATTAAAATAAAAGGGTAGACGTCCATCGTCCAAAAACCCTTATACAAGTTAAGCCTTAAAGACAAATTGTTAATACGCTCGACTATAATACTCTAGACGAGACAATTGTACTCAAATACATTTGAATAAAAAAAAAAAAAAAAAAGGGGGCAAAGCAAATTACATCAAAAACAACAAAAAACTTAGACGGATGGGGGGTTGGCGTCTGGCTCGTCCTGAGGTGGCAGGGTGGTAGCGTCATCGTCCACATTGATGTCCTCTGAGCTAGTCTGGACGAGAGAACTTGTGGACGCCCCACCAAGGTTGAGCTTTATAGAGCTGAAGTCCACTTCTGGGAATTTTTCTAAGGCGTCCATTCTGAAATCTTCAAAGCCAGCCGCATAGTTGGCGTCCATTGAATCAGTGAATTCTTTGGACGCCTTAAACTCAGCGACGGCGTCCCCCTTAGCCTTCTCCAAAATAATTTCTAACTCGTCATGCCTCCTTTGAAGGAAGGAAAGACGGTCGTCTTTTTGTTGGACTTCATTCTCCAGCTCGGCAACGCGTTTCTTCAAGTTCTCAGCCTCGTCCTTGGACTTAGCTGCCACCTCTGCCCACCTCTTAGTCTCGTCTCTCCCTTTCTGGACAGTTTTCTCTAGCAACACCCTCGTCTTGTCCAGTTCAGTTGCTTGCCTGGACGCTGCAATGAACTTGGACATTGCCTGCATAACACAACTTCATTAGAATGCATGCATAAGCTAATTACAAAGACGAGACAAAAATATGAAAGTTACATACCTTAAAAAGATCATGAACGCCAGAGCGCTCAAAATCCTTCAACGACATGTTGTAGCACACCGTTAAGTCCTCGTCCGTCACAGCCTTCTCAAACCTCTCCCAAGCCAAGTTCTCGTCCTCAAGAAGATTGTGAGGAACTTGGAAGGGAGTTTGAGATGAGGTGGGGACTGTAGACGGAATGGGCGGAGAGAGCTTTGGTTCAACGTCCAACACTTGAACAGGAGGGCTAGGAGAGACGAGGGAGCCACGTTCCTTGGCTTGGACGTCTTGAGACTTGGACGGCTTGAGCTTAGCCTTCTTCTCCTTACGCCTACTTGGGAGGTTTCCCAAGTCAACGCCAAGGGAGAGGCTCTTCCTCTTCTCGCCAAAAGCTGGACGAGGGTTGGATTTCACCCCAGGCCTATTCTCCTCGTCCATCGTGTCCTTGCCTTTATTTTGTTTCATTGTAGCCATTCCTACAGATAAAGACGTCAGTGAAAAAAAAAAAAAAAAAAAAAAAAAAAAGAAGAAGAAGAAGAAGAGACGAGGGTGAGGACGACTTACGCCTTCTTACAGTAACTTCGTGTGCTATTGCTTCATCCGAAGGGTCAGGACCTAGACCCCAAGTGGCAAGACGCCTCAGGGTAACCAAAAAGTGGAAGGTCCTGTCACTGTAGAGACGAGCTTTTTGGACACGTTCCAATTGGAGACTATTCAAGTGAGGTCGTCTAACACCTTCAAAATAAAACACACAAAATCACGTTAGACGACCATTAACAAGGACGAGTACAACAAACAGCGAGAAATGCATACCTTCAGGACGAAGGTTCCCTATGTCTCCTGTATAGGGAAGAAATGGATCTTGGGCTATTTCACTAGGATGACCAGCCCAGCAACCAGAGACGAAGAAAAACTCCGTCTTCCAGTTTCTGTCTGACGTAACTAGTGACTTAATTAATCTACAATCTGTCCCTCTGGCTGTAAATTGATAAAAGCCAAGGGACTGGTTAATTTCGGAGGGTTTATAGCAACAGAGGAACTCGTCCACGGAAAGAGGACGGTTCCCCTCAAACACCTCCGTCCACAAAACTTGCATAGCTACTATTAGACGCCATGCATTGGGGTTAAGTTGGCAAATACCTATACCTAACCTAGTGAGTAACTCCCTAGCGAAGGCATTTAGAGGCAACCTCAAACCTCCTAAGAGGTAAGCCTCATAAATACCCACGCCAAAACGGGGTTGACAACACCATTCCCCACAGACGGGTATCTTAGGGTTTAAACTATCAGGGATTTGGTATCTAGCCATGAGAAGCTCTAATTTTCTCTCGTCTGTCTTAGAACCAACCCCTATAGCACAAGTATAAACGACCTCCTCCTCCTCGTCTTGAGCAGAAGACGAGGGAGCACTTGTGCCAGCCCTAGAACCAGACTTGACCCTCGTCCTATGTTGTTCTCTAAACACCTCGGGAGGAACCCCTGGAACACCAGACGTGTACTCGTCTGTAGTGTTCCCATCGCTATTACTATTACTACTCCTAGAACTATCACTAGAGCCACTAAAGCTACTAGGATCTTGGTACTCGTCTATGGCTTTGACTGTACTATTGCTAGACGAGGAAATTACTAACTCGGACATTTTTAATGAAGAAGCTTAAAATCTAAGGACGAGGATTGAAGAAAATACCTGGATCTAGACGAGAAGACTATGGACGTAAGAAGCTTCTAGACGAGGCTCTAAGACGAGGGAGTTCGAAGAAGAAAATTTGAGAAAATGAGGAGGGTAGCGGAGGAATTGCACTATTTATAGGCATTGACCCCAGTACACGAAGCGACGCGGCCAGGTAGAAAACGACAAATGGCACGTCCCTCGAAAAACGAGCTGACATGATTGGTCTCCAATTAAATCATGATGCGTGGCACCTACGACAGCTGGCATAGGGACACCTGTCCAAACAACGGCATTAGTAAATATAAGGCCTAGACGACCCATGGACAAGGGGGCAACTGATGTGGTATGATAAAATACAACTCCAATTGTCCATTGAGATCGTCCAGAACGGGCAGCGTGCTCAAGACAAGGTAAGCTGTCTCTACATGCTCAAGACGAGGTAAACTGTCAGCGTGCTCAAGACGAGGTAAACTGTTTCAGCATGCTCAAGACGAGGTAAACTGTCAGCGTGCTCAAGACGAGGTAAACTGTCTCAGCATGCTCAAGACGAGGTAAACTGTCTCAGCATGCTCAAGACGAGGTAAGCTGTCTTGGCGTGCTCAAGACGAGGTAAGCTGCCTTGAAGACCTTAGGACGAGAAGTTATGGACGACACGTGAACACTTAGAAATTTATGAAAGTCTGAAACATCTCCTCATTGTACGAGTAACCTCCAGTGACCGTTACGCATAAAAAGGGTAACTCCTAAACGGTTGAGAAAGTTATATTCGAAAAACGAACCTCCTCAAATCAAGGGGAGGTTACAAATCCGATAACCGCTCTTAAGACACTATATAAACGTTGGTTCAGACCAAGAAAAGGGACGAAAAAAAAATCATTCCTAAAAAATTGGAACTTGAAAATACTTGGGAGAAAAACTGACTTTGTCATCGGAGGGTTATTGGCCGGCGACCCCGGTCACCTTTGATCACTTCTCTTTCTTTTTCAGGCTACCAAGGCAATCGTTGGCCCTATCGAACCCGAAGCATCCAGCCTACTGATTTTCTTCGCATCATCAGTCCTAAATGCAACTTTTGGGTTAATCGAGTCCAGTCATAGTAGACGCATTCTATCCCTATGATTGGCCAATCTTCAAGAACCGATTTAAGCATGTGAAGTTATTTTAATGCCCTTGCTTATTTATTAACTGCCCACAACAAACATAACAAAGTTTCTCAAAAAAAAAAAAAAAAACATAACAAAATTAAAGAAAATATTTCCAATATATATTTGAATTTGATAAGTAAATTAGACCAAAAAACAAGAATGAAAAATTATTCTTAAGTTATGCGGAGAAAGCACGTTGTAGAAGACTATGTTTTATTAAAATTAGAATAAATTAGTGAAGTAGTTGAAATAAACAATGACTTATTTAAATTTGTTAAAACTTTTGTTAATTGACTTTAAATTGAATTAACATGCTTTTTAAATTTCTTGAAACTTTATAATGGAGTTTCACTTTGAGTAAACTATGTTAATAATATTAATATACTTAGTGCACCATATAATATTCTATATAATAAAAGTTGAGCTTAGAAGTCGTGGTTGCGCTAAGTGGCTTCACCAAATTGCAGAAATTATTTTAGATTTTTAGATTAAAAAAATCTCCTATAATTTCTAGGTTGATAAAAATTTTAATTTGATAACAATCCAAATTCTTTATCTAATTCTTATTTTTTAAATGTAGTGTATTATTAAAAAGGTAGCAACTTTTTTTTAATTACTACACTGCACGTTTTAATATATAAATAAAAAAGCAAAGGTAATGCGGTTATTCTCAAATACCACTTCCAAAAACTAAATAGATAATCCTAAGACAAATAAATAAATAAAAAAGAAGAAAAATTTGATCACAATCGGAATATCGAATACTAATCTACATCAAATACCACTTTTTAACTATTATGTATTCTTCAAACGAGATCTCTCTCATTCTGTTTATTAAAAAAAAAAAACTCTCAAAAAGTCTCTCTTTTTCTCATTGCTAAAAAAAAAAAAGAAAAAAAAAGACGATTTAGACTTGACTCTGAATTACAGCAGAAGATTACTTAATACTGAAAAGCTTATTTGTAAGACTTGCTTAGCAATCAGGTTTTATTTTTATACTCTACTTTTGCATGCTTTTTTCCATGTTATATTTGGTTGAGGGGATTGTTGTCATACCACATATTCAGGAGAGGCCGTCCATCATTTTTTAGGTAACTTAAGTTTTTTTTTGAGTGAGAGGTAACTTAAGTTCAGATTGAAATAATCTACCACATGTCCCCACTCCCCAGTCATTAAATATCAACATTAAGTATATTCGTCATTGTTTACTATATCTTGGTATTATTGCAATATTCTTTACCATCTCGAAATTATGTTTGTTTTCATTTTAGAATGATTTGAGTTTGGAAAAATTTATTTACTTTTAAGTTATTGTAATTCGCCAAGTTAGTTTAAAAGTTTAAAGTTTTATTTGGGATAGGTTGACTTTTGTTGACACATTTTGGGTGTTGCGTTCTTTTTTTGACAAATGTGTTAATATGCTAATTTTTTTCATATATATTTCCATTCATGTGCAAAGAAATGCTAAAATAACATTGAACTAGATGAAAACAAAATAATGAAATTACATTCCATGTTGGATCCTTATTTACACTATAAAAAAAAAAAAAAAAAGTACTTTCAAATTTGCTATTTGCTCAAAAGTGCAAAATAATGTAACCTCAATTACATTCCATGTTAAATCCTCATTTACATTATTAAAAAAAAAATTGTACTTTAAAATTTGTTATTTGCTCAAATTAAAAATACATATATCACTGTCAACATTGAGAATATGTCCAAGAATCAAATGAAACACATTATAAAAAGAGAGATAGAAAAAACGTAAATAGTATTGTATTTATCAAAATAATTTCATTAAATCATAAAAGGAAATAACATAGGTTTTTGATGAAGCATGAGTTCGTCAGTCAGATTGGGCAGATGGAACCGATTCCCAGTTCGTGTGAATGCACTCTCAAGGATGGTCACCGGTGTGGTGCCTACCACAGCGTCTCCGATGCCAAAGTCAGTATAAGGGAACCTTTTGTAAGTTAAAACAGAATCGTAGAATAATAGTGAAAAAGCCTGAGTATTTTTTCTACCTTATGTTGATATTGTGAGGGTCTTATATATGTTTTCGCAACTTCTAGCCGTTGGGGTAGTTATGGTGGCGTTAATATCCTTTTTGGTAACGTCTTATGCTTTGTAATGTGGCTTAAATGTGCTTCAACGGTTCATACAGTTGGCTCTGTAACCGCTCCAGATATAGCGGACCGCACTGAATGGCCTGGTCGCATTCGTCAGTGATGTGGGTATTTGTTTAGCTCGTCTGAGGATGTTCTCGTCTATATTGTTGAGGTGGTCTCTGTTGAATGCCTTTGTCAGTCCTGTCAGCTGCCCCTCGATTTTGTGGTCATCGTGATGTGTCATGACGATCATAGAATATGAAAGGTTATGGGCTCTAGATGACTCTTGGGGTTTCGCTTCGTATTAAATACATAATGGTGGCGCTCCACAGGTCGTGACCTACGTGGCACATTTTGACTGGTGGAGTTAGTGCTCCAATGTGTGGGACTATCGGGTTTCCCGTTGGTTTTCAGTTTTCTGAACCAGTTTTAAACTTCTCCCCTTCTCATTTTTCACTTTTCTCAAAAAGCTTCCAATCATTGTTCTAAGAATTTTCTTTGCTAATCTCTCTCGGCAACTCTTCTCCGGAGCAGTGTGTTATGTGGTGGTGCTTCCCTTATCCGCCACTTTTTAGGGTACATTGCTTCTCCTTTTCCGGCTTTTGCTTTCCCCTTTTTGCGATATAGCTTATGATTTTTATTGTTTTTTTTTGGTTTCTTGTTTTTTTTTTTTCGTGGGTTTAGCTTGTATTGTTCCCTTTGTATATATATATTTTTTTATTTCCATGGTTAGTAGCTCTGAGGTTAGGATAGTTTGCCCATCAATTTCCTTCTTTTTTGCACACTTAAGGGGGGTCTTTAGGCGTTTTCCCACATCTTGAGAATTTCATTTTTGAGGGTAACTGTTTGGGTGTTGTATTGGCTGACCTATTGCCTTTGCTTCGTCAATCGATTGATTGGTTCGATAGTCGGGTAAGAGAGCAGGGGAGGATGTCTGAGGTTAGGTCCAACGAACTCGAGGAGGAGTGTGGATTGGATGCTGACACATTGGGGAGATTTAGGGATAGATTCCAATTCCCGGAACGGGTTAGGCTTCGTCTGCCCAATGGGGAGGATCGGGCATGTCATTTCTTCCCTAGGGAGGTATGTTTTTATGAGTCTGCCTTCATCTGTGGATTGAGGTTTCCTGTCCATCCTTTCCTCATAGAGCTATTAGACCATTTTGATATAGCCTAAGACTTTTTCCCTAGCCTAACCTAGGGAAGAACAAAACCTTTAGGGACTAAGAGAGCCTTCGGGCCGCCCAAAGAGGACAATATCATGCACACAAGGTTGGGGCGTGACATATGTAACGACCTAAGGAAAAGTGCTAGCCACATCTGTGCTATACCTTAAAAGGACTAGTCACAATTGAGGCTCCTTGCAGTTGTTAATAAAACCTTGTTCAACCCAGTAAATACCCAATGTGGGACTCATCACACACACACACACACATTACACAATCAATCGAATTGGGACATCACAATCTCCTCCACTTATAAATCCCTAACGTCCTCGTTAGGGCCCACTTTGTGGGGAGTGTCTCCAAGCTCGCATGGGGTTACCAACCTGGCTCTGATATCATATGTAACGACCCAAAAAAATGCGCTAGCCACATTTGTGCTATCCTTGCATTTGTTAATAAAGTCCTATTCAACCCAGTAATTACCCAATGTGGGACTCATCACACACCCACACACATCACACAATCAATCAAATTGGAGTATTACAGAGATGATCAAACGGATTTATGTGCATGAAGGGGGTGGGGATGATGTTTTTGTGTGGCCATTTACACCGGATGGTAACTGTACTGTAAGGAGTGCGTGTCGTATGTTGGTGGCTGAGGGGAGTAACCAAAACGCAAGTTCATCTTCTCCGTCAGAAGCTGAGAGAGTTTGGAAGGGCATCTGGAAGATCAAGACCCCAAATAAAATTCGTCACTTCATTTGGAGAGTTGCCAAGGATTCGTTGCCAACTAAACAAAATTTGAAGGTCAGACATATTCCGTTGGATGATCCTTGTGCATTGTGTGATGATCAACCTGAAACGTTATTGCGTTGTCTCTAGCTTTGTCCCCTTGCTCAATCGGTTTGAAGGTCAGATATCACCTTTGCTAATCTGTAAAAAGGGAAGCATAGATTTTTTTTTGACTTGCTGGATGACATGATGCAAATCAACTCAGGCTATCGTGTGGCTTTGTTTTCCACCATTGCGTGGAGTTTGTGGCAGAGATGGAATCGACTTAGGGAAAATCAAGGGACTTGGCCATTGCATGAGGTTGGTGATAGAGCAAAAGCTTTGGTTGTGGAATTTTTGGAAGCTAATAAACATATTAGCAACCCAGGCCCGAGATTGGTAGCACGGTGGTCGCCTCCACCGAAGAATTGTTATAAGGTCAATTTTGATGCAGTTCTGTTTGATCATTTGGGCTATGTGGGCATTGGGGTGGTTGTTCAAGATCATAGAGGAGCTGTTATGGCAGCCTTTAGCCAGAAAATTGTTCTTCCTCAGTTAGTAGCGTTGGCAGAAGCTCGGGCAGCACATAGAGCAGTGATTTTTGCTTAGGAAATGTCTTTTTTTTTTTTGTGTTCAGATAGAAGGGGGTTGTCTGGGGGTTATTCGTGCTTTGCAATCCCAGGGTCAGTGCAATACCTTGTATGGACATGTGGTTGACGATACTCAGAGATTAGGCTATGCTTTGCATTCTTGTCAGTTTTTTCATATTCGTAGGGAAGGAAATCAGTGAGCTCATGAATTAGCTAGAAGAGCAATTTTATCTGCAGATATTGATGTATGGGTAGAAGATCTACCTGATGATTTGAACATTGTGTTCCGATCTGATTTTCATTAATAAAGTTCACTTACTGTTTTCTCAACCAAAAAAAAAAAAAAAACCCATGGAAACTTAACCAAAGGTATTTCATTTGCCAAAAAAATAAACATAATTCTCTTCTAACTTATTAGTTGTCTTATAATGACATTTTTGTAGCGCACACATATAATATTACTAACAACAAAAATAAAAATGAGAAATAGTAACATAAAAATTTTACTATTCAAGAAAATTAATTTAATCTAATAATGCACATATAATCATAACTCAAATACAACTTAGAAATGAAAAAAGCTGAAACCCTTGTTGTAGGAGGAAACACAAAATTTGATAATTCTTATTATAAATAGATAATGCCTATGAGAAAAAAAAAGGATTACAAATAATTCATAAATGCAAGACCAAAAAAAAAAAGAAGAAGAAAAAAACTAAACATAATTTTGTAGGATAGAAAGGAAGAATATTATAGAGATAGTAGGATAAATCTTCATACCTTTAAGTTTAGCTCAAATGATAATTGATGCAAACAAATCATGAAGGAGAAATATTTATAGAGGTTTATATAGTAGGTTTCATGGATTTAAAATTACCTTTTAATGACTTATAAGCAAAACCATAAAAAAAAAAAAAAAAACACACACACACACACACACACACACACACACACACACACACACAAATAACAAAGAAGAGAAACATACCTGTAATAATATGGATGGTGGCTTTAATAAAGCATTCTACTACAAACAAAACCAACTCAAATAATAACTAATGCCGGACATATCATAAATGTGAAATATGTATATAGGCTTATATATGAATTTCATGGATTTAAAATTGACTTTATGACTCATTAACAAAACCATAGAAAACAAAAACAAAGAGAAGAAACATACCTTTAATAGTATGGAAGGTGGCTTTGATAAAACATATTCCACTACAAACAAAACAAACTCAAATAATAATTGATGCCTGACAAATCATAAGGGTGAAATATTTATAGAGGTTCATATAATTGATTTCATGGATTTAAAATTGCATTTATGACTCATAAAAAGAACCATAGAAACAAAAATAAAGAATAGAAATTGTGAGGACAAACAGGCCGAGTAAGTTTGTTGGGCTATGGGCCGTGCTTGAGGATATATAAAAGCCCGATGATGGTCAAAAGGTTTACTAAGTTTTGGGGTCAATCGGCGGACAAGGGAAGCTAATAATAGATTGACGATAGTTCCCGAGGAGCCGAGCCTCCTCGGGCAGGCATTGTTGAAGGTTGGAACCCAGCCATCCTAGGTACGCTTTACGAAAGGTAATTGTTCTTTTAAGGATAAGCATCAGGGAAGGAAACAAAGCTAAGCCAACAACAAAGGAAGAAATATCTGGGGAGAAGGCTGCCACCACCACATTAAATGCGCTGCACCAAACTAACTGACCGCATTTATGGGAAATGACACCTAAACAGTGCTATCTCAACTTACAGCTAATCACAAAGCTTTCAGGAGGTTTTGATATGACAAGCATCTAAGAGATTACCTATAAGATCAACAGGTGGAAGGTTGGGATGGAGGATTGAAGGACTATATAAGGGAAATGCCCCTATAAAAAATGGGGCATGTAATGGTGGAGGGAAAAAGGAAAGAAAAAGACATTATATACAGTTAAAATTGAGTTAATGTAAGAATATTTCATCCTTGGACTTGACCGAGGAGTTTTATTTCTCTCAATTTATGTTTTTAGCCTTATTGGCATCAATCTTATTTACCATGGCCCATACTTAATCTGTTGAAGTGTCTTCTTGTAAAACTCATTCTCTAACAAATATATTGTTTTGGACTTATTGGGCTATCATCCACTGTTTTTGGTTGGTTGAAGTTCAACGCCAGCCTTCCAGAAACATACTTGTAATATTGTGGTTTCAATAAAGTATTCTACAGTCTGCTGTAAACAAAAAGAGAGATACAAACTTATTATTAATAATGGGGAGAGAAAAAAATGATGAGAAAAATAAGTAGTGTTTCTATCTCCAAAAAATAAAAATAAAAATAAAAGAAAAGAAAAGAAAAAGAGAAAGAAAAAAGCCGTAAATGAAGAAGTTGTGCATATAAATATATTAGAATACACTAAAAAAAACTGTATTGTATGGGGTGCGGGCCCAAGCCTGTTGAACCTTAGGCCATGGCCCATGACCCAACACATGGATTCAGGCCGTTGGGCCTTTGACCTCGATCCGAACACATTTTTAGGCCCAATTAAAGCCCAGAAACCAAGACAGGCTTGTCTCCCTTTAAACGTGTCAAAGACACGTTCATGTCGATCACATTACTCCGTAAATAGGAGGAGCGCATGTCGAGAATGCCTTGCGTTCTCGGTTGCCCAGTATTGCCTTTGGGAATATTGCTGCCGGGTAGGCTTTTGGAGGTGAGAGTTAGTTCCAATGCCACTACCACTTTCCCACCAGAAACCCACCTAAAGATGATAGAATTGGACCCTCATTTGCACTAGTAAGGGGGAGTAATCATGACACCTCCACTTATCTAAGACTATAAATAGGAGAATGAAGGGAGAAATAGAGGTTGGCAATTTTGGGGAGAGAGAGAAATGGTGAGAAGTAATCACCCATAGTAGGAAATCCAAAGCCCATAATACATATAGATTGTGAGCCCAAGTAGAGGTCAAGCCCAACAACTATATTTTAGGTATGCACATGTATATATAGAGAATTTTCAATTGTGAAGATGTTAGATTTCTAATCAATTTAGGAATTATAAGAGAAATAGAATTATTAAGAAAAAGATATATAGTATTAAAAAAATTATCGCAATTAATGTTTAAAAAATACGTAAAACACTAAAACTCATCACTTAGGATGCATGCTTGTCCAAAAAACTTGGAAGTTAGGACTTGGGAGAGTTCTATTAGGCATAGAATTCAAATTATATTGAAGTTAAATTATAAGAGAAATTATTAGATGGTTTAGAATTAAAGAGACACCTATCTTATGAGAAATTCTAATCAATTATAAATTGTTAAAAAATGTTTCTATCCAAAATAAAAAAAACGTGTATTTTTTTTTTTTTTCTAAATTTAGTTAGTTGGTGGCATACAACTACTATATTTAAGAGAGACCAAATCAGTTTGAATAACTAAAACTAAAACTGTTTATCTATATCTTTTCTAATTTAACATCTCATGGACTTTTTTTTTAAATTTTTTTATTTAAGGGGTCAAGAAAGGGAAGGATACGGGTTGTCTTGGAGTTCAACTAAGAAGGGATACCCTTTGAGTGGCTCCAATAACTGCAAGATTTGTAATTGGGATGTGTTTGCTAATCCCAAAAAGAAGGTGCTTGATGCATTGCATGTTTATAGGGTATTTTCCTGACTCAAATTTTACATATTGGTAGTTGATAAGTTCCTTCTAACTTATCATTTTCTCCTTGGAGTTTTAACAAAAAAATGCAACTTTTTTTTTTTTTTTTGTCATATCAAACTATTTTTTTTTCACTTTTTTATTCTTTGGATAAACTCCAAAATTTAATATAGAGTTATGATTAACGTTAATATAGATATAGATTTCTAAATACATGAGTCCTAAATTAATTGATATACATAAGGCTTTTTAATCTAAAATTTTTCGGATTAAGTGCTTGAAATACAATTATTTTGTTTTCATCGACAAAAGAGTTCTGATTAATTGATATACATGAGGCCTGCGTTAATTGATATAGGGCATTTTTATCTAAAACTTTTCGCATTAGGTGTCTAACATACAATAATTTTTTTTTTTTTTTATCTACAAATTTTATGTTAGATATTCGTTTAGATTTTGCTATTTCCTCTCATCACATGGCACAAATTTTTGTTCATATCAACTTCTTCAATGTGGAGACTTTGTGTTCATATAACTTCTTCAATTATATATTGTTAAAAAATGTTTCCATCCAAAAAAAAAAAGTGTGAATTTTTTTCTAAAATGATTTTTTATCTATAATTTTAAAATTTAAAATTTAAAATTTAAATAAAATACTAATGGTTATACTATCCTAATCTAAGTAAATTAGTTATCTTATCCATGTTTCTAAGGTTTATTTATTTATTTTTTTATACGTGTCTTATCATTTTAAATATATAAAAAAATTCTGCAATATTGATTAGACTTTTATGAGTAATATATTACCTTTTTTATATAAAATTTTTCTTAACCTTTTTTTTATATAAATTTTTTCTTATTATAATACACTACATGTTAAAAAAAAAGGAAAAAGGATTACATGGATAAGATGAAGAATTTGGATTGCAATCAAATTAAGATTTTTATCAACTTAGAAATTATAGAAGTATCTATAATTTTAAATAAAATACTAATGGTTACACGATCCTAATCTAAGTAAATTAGTTATCTTATCCATGTTTCTAAGGGTTTTTTTTTTTTTTTTTTTTAAATCTAAAAAAAAAATTCTGCAACATTGATTAGACTTATTAGTAATATATAACTTTTTGATATAAAATTTTTCTTTTTACGTGTAGAGTAGTAATTAAAAAATAAGAAAATTGTTGCTTTTTCTTTAGGGGTAATTACACATAACCCATTTGTGATTTGGACGAAAATCACTTTGTCTACCCGTAGTTTGAAAAGTATCACTTAATCCACATGTGGTATGTTCCGTTTGTTTTTTGTAACCCATCTCTGTTAAAATCAGGGGTAAATAAATATTTTTGCTCAAATTTTATGTCTCTCTTCTCCTAAAACAAAAAGTAGAACAAAAATGCAAGATAAACAAGATCAAAGAGTGGTATTTGTCTCTTTCTCCATTCACACAAATTTTGAACATGAAAAACATACCCAAAAAAATAAAAAGCCTAAGCCCCATTGCCTCCCTCAACCCTTTGGCTTACTTCATCACAAACAGAAAATGAAAAAGAACCAATATAACAGTTCCATCGCTACTTAAAGACCCCTATTATTATTATTATTAGATCAAATATGCCAGACTGATATTCAAACAAAGAAGAAATCTCAAGCTAAAAAGAATACTGGGTTCCAGGTAATTCTACTTTTCAGTTTCAAGTTCTGTTCCCTTTTTGTTTTCTTGTGGTGCTGTGTGCCTAAGAGGCAAGTAACTTTGTATATAAGCAATTTGCCTCAGGAAATCCATCTCAAGTGCTAGTTACTTCAGTTGATTCCCGGATTAGGATTTTGTATGGTCTTGATGTCACTCAAAAATTCAAAGGTATCTTCATAATCATAGGAGTAGAAGTCTCTACCGTTTAGCTGGTGTGTTTTAACCTTTTTCTGGTTATGGTAATGGGTTTGTTGGTTGGATATAGAGCAGGTTTTTGAAATACAAGTAGCCAAATTTCAACTTCTTTTAGTCAAGATGGGAAATATATCGTTACTGCAAGTAAAGATTCTCAAGTTTATGTTTGGAAGCATGAAGAGCCCAAAAATGCTGGGACAAGAAAATTCAAAAATGTAATTACCCAATCACACGAGCACTTTTCATCATCAAACACTGAACCCCATCTTCCCTAAAAACCAAAAGCTTAAAACTCTCATCATTAGAAACCAAATTACACAAACTCCCAATTGCATTTTCTTGAGCCAAAGCAGTCCCAGAATTCACAACCCCCAAAAGAACACCAACCCCATTCTCCTCAATGCAATTCTCTTTAATTTCACTAAATAAAGCAAGATATCTCAGAACCCTAGTTGCAAAAGCTTGAGAACCAAGAGTACCCACTTGACAAATCTCCAACAATGATGAAATCTCACCTCGAGAACCAATAGCTCGTGCATTTTCTTTGCTAAAGGTCAGAACTTGAAGTGCCACACATGCTTTTTCTTTAGCAAAAGCACTCCTAGAGTCCAAAACTCTCAACAAATGGTTCAAAAGCAAAAGACCCTCAGCAATCACCACGTGCTTGCTTGAATCCACCAATGAAACCCTTGAAATCAAACTCACAGATTTCTCTTTCATCTTGAATGAGCTCGAATCAAGCAATTTCACCAACACAGACACCACGCCTTGAGCCACAGTGGTCATCACATTCTTGTCATCCAAATATTATTTTTCACAAAACCCTCCATTTTGATCTTGTTTCTCTTGCATTTTTGTGCTACTTTTTTTTTGGGAAGAGAGATTGAGTAAAAATACCTATTTACGCTTGATTTTAACAAAAGTGGGTTATAGAAAACAAACGGAACATACCACAGTTGGGTTATGTGTAATTATCCATTTTCTTTATAATACACTACACATCAAAAATAAGAATTACATGGATAAGATGAAGAATTTGGATTATAATCAAATTAAGATTTTTATCAACTTAGAAATTATAGGAGAAGAAAAATTATATATATTTTTTTAAAATCTAAAAAATTTCTATAATATGGAGCCACTTGGCGAAACCACGACGTCTAAGCCTAACTTTTATTATATAGTATATGATATGCATTTCATAATACCTTAGTTTCACACAGTATGAATTTATTATATAACTTAAAAGTAAAATATTTATTTATTTTTATTATCTTTTCTATTATCTTATTTTAAGTAAATTAATAAAAAAACTATTTACATAAGAATTTTGATTAAGCCGTGCATAATAAAAAATTTTAGGATGTGTGGTACTTATGTTGAGCCACGTAGTACGAACATAATGCTAGTAATATAAAGTTTTACGATGTGTGATACTTATGTTGAGCCACGTAGTACAAAAACAACAAATAAAAACCAACTTGTATTATGCAAACAAAAAATTATGGTAGACTAATGGAATAAGTTAGATAATAAATATTAAAAAAAATTGGCTATGGGATTTTATTTAGATAAGTATTTCTAAACTTCTGACTTTATTTGGATAAGTATTTCTAAACTTTTTAAAATTTAGTTGTAGAGTTTCACTTGGAACAAACTCTCATATATTATATTACAAAAGTTTGTCCGTGGTTATGCCAAAATAGATTCATTAAACATATTAACATTGTTTGCTTTATGTATAAAATATAATTAAATATAGCATCTTATTGTATATCTTTAAGTGTATCTAAACACATGCATGGGGTTACAAGCTAGTGTAAAAAACGGAGAACCAAATATATATTGTTAAAAAAATAAATCTATATATATAATAATATGTGAAGCTGAGAGAAACTCAAATTAGAATTCCAAATTAGAATTTCAATCTTGAGTCATGTGTCTTAAATTATTTATTCTTAAAAAGTTTTATTTCTTAATTTTAGAATCAAATGTGGTCTAAGTGAGTTATTAAGTACAAAAACTAAAGAGTCTAAAATAAATGAATTATAAAAAAAAAAAAAAAAGTGCTTCACAATAAAAAAAAAAAGACAATTTACATTTTATACCTAAAAATATCCTTACAATTTTTTTTAAAGAATTAATAAAATATAAAAATGACTATTAATAGTATTTAAATTATATACATAGGAATTATATTATACATCTTATTGTCTATTTTGAAGTGTATCCATGCATATACATGGGGTTATAAATTAGTAGAAATAATATAAAGATAAAAAGGTTCATATGAAATCGCCACTTAACACAACCATATCACACAAAATTTTGATTAAATCTGATTTTTTTTTTTTTTTTTTGGAGGGGCTGAATTTTTTTTTATATAAGATTCGCACTCGCACGTATAAAACCAAGATCCCCATATGCTTTTATGGCCATAGGCGACAAGATGAAAATAAATGCCACATTCATTTTTTGAAATAATGGAAAGATTTGTCCTAAATCAATTTAGGCTGTTTCTGATACTTTCCCCTCCTTTCTGGGATGCTCTGCAAAACTCCAAAGATAAGAATTGGGTACACACCACCGATCTAATTCAATTGTGCCTTGTATCATTTCAGGGCTAGTAATGAGAGAATTGAGAATATGCAATCTAGGAGCATTCACATTGGTGGAAGTAAAATTTTTGGAAATTTAATACCTTAAAAAACTACTTTATCAATTTTAACGCATAATTTCACAATAAATCCTGTATCAATTCTTTTTTTATTTTCATCAGCCAAACACTATTGATTTTTTTTCTCACTTCCTCTCTTCCAAAACAACCCAACAAAAGGCATAATATATATATATATATATATATATATATATATATCCCTTCTTGCTACAGTTAGTCTTGGTAGTTCACTGTAACAATTTGTCAAAAAAATTTGGCTTTAGCAGCATTGATGTTGGGCTCTTTTCAATGTTTGAGGTTTTACCACCACCAATAATGACGCAGACAACACAACAATTTGAATACTTATTTGTATGCAATAAGAGGGTGATCAAGAAAGCCCAATTGTCTAGGCTGGTGATCCATTGAACTTTAGGGTGGGAACTCGTTGCGCAAGTGGTAGAGAAATGTTTGTTTGTTTGTTTGTTTTTTTCAATTTATAATTTAATCTTTAACAATTCTTTTTTTAATTGGATCCCTCATTTTATCAAAATAAGTTAATCTGATCATTTTGTCCAAATCTTTAGCAAATAAAAGCAAATGAAACTGATCAAACTTTTTTTAAAAAAAATGAAAAATAGTATTGATCAAACATTTTTTTTTGGGAGAGGAAACGATAGTAAACTTTATTAATTTAATAACACATTATACAATGGGAAAGAGAAAAGGAGAATTTTCTTCAATCTCTTTTGCAACACTAGCTAAAACTAGAGCAATATAAATACATGATAAAGAAATAATAACAAAGGATACACTAACAAAATATTCCTATATCAGCTTAATATCCTCACAAATCCAAGTTACTTTCAATGACACAGATAGGGGTGTCCATGGGTCGGTCTGGGTCGAATTTGTGTCCAACCCGGAACTGACTTGCTCACATTGGGTGGGAGGTTGAACGACCCGCCGCCGACCGCTGACAACCTCATGTCGAGTCAGATTGGGCTTCGGTGGACAAAAGTCTGGTCGGTCGAAGTCGGAGTGAGTTTCAATCTCCAGATCTTCGCCGAATCTTTGCAGGATCTCGTCAAATCTTGTTGGATCTTTGCCAGATCTGTTGATTTTTCTTTGGATTTGTGCGACAACCATGGGATCGAAGCAAGAAAGACCACCTCAAGCCCAAATTTGAACGAGAACTTCCATCTCATTGCCAGATCTGTTGATTTTTCTTCGGATCTGTGTGACAACCACATGATCGAAGCAAAAAACATCACCTCAAGCCCAAATTTGAGCGAAAACTTCCATCTCATTGTCGGATCTAACCAAAAACTACAAAATCTTCACCAGATCTGAGTGGATATAGGTAGATCCAGTCTTCTTTAATGGGTTTCGTCGGTCGGATCGTGTTCATCGGGGTTTGGAGAAGAAAACCCGCCATCCGACTCACATAAATCGATTTTTTGTGGCGAAGACCCGCTGTCGACCATCACCAGCGTCAAGTCGGCCGGTTTTCGGTCGACCTAGGCAGTTTAGGCAAGTGGGTCAGTTTTTGGTTTTGGTGGATAGCCCTAGACACAGATCCTATTTTGAGTTCAAAAGATCCACAAATTCAAAGATCCACAAATTCAGCAATAATCACATTCCACAAACTCCAAATAGACTCATTTTGGAGTCATGAATGTTTTTAAATTTGTAATTAAAAAAATTCCTTATAAACTGGATAGAAGGACCAAATAGACTCATTTTTAGAAATTAAGAACTAGATTAACAAAAATTAAACTTTAAGATCTAAATTGACATTTCACAGTTCCAAGTTGCACTACAACAGTGCCGGCTCAAGGCATAGGCAACTTAGGCCTAGGCCTAAGGCCCCACAACCAAAAAAAAAAAAAATTCCCTACTAAAAAAAGGCCACATCTCCATTTGTAAATGCCCAAAATTTTATAAAAATATAACATTTTAAAAATAATTAGTACTTTTTTATTTTTATTTATAAAAAAAAGGCTCCATCTCCATTTGTAAAGGCCCAAAATTATTATTGTTCATCAATTTCTGTATTTACATCAAATTAGTCTTAATTTAATTAGTATTATATAAATTTATTTAATTAATGTTTACATATAAAAAGGCCTCATATAAAATTTTTGCTTTAGGCCCCAAATTTTGTTGGGCCGACCTGCATTACAATCACAATTAGTTGCACCTTTTAAGAAGATTAATAACATACTACTACCAGTGATGGCGATATTTCGAGATACAAATAATAGCTAGCTTGATTCAGCTTGCGGGCAAGTAGCCATTCGAGGCATCATAGACAAAGCTGAAACCTCAGATTCAATCAAAATGCGACAATATTTGACCAAATTAACAATGCTATGGCCATTATAAATTTCCCAACTTTCACATCATTTGAAATGACATTGAGATAAGTGAAACATCACTTATTCATGATACCACCACATACAACAACTCTAATTACACCAATCACAACTTAGAAATGCACAAGGCAAAGGCAAGACAATTCATGAATATTGTTATCTATCCTACAATATAGTTATTAAAATCCTGATTTAGATTCTACGATTTTATAATCTTACCTGCCCCAAACGATCCGAATCTTTTAAGAATCTTTGCAATCGTTCAAGATTGGTAGGATCATATAATTTTAATGATTTTAAACGATCCTGATTTCTTGTAATCTTCTTTAACTTGATATTGATAAAAGACTCAGTTAGACCCAAATAAAAAATAAAATTCCAATACATCAAGTTTTGCTATTCTAATGTAGAGCGATAAAGTGTTAGTTGGACCCAAATGAAAAATAACATTTCAATAGTATCACGTTTTAAGGTTTTTGACCTCTTTAAATAATGCTTACAATTGAATGTAGTAGTGATATATGGTATATATATCAAATAGATGCAAATATTTGGTTTTTTAATTAATGAATGTATAATTTATGTGATTATTTAATATACTTACGTGTTTTTTTTTTCCTCAAATAATATAGGATTTTACGATCCACAATCCGATCCTACGATTAATTTCTCACCTATCTTCCACAATTTTACGTAGACTCCCAATTTAAACAACCTTTCCTACATCCCAAGTATGCACATTATTCACAAGTTATGGCTTATGGGTATAAACAAACTACAAAGAGTTTGGGAGCCAATTACCCGAGCACAAACGCTAAAACATGTAGATGTCGAGACAAGCAAACTCCACTAATTGTTTATAGCATGCCTACACTCAATACAGAACATCTTGAAGAATCACATCACTACAATTCCTTTACAAGTTAAATATATCAAGTGAAAACAATATTTTCAAAGGTAATTGAGTCTGAAAATCTCAATCTCATCTCCTATCATAAACAACTTAACTCAGCAAAGTGATAATTATTATGTCCATCAAACTCTATACAGTTATCTACCTTAACTAGAGAGTAACAGAAGAAAAGTAATAAGGATATTTTTTTGGGTCTATAACAACATCAAAAGCTAGAAATAACTTCCCATTGAGAAGCTGTGTAATGGAGTCAGCCCAATCCTACGCATTTAACACCCCATGGCAAGCAATGAAACAATAATTCTAGCAGCGCAAAAAATTTCGCAGCATTTTTTTACAAGCGCTGATTGGCAGGTTGTGATTAGTGTGCAATAAAAGTCAGTTATTTTGCACATATCACAATCTGCCACTAAAAATCTTGTGTAGCATTCTAGATGAGCTACTTAATCTTGCATCACACAATGTATTAATTTAATTAGTCTTTTAAACCAATTAATAGAACAAGTGCAATGACATAGCAGCACCACTAAGCAATGTTGAATCTAACATTACAGTAATAATCATTAAGCCAAATAAAAATTGGAGTTCAAAACCTCAAATAAAGTACTAATAATCATCGCATAAAACTCAACTCATCACCAAAAGAGAAATACACATCTATGTTCTCTTTGGATTCAAAAACAAAAACACTAATTGGAAACAAAAGTCAAAAGACAATGAAATGAAACAAAATGCAGAAATACAATAAATAATCAGTAGCCACCCTTAAGGTCATTGACGACATCGTAAGGAATAGGAGTAACAGTCTCTAGAGTAGCACCCTCCACCATAAACCCAGGCTTAGGTCCTTTGGGTTGTCTTTTTGTAGTAATCGTTTGGCCACGAGCTTTTGCCTCTGCCTTCAGCTTATCATTCTGGATTTTCCTCTGTTCAAACTCTTCCCTACACCTTGATGGCTGAACATGTTCCACTCGGACGTGAATCCTCTTCCCAATAATCCTGTTCCCAACCTAAGAAAATAAAAAAAAATAAAAAAAATTAGACAAAACCCAATTCCAATTAGGCATTAAACAAGCAAGACATTTGTGGGTTCAAGCCATCTTGAAATTATTATATTATATTGTATCGTAATCATCGTATCTCTGGAATAGCTAAAAAAGCAAAGCATATATTTGGAAATGGGAAAGCAAACCTGTTTGTTGATCTCAACGCCAATGGCACGTTTGGTGACGTTCCAAATACGACCAGTGCGGCCATGGTAGAACTTGTGAGGCATACCCTTGTGAATGGCGCCGTTTACCTTGACATCAACATGATCACCGATCTTGAAGGTCCTCAGATAGGTAGTTAAAGGGATGTAGCCCTTCTTTCTGAAGGGTCGTGCGAACAGATCCCTTGTCCTCGACCTTACCCCGTGACCCGCCGGCATCGCTACTCTCTCTCTCTCTCTCTCTCTCGAAATGGCCTTGATGGCTTTTACCCTCGGAGACTCAAAATGACCCAAACCTCTTCGTTTATATATAAAATATATATATATGTGTTCGATTAGGGTTTTTCTCTAGTTCGTTGTCACTATTACATAATAGATCTCTAGTCGACACTGCAATGAATGAGCTTTTTAGCCCATAGTACAAGCCCAATTTCCCTAACTATTGGACTTTGGTCTTGCTATTATTTTTATGAAGTAAATTCGCTGACCCAATCCCTGGAGTTCCATCCAGCCTAAACTTGTGAAGCCCCAATCTGTTTAACTGCTGGTATTGTTGCATAGGAACTGGGACTAAATTTATAGAAGCAACATTGCTACCAAGCGAACACTATCCTCTCTCTATTTTATGGTCCAATTTTATTTCTTGGATTTAAGCTCCGTTTGGATACTTCCTGTGTTTGCGTTTTCAGCTTCTTCTTTTTGTAAATTTTTTTAACCACAGCTCATTACACTGTTCATGGGACATTAATAGTGCAATCAGACGTATAAACAGTGTTAAACGCGTAAACAGTAACTTTTTAATTATTTTTTTATTATTTTCAATTTTCATCAAAACAAGCGGTATTCAAACGCACACTTAATTGTAAAAAAACATAAATCAAAATGCAAAACTCACCTTTTAAGCTTCACAATTTTTCATTTTAGTTTGAATTTTGTCATTTTAGTTCACTAAATTTCATTTCTATCTAATTAAGTCCTCAGTATTTAGTTTTTTTCTTCTTAATTTAAGAAAAAACGTTAATTTAAAAAAAAAAAAAAAAAAAAAAACCTCTGGGAATGATTCCTTGGACAGTTGCAAAACGAGGATCATCCCATCCATTAACCTTCCCTTGCTCAACAAAACACAGAAGCTTACGCCTGCTGAGAAGTGTATATACCAGATGCAGCCACTATTGCAAAATAGGATCTATTTCTCTTCCAAGATCCCAACTGCTATACAAAAACTGGTTTTTAGTGGGTTTACACATCTTGCCTCCGCCTTGTTTGACAGGACGGACACAAAAAAGGGTCACAACCAAAACCAACAAGCCCGAAACTTGTTGCAAAACAAACTGAGACGAAAGATTAGCCTACACTTGCTCCCATTAGCCTCTCAGATGACCTGAAATGAGATAGGTACAGATCACAATTATTTCATAGAAATTAACATCCACATATACCTTGCTGTTGTCTTGTTCTCTTATCTTTAATCAAAGCAAACTCTATAACATTTCCATTGTCTTCAAACAGAGGAAGAACTAATTTAAAAATAAAAATTAACGGCAGAAACTAACATTGCATTTACGGAAGACTTAATTGGGAAGGAATGAAATTTAGAGGATTGAAATGACAAAATTTAAACTTATAGGACTGAAATGAAAAATATAAAACTTAGAGAGTGAGTTTTGCATTTTGGCAAAAAAAGTATCAAGTTATTTAATGAGACAACACTTGATACATTTTTAATTTTTCTCAAAAAAAAAAAAAAAAAAAAAAAAAGCTTTATACACTTTTAAGCTATATTTGTTTCGACATATATATATGTTGGAAAATTTAGTTTTGTATCTCATACAAAACACATAGCAGAAGTAACAAACAATGATTTATTTCATTCATGATTGATAACATGCATTATGTAAATTTCAGAATTTAAGAACAAGATAGCATACCTTGGTGCGGTGAAATTCAAAACCAAAGATTGAAATACTGGAAACACTTTTAATCTTCACTCCAATTCCACTTTATGCCCAATGATATGTGACCCCTCAATCAGTTTTCAAAGGGAAAATGAAAGTGTGCCTAACTCATTCTTTTTTTCTTTTTCTTTTTTTTTTTCTCTAATAAAAAATTCTGTATGTTTATCCCTTTATAACTAACTGGTTATCTAATTGGACTGGCCTATTGAGCCTTTTCAATTGGGCTTTAGTGTGTGGCTTGGAGTGGCCCAATAAGCCTAAAATCTTATTCTTGCAATATCGCCAAAACTTGATCCCTAGAATAAAGTTAGCCTCACCCAAGTCCTTCATTTCAAATTGGCTTGACAACCAAATTTTAATCGATAACATTACCCCTACATCATTTCCAATGAGTAGAATATCATCAACATAAAGTATTAAGAACATTACTACTTTGTCTCGATGTCTTTTGTACAGACATGGTTCATCAAGATTTTGTTCAAAACCAAATGATTTGATTACTTGATCAAATTTGATGTACCATGATCTAGATGCTTGCTTAAGTCCATTAATGGACCTTTTTAACTTGCATACCATATGCTCTTGGTTTTTTGTTATGAAATCTTTCGGTTGCAACATGTATATTTTTTCTTCAAGATTGCCACTAAGAAATGCAGTCTTGACATCTATTTGCCAAATCTCATAATCATAATTAGCAGCAATGGATAAGAGAATTGTGATAGACTTAAGCATGGCTACTGGTGAAAAAGTTTCATCATAATCAATACATTCTTTTTGTGAATACCTTCTTTTTGCCACTAGTCTTGCTTTAAAGGTTTCAACTTTTCCATCTATCCTTCTCTTCCTCTTGTAAACTCATTTGCAACCAACAGGTTTAATGCCATTAGACGACTTTACAAGATCTCATATATGATTGGAATACATAGAATCCAATTCAGATTTCATAGCTTGGACCCAATGATGTGCATCTATATCATTTATTGCTTCATAATAAGTATAAGGATCCAATTCAGCCTCTTTTGAGATAGCTTCATAAGTTTCTCCCAAACCTATAAATTTCATAGGAGGCCGAATAATTCTCCTACTACAACGAGGCACCTAAGTACTAGACATTTCATGAGTAGTATTTTATGGTGTATCTAATACAGTCATATCATCCCTAGTTTCATCCATTTGTTGTTTAACAACAGGTTCATGTATTTTAGCCAATACAACTTTACTTCTAGGATTAAAATTATTTACATAATCATCTTCCAAAAATTTGGCATGGGCTAGCAAACACTTTGTTATCCTTATGATTATAGAATAAATAACACTTGGTTTCCTTTGAATACCCTAAAAACATGCGTACTTCCATTTTAGCTTCCAATTTATTAGACTTTCCTTTCAACACATGTGCTGCACGTCCTCAAATGTGAAGATATTTCATACGAGGCTTGCGCCCACTCCACAATTCCTTGGGTGTATTGGGAACAGATTTTGATGGAACTAAATTCAAAAGATGAATAGCAGTTTTTAGTGCATATCCCCAAAAAGAAACTGGTAAAGTTGAGTAACTCATTATGGACCTAACTATTTTCAAAAGAGTCCTATTCCTTCTTTTCGCTACACTATTTTGTTGGGGATTTCCAGGTGCAGTTAATTGGGAGACAATCCCATTTTGAATTAGGTAATCCTTGAAATCCCCAAGAAGGTATTCGTCACCTCGATCAAATCCAATAGCTTTTATGCATTTACCCAATTGATTTTCAACTTCAGCCCTAAACTTTTTGAACTTTTCAAAGGTTTCGAACTTCCGTCTCATTAGGTACACATAACCATATCTTAAGTAATCATCCGTAAAAATGATGAAATACTCATAACCTCATTTTGCTTGGGTTGACATAGAACTATATACATCTGTATGAACTAATTCAAGCAACTTTTGGGCTCTTTTACCTTTTGCGTTAGAAGGTCGTTTGGTTATTTTACCTTCCAAACAAGATTCGCAAACTAGAAATCTATCAAAGTCCATGGGCTGTAAAAGTCCATCTTTGATTAATCTTTGAATCATATTTGAATTAATATGACCCAAATGCAAGTGCCATAGATATGCATCACTAGTAGAAAGAAACTTTCTCTTTAATGATTTTACATGAGAGCTACTATCTAATTCAGAATTGTATAATTCATGCTTGTCAGGAGTTAAAATATAAAAATCATCCACAATATTGCTAGAACAGATAAACATTTTATTATTCTTTATTACAACATTGTTTTTGAGGATAACACAATATTCATGTTTACTTAAGTAAGTTGCAAAAATTAAATTTCAACGAACATTAGGTACATACAAACAGTCTTCCAATATTAAAACTCTAGACTTAAAGCATAAATTAAACACTCCAACAGCTACAACTAGAATCTTGCTCCCATCAGCCAAAGTAAGAAATAATTCTCCCTCATTCAACTTTCTGGTCTCCTAGAACCTATGCAAAGAATTGCAGATATAATTAGTATAACCTGAATCCACACACTAGGAATCCGTTGTATTCTGTACCAAACACATTTTAAGAAGAAATGAACTTTTCATACCCTTATTTTTGGCAGACTTGAATGTTGGACAATTCCTCTTCCAATGTCCTTTCTCACCACAATGGAAACATTTTTCTTTGGTTTTCTTTCCTTTGTTGTCAACTCTTAAGGCAATTTGTTTACCATCTTTCTTAGTGAAGTCCTTTTTCTTCTTCTTCTTCTTCTTCTTCTTACCTTTGCCCTTCGACTTAGGTTGAGAAGTAGAAGCTTCACCTATATTGGCTGCAATACTAGAAGTACTAAGGATGCCTTCTGCTGCTACCAACTTATTCATTAATTCAGATAATGAATAAATCGTTTTATTCATATTATAGTTAAGTCTGAATTCCGTGAATGATTCTAGTAGTGATTGGAGTATCAAATCCATTTAAGATTCCTTATCAATATCGGCACCTAAAATTTTCAATGTATTCAGATTAGAGATCATCTTAGGACAATGCTCCCTCACTGAAGTACCTTCAGTCATTTTGGTATTATAAATCTGCCTCATAGTTTCTTGCATTGCAGAACGACCTTGCTCACCAAACATCTCCTTCAAACTTTGCATGATGTCTGAAACTAGTTCTACATCTTGCATTTGATGCTGTAGAATATTTGAGATAGATGCTAGGATGTAGCATTTGGCCATTTCATTAGATTTTTGCCAATGATTATATCGCTGTTTTTCCTCAAGAGGAGCATCTAATGAAGGAAAGTTAGGACATGGTTGAGTAAGCACATATTTGTGCTCTTCAGCTGTAAGAACAATGTTCAAATTTCTTTTCTAGTCAACATAGTTGGATCCAGTCAGTTTGTTTTGGTTAAGAATAGCAACAAGTGGGCTAAATGATGCCATGATTTAATCTGAAAATAATAAATATGAATATAATAAGTAAACTGGACATTATCAATTTAGCATATAAGCATATAATATGGAATTTTAATAAAACCATAAAATAATATATGTAACGACAACCCAATCCATGTCTATAATTCCTTGGTAGCAAGTTTATTATAAACACATTAATTGGTTGAGAACTATTCTAATTTTTTGTGCTATCATGATAACTCTTATCAAACACTAACAATATGCCATATTATCTTTAGCCTCTAAGTAATAATGACATAGCTCCTTTAGGAGGTTAACATTACACTTAGTCTAGTGTACACCATTATCTAGAATTATGTGTAGTCACATTTCATCTCCCTTTTATAGTGTTTAAACTTGTAGTACCATGAAACAAAACACCCTCCTTTGGGATCGCGAGGCATATAAGCCAAGACGAGGTGTTTGTCCACACTACTTTAAATGGGTAAGTTCAATCTTGTAGTACTATGAAGTAAATACCTTTTTTTGGGATCGTGAGACATATACGCCAAGATGAGGTGTTTATCCACACTACTATAAACCGATAATGGAGATCGTGAGATCAAACCCTTGTATCTCTCTCCCACTAGATATTTTAAATCAAAGGTTTTTAAGATCAAGAACTGTAATAATGCTAGACACTTTGAAAACATAATCCTAATCTCATTAGGAGTAAATTTCGTTAAACTAGCATTAACATATATAAATATATATAATGTAATATAAACCCACATTACATTTAAAAAAATCCATATTATATTAATATAATATACTATACGGATTATCACATGTAATATGTAATTATTACATTATATATAACATATAGATTGCATGAATTCTTTATAACCATACGGATTGTTAGAATCCTATGTATAAAACATGCAAGATGGCCAAGCCGTTTTCAAGCCATGCACTCCATGCATCAAAGTCCAAGAGTTCTATAAGTTTTCAAGCTAAGTAATCCATGCATTAAAGTCCAAGAGTGCAATTATAGGCCAAGTGGTGCAATCAACATGGTTCACAAATATGGTAGTTACAAAATAGTTACTTGAGCAATCAATAAATACATTAAAACAATGCAATCCATACAAATTCATGGCAATCTATAATATAACATTCAATGCAATCCATACAAATTCATGGCAATCTATCAATGCATTAACATTCAATCATATTCATATAGCCAAGCCGTACAGAAACAAAACTAAGCCACATAATAGTTATTGATATAGAACTATATCTCCTTGGTAGTTTCAATTATAACACGGCAGAATTCTTTAATCATAGACCACTTCGAACAAACCAAGAGAATAAGCATCCTTGGTGTGAACCCGATATGATCAAGAAAACATTTTTCTTTAATTCTAAAATTCAATCATATGCTATACAATCATTATATGAAAACCTGGCTTTGATACCAATTGTTGGAAAATCTAGTTTTGTATCTCATACAAAACACACAGCGTAAACAACGAACAAGGATTTATTTCATTCATGATTGATAACATGTATTATGTAAATTTTAGAATTTAAGAATAAGATAATTCAAAACCAAAGATTAAAATACTCGGGGAACACTTTTAATCTTCACTCCAATTCCACTTTACGCTCATGATGTGTGGTTTCTCAATCAGTTTTCAAAGGGAGAATGAAAGTGTGCCTAACTCTCTCTCTCTTTATTTTCCTCTAATAAAAAATTCTGTATGTTTCTTCCTTTATAACTAACTGATTATCTAATTGGGCCGGCCTATTGGGCCTTTCCAATTAGGTTTTAGTGTCTGACCTGGAGTGGGACCAAAAGGGACCAATAAGACACTAGCTCTAATGAGCCTTGGGCTTTTCTATCAACTCTTGACAAGTCCAAAATTACCATTAATTATATTTAATACCACTATATAAATATAATTGCACTCTAGGCCTTATTAATATATTATATCCTAAGACTTTATTATACATGCAAACCCTTCATAAAATATTCGTAATAACACAAAGTCATGAATGTAGACTGCTACTTTGTAAATTGCTACATCTTATCCTTAAGTACCTGGTTTAAACCTTTAAAGTTATTCATTATATATTTATGAAATCCAATATCATAAGTATATACTTTATTAACTCTTTACTAAAGTGGTTAGGCCTAACACTTTGAATAACTAAAACTTATCTCAAGAGAATATTTTATATCTCCACCAAGAGAATATGAATTCCATCTTGAGAATATATGTTCCATCAATACTAAATGTGGCTGCCCAATATACTAAGGTTTTGACCTTTACTTTAGATCTCACTCCTGATATATCAAAGCAACCTACACCTCATGATCATGTCCATTATTCTCTTAAGACTAAGAGTTCATTTGACAGTCGTTAGGAGAATAATAAATCTCACAGCAGTCCAGTTCAATATGTCTTAACTCTTAAAACATATTAACATATCAACTAGAAATCTCTACTTCCATGATCAAGACAAATCGTCTTAGTTGATATGTTATAATCTTTGCAGATAAAATGCCCAATTTCATCACGGACTACGAACTATAAATTCTGAGTTTACAAAGAACTTGTGATTTATATCTTCTATGACTTTTCACATAAATCACATATTATGCATCTCATGGACTATATGATAATGTCCTAATATTCATGTTACCATTATTTTAGATAATAATAAAACAATTTTATTAAACACAACATTAAATCATACATGATGTCATACATAGCATCATACAATAGGATTTAAGAGCACACATCCTAACAATATATATATATATATATATATATATATATTCCAATTACAAGTGTTTGGTGTGGTTAAAAATGTTGGTCAACCTAAAAATATTTTTAAATTGACTATAACATAAACCCTCTTGAGGTAGTAATTCCAATTTCTTCCATCTCTTCACAACAAAACCCTAACCCCCGAAGCCACCAACTAATCTACTTCCATAACCTAGCTGACCCAACCATGACTTGCCCATATATGCTACAAGGCTCTCTCTCTCTCTCTCTCTCTCATGACCCACTCTTGTCGTAGATCCACCCACTTCATCACACAACCCAAACTTATTTCTCTCAACCTATGTATGTATTGTGTGTTGATGAATTTGGGTTACGATTTTGGTGTTTTGGGTTGTGTTTTTAGTATATTTTCACCACCAACAAAATATATGAAAATATTTTCCAAATAAGTAACCAAACAGCATATGATGCGAACCTCAATTGACATGCTTTAAGACCCAACAAATAATATTGAAATACTTGCCCAAGAAAGCTAAAATTTAGATTTTGATAGAAACCTCGACCTAGAGTTTATAAATGAAATGCAAACTAGAGGTATAAGTTACAGACCTCGACCCAATGATTATAATTGAATCACGAATTGAAGGTATAAAATTTGAACGCCACAAGGAAGAATTTCTAATAAGTTCGCGGTTTTTGAAGAACTAAAAGAATAAGCAAAGCCTCACTTTTTATTTATTTATTTTTATTTAGTAATCCTCTATTACAATGAGTACATGCTATTTATAAGACATGACTAAAAATAGAAATTATAAAAAATGTACTAAATAATAAAAATCTAAATAAAAGTTGATTTAGTCTGAAATTAGCTGCTCCAAAATAGGAAAATAGCTAAAAAAACGTTCTAAATAATAGAAGCCTAAAATTAAGGTAGATTTGGTATGAAATTAGCAGTTCCAAAATAGGGAAAATATCTATTAATTGATATGAAAATGGAAAGTCAATCAGCCATTAATCCACACCATAAATTATGCCAAATTAGGCCAGATCAACCCTTAATAGCTTGAATTAAATTTATTACGCCTTCATCTTTCTTTGGGCCAAGCTTGGAATATCCTATGTTAGAATCAGCCTAAATCTCTTGAACCATCCTATTAAGTGCTTATTTGATCTTCTTAGATCTTGTTCTAGTAATAAGCCCAACTGGAACATGTAATGGATCCTTTAATGCTTGTTGATTCTCATCATTCCCCCACTCTTCAAAAGGATTCATCCTCGAATCGTCACTTACATCAAAAGGAGAAAGATCGAAAACATTAAATGTAGCACTAATGTTATATTCACTTGGAAGATCCAACTTGTATGCATTATCATCGATTCTCTCAAGGACTTGAAATAAACCATTCCCCTAGGATGTAGCTTGGACTGCCTATGGGCTAGAAATCTTTCTTTTCTCATATGCACCCAAACCTAATCACTCAGTTCAAAGAGGATTCATCGACGACCCATGTTGGCTTTGGTCGCATATTGCTCATTTTTTTTTTCTATATGTTGCCATACACTTTCATGGAGTTTCTTCACCATCTCAGCCTTGTTTTGACCATCTAAGGCTGCGTTTGTTTCAACTGAAAATCACTTTTGAAAATTGTTTTCCGTAAAATTGGCTGTTTGGTTGGCTTGGAAAATTCGATCAAACTGAAAATGTTTTCAGTTTGACCGGAAAATTGGCATGAAACGACTGAAAATGAATTCAGTCCAAATTTTCACTTCAAACTAAGAAAAAGCACGTGAGACAGAACGAGAGAGAACACGAAGAGAGGGAGACAGAACGAAGAGAGAGCACGACGAAGAGAGAGAGAGCACGATGAAGAGAGAGAGAGAGAGAGAGAGAGAGCACGACGATCGTCGCGCCGCCTCGCTATCACGAGGCGGAGATCGCGAGTCGCGATCTCGCGACGCGATCGCGAGGCGGCGATTGCAATCTCGCGATTGCGATCGCGATCTCGGCGCGACACCTGGCGATCGTCGCGTCGCCTTGCAATTGCGCCGCGACGCCTTGCGATCGCGGCACGTCGCCTCGCGATCGTGGCGCGTCGCCTCGCGATCTGGCCGGTGCGACGCCTGGCGATCGCGCCGCGACGCCTAGCGATCTGGCCGGCGCAACGCCTCGCGATCTGGCCGGCGCGATTTGACCTCCCTCTCTCAGTGTTAACCGAATGGATTGTTGGATGTTTTGATTTTTGCTTGTTTAAAAGTTGATGATTGTAATTTTGTGTTATAAAATTTGTTTGGAACGTGAGAAAATGGCTGAGAAAATGTGAGAAATCAATGAAAATTTTACATTTTCAGAATGTTACCAAACACTTGAAAATATTTTCCAAAGTATTTTCTAAAATGCTACCAAACACCTAAACATATTTTCCTTTCCAGAAAATATATTCCCGAAAATATTTTCTTTTCCTGAAAATGGTTTCCGTTGAGCCAAACTAAACCAGTTATTTCATTGACTGGTAAATGCAGCAAATCCAAAGGAGTTAGTGGATTAAAACCATAAACAATCTCAAATAGTGAAAACTTAGTAGTAGAATAAACACTACTATTATATGCAAACTCAATGAATGGCAAACAATCCTCCTAATTTTTCAAGTTCTTCTAAATTATAGTACACAACAAAGCAGATAAATGTCTATTCACTATCTCAGTTTGTCCATCCGTTTGGGGGTGACAAGAATATATATATATTTTTTACAAAATAAAATTTCTACTCTAGCCTAATCTAAGTGTATATGTGTGTGAAGCTTCCTACAGGAGACTTGAACCCCGAACTTTATCCTCTACACTCCACAAGCATTTATACTTGTAGAGTGGCCACCGCATCAAAAGGGAGCGGTGGTGGGATGACAAGTAGTTGAAAAAAACAGTTTAGTTCTCAACTTTCCCCACAAGACTTTCCAAAAATAGCTAAGAAACTTAACATCACGATCAGACACAATACTCCTAGGAACACCATGGAGCCGTACTATCTTTCTAAAGAACAAATCAGCGATATGGGTTGCATCATCAGTTTTATGACAAGATATAAAATGTGTCATCTTTGAAAACCTATAAAGAGCCACAAAAATCGAATCCCTACCTTTCCTTGACCTAGGCAAACCTAAAACAAAATCCATAGAAATATCAACTCAAGGTACACAAGGTACGAGCAGAGGAGTGTATAATCCATGCGGTAAGACGCGGATTTGGCTTGCCTATAGGTAATGCATCTAGCATAAGCTCTCTTTACATCAAATTTCATCTTTGGCAAAAAAAAATGTTCATGTAACACATCTAAAGTCTTCTTTACACCAAAATGACCCATTAAACCACCTTCATTTGCTTCACACACAAGCAACTCACGCATAGAACTATTAGCCACGCATAGAATTGTCAGCCACACAAAGTCTATTCTCTCTAAACAAGTACCCCATCTAGTCTATAGAATTTACCAAATGCTACCTTCTCACATGCTTCATACACACTAGCAGAGTCGTCATTATTAGCATACAAATCTTTAACATATTCAAATCCCAATAACTTTGCATTTAAAGCAGAGACAATGGCATACCTTCTTGATAATGCATCAACCATAATATTTTCCTTACCTTGTTTTTATTTGATTACATAAGGGAAGGTCTCAATGAATTCCACCCACTTGGCATGTCTTCTATTTAACTTACCTTGTCCTTTCAAGTGCTTCAAGGACTCATGGTTGATATGTATGACAAATTTTTTCGGCCAAAGGTAATATTGCCATGTCTTCAATGCTCTCACCAGTGCATAAAGCTCCTGTCATATGTTAAGTAGTTCAAAGCTGTCCCATTTAGCTTTCACTAAAATAGGCTACTGGCTACTTCTTTTGCATCAGAATAGCTTCAATACCTATTCCTGAGACATCACACTCAATCTCAAAAATTTAGAAAAATCAGGTAATGCTAATAAAGGAGCACCACAAAACCTTTCTTTAATTTCAATAAATGCACGATCTTGCTCACTACCCTATTTAAAACCCACCGATTTTTTAACAACTTTGTCCATGCAAAATGAACATTTCTTTAAATTGGCATATAGTTTTTTTTTTCTCAAAACAAGCACACAATGCAAATGATTGAAATGCTCATCTATGTTCTTGCCATACACAAAAATATTATCAAAATAGATCATAATAAATCTGCTTATAAATGCACGCAATGAACGATTCATTAACCTCATGAATGTACTTAGTGCATTAATTAGACCAAAAGGCATTACCAACCACTCATACAATCCATATTTAGTTTTAAATGTAGTTTTCCATTCATCACCCTCTTTCATCCTAATTTCATAATACCCACTTTTCAAATCAATTTTTGTGAAAATACATGATCCATGCAATTCATCCAACATGTCATCTAGCCTAGGGATGAGATGTCTATACTTTACCGTAATGTTGTTGATAGCCTTACAATCAACACACATTCTCCAAGTTCCGTCCTTCTTAGGCACCAGTAGCACCAGCACTGCGCATGGACTCATGCTCTCTCTCAAATGTCCTTTGGTTAACAACTCTTCAACTTGCCTTTAAAAGTTCATTTGTCTCCTCCAGATTACTCCTATAGGCTGGTCGGTTAGGAATTGTCGCACCTAGCACAAAATCAATTTGATACTCTATTCCTTTAATAGGTGACAATTCGCTAGGCATATCATTAGGAAACACATCTTCATATTCCTGCAACAAAGAAACGACAACATTAGGCAAAGATTCGTCAAGTTCATTATTATTGCAAAGATTCATCAAGTTCGTTAGTATTAAAACATGCCTCTTTGTATACGATTACAAATATAGGATGGTTTGTATAAAAAGTACTCTCGACATCCCTCACCTTAGCATAAAAACTCGTTTTTTTTTTTTTTTTTTTTTTTTTTTTTTCTGTTCACTCTCTTTCTCATCATCTTTTTTTGAACTCTCAATCTCACAATTTTTTTTTCAAGTCATTATCCCTTTTTAATTTCATTTGATTTTCATACACTTGTCTTGGAGTCAACGATACGAAAGTAATGGTTTTATTATCTCTTACAAAAGAATGCCTATTCTTGAACCCGTCATGATTGACCTTCTTATCAAACTGCCATGACCTGCCCAGTAATATATGACCCGCATGCATTGGAACAACATCACAAAGTACTTTATCCTTGTACCTCCCAATGGAAAAAGAAACCAGTTCTTGCTTATTTACCTTAACTTCTCCACAATCATTCAACCACTGCAACTTATATGATCTAGGGTATTTCAAGAGAGGTAAATTCAATTTTTCAAATAAAATAGTGCTAGCCACATTAGTACAACTCTTCCCATTAATGATCATACTACATACCTTATTGTTGATGTGGCATCTAGTATGAAAAATATTCTCAATTTGTTGTTCCATGTCATCCTTTTTGACTTGGGCACTTAAAGCATGCCTAGCCTCAAGTGACTAACCCTCCACATTATCCTCACAAGCATCCTCAAGTAATGGAATCTGGTCATCATCTCCCTCGCTTTCAGTTTCCACCTCTCCATCAACACGTGCGATCATGATCCTCTTACTTGGGTATTGTGAAGCTATATGACCTACTCAAACAACAAAGATACTTAATATCATGATTACGAGTTTGAGATTTGTTTTTACCTTTGTTGACACTGGGAGCTTCATCTTTCCTTTTTGGTAGTTCAGTTTTGGACTTAAAAACAACCCTTTCGTCTTTCCTCCCATTCGTCCTCCATGAAGCAAAGGTGCCCGAATTTTAAAATGACTGAGTTCCTTTCCTTTTAAGCTATCGTTCCACCTTTATTGTCATGTGCACGATGTCCTCCAACTCCACGTGGTGCTGCATGTTGACGAAACTTGTTAACAATAATTGTTAGATTAACAAACGTTGTCAAATTATGTTCAACAAATGTTGTCAAATTATGTTTAACAAACGTTGTCAAATTATGTTTAACAAACATCGTCAAATTATGTTTAACCAACGTCGTCAAATTATGTTTAAAAAATATTGTTAAGTTATGTTTAACCAATCGTCAAATTTGTCAAACATAATTTCACCCATAGACCTTTTTTGGCATATGAGTTTTATTGATGTGAGTAGTGCCGATTCAAGATTATGTATCTCTTAATTACAGTCTCTTGTTTCAAGGGAAGACCCTTTGATTCCAACCACATCATCTCTATACATAAATTTATTTTTTTTTATGTTTGAGAGGACATGTGTTTTTATTTATTTGTGGTTACACCTAATAATTTGATTAGGTTGCCTACGTACCCTTGGCAGGGATCAAGCCACTTCGTAGTTCTTAATTTGAGATCTTAGGTTTAAAGTCTCAAATATGGTTTTGTCCAATTTTAAATGATGGATCTTTAAGTCAATACTTGATATTTAATTAAGTATTGACATGATTTTTGAATTTGGGTGAGATAATTGATTTTAATCTCAAGGATAAGTTATGGACCATGTTTTTATGGAAATTGAACCAAGGATTCTATCTTCGAGAAATTAAATGTCCAAGCAGTTGCTTCTTTGTAGGAATTTTAATGACATTTTGATTGAAATTCCCAAATTTAATTAAGGGAAAGAAAACTCCTTTGAAGCAATTTAATCATTGTGAACATATTTGGAATCGGAAAATTTCCTTAAATCAATTTTTATGGTCATTTTATTTTAGGAATTATTAACTCTAATTTTGATTAAGGAATTAATAATCCTAAAGAATTTTTCATGATTAATATGGTGGAGTTAAGGACTCCACTAAAAAAATTAGAGTTAAGGATTCCATGAATTTAAAAGAGTCAAGGACTCAATTGATGGGGTAGAGTCAAGGACTTCATTATTTTTGTAGAGTCAAGAACTCCATTGATAGGGTAGAGTTAAGGACACCATAATTTTTATAGAGTTAAGGACTCCATTGATGGGGTAGAGTCAAAGACTCTATTAGTTTAGTAGAATGAAGGAATCTAATTAAAGAAGATATTACACCACAACTTTGAGAGAATTTTTATTTGGTAATGTTCAAATAGGAGTTACGAGTCAATGACTTGTATTTAAAGCTTCATGCATGGAGTTAGGAACTCCTCACGAAACTTGATCCTATTTGCATTACTAAGCAAAAATTCATATTTGAGAAAGAGAAAGAGAGAGATTTAGAGAAGATATGGACTTTTATAATCTCACATATAAACCTATGCTATTCCTCCTTTGCTTGATGTTACTCTCTCTCTCTCTCTCTCTCTCTCTCTCTCTCTCTCTCTCTCTATGTCTTTGCCGTGCATGCACTTGCTTTCTTTTCTGTGTATCTGCCTTCTTTCTTTCTTTTTTATTTTTTTATTTTTTTTTACGTGTTCCTCTCTAATTTATAGAGAAAGTGAGAAGCAGTTTTCCCCTATTTTTTTTCCTTAACTGATCAATTCATGAGCCAAAACTACAAAGAAAGTGCTGCACTAGCTTTTAGTATAGCTGTGGCTAAATTTCAGGTGCAATGCTTTTTGGGAACTGCTTGAGTGGTGCGTGTGCCAAGAAGTTACCCAGCCACACGTCCCACTTTCATCTTATTATCTTTTTTTTTTTTTTTTTTTAATAAGGATGTGACATTGTGGCAGTAAGTTTACTACCACTCCACCTCCTTTCTCACATGATGTGAGTGTAGGCTTTTGTGTTATATTATTTTTTTCCTTTTTTTTTTTTAAGCCATCAATTTGACAAGACTTATCCTCACCTCTTTTGCACGTGAGTGTGAGGTTATATATCATCTTTCTTTTTTTTATTTTTTTTTATTTTTTTTTTATTTTTAAAAACTATGGACTTTGTTAATTTTGGAGAGGGTATTTTATTTTTAGTCCCAAAAACTTGTCCAAAATTTATATTCTTTCATAAATCTTGCTTGAACATTTTTTTTTATATAAACACATTTTGCTTTTAAATTTCATATTTCAACACTGCAAATCCACCATGTTGGCAATGTCCCGATTCAGCCCATTCAGAAACCTTACCATGGTAGCTTCTCTATCCTCCTCTACATTCGCTCGAATCATGGCAATCTCCATCTCCTTGTAGTAGTCATCCACGCTCCTATATCCTTGAGTAAGACTTTGTAATTTCTGATACAGGTCCTTATAGTAGTGACTAGGGACAAACCGCCTCCTCATGCTGGCCTTCATTTCCTCCCAAGTCTTAAGAGATCTCTCATGGTTTCTCCTTCTGTTCATCACAAGTTAATCCCACCATATAATAGCATAGTCAGTAAACTCAATGACAATGAGTTTTACCTTTTTCTCCTCAGAGTAGTTGTGGCACTCAAAGATTAACTCCACCTTCTTCTCCCACTCCAAGTACACTTCTGGATTGTTTTTCCCTTGGAACGACGATATCTTTATTTTGATGTTTCCTAGGTTTCTGTTAGTCCCATCTTGCCAGCTTGGATCTCTTCGGAAACCTCTACCACACCTTTCTCCCTTTGGCACAAACCTGCTCTTATTGTTCAGCGAAACTTGATCCTTTTCATCATATAACTCATCCTCGTGGTCGTCATCAGAATCATCCACGCGGGCACGCCTTTCCTTCCTTCTAGCATTAGAGACTCTTTGGGGACGCTCCTCACGCAAAGTAGTAATAATCGCATCTTGCCTATCCATTTGATCCCGAATCTCATTAAACACTAGATCATGTGTTCAAATTGTTGTTGCATAGCCTACAACATGATGAATGATTCCTCCCTTCCTTCTCTGTTTGGTGCTTCTCCCCTAGAACACATACTTGGAAACTATAGAGAAATGTTAAAAATAATTCCTCACAACACTCCTTCACGTGTTTCACTCAAATTATGTCACTCACACTCATGTCTCACTCTTATATTGGCTTTTTTCCGATATTAATCTCACACTCTCTTGCCTTTTTCCACTCGTAGCTTCCCCTTTTATTAAACTGATAAACTTTATCAATAAATTCAACTTGCAGTATTTAAACTAATACTGACGGCAAGAAAATATTACCGAAATAATAAATCAGAGGAAGAGGACAAAGGAAACAAAATTTTGGTTTGAGAAAACTGAAACTACAAAAAATATATATATTTTCTGTTTTATATATTTTTTCTGAAGTCTCTTTTTTTTTGTTCATTTTTTTTATGGTTTTTTTTTTTGTTTTTTGTTTTTTTTTTTTTGACCTTGGTGCATGATTTTAACCTAACACACATCACAAAAGGAACAAGATAGGTTGATAATGAGAAGCAAAAAATAAAGGGATAGAAAAACTGATTTTAGAACCTGTGCTCTAATACAAATGATGCGAACCTCAATCGATACGCTTTGAGACTCAACAAATAATATTGGAATACTTGCCCATGAAAGCTAAAATTCAAATTTTGATAGAAACTCCGACCCAACGTTTATAAATGAAACGCAAATCAAAGGTATAAGTTACAAACCTTGATCCAATGATTATAACTAAATCACGAACCGAAGGTATAAAATTTAAATGCCACAAGGAAGAATCCCTAGTAAGTTCACAGTTTTTGAAGAACCAAAAGAAGAAGCAAACCCTCACTTTTTTTGATTTTTATTCAATAATCCTCTATATATAAGACATGACTGAAAATCGAAATTATAAAAAACGTACAAAATAATAAAAGCCCATATAGAAGTTGATTTGGTCTGAAATTAGCTGCTCCAAAATTGGAAAATAGCTAAAAAAAACGTTCTAAATAATAGAAGCCTAAAATTAAGGTAGATTTGGTATGAAATTGGCAGCTCCAAATAGGAAAAATATCTATTAATTCATATGGAGATGGAAAGTCAATCAGTCATTAATCCACACTATAAATCACGTTCAATTAAGCCAGATTAGCCCTCAATAGCTTGGATTAAATTTATTACGTCTTCATTTTCCTTTGGGCCAAGCTTGGAATGTCCTATGTTAGAATCAATCCAAATCTCTTGAATCAGCCCATTAAGTGCTTCTTCGATCTTCTTAAATCTTGCTCTAGTAATAGGCCCAACTGGAACATGCAATAGATCCTTTAATGCTTGTTGATTCTCATTAGCATAAAACAAATTGCTTTTAGTTGAAAAAAATTTTCCTCAAAACAAACTCAACCTTAAGTTTGTAATATTTGATTTAGGCTGTGAAATAAACTCTCTCCATTTTAAGTAAAATGGAGAGAATACTTTTTTGTTATTAAACATTACAAATTTTACAACTTGTTGAAATAGTAAATTGTGATTGTGGCAACATCACTCTCACAGGAACATGCCATCCCAGTAATTACAACTGTTAATATGATCTATTATCAACGTTACTTTTATTGTACATCAATTGCAATAAGTCATCTCAGCAATTTTGTAAATGCAGTGAATTTGTTGTGTCGACTTATTGTTGTAGAAAGTTGGCTGGGCTTCAATCATGACTGAGGTGGAAGAAATAACATCCTACTACACAAACCACAGCCATAAATTGAATGAGAGGCTATCAATGATCTCATCCTCACCCATATTATCTTTCCCCTCCACTCCACCTCATCATTTTAAAACACACATTTGCCACTAGACCTGCTGCTGCTGCTGCTAGCAATCCATGGCTTCTTCTGCTACTCTCTCTGTGGCTAAGCCATCTCTCAAGGTCTCTTTAGTTACACTCTCTATTGTTGTTAATTCCTCTTCTTGGGAAAGCTTTGGTGCCTTTTACATTAGCATTGTTTTATGCAATGTTTTGTAATATTCGCGCGCACTGACATATATAAATTAGTTTCTTTCTTTGTTCAGGTCCACAGTCAGGGGTTCTCTGAATTCTCTGGCCTTCGCAGTTCATCAGCTTCTCTTCCATTTGCTCGCAAGTCCTCCGAAGACTTGTTCTCTGTTATTGCCTTCCAGACCTCTGCTGTGAGTTTCATTTCCCCTCTCATTTGCCTTCCTTATTTACCAGTTAGGACTACAAGTGCTTGATATAGTGTGAAATTCTTGCTTAAAGGTCACAGCTGTAAGCCTGTAACTATAAGTCAACTAATGCTTACTTCAAAAGATTACATAAAGGAGTTGTTGAGCTCACATCTCACCATAGGAAGTGGCTTGTACGTAATTACATTACAAGTACTAATTTTTAACACTAACAAACAGTATACAGTATCTACTATGATAATTAGGATAACCCACTTGATGTTTTTCAATTGATAATTAGTATAACCCACTTGATAATTAGTATACAGTACGTAGTTGTTTACTTTGACTCTGCATCAATTTCTCATGGTATTTGCTGAGGCAACCAGAACGAAGTTTTTCAGATAAATGATTTAGACAACATCAGACTTGTTAATTTTGGATTTCACGATCATGTATAGTACATTTTCAAAGATAAATTCTTGTGCTATTCGTACAATTTCAATGTTACATTCCACTGTACAATTTCATTGTGCATGAAGCATGAATTTCCATAATGGAATTACCAAAAATGGGAGTTTAAGTCAAGTTTCCTTGCATCTAATTGATCATTGCAATATACTCTGTACATATATAAAGATTAATTAATTACCTCTGGGCGCCCAAGCTGCCAAGCTAGTTGAAGTTTTCAAAATATTGAGTATACTGGCAATTTGGCATTGTTATAGGTTGGTGGGAATGGCGGTTACATGAGAGGAGTAGTGGAAGCAAAGCTGAAGGTAGCAATCAATGGGTTTGGGAGAATCGGAAGGAATTTCCTGAGATGTTGGCACGGCAGGAAGGACTCGCCATTGGATGTCATCGCCATCAATGACACAGGAGGTGTCAAGCAGGCCTCCCATCTTCTCAAGTACGACTCCACCCTTGGCATCTTTGATGCAGATGTCAAGCCCTCCGGTGACAAGGCTATCTCAGTTGATGGAAAGATCATCAAGGTCGTCTCTAACCGTAACCCCGCCAACCTCCCCTGGAAGTAATAATTTAACTCACTCAATTTCAACTTATATTCATAAGTTTATACTACAAATATAAAGATGCATTCAGCGTTATATCATTTAAATTTATAAATAAAATATCAGCATGTACACTGCTTAGATACAATAAAAAAATTAAATCTGAATAGAGAAATAGACTCCTTATATTTCACTTGAAAATAGAGAGTATCCTAGTCTATGTGACACATACATGAAACAAAAAAGAAGTGAGCAAAAATGGATGGCTTGTGCAGGGACTTGGAAATAGACCTGGTGATAGAAGGGACTGGAGTGTTTGTGGACAGGGAAGGTGCTGGAAAGCATTTACAGGCAGGGGCTAAGAAGGTGCTCATCACTGCTCCTGGGAAAGGTGATATACCCACCTACGTGGTTGGTGTTAATGCTGACGCTTACAACCATGCCGAGGCCATCATCAGCAATGCCTCTTGTACCACCAATTGCCTTGCTCCCTTTGTTAAGGTCCTCGACCAAAAATTTGGTAACTTAGCTCTCTCTCCTGCCTTTCTCTGCATCCTGCCTTGCCTTGTACCGCCCAACCATTTTGTCTGCAAATGCTTCCATGATTTTTCTGCATTTAGATTGCTTCCTCAGTGTTCCATGATTTTGTTTGTTTTTCATACTTAACCAATTAGCTCTGTTAAGGACTGTTTAGGTGCCTTAACAATGATGGTTTGTCCCAGTCCCATCCATTATCTTAGTATTTTCATTAAATTATATTTGCCAAACCACAAACCTCTCCCAACTTTTCAGCCTACATTTTACTAGTAGAAAAGAACTTGATTTTCTGGTTATAAAATCTAAACGCCATCATTTGTGTCCCTACTCCCTACCAATTGGTCATGTAATTGAAAATATTCTCACTTCGGTTTATTCACCTTTTCAATATCCTAGTTAATCTTCTGATTTGCATCTTTGTGGCCTAGAAGCAGGGCTCATACCTAACCCCATCACCTTTTTTTGCTGTTAAATAATGCAGCTCTAATCATGCAGGAATATATAGTATCTCGTTACCGGGTTTGATGATATTGATCTATGATTATCTCTGAGATTGCATCGTCTGTTAGTTTACACAAGCTTGTAATTTAACTTCCAAGAATTTCTAACCATTCAGTGAGTGTATTATTAACCTGTCGTTGTTCCATTTTGTATGATATGTCTCTCTTGGCTTGGAATTTGGCATAATCCTGCAATAGTTTTTCATTTACAAGGGATTAACAATTAAGTTAACATAAAAAACATGACTATATTTCCCCCGCTCTGTTCTAATAAAGATTATGCTGGACAAGTTTTCCTTAGGTTTTTCTAACCAAACTTTATAATTGTGAATTGTCATTGATACTTCTCTCATCCTCTAGCATGGTTATATGGCATGTCCATAACGTGGATATATGAAATATCATATTCATATGTTAGGCATCATCAAGGGTACCATGACAACCACACATTCCTACACTGGAGACCAGAGACTTCTTGATGCAAGTCACCGTGACCTTCGTCGTGCACGTGCTGCAGCTCTCAACATAGTCCCAACTTCCACAGGTGCTGCAAAAGCTGTAGCCCTTGTTCTCCCTTCTCTAAAAGGGAAGCTGAATGGCATTGCCCTCCGTGTGCCCACGCCTAATGTCTCAGTTGTGGACCTTGTTGTTCAAGTGTCAAAGAAGACCTTTGCAGAAGAGGTCAATGCAGCTTTCAGGGAGAGTGCTGACACAGAGCTCAAAGGTATCCTATCTGTATGTGATGAGCCTCTTGTGTCTGTTGACTTCAGGTGCACTGATGTTTCATCAACTGTTGACTCTTCACTAACATTGGTTATGGGAGATGACATGGTGAAGGTGATTGCTTGGTATGACAATGAGTGGGGTTATTCACAGAGGGTAGTTGATCTTGCTGACATTGTTGCCAACAACTGGAAGTGATCTTCAATATCCTGCTGTTAATGAACTTCTTTCCCAGTTTAATTTCTTGTAGATTTCTGTTTTTGATGATATGTAATCAGATTTGAACCTTGGTATCTGTATTTCAGAAGTTAAGATACTTGAGCGGTAATTTGTGAAATCTAACGCGGCCAAAGATTAAAGAAAGAAAGGCTGAAGTTTGTCAAAGGAGCAAAGCTTTCAGGCTTAGATTGCAAATTCTCCCGGGTCCAATTCGCTAATAGTTCGTCTTCGTTCTCTTTTTCCACTGGCATAGTAAACAAATGCCATCTCAGTATATTTTACAATGAAAATAAGAATGATTTTGGGTGAAGTTTATTTAAACCCCAAAAAAGTCCAAAATTCATCCAAACACACGTTGAGTTTCCACTGTGGCTATAATATAAATGAACTAAGCTGATTATGAACAACTCGAGCTTGACTTGGTAAAATACTTGTTTATGTTCGTTTGTTTAGAAAACAAGCCATGTTCAAGCCTTAAGTTTAGCCTTGATTCTTAGACAAACCAAACTCAAACATAAAAATGTGTTTATGAACAAGGTTGTGAGCATGCGAGCTCGATTCAACTATACATAATATAATATTTTTATATGTATGCTTATAAAAATATATCTATATAGACTTGATATTTAATTGTATAAGTTTGTCAATAATTTCATATGATATTAGATTATTATTTGTAATTTATTGATGATATAGATAATCTAATTGTAGGAAAAATTCATAAAATTATGACCAGGTAAAATATTTTATTCATAATTTCACAATATATAAGAAAAGAACAAGTTAATTAAGTAACTCGTAAATAAGTTCAAGATTGCTCGATAAGAAAATGAGTCAAGCTTAAACATAAAATCTTGTTTGGAAATGAGTTTGGGCTCAGCTCCTTGACAGCCCTAGACTTTCAACTAAAATCTTTTGATGCCTAATGGGTGTGAGGCTTATAGTCCACAAAATTCTTCACTTCACCGATTAATTCACGCTTTACATCCCACCTCTTCCTACTACATGGATTAGGTGCATGAGTCATGACAAGTATTTTAGCTATATTACAAAATTGGGTCATACCCATGTTCCTCTTGCATTGCCATTTAGGCTAAAGCCTATGTTTTCTCCTCAATGGATTAAGGCTCATGGCTCATTCTACTGTTCTCATCTCTCACCGAATGATGCTTCCCAATAAAACCACATATTTACATAAAATGGGTTTGGAGGGAAAATGCTCAATTACATGCCAATTCAATTATTTGGGCTATTAAACCATAAGATCTTTAAGTCCACATATTTCTTGAAGGCCCGAGCCTTTACGCATCCATGTATCAAAGCTCATCCTATTAGAAGACAAAACATGGATTGGGCAAGTGAGAAATTCAAAAAATCTTATACATCCCACTAAAAAGTTATGTCTGTCAACTCATGTTTATATACATCTTGTTTTGCAACCTACGTTTGATCTTATTCTAAGGGTGATTATAAAAAAAAAAAAAAAAAGAAAGAAAGATCTTATTCTAAGGGTGAAATTATCATTTTATAACAAAATGGTGGGGTTACAAACGAGCCTAGTTTTGTCGAGTTGTGAGTAAGGGAGCCAATATCGTTCCGGAGGCCGTTTTGGTTTGGTTATCGGAACGAAATATTTCATTTTCGGGATTACCGCTATTTTATATAATAATGATAATAATAATAATAATAATAATAATAATAATAATAATAATAATCTTTCTCTTAGAGCCTATACCTTCTATGTTCTTTAGGACTTAAAGAATTTGTTAATACATTTAAAGAGTAGTTAAATTTCTATTTATGACCCATGTAATAAGTTAAACTAAACTCCATGTCACTAGAAGTTGACACTTGCCGCAATTGACTAAATAAAAAATAAAAAGTAATTGAAAGAGCAAAATAAGCAAGAGATAAGAACCAAGGAGAGTCACGTGGCTTTGGGAAAAGCAAATAAAATAGGAGGCTTTTATGCTTTTGGCGGAGAAACCAAGAGAAATAGGTACAGCAGTACAGCTTATACATCCCAATTTTAAAACATTCAAGTAGAGAAAGCTTCTAAAAAAAGTAGAGAAATAATTTCAACAAGCAGAGCAAACGAAGCAAGGAGAGAGCAAATGAAGAAGGGAGCAATTACAATAGCTAAAAAAAAGATCTAAGTGGCTAAAACGAAGAAGAAGATGATGTTGTTGATGATCTAGCAAGTTGATGCTTCAATGAGGGTCACTAGTCGCTTTAAGTTGTTGTAAGTATAGTTTTTCAAAAAAACCCAGTTATATTTGTACCGGTTCGGAATGAAAATATCGCCGAAAAGCTCTGAAATTTGCCGGAATAGTTGAAACAAGTCGATACACCCCAATATTTTGGGCGGTACGATTCAGCCTTGTTTCTGTACTAGTTCAAGCGCCGGAACAAAATATTCCGGCAGTACTAGCCGGTACGGTAAGAAATCGTCTTCCTTTGTTGTGAGTGTTCAAGCTTAGCTCAACTAGGAATGTAGAATGTTCAAGTTTGGTTTAAGCTCAAACCAAGCCTATAAATGATGTTTGAGTTGAGCTTGTTAAAAGGTCTAAAAGCTTGAGTTTGACTTGGTTTGACTCGATTTGATTTATTAGTCAAGCCAAGTTCAAGCTCAATATCAAGCTTTTGAGATTGAGATCCAACACAACTATATTATCAAGCCCATATCAAGCTTATTATCAAGCCTATTTAGTTTGCTTAAGTAATCCCAACTCCCAATTACTTAAAGTATTAGTAAGATATGAGTTTAATTGTCAAGATTATCACCAAGCTTATAAACAAGTAAAACTCAGTTTGTTTTGTATTCAGCCCTAATGTTCATGAGCTTGTTCATTAACAATTTTATTTACTTAGGCTTGGCTCTTTTATCAAACAAGTCTAAAACTAAGGTTCACGTTTGAGAAACAAACTAACTGTTAAACACACACACACACACACACACACACACTTAATTACACTTTCTCATCAAACTCAAAACACATTACTTAACCCAAAGTACCACTACAAAAGGGGCAAACTAAGGTTCAAGCTTGGCTTGTTTATAAACAGATAAACATAAATGAGCTTTTTATTGAACAAAAGCCTAGTTATTTATGAATAACTTGGTTTATTTTACAACCCTACAGCAGGGAAACCCCATCATTGTAACAGTTGAATAATTACAAGCATAATTTAAAACAAATCTAGAAGGCCTAACTATCAAAATGAAATGTTATATGCTTAAAACCATCGAATTGTAAGATTAATCCAATTCAAGAATTTAATGGTAATCCCAACTCCCAATTACTTAAAGTATTAGTAAGAAATGAGTCTATTTGTCAAGATTATCACCAAGCTCATAAGCAAGTAAAAACTCAGTTTGTTTTGTATTGAGTAGGGGTGTGCGCGGTTCGGTAGAGGCGGTTTTTTTCCAAATTTATTACCGAACTGATAGAGATCGGTTTTTTCATAATTAGAACCGATGCACACCAATTAGGGTCGGTTTTTCGACCTATAGCGGTGCGGTTTTTGCGGTGCGGTTTAGTCGGTTTGAAATATTAAAAAAAAAAAAACTGAAAGTTGAAACCATTGTCTGAAAGTTGAAACTGTCTGCACAACCCAAATAAAACCACAAATTCAGCTAATTAAGTGGGTCATTTTAATTTTTAACATTTCTTTGCTGGGTGAGTCTATTACACACTATTAACACTTAATATCTATTAGACACTTAATAATTAATATTTGTTGGGTTAACTCAATTAGACATTTTGGGCGGTTGTGCCAACAATGTGTTTTCTCATAAAAGTTAATATACAAAGCTTGTAGCCCAACACCCAACAACGTGATATTTGTTATTTCTTAAGTAAAATAACAAGAAGTGAAGAAAAAGTGAAACACAAACCCAGGAGTCGCAGGACAACAAGAAAGTAGAAACACAAAGGTACAAACATGACAAACCGAGGCGAGAGGCGAGACAAACCCAGGACAACAAGATGGCTTACCGGTGAGTGGCGCCTGTCTGCGGTGAGCCGGTGCGAGCTCAGACACGAGGCGACGAGGCAACAGCAGCAGCAGTCCGGCGAAAGGAGAGAGGCGAGAGCAAAAGAGAGAGTTAAGTCTTATGAGAGAGACATAGAGAGTATTTATAGTGAGGCTGTGAGGGAAATCTGAAAACCTAGATCCATCCAAGTCAACCAAACGGTGCGTTTTGCGTCCCAACACGATGTCGTTTTAGTAAAAAAATTAAAATCTTCACTCAGTAAAACAACGCCGTGTATCCAAAGGTTGAAAAACTAATGTATGAGATGCATATATCGGTTCGGTTCAGTGCCTCATCGGTGAGGGATTTCAGCTTCGACGATTGCACCGCACCGGCGTCGGATGTCCCTTTGCGTTCTGATAGCCGGCGTCGGCCCCGTCGGTCGGTTGCAGATGCGGTGTGGGAAGGTCGGCGCTGGTCGGGAAGGTCGGCTCCGGTTTCCTTTTGCACAGTCCTAGTATTGAGCCCTAATGTTTATGAGTTTGTTCATTAACAATTTTATTTACTTGGGCTTGGCTCTTTTATTAAACAAGTCTGAAACTAAGGTTCAAGTTTGAGAAACAAACTAATTGTTAAACACACACACACACACAATTACACTCTCTCACCAAGTTCAAACACATTATTTAACCCAAAGTATCACTACAAAAGGGCCTAACTAAGATTCAAGTTTGGCTTGTTTATAAACATATATACAAGAATGAGCTTTTCATTGAGCTAAAGCCTAGTTATTTATGAATACCTTGGTTTATTTATAGCCCTACAAAAGGGAAAACCCATCATTTTAATAGTTGAATAATTACAAGCATAATTTAAAACAAATATAGAAGGCCTAACCATCAAAATGAAATGTTATATGCTTAAATCGAACCATCGAATTGTAAGACTAATCCAATTCAAGAATTTAATGGTAAATGTGCATTCTTGCGATTAGGTTAAATGCTTTCATGAGTGATTAATTATGATTGCTTCTTAACGAATCACTTATAATTGATTATGTGTGTGTGGGTTCTTTTTTTTTTTTTAGAGAAATGCAGCAGATAGGCCCAAGTAAGAAAGTGAGGATCCTGGGCCTGTTGCTTTATATTTCAAGGGATTGGGCTTGGTTCATCACAACTAAATGAGACTGATTTCGAACCAAGTGGTGCACATGGCATGAATCCTACAACACATACACACTAACATACAAAGAATATATGTATTGAATAACAGGGAACATCAAAGAACGAAATGATAAGAAAGAGGAAATAAAATAAAGTGTTAGGGATCCTTAAAATAATGTAAAATGCTTCATCATTATTTTAATCATGTAATACATTATGCTCATTAGGACGTGTTACAAGGTTCAAATAAGTTCAAAAATCGCAGACTTAGATGGCTCTTCAGGCCTTTAAGACTTGCAAAGTTTGAATCCCTTTGAATCTAAGTATGTGTTCTCTAGTGGTTGTTATGGGGATCCTGGACGCTGTTTTTCCCTTTCTCTTCCCTCTTTTTGAATTCTGACAGGATTTTCTCAAGTATTTTTTCTTCAATTGACTGTGTCCCAATGCCCCTTCACTGTTGGTTGCTTACCCTTTTATAGTGTCATATTAGGATTTCTGGGGTACCCTTGATTCCTTCCATTTGCTCCCCTGAGTACTAGAACCAATGTTGTGTTAGCAACATTGGTGGTTGGTCCCTTCCTCACTCTTCATTATTTTCTTCTTTTGAGGTTTTATCCTTAAAAGCCTCTAGCTAACCTTCCTGTTCTAGGGGGTCGTAGAAGGATGACCTTTGTTCTTTCCTTCAAGGCTTCTAGATTTCACTTTTTTTTAGACCCACCTTTTGGTTACTTTTTCTTTTGTCATTTTTCCTAAGTGAGTTGATTCCCTTCTGCTAGGCCGAAAGATCCCCAGCCTCCTCTCTTCATGGTTCTTCTTCCTGGGTTCCCCAAGGTACTAAACCCTTACTTATGAGTTGTTGGTTCCCAAGCCTTTCGATCCCATTTCTACATCATTGGGCGGCCAATAGGGACCTATCTGTTTTGATTCTTTGTGTTTTTTGGCATGCCTCTCTTGAATTGTCTTTATCCTAGCCTGGCCTTTGCTACTTTTTCTGAGGATCCCAAGCTCCTGGAATCCCCAAGTATCCCGAAGAAGCTTTTTTCCTGTCTCCCCAATGATTTTCTGACCTTTGTGGGTTGGACTTTTTTTCCTCCCTTTGTTTCATGAGGTCTGAAGTTTACCTATTCATGGATTTGGGTTCCTCCTTATGACACTTAATGGGTTTGGGCCTTTCCTCTCTTTCGTTTATTGAAGGCCCAAATATTTTATTTTTATAGAGTTTAATCCTTTGTGTTGTTTTAGGCCTTGGTGCCACATTGTGATCTTTTAGACCTCAACAATGTGTCATAATCTTATTGTTTAATCTTAAAACAAGAGTGCATATGAGTTGTTGGTTCCCAAGCCTTTTGATCCCATTTCTGCATCATTGGGTGGCCAATAGGGACCCATCTGTTTTGATTCTTTGTATTTCTTGGCATGCCTCCCTTGAACAGTCTTAATCCTAGCCTAGCCTTTGCTGCTTTTTCCGAGGATCTTGGGCTCCTGGGAATCCCCAGATATCCTGAACAAGCTTTTTTCCTGTCTCCCCAGTGATTTTCTGACCTTTGTGGGTTGGACTTTTTTTCTTCCCATTGTTTCATGAGGTCTGAAGTTTACCCATTCATGGATTTGGGTTCCTCCTTATGACCCTTAATGGGTTTGGGCCTTTCCTCCCTTTCCTTTATTGAAGGCCCAAATATTTTATTTTTTTAGAGTTTAATCCTTTGTGTTGTTTTAGGCCTTGGTGCAACATTGTGATCTTTTAGACCTCAACAATGTGTCATAATCTTATTTTTTTAACCTTAAAACAAGAGTGCACAGGTATGTATTGGAAAATTCTAGTTAATAATTAAGATATTTTGAATAATGGTTAATTATTTTCAAAATTAAGATAACTAATTATGATGGTGAACTAAAAGTTGGATTAACTCCAATTCGTCCATGAGAGTTGTCCAGACTAGAAAGACTATCCTAGCATAAGAAGGTCGTCCCAAGTAGGAGGACAATCCATAAACATGAAGGTCGTCTGTGAGGAAAGCTCCTGGACGATCCTAAACACTTGGAAAATTTCTAGGTGTTAGATTTATTTACAAGAGCTTGGAATCGAACCACGTGTAACCATTTTGATACATGAATAAGATCCTGGTTCATCACTATAACTTCCTACTAGGTGCTTAACTTCCAATAGCAGTTGTAGAAGATAAGATTGAACATTCTAACTTCTATAGTAGTTATGGGAGTTAAGTCTGAACCTTTGAACTTTCACAAATATTGGGGAAGTTATGAGACAAGTAACCATTCCAGACACACTATATAAGCACTCATCCTCAACAAATGAGGGTAAGTTTTTCACTACTCCAAAAAAGTTAGAATTCTTGAGTTCTAAAGGAAAAGCTAACTTAAGCATCGGAGGGTTCTTGGCCGGTTCAACCCGGTCTCCTTTGATCTTGTGTTTTTCTCTTTTCAAGCCTTCATCGCTAGTCCATTAAAGCTCGAAACATTCAGCTTACTGATTTTTTGTGCATCATCAATTGGCGTTATTTGTGGGAAGATTAATTTTGTGTTTTGCAATTTATCTTCCTTTAACAAAAGGCTACATGGTTCGGACAAGATCGATGGCCACTAGTCCAGGCCACTAGGAGAGTGGGAATGCTTCTAGTAACCCTAACTGTGATTGCCAGTCAGCCCCTATCATGCAACCATCTTCCATCCAACACATACAGTCCATAGCAGCTGTTAGGACATATGTGGTTCACTTGTTAAGAACATATGTCATTCTTTTATGTAATTGGCTAATTCTTTGACAAAACGCACTTTACTTGTAATTGGGTAAATCTAGGATATTTTTAATTCTTCAAGAAACAAGGTTTCAAGATCAAGTGTAAAACCCATACAAGTCTGTCCAAGAAACAAGTTGAGAAGTGCCTGTCAGTAAAGCTTGACAGCTGCATCTATCAAGTTTTAAGAAGCTGTTCAACCCCGAGGCTCGACAGCATCTCGACACCTCTAGCTGTCGAGGTTTAAGAAAAACAAATTTTTAGATCTGTTTTGATTCCATTCCGTGGATATGTCTTTGGGCCTTCTTTCCTCACAACCCTAGACATATAAAATGATTATTTTAAGGGCCGTAAAAGTAGACTCAAGTTGCACAAGCATTGAGCAAAGTTTGTTCAAGAAATTTGTGATTGGAGACAAAGTTTGCTCTAGTTCATCTCTTTGTGAAGAAGCTGCTGTGTTTGTGCACCGTAGGGTTTTGTAACCAAGTATCTTCTTGTTCTTCATTGTGAGGATGAACTGAAGAACTTTGTAGCCAACATCTTTTTCAAATTGGTGATTGAAGTCGCGTACTGGGATTCGCGCAATTGGTTAGTCATGTACTGAGAGCCATGCAATACAAGGAGAGATTGTCACTACAAAACAAGTCTAATTAGGTATTGGGATAAGGGTTCAACTATAGGTTGCTATAAGATGCTGAGATTCATTTACTTGTAACCGCTTGTTGTGATAATAGTGTATTATTGGGAGTGGTAACCTTAAAATCACCCGGTGGAGTTTTTGCCTTGGAGGTTTTCTCCATTCGTAAACAAATCACTGTGTCAATTTATTTTTCCACTGCACTTTAGTTTATTAGTGATTTGTTTGTGCTACCACGTGTTTGCATGTAAAATTGATTAATTAATTAAACTTGGATAATTAATCAATTAATTTATCACAAGGGGTCAATACGTTTTTGGCCTATCAAGTGGTACTAGAGCAGATACACTCTGATTAGGGTTTAATCTTTGTGTGTGATCCATTAACCCTTGTTTGTCATGGATAGAGGACAATCTCTCATTATCCCTTATTTATTTGATGGAACTAACTATGCATACTGGAAAGTACGTATGAGAGATTTTTTGCAGTTTCTAGATGAGAAGGTGTGGCAAGCTGTAGAGATTCGCTAGACCAAGCCAAAGGAAGTGTCGGCAGACTAGGATGAGGCTAAGATCAAGGCGGCAAATTTCAACAGCAATGCATTGAATGCGTTGTTCAGTGTAGTCACGAATGAGTAATTCAAGAAGATATCCTCCACTGAAACTGTAAAGGAAGCATGGATCATCCTCTAGACAACCTATGAGGGAATAAAGGCTGTCAAGGATTCGAAACTACAGAGGCTCACTACAAGCTTTGAAGAGATAAAGATGGAGGAGGATGAGTCGTTTGGTGAGTTCTATGCCAAACTCAAAGACATAGTGAACTCTGCCTTTAATCTTGGAGAAACTATTCCAAAACCTAAGATTATGAGAAAGGTGCTCAGATCTCTGCCCGAAAGATTCCATGCCAAGATCACTGCAATTGTGGAATCAAAGGATATTGACAAAATTCCTTTGACAGAGTTGGTTGGAAATCTACAGACCTATGAGTTAGGTTTGTCTAGAATTGGGAAGTTTAGCAAGAGCAGAACATGGTATTAAAGGTCAAGAGCAGTGATATTGATGAGTCTTTCGATGATGAAGATTCTAAGATGAAGTCCTATATCACCCAGCAATTTAAGAAGTTTATGAATAATGCCAATGGGAAAGGCTTCAACAAGGACCGTAGGCAATCCAGTTCTTCTTAGTTCAAGGGCCAAGACAAAGGGAAGAAGGATGCTAGGGATGGCGGTCAGTACACTATTCCTACATGACCTAAGCGTTTTGGGTGCCAAGGCTTTGGACACATGAAACAAGAGTGCCCAACGTATCTTAAGACAATTGGGAAAAGCAAGGCACTTGCTGTTATGCTAAGCGACACCGAGCTTGAAGACGATTCCGACAATGAGGATGACGGAATCTTGAATGCCTTCATGCCACAGTTAATCCTACTGAGGGGATTGTTAAAGATGTGGATGAAGAAGAGGAATTGGTGGAATCCAAGTTTGAGAAGATGGATGATCAAGATGACATTCACACAGCCTATGCTAAGTTATACAAGGTCTCAGAAAAGCATGAGAAGCTGTATAGGTTGACCACCAAGAAGCTTAGTGATGTGGAGCTTGAACGTGAAGAGCTTTCCACAAAGTTTGATGAAGCAAATCAAACTATTGGAGCACTAAGGTTTGAAAATAACTTCTTGTCTGAGAAGACTAAGAAGCTTGAGGTAGAACTATTCCAAGTCAGAGCTTAGATGAAAATGACTTCAAGCGCTAAGCTCAATGAGATGCTCAGTTTTTAGAAATATACTTAAGATCGAACAGGTTTAGGGTATGATTTTTCTTCCTCTAATATTATTTCTTCTAGTAATACTATTTTTATTCCTCCTAGCAATAATGTTGAAATTGAGAACACTAATGCTAAAACCGTTTTAGCTAGTGAGAACATAGGCAATGGTAAATCTATCTTAGGAGCACCTTTTAAGCTAAATAAGAAGGAAGCTAAAATCCCTAGGGCTAAGAAGGCCAACTCTCAAAGGCCTAAACAAAAGAAGTAGCATCTTTGTCATCACTGTGGAGTAGCTGGTCATACTCGACCAAATTGCTATAAGTAGTTAGCCACTCAAAATAGTAACAACATGTTGGCGTCGGGAAATTAGAATCAGTTTCCGTTCTCGTTTGCTCCTCTCAGAGATCTTCTCAAAGCCCTCATGTTCCTTTCAAATTTGAACGGTATCAATTCTTTCCCCTCACCGCCGGTTCAAGGGTTTGCGAAAAGGAAAGGTTTTTCCAAGGTGTGGGAGGAAAATGGCTCTAAGTGATTTAATCACTTTTTCTCTCTCTTCATCTGTTTTTGGTTTTGCATTGCTTGTGTGTTTTTGCTTTAATGTTTTAAGTCAGTCTAATTTTATGCATTGCTTTGTTTTGTTTTATATGTTTTTGGTTGTTAGTTTTTCAATTTTAGTTATTTTTTATTTTAAAAATAAAAAAAATTAAAAAATTCAGAAAAATACAAAAACAGTGTGTGTGTGTATGTGTACATCGGTTCTTGTAAACCTTAAAATGGCCATTGAAACAGAGTTTTCAAAACTTTTTATTTCTTGTAGCTTAGATGAGCATCTTTATGCACAATTAAGCAAGTGAGTTTTGTGACTTTTTGTTTGTAATGAGTAAGGTTAAGTGATCTCTTATACTTAACACTCATATCACTCTTTTTGACGGGAAGGACTAAAAAATCCTTAGAAAAATGCATAAATAACCATCTCACCACTATTACCCACCAATTATAAAATGACATCTGTGTGCTTTGGCATAGCAAAAGTTCAATGTCAATGACATTTGTATGCTTCAGCATAGTAAAAGTGCAATGTCAAAAGTGCAATGTCAAAAGCTTAACCTAATTGGGTATTTCTTCTCTCTCTTATTTACCCATGCATGGCTTGCTTAATAAAAGAAAATATGCAAAGAAATAAAATGTGATTGCAAGCGTGTTTTTTAGGAGATGTGGGAGTTATAGGATGTACTTCAAAGGTGATAGTCCCCATCAAATAGTTATGATTGTGTGTGAGTTAAAAGATTTTCTCATATCTCAAATTGTCATAACATTGAGACATTTATGCAATCTTGCGATGTTTTTCACACACAACACTCAATATTCTTTGCTATTCTTGATACATGTGCAGGTACGATGTGATTTGGCCGTCATAAGGTTTACATGTGTTGATGTATGCTCACTAGACTGTCATAACTTGTTTTTGAAATATAACATTGGTTAGACTTGTTTAGTGTGTGTGTGTGTGTGTTTTGGGATCTATATCCTTAATATTTTGTTGTTGTTAAGAGATGTTTTTGAGAGGTTAAACTGTTGTTTGGATCTTTAGTTGAGTTGCATGCTTGATTGTATTCACATCTATGTTTTTGTCTTCTTGAAAAATTGTTTTTAAGCTATCCTGACACCTCCTCGATACCTGGCTTATCTGTCAAGCTCTTTTATTGCATCTTATAACAATCTCGATAGCTTCTCGACAACTGGTGGATTGATCGAGAAATCTTCTGGCCTCTCAATAGCTTCTCGACAGCTGGTGGATCGATCGAGCTTCTTTTTTGTGTCTGATGTTTTTGTTCCTCGACACCTCCTCGATAGCTGCATCTGTAGATGCTTGTATTCTCGACACCTTCCTCGTCACCTAGCTCGATATCTCTCGACACCTCTATCTATCGAGCTTTACTGAGGTTTTATATATAGGTTCAAACGCTATCCGAACTTCATTCTTTTGATCTGTCTCAATCTGTCCATGTCTGTTCATCTCCCAAATCAATCTTTTTCACCCCAAACCTCTTTCCCAAGTTGCTTTCAAGCTTTCTTAAGTTTTTCTTCACTTGGTAAGTCTCTAATCCCTTATTTTCATGAATTTCATGCTTTATAACCTAATTTTTGGGATTTTTGCAAAATTTGGGGTTTTTCAAAATCAAAGAGATTTTTTTGAATTTTTGGGAATGGTTTTTATAGATTTGATTTAAAAACTTCATGCATTGCATTCCATGAGCATTATAACTACATTGTCATGCATTTAGATGTGTGCAATCTGATTGTGTGCTAATAGGATTGGATTGGGCGGAGCCCATGATATCTTTTATGTTGCATATCACATGTTCGTGCATTTTTCATACATACGTTCTTTCCTTTCAATGTACTTGTTATATTTGAACTGTGTTGGAACTTTTCTGAGTGTTTCTTTCTTCCCCCTCTCTCTCTCGTTTACGTTAGTGTATCAATGGCACCAAAATGTAAGTCTATCCCGTCCTAGAACCCTCTTCGTTCTAGGGCCTCTTCATCATCTGATCCTACTCCCTCCTCTGTTTGGTTTCGTGATGAGAAAGGCCAAAAGGACTTCTTGGAGAACTTCTCTAAACGAAGTGTTCATTCAGAACGCCAAGTTATTTTGTCGGATTTCACCGACACTGACCTTCCCAATGTCATTCACAGATGGGAATGGGAGTCATTGTGTGACGTCCCGGTCACATGTCCTTCCATGCTAATTCAGGAGTTCTACTCCAACATGCATGGAACTGATACTTCAGTACCTCTCTTTCATACTCGCATTCGAGGTATGCACATAGTAGTCACATTGGAGTTGGTATCCGATGTGCTCCAAGTTCTGAGGGTTGCGCATACTGACTATGTCGATTATGAGCGTCTACGGACTGTGTCCAAAGACAAGATGATCTCTGCTTTCTGTGAGCGCCTAGCTGCTTGGGGTGAGCGTTAGTTTACAACATGTCGGCCTTTTGCTAAAGGTCCTAAATTTTTGAACATGGTGATGACTTTTGTTTTGTATCCTCTCTCTCACTACAACTCTATCACTGAGTCTCGTGCTCGTTTTCTATTATCTCTTCTTGAGGATCTTTCTATAGATTTTCCTTCGCATTTTGTTTTTTCTATCATAGATGTGTATAGGGATATGACAACCCGTGATAAGTTCATCTTTTCTTCTACTATCACATGAATTTTGTACCATTTGTCTGTTCTTTTTCCCTCATCTAACCACTTCTCCTTTATGTGTGCCATTGACTACGCTATAGTAAAACGGAGCAAGGCGCAGTTTCATTCGAGGCGGTCTGGTTCAGCAGCTCCTCCTTCTACCTCCGCTCCCTCTTCTTCAGTGGGAGGTGTGACTTTGGATGTGATCATGGCGTAGCTTTAGCACATGGATGCTCGCCTTGATACACTTTCTACGGAGTTGTAACAGGAAAACACTTGTGTTGGTCGCATTGCTAGACGACAGGCTCGCCTTGGTGGTTTTATGGAGTCTCCCTCTCTTCCTCCTGAGGCATCCGAGACATCTGATTATGGTTCCGGCGACAATGATGATCATGATGATGAGGATGGAGATGCTAGCTCTTCCATTTCTGACAAGATGTCTACTTGGCACTCTTACCCTTTGTCACTCGTGGGTTAGGATATAGGAGATTTTTGGATATGAGAGTTAGGATATGAGAGTAGTCATTCTTAGGGGGAGAGTTAGGATATAGGAGATTTTTGTTAGGGGGAGTGTTTGTTTTTTTTAGGGATGTAGTAAGGATTACTTGTATCTTTTCTTTTCTTTCTTGTTAGAGATACATTGTTCTTGTACCTAGGTCTTGTGACCATGTTTACATACATTGTGCTTATTTTTGCTATATATATATATGATGATGTATGTTTTTCTTCACTTATCTCTACATGTGTTGTTTCTTTTCTTTTTTTATACACATGTTTCTTTCTTTTGTATGCAATCTATTATTTTTGTTTTACACAAAGATGCCTTAATGTGTTTTATTTAAAGTGTTTCAGAAATACAGGTTGTCAAAATCTACTTGCCATAAACTCTTTTCTTACAAAATTTTCAAGAGTTTGTGTTATGATAGATTTTATTGCATTCAATAAGTGAATATGAGTTGAGTATTTTATGACTTCTCTCATATGATCATTTGTTTGCTGTGGTTTTGTCACGGATTGCCAAAGGGGGAAATTGTTAGGACATATGTGGTTCACTTGTTAAGAACATATGTCATTCTTTTATGTAATTGGCTAATCCTTTGACAAAATGCACTTTACTTGTAACTGGGTAGATCTAGGATGTTTTTAATTCTTCAAGAAATAAGGTTTCAAGATCTAATATAAAACCCATGCAAGTTTATCCAAGAAACAAGCTGAGAAATGCCTGTCATTAAAGCTCAACAGTTACCTCGACAGCTGGCTCGACAGCTGTATCTATCGAGCTTTAAGAAGCTGTTCAGCCCCGAGGTTCGACAGTTGCTCGACAGCATCTCGACACCTCTAGCTGTTGAGGTTTAAGAAAAACAGATTTTCAAATTTGTTTTGATTTCAATCCGTGGATATGTCTTTGGGCCTTCTTTTCTCACAACCCTAGACATATAAAAGGATTATTTTATGGGCCGTAAAAGTAGACGCAAGTTGCACAAGCATTGAGCAAAGTTTGTTGAAGCAATTTGTGACCGGAGACAAAATTTGCCCTAGTTCATATCTTTGTGAAGAAGTTGCTGTGTTTGTGCATTGTAGGGTTTTGTAACCAAGCATCTTCTTGTTCTTCATTGTGAGGATGAACTGAACAATTTTGCAGCCAACATCTTTCTCAAGTTGGTGATTGAAGTCATGTACTGGGATCCGCGCAATTGGTTAGTCACGTACTAGGAGACGTGCAATACAAGGAGAGATTATCACTACAGAACAAGTCCAATTGGGTATTGGGGTAAGGGTTTAACTGTAGGTTGGTATAAGGCACTGTGATTCCTTTGCTTATAACCGCTTGTTGTGATAATAGTGGATTCTCGGGAGTGGTGACCTTAAAATCACCCGGTAGGATTTTTGCCTTGGAGATTTTTCCCATTCGTTAACAAATCACCGTGTCAATTTATTTTTCCACTGCACTTTAGTTTATTAGTGATTTGTTTGTGTTACCACGCATTTGCATGTAAAATTGATTAGTTAATTAAACTTGGCTAATTAATCAATTAATCCATCACAAGGGGTCAATACGTTTTTGGCCTATTAGCAGTCGCCATGACGGAATTAACCCGTCAGAACCAAGAGTTGACTAGAGAGATTAGTTTAAGGAGGCGACACCATAAAAGATACATGGAAGGGCAAGCCTAGAGTCAAGAAGCCAGAAAAGGATAAAATGCTGAGCTTGAGAGTCAGTCAAGGGGTATCACCTCATGAAGGAGGGTGCCACACTTGGAGAGGGAAATGGATCAAATGAGGAAGGCCATGGGAGATAAGGGAGAACATGAGAAGGGCCAATCCTATGGATGACTTAGTCCATCAGACTGATTTCCCTTTCATGCCTTCCATCAATAGTCATCCCCTACCTTCTAAGTTCAAGATGCCTTCCTTGGACTCATATGATGAAACGCGCGATCCTTTTGATCATATTTCTACTTTCAAGACTACAATGCATCTTCAAGGGGTTCCAGACGAGATTATATGTAGGGTCTTTCCTACCACCCTTAAAGGGCCGGCACGAGTATGATTCAGCAAGATACCTCCAAACACTGTGAGCTCTTTCAAAGAATTGAGTAAGTTGTTTGTCAACAATTTTATCGTAGGACAAAGGCATAAACGTTCCTCGTCCAGCCTGTTAACCATGGAGTAAGGGAAAAATGAAAGCTTGTAGTCCTTCATTACTTTTTTTAAGAGGGAAGCCCTGACGGTAGAAGAGGGACGACAAGTTGCTATTGGCAGCCTTCCACAATGGAGTTAATTCCGATTTATTCATCCATAAGCTTTATGGGCAAGAACCTCAAACCATGGCTGAACTTGTCCATTCAACCCAAAACTTCATGAATGTGAATGACACAATTATGGCCAAGAAGAGGAAGAAGGTTGAGTGAATGGAAATAGATCTTCCGCGCCATCCAAAGCAGGGTCGTCGTCCAAAGAAGGCCCGGACGGGAGAGAAGAAAGATCAAGGCCACAAGAAGGCAAGTTCTTCAGTAAAGAGTTAGCAATATACGCCCTTGAACATGCCACTCGAACAAGTGCTTATGTAAATTAAGGATAATCCATCCTTGCAGTGGCTGAAAAAAATGAAGGGAGATCCCAACAAGCACAATAGGAACAAGTATTGCCACTTTCATAGAGACCATAGGCATGACACAGACAAGTGTTTTGACCTGAAGCAGTAGATAGAGAATTTTATTAGGCAAGGAAAATTGAGAAACTTTTTCAGACGAGATCATAAGGACTCTCAGTTGAAAGGAAAGGTAGAAGAATCGTCACGGCCCCCGCCTGCAGAAATGAGAGTTATAATAGGAGGGACCTCAACAGGGCAATCTTCCAAGTCAAGGAAGAGGTACCTGAAGGTGGTGTAGAACGTCCAGCTCTCTAGATGACCTCCAAGGACGAGGGGAGCGGACGAGCAAGCCATTACATTCATGGACGAGGATGCTGAAGGGGTTCACCACTCACATGATGACGCGATTGTCATCACTTTGCTCATTGCTGATTATACGACTGAAAGGGGGCTGGAGGACAATGGAAGTTCGGCTGACATCTTGTATTACCTTGCCTTCCAACAAATAAGGCTGGGACATGATCATCTTCATCTAGTGAATTCGCCCTTAGTAGGATTTAGAGGGATGAAAGTACAGCCCATGGTGGTAGGAGCATACCTACAACAGATAACCAAAGAAGTAAACTTCCTTGTTGTGGATTGTTCGTCATCATGCAATGCTATCATTAGGAGACCGACTATAAAAAGTTGGAAGGCAGTAACATCTACTTACCATTTGTATATTAAGTTTCCAATAGAGTACGGAGTAGGTCAAGTGCAAGGAGACCAATTAGTTATTAGAGAATGTTATCTAGCCATGTTGGCCATGGACGAGCACGTACATACGATGATTATAGACGAGAGAAGGGTTACTATGGAGCCTACGGAAGTGCTGGAAGACATTCCTTTGGACGAGGGTAACCCTGAAAAGTTCATAAGGATTGGAGCAAGTGTGGAGAAGAAGATGAAGCAAGACCTTGTCCAGTTTTTAAGGAAAAGTATTGACATGTTCACATGGAGTCATGAGGACATGCCAGGTATTGACCCAAGTGTCATTACCCATCGTCTAAACGTGTATCCTTCCTCCAAGCCCATATGTAAGAAAAGAGTTTTGGCTCCTGAACGAGATAATGCCATTAAAGAAGAAGTCTAGAAGTTGACCACGGCAAAATTTATCTGGGAAGTTTATTACCCGAACTGGTTGGCAAATGTAATGATGGTCAAGAAGGCAAACGGCAAGTGGAGGATGCGTATAGACTTCACTGATCTGAATAAGGCTTGCCCCAAAGATAGCTATCCCTTGCCATGCATTAACCAGCTGGTGGACTCAATTGCGGGTCATAAGTTGCTAAGTTTCATGGACGCCTTCTCAAGCTACTATTGGAAAATTTGGTTTTGTATCTCATACAAAACACACAGCGGAAGCAACAAACAATGATCTATTTCATTCATGATTGACAGCATGCACTATGTAAATTTCAGAATTTAAGAACAAGATAGCATACCTTGGTACGGTGAAATTCAAAACAAAAGATTAGAAGTACACGGGAACACTTTTAATTCTTCACTTGAATTCCACTTTACACCCAAAAAGTGTGGTCTCTCAATCAGTTTCTAAGGAAGAATTATCGAGTGGCTTCACTCACACATACATACCATTTCACAATAATGTCTCTCTTTTTCTCATTCTCTTATAAAAAATTATCTATGTTTCTCCCTTTATAACTAACTAATTATCTAATTGGGCCGGCCTATTGGGCCTTTCCAATTGGGCTTTTAGTGTGTGGCTTGGAGTGGGACCAAAAAAGACTAATAAGACACTAGCTCTAATGGGCCTTCGATTTTTCTGTCAACTCTTGACAAGTCCAAAGTTACCATTAATTATATTTAATACCATTATATAAATATAATTTCAATCTAGGCCTTATTAATAAATTATATCCTAAAACTTTATTGTACATACGACCCCTTCATAAAATATTCGTAGTAACACAAAGTCATGAATGTAGACTGCCACTTTGTAAATTACTACATCTTATCCTTGAGTACCCGGTTTAATCCTTTAAATTATTCATCATATATTTATGAAATCCAATTTCATAAATATATACTTTTGTAACTCCTTACTAAAGTGGTTAGGCCTAACACTCTGAATAATCAAACTCATTAAACTTATCTCAAGAGAATATTATATATCTCCGTTAAGAGATTATGAATTCCATCTTGAGAATATATGTTTCATCAACACTAAATGTGGCTGCCCAACATACTGAGGTTTTGACTGTTACTTTAGATCTCACTCCTAATATATCAAAGCAACCTACACCTTATGATCAGATCCATTAATCTATCAGGATTAAGAGTTCATGCAAATAGAAGTCGTGAGATTTATTATTCATTTGACAGTCGTTAGGAGAATAATAAATCTCACAGCAGTCCAGTTCAATATGTCTTAACTCTTAAAACATATCAACATACCAACTAGAAATCTCCACTTCCATGATCAAGACAAATCATCTTAGTTGATACATTATAGTCTTCACAGATGAAATGCCCAATTTCATCACCGACTACAAACTATAAATTATGAGTTTACAAAGAACTTGTAATTTATATCTTCTGTGACTTTTCACATAAATCACATACTATCATCTCATGGACTATATTGATAATGTCCCAATATTCATATTACAATTATTTTAGATAATAATAAAACAATTTTATTAAATACAACATTAAGTCATACATAATGTCATACATAGCATCATACAATAGGATTTAAGGGTACACATCTTAAGAATCTCTCATTTGCCCTAAAAACTATTGTGCACTAATCTGACTCCCATTCCTTCCAAATGTGACTCAAAAGTCCTTTGTGGCAAGGTTTTAATAAAGATATCTGCTAGATTACTTGCACTTTCAATCTTTGCTACCACTACATCTCCATGAGTAATAAAGTCTCGAATAATGTGGTATTTTCTCTTAATGTACTTTCCTTTCTTGTGATTCTTTGGATCTTTGGATTGTGCAACTACTTCACTCTTGTTGCAAAACAATGTGATGGGACCTTGCTCCATTCTCATAACACCAAGATCAAAAAGGAATATCTTGAGCCAAACAGCTTCCTTTACCGCCTCACAAGTAGCAACATATTCAGCTTTCGTGGTGGAGTCGGCAATACAAGATTGCTTAACACTCCTCCAACTTATAGCTCCACCTCCCAAGGTGAAAACACATCTTAAAATGGATTTTCTGAAATCTAGATCCGATTGAAAATTTGAATCTGTATAGCCAATAGGAATCAAATCCTCACGCCGGTAAATAAGCATATAATTTTTCGTTCCCCTAAGATACTTGAAAATATGCTTTACAACTTGCCAATGTTTTGGTCCTGGATTTGATTGATATCGGTTGATCATGCCAACTGAATAACAAATATCTAGTTTAGTACAAAGCATGGCATACATGAGACTTCTCACTGCAGAAGCATATGGAACTTGTCTCATCATATTTTCTTCCTCTTGAGTCTTAGGCCTTTGGTTATCAGACAGAGAAACTCCATGTCTAAATGGAAGCAATCCTTTCTTGGAGTTTTGCACGCTAAACTGTTCTAGGACCTTATCTATATATCCAGCTGGGATAAGCCTAACATCTTATTCTTGCGATCTCGCCAAAGCTTGATCCCTAGAATAAAGTTAGCCTCACCCAAGTCCTTCATATCAAATTGGCTAGACAACCAAACTTTAACCAGTGACATTACCCTTACATCATTTCCAATGAGTAGAATATCATCAACATCAAGCACTAAGAACATTACTACCTTGTCTCGATGTCTTTTGTACAGACATGATTCGTCAGGATTTTTTTCAAAACCAAATGACTTGATTGCTTGATCAAATCTGATGTTCCATGACCTAGATGCTTGCTTAAGTCCATAAATGGACATTTTCAACTTGCATACCATATGCTCTTGGTTCTTTGTTATGAAACCTTCCTATTGTATCATATAAATTTCTTCTTCAAGATTGCCATTAAGAAATGCAGCCTTGACATCCATTTGCCAAATCTCATAATCATAATGAGCAGCAATGGATAAAAGAATTCTGATAGACTTAAGCATGGCTACTGGCGAAAAAGTTTCATCATAATCAATACCTTCTTTTTGTGTATACCCTTTCGCCACTAGTCTTGCTTTAAAGGTTTCAACATTTCCATCTATCCCTCTCTTCCTTTTGTAAACCCATTTGCAACCAACAGGTTTAATGTCTTTAGGCACCTCTACAAGATCCTATACATGATTGGAATACATAGAATCCAATATATATTTCATAGCTTGGACCCAATGATGTGCATCTATATCATTCATTGCCTCTTCATAAGTGTAGGGATCCGATTCAGCCTCTTCTGGGATAGCTTCATAAGTTTCTCCCAAACCTATAAATCTCGTAGGAGGCCGAACAATTCTCCCACTACGACGAGGCACTTGTGTACTAGTCATCTCATGAGTAATGTCTTGTGGTGTATCCCATACAGCCATATCATTCCTAGTTTCATCCATTGGTTGTTTAACTACAGGTTCTTTCATTTCAGCCAAGACAACTCTATTTCTAGGAGTAAAAGTATTCATGTAGTCATTTTCCAAGAATTTGGCATTTGTGCTAACAAACACTTTATTATCTTTATGACTATAGAATAAACCTCCAACAGTTCCTTTTGGATACCTTACAAAGAAAACCACTTCTGTTTTAGACTGTAACTTGTCAGACTTTCCTTTTAACACATGTGCCGGACAACCCCAAATATGGAGATGTCTCATACTAGGCTTACGCCCATTCCACAAATCTATAAGTGTTTTAGGAACAGACTTTGAAGGTACTAAATTCAGAAGATACATTGCAGTACTTAAGGCATATCCTCAAAAGGAAATTGGTAGAGTCGAATAACTCATCATGGATCTAACCATATCTAAAAGAGCCCTATTCATTCTTTCTGCTACACCATTTTGTTGTGGAGTTCCAAGTGTAGTCAATTGGGATATAATCCAATTTTCAGTCAAGTAATCCTTAAAATCCCCAAGAAGGTATTCGCCACCTCGATCAGATCGAATGGCCTTTATGTGTTTACCTAATTGATTCTTAACCTCAGCCCTAAACTCTTTGAACTTTTCAAAAGCTTCGGACTTTCATTTTATTAGGTACACATAACTAAATCTAAAGTAAGCATCAGTGAAAGTAATGAAATACTCATAGCCACCTCTTGCTTGGATTGACATAGGACCACATGTATCTGAATGTACTAATTCTAGCAAATCTTGGGCTCTTCTACCTTTTGCATTAAAATGTCATTTGGTCATTTTACCTTTCAAACAAGATTCGCAAACTGAAAAACCATCAAAGTCCATGGGCTCTAAAAGTCCATCTTTGATAAGTATTTGAATTCTGTTTGAATTAATATAACCCAAACACAAGTGCCAAAAATATAATTCACATGAGAGCTACTATCTAATTTAGAATTGTATAATTCATGCTTTTCAGGAGTTAAAATATAAAGACCATCCACAATATTGACAGAACACATAAACATTTATCCTTCTTTATTACAATATTGTCTTTCAGGATAACACAATATCCATGCTTACCTAAGTAAATTGCAGAAATTAAATTCCTACGAACATTGATGAGAACTAACAAACATTCAAGGATCCATTACATGTTCCAGTTGGGCCTATTACAAGAGCAAGATCCAAGAAGATCAAGGAAGCACTTAATGGGCTGATTCAAGAGATTTAGACTGATTCTAACGCAAGACATTCCAAACATGGCCCAAAGGAAGATGAAGGCATAATAAATTTAATTAGGAGTGTTTTATGGCTTGGATTAATGACTGATTGACTTTCCAAGTCTATATCAGTTAATAGAGATTTTTTCTTATTCTGGAGTTGCTATTTCAGACCAAATCTACCTGAATTTAGGGCTTTTATTATTTATAACGTTTTTTTAGCTATTTTCCTATTTTGGATCTGCTAATTTTTGACCAAATCAACATTTTTTTAGGGTTTTATTATTTAGTACGTTTTTTTTTTTTTTTTTTTTTTTATTTTCTATGTTTCATTCATGTCTTATAAATAGCATGCACT